>JALGBA010004278.1:0-1285000 GCA_023970755.1 Azemiops feae | reverse complement strand
GTAGCAGCACCGGCGGACGTGCAAAGAACTTGTTCTCTTTGCCGTCCGGTTTCCCCCCGCCGGTAGACCCTGGACAGGGTCGAAAGTCGCCTTGGAGGGGCGACCACCGTAGAGGAGGGCACTCGTCGATCGCGGAGGGAGCGGCAGCTCCCTCTGCGATCCGAGGAATCACCTTTGGGCCGACGGGGAAAAGATCGGCCAGTAACATGGCCGATCACTCAGCTGCTCCAGCCGAAAGTCACAGCAACATCTAAGCACAAAGAACCACCGTGGAAGATCCGGGTGAGAACTTTCCTTCCCTCTTGTTACCTTCCTTACTTCCCTATGAAAAGCTTTTAGAAACTACTCCCTCCCTTAAAAAAGCAGGGTTTGAATACTTGGGGAAAAAAGTGACTTTGCTATTGTGTATTTGAGCTGTTGGAATTCGGGGGATCCTGAAAAAAAAAAAGAGAAGAAAAAAGCCTTACTGTGACTCTTCCTCTCTGTTTGCTTGTTTTAAATTTAAGTGGAAATTTTAGGGAGGGGGGTGGAGTGTTTTTTCTTCCTCCCCCCCCTTCTGAACATTTTTATCCACTTTAAAAAGGAAAAAAAAAAACTACCTTGGCTACCGGGTGGAGTTATGTGGATTGGAGGGTTACATTGTATCTTGGAAACTGGCGTGAAGCCCAGAAAGTCTTATCGTAACGTTGCCATGGTAGCTGAACTTTTGAACCTGGTGCTACGCCCAGACACTGCTGTTTTCTTATTATAGAAAAAAAAGGAGAGAGAAAGAAGGATGGAAGCTTATTCACAGCTCAATTATGGATTTATATTAGCAAAAATTTTGGAAACAAGAGAAGAACTAAAAGATCATTTTAGGACACTTAGAAATGAGGATGGTTTAGAGCTAAAAACTGGATTTCAAACTCTAACTGAGCATGATATACAATTGGATCTACAATTTAATGAGATGGAGGATCTATATTTACAATCTACTGAAGAGGAAGATGTTACACCTTATACACAAAGGATGGAGACTTCTGAAGACCAAAAGCAGAACTTAATTGAAACATCTATAGATGTAAAAACAACAGAAATGGACTCTCTAATACGAGACATTAAAAATGCTGATAGTACATATAAACAACGAATAATCACCACACTGGCTAAGACTGAGTATATAGTGCAGACAATATTGGGAAAAAGAGAAGAAGACTATGATCAGACGCAACTGTGGGAAAATGTGTATAACCAAATACCAAGATGGGAGGAGCTGAAAGCCGTATTGTGGAAACCTGCTTGGCATAAAAAGAAAGCTAGAATTAGGTTTAAAATGAGTGTTAAAAATTTATTTGATGGGTAAAATGGTTTTTAAAGATTTAAAGTGAGCTAATATTTTTGAGATCTTTAAGGTTTAAGATTTTAGTCTGACCAATATTGATTTGAATTATGGATTTGATTATGGTCTGGAATGGTAACTATGGAAAACTGGAAAAGCGAAAATCAGGAGTTGTATTGAGACTGGTGAAATACTAATGATATTTTTACATGCAATGATTGAAGAATGGATTGACTTATAAAAATGTTTAGAAAATAGGAAATAGAATACAGTGGAGAACTTTTAAAATATACTTATATATGTTTAGCTTAGAAATAATTTAGAAATAATTTAAGCTAATCCAAAATGGTTTAAAAACGTAAAGTTATATTCACTTATAAAATATGTATGTGAGATAGAATAAGATAGAACTTAATTGAGAAATATAAACTGAATATTTGGAATGGTTTGGAATGGTAACTATGGAAAACTGGGAAAGTTAAAATTAGGAGTTGTATTGAGACTGGTGAAATACTAATGATATCTTTACATGCAATGATTGAAGAATGGATTGATTTATAAAAATGTTTAGAATATAGGAAATAGAATATAGTGGAGAAATTTTAAAATATACTTATATATGTTTAGCTTAGAAATAATTAGAAATAACCTAAGCTAATCCAAAATGGTTTGGAAACGTAAAGTTATATTCACTGATAAAATATATATGTGAGATAGAATAAGAGATAGAACTTAATTGAGAAATATAAACTGAATATTTGGAATAATATGGTCTTTATTATATGGATACTCGAACCGTATACTATATGTCTATGTAATGCTAGTTGGAATATGCTAATAGTTAATTAAGCTTAAAATGGGTGGAAATATTGTTGATAGTTTGGTTTTGTTTGTTTGTTCTTGCTTTTTTGATTGATAAAATAGAGAGGGAAGATTTAAAAAAGTGTAAATTGTTTATGTATGATTGTATGCTCTATTTTGTTTTATGGAGTGCCCTATCTCCACGATGAGTCCTAAGCACTTGGCTGTAAAATTAAAAAAATTCAATAAAACTTGTTATATATATATATATATAAAAAAAGAATTAGATCTCAAGTGAAGCACTTTGAAAGATGGCTCCTGCAGCATGGCAGGGCCCTATTTCCTTATAGGGCATGATTTCTGAAGAATCATGTTTTATAACATTATACCATTATGTAAGAGAGCTAAGTTTTATATTATGATAAACATTATCTAATTGTAGATTTGGATGCCCAGATGCTGGTGATAAACAATAATAGAGGCTAATCTTTATGACATGATTTTTGAGCTTCCATCTGGCTAATTGCTGTGGGAAATATAACACTGGAGGTGATGGCTCTTAGGATGTTCCCACAAGGTCATTCATTCAACAAGACACACGGTTACTGCTTCAATTAATTAACATTGCATCCTACCTTTCCTGCAAGGTAGAAGTGGTTACTAGATAAAATAGAGGCGATATACTAGATAAAAAAATCCCCAATTGGCACATTTCTAAAACATGGTCAGTCAAATCCTGACACACAAAAAGTGATTTACTTGTTTTCTGAATTACACTATTGGAGTCCATTCCAGAATGAAGGTCATTAAGATCCCCAGTAGCAAAATTTTAGACAGTTGCAATATTGATCAATTGTTTGGCACAATATAGGTGGCAAACAGGGAAGATTAATGACAAACTCAAACCCCTGGTCAAGGTTCAATTCAAAATGTAAGGGGAAACTATAATTTATTAGATCCCTTGAAAATAAAATGCCTTTGAAACAGAAAGAAAAGTTTGGGTAATCAATAGTGGGGAAGGGGTATGAGAGAGAAAGTGTGAATTCCAACTAGGCAATATCAAGATAAAATTAAACCTTAAGGTGGGTTCACATATACTTCAACTTAATAGATGAATTATTTACATTTCTGTAAGTGTAAAGAACATTCCCTGGTCTTCATGGAAATGGAAATCAGGACAGTGTTTGGTCCTTATCTGATTCATTACTTTTGTACTTGTAACTTTTGATATATAAACTGATATAAGAGTTATAAAATATGGTTCCTGTAACCATGGGATGAGTGGGGAGAAGGGAAGAGTAACAAAACATGTTTATGGATATTTTCAATCATACATTAATAAAATTTATATTATGTAACAAAATATATATTGCGATGAAACAATATAAATCTCGTAATTTTTATACTTGCAACTGCTGTCAAGATGCAAGTACAAAATGCTGAGGTTTGCATTGTTATCTTTGATTTTCAACATGATTTTTTTAATGAAACTAGATGGGTCTTCTCCAACTTGCAGCTGCCAACTGTGTGTATTTCGATTCCCAGAATTTTCCCAGAATGGGCATGCTGGTTAAAACGTTCTGAAAGTTGAAGTCAACACATTTGAAAGATGCTCCCAAGTTGGGTAGTCTACTTTATACACCCATTATGCGAATCCCTCAAGGCCTATTATTTTTTTAACCATCCTTGAGGATCACAGCTTATATTATACTGGAGTTTGTTATAGAGTTTTCTAGGGTTTTAGTATGACAGGTGGGCCATCTGTACAGCAGCGCTAACACTGAAGGAAGAAAGATTCAGTATATGATCAGCAGATCAAAATCACCTCTTCCTAAGCTCCTATTAGCCTCGTGGAAAGAAAATGCATATAACTACTGCCAAGCAGACCATTATTATTCAATACTACACAGAACTCATTCTGAGATTTGAACATTCCTTTATCTCATCCTCAATTGGTTTTAGATTTACAAGTTACAAAAGAGTCATAAAGAGATTGATTAATTTAATTATGAAGCTCCATAACCAGTAATGCAAAAGGATAGACAGATTGCCTAATACACAAGCCTGTCCAAAAAATTACTTACTGCTCCACAAGTCTCATTATATAAATAAACATAAAACAAATCCTATGGCAGACTAAAAATCTAAAAAAAGTGGATCCATTAGAAACAGAAAATGAAAAGTCATTGTATATATGTTTGAATTATTGAAAGAGTTTCTTAAATTAGCTATCAACATCCTCTCAGTAGGTAGGAATCTCTCTCCTATAAATCACTGTTACAATCAATAATAATTTCAAAAACATCTGACGACCACAACAGAGGCGAAAATTTTTGTTGCTGAGTGAGACATTTGTTAAGTGAGTTTTGCCCAATTTTATGACTTTTCTGGCCACAGTTGTTAAGTGAATCACTGCAGTTCTTAAGTTAGTAACCTGGTTGTTAAATGAATCTGGTTTCCCCATTGACTTTGCTTGTCAGAAGATCACAAAAGGTGATCACATGGGACACTGCAACTGTCATAAATATGAGTCAGTTGCCGTGCATCTGAATTCTGATCATGCAACCATGGGAATGCTACAAGGGTTGTAAGTGTGAAAAACCATCACAAGCCATTTCTTTCAATGCCATTGTAACTTCAAAGGGTCACTAAATGAAATATTGTAAAACGAGAACTACCTGTATAAATAGTGTGTCTTTTCAGGAATTAATTAGAACTAAGGTTTAGCAAGCCTCTCAGTTAACCAAAAACCTAGCCAAAAGTTACCTCTTTTCTCATTAGATTTTATACCAATGAGTCAGATGTATTTGAAAATATTATTGATTGTAATAGTGATTTAGGAGAGAGACTCCTACCGAGAGAAGGTTGATAGCCAATTTCAGAAGCTCTTTCAATAATTCAAAAATATATACCATGATTTTTTTATTTTCTGTAATCAGTTGGAAGTATTCTTTGAATGTACGAAGAATATGGATGAAGATTTGGCCCAATTCATTGAAGTCATGGGAATCAGGGGCTATGAGCCTTGATGGCAGTGGGAGTGCCTCTAAAGGTCATTGCTGGGGGATTAGTGAGTTTCCTTATACAGTTTATTGGCCACTGGAGGAAGAGACAGCTGGACTAGATGAGTCAGATGTCCAATCTAGTGTGACACTTCTTAGGTTCTTATATTCTTATATTTAGTTAAAGATGAGCTTTAGAAAACATTTATAGAATAGAGCTGGAAGGGACCTTGGAGGTTTTCTAGTCAAGCCCCCCACTCAAGCAGGAGAACCTATACCATATCAGACAAGTGACTGTCCAGTCTCTTCTTTAAAATCTCCAGTGATGGAGTGCCCACGATTTCTGAAGGCAAGCTGTTCCACTGGTTAATTGTCCTCACTGCCAGGACGTTTATCCTTAATTCCATGTTGCTTCTCTCTTTGATCAGTTTCCAACCATTGTTTCTTGTCCTGCCCTCTGGTGCTTTGGAGAATAATGTGACCCCCTCCTCTTTGTGGCAGCCCCTCAAATACTGGAATACTGTTATCATGTCTCCTCTATTTTTTCTTTTCTTTAGACTAGCCAAACCCAAGTCCTGCAACCATTCTTCATATTTATAATCCACTCTTGCTTCATATTATAGGCCAATGTATTTCATATTCATGGGGACGTGAAATCTGTATAGCTTAGTTGTAGAATTGTTCAATTAGATAGTGATTCTGAGGTCACTATAATATGTTCCTTTGACTTCTGAGCCCAATTTAAAGTATTAGTTATTATTTATAAACTGTACAGCATAGGACCATTGTATCAGTCACAGTTTTGATTCGCATAGTTAACACTATCAGTCTGATTCATCTTGGAAAGGCTGCTAAAAGTCACTTCTTCATTCAAGGTACTTGAGATTTGAAGAAAACAAGTGGTGGAATATGTTTGAATTAGTTCCCCAGAGTAAATTAATTACTCAGCGGGGAAACAGTATTCTTATCTTTAACAGAATAAAAACCATTCGTTTTGGACTAAATAAACAAATAATTACATTACTAGCAACACGATCCAAGTGATCCTTATGCCACCTAAACATATTAAGAGTTCAACAGTCATAATTGCCAGGCAGCTTGTCAAAAAAGTAAGTTGAGATTCAACCTATGTGGAAGCACCAGTTTGGAAACACTGGGATTGACAGCAGGAACTATTGAGAACAAAACTATTGAAAAATTACATAAATGAATGGTTTATATTAAAAAGAATTTACCTTCGTTTTCTCCCTCTCTTCTGCTTCTTGAAGTCCAGAAAAACTTGTGTCTGTTTCACTAAGCCACTGCAAATGACTCGCTGCTTCCATTTCATATAGAGTAAATGAAGGTGAAAGTTCTGACACCTGCCTCCTTTGTAATGACCGAAGCTCCTACAACCCAAAAAGAAAGGTTATACAATTAATAATTAAGGTTATAAGACAGGGGTGGTCCTCAACCATGCTGGCTCAAGAATTCTGGAAGTTGAAGTCCACAAGTCATAAAAGGGCCATAGTTCCCAACCTCTAAAAGAAGAACCTTTTCTGTCCCAGACCCTGCCCTTTGGAACATCTTGCCACCAGAGATGAGATCTGTCCCCAGCCTTCTGGCCTTTTGGAAGGGCCTTAAGACCTGGATCTGACGGCTGATTTAGGATCAGGCTCCAATTTGGACATGGTTGGTGCAGTGACACAGAAGACACCATTTCCATTTTGCTCAAGCCTTTTGGTTTTAGTCTATATTTAACTTGTAACTTTTAAGTTGTTTTATATTTAAATTTCTTCTTATATTTATATTTTTATTACATTATAAGCTGCCCAAGTCACCTCGATAGTGAGATGGATAGCATATAAATTTAATACAGGCAGTCCTCAACTTACAACAGTTCATTTAGTGAACGTTCAAAGTTACAACGGCACTGAAAAAAGATGACTTATGACCACTTCAGCATCCCCCACGGTCATGGGATCAAAATTTGGATGCTTGGCAGTTCGTTCATATTTATGACGTTTGCGGTGTCCCGGAATCATGTGATCACCTTTTGCAACCTTCTGACAAGCAAAGTCAATGGGGAAGGCAGATTGTCTTAGCAACGGTCCTACTAATTTAACAACTGCAGTGATTCACTTAACAACTGTGGCAATTGTGGCAGTCGTAAAATGGGGCAAAAGTCACTTAACAAAGTTCTCACTTAGCAACATAAATTTGGGGCTCAATGGTGGTCATAGGTCAAGGACTACCTGTAAATAAATAATGATAGTAGAGAGGAACAGGCAAAAAGGTGGATTATTTATGTCTCGTAGACAAGAGTGAGAATTTTCAGGTGCTTATAAGGCTTCAGGGGGAAGAAATAGAACGTTATAGATCTACTGCACAGCAAGGCTACTTTCACTGACCTTTGCATTGCTTTGCTTGGTCTGAAGGAGAAGGAGCTGCAAACGAATTTTTTCTCTCCGATTATCTTCCATAAGCTGCTGTAACAAATGCTCGCCTTTTTGCAAAACTTCCTCAATTTGGGCTCTTTCTTCATCCAGCTACAATTTTTAAAAGAAGGACATATTTTCAGGAATACTTGGGGCAACTAGCTTTTGTTGCTCTCAAAGAGTAAGACTGTAAAGAGAAGCATGTATAGCATGGTTGTGCGTGTTTAAAAAACTCTATCAGAGAAAGTGCTGCAAACCTCACACGAGCACAGCATCTCTCTGCTATTCATTCAAGGAACCGTGCACAAGGCTGGGGGGAAAAAAGTTATCAATCCCTTAAAGAAATCATCTTTTTCTGGATTGGCACAAAAACAGAGAGGTGCTCTGTTGCATGAGTTTTGAAGTACTTCCTCAGAATCCTTTTTGAAGAATGTAAAACTCTAATTAATCGTTTTATTCTATATAAAGACTCAGCGGATTCATATTTTGCTGTGAATTCATTAGGAGGTCATGGTAATTACTAACTATGCAACACAAAAAAGGAAGGACATTTCAATATGGACGAATGCCTACAGAAGCTAATGGAGATGGCAGAGATGGCTAAATTGACTGTTTTGATTAAAGAAAAGACTATAAGTAATTTTGTTTCTACGTGGAGACCGCGTCTGGACTTTGTGCTTGAGGTGGGGGGGAAAATGAATCTTTGATTTTTGGGTTTTACTGATAGATTGATTTGTTGTTATAGAAGTGGCTAGTAAAAATTTGAGGTTCGATGTTAATGCTTCATTCTACTGCAACAGAAGAAGTTCGGAAGCCAGTGCCTTTTCTTTTCTTTTTCCCTCCCCACTGTGTCCTAATATTTGCTTTTGTGTTTTTGGATTTTATTCTATAATCTAATAAAATGTTACAAACTACTAACTGTGCAACACGTAGTTGTGTGCCAAAGTAAAACTGTTTTCAGTGAAGATGCCAGGCATTAAGATAATACAGGTGGTCCTCAATTTACAACAGTTCATTTAGTGACTGTTCAAAGTTACAACGGCACTGGAAAAAAGTGACTTATGACCGCTTTTGATAATTACAACCTTTCCAGAATCCCCATGATCATATGATCAAAATGCTTGGCAACTGGTTCATATTTATGATTGTTGCTTTGTCCCAAAGTCATGTGATTTCCTTTTGCAGCCTTCTGATGAGTAAAGTCAATGGGGAACCAAGATTCACTTAACAACCGGGTTACTAACTTATCAACTGCAGCAATTCACTTAACAACTGAGGCAAGAAAGGTTTTAAAATGGGGCAAAATTCACTTAAAAATGTTTCACTTAACAACAAACATTTTGGGCTCAATTGTGGTCATAGGTCAAGGTCTACCTGTAATCTGATCCTAATGTTCTGTATCTATATCTCTTTCCTTTGATGTAGAGGTAAGCAGGGGTCATGAAACATCAACTCTTGCCTATTCTAGCAATGTCCAGGAGCAGCAACAGCAACTGGGAGAAATCACTGTGGGTCATCTCCTGCACTGCCTATGCTTCAAGTATACTAAATGTAGCACAGAAAGGAGACACATTGCAAATTCTCCCAAGGACTTGGAATGGTGAGAAAGCATTTGAAAAAGGATAAGCTTCCAAATGCAGGACTTCAAGTACGACACAACTATACATTTTATCATAATTAAACAAGACAAATCCCTTGCACATGTAGAATTGAATATATAAAGTCATGAGGAAGACCGCAATGGTGAAACAGCTGATACAAGCAAGTTCAATATTTATTGCATGCAGCAAATGAATTACAATGTTGCCAATAGACGTCTAGGTCACAGGATTCCAGATTAAAAAGTCAAGCCTGGGAATTAAAAGAAAGAAAGAAAGAAAAATAAAAGGTAAGGGTGAGTATGACAGTTTTGTTTGAACATGAAGTTCTCCAACCTTTTCATCATCTTCTTTTGATTCCATGTGCTTTTCCACTATGGTCAGCATTTCCTTTATCTCACATTCAAATTTATCAAGGTCTTTAGAAGCCACTGCAATTCCACAGAGCTCCTGCTTAGCAAACTTTTTATGAGCGTCCTGACTGAACAGCATCTGACACACACAAAGATAGCAAGCACCCTAATCAGTAGTCAATACATTTGTATACATATCACATAACTGCAACAATATAGTTGTAAATGAATAAATACCCTTGTAGAAGTTCTCATCCCCAAAACTGACACTAAGAAATTATCTTTTGCAGATAGCTTGTAGGCTAGTACAGAAAGAGAATTACACATGAAATAAAATGATTCACCCAAACCCCCAGAATATATTACTTCACATGCTTTTGGCAACTGAAAAGAGAAAAAGACGAAGTTTTGGAGTAACATGTCATTTTAACATTTTAAAAATTAAGTAAGTTATCTTCTTTCTTTTTCTTGTTTGAAAAGTACTGTTGAAGAAGTAGAGCTATCTCATTCAAAGTAGGGCAGAACTAATGCAAGTAGCCCTTGTTTAGCAACTGCTTCATACAACAAATGTTCACAGTTACAACGGTTTTGAAAAAAATAACTCGTGTCCAATTCTTGCAACTGAAGTATTGTACTGTTTCACTTTGAAACTGCTTCGCCAAACCACCAACTTCCTTGTCCCAAATGCAGTTGCTAAACAAGGACTACCTGTATATTTTTGTCTTTGTGCAACCATGTGCACAAAGAGATAATGTCTTAAAAAATGCAAAAATGCAATGAAATATTAGAAAACAGTTCCCTTTGACAAAATACAATGCAGTAGCATGCATTTCACAGAAACATTAGAGAAATAAAAATCAGCAATATAAATGTAAAAATAGGCCAGTAGATATGCTTTGGGACCAGGAAGTCTTCCGTACTCACCTTAGCACTTCTGATGTGCTGTGATACTTTTTCAAAGTTCCTATTCAGTTCAGTCAATTTGGGTTCTACAAGCTCATGACATGATACCCCACGACTGTTCATCAGCATAACAGCTTGGTCCCGCACATTATCAACTCTGAGACTAACAGCATCCAATTCTGATGTTAGACGCTATGAATGGGAAAAAAATGGGTTATTATTTAGATCACAGTAGGATTAAAAAAGGGAGGAAGGGAAACTAGACAGAAATCAAACTGAAAAACTGGCAGACTTTCATTTGGATCCAAAATATGCTACCGATATTACTAACTAAGTCATGTCAGTAAGAAGTTTAATTTTGCTACCTTTACTGTCTCCTCTTTCTTGTTGGCAGGCTTTTTCTCAATCTCATCCAACAGAGCTTCAGCTTGGTACAGCCAAGTGCTTATGTGGGCAACATTCTCATCAAAAATCTCCAGTTGGCTTTGGTGATTCTATAAAGGAAAGACAAAGATAAATCAATGAAAACATACCTTAAATGTCAATAAAATTTAGCTATTTTAACAGAAAACATTCACAGCAGTCAGTCAATGGCACTTTCATTTGTTTTTTTTCCAGCTCTTTTAGTGCCAAGACCTAAGAATTATTTGGTATTTATTTATTATAATTTTAGTCGCTAGATTTATATCTTATCTTTTCTCACAAAGATAAAAACGACACATACACTTCCTTCCAGAGAATTTTCTTACAACAAAAGTTCCAACATTGCACACACACGTGCACACATATGCGTGCGCACAAAGAGATAGAGATAGAGATATATGGAAAGAGGGAGAGAGGGATAGATAGATAAAGAGAGAAAGAGAGAGAGAGAGATGGGGAGAGAGAGACAGATAGAGAGATGGAAAGAGAGAGAGAGAGATGTGGAGAGAGAGAAAAAGAGAGTGAGAGAGATCGTTGCCACATATCGTATTTAGGGCCCTTCGTAACCAGCTTGCATTTAAGGCTATTTGTAGCATCCTGCAGTCACGTGATTGTAATTTTTGGCATTTTTTGCCAGCTTCCGGCATTTACCTCCAGTTTCTGGCAAAACGCTAATTGAAAAAATGGATTCACTTCATAACTGCTGCTTTTGCTTTAACGACTGCTACAAAAAAAAGTTGTAAAACTGGGCACAGTCACTTGGTGACCCTTGACGCCATATCTTACCACCATAATTCCAGGCTCAATTATGGTCATAAGCTAAGGGTTACCTGTTAAGATAAAGGCAATGAAATGGGAGGCACATTCAGGGCTGCAAGACAGATGGAAGTCCTTCAAGGTAGAACAAACATGAACACCTAACTCATGAATACTAAAAATACTTTGATTATAGGTTTACAGTTATAAAACCTCACTTCCCTGAATGTTCCTCTCTTCTCCCTGCCCTGAACTATGGACAGCCAAGCCTGAAACACTTTCTCAAATTCCCTACCAGCTCTGGGCTCAGATTTCTCTTATTTGACCACTGCCTTGGCTGCAGCTCTTCATCCTCTTCTTCAAGATTATTCTCAGAGCCCATTACATCCATTTCTGTTTTTTAAGGCTTGTAAAAATCTTATGAATAATGATTGCACAGATAATGGGTACAGTTTGTTTAAAAAAACCTCAAAGAATATTTCCATGAGTCCTCTTATGTAATAATTATTTTTAAAGTATTTATTCTTGAGCTAAAGCTTCAAAGAAAAGATTTTGATACTTCCTGAGCATGAAGTAAGAAGCAAATCTATCAAATCGTTCAATACATTTTACTATTTCTTGAAAAACTCTTCATCGTCTGATTCATTTTTCCATTTAACAGGTCAGCCTTCCCCAACTAAATACTCCCCAGAGATATCATCCTAGCTGGCCTGGCCATGGGACTTTCAAATTTAACATATCTTGGAAGCAATTGAGCAAGACTGTTCTCTCCTGATAGGAAATTTGACATTTGTAAACACTTCCTACTTGAAGAGTAAGAAGACCACCATCAATGCTTATGACCCTATCAAAAGCCATACAGATAACTAATTCTACAAATGTCAAAATGTGCTGTTTGCAGTTTTAGCTTACCAGAAGTGTATTGCACCAGTCTTCAGTCCAGGTTCGGACTCTGCTCCATCCAGCATTAAGGACACAGAGTTTTTCCTCCAGAGGAGCTTCACTTCCGTCCACTAAGGCCTGCAGTGCAGCACTGCTCTCTGTTACACTGTTCAGATCGACTTTCTTCCTCTCCAATTCTCTCAGCACATTCTGGAAGGCAACAAGGACCATTAACAGAACAGAATAAAATTTCTCAAGGTGACGGAACCAAAAATTTGATTATTGGTTTGGTTTCTATCTTGATTGATTTCACTAACGACTGACATAATACTGCAATGAGCAATCTGATATACCGTATGATACCTAAAGCAATCCAAAGGAAGGGATCTTCTAAAATTCAGAGTATCTTAGTAGTCACAGAATAGAAAATTTTCAAAGAAATGTTAGCCTCAGTAACTGGTAAGGTTGTGCTTTAAATGCACCATTCTTTGTTTTAATTACATTCTGTAACTAATTTTGCAAAATCTATTATGACATGCCAAATTGATGCAAATTGCAGTTATTATGCAATCTGATAATAAAGTACATCTTTTTCACAAAGTTTCTTTTGCAAATTTGGGGAACTACATATCTTTCAAGGGGAAATTAAGATTGCTTTGGGGGGAATATATATTTTTCATAAATTGGAAAAATGATTCTTAATATTTTTACTATACCTGTTTACTAATAAATCAGTCTCACTTTCTTAAATTGTTCTTATTTTAACAGAAAGATTTATGCAATGAGTAAGCTAATGCAATAGTAAACTACAATTTTAGCCTTACAAATCTTTTGCTCATATAGATTTTCACTTCTCCCTCTGCTATTTACGGCAATTGAAATTATGGACCTAGTTAACAGCAAATAAATGTCCAGCAAATTATGATTTGAAACTATCACTTTCCTATAAACCAAGATCATGCTACAATCTAAATCCTGTTTTGAAGACCAAGTAAGTATTCCGTAGAATATAATTTCTCTCATGCCAATCCAAAAACAAGGAATAATTACAGAAATCTGGCATTCAAAAATGTTTAATAATATCAAATCTCCCTTTAATTCTAGAATTCTCTTCAAGAATCCCCAAGCTTTTTCTCACAGGCATAGTTTTTATGGTAGACTATATGCTTTTCCTCAAGATACAATTCTCTTTATAGGAATAACATGCAGAATGATTCCTACAATTTCCTATTTCAGTGGGAAGCCACTCGGTGACCCTTTTCACTCTGGATTATACCTCTAGTAATTCATGCATCTAGTAGACAAACTGGGCATTTTAGGCTTAAACACTCCTTTGTGCAACTGGATTCTTGATTTTCTTACCAACAGGCCCCAATGTGTGCGAGTTGGAACAAATACCTCTAATACCATTTTCTTGAGCTCAGGTTCTCCTCAGGGCTGCGTCTTAAGTCCGCTGCTGTTCACCCTGTTGACCCATGACTGTTGTGCTAGGTTTGCCACTAACCATATTGTGAAGTTCGCAGATGATACAACAGTAGTGGGCCTTATTCAGGATGACAAGGTGGAAGCTTACTGCAAGGAGGTTGAGGGGTTGGTGAACTGGTGTAAGGAAAACAGCCTAGTTTTAAATACCGGAAAAACCAAAGAGATCATTGTTGATTTCAGAAAAGGCAGGCACAGCCACACTTCTCTGTGCATTAATGATTCACCTGTGGAGATGGTTACCAGCATCAAATTCCTGGGTGTGCAGCTAACGAGTAGGCTGACTTGGTCGCTCAACAGTGAGAAACTGGTGAAGCAGGCACAGCAGCGCCTGCATTTTCTGCGCCGCATGAGAAAAGCACATCTTCCTTCCCCTGTCCTGACCACTTTCTACAGGGGGACAATCGAGAGCATCCTGTCATACAGCATCACAGTCTGGTTTGGAGGCATCACTGCTTCAGACAGGAAGGCGGTGCAGAGAGTGGTGAGAATGGCCAAAAAGATCATTGGCAGTTCCCTCCCTTCCATCCAGGACATAGCACAGAAGCGTTGCTTGAGCAGGGTCCATAAGATTATCTGGGACACTACACATCCTCTTCACGACCTGTTTTCCTTGTTACCTTCTGGGAGGAGGCTTCGTGGTATCCGTAGCAGAACATCCAGATTCAGCCATAGTTTCATTCCATACAGCATTAACCTTGCGAACTCTCAAGCTTCCTCCTTGCGTTATATATTCAAGATGGACAGTATCTAATATTTATTTGCTGTGTATATGTAGGGATGTGGATCTATATATATGTTGTTCATAGTATGTTTAGGTGTGTGTCATGTATGTGTTTCACTTTGAGAGCAGGCAACTAAATTTCATTTTTGATGTGTGCCGTTGTGCCCACAATATAAAAATGACAATAAAGGTTATCTTATCTTATCTTATCTTAATTATATTGTTTTGTTTTCAACATTAGTCCCAGGCGCACAAACCTCCTCCTAGCAGGCTAATGACATTTTGCACTCAATTAGTCAAAGAACTGACGAACCATGACATTTTTAAAATAGCAATCAATAATTAAAACAAGTAATTACATTCAAAAAGCCAACAGCTGCATTACATTAATAGAAAAAAAGAACTAAGTACAGAGCACTGGATCTGTTAATTTTTTAATTCTGTTGATTTGAAATAGTAAAGTTTTAAAACATGTACAAATGGCAAACAAATGAGATAAGTCTCTCAAGTTGAGTTCAACATTTAGTGACCTCTTCTAAAATCTTAATATAATAAATGCACAATGAGCAGCATGCATATTACAGAATTGCTTTTTTTAAAAGAATTCTGAGGATACAATAGTGTCAGAAAAAAAATGTCCCTATAACAGGAAAGAACAGGAGAGGAGACTAAATTTCTTGCAGGAAGTCTGGAATTCCTTATGGTACTCAACATGACATGTTTGGGTGCAATATAGAATACACTTTCAAATAGATTCCCCCATAAAACCAGAAGGAAAATCCAGGGGGATTCACCCAGATTTGAAATCACTGAATGCACTAGCACCTGCTGGATTCAAATATTTATTAAATAAATATTTAAGCTAGGCTCCAGGTTAAAAATGGTTTGCTTCCAAGGCAAAACAGAAAGTATATTTTTGTTCAACAATAAGACAAGTATAGCAACAAGTATCAGAATGAGATGCAAACAAAGAAGGTTGAGAACAGGCTGCTTACCTTAGCCCAAACAATTTCAGTGTCCAGATCGGAAAGCAAACGTTCTGAAGTGGACTTGTGCACCAGTTCAGCTTCTGTCACCTCTAACCATTTGGATAAGGAGAGGGAGACTTCACTGAATTTGCATGAGAGTTGCAATGCCTGTTCTAGATCTTGTTTGCCTTCTGTCACCTGTTTTTTTTTTTTTTTTTTTTTAAAAAGCATGTAAAAGAGCAAGCATCAAGAACAAAGAATTAAGAAAACTTATTTGATCAACATTATGTGTGGTCACACAGTGAGCAGATGTTTAGATGGGATCTGGCATTTTTATTTACTTATCAAGTCCTCCCTAAGGACCTGGCATAGGCAGATGTTGCTGTTTAATGATATTAAAGATATCTTCATAGGATGTAAGCTGTTCCAAATAAAGCTGTTTTTTTGCAGCTGACTGATGGTGATTTTGTCAATACTAACGGTTTTCAAGCAGTGTTACACATTTCTGGAACTGCACTCAAAGCACCTATACATTTTAATATTATTCCACAACCTCTATTTTGGCTATGGTTACTTGCCTCTAAAAAGAATTTGTCCTCATCAGTCAACTACATCTTTGAAGGAAGATGGATAAGGAAAAGGCATTCAATGACAATTCTACAAGATAGATGGACTCATGAAGGAAAAAATGATCTGTCAAGAAACCATCTCTTAGATCATTTATTTTATTTCCCAAAAATATGTGTATGTTGCTTTTTAAATTTTTTATCAAATCTCAAACAGAGTGGAGTTTCTCTAGATAAGCCTGGACTACATTTCTCATCAACCACAACTACTGGATAATAGTATTGATGTGGAAAGTCACGTATTTCGATCTCCGATTTAAAACATTATAGATTCTCATTTCAGATTTAACTGGTGAATAGTAAATCGGGTTCACATAATATTTAAGTAAATGCTTGAAATTTACCTCAAATGGATTTCACACAGTGAAACAAAACTATACATATGAAAGACTAACCTGCGCTCCCAAATCATTGTAAAGGAATTTCAGTGCTGTCAGTTGTTCATCCATGCTTTTGGGGTTGTCTGTCTGTTGTTTCTGTACAATCTGCCTTCCTGTTTTGATCACCGTCTCCACTTCAAGCTTTACTTCACTCAGGGTCTTATAGAGTTTCTAGAACCAGGGCACCATATAATTTTATTATATTATATTAAAATATATTGTAATATTTCAGGTTACTCGTTTAATTTTACTTTTCAATAACTAGCAGAATTTAACCACATTATCATCTTTATGCACATTCCGTGGTGTCCAGTTTGCTACAATAAGGAAAAATATTAACTATAACTAGATTCAAATTAGTCAGTAACCCATTTTGAGCAATGGTTTCTATTTAGAAAATAAATTACAAAAATGCCCCCAACATCATAACAAATAGAAATTAACACGAAGTATGACAGCTTAGAGCAAAAAAGAAGAGGAAAGAGGGAAAATAACGCCCAAGTTTCCAGCATGTTCAAAGTCTGGTAATGATGTCTGAATACAGCCCAAGTGCAATGAAATAACTCCACAATTTTAAAAAAATGCACTGCTTTGTTCACATTGCTAAGACTTAGCTCATTTTTTTTCTGACTTAGACTGACCACACTTTAATGGGAGATTCCATATTTGCAGTACAAATGTTTTAGATGAGGGAATAGAAGGGGAACTCATCAAAGTTGCAGATGACACCAAGCTGGCAAGAATAGCCAACAGCCCAGAAGATAGGATGAAGATCCAGATGGATCTCAACAGATTTGGACATTGGGCCCTATCTAACAAAATGAAATTCAATGGAGAGAAAAGTAAGGTTTTACACTTAGACAAGAAAAACCAAATATACAGGTACAGATCAGGTAAAACTTAGCTTAATAGCAATAACTGAGAGAAGGATCTTGTAGTCCTAGTGGACAATCACTTAAATATGAGCCAGTAATGTGTTACAGTGGCCAAAAAAAAACCAGTGCAATCCTAGGTTGCATTACCAGAGGGACAGAATCAATATCATGTGAAGTGTTAGTACTGCACTATAAGGCCTTGATAAGACCACACTTAGAATACTGCATCCAATTTTGGTCACCACAATATAAAAAAGATGTTGAGATTCTGGAAAAAGTGCAGAGAAGAGCAACAAAGATGATTAGGAAGCTGGAGGCTAAAACACATGAACAACGGTTGCAGGAATTGGGTATATCTAGTCTAGTGAAAAGAAGAACTAGTAACACATATCAGTGTCCCAATATTTGAGGAGCTGCCACAAAGAAGAGGAGGTCAACCTATTTTCCAAAGCACAAGAAGGCAAGACAAGAAGCAATTGATGGAAACTAACCAAGGAGAGAAGCAACCTAGAAATTTCCTGACGATGAGAACAATAAACCAGTGGAACAGCTTGCCTTCAGAAGTTGTGAGTGCTCCATCACTGGAGCCTTTTAAAAAGAGACTGGACAGCCATTTGTCTGAAGTTGTATAGGATTTCCTGCTTGAGCAGCGATTTGGACTAGAATACCTCCAAGATCCCTTTCAACTATGATATTCTATTATTCTGTTTCCAGACAGATCTGGAAAAAAAATCTTGGCTAAATAGACAATGAATATGTTAGTCTTTTATATTGATGAGACTCTATAGCAAATGAGTCTTCAGGTGCTATTAAATTGGAGAACAAAATCATGCTCTTAGAACATATACTACTCTGATAATATGAGTGAAAACCATATTCTTTGATTTTTTTTATCTCAATGCACAAAGTCTCTTCCTTTCATTCATGTTTTCTACCACTACTATGAAAGTCGACTGCCGGGCTACTGGAAAGTTCACTGCCATGGAGTAAAGAAGCAAATAAAAGTTTCACAGAGAGAAATTAAGAAAATTTAGTCATAGCATTATATTACCATGCACTTATCAAAGTGAAACTGAATAATATCCGGATCAATATCCTTCACATCCAAGATATGGAGTTCAACTTTTACACTATCCAGAACTCGTTTACAATCCAGCATACGCTGCTCAAAATTCGCTGGTTTCTGGAAGAGCTGGAACTTCGTGGATACCTCCCGGAGCTTTCTCTGTTTATATAAGAAAGCAAACATTTGATACATTCACACACTTAGAATGAAAAATCTTTCTACTAACTGTTCTTATTTATAAATTATATCTTACTTTTCTAGTTCAGCATTTCTCTCTCTTTTATGTCATTATGGATTTCCTCCCCTTGTAACCATATTTCCCGGCATTATGCCTCTTCTCTAACTTATAAAATAATTTATCTCTAAATCCAAGATCTTCTGCTTTTCACTTAAACATGAGAAACTCAACTCCTCAAAAACAAGATAAAAAACCCCCACCAAGAAGTTTTGTCTAGGCCTATGTTTGGGGACTTTCAAAGGTACACTGTGTACTTCGTTTCCAAATCTTCTTCACTTCTGTCAGCCCAAAAGCACAAAAACAGGCATGGAACACCATGAACTAATCAGTTCTCCCTCTAGCTACCTAATCAGAGAATTCACAAAATGGGACTTAAGCACCATCTCGTGTACTGAATTTATAATACTTCCCAGAATATCAAAAATCTTCTTGCTTGAATGCATTCCCCATCTCTAATTAGTACTGCCTTTTCTTTTTTTTCCTCTTCTACCTTTCAAAATCAATGCTATCAAGTTTGCCACTTAGTTCTTCATCAACTCCAAACTCAACCCTTCTATCCTGGTTTCTATTTCCTATGGTCCACTGAATCTTTCTCAAAAAAACAAATTGTTCTCCCTATTGCGAAAATATAAATGCCTCTGTCTAGACTTTACTCATCACAATCTCTGTTTTGAAACAACTGCTTTCCCTTCTCTTTAGGGGATTTATTTGACACCTATACTTAGTTTTCATTAGTCATTAAACAGTGCTTCAGGTTAGCCAGTCAAATGCCATGATCTTAGTAGCATCTTCTCTTCAAACATTTTCTCTACCTATTTGCAATGCTAACATCCATCCTGTTCAACAGATATAGATTCTTCAAGTCCTCTATCTTTGTCTATCTTTCTTTCTTTCTTTCTTTCTTTCCTCTCTCTCTCTCTCTCTCTCTCCTCAAATAAAGATATTGGGAAAAGGATGCTAATAATTATTAAAATTTTCACAATTAGGAACTTTCAGAAATATGTAAAAGTATTATCATACTTTTATAAATATATGCCTATGAGAGTCGAAAAGGGGGAAAGGTTGGAGAAAATGAAACTGAAAAAGGAACAGAAGTGACAAATAAATTAAACTTTATAGTATGTAAAATTATCACAATTTCAATTGAAAACACTGCATTTGAAAGGAATACAACAATTCCGGGAATACTGGGAAACTAATTAGCAAAAACTAATTTTTAATTATGTCTTAGTGCTTGATCTCAATGATTACCTGCAAGACATCCAAATGAGTCCCACCACGGGAAGATCGGCATTCTGGTGAAGGTGGCATTAAAGAATAGACATTCTTTCTAAGCTCTTCCAAGGTGGACTCAAGGGCAGCAATCTCAGCCTGGATTTTCTGCCATTCGTTATAGAAAACAGGGAAGAGAGGACATAGCAGATATCAATCTGACTAACCAATAAATCATACTACTAAAATGTATTATTATAAAGGCTATAATACCCACATGCTGATTTCAGTGACGGACTGCTTATTTCAAAATCAAAAGATTACCGAAATTACTGATTTTGTAGTGTAAGACACCATCAGCATTTCTTCATAGAGCATATATTCCCTTAATTATCCTACAACTCAAAAACCATGTTACAAAGGGTTTTTTAAAAAATAATAATAAATAAATAAATACCTGTGCCTCTTGAGGCATTTGGAAGGCATCTATTCTATTAGTCAAATAGGATGTTAGCTGCCTATCCAAATCCTTCAAGCTTTCCTGAAGAACTTGCAACATGTGCTCAGTTTCCCGCATCATTTGAAGTTGTTGCTCCAAAGAAATCTGCTTACTGACTGCCTAAGGGGAGACAAAGGAATACGTTGCATGAAAACGTTAGAACTTGTATATAAACCTAAACATAAATACGAAAATAGTAAATCAGAACTGCTTACACTATGCTGTTATTTTCTGATTGTCAACAGTGCAGTGAAATATTACTTTCTTATGGTTAAGGGATACCTGCCGAAAGGAACATAATTCAGAGATTCCTAGCATGGCAACTTAAGTTAGAAGCACTGACTTCAGCATTCGGTTTTGTTATCAAAACTTATGGAAGTTTCCAGAGGACATATTAATACCATTGAAATCAGGATGGGATCCATCAATCCTCATAGACAATAACAGTTTCCAAACGACTATCAATTCAGCTCTTTGGGCTTTTCAAGATCCTCTGTCCTGTATTTTTCAAAGCCAAAAAGTTGCTTTCTTTCCAAGGCAGCAGGTAAACTTTTAAAACTAGTATGGCTTTACTCCATATTCTGTAATCTGAATCGTATAAATCTGCTCATCATGCTTCAAATCTTTTTAAAATATAAAATCAGACTTTCAGTCATTTTACACATTTTTGTGGGATAGGTCTTTGTTGGTAGAGACCATTTACCTTGGTTATAGCTATCATGATTTAAAATTGCATTCCCAAACTGTTATTTTTTTCCCCTTTTTGTTTATTTGAGGAATGTAGCCCCATGACGTGGCATCATAATTTTGCTTCTCGCCTGTACAAAATATAGGATCCACTAAGCTTTAATCTGGATCCGTTCACTTTCAATTAAGAATTCATTCAGCCATCCAGTTTACAGTGTAGGTCCTGCGGTTGTCCAACTTCTGACAGACCATAATACAAGATATAGGTAGTGTTGTCATAATTATGCACATCTGATCTTAAATATTGGGCAGCTTTTATTTCTACAAGCTAGTGAAGAGCACCTTTAAGCTTCATTCAAAACTGTATATTATGGATGCTGACAGTAGTAAAAACAAATGTTTCATTTCATCTAAGTTACATAACATACCATATGACTTAATTCCTCATAACGGGCATTGAAAACCTCCAACTTTTCACTGATGATTTCATCAAGGATACCTCCATCTATCAATGTTTGACCAAGCTCCCGAATTTGAGTCCGATTATCAGCTGGATGGCGCAGAATGGATTCCAGTGACTGAGAAAATAATTAAACCAAAATGTAGGCACTTGTTTTCTAACATACTGAACGCAGCACTCTGACATTTTAAAATTGGAAAAAAATATCATTCAGAAAAAGCATGTATTTACAGTGTCTGAGGACTTACATTACCATTAAGAGAACAATGAAACATATGGCATTTATCACCCTAAAATAGTTATGGAAATTACAGACAAATAAATCAAAATAGTGGAACCCATAAAAACAACTCAAGAACTCTACCAAAACAAAAAGAGCAAGAGGAAATAAAACCAGCAAATGACAGCAGAATCACTGCAATGTAAACCCAAACCTGAAAGTATATGGAAAAAACATTAGGTTTTTTTTTTAATGCCTTCAGACAATAAAAAGAAGGAAGAAAGCATCACCAATGGGAAAGCATTCTACAGCAGAAGGTGGTGCTGTTTGTGTAATCTCCAGTTACGATGGAAGCAGACATACATAGGGCCTCTTCTGGTTAGGATTACCAGTACTAGGCTGCAAAAATCCAGGGGACCATTAGATGGCAGCACAAAGAATTTTATTTATCTCTTTGCTGCCATCTGGTAGTCATTTAAACTTGGGCATTCCCAATCTCATATTTCTGCCTGAGTTGATCATGATAGATATGGTGGGTCAAAAAACAAATGCAGCCTGAAATTTCCTCCACATGGAACATTTAAGAATAATTGTCGCTCTGAAGTAACAACAGAAATATACTAGGAATTCCTTCAGTTAACTGTGGACAATAAACAGTTGACTGGCTAATGTATTCTAATTATAGTTTCTGAAGCATATTCAAAGAGAGTTCTATGTAGAACATATTGCAGCAGCCTTCTCTAAATGCCAGTGAAGTACTATATGAATAACAGCAGTCAAGAGTTTATTTTATACGTATTAATGCACCTGTCAAAGTAAGTTAAAAGAATCCCAAGTAGTCAACATAATTGCCAACATGTAAAGTGTCCTTAGAAAAACCAAGACAAAAGATACTGTATTATTAAATTTGTTTTTTAAAAAAATCATGTATTTCACTATCACATTTCAAAGAACAAAGAAAATAGTTAGCAGAACAACTGGAATATACTGGAAGATCACGATGTGTTTATATAGCAGACCAATAAAGGTTTCTGGGTTGTCTTTGTTGTTAACAACACTGCAGCCAAAAATACCAATGTTTCAAAATATGTTTAGACACCTAGAAGTGTCCACTAGCTGTGGGAGGGTAAAAAAATAAAAATAAAAGATGGCAGGCACTAAACACACATTCAAAAAAGAGGGGAATCTACACAGAGATGCTGCATCTGATATTTTGCCCTGTTTTGATCTTTGATACCACTGCAGACACACCCATTTCTTTTAGCTCAAATAAGTAAGATTTTTTTCATGTGGGCATCATTGATGCATCTTGAATTAAAGCAACAAAAAAAATCCTTTCAACACATCTGTCCACTTCTAGAATTACTTAAATATTATGAGAAACAAGGAATTTCCACTAAATTTAAATATAGGAGGAAAAACATCTTCAGTTAAAAAAACCTAAGCTTATTTGCATAAATTACTTTTACAGACTATCCTTTGTACCTCAAGGGCTTCACTGACAGCATCTATTTTCTCTGGCAAGTGTGCAATTGTTTTCATCTTCTCTTCTAAAGTATTCAGCCAGGCTGTTTCTAGGTCCAGATAGTGTAGCAGTTCAATCCAACAAGACCATACTTCCTGAAGGTAAAGAATATATGAAAAAAGAAAAACTCATTCCATTTCAGAGGCCGGTTCCTCTCAGTCACGTGATACATTTATTTCTCAAGCTTTATGTAGATTTTCCTGAGTATATTGTTCATCAACAGCAATGATTTCTAGAACTACTCAAGATAATTCACAAGTTATTGCCTAACAATGAGACAGATACTTTCAATTCACTCAGCCTCAAGGTTCTCACTTGCTCAACTCACTTACAGTAATCTCCCATGCCAATTCCAGATGTTTGCACTATATACAATAACAAAACAATGGGATGGTATATTACAATGGGGATAACTTGGATGCTGCATGAAATAAATACATTTGGAGACAATAGCCAGTAATAATTTCCTAACTTAAGAGGCAAAAATATATCTTGCATATTCTATACTTCTTTATTCACCTGGATCATTAACATAGAATTTTCTAATTTGCCATCTTAAACATGACCCGAAATTGATTTGGATCACATTCCAAAGTTCATTACAAAGCTACTGTAGTAATGTAATGCCCAATGTGGCTAAAATAGAGTTTGAGAACTTGACTTTCTCCTGATTTGCAGGTACAAAGAATTAAATAAGGGGCCTGACTGCACAGTTGCTAATTCACATTGCTGTCAAAAGTATTATAGGAAATATAGGAATGTGTGTAGAAGTTAAATATACCTGAAATGTTTATTAGGCAATACATAATTCAGAAATAATCACTATATTGATGGGAGTCTTAATATATGCATTCCGTTAGCTATATATTTCTCATCCATATATCCCTGGCTTTTTATTGACATTTTAAAATCAACAAAAAACAGTGCACTCCCACTAATTTTGGAGCCACTATTTGAACTTACTTTACTTGTATATGAAATGGTTTCTAACTAATGGGCAGTAACTACAATCCTTCACTATCTAAACAGGGGTGTTAGTGTGTGTGTGAGGCTTAAAGTCAGTGCTGACTCCTGGGAAGTGCCTACAGTTTTCTTGGCAAAATTTCACAAGTAGTTTGCACTTGCCTTCTTCCTAGGACTGAGAGCGAGTGACTGGCTCAAGGCCACTCAGCTGGCATTGTGCCTAAGGCAGGACTAAAACTGACAAGTCTCCTGGTTTCTAGCCTGGAGCCTTAAGCACTATACTAACTGGCTCTCTAGGCAGCTTTAAAATATCGAGAATTGAATATATAATAAAAGAGTTTTGAGTTTGTTCATTAAATAAGTTGCTGGTCCAACAACACCCCAATCCCCAACTTTTAAATATACAGCAAAAACCATTGGCATGATTTTTTTTTTTTAACTCTGGGAGTATAAACTTACGTCTTAAACCCTCCCATTGGTGTTAAGGGAAGGAATAATTAGTTATGGATCATACCTCCAAAGTGTGGCATTTCCCTCTGATCCTGTTGCACAGTAGCTGGTAATTCTCCAATACAAGGTTGAGCTCTGTTGTTAAGTCCTGACCGCCAGATGGCAGTTTAGCAGCTAGCATTTTGATGCTGTCTTTCAGAATTTTCACCCTCACTTCTTTCTGCAGCACATCTTCCTTTGCTCTCTGCCCAGAGGAAGCAAATAATGACCAAACTAAATTGCAATCACTGTGTTAACAATGGAATCTGAACTAATACTTAAAATATTGAAATGAATTGTTACATTGTATTTGATATATACATGGACCCCAAGACACCTCACTTGAAGTTCTATCATATTTGATTGATCTGAATTTATAAGCCACCCAACTCCACTGGACTCTGTAATAAATCTTGTCTTTTTATCACTTATTACACTAGTTGCCCACCATCATTTTGACCTTCCTTGACATACAAATGGATTTCATCTCCACAGACATTCTGATTTATATAAATCTGGTTGTTTGAAGTCAACTCATCCCAAGATAAATACTTCCTATGCATAAAGACCATTGTCTCAAAATTCCCAATTTATATGGCCAACATTAACTAGTACATTTAAAAAAAAAAAAAACTTTGAGAGCGCATATATTTTTGTGGTATAATTTTTAATAATCTTACTACAATCAAGAGTACTACATTTCTAAACGTGAAAAAATATTTTTAAAAGTACCAAGTTTATCATTCTATTGAATGTGACTGTTTCAAAATAAATAATTTTTCAAACACCAAGGTCACGCTGACTCGCAATTCTGGCAGTTGCAAAGTCAACATAACTGAGGAGCACAAGACTGGCAAGGGCTACAGAGCATTCAATTACAAAACCCTTTCTAATTTAACAGAAAATGCCAGTGGCAATCCTGTCATTCAATTCAAAAAGCTTTATTAAATGAGCTGCCACATTTTCTAATGTTAAAAAAAATCCTTCAGTGTGATTTAGTGTTTGATAGCCAGGCTATTGACAATGTCAGTTCTTTACAATATACTACACTTGTAATGTGTAAAATGAACAAGAAATAAAAAAGACTCTTTGCATTCAGAATAGCTATAATCTTTTCAAATGTATGTAAATATTACAATATTTTGTAAGTTGCTGCTCCAACTATGCATCCAATGTGTTTTCTCAGACAGCTGATTAGCCACGATTAAATTACAAGTAGGCATATGATATGAATTAGATTAGGATACAAGCATATATAAAATTAAGCTAAGAGACAGCAACATGAAATTTCAAGAATAAGCAAAATGGGCTCTACATCCCTGTCGTAGTTTCGAAATGCTAAGTTATCTTATTAAATCCACTAATTCTACATTCACTGTAAAATTAAAACAGATGTCATTCCTAACTCCAACCTCCTCTAATCTCACTATGTAGCAAGATTAGGAATTTCTACTCCAACCAGTATTTGCTGATCAAACAGAAGTAGCCTGAAGCCATCTGGTCAAACTGCAGCGTACATGGCAGGGCTATGCAGCAATCTGTGCTCAAAGGAGGGGGGGGGGGAAATTCAGTATGCAAACGAACCAACACATTCAAGCTATCAGCAGCACCTTAAGTCATATAGAATTTTAAGATATGCAACAGTTTTTTGTACGTTTGCATACACTTTCACTTGCACACAGTGCAAGCTCTAGTAGTGACACTGGACAAAATATAGTCTTATAAATATGTAAATAATCCTAGTCCTAATTTAATTCATTTTCAAGAGTAAGTAGGAAGAGCTTTAAGCTCTTAAAAAACAAATCACTCTGTTCTGAAAAACTTTCCGGATAAGGACATTCTGATATAATAATAATAATAATAATAATAATAATAATAATAATAATAATAATAATAATAATAATAATAATAATAATAATAATAATAATAATAATAATAATAATAATAATAATAATAATAATAATAAAAATAATAATAATAATAATAATAATAATAATAATAATAATAATAATAATAATAAACAACAGCAACTATTGCACACCCATGTTTAGTGACTATATCATTTTTAAAATGCTTTTCAAGTATTCCTGACCTTCATTTCTTCCACCGCATTCTCTAGCTCATCTGGATTCTTATATTCAAAATCCTTCTCCAAATATTCCTCCTCAGCCTGAGCCATCCATTCTTGCATTTCCGCCACATCCTTTTTGAGATTGACAGCTTTTTCTTGATTTTCTGATAATTGATTTTTATGGCTAATGATCTAGCAATTCAAACAAAGCAACATAAGGTGGACGGCATTATTTAAACTCGTATCATTTAAAGAGCGCTGTACAACTGATGAAAGAAAAGCACGTGATCAACAGAATGGTGAAAGTTATTTTGAGATAGTAACGTTCAGCATTTTTTTCAACAGGAAATCTAGGAAATAATATTCTATAGTTACAAGAACTGGCAAACATAACTAATACAGTTCTGCTTAATTTTTAATTATTTACTGTTCACATTAACAATGAAGTAACCCGTGATGATAGTGATGTGGTGGTGGTGGTGGTGATCATAGTTATCATGAGGGTTAATAAAATATGTTAGCAGCAGTGAACTAGCAACAGATTTTTGTTGCAAGTATTTAGATTTCTACCATTTCATACAAGACTAACCCATTACTAACACTCTCAGTTCCACTTAATGAACTGTGTTTTAAAAATATTTTCTTCCTACTGAGTATGTTCACAAGTCCAGTCCAGAATATAGACTGACTAACCTGAAAGAATGATGTCATTTTTTATGTTTTCTAAAGAGCATGAGGGATGCAAGGAAACAAGAGTTGTAGTGTGGGTAAAATCTTATCATTTAGATGATATGGAAATATTGAAAATTTCCTATCAGTATAAATAGCAACAACAATTGCCCTACCAGTTAAACAAAATGGCTCATTTGATATATTTTCTGATGAGAATTTCAAACAGATAAGGAATTGAGCCTAAAACAGCATCATCTATCTGGCAAGGTGACTTAAAAAATAAAATTTGAACTGAAAACATCCCAGAGCCTAGTTTACACTATAACAAATCTTATAGCCCTCTAGCTGAATTACTACATAACTACCAACCAACAATAAAGAATATTGGGAGTTCATCCCATGTTTACTGTATTAAATTATAGCACTGTATATTAGTTCTATAGTTTTAAAATTAAATTGGTTTATTATAAAATTGATGGTGTCTCATAGAGTAACGTAAATGCAATTATTTAGTTTGCATTTCCATTTAAGCACTTGTAAATATGAAAGGGGGATTTTATATGTTGAAAATAAAACATTACGTTTGATATTATGATTGGTTGCAATGCATGTAACAATGCTACTACTTGAGTACAATGACAGATATGAAAATGCAAGAGTAATAGTACCAAGAACTAACCTGCTTGCTTAGTTTGTCCCACTGGGATTGGATGTCTGTCAGTTTGGATTTCACCCAAGAATTAGCAGGCTGGCTTCTTAAAGAAGAATCTATTTCCTTCATCTCTTTTAGAGACAACTCAATCTTTTCCATTTCAATAATAAACAGCTGTTCATAAATGAGAAAACATATTTTAATATCTATTTCCAAAGATGCAACTTGAGATGTTGCTTATTTCTGAGACACTTTTATGGATTTCAAAGACTTATTATTATGTCTGAAAAAAATAATTAGCAAAATAATTTAATACATGGACATACACAGAGAGAGGGGGAGTGTCATTTCATTATCTCATATTAACCAGGGGTGAGCAACTCCTTAACCACACTTTACACTGTAATATTGAATCACCAAAATTTGGTGGCAAAATGACCATTTATTAATGATAGGATTTTTATCCTTGGAAGGAGATTTAAGGAATAAATAGTTACTTAATCCTTGGTCTGATAAAAAAAACTTTTCTGCATATACATAACATGCTTCATGATAAACTATCATTTAAAAATGTCAGTGTTCATACAGCACACATAGCAGAACTAAATAAACTGCATAACTATGTTAACCAAGTTAATGGCTGCAATCCAGAGAGCAGTCCTTCAGATATCCAAGGACATTTACCCAAATAAAGGAAACTTCTCTTTTTCTTTTTTTAATATTTATTTATTTATGTCAATAGCCCTTATCACTTAACACCAAAGCTGAATAACAAGGTGTCTATTAAATACAATAAAGTAGGTAAAATAAGCAATGGATTTATGTATCTCCCTGTGAATACAAGAGCTTCAATACTGATCAAACCCATAAAAGATTCATGATATTCTTGATGACTGACACAGCTACAAAATGAATACATCTAATTCACACTAGCACTGATACCAACACAACTGTGCTACAGTTATGATCTGCCTAAAAGCTGGTTCCAAAGATCCTATGATACTAGTTTCAGCTGATTATAAAATGTCTATCTTTGATAGAATAAGCATTAGATATGAGAGTATCTACAGATTTTCAACTTTTGGTTCCAGATATGACGGCCTAACTGACAAATTTAAAAAGAAATAATTTTTATGACATACAAGATGAAAACAAGAACTACACTGATTCAGTTCTGTTTTGGAAATGATGGAAGACTCCAGCAGCTAAAAAAAAAAGTATGGATGAGAATGGATGCCACTATTCGCTATTAATTTTTCTCTTTCTGTGAGCCCCATACCGGAGACTCATGAACTAAAACCATGCATTAGGAAAACAGAAGAACCCTATTTACTGCCCAGAGAAAGTATACCATCACATAAAGGTTTGTGTCTATAATGTGGAGAATCTGCCATCATGCATAGTGGTGCCCTGCTAAAAAGTCTTGCTTCTGAAACATCAGTAAAATTTCATAATTAACCCAAAGGGGGACATTTTTTCAGCACATTCTCTACCCGTATCTGATTTGGCTTGTAAAAAAAAGATGATCCAAGCCTCCAAGGGTTCAAAGGCTGGTACAACTGAAATTAAGCAAGCCCAGATCTGTCAAGCCACTCATCAGACCTACATCATTATTGCTACCTTGCAAGTGGAGACTAGGACCAAAAAGAGCTAATAGCTCTAATAAATTGCTTTTAATTAAAGGAGGAGAGGGATTTCCTTAGGGAAATTTCCCTCTAAGAACAAAAGAAAAGGGATGGTAACTAGATGTGCCAAAGAGAGTGAGCATAAAAATACAAAATGCTAAAAAGTCTATATTCTTTTTCTAAACATTTATCATAACAATTAAGATGTTTATGGGTAGCATCTGTGAATCAGCACACAAGATCCTTTGTGTGCTAAGAACCAAGCTACAGATAGCTTAATGGATTCCACCGATGACATACATAAAAAGAGTCTTCCTTCTTCCATCTTGCATTTACATTATTACTCTGCAATCACAAATTGAAAATATAGCAATAATAGCTCCTTGATAACAGAAGCTTCATGCAGTGTTCTTCACAATGTTTAGACACAGCCAAGGAATAAACAAAATGTGAATATACAATAGTATAATAAATTGATAAATCTTACCGTGCATTGATCAAGCTGTCTCTGAAGACATTCAAATTCTGTTTGCTTCATTTGGTCTTTCATTAGGAAGTCTTTCACAGAATCCAGCCACCTCTGAACTACTTTTGAATCAGCCTGAATATAATATAGGAAAGTTAATGTTCTGTAATGTGATGTACAGTATTACTCAAAGGCCAAATACTCGATTGTCTATAATTAGTTACCATGTACATTTTAAAAATGCAAATATCTGCTCATAACATTTTACTAGGTTCATGTAAATATTTGTTAACCAAAAAAATCCAACTAGACAGACATCTTTTTAAATGACAGTCAACATTGAGTAGTAACTACATTAAACAAGGAAAAAAAACAGTTTCTGAATTGCCTGAATAGTAGATTTACAACCCTTTAGACTCCTATCTTGGAACTGAGCAAGGATCAGAGTCATATTTCACTAAAATAGAAAAACATGTGACCAAAAATACAATTTTTTATTACATTTATGTAGGATTATTTATTTATATGATTTACATGGCTGTCAATCTCACAAATGCAACTCTGGGCAGCTAACAATAGGTTAAAAGCCAAGCACAACAGCAGCCCAAAATGATTAAAAGCAACTGTAATAAAAATCAAATGCAATGTGCCTAAGATTAAAAAATTTCCTTCCTGTTGCAAATCAAATAGTAGGCAAGCAAAGCACAGCCAAGCCAACTAGCTTCGCCTAACCATCTGGCCCCAGTGCTTCAGGGAAAAGCCAAGACTTTGAAACCTTATGGTCACGGCCATCCAGACTTCATGGAACTCAACAGGCTCCATGAGAGAGAAGGCACATCTCTTATATCTGACATTCATAGAAGAAACTGGAAAATGTTCACCCTGTTAGAACTGATGGGTGAAAATAAATGGAGACAAGCAATCCAGCATATAACCTGGCCCTGTCAAATGTAGGCTTTATAGTTCGTCTGCTTTAGAAAGGACATTAGGTATATCTTCTTTTGTAATTTATATTACTTCACTAAACATCTGGACTTTTTTTCCTCCAAAATTTTGTTTAGTCATTGTCTTGAATCCTTAAACGCAGCGGTCCCCGATCTTTTTGGTCCATGGACCAGCTGCGGCAGCGGCAGGGAAGGGGATGATTTCACGTGCACATCCGCTTGCACAAATGGAGCTTCATGCGCTCACCTGCTGCTTGCATGGCCCAGTTCCCAAAGGGCCATGGACCAGGACCAGTCCGCAGGCTGGGGATTGGATACCCCTGTCTTAAAGAACCTACTAGTAACCTAGTGAGCATTGGGTGGCAGAACCCTGAGCTAACAATTCCCAAAACTTTCTCCAGTTTATTAGGACTAACAGATTCATCCAACCCCACTGACCTGCACAGAGTCAAATTCCAATAAAATCCAAGGGACTTTGACAGATGCCTAGAATAATGCTCACAATATCTTGCAATGTTCTTCTGGACCGTCCTTAACAGGAGGGACCAGATCCCTTTACACATGGCTGCCAACTAGTTGTCCATAAATGTAATAAAGAGAAAAATTACTGTGTTTTGCTGCTCTTATTGTCATGAGGTAAACCTTAAGAAAGGCTCTCACTCACACTTTTAACAGTTTTATTTCAGGAGGATTTTGGGCGTTTCTTATGCCAATTCATCTCCTGGAGTTCCTCTGAAAACCAGTACAGGTTCCAAGATACAAGGACATAGAGGGTCCATGCAGGTACAGTTCTGTCTAGGGCTATTGTTACTCTCTCATTCCAAACAACAACTAAGTCCTCAGCCATGCCCCAGAACCATACATTTTAGATTCAGCAACATTCACATTTAGAATTAAATTCTGAGCTGTTTTAGCCATATTGTAGGATCCCACTGTTTTAGAATTGCAGCCAATTTTGGTCACCATATTACAAAAAAGATGTTGAGAGCTTGGAAAAAATTCAGAGAAGAGCAACTAAGATGATCAAAAGCCTGAAGACCAAAATATATGAAGAACGGCTGCGGAACTTGGGTTTGGCTAGTCTAAAGAAAAGAAGAAATAGGGGAGACATGATAGCAGTGTTCCAGTATCTGAGAGGCTGCCACAAAGAAGAGGGAGCCAGGTTGTTCACCAAAGCACCAGAGGGAAGGACGAGAAACAATGGTTGGAAACTGATCAAAGAGAGAAGCAACATGGAATTAAGGAGAAACTTCCTGACAGTGAGGACAACCAACCAGTGGAACAGCTTACCTTCAGAAATCGTGGGCGGGAAATTTTCAAAAAGAGACTGGACAATTACCTGTCTGAGATGGTATAGGTTCTCCTGCTTGAGCAGGGGGCTGGACTAGAAGACCTCTAAGGTCCCTTCCAGCTCTATTCTACTCTATTCTATAAATGCTACTGACAGAATTTAAGTGTATTTTTCATTTTTGTCAATGATTACGTGATCATATTGACATGTTCTGCCTTGTTTGTCCAGTTCTTATATTCTTAGCTCTACCTCCAATTTTTATTCATTTATGAAGTATGTCCAAAACTGATGGAACATACTATAGTCCCAAAGATATTTGTTCTATTTTTAGAATGGAGGCCTTTATATACTAATTAATAGTTATATGGTATTAAAAGAATCTGGACTCTCCAAATCGATCACTTATTTTTTCCCATTTTGACTCAAACTAGATTGCATTTAAAGACACCTACATTTTTTCCTGTTCTTGAACACCCACACTTGGATTTATCCATCCCTTCTAAATATTGTCAGAATGTTATTCTACCATTTGCTTCTAGGTCTCTAATTTATCCCACTAATAGCTAATATTTTTGCCTTTCATCTGTTTCTCCTATTAGTTTCCATTTTCCCTTTCCATGTATTGTCCTTACCAAAATATGTTTTTTTCTGATTCTCAAACTCAAAGGTGTTTATTCTTATTCTCTCTGGCCACTATTTCCTTTGATGTTTCAGAACTTCCATATCCACTACTATCTTCATCCCATCAAGCTGATGAGAGACAAATTCTTGGTTTTATATGATTATGAGAGATTATATGATCTCACAAATAGCCCATTGAACTTCATTTCAAATAATACCTTTGAGTGCCTTTGGAGCTCCTTCACAGATATTCTTCAAAAATAAAAATAGGGCACCCATACTAGTTCTTTCTTAGGAAATATATCCAGAGGTCAAATGATTAATGTTATACCATTATCAAGAGTGCCGAATGTAGCAGTACTGTATGAATCTAGAAGCCCTGGACCTCTGGAACTATTCTGTGATTGCACCAATGATACGCTTTCATAATTGCAAATGTGTCAACTAACCCAGAAAGTTGTTGGACTATTATTTTAGTCTATTATCCATTCTGGTACTACACTGAGTGCATGACCCCTGCTTTACAGAAACAGTTAATATTCATTGTCATTGCACAGCAGAGAGGGGAAAAAACAATCATGCAGGAAATAAATGTTTTAAATGTCAGCTAATAAATCAAGCCCAATTTTCTCAACTAAACAGTAGTTGGAAACTACTGGAGACTTTTACAACATCAAGTTTAAAGTTTAAAATTTATATTTACAGGCACTAAACAACATAAAGTGTTGCATTGACATCCATCATTGTGAAATGCTTTGAGAGGCTGATAAAGGACATTATTGTATATAGCCTCCCGCCAGCATTTGACCCAGTTCAGTTTGCTTACCGACCAAATCGCTCTACAGAAGATGCTATTTCTTCTGTTCTCCATCTGAGTATGGAGCACTTAGAGGAAAGAAATACTCATGTGCATTTTGTCAACCTTGCTGTTTGTTGACTTCAGTTCGGCATTTAATACAATCATTCCCCAGCATCTAGTAGACAAACTGGGCCTTTTCAGCTTAAACACCCCTTTGTGCAACTGGATTCTTGATTTTCTTACTGACAGTCCCCAGTATGTGTGAGCTGGAACAAATATTTCCAACACCATTTTCTTGAGCACAGATTCTCCTCAGGGCTGCTGTTCACCCTGTTGACCCATGACTGTTGTGCTAGGTTTGCCACCAACCATATTGTGAAATATGCAGACAATACAACAGTAGTGGGCCTTATTCAAGATGGCAATGAGGGTGCTTACCACAAGGAGGTTGAAAGTTGGTGAACTGGTGTAAGAAAAACAGCCTAGTTTTAAAAATTGGAAAAACCAAAGAGATCATTGTCGATTTCAGAAAAGGCAGGCAGAGCCACACTCCTCTGTGGATTAATGATTCACCTGTGGAGATGGTTACAAGAATCAAATTCCTGGGTGTGCAGTTAACGAGTAGGCTGGCTTGGTCACTCAACAGTGAGAAACTGGTGAAGCGGGCACAGCAGCGCCTGCATTTTCTACATCGCATGAGAAAGGCACATCTTTCTTCCCCTATCCTTACCACTTTCTACAGAGGGAGGATTGAGAGCATCCTATCATACAGCATTACAGTCTGGTTTGAAAGCATCACTGCTTCAGACAGTGGTGAGGATGGCAGAAAAGATTATTGACAGTTCCCTCCCTTTCATCCAGGTGATAGCTTATAAGCGTTTCTTGAGCAGAGTCCGCAAGATTGTCCGGAACACTACACATCCTCTTCACGACCTGTTTTCCTTGTTACCTTCTGGGAGGAGGCTCCATGGTATCCGAAGCAGAACATCCAGATTCAGTCACAGTTTTGTTCCATACAGTATTAACCTTGTGAACTCTCAAGCTTGCTTCCTTCCTTCCTTCCTTCCTTCCTTCCTTCCTTCCTTCCTTCCTTCCTTCCTTCCTTCCTTCCTTCCTTTCCTTCCTTTCCTTCCTTCCTTCCTTCCATTATGTATTCAAGATGGACAGTGATTAATATTTATATGTTATTTATATGTAAGGGTGAAAGTTTATACATATGTTGTATACAGCATGTTTAAATGTGTGTATGCATATGTACACTTTTGAGAGCAAGCAACTAAATTTCATTTTTAATGTGTGCCAATGTGCCCACAGTAAAAAATGACAATAAAGGTATCTAACTAGATATAAAGTCTTAAAGAAACTACCAAAATAATTTATTTCTGCTTATTTAGTTTTTAGATTGACTTCCACTGAACAAGGCGATATAGTTATTTTTTCCATCCCACTGCAATCAGTTCTGCCTGCAGAATGATTGACTCACATAATTGACATACCATTTGGAATCATATAAACAGGTATTGACATTATAACTTGCTGCAGAACATAAATTAATTTGAGAATGAGGAATATTATACTTACAAGAAAGTTATTTAAGTAAAATATATTTCTAGTTACCTCAAATATTCTCAATTTGGAAACAGTTTCTTCCAATAAGTGAACATCTTCAGAAATCTTTAGTTTTAATTTATCCCTATATCCTTGCAAACATTTCAATTCTTTCTTGTATAGTTTTGATTTTTCAGCAGAAATATGCTTCTCCAATACTTGTGTGTCTACAACAAGTTTATCGACCGTGCCTTTTTGATTTTCTAGGGTTTCACAAACCATCTGCAGGGAATAAATATAAAAATATTAATTATATTTACATAAAATAGTGTTCCTTCATGTTTTATATCCTATAAAAAAATCTGATTTATCGGAGTAATGGAATTGAACTTTGTATCAAACAAGGATGCTGTCTAGTGCCAAAGTGAAAATTATACTGTATAATTAAAAACTTTTAAAAATATTAAACTATTAAACTAATAAAAAAAACCTGATTCTTGTATTGACATCTTGTGTTGATTTTTAGGCAGTTTATAATAAAAATGGTTGGAGATATCATTCCATCCATCTTCAACATTTGAAAATCTTTTACACACAACCCTAGACACTGACATCAAAGGTAATTAATTAACTGTAACTAAAATTCTAACCCAAGATGGAAAAGCCCAGATAAAATAAATCCTGACTTGCTAATAATGCATTTCAACATTCTCTTTAAAAGCTTTTTCTTGAACTATTCTGCCTATTAAAGGACTCAACCACTTTTTCCAACACTGATACATTATCACAGAACGTTTTGGATATTGTCACAGGATCACCCATCTCAGCAAGTTTACCTGCTAGAAATGGGATAGCTTTGTGCTTTTCTCAGTCATCCAGGTCATAGTTGTCCCAAAGTTGTTTTTTTTCAAAAGGCAACTTGGATGAGAAGTGAAATGTCTTCAAGGAAAAACAAAGTCCAGTTGCCTTTTAAAAAAAGCATCTTTGGTTCAACTGATTTAGTAAAGGCATTGTATTAGTATATCTATGTTTTTATATGATTTATATGAGAACCAATTTCATACCTTGCTTTGATCACATCAGAAATAGATTAGAATCATGTTGCTCAAATCTTCATTTTTGCCAGTCACTTGGAATCTGCCAAATGACTAGATGCACCATCACATAAATTAGCATTTGTTTATTTGTCATGTTCTTTTTCTTAAATGGGTTGTGATCTGCTTAATCCTAATTACCCCCATATTCCTTGTACTTGCAAATTGACAGCTCTGCAAGGAAATGACTATTCTGGCTACTTAAACTATTCAGCTAATACTTCCTAAATTGTTTCTATGAAAAAATAAGTTTTTCTCAATAAATATTTTGAATGCAGCCTTCATTTTAGCTGGATTTCTGCATTCCATGTCTCTGTTAGTGGTCTGTCACTGAGCAGCAGTTTTCACACAAACTTTTTTTAAAAATGCAGAAGACAATCAGACTTTCCACCCACATCCCAACATTAGTCACCAGAGTTAAAAACGTAATGTGATAAAGACATGAAACCAATCCTTCCATATTCTGCTTCATCTGAACTTACAGTAGTGGCCAAAATTGTGGAAACCTTTTGGGGAAAGTGTATTTTTGAGGTTTGATGGCTAATAACACCACTTTTTTGGGGAGTAGTATCATAAAATTATATATCAATGGAAAGGTAATTTAATCAAGAATGTAATGCATCAAAGTTTGTTCAATTATCTGTACTGTATTCTATGAAAAATTATAGCCAAATAACCAGAAAAAGGAAGCACAACTTGTTTAGGTTGATATCAGGTAGCTTTCCTTCATCTGATTGTAGCCAATGAGCATGAGTGTTTAGAGAGCCAATCAGGTGTCATCTTGTTTTGGCAATGAGCCAATCAGATCACAGTAGGATTCAGTTATTGATTTCATGTATTGAAGCTGAGAGAAGGACATTTGTCAGTGTGTTATGTGATCGCTATCAAGTTGGTTGGGTTTTTTGTGTTCTTTCATTTAGTGAGCTTGTAAAACGTAATAAAATTAAAGTAATAGTGCAAAGAGTTGACTAGTTGCCCAGAAAGCGATGTAAAATAGTATTATTAAGTGAACAAGGCTACAGTTATAAAGAAATTAGAAGAAAAATTGATGGAAACTTAACCAAAGGTGGCATTTCTACTGTACACTTTTCCCAAAAGGTTTCCACAATTTTGGCCACTACTGTTGAATTTAAGTTCCAAGTGCCAAGAAGAAACATACCTTTGTTTGCTGCAAGGCTTTTTCCACCTGAGTCAAGTCATTTACTGAATTCATGATGGAGTGCACTTTGCTTTCCAATTCATTCAACTCATCCTTAATTTTTTTCAAAGAATCCAAATAGGTCTTAGGGGGCTGACTTTCAAGTTCTGCATTTAAAGTAAGTATTTAAATTCAAGTTAACAACTTGCTTATAAAATATATCAATGCAATATAAATGCAATATAACCCTATGGAAATGTTGGTCCACAGTACATACAGATCTTTTCAATTATTGATAGATAATTACTAGGTGAAAACGTTTTTTTAAAAAAGTTTCTTGTGATGAATGTATATAAACTGCTTCCTTAAAACTCTTGCAAAGACAACGCAATAACAGGATTCTGGTACCTGTTTGTTTACACTTATCATCTGCAGCCAACATTCCCCTCCCAACAAGAGTCAAGAGAAGCTCTGATCTGGAAGTAATCAGGTAGGAGAAAGCTGATGCACAATGTAATATTGATTTTTCTTTATAATTCAGAATACAGAGTAGTTATATGACAGCTGGAATCGCATTAGGGTTGGAATCTATCAACACAAAAGCTGGGTTAGAAGCCAAGGATTTTTGTCTGTGGACATAAATCCGACCAATTGAATCATTTATTCAAAAAATTCTCACCTGCACTGTGAATTCCTGCAGAAACGTGTACACTAGATCTAAATTTTAAAGACCAATTACTTGGACGGCTGATGTCAAATAATGGTTGCAAGCATCTTGCCAAAGTGTTTCTTCTATGCCTTTTCACAGCCTGAAATAGCTGTTCTATGATGTGCTGCCGCTCTGTTTAATTCAGTTCTGAATGTGTACTAATATTGATAGGAATTGATTATGATCCAGAATGGCTTACACAACTGATTACTCCTTGTTTCCTGGTGCTTTTTTCCAGCTAGCATTGAAAGAAACATCTGTAGTATTGGTTGTTTACATAAATGTTAATCACGTCTCACAGCTATGTCTGCTTGACCTGTTTGTTTTATCGATTGCAACTGAGCAAATTAGTGGCTGTATCCTGAGTAATGAATTCAGGTTTAAACTTTTCATACTTTTTTTCCTCTTCACTTTTCCTTTAGAATTGTTGGGGGGAAAAGATGCTTCAATTATTTATCTATACATGTCACAATTTGTACAGGAGAGTTATAAGATGTTTCCATGTAGTTTCTGACTGATTATATGGAAATTTGAAATATTAGTATTATTAAATTCTAATAATAATGTCCACCTTCTGCTACTTATAAAAATCAATATCCAATTAGTAATTCAAATGCAACTGCTGCATTATTCTTTTTATTTTCTTTTTGTAAAAATTATCTCAATCCAGGGTTCTATTTTCCTAGAAGAATACATAGGAAATTGAACTCACTGAGGATTATCAGTTTCATTTTTATGTATTTGATATAAAATATTTAAAATATATTTTGAAGGTGAATTGATTTGCTTTTGTAGTTCTCCAAACCTTAAACATGTTCATTCATCTAATATAACTTAATTAGGGGTGTATGTATTAACTAGAGAGCTAGTTTGGTATAGTGACTAAGGTTAATATTAGCAACCTATAATAAGGACAAAAAGGCAGCAAATCCACAAATGAAAATCAATACAATGGGCAGAATCAGTGTTCTCTTCCAAAGCAGAAGAAGATTCTGTGAGTGTAAACCTCTTTTCACAGGAAAAAAAAAGGCAACTGAATCTAACTGACTATTAAAAAAATCTATAGGGAATTGCAAGCATACTTAAGCTGCATGAAAGAAAAACTGCCTCGACCTAAGGCAAAACTGAGCAGAAATAACTTCAAGCATGTTGACATTTGGGTTTTGCTAGAATGTTTTATTGACACTGACATTTTCTGTGTTTATTGCTGAATTTAAGTAATACATTTTATATGTGTGATTTTGTTTAGTTGCCCAAGGCAGACATTTAGTCTGGCAGGGTATACATTAAACCATCATAACAAATGATGCTACTTAAGACTTTCTATTCAAGGTCAACAAAAGTGAAGAGAGTTCTTGTGTTTTAGACATACTGGATGCCTTGACAGATTGAACTCTGACAGTCTGACATAAGGGAAAGTGCTTAATAGAACACAGAACACAAAAGTAAACCTTGCCACTTTAGAATGTCATCTTTACTCCCATTCTAAGTCCTTCAAGCTCACCAGAGGGGTGATCTGACCTTGGAATCAATACAACCAAAAGAAAAAAGAGCATTATATAGATAATGACAAGTACATGTTTTGACATCACCTAGGAAATTCCATACTCTCTCTTTTCACCAACCTTTGGAATGATTTCCTTAATAAATCCGTTCATTCCAGAAAAGCCCCAATCTAGATGATGCTGGGAGGAGGGTGGCGAAGAGGATATTTCTGACATTATAAAAAGAAGGCCAAACTATTTATTCCCTTTTAAGATTATGCTTGTGGTTATTTATATAGCGTTTGCCAAAATCTAGGATGAAAGCAGCCCCAGTTGTGAGGTTTTTGCTCCTAGCAAAAGCGGAAACTTAAAGACGATACAAAGGAGAGGAAGGGAGATTTTATAGAAATCAAAGCATACCTCTCTTCAGCTTCTGCAGAAGAAGTTCTAGTTCCTGCTGGGCAGAACTGAAGCGGCTGTTCAAAGAGCAAAAGCTGTCTTCAATAAAGTCTGGAGCAGCAGGATGAGATGTCAGCTCCTTGCACTTGATCTTCAGATGTTCCATTTGAGGAGTTAGACTTAAGAGGTTTTTGAGTTCCCGCTAAGAAAGACAGAGTGCCAACATTGGTTATTTTTAACGTAACATTTTTAAAGACTCCAAGAACCTCATTTCTTTGGCAGTTTAAAAATATGGTTAAAATTACAATATAAAATAATAAAACAGCAACAACTGTTTAGGTAAAAACAGCAGTCATCATCATCACCATCATTGTCATGACAGTATAATAATAAAAAAAAAACAAATAAGACCACAGCAAAACAACATTCATTAAGTCTGAAATAGATCCCTATAATGACTAGAGCAATACTATTGTCCATCTAAGTGCTAGGAAGACCATAATATAAATTCCAGATGAACCTTTCTAAGGAGAACATTCCACGATGGAAAAAGCTTTTCTTCTTAGAGCCATCTTGCCCCACCTGGTTGAATAGACCTTTTCAAGATCATGCTCAAGTCCAGGCACATAAATATGAGACAACGACTGTACTCTAGCACAGAGGTCCCCAACCTTTTGGGCACCAGGGACCGGTTATATGGAGAAAGGTTTTTCCGCGGACCGGAGGGGGTGTGGTTTTGTGTGCTGCCTGCATCCCATGGATGGAGCTTTGCTTGTTTGTGCGGACCGGTTGCTGGCATGCTGCGGCCCGGTACCAGTCCACAGACCAGGGGTTGGGGACCCCTGCTCTAGCAGTATAGATCAAACGTAAATAATTGCATTTTGTGTACCACAGTTGTCAAGCTTACCTGGCACAACTCCTGTAGCATTGCTAATGGTTGATGCTCAGCTACTGCAGAATTGTCTTTCAGCCATGCTTCTTTTTCGCTCACAGACTTATCAAGCTTACCCAACTCACTAAAGTAAATATTGATTTCATCCTGATATTGCACTTTTCTTGCTACTTCTTCCAAATAACAAGTAGCCCCTTTCCATTCTGCCAAGAGCTTTTTAAGGGCGTTGCCTGTTTCTTCAGTAGGAAGCCCTTCTGAACAAAGAAAAGGAATCAATTGTGCAAGTTGCAATGCATGGAAGATTTTATTTCAGCTATATTCCACATATAGATGTTAAATCAGGATTATGAGCCATATTTTGTGATGGATTGGTTCACTTATCATTTTAAGACACAATAGGCTAGTTCACAACAAACAAACCACATTATGGCTGAGCATCGTGCAAGGGACACATCAAACAATATATTTTTTATAAAGTATATTTATATTTTGTAACTATCATTTGACACATGGCTTCATTTAACTAAACTCTCACTTTTTAATGAAAGGGACAAAAGCAGACAAAAACATTGTCATAAATATACCTTTGCATTAAGAAATTACAAAGTCACAAATCTTTCCCTTATTAGGCATCTATTCTCTGTATTAATCTGTGATCAGATGTTTTTGTTTTATCTTCTAACTGGTTTAATTAAAAACCATACAGAACAAAAATAGCACTTAGACTTATATACTGCATTATAGTGCTTTACAGCCCTCTCTAAGTTGTTTACAGAGTTAGCACATTGCCCGCAACCATCTAGGTCCTCATTTTACCAACATCAGACGGATGGAAGGCTAAATCAACCAGTCAGGATCGAACTCCTCGCAGTGGGAATGCAGTGTTAGCCTGCAATATTGCATTCTAACCACTGTGCCACCATGGCTCTTACGTATTAATAAAAGTTGTGTGGCTGCCTAAATTTTGCTTGGCCATGACCATCAAAATATTCCTGCTCCATTTAAAAACTAAATCCTGTTTGCTTCTGCCACAGCATAGCTTCACTTGTGTCAATTACTTCACCCTGCTGTAGGGCTGGTTCCTTTCTATTTTATATACATACTGTCCTCAACAGCTTGAAAGAAGAGCACAGCTTGAGAATGAGGAACCTTAACTGAATTCCAGATGTTACTAAACTAAAACTCTCAAAATCTCTCACCTCTGACATGATCATGGAGTTGCTGGACATTGTAATTTATCAATATCTGGCTGGGCCCACAAATTCCAAACCTGGCTTAAGTATAGTGACTGAATACCTATTATAATATGTGCTGGAAGATGAAAAACAAGACTGAAGGGTTTATTGTTAAAATTCGCTTTCACTAAGGTTTATTTCCTCTCAAAACAAAGTTAAAGATACAAAACTTTAATGAATTTACACTCATTAAGTCCTGCCTTCTCAAAATTGACAGGACGATTTTCATTTCTGTCAATTAAAACAGAATGCAGGCTTTCGCGTCTATTGTCAGTCCGATGATGATGAACTTTTGGATTAGTAAGCTATGATCTAATTATATGGTATCCTGACATTTTGCCAGCAATTGTGCCTGGCAACTTCAGAAGTGAAAGTAGTCTGCTCTGTAGCACGCTTCTTGGCAAATCCAGTTAAGAGATTAATTTTGTAACAAAACAAGAGCTCAGTCCTGCTCGGTTTGCCCCAAAGCAGATCACTTTCACCTCTGAAAGCGCCACATCGGGACACCAGATAATTAGAACACAGCCTATAACCTGGAATCTCATCACCATTAAATTATAACTAGCATTGTTACAAATTTCTATTAATATACATGCCGATGGATTCACACTTTTTAAAAATTCCAAATATTAACAAGTGAAAATAATTGGAAAAGATATGTGCTTCTCCCTTCCATTATATTGTAACATTACCTTTTCCCATTTGGTCCAGCAGATGTTCTCCAGCCTGATTCAATTCATTCAACATCTTCTCTTTTTCCACTCTTTCTTTTTTCATTGCCTGTCAATCAAAGCCATAAAACTTAAAAGTGAAAACCTAACATTTAAAAATTCCACTGAACAAAGTTGAGCCTTTTTCCACCTCTGCAATTAGTAACTAGCAATTCTAACTATTCAGTAGAATTACAGCACTAAATAATTAGACGAGGATGCATGTACTGAATATCAAAATGCTTTCCACTTAGGTCATATTTTCATGAAATCATACATCACAAGCCAAAAATTCATTAAGTCTTCAAACGCTGTAACTTCCCCAGATATTACATCTTTTGGAACATCTTATCTCAATCTGAAACTCCACTGTCAGCCAATTAGCACTTATTAAATAATCTTTACTTAAAGTAAACATTGTGTCACCAGATTAGTCATTGATTTTTCCATCTTTCTAACAATACTGTGACATACAAATCAAATCAGGGTGACAGAAAACTTAAATGAGTCTCTGTAAAATAATGTGTCAGGATCCTTGTAAGCAGGCTATTCTGGTTCATGGAAAAGAATCCATTAAACTTAACAAGTGTCAAATGCTCTGGAAGTACCCTCCAAACACAGGTAGTCCTCGGCTTACGACCACAATTGAGCCCAGAATTTATGCTGCTAAGTGAGAAATTTGTTAAGTAAGTTTTGCCCCATTTTACAACCTTTCTTGCCACATCTGTTCAGTGAATCACTGCTTTTGTTAATTTAGTAACACAATTGTTAAGGGAATCTGGCTTCTGCATTGACTTTGTTTCTCAGAAGGTCGCAAAAGGGGATCACATGACCCTTGGGACACTGCAACTGTCATAAATGTGAGGCAGTTGCCAAGCATCTGAATTTTGATCACGTGACCAGGGGGATGCTGCAATGGTTGTAAGTGTGAAAAATAGTCACAAGTCACTTTTTTCAGTGCTGTTGTAACGAAATAAACTGTTGTAACTCGAGGACAATCTGTATATATAATTATTACAGCAACAAGTAACTTGGTTCTTTTAATGGCAACATTCCAGGTTGCAATTTTTCACAAAGTGTAACTACTATAAACAAAACTAAAGATTTTTTAGAAAATGGTTCAAGTGATGTTTCACAATTTGCATTTAGGATTAAAACAAAAGACAAAGCCGCTGCCCCCCACCCCCTCCCAATTATGGGTCATAAACAACTCTAGGCTATCTGACAATATTTCACATAGCATGTATTTACAGGTATCTCTGTGGTGATATTCTTAATTAAGCAATTTAAAATTAGCTTAAAACAGTTATTGTCAACATTTCCATTTTTTATGTCTTCTCTCCACAGGGTGGACCAGAGGATTATTAGATGTCTCTATGAGCTGAAATCATGATTTCACTTCATTCTCTGTTTTATTGAGAGAATTTATGCAAGGTCCATATTTAAGAATAAGATTTTCTCTAAAAATGTTCTTCCTTCTCGAAAGTGAAAAGGGAATTTAATGCAAGGGAGGAAACCGGAAAGAAGAAATGCCTATTAAACCTCTGAGCATTGCCTATCATTAGTAAAAGGGCATTACTTGTAGCCAGTAGAGAATAATTATGTTAGCCAAAAAGATATTTATAAATAGAACTCAATTTAAACTTTCCTATCAGAGTCTACTTCCAGCTGTTAGCAAGACAGTGTATTCACTGAAAATGCCTTCCCATTTTTCTCTTTACCTTCAGTTTTTCTTTCATGCCTGAAGTCTCTCTCATCTTCTTATACTCTTTGATCTCCATGGCCTGAATGGCAGCTTTTGATTTTAAAATCCCATTCAACAACTCCACAATTTCAACATCAAACCTAGTGCAAGAAGCAGAACAATGTTTGGAGTAATTTCTCCTCCCATTCAAAACTCAAAGATGTTAAACATTTTAATCATCTTTCTCCTCCGCAACCTTCCAGTTAAACCATTATCTTTTGTCTAAAATGTATTCTTCCATTTATTGAAGGACACAGGCTCACTAATATAAAATGCTCCATAGTAACCTATCTCAGAAGCTTCAAGAAACCTTAGTGAAGTCTGGAAGGGGGAAACATTTTGCCTTGAAGAAAATAATTAGACTCTCACTATAATCTCCATTCTTCTATTCCTCACCCTAAAAGTAGTATCCTCAACTTGCTGCCTCCTTCAAATATATATCCCTGAGATTTCCATAATTTCCAAACATTATAATGGGAGGAAACCACATATTCAAACCATATTCAAACAGCCAAGAAAATGCAAGTGCAGAAATTATTGCAAGTTCATTTCCTGAAAAATGGCAGCAAAAAGATTCTTACAGTTATTGTACCAGCCTTCATCCCCATGACCAAAGAAGTAGTAGGCTGTAGTTTGAAACTGGGGAGACTCACACAGAGAAGCAATGAGATAAACAATATCCATTAAAGGCTTAAAACAGCTTGTTCAGTCCTCCCTCCCCACTGCTTTCATCTGTAACCAACACATGCATCTGGAAAATAACCTGAGCGAAGTCTTGATTTTCTTAACACCAATTAGTTGAATTAACTCAGTTAACTCTCACTAAACAACAAGCCTAGTTAACACACCCACAAAGAGAGCTTCATATAACACGCTAAACAAAAAGAAGTGTATCCCACCCAATGTGTGAACTCAATGAAGAAAGAAATGGAACAGCCTGTAAGAGAAAGTAATGGGATAGCTAGCACAGAAAATACTTTTTGTTAATAATGTTATCCTATGTTTAGTGAGAAAGGAATGATGTTTCTAGATCAAGAAGTCATCTTACTTTTTTCTCATTTCAGTATCTAGGCCAGTTTGCCGCCTCCTTGGTAGAGGTGGAGGAGACTGTTCCATTTGGACGTCCTGCGCTGTTTTTTGTTTTTTGACCAGGATTGTTTCAGTGAGAATATTCTGAGAAATCTGGGGCATTCCAACTTTTACAACCGCCTCAGTAACCTAAAGGAACAATGGAGACAGGGGTCAATCCTGATCAAATGAAGTTGAAAAAAAATTCAAAGAATGAATGACAACTTTAAATTGTTTAAATCACAAATACAATTAATGGAAACAAAACATTCATATCCAAATGAAGCTCATTCGAAACACAAAGAGAAGGTGGTATTTGGATGGTACCTGATTAGAGTAATCTTCAAGTTTCTGAATTAAGTTGTCCCATCTCTGCACTAGTTCTTCAAGATTACTGTCAATTTTTTTTAATGCCTTCTTGTTGTTTAGGAGCTGTGCCAAATCCTGGGTCATCTCATTCAGCTGCTCTAACATCTGGCGCTTCTTTCCCATGTCTTCTTTCAGACTCTGACAGTGAAACAACAGCCATGTGATTTTAGAGAAATGCCTTTTGCTCAGATTTCCCACAGGAACAGTTAACTTTCTTAGAATATACGGAAATAAATTTATAACATTTGTAGTTATAAATTCCAACAGAATAGGAATTATGAGTTTCTAGAACATTCATAACCATTCCATTGGAGACTATTTATTTTGAATATTTGCTAGAACAGCCTGTTTTCCAACGGGCAGTACTACCTAATTCACCATCAACATGCTGAAAATATGGGAACTGAAGTCCAATACAGGTAATCCTCACTTTTCGACTGCAATGGGGAGTGGCGATTCCATTGCTAAGCAATGCAATTGAAAAAAGTGAAACATCATGGGACCATGATCAAATTTCAATGTCAGTTCTGGTTGTGATCATTAGGCAAATCACCCACAATTGCTAAGTATGACGTCACATGAACAATACTTGTGACGTCCTGCCGGTTTCCCCAATGACTTTACTTGTCGGAAGCAGGCTGTGAAGGTTGCAAATGGTGATCTTGTGACAGCAAGACTCTGCAACTGTAGTAAATGCCCCCAAATCATAACCACATGAAATAGCCGTAAATTTGAAGATCAGTTGTTAGTCTCTTTTTTTTTCAGCATCACTGTAAGTTTGAATGGTTGCTGAACCAGGCGGTCAATAAGTGAGGATTACCTGTGATTCCGGGGAAAAGCAGGTCGGGAAAGATGAGCTGCAGTGTTAGTGTCTGTGGTTGGAGGAATAGTGAGTTCTAGGCTGTTATTGCCATTCAGAGGTTTTACTGCATTGCAGGAACCTTGAAAATATTAGTAGAATTTCCCACATAAGAAGAGACCTTGCCATTTAAAACAAAGAGGCATTCCTTAAGTGAAAACCAAAATTGCTTCAGAGCATGGGAAAGTTGATCTATGATCCATGATCTATATGCCTGCAATAGGCACAACTTATGCCTTAATTTTCTATGTGTATGTGTGTATGGTATATTTCATAAATAAATAAGGCTTATCTGTCTGTCTATTAATTTATTAGATATAGAGTACAAAGCAAGTAATACTTACTGCCAGCTTTCGAACATTTGCACCAAGCTCTGTTTGATCTTTGAAGTTGCATGTTTGTATTCTGCTTAAAGCTTCCTCTTTTTCAACCAACCAGGTTTTCAACGTGCACTGGATGGAAAAAAATATCCACAAATATATTTACTCAATTCCCCTATATTTCATACAGCACCACCAACTGCATCATACATTAACAACAACACTCCAAAAGCATAACAATAATCTGGCTGCCTTTTAAGTTACAATCACATAAAGTTATAGGTGGTTTTCCATTTTCAACATAGTAGGTGTCATGCTACATGCAGCAGCCACGATTGAGTAGGAATGTCTGACAACTCAGTTGCTAGATATACATGAGATAATAATAGCATTAATCTTTGGTAAATCTTAATTTTCATGGGTGAGATTGAGTAAATCATAATTTTCCCTTAGCCGCTTGGGAGACAAGCAGAACATAAATGTACATGGGAGGAAAAGGAGAACAGGAAAAACTATGAAAATAGAAACAAAACGGAGTAATCAGAGGTAAGAAGCAGATTGATTGTGACTCTCAAAACCACACCTTTCATGCTCGCTCCTATATAAGCAAATGTTTTCTTTCCCCGTACATCAGAAAATAATACACTGCTTTTTTGAACCAATTTATGGCAAGGATCTGCTTTTCATCCTGGTGCTGGTTGGCTCAGTCTTCCTAAACATTATTTTTAAAAATTATTAACTGTGATATTAACCGTATAGTTATTTTTAAGTTAATTCAATTAATTCTGTTTGATTCTCACATTATTTATAGCAGGAGAAAAAGGATATCTTATACTGTAGTAGCATTACTCACATCTACTATCAAGGATAATGTCTAGGTACTTCCTGTTTAATTGAGTTCTTCTGAGGTCATCTTTTAGTACCCAGACATGATTTATACACAATGTATAGCTAAGCTGCTACTTTTTTGTTTTGATAGTAAATAAAACAAGCAAAACTTTTAGACACTATAAATTTTATTCAATCATAAATACCATTATTTGATGCAATTTTTTTGAAAAAAAAACCCTACATTTTTATCAAGTCGGGCTCAAACATCTCCCATGATGAATATTCAGTTTTCGTGTTTGGACTAGAAACAAGGAAACCTAAATTAAACCCATTTTCAGCAATGGAAGTTCACTTAGTGACTTTGGACCAGTCACACTTACTCCAAGGACTACATAAGGTAGTAGTTAAAATGGGAGAAAACCGGAGAAGGATGGATATGTACAGCTCCTGGAGGAAAGTTAGGATAGAAATCTAATAAATAAATAAATGAATAAAGCCACTAATAATAAAATGGCCAGGTTTTGAAAACATTTTGATGGGAAAATACATCATTTATTACATTTCCTGACAGTTAGAAGAATTAATCAGTGGAACAACCTGCCTCCAGAAGTTGTGAATGCTCTAACACTGGAAGTTTTTAAGAAGAGATTGGACAACCATTTGTCTGAAATGGTATGGGATTTCCTGCCTGAGCAAGGGGTTGGACTAGAAAACCTCAAAGGTCCCTTCCAAGTCTATTATTGTTATTGTTCTATACAAATGTTTTTTAAAAAACAGGCAGAACTGTTTAACCCCCATTTGTTCTAATGAGTCTTAACAATGCCATTCTTTTTAAAAAAAATATGTCAAAAATGAACTAATTAAGGTTTGGAGAAAACAAAAATATGCTTCCTATCATCTTGATCTAAAAGATGCCTTTTGGCTGGTTCAGATGAAAACTACAATTTAATTTTACACCTGAATAATGGTATGGCCTCAGGAAATAAATGAAAATAGAATTAAAATTGTGAAAGGAAATCAATTCCCTTTTCAGATTTTTGTAAAGTAGAGTATCTATATACTACTAAAATTCTCAGGTCTATAACCTTTAACTGGGCAAAATAATGCATCAAAGGGCAAAACTTTTCAATCCAGATACCTCAAACGGGCTAACCTATAGAATGCCTGGACCCTGGAATGAAATTTGGGGAAACTGTTGAGTGCTTCAGCACGGCCAGGCTGCTTCGGCTTCAGTGCCACCGCCACACTGCTGCAGCCATGTGATCCTCATTTTCAACAATTGGACAACCATTTGTCTGAAATGTATAGGGTTCCTTGCTTGAACAGGGGGTTGGACTAGAACAGGGGTCCCCAACCCCCAGTCCATGGACCAGTACCAGGCCACGGCATGCCAGCAACCAGTCCACACAAACAAGCAAAGCCGCATCTGTGGGATGCAGGCAGCACACAAAACCACGCACTCTCCGATCCACGGAAAAACCTTTCTCCATGGCACCGGTCCCTGGTGCCCAAAAGGTTGGGGACCTTTGGACTAGAAGACCTCCAAGGTCCTTTCAACTCTGTTATTTTGTTAACATTCGCTTACAGCCTCCTGGCCACTTGCATAATCACTCACTTTCTCACTTCCCAGTAGCAGTCATTTTTCTGCCAGAAGGGAAGGTGCAAGCCACCCAGGATTTGCTCAACGACAGCAGCAGGAGTTTGAGGGATTACCATCACTAACCTGTTCTTCCAACAATTCTTCCCACAAGGTATTAATCTCTTGCAATTTGAGCCATTGTTCCTCAGTCCAGCGACAAACTGCAGTCCAACGCTCACCAAGTCTCTGAAAATAACACCAAAAAAAAAAAAAGCCTAATGTTATATATTTTCCTCTGAAAGCAGACTGAAAATCCATATTGATAGAATCGTAACTACTTAGCATTTTGTATTATTTTTTTAATCCAAAAATACCAACTAGGGAATGGCCTCTCAATTAAGATCAAATCTAAGAAATAAAACTGCCATTTAAGTGGACTGCTAGGTTTGGAAGATTCTAATAATCAGTCTAAGCTACTGGATAGAATCTAGATTCATCGGCATTTATTTAATCTCAGCCGGATTTAAATATAGGAAAATTGAGCCGTGCAACTTTGAAGGGTTTCTGAAGGATATTCAGCACACACCTGTCAGCATCTCCCTGAACCAACTTGCTTTGTCTCAGATCACACTGCATATACAATCCTGCAAAAAGATGTAATTTCCTGAAATAATTGCTGACAGCTGCTACTCAAGTGTTCCTGAATGTGCCAATCATCTTTTCCCATTCTAATCTGGATATCTTCCCAGTGCTACAGTAATTTTTTTTTTATTTTATTTTTTTTTGTTCAATGTTGACCAACTTCTGGAAACTTTGCAACCACGTTTGATGCATCACATCATTCACTTTCAAGATAAACAATGTTTAATTTGACTGCCATTCTAAACACCACCCAATATACGTATATACATTCATTCATAATTTTTTTTAAAATTTTCACAAGTAAATATCCAGCCTATATTTAAATGAGCATCTAAACATCTTGGATAACTAGAATTTTTAAAAATCCTGAATAGTTCATGCTGTGCAACTCATAGATGTATTATTATGTATCAGAATTGAGATCTGATAGAAAATTTGTCACAAAATTTGAACTCATCTTTTTTTCTTAAACACACATGTTTTTTACTGCTGTGGACTGTTTTTGGCATTATGAAAATACAAGTTCTATTTAACCAGGTACACATGGTTAAATCCATCTTATCCATATCTGCATAAGAAATCCTACACTTTTTCAAGAATTAATATTTATTTTATATAGCTACCTATCTCGTATGTGACTCTGTGCAGCTTACAATAAAATAGGTAGAAAAACAATAAAATACAAATAAAATAAAACACATGGCTGAGCATCAAAAAATAATCTTTGACAAAGCCAAGGAATACTTCCAGGGCCCCACTTTTTAAGGGCCTTATGAAAGACCACAGGGTCAGGGCTAACTTATCCTCAGGTGGCATGGTGTTCCACAGGCAAGCAGCTGGCAGAAAAGGCCCCACCAACCAACACTCCTTAGCCAACATCACCTGGAGCATGCCCCTCCTGCTAGACCAGGTAGAAATAACTGGGAGAGTAGAAACCATCATCATAATTAATTGACTACACAACTGCTACAACATTATTTTTACTACTTATTAGGTTTTGTGACACTAAGACAGGGATGTCAAACTGCCGGCCCACGTCATGCGTCATGCCGAAACCGCGCCCACCCCATTGCCAGCAATGGAAAAAAAGTTGTGATACGTCACGACACGTCACGTGACGTTGCGAGTTTGACACTCCTGCACTAATATGACAAGTAAATGTTGATCCAGAGAGATCCAGACTCAAATCTATCCCCAATCATGAACATTCACTGGCTGACCTCAGGCTAGTCACTCTCAATTCAAGCAGGCTGCTATTGTAACAATAAAAATGAAGATGCTCTCCATGTAAGCCATTCTCAGCTCCTAGAACAGCAGGATATAAATCTAACCAATAAATACATCAAACGGTTTTTGAAAGCATTCATGACTCCATTCAGAATGATCAGTATGGGATACCACAAAATAATAAAAAATAATAATAACATCCACTCACTTGCAATTGATCCTCCAATAGAACTGTAGCACTTTCACCACTATTTTCATCAACAATGACCACCATGTGAGTCAACGAATTGACTTTAGCTTGTTCTGCTTCAATGTCTTTTTGGAGCTCCTGAAAGAATTGATTCCAGTGTTACAATATATAATTCTTTTGCCTATTGTACACAAGTAATTTGATGTCTATATCCATTGTGCCATTAATTTTCAAGGAAATCAAGAAACAATGTAAGATTCCAAACAAGTAATGCTGCTGAATCCCATTAACCACAGCATGATATCATAGCATAAGGGAATCCAGGGCTTATTTTAAAATATAACAATTCTCATTTAGTTACAACCAAGAAATTAAAGTGTTAGAAGGTTTCCCCCTATTGTTTTTATTATAGAAAGGGATAAAAATACTTTATGCTCATCCATCTGATGTTGAAAGGTCTCCAAGTCTTCAACTAAGCGCTGAGATTCCATCTTTCGAATGCGTTCTTCTGTAAGAGTCAACCAGTCAGACAGTTGCTGCAATTGATTCTTCTGTAGCTCCATCAGTGCATCATGGAGGCTGCCCAAGTCAAAAAAAAAGGAGTAATCCATCCAAAGAGCCCTGATTTCACATGTTCTGCTTAAGTGTAATCATAACATAAACAGGCAACTCGGTAATACTAGCTTTCTGTGGAATATATTAGTAAGCGTACTGAATAAGCCTTTTGTCTGTGTTATATCACAAACACAATCAATGAGACTGAGATCTCAGTAAACCTGACTCGCTGTAAAGTAAGATGGTACAAATATATAATTAACAAAAAATATGGTTAACATATTATATATCTATGGGTAAAAGCAAATTCTATCTGGAGAATAGAACCTCTCTCAAATCTATTCTACAAGGTTGTTGAGGGATTCCTGGTGCAGAGGGGAAGAAGAAACTCCTGTTTTTCAAATATAATGTTCACTTTCCCAATTTCAAATGATACTGTATGGTAAATAAATGAAATTATCAACTAATCAACTAATTATGTAAATAACTACTTAAAATTAGGATTTATTAAGTTGTGTTGAATTGTAATCTTTCCTCTGGCATTAGGAACTATCCTAATTTAAAAAAGTTCCTTTAAAAAAAAATCTCTTAGGATAGTTTTGAATTTTTAATCAGAAATGGAAATGAATTCCCCTTCCAGACAAAATGATCTAATTGTAATCTATAAAACCTAGCTTTTTTATGCTCTCTTCCATTCCCTATATCATGATGTTGTGGCTTAGGTTAGCTCACATGCTTTTTGCTTTGTTCTCTCCTCTATAGCATGATCCTGTGGCTTGGCTCATATGCTTAAACCATCTTATGTGTTATTATACAGTACTGCTTTTTGTTACCTCAATCTTTATCCGACATGCAGCTTGAGATATATTTGCTAATTTATGGAAAATGTTAAATCTAGACAAGAAACTCAATCATTGGGGGGGGGGGGAGAAGGGTTTTGTATGCTACAGATCTGTGCTATCAACATACAATTATTGCTAAATAATGCTTTAGCCAAATTGCCTTGGACATCAGACTTCAGCTTAACAGATTCATGATTGAGGTTTACTGTGAGATTTAGTCAACAGAATTATTGGCAGGGATGATTGATATGATAGATCTTTGTTTATTTTCATGAGCATCTGGTTCTGCTTTTAATGTTAGCAAAATATTCAATTTAGGAATCAAAATAAGTTTTTAAGACCCCACAAATGTATGTATGTATGTATGTATGTATGTATGTACTCATGTGTGCATGTGGAAAGACAGACAGACAAACTGAAACACCCCATTTTCAAACAGATCCAACTCATTATTTACTTTCCTTTTGCAAAGATGGTTTAGATGGCTCTTCAAAAATATTAACATTAAAAAAAATGTTTAGCCTTAAACACTGAGAACACAGCTTAATATATTACATTGCAACTGGAAAACTAAACCATGTATATAAACCATGCGTGCATCATGCCACTTACTAGGATTGGCGGTCCATACTGTCCACTCTGAGAGTCTCCCATCTAGAATTCAACAAGTTCATTTGTTCCTGGATTTCATTTTCTTCCTCTACTGAAATATTGCCCTGGGCTATCAGTTGATTACCAGCCTGAAGGACACTACCCACGCTGCTCTGATGTGCTGTCAGCTCCATCATAAATTCCTATAAAAAGTTCAGATTAATGTGACCTAAAGCAAACATTGCTTCAACTAATGCACTGACTGCCAGATAATTGCAAGCATAAATGTAATTTGCAACATTATACAATAAGCAGCAATTCTCAAAGATCCATAGCCCACAGTAATTTAGCATCCAGGCAGAGAATGATTTTATTCAGATTGGTATTATAGCATGGACAGAGGTAGCTTTAACCATTTGGCTCCATGATGGTCCTAATTTCAATTAGTTCCCTTTCATTTTGGAAGTGAGGACAACTCTGATTCAGACTAAGACCATGGTGGGAAAACAAATAAATAATTTTCATTCCTCAATCAAATGTATGACTCCTACTTGATAAAAAGCAAGCAAGTACTGGTCTGACATATTCTTATGCCCAGCAAGTATTAAAAGCTAAAAAAGTAAGTAGCCTCATTACATGAAGTAACTCTAGATACCTTCTTGAATCCTTTGTTGTTAGGAAACTACAGTCAACTCTAAGCAGAGGGTTGGATGCAATTTAAGATGAGCAACTACACAAAGGAAAATTTAATCCAAAAGATCCCCAAGTTTCTTTGTAGCATTTTCTGGATGGGTGAAGGGAAAAATTTCTGAGACCTTAATTAGAATCTAATTCATCATCCATGGAATAGAAGACCATCAAGTGGAAACTATATTAGCCAGCCTCTTATAGTAAGCATTCTTCAGAGACCGGCCATTTTTAAGAATTAATGAATGAGAGCTGAAGTTTCCAAAGAAATAAATGGAAGACTTAAAAAAAGATTGTCAGTTCACAGTAACAACTGTACTATATATCATACCAAGGCTAAAAACAAACACTCAGCTTTAAATAAATACACCACAATAATGTGCCCTTTAATGATACTGCTTTTTGATTAAAATGCTAGAACAAGCATCTCAGTTTCTTGTGAATATTAAAGCAGCAAATAGATTTACAGGTATATACACAAATAGTTCCCCATTTCAAAGTTTTTTATCTTAAAACTACAACAGCAAAATACACAAATACAAATCAAGATAACAGACTGTCAGTTATATTATAAAGTATCTTGACTAAAACTGCATGAATTTTAACATGAATAAGAATAAATTTCTAAAGGGAACCTCTTTTTTCATAATAATAATAGCAATAACAGTAACACAGAGCTTATTTCAGTCAGCTCCATCTCCCACATGAATGAAAAGCAGGACTTGGGGCACCTTAAAGATTAAGAAATATATTATCTTAAAAGTTTTCATGGCTCTCAGTTCCTGTCATCTATTCTATTGTAGTAAAATCCACAGAAGCTTATGTGGTGACAAATTTCTTAATATTTAAGTGGCCAAGACTTGTTTTTTCCCGTCTCTATACTTGTATACCCTTGTAAACATTACAAAATAAAATATTAAGGGGACTTAATTGCTGACTTAATAAAAAAGATTCACATCTAATTCCCCATCATCTCCAGCCACCTACTTCATGTGTAGTAAATTGTTCCTTGACTTCCTCAACATTATCAGATATGACTTCCTGCTCTTGGAGGGTATCTTCTGCAGAGAGCAGCCAAGTGAGAACTTCCTCCAGAGCTATCTGGTAGCTGTCCAAATCCATATCCACTTCAGTCAAGGTGCTGGATGCTTCTGCTTTTAGATCTGCACAATCATCTTCAGATGTTGCACACTGCAAGTAGAAAAACCAAACTGAAGGCCTCTTTTCACAAAATTTCCAACACAGATGTTCCTCCATATAGGAACAACTTACTGTAACAGCAACAGTATATAAATACAAAAGCACTTTGACGATAAGATTAAAGCATCATGCTGTTTGTATCTTCTTGAAAAAAAGCATGTTTTTGTAATAAGATGTTCTTATGGGACCATGACACAAGCAGTAACCACATACAAAACAGCCTGTTTGGTGGGGGAGGGGGGAAATCTTAGAAGCTCGGCATAATTAACTAGAAGCCAAATAGATGGGTACTATTGTTATGACTGTCTATGGAGATTCTCAGTCACCCAGGTCATGGTTATTCCAAAGGTGCTTTTTTCAAGAAGCAACTGGACTTTCTTTGTTTTTCCTTGAAGACATTTCGCTTCTCATTCAAGAAGCTTCTTCAGTTCAGAACTGAGCTTCAAGAAGCATCTTCAAGGAAAAACAGAGAAAGTCCAGTTGCCTCTTGGGGGGGACATATAGTTATGATTGTTGTCGTCCTTTGCTGACAGTATACATATCTATTGTTACTATTTCCAATTAGGTTTTTTTTTTAATTTTCTAACCTTGTTAGTTGCCCAAAGTTGCTAAAGTTACAAGATAAATGGCCATATAATAAACAAAGGAAAAGTTAACTTATGCATTCATGTCCATATGTTTTAGAATTTCCAGACCCCAAACATCTCCATCCTAATTCTGTACATCTGAATATCCCCCTAAAGGAAGATGTTTAGCACCAAAAAAATGATACATTCTATTTATGAGAATTCACAATCATTGGCTAGGGAATAAAGTTGTTTCGGGAACTTTACTTTCATTTTCAGGGTTCTAATCATATTCCTTTCATATAAGCACTTCTTATATTATTGCAGAATAGACTATATATTTACACTATAAAAGGACTGATTTAAGAAATAAACCTTCAACTGTAAAGTGAGTTTGTCAGGGTCAGTCCTAAAAGTATTGTATGATATTATATACCAATATTCAGGTAAAAAGTAAGACATGTGGAGCCAAATAGAGAAATATGTTGGACTCCATTTCCAATGTTACTTATATTGGCACCTGTTTTATATATATAGTGAAATTACTAGCAAAGTCCAGGGGAACCTCAACTTCTGTTAAAGTAATAGCTAGTGGAATAAATTTATCAAAAGACATGTCATGCTCTATTTTTTAAAAAGAAACAGAATAATTGGCAAAAGAATTCACATGGAGTCAATAGAAAAGGAAAAAGTCACACATAAATATAAAAAAGTAATAAAAACACAGCTTTATCTGGCTAAATCATTTCCTACTTCAGTCTAAGAAACTATTTTTAAACACTCAAAGGGACAGAAGTGGGAACTGCCCTTACAGATCCATGGAGAAATCCTTTATTTTAAATACAACCCTGTCTATATAAATTTCAAAACAAATGCAACTCAGTGTTCTAAAACTGCTGGAGAGAAAGATTATTTAAGAGTCACTTGTAACAGCAATGTTTTGTGTAGCTCACACTGAAAATTGATATCATAGCTCAATATGTTTTATAAGTACTACACTATGTAGAGACTTCATCTGTAAAACATATCCTATCTATTTCAAGTATGAATGTCTATCATAAGTCAAGTTTCCGGATGCCTAAGCATGGTATGTAACCACAAACCTGTTATGAGCTAGGATCTCTGACAGGTGCCTGGCAAAAATCCCTTCAGATATTTCAAACACTTTAAATAGTACACGCACTGAATGTTCTTCAACTAGTCTAACAAAAAGCAAGATGTTAGCATGTGGCAGTAGAAACTTTGTTTATAATTTGTTGGTCATTAGTAAAAGAAGTAAATCATAAATAATCTTCCAAGAATGTCATTAATTTGTGTTTGTTATTTACAAAATACCCAGCATTACTATGGTACTGTGATTAAATAGGCCTTGTTTGCCCACTTGCAATCTCAAAATTAATGCTTTAAAAATAATGGAGTTGTTTAGACCCCCAAAGCTTTTTGAACTATATTATAAATCAGAATCATTTCATCTTCTGTTTATTCCTTAATAGTTATGAAATCAAACAGCCTTGGACATTTCATTCTGCCTTGCCTTTTCAAATTTTTAAAAGTATATGTTTAAGTCACAGAATGGCAAGAATCTGATTAGCTCCTTTTAAAATGAATTGGAACATCAAATGCAAAAATGTCCAAGCTAACTGGCTTCATTTCTAACTCTAGCAACTTCTCAAAACAAAATAGAAAAAAATAATTCAGTACATTTGTGTGCATCAACATTTTATTGTCTCTCTTTGTGTATGGTTATATAATTTCCAGAGCACTTTTTTTTAAGAAAATATATGGCTGCACTGTACTGCAAACACCACAGCAAAATGCCAGGAAAAAATCTTTATCATACAAAGTTTCTTATTTGCAATAAAAAGATATCAGTGTATCATTATTATGTATTATAGTATGTATTATGTATTATAAACTGATCGTTTCGTTATCATATACAGGTAAATAGGCATTGTTACCAGCTTTTTACTAAGGAGGGAAGGTTCAAACAGTTGATCATTTAATATGCACTAAGCTGTGTTTCTCTGTCGCAAAATGTTTTAAGATGTGAAGTCTTCAACTACAGCCTGAAGACTTCTAGAAATTGAAGTCCACACATCTTAAAAATTACTGAAATTGAGAAACACTGCACTAAGCCAATCAAAGACTTGACACCTTTTATTTCTGTATTTATAATAGGAAACAGTCATAAAATCACTTCACAAAAGTTTGGTGTCATCTAATTTTAGCTATGCAATGGCAAAGTGGATTTTGGAAATTGCAAAACATGTTTGAAGGCTTACTGGAGTGTCCTCAGATGGCCCATGCCTATTATATACAGGGAACAGCTAGCAAAATTTCAATACTTTCAACTGTAGAAGATCTTGATGATGGAAAGTTAAATGCGATTTTTTTTTCTTAAAAAGGGAGAAAAGAAGTTAGTGAAAAGAATGGCACAAATCACTGCCACAAAGAGAAGATTACAAGTAGCCACATTTCAGGTACAGAAAAGCGGTCTGAGAAAATTAAGATGACCCAATTACTGTGACAATTCAAAGAAAGCGACAATAATCAAGACTGAAAATAAGAGGATGAACTAATGTTTAATAAATCAAACTTTTAGGGTGGAATAAAAATATACTATAAAATTGAGAGGAAAAAGATAAACAGCAACTTTACTGCAGTATGACAAAGTGATGTTGAAAAAGCTGAGAAGGGGGAAGAATTTTTTTTTTTTGAAGAAATGTAATGAGGTAGAGGGGAATAACAAACACCAACAAAAGAGGGAAGGAGAAAATTAAGTACAGGAAATCATTGATTTGCTATATAAGATGAGGGCTTAATACTAAACCTATAAAAGATTTATACCAAGTACCTTCCCAAACATGATTATTTGTTCAATACTGACTGCACACCATGTATTGTACCAGCTGATATCTATCCACAAACAAGAAATACCACAAAAACTGGGTGGGGGGGATTGCAAAATATGCAGCACTGGGGTGCAGCCACTTAGCATGATCTTGTTCCCATACTGAGATAAATACTTTGTATACTTTGGGAGATGCAGACCAAAATATCTGCAAGACACCAAGGTGGGGAAGATCTGAAGAGGTTTAATGTAAACAGCCATGCTGGTGTTCATGGAGAGACTGCAGCTAAGTCATCTTGTATGGCATATTGAACGGCTCGCAAATACGTAAAAGAATATTTAAGGATGATATCGCTGAGGAAAACATACAAAGCAGCACCAAAATGCTAAGAACTGAGAAATTACTAATCAAATGTATTATACAATAAATGTCCAAACAATATATAGAGAAAATGAATACTTGTAGATGTGCTGCAAAAATATCACTGAGAAACAAATCGGAGAAGCTCTGTAAAATGAAAATTCTGAAAAGACAATCAGAATCTGTTTATAAGATCTAAGAAGTAGAAAAAACAAAGATGGAATATACTTCAGAATATTAAAATGAAAAATGAAGTGATTAGGGCTATGCAGTGATTCAAAACAAAAACTCAAAGGGGAACTCAAAGGGGACAGCATGCTCTCAAACTCCTTAAAGTAACACACACACACCCCGGTTGCTCCACAGTCTCAAGAAAAGATGGATTCGAGCAACTGGTGACAGATGTTTTGTGGACATTCTGCCTGCTCCAAAGCATTTTTGTGGCTTAGAATCCAAAGGTCTACTCAGCCCTAGAAGAGATAAAGGGGAAGAATGGATAAAGATAAAGGGGCAAAGGCTGGAATATGATAAACAAGCATAGGTTACCAAGAGAGAAAAAAAAGAACTGATGACAGGCCATGAATGTGCAGTAGAAGGAAGAACTGAGAGAGTAAGCAATTTTTAAAAAGAGAAAGGGACTATCAAGAGGAAGAAAGAATATATTCTCATTGGAAGAGAGGAAAAAGAAAAAGAGAAAATCCGCATATGACATTATGGTAAGTTAATGATGAACAAAGACAAGAAGAAAATAATATGCCCCTTCACTGAAGGAGGGGAGGCCCTGCGTGTTTACCAGTGTAATTTCATTTCAGAATCTTACTGACTCCAATAGCAGTATGGATGTAATTATATGGGATAGGGTTTCTGAACCTTGGCAACTTTAAGATGTGTGGACTTCAACTCCTAGAATTCCCAGGTATTCTGGGAATTGAAGTCCATATGTCTTATAGCTGCCATGGTTGAGAAACACCAGTACAGGAGATCTCTGTGAGGGAATATTAATGTACGGACATACATACATATATACATAAATACAGAATATTAACATATCCTATATATTTTTACCCACTCTTTATATTTTTCCGTGTTCAGTCATGATTCTAAATATTGGTAAGCTGTCCTGGAAAATTTTGTTTTGAGGCATGTATTTTTAAAACTAATTAAATATAGTGCTGTGAAAGAAAAATTAGAGTGATCAATATGCACCCACCTGTATATCTTCTTCACATTCCTTTTTATATTTCCTTGGAAGAGTCTCTACTTCTCGAATATCTTCCAAAGTAACTTGCTGTGGAAGGACCTCAAATAAAGATGTCAAATACATGATCATGGATTTCTTATCAGGAAGCTGTACAGCAACATCTGAAAACAGAGCATATAAATAAATGGGATACTTATTTGATAGCTGTGCAAGATTTCCAGGCGATAGTTATGACAAAGCCATAAAACTACACTCATTATCTTCAAGTCCATATCCTCAGATTAGTTCTCCCCACACAAAAATATAATAATTCAGCAAAGCAAGTATAAAACATGAACCACTAAACTGCGAACCATCACTTCTCTATTCTCATGTTTTTACCATCATAACTATGCTAGCAGATGGATTTAAATCAATTTTTAAAAAGCACAACATAAGTAACTGCAGGATAAGCAAACTATCTATTAATGTTTAAACACCTACAACATGGACAGACAAACCTATTTCATGGCTTAGACCTGGGCCCAATTTCATTTATTTTAAAACTTTTTTGACCACTGACAACCCCAAATAATTTGGCTAGCAGTGTGGCATATCACTATAGTTTCCAATCTGCTTTTCACTAAGTGGTTGGTGTTTTAAGAGAGATTAAGGGATAAAACATGAATGTGACTATTTTGCTTCATTTTGTGAAACAAAATGCTATTTTGTTCATTCATAGTTTACAAATGCAGAAGACTAGTCAATATGAGAACTATGTGTCCATGAAGTCACTAAGAGTTAATTTCGTCCTGATGTTACTTAACTAACCATTCAAAAATCATTAAAACTGAGCAGAATAAGTCACTTTGCTATTGAAATTCAGTTGTATAATCTTGTAAGTGTTCTTATGTGCTGCAAAGCTGCATAACCCCATAGGTGAGGGGTCCCTAATTTCTTATCTAGAGCAACACTGCCCCCTTTCATCTCTGATATTCTCTACTTCTAGTAGAAAGGAATTATATAGCAGTTATATTATCATAATTGTACCTTCAGGATCCAGCAATTTTTCTATTCCCAAGCAATTTTTAGCTATGTTGAAGGCATGCTCTAATCTTTCGTGTGCAGCCATTTGGGTGACTTTATCCCAGCTGAAGAGCTCAGGTCTAAAAAAATTAGAAGAAAATTAAGTGAATTAAAAAAAACATTCACACTATAAACAAAACACTTGTATGCATTACATATAACAATAAACCCAAGTAAATAGCTTATGGAGACATCAAATTCCATACAGTTGCTGATATTTTGTGGAAAGAGAAACAATGGGAAACTACATAACCATTCCCTGGAAATGTAGGCCCCATACTTTAATAAGAAGGCTCCTTCCAACAGAGCAGACTTTTCTAGATGTATTATTTGTTTTTTTTCTTCACTCTTAATATAAAAATATGGAATTAAGAGATTGGGGGGCCAATAATACAAGGCGCTGTAATATTCAATAGTGCCTATGTTTTCATAAACACTGAAATGATGGCACTGAATAGCTAAACATGGGTTGAAGTACATGTTATGTATAATATGTAATATGTAGCTGTTCCTGTTCTTATTAGAACCCATGTACTGCATGCTGCGTATGAAACCGAACATGTTTCAACCATTAAGAATAATTTCAGAGCTGTTCAACTGGTTTCAATGATGCCTAGTCCAGATTATATTTACAAGGAATGAGGCCTATGAATCCATATACCCTCAAAAAGAATAATTTTCTTTATGCAAATAACTGATATAGGACTTCAATTAGCACATGATTACATTATCAGATTTTCAAGGAAAAAATGTTTATTATATCTTTCCATGTAAAACTAGAAAAACAGGTATTTGTACTTCATGTTTTCCATGTTTGTTCTTTAAAAAATCCCACAAAAATTATGTTTATTGCCTTCTCACACAAATTAGAAACCACTCTATTAAAACATGCTCTGCTTTCTTTCTACTTAACCTGTGCCAAGTGGCTTTAAAATCATTCCAAGCTTTATTTATTGAAAACTACAGCTACACTGGTAGCTCTCTTTCTATCATCCCTAGAAACTGTTTTGTTTTGTTAAAATTGCCCAATTTGAAGCAAAATACCCTTTCCCCTCTAGTATGAAAATATTACAGATACTGGCAAGCAATCACCTACTTATGCCTGTGGATCAATGCATTGAAGGCAAGTCCATTTGTCCAGCTGGTGGTGAAATTCAAAACATTAACTTCATTATATGACTTTGTGGACTGCCGCACCCAGCTCAACAGGATCTTTTCACTATTGGTTTGCTGTAATTCTGACATTATATCTTTCATTACATCTTTAACCTAAAAATAAATGCCCAGGGTCAATAAAAAAGAATTAGAAGGACTCAAAAAACATTGTCTCAATCTTAGTATTCAAACAAACACTGCAAAGTGTTAAATATTAGAAATAGATATTAAATTATGCCATACCACAGCAAATGAAGACTCAAAACATTCTTATCTAATTACTCCATATACTAATTCTTCTGTTTTATTCCTTAATCTAAATTCTTTGTATCCGTTAACGAGGTTTGTACATTAAGAAAATTCTACCCTGGTTCACAAGCTTACACATCAATGTCTTCCATTAGCCATGGAACCACATTGAATAGCTTTCTTGGAAATTTCTACAAGGAAGGCCCAGAACATAATCTGATGAGAAATGGTTTCTTATAATTAAAATACAGATGAATTTTTATATTTCATTAGAAGTGTTTAGGATGCCATCAACTGAAAAAGCAGTAGAATTTGGAGGCAGGCAAATTGTTTCATACACAAACAAATCAACCTTGAAGCATCCTATTCTGAGTTTACAACAAGTTGTTTTGACCTCACTAGAAGTATTCAGTTCCATCCATACCATAAATATTTTGAGCACAGAATACTTCTGAAACAACATGAAAATGCTTCCAATAAGATCAGAACTGGTTTACTAAACTGAAAACAGCATGTTTCAAATTTTAAACATTTTCTACCCCCCAGTATAAACCAATCTTGAAGTGATGATAAGGTCTGACAAATAGCTCAAGTTCCTTCTTTAACAGTTTACTTACATATATTGACTTATATAAATTGACTTACAAACCAAAATTAGAAAAGTAACATGGATTTAACAAATCAAAATTTCTGTTCTGTCCAATATACCTAAATTTTAGATACTAATGCAGGGCTTTTCAACCAGTGGTACGCGTACCACCTTGGCACATTAGCACGTGGCAGGTAGTATGCGGCCCTACCCAGCCAAGTATAGTGGGGGAGGGAACGAGCCAGCACAGCGCAGGACTTACTGTGAGAGAGTCCTCCAGAGCAGCAGAATGGCTGGGGCGAGACAAAGGCCCCAGGCTCACTTCCGGCTCACCCGGATGAGAAAGGAGGAGAGGGGGCAGAGACAGGAGAGGCTATAAAAGGCAGTTTGGGCGGGAGAGGGAGAGAGAGAAAAAGACACAGCCTTGGGAGGAGGCAGAGTCAGCTCTAGCTGCACCGAAGGGAAAGAAGGAGGAGGGTGGGGGGAGAGGAGATCAAGTAGGCTGGCCATGAGCCGATCTACAACTTTTGTGGCAGCCATCTGTGCTGGCAGCAACAAACAGGAAAGAAACACAGCGAGGGAGGGGTTGCCGTCCACGAGGAATGAAAAAGGCAGCAATGAAGAAAGGCAGAAATGAAGAAAGACAGCAATGAAGAAAGGCAGCATCGGCTGGAGGTGAGGCACGGAGGGAGGGAGGGAAGGAGGGAGGGAGAGAGATGGAGAGTGGAAGGATACTTATGTGCTTTTGTGACTTTGAAGTTCTGGGATTTGTGCAATGTGGGCTTTGTGTTCTTAAGGAGTGTTTGGCAATTTGTATTTGGCTGATGGCTGATGTATCATGTTAGCTTCTATTGCTCTGCTATTGTTAGCTGTAAGTTTTGCTGCAAGGGATTTTGAAGTATTTTTCTCCTGAATGGATTTTGCCTGTAGCATTCCTTTACTTATGAATGGAGCCATTTGGGGAGGCTGCCTCAGCCGGCAGCCAGTACTTACTACATTTTTTTTTCTTCCTTAACTACCGGCTGCCGGCTCCTTAACTTTCCTTTCTAGCCAGTAGCTAATTTTTAAAGGGGAATGCGCCTTTTTAAGCTAGTTACCTCAGCGGCTTGTCTTTTCTGTCTCTGGAGGCTTTTCCTTGTTTGATGAATATATGGAAGAGGGAAAATATGGGGGGAGTTAAATTCTTCCTTCAGAAGGAGATGGGAATGACAAAGAGGCAGGGAGGGAGGGAGGGAAGTCCCGCCTTAGCACTTGGCTACCAGCAGCCCTGCCATTGACTTTGCTTGTCAAAAGGTTGCAAAAGGGGATCACATGACCTTAGGACACTGTGACTATCATAAATATGAATCAGTTGCCAAGCATCAAATATAAATCACATGACCCTGAGCATGCTGCAATGGTCATAAATGTGAAAAATGGTCATGTCATTTCAGTGCAATTGCAACTTTGAACAGTTTTTTTTTTTTTGACACCTTGCTAGATGGTACTCGAATATTGCCATATCCTAAAAGTGGTACAATCAGTAAAAAGGTTGAAAAGCCCTGCTCTAATGGACTCAGTGGTAACCTATAGAAATCACTTTAACTAGATCCCATCTTTATCATATATATAACATCTGGTTCCAATGATATTTTCAGCCCTCATTTCAGACTTACATAAAAATGTATCCTCCCTGACCTCTTCCATATGTGAAGTAAAGAAGTCTAAAGCAGTAGTTTCCCATGTCATTTAAACAAAGGTGCAAACAAGCATTTCTTATGTTGTCTAAATGGAGGAAATTCTGATTTATTCAAATTATTAATTCAAAATCTAGCATGCAAATTCTTAATTTTACCTCAATTTTTTAATAAGTTCTACTTTATAAATATTACATTACATATGAGACACCATAAGTTACATTATTATTACATGATCTCACTACCCCTCACGAACCACCTGTAATATCCATATAGACCAGGGGTAGGCAACGTTGGCTCTTTTACGACTCGTGGACTTCAACTCCCAGAATTCCTGAGCCAGCCATGCTGGCTCAGGAATTCTGGGAGTTGAAGTCCGCAAGTCATAAAAGAGCCAACGTTGCCTACCCCTGATATAGACCATCTGTAGTTACAGACCATAGAATGGAAATCATTGTTCTGAACACAGCACACAAAGAAGATGGAAAAGGAAGCCCAAAAATGTGAGTTTCATACTCATTTCAAACCAAAACCCATAGATTAGCACAGGACACAAAGGTCTTTATACGTGACATCTTGGATAGAGTGCAACGGCGAGAGGGGGATCGAATAACAAAATGTGCATGATGTTGCAATGTGAATTCTGTCACTTTACCACAGGATTGGCAATGTAGCGCACAAGTATGTAAGGGATGGAGCTGAAAACTCTATAAGAAGTTTCACACTATGTTTCAAGTCGTTGCTTAGAGCAGTGTTTCTCAACCTTGGCCCCTTTAAGATGTGTGGACATCAACTCCCAAAATTCCCCAGAATTCTGAGAGTTGAAGTCCACACATCTTAAAAGGGGCCAAAGTTGAGAAACACTGGCTTAGAGTACCCAGAATTTCAAGACTGGTTGGACAGGTGCTATGAAAGTTCTATCTATAGCATCTCCAGCTAATATACAATCAATGCATTCTACTGCAAAATAATGATTCACATTATTCACATGGGCTGAGAAAAAGCATCAAATCTGCTCACCTGCCAGTGCAAAATTATACTCCATAACAATCCAAGTGTCAGTTTGTGATTTCCATCAACAATGTCTGTCCCTCCTATGTTCACCAGATCCACCTGGAAACATTGTCAAACAATGAAAATGTCTTCTTAATCAAAGGCATGCATACTTTAAAGGAACTAGTAGAAAATGGGTAATAGAAAACCAATGGCTTATCAACTGTTACTCTACTAGAACTCTCACCATAGTTTCTCACATTCCTGGAATCAGCTGTGTAATTTACTGATTTACTTGTAAGTGAATAATTCAATTTAGCTAAAATGAAGTAGCTAATTACTATATAATATTCTGATTTTAATATACTGATAGTATGATGATCAATTCAAAGGAATTGATTTTCTTTAAAAAAAATTACACCAGCAGGAAGATGAAAGTGTGTAATATAAAAGCATAATTAATGAATAGAATATAAGCAACTGGCAGTTGTGATCAGGAGGGCTTTTGCACAACTCCAGGTTGTGAGTAAGTTACACTCTTTCCTGGAACAATCCTTACTCAGATTTACCTATGCTCTAGTTGGGTGGCCATATAAATTTTCATAAATAAATAAATCTATATAAAACTCTTAATCTTTCCATTTTTGCAAAAAAAAAAAAAAGTTCTCATGCTATCAATGCAACCTTTCCATTACAAATATTTCCAAACTTATTGCTGCAACCACAACATTATTATCAGTAATAAGAAAACAAAGTTTTTACATTTTCCCATAACAAAAGTTCAGTTACTGAATCAGACATCAGGAAAGACATGTGCTGTGATTGCATTTAATTCTGTAAATGGAGTCACGCTAGTATCCAAGTCTAAGAGTAGGCAATATTTAATAGGGTAATTACTTCTTACAAGCCAATGAATCAACATCATCTCTATGAGTCTAATGCACCTGAGAACAGACTGAGGTCTATACAAACAAAATTATAATTTGGCTCAGCCACACAAAATAAATATTTCCATCTATAGCCCCTTAGGATCTCCAAGAACAAGAAATACAAGTTCCCTTCTTAAAGTAACAATCATGCCATATAGCACATTTTGTTATCTTCAAAGCACAAGCAACTAGGAAAATTGAAAGGAGCCATGTTAAGTTGTACAAATTTTAGTCCACATACCCCTTCTTAAAGACAGAGTTTTCAGAAAACAATTTTACAATTATCTTTTCCTCTCACATTTCAAGGAAACTGAGCAGTTTAGAAACTTACATTGTTCTGATGTAAAACCTGGAGTACTTTGTTGACATTATTCAAAGCATGGACTCTAGTAGTTCCACGTTCTTTTAGCTTGCAAAAAAAAAGAAAAAAGAAAACAATATGCAAATAATAATAAATGTTACAATTAACTTTTCAGGAAAACCACAATTAAAACAATGATGCAGATTTTGGAATATTTACTCTAATTGAACTGAATGCATATACCTTTCCTTTATCCAAGTTAATAGGACTGCAACACCCTGCAGTATGCATTATTTTGGCAACATATGTCAAAACATTTAAAGAGCAATACTGTACAAAAAGTATTACACTGTAGCAAACTTTAGTTGTGTGCATTCTTTTTCTCTCTTAAAGCATGAGTTTAGCAAAGCACATTTTACAATTTTGTTTAAAAATTGAAAGCTGGTGTAGAAACAGAATTTACAAACCATGTATATCAATCCTCTTGTTCATTAACTAAATTCAGTGTGAGTAGACTTTTATTTCCAACAGTCCAAGAAATAGGAGTTTTAAAACCTTGACATTTCATCTTGCTTCCCAATGAGGATACTAAAATTAGCTAAACTAATTGTCACTGGGCAACATAGACCAGTGCTATTCAACCTTGCTAACTTTAAGATGTGTGGACCTCAACTCCCAAAATTCCCAAGCCAGAATACTGGTTCTGACATTGTAAATGAACAACGGCATAGTACTTTAAATTATTTTTTCAAGATGAGGATGATGATAATGGCAATTACCACTTACCAGTGGCTTCCCTGTTAGCCCTTCTAAAAGATCTAAGAGTTTCCTCCCATCTCGAAGATCTGTGAATATATCCTTTATTGGCTGTTTTCCAAACTATAAAATAAGATACGTAGGTTTTTTTAAAAAAATAACTTCTAAGTCCAAAATACAACATAAATAAAAAGATAAACTGTAGCCAGATGTCATCTTGAAATACTATTATCTACACATGTTACAGCATTCCAGATTTCTTAAGTGTGATTTTTATAACAGGACTGTGCTCTTCTTCCTTTTTTTCACATATTCCTATTCCCTGAGATGGAAAAGAATAGCACCAGGAGAAATTTGGTATCCCAGGAATGAGAGAAAATCAGAGGTTTCTCTTGCAAGGAAATGATTTGGGGAATTTATTTTAAATACATGGAGACCAGAAAAGTTGCAGAATCTTTCAGCTGTCTATCTAAAACTACATCCATGCAACATCCATCCACCAGCCTCCACCATTATACCACCAGAACATCTACCTTTAATAGGTAGAGAGCTACTATATGATGAAAAACTAGACTTTAAGCAAGGAAATCCAGCTCTCCCCTGCTGAAGTGAAATGCTAGCACAGATGGAGCAGATAGAGGTAGTCCTCAATTTACAACAGTTCATTTAGTGACTGTTCAAAGTTACAATGGCACTGGAAAAAGTCACTTATGACAATTTTTCAACTTACGGCCATTACAGCATCCCCCTGGTCACATGATCAAAATTCCGATGTTTGGCAAGTGACTCATATTTATAATGGTTGCAATGTCCCATGGTCATGTGATCCCTTTTTGCAACCTTCTGACACGCAAAGTCAATGGGGAAGTCAGATTCACTTAACAACCATAGCAAGAAAGGTCGTAAAATGGGGCAAAATTCACTTAACAATTGTCTCACTTAGCAACAGAAATTTTGGGCTCAATTGTGGTCGTAAATCGAGGACTACCTGTAACAGATAATTTCAAAGCTTCTGTTGCAAGCTGGGCATGGAATGAAATGTAAGGGAGAAAAGAGAATAATTCGGGCAATGTCATTTCCAAATATGGAAATGTCCTACTCTAGAACTCTCCATGAAAAAAAAAAAGTTTCCAGTTTGAGATGAAATGATAAGGTATAAAAGATAAACAAATATCCCCCCCCCCCCTAAACTCTCATTCCCATCTCAGATTGTCATCCTCTGTAGCCCTAGCAAGCTATATCTGGAAAGATTAAGTGCTACATTATGCAATAAGCAAGAGCTATTTAGGAACTTGGTTCCCTTCTGCACGTCCTTCTTCAATAAGTTCATGATTCAAGCTTCAAAAAGCCTACTTTATGTAAATAAAGCTCACAAAGGATGCATTCTTCTTTTGGGGGAAAAAGTCTATTACACATAGCTTGTGCTTTTTCGCTTGCTCCCACCCCTTCAGCATGAGTGTTTCCAATCTACCACCAGTTTCTGTTTTCCTTTCTCTATATTAATGCCTTCTAAGTCACCCAACAATGAATTTAACACAAGGCAAAGTTTAAACTCACACACTCTCAACAGCTGAAGTTTAGACAATCAGCTTACAAAATATCTTAATGCAGAAATATGACTAGGTTCTGGAGGGAGATTAAACTATTCTTGGATGAGAGGGTTTCTTTTAAGTTTTATTTATGGGAAGCATCAGTGATGAATAATTTGAAACTCTTTTTTTATTTAATATATGTCTATTCAGGCAGAAATTTCAGGATGAGACCTACCTGGGCATAGTCATGGCAAGCTACATGTGCTAAGTGATGGAATTGTATAAAAGAGCTTAGGGGAAAGGTTTGAGGATAGTAGTCATGAACCAATAGGAATTTGGATATTAAGTAGTACTAGGAACCACTAAGTTTTGGATCCTAAACTATGTTCACAAACTGGAAACAATCATCATATCCCCCAATACAGAAAATTTAGTCTGGTTCCCTAATGGCAGCAAAAAATGGATGTGGAAGGCTAGAAAGACTGTATGTATTCAAAGAGTACCTTAATAAAGCATATTAAAAAGGGGAGAGAATGAAGTTCCTTTAGCTCTTAATTACATTAACTTCTTATCAACTTATTAAACTTTCTTCCTCATCAACTCATAAGAACCAAACATGAAGATTGTTGCTACTAGCTGTTTACTATTCGAGAAAGGAAAGATTTCCAGTACATAGATAGAAAACTAATTTCTAATTCATGTTCTGTATCTAAATATGGTACTTGGATATCTGTGTCAAGATTTTCCATTTGATGTACCCAAAGCATGAGAATTTGATGTGGGAAACGATTCACAAAGCAGAAAGGTCACTAAGCAAGAGAAGAACAGTTTCAGTAAATAAAGTACAGTGCATTTTGCCAGCATCTAAATTTAGTGCACCATCTTAAATGAGAAGTATTTTATTGTGGTTTTCTAGCTGTTTGTTTTTCTGCTTGAATTCCTGTTGGCATTCCAGTTATTCAAGAAAGCAACAAATTAAATGTTGTTGAGGCTCTGGAGGAACTGGATATTTGCTCTTTGATATACTTGTGACCAAAAACAAAACAAAAAACAGTTCACTTAGTTTATTTACTTATTTTAATGATAGTACAGGAAAAAGTCATATATAGTTGATTACTTCTAAAATAAAAATGAACAGCAACAACTATATTTACTTCCATGATAATAAATTGTAAGTGAAAACAGCCCTACCTTTCAAAATACTGTTTAAAGTTTAAACTGTAATTGAAAGCAACCTGATTTGTAAGGAATTACTATTCAAGTGAAATCAAAGCTCTCAGAATTAGGTTAACACAGTGTCTAGTGACTCTAGTCCAATCAAAATTATGTGTGTCCCCTTTGAAGAGTATGGAAGCATGTCCTGTATTTCTTCATTTTATCTATAATAATTTTGAAATTGTATAGAGAAACCTCAGTTCTAAATAGCTCACACAATGATGCCCATTAAAAAGCAAATCCATATGCTCATCTATATGAGCTACTTCCGGGTATCTTTCTCTTTCTGCGAAATCATTTACAATTAGGTTTTAATACCAGAACTCCAGTTAAAGATTGGCCACAAAGCAGAATGTAAAAATATGATTTCAAGTCCATTTGCAAATTATGAGCAAAATCCCACTAATTTTTCTAGCTGGTGAAACAAACAAGAAGGGTGAAGGCTAAACATCCCCAGAGTAGCTTGGACACTTATGTGTACCCTTATGGTAAATTCATTTACACACTATTAATTGTTGAATTATGACTTATAAAATTTGAGTTTAATCCAAGTTAAACTATCTTTTAACATAAAACAGAATGAAGAGGCTTTTTGGGTAGTCATCTATGTTTTATTTCACTCATTTCAAAAGGTGATAACCTAGGTTTTCTGCACTGAAGCAGATCCTGCATTCCTGCTGTCAAACCCTGCCCTGGTGTTTTTGCTGTTGATGAATATTAAGTAGCCTTAAAGCACAGGAGTGCAACATCTCCAGCTGAGGGCTGCACCTGGCCTTTGACTGATGTGCCAAAGCTAAATTTCAACAGGAAGACAGAGAAGCAGGCGGACCAGCATGTAAACTAAATGCCAATATAGTTCCTACTAAATTATACTTAAACAACTTAATTAAGTAAGTTAATATAATTGTTCACTGTGTACTTAAAGAGTTTTTTTCTCTCCTGCCTATGCCTGAAAAAAGATATTTCTGCATTGGAATCTTTCTTTCTTTCTGGAAGCCTGAACAAATATATTTGTCTTTTAAGGAAGAATAAAGTGATATACTCAGAGGAGACCCAAAGAACTTTTCCAAATTATTTGTTGAGTATCTACAAATATAGATATTATAGGAATTAAGAGAGAGGAGCTGCTATTTATAATCCAATAAACTGTTCAATAGGTGCAGTTCACTGCATGCGCAAAAGGGGAGGAAGCAAATATTATATTTATTGCTAATACAACCGGTAGCCCTTGAGTTACAACCACAATTGGGCTCAGAACTTCCATTGCTAAGCAAAAACCGTATTAGAGGTGCTATTTACAGTAAGCTGTAGGGCACAGGCTACTTTGAGACATAGTGCCATCAACGCTAATATAATATCTAACATATATAAATAAAAAATAGGGAGTGCAAACCCCCAACCTTAGATTTGTGCTATCCAAATTACAGCTACATTCAGTCTCTAACTTATGTCCACAACTGAGCCCCAAATTTCTACTTCTAAGCAAGACAGTTGTTAAGTGAATTGTGTTCCCATTTACAACCTTTCTTTGCCACAATTGTTAAGCAAATCCTTGGCGTTGTTAAGTGAATCAAGCAAATCTAGGTTCCCCCACTGACTTTCCTTGTAAAAAAAAAAACAGCTGGGAAAGTTACCATTGTGATCACATGACCCTGGGACAGTGCAACTGTCATAAATACAGTTGTCAAGGGCCTACATTTTGATCACGTAACCACGGGGACGCTACAATGGTTGTTAGTGTGAAAAATGGTCGTAAGTCACTTTTTTCAATATGGTTGTAATTTCAGTCGCTAAACAAGTGGTTGTAAGTTGAGTGTATCTGCGGTCTATCTAAGTCTATCTGTACTCAGGAATGCTATAAGGTCAATGCACACAGATACAACCAAATCTACAAGGGAACGTCCTATACAAGTTACCGAACTTTGAATTTAACTGAGATCTTCCTTTCGGGTAAAAGGTCATACTGAGCACCCATACCCACATCACTGGATGTGAAATAACTTTGTTCATTGCTGGAAAAAGCAAAAGATTTACTTTGGAGTTGCATTTCTGACATTGGCTGAAATCCCAACACAGACTGCTGATAATGCCACGCCGCTCTGAAAGGGACTGTAGTATTTTTGCATGTGGCTTTTAAAAGACAATGAATCAAACATTTGTTTGCAGAAAGGTCAGAATCTCTGGAGAAGGTTCTGCCAACACAGGCAGCTTGCAAGAAACGTATAATGTACGCAGTCTATTACTGGGCCCTTTATAACGAAAGGTATTTCAAAAAGTTATGCATTAACCAAATCCTGCAAACTGGAGCTGGGCAAGGAAAGAAGGAACTCGGTGGTGAAGAAAATGGCCATTTTAAAAGGGTGATTAGCACAATTAGGTTGCAGCTAATATGAAGCCCTTTTAAAGGAGAAATACGGAGAGAACAAAATAAATATTACTTGGGATCTAGATAGAATTAGAACATATTTTAATCCAATACATAACTGAAGATGCTATGTTTTACTGAATATAACTTAAGCTAGCCCTTTTCAACCTGATGCTCTTGCATGGAAATTCAATACATCTGGTAGGCAAGGGATTAAAGAAGCCATCCTTACCTTCGAAAAACGAGTGTTTATCCACTTGGTGAAGGTTTTCTTTTGTACATCTTTGTGTTCATCTAGAAAATAAGACAGTTAACAAATTTAAATATCGTTCTCAGGTTTATGCAATGGTATAGCTGTCAAAATTTTCTTCCAGGAAAAGTTATCGAGATTCATCAGAATATGGAGACATGGGATAACATTTTAGAATGTGGTTTTCAAGCTATTTGATTTTCATAATTCAAGGATAATACATGTCCCTATCAGAATATAAACTGAGTTCATAGAGGAAATAGATAAAATAGTATTTTCTGCACCTGCTGACCAAAGATTTTCTTAGAATTCTCAAAAACAGTTAATCTTTTCAGGAGAAGCAAATTCTGAAGACTGATAATTTCTGAAGAGTTCATACAAACTAATTACTAAGAAAGAGCTTTCAAATTCCTGAGTTTTACTGGGCTAAAATGCTTCAGACCCTGAAGCTCTTAACAGGCAATCCGAAAGTCTTCTTAATTTTCTTCCACAGAGATAATTCTCTTAATTACTTTCCACAAAGATAGGGGATAGTATTTAGAGATATCTGGATATTTCACCTCTTCTTCTCTGGATTAAACATTGTTTCCCCCAAAAAATGTGATATCAAAGTTAGATTTCCCTCTACTGAAACAAAACACTGAAATCATTTGTTAGGCTTCTGTTTCTTCTTTGCTTTGGTTCATTCCTTTTACTTTTATGAGGTTTGAGAGGACACGGCAGACTAATATTGCTTATTTCAAAATGTGCTTGGAACATCAAATTCATTCTGACATCATCCATTATATTAAGACACAAAGATCAACATTCTTTTTCACTGGTTCTTAAAATTCCCCTTTCCTTTAATTGCTTAAGGAATTTAGAAATAAAAGTAGGAATTAGCCTGTGGGTTTTCAATCACAAGACCAAGAATGCTGCAGAGTAACAAGCTTCCATTTGCTTGCCTTGGGATTATACTGCTCTATCTATATGCACCAACCCTCACTCCAGACTGTCCAGGCAGAACTGAAGAATTGAACAGCCAAATTATTCATTAATTTTTATACATTACCTCATTAAAAAAAAGTCATCCATAAAAACATCATCTAACAAACATAAATAAATCACTGGAGAACCATCATTGCACATCCAAAAGCTTGTGTGAACTGTCTCAACATGCAATTTAGGAGACAACAGGAGGGATTTTAAGAGATGCCTCTAGGCAGGGAATTTTACAGTAGTAGAACTGAGAAAATCCTGTCCTATAGAGCCATCCTTCCCACACTTAATGTGTGTAGCAGTTTAGTTCTTTTTATCTCCAACTAAAACAATAATCACATTATTTTGTTGCAAATGACAAAAACCATAATCCAATAAGGGAAGTTTTAAGAGACTATATGATATTTATCTACAAATATCGAAAAAGACATAATGTGCTTGTAGGAGCAGACCTTGTCCTATGTTGGAACTGAGAGGAGTTCAAAGACTAGTGGGGGTTCAAATTAAAAGAAAAGAAATTTGGCCTGAATATTAAGAAGAATTTAATGATAGTAAGAGCCGTTAAGTACATCAATGGTAGATCCGCCTTCACTAAAAGGTTTTTAAATGGCCATGCTGATGATGATTTTGTTATCCATTCAGTGTATCCGACTCTTGGCAATTCTATGGGCCGATCTTCCGATCTTGCACTACTACTTTGAGTTGTTCTATATTCTGGCTGGTGTCAGATTTGATAGTGTCCAGCCATCATGTTCAGCGGCCTGGTTTCCTTTTACCACTAACTCTTCCCAACATAATTGCTTTCTCTAGTGAATTCCCCCATATGACATGGCCAAAATAAGTGAGATGCAGTGGATTCCTGCAGCAGATGGTTAAACTATATAGCCTATAGTACCATGCAGCTCATGCATTTTACGATTTCAAGCCTAGGGGATAACGGGCTGGGAAAGGCTACTGTACAACTTTCCATTGTATTCAAAATGGAAATGTACAATTGTGTACAATTAATGTACAATTGTGAAACACACATAAGAGAAGGCAGTCTGCTGTTTAAAACATTTAGTGCAGGAGTGGAGAACCCACAACCAACCTTTAGATATAGGACTGCTGAATTCTAACCCCCTCCCCCATCACTTCTAAATGGATCAGTTAGTGGACAGGGACAAAGACAGCTGTGGTTCATCAACATATGAAAGTAGTAACATCTGAATAGCAATAGCACTTTCTACTTTAAACATTTCTTCATCCAGATGAAACAATAATCTTTTACTTATGGTTTTGGATGACAGCTATAAGAAAAGCCTATGCAAAAAGATCGTGGGCTGGAATAGCAATGCTAGAAATCAAGCTCACTGCCAAAAAAGAAAACCCCACCTCTGCATCCAGCGGAGCGCTTCAGTACATCCTGATAAGAGGAATTGAGTACTGACTCCCTTCCTTGTTGACCCCCATCACAACAGTAACTTCGGAGAACTAATTAGCCCACTCCAAACTACAATATATTCAACAAAATCCTAATGCGTGAGAAGCCCAAAACTAAATTCATTCTCCACTCTTTGCTTTCTCTTTCCCTGATAATTTTCCTTCTTTGGGGAGACTTATTTAAAGTCCAATTTGCCTTATAACTTTCAAGGCAGACAGGTTTTGTTTTGTTTTTATTTTGTAAATTGTTCAGACAGCCTTTCGAACTAGACGGCAGGATATAAAAGTGAGGCATAAATAGTTTAATCAAATAGTGATTGCAAAGTATAAATAACAATGAATACATAAACACACCCACATGTCCTGGTATTTCCATGAACCCTTTTTTGCATAAAAATGCAATAAATATTAATAAGTTAGGCAATGTCTTTTATTATACTATTCAGTACTATTTTTAAACATGATTCTCTGCTTTAGGTGATGATCTTTGCTAATAGGATTGCTCAATTGGCAAAAGTTCTTTTTCAAGGATCCAATTATTAAAGAACTTCACTTTTTCATTAAAAATACTCATATCAAAAAACTCAAAAGACAATTTGACCACTAGAAAGAGCATGGGATCATGGAAGTAAAAAAGGGATTTCTTCAAAGCATGATGTTTGATATATGACCTATGGAAACCATTTCAAGCCCACTCAAATTTGTGAGCAAACACAACAAACACAGCCATTCTGCATCTCACAAAAGTATCTTAGAATCATTTTTAAATCAAATGCAAACACACCTTTGTTTACTCAGATTCTGTGGTTATGTTTAGATATCATTTCATTAATCATAATTTGTTGTCTAAGCCACAATGGCTTGATTGGCAAATGATGCTAATCTATAAAATACGCCTTAGAAAACATACCTCACATTAGATCTAAGAGCTTTCTAAAATACCAGTGTGCCTTGAACCAGATATATACATGGAGTTGTTGTATCAGTTCAGTGTTCTGATCATATGCCTTATTAGTAAGGAATTAGAAGAAGAGGAAGATTTCACGTCAAGCATCTTGCATAATAATCTATTGTGGTTTCAGTAAATACTAACAAACTTCAGCAGGTCTTTATATTCTAATTAACCATCCACTAACCTGGAAACCTTAGCTGTCAATCAATCCCATTAACCACAGTCCTGAGTTCCCTGCAGTATTAATTGCTATGGGACAAAGTTCACCAATTCTATACTGGTTACTTAAGTCATTGAATTCATATTTGAGCACTCATATCATTCATATATGATTTATCAAGCATTGGTATAGCATGCCTATAAAACCAGCTCTTTCATTTATAAACCATAGTTTCTTGTTTAATGCTATATATGAACCCCAATCCTTTTGGCTTCTTCAACAAATCTTAGCTAAAATGCCATGATATTAGTACAATATACTATATGAGTCCATCTATTATCTAATCTCAAATTCATATAAATTCAAGATAATCCCATTCTATTTAAGTGTGACATTTTGTTGCATCACTGATCACAAGCAGATTCTTTGTAATAAGCCAATCAATGGATAAGAACAGCTTTAATGAGATGGAAAGATCAGCTTCATCAATTTAAGCATGTTAAGATGATCATGGAAATACTTTGAAATATAAACTCTTTTATCCTCTATCCATATACATATATACTGTATGTTTCCAACCCATAACTTATATATATATATGTTATGGGTTGGAAACATACATACATACATACATACATACATACATACATACATACATACATACATATATGTCTTTAATAATTTTAAATATTGGAATCCCAGGTATGGACATTTAAAGTCAATTAAATAAAATAATGAACTCCGGGATATTAGAAAAAGGCTTCTTTATTGCTGAGCTTTCGTTAACAACCTGTTAACATCATCAGAGCAAAAGGGCCCGAATTACCAAAGACCTACATATATATATACGTATATACGTATATACGTATATATATATATATATATATATATATATATATATATATATATATATATATACACACACACACACATATATGTTTCCAACCCATAACTTATCCACTCATATTTTTTCACATGGAATTAACACACACACACACACACAGAGAGAGACAGAGACAGAGACAGACAGACAGACAAAATCATATTTTTGGCAAAAAGATGGCACCATTTTCATAATTCTGAAAATGCAAATCAAGTATGATACTTATATTCCATTATCTAACATTAAAGATTCCACTCTGAAGAAATGAAAACTACTAATTATGATTAATTGCTAAATGAAGAGTACCATTTATTTTCTGAAGCAGAATACTTCCACCATATCTTTAATGCTAAAGATCATGAAGCATTCTAATTCACAGTAAGTACACTCAAATAATGTGTAAGAAAGTACGCATGATTTCTCTCTTTATACCATTCTCTCTTTATACGGCACTGCTCTAATTTCCTGAACCGGCAGAGATCTTCTCCTGAAAACAAATCAGTCTTACAGAAAATAGGAATAGTTACTACAGCTACAATCCTAGAACATTTTTTAAGGAATAAATCCAACTTAACTTAGTGAGAACTTGTTTTAAACCAAATGCATTAATTTAAGCATACTTTTTACTTTATCGTGTTATAAAATTATGAAGCTTTACTGCATTGGAAGCGAGCACTATGAAATGGCAGCACCAGCTCCTGTATTTACAGTAGCCACACTATGAGCCAGTGAACTGCTGTCATATATTGGTAGTTCAGATTGTTGCATACATATATGTTTTCTCTATTGCTCTGCAAAGAAAACTGAAAAGGGAAATACAATGTATATTGTCTTGAACCTCTAGAGGTAAGATAGGGGGGGAAAAATCTAACAAGTAATTAAGTCAAGTTGGGGAATACTAAATATCTCAAGTTGATTTGCTTCTGAAATCCTTCTTCCCAGATCTTCTCACAATGGCATAGAGGCACCACTGTCCAGTCACTATCCTGTATCAAGAATACAAGGATATCTAGAGATAATATTTTGATAGGGATTTGTCTCATATCCCCCAAAGCTCCCTATCTCAAAATGTAAGACAGGAAAACAAGGAGTGAAGAAAGACCTTTCTTGAAATGCAACTATCTGTTTCCCATACACTGAAACTTTATCTCCCTTTATACTTAATATTAAACTATATATCAACGCGGCATAAAGATTATTTTGTTATTTTATTTTAATTTACTGATTTATAAAGCAAACCAACTCAAACAACGTGATTTTCGATGGTGCAAATACGATTATGTATGTTTATCTTTATTAAAAACAGTTATAAAGTGAATATCGCAGAAATGTATACACTGTGATATCTTATCGGTTGCTCTTTCCAATGACCACCATCATTAATTATACCTGAGCAACAATACTTGCTCAAAAAGGACTTTTTTTCAAATCAAACTTAGGTACTATGCCTAATATATGGTTGGATAAAGATTACCATTCAAGTGCCATGAAAAGGAGCCAATAGAAGGAGAAACTCTCCAAAACAATATTGAGTCATAAGTAACAGTTTCCTGGAGAAAGTAAGAAACAGAGCAGGAAGAAACTCTATTGTATCCAATTTTTAATAACTTATGAGTTAACAAATAACCTGGTTTCCTTCAATTGCTACATCTGTCTACAAACTATAGCATGTGTTCGTCATTAGAAAAACATAAACTGGGCAAACAAGAGGTCCAAAGGTTTAATTACACTTAGAATCAGACTGTTCTTTGCATTTTTTTTTCTATTCAAGTCATGTTGGCCACTATTGTATCTCAAGTATTCAAGTATTTGCAGAAAGAAAGAAGAGAAGCCTGACTAAAAGAGCTTGGGGAATTAAAACAGCTCTGCTATCCAAGTTAAATCAGCTAGAACTTTGTGAAAAAGAAAGTGAGACATGGAACAAAATGTATCTTTTCCACTGCAAATGTTGCATGGTTACAGTGTATATGGAAAGTACTTCCTTCCTTCATTTAGTTACTCTAAATTACATGCAGCTCCAGTCAGGAGACTGGGAGGGGGGGGATTAAATCTGTAATCATTTGCAACAATATTGCTGCTTCTATATTCTATATTCATCAGGTATCAAATAGCCTTTTATGAATGATCAGTCACAGAATCAATGAGAATTCAGTATTGTTTCCACACTAAATTGACTTCTATACTGTACATGGAAATTTCTATTTCAAACCTATTCTATTGCCAGTTTCCCAACTGTTACCAATTTCATCCAGAGTTCTTTAAATAATAATAACAAAAGCTACTTTTTCTCACTTGCTTATGGCTCTTTCCTTCCTGTATATGTCTTAATTATTCAACAATGTTACTTATACTAAATTTAGTATTTTAATTAAAAAGATTACAAATTCCACCAAAGAAAGGCATGAATGAATGGGTTTTGATCCCTTGAGTATCCTGGGCAATACACAATCACAATAAAAAAAAAAACACAAGCTGAAAATAACCAACCAATGACTTATTTTATCTAAAATCCATTATGTCTTTAATATCTACACATTTTATCTCAAATGGTGGTGAAAGCATACCTGGTCTGAAGAATCTAAAGCAGGTTCACAGAGAGAAATATATTCCTTGAGATAGGTATTATAATTCCAAATCATTTAGGATTTTAAGAGCTCCCAAAACATCTTTAGTCACTTCACTGAAAATGCTTTCTTAATTTGTGTCTTGTTACACACTTAAAAGTTTGAAAAGCTTGGTACAATTTACGACCATCTTGTCCCAGGATTCTCATCAAAATGAATTTGGACCCAGCTACCAATACTGATCTTCTCTAAATCTGCAGATCTAGTAACCAATTTCCTCAGAACGAAACACTCCTCAACTCCAGAGCGTTAAAGAATCCAATCACTGGAAGCTACAAAAGTTGCTTTAGAAAGAAATGAATTTTGTGATCAGGGATGTTAAATTCATTAGTGGCTTAATCATGACTATAATGTGTATTCCCTCACCAGATCTTCTCACATCTAGGAAGTGATGAACCCAAGCAAGCTAGATAAAAACAGAAGCTTCAACATCCTTTCTCACTTTAGAATAGCTATGCTGGAAACAGACAATCCTAAAGATAAGACAAGTCCATTTTCAACCACAGAATAGGCCAGTGGTGGCGAACCTATGGCATGTGTGCCAGAGGCAGCACTCGGAGCCCTCTCTGTGGGCACACGTGTCGTTGCCCCAGCCTCGCCTCCCCCCGCGACCCCCTCACCAGCAACCCGCCTGAAGGAGAGTCGCCCCCGAGCGTGGCCCACGCAGAGCAGCGCAGCCAAGGACATGGCAGCCAGGCAGCGTAGACAAGACTCTGCCCTCATGCCCCATCGCACACAGTTGATGTTGCAGGGCGCGGGCAGAGGGCGTGGCCGCCATAGCACTGCTGGGCTGCCTGGGCGATCTGTGGTGGGCCCTGGAGGTGGTGAGTGGCTCTGCGGGCAGGTGGGGTGGGGGATGGAGTGGGGGTGGAGTGGGGGCAGGGCAGGGGGTGGAGCAGGGGTGGGGCCAGTTTTTGGGCACTCGGTCTCTAAAAGGTTCACCATCACAGGAATAGTCTATTCATCTATTTTCTTTCTCTATCTTCCCCACCTATTCTTTGGGGTAACTACTAAAAAAGTGATGGTGTCAGAATGAATCAGTGAGTATTTATCATTAATTTTGAGTATTCTGTGTTTTTTACCATGTTATTCAGTTATGGATTTCTCTATATGTGATATTGCATCAAAGATGAGGATCAACCCAATACAGTATCTGGATTGCTTCTATATCCTTCTCAAAAGATAAAACCAAATCACCCTACTTCTTTTGGAAATAATATCAAATACAGTTTTGTACCATTTCCTTGGATTTGCACCATTAGAATGTTAAAGTAAGCTACAAAATAAATCTCACAAAAGACTTTGTTTTGTATTTGTTGGCACCTGCTCAGCAATGTTTAAAGATGAAAATGCAGTACTAAAGAATAGAAGTGTCTTTATTAATTCCTTCACTGCACTCCATCTTTTATTGCACTTCAGACCGATATACAGAAAGTGACTTTAATGAGCTTCATATAGTACAAGAATGAAAACAACCACATTTTAAGCAAGCCAATACTTGTTAAATTGCTACTGTATTTGCTAGCTTATATTGTCCTATTTGCTTTTGTCAACCCCTTTTCATAAATACAAGCTATCAACACAGATTTTGTCAGACAGAAGGCATTCTTATCCAGGCAAAGATAAGAAAAATAAACATTTAATTTTGATGCAATATGACTCACTTTCCAAAACGTGAGAGGAAACATGACAAGCCAAATGTATACACTATTTTCTAGGCACTCTTCTTTTTTTACTGTCTTAAAAAATGGGTTCTGTCACATCATTTAAATATTTTAAAAGATGTTGAAAAAATCACTATCAGTTTTATTGGTTCACTTAAATAAATGTTGGAACGTTTGATTTATCTTCATTTATATTATAGAAAAGGTAACTTTTCCAATTTTAGAACTCCTCAAATGTCATAAAACTGGAATCAAATGTTGCGTTAGCAGACTTCCTGTTGCACAATATGTTCTCAAACTTTTCTGGATTCCTGGTGGGCCTAGCAGCCCAAGAACCTTATTTATTTAAAAATGCGTAATCTGCCTCCTCCCATGTTATGCCTCTAAGCAGCTAACACAGATTATAAAACAACAAAATCCCGAAATCAATCTGTTAAAACCCACCAAAACATTATTTGGACTTATTTAAAAAAAGAAAAAGCTAAAAGCCCCTTGTGATTGTGGTGGAATGGGCAGCAAACCAACTTAATAAATAAAAATAATAAAATATATAATTTGCAACAAGGAGGCTGCCTGACTTCTAACAGCAAGTTGTTCCATAGCAAAACTGATTGTTGATGCCCCACTGAAACTCAGAGAGCAAAGCCAATGATAGAGAAGGAAATGATCCTGCAAGTAATCTATGCCAAATAATTGGTGGAAGAGCATTTTCAATAATAGAGTATAGCATTGGTATATAAATGATCTCAGATATAAGATCCAGCAATTGAGAGGAAGCTGCCAATGAAATGCTCCATTCCTTTGTCATCTGCCATTTTATTGTTATCCTGACTGGGTGTCTTTAGGCCTGTTACTCTCTCTCAGACCAATCCTGTCACAGGTTCTTATTGTGGGGAAAATAGCAAGAGGGAGGAGTATTATATATATTTTCTACCTTGAGTTACTCATGAATTAATAAGGGCAGGATAAAAATCTAAGAAATAAATAAATCTGCTGAGTGTAACAAGAACTTCTGAAACTTTTCAGAAATAAGTTGTGGTCTTTACAGTAGAAAGTGGCAACGAAATTTTGTATTCATTAGATTGTAGCCAAGTATTATTAGAACTGCATCTTTTAAAAATGTAATTATTGTATTACTTAGCAAAACATATCTATGATCATGGAGACAAGACTGTGAATTTATGCAATTAAAATAAACACAAACAATAACTTTAAGATTTGAAATTGCTATACTTAATATAGCTGATTTTTTTTAATCTTAAGAAGTTCATTGCATTCAATGATTCAATAATCCTATTAACAAAATCACATATTTTGTGACAGCTGTGGTGGCGCAGTGGTTAGAATGCAGTATTGCAGGCTAACTCTGCCGACTGCCAGTAGTTCGATTCTGACCAGTTCAAGGTTGATTCAGCCTCCCATCCTTCCGAGATTGGTAAAACGAGGACCCAGATTGTTGGGGGCTGTACGCTGACTTGTAAACCACTTAGAAGAGGCTGTAAAGCACTGTGAAGCAGTATATAAGTCTAAGTGCTATTGCTATATTTAATATTTTAATACAGAACTGAGCATTGAATTAGATTTTTACATAGTCTGGTAGCTACAAGCTGCTAGAAATAAATACAGGCATTTTGAGTATTTTCCCCATAGTCGTTTTATCTCCAGATAAAAGAAAGTTTGCTCAAATAAATATTGAACTACATCATGTTATGAAAATTTGGACAATGATTCATCTCCTTCCTTTTTAACACAATTAAAGTTTTCACTTTTGTGGAATCATCATGCCAAGGAAATCTAGCTAGAGGTGGGGGTGTAACAATGGATAATGGCTCCTATCCATATTTTTAAAAAAAGACTCCCATTTACATTTCAGAATATTTATAAAAACGTTGCAGCACAGTTTCAAAAGTTTCAAAATTAATCTTAGTTATGCTCAAGTCTCCATATAATTTTGTTCAATAATGGCAGGTTCCATTTCTATAAAATGAGTATATTTTAATTTAAAAAGCTTTTATGAGTAAGAAATAAAAAAATGGAAGCTTGCTTGAAACTCGGTATCAGTTGCCTTTATTATGAAAATCAGAAAAAAGGACAAACGTATACAATATCTCCAAAGTAAGTAATTTTGTGAACTTACTTATATCCAGTCATTCTTTTCTTTACATGACAAAAACTGCAACATGATTACTCACCAGGGATTCCTAATAGCTTCCACCCCAGACCAGAAGCCAAGAATTCAATGTGAAACCTCAAAAATTTGAAGCATGACCTTAACCTTTTTTTTTCTTTCCTCCCAAACCAAAAATATCTCAACCTATTATTTAAAAATCATAACAATCTAATGAAAATGCATTTATTGTATAATCGGATCAGCAATTTCATATGCTACATTGATGTTGAAAAGTTCTTATCTACATACCCACTCATCTTCTAGTTTTATTTGTCTTCTTTACTGCTAAAGTTTCAATGATATTACTTCATTGGTCCATGGCTGTTGAGATAATTGATTCTTTTGGTGTGTTGTGTTTAAAAGGAAAGCAGCTTTGTAGGGGATGTCTATGAATCCTCCTAAACTAATATAGGTAATCCTCGACTTATAACAGTTCATTTAGTGACCATTCACAGTTACAACGGCACTGAAAAAAGTGACATGACCATTTTTCACACTAATGATCATTGCAGCATCCCCATGGTCACCTGATTTATATTCGGATGCTTGACAACCGACTCACATTTATGACAGTGTCTGGGACAGTTGCAGTGTCCCAGAGTCATGTGATCTCCTCTTGCGACCTGTTGACAAGTAAAGTCAATGGGGAAACCAGATTCACTTAACAACCGTGTTATTAATTTAAGAACTGCAGTGATCCACTTAACAAATGTGGTGAGAAAAGTTGTAAAATGGAGCAAAACTCACTTAATAAATTTCTCATTTAGCAACATACGTAAATCTTGGGCTCAATTGTCATCATAAGTTGAAGACTACCTGTATTTGAAGTTCTCCCAAAGTGCTCAAACGCCTCCCAATCCTTTAATAGGCGATTATCTAGGCTCCATGGCTATCCAGTTACATGTGGCAGCTCAACAGTATGTATGTGTGTCACATATAGTACATATACGATACAAACCCGTCATCCTATCAGCTTTGTCTTGCTGATGTATTAATTGGAAATCTTCCTTATTACCACCTTCACGTTAATGGCATTGGCTGTTATTCCTACTCATTGATGGAGTTTCTCTTCAGAACCTCGGTTCTATTCCATGACTCTTTTTCTCTAATTTGCTCAGCTTATTTTCAGGATACCAGTTAATAGTAACTGCAAAGCTGCCAATCTACCCTGCTCAGACAAACACGTGAATCCCCCTTGCCCTATAACAAATCCTGATAGATGCACTATGGCTATCAAATTGTTGCAGATGCTTCAAAAATAGATTGCAATGTAATGGAATACAAATCTTCAGCTATGGCTCAACTATCCATACTATTTTTTTTTAGTAAATTATGGCAAGGCACAGCGCATTTCTGAGTAATAAATATCAATACAGGAACATGTTCAGTTTGAATATGAACAAGTTCTGACAATATACAAATATGCAGTTCACAAATATGTGACTTCAGAAGAGATTATATTAATATATATAAGCCTTCAGCAAAAAGGTTTGAATAAATACCATTATTTAAAATATTCCCACACCTGCTTTTGCTTAGCCTTCTCCTTATTTTACTGAAAAAGAACATTCCTCTCCAAACACTTTTTTCTGCAATCTTTCATCAAAAATACATTTGAAAGTTATTAAAATATTAGTACTTCCTTTTTATAAGAAATGTTTCCACCATTCTCCTGATAATCGAAGAAACAGGCAATGCAACAAAACATCTGTTTTGCACTAAACAAATTAGATTGTTGGACGAAGAACTGCATCAGATCAAAATTAAAAATCTTGATTTAGCATTATATTCAACAACCAGTGACCCGTTACACCATTGTTTGAGATATTTCCTTACCTAAACAGAAAAAAAAACTATGACCAAAGACAAAAAACCAGTGGGAATGGGAGCAATGGGAACAGACCTGCCAACCTGACTACAGCTGACCACTCTATGGCAACTGATAGAGGGATCATCAATCTGCCTGGCCTCCAGAGGGTTAGGGGAACACTGGTCTACCCTATTTCCAGCAGCCGAAGGAAGGGCTGGTCTACTGGGCCTCTGGAGAGATAGGGCAGGATTGGTCTACTGCAGGAGTCCCCAACCTCCGTCCATGACCAGTACCGGGCCACAGCATGCCAGCAACCGGTCCACACAAACAAGCAAAGCCCCATCCGCAGCATGCAGGCAGCACACAAAACCATGCCCCCTCCGGTCCGCGGAAAAACCTCTCTCCACGTAACCGGTCCCTGGTGCCCAAAAGGTTGGGGACCTCTAGTCTACTGAACCCCTGGGTGGCGATGCAGTAGTGCAGTGACATTCACGATGTCAACTCTTCACCTAGTTCCACCAGTAACATCCAAGGCTGGAACAAATGTCATACTATCACTCCGCTGTGATCCCAAAACGTAAAAATGAGAATTTATAATCTAGAAAACCAAAACATGGTGTTAAAATACACCAAATCAAATGCTGGCTTAAATTCCAAATATATAAACAATAAATGTGTTCTTTCCTCTGCTGTCCATTCACCAATTCTTTTCCAGCTTTCAGCAAATGCTGAAGAAGTTTTATTTTCCTACTAAACTATGATTTTAGCCATAACAGCAGATACTGCAAATTACATATTCTCCCTCCTTTTTCCACATACGGGAGTTTCTGCCTCCACTTTTGAGTAACTGTGGCTTGTTATGACATCTGAACTCAAGCAATGTTTTGTTGACAGTTAGTGGGAAACAATCAAGTCCAAACTAAAGCTCATAAAGCAGACTTATTTCAACATACCATTAGTTAAGGTGCTGTGCCTTTATGTTATTTTCAGTCTAAAATAGGGAGAACTTTTAACCAAGCTGAGAAAGAAATCAGGAATGATACCCAAAACTGACTGCCAATTTAGTTCCTAACTCAGTTCACAGTCACCACTAAGTACAGTTTGCAGATTTCTACTGAGTTCTCATTCTAGTTTGCCAAACAGCACAGTTAAATATCGTGCCAAACTATAGGCTTTCTCAATCATGTGAATTGAATTTGTCTCTTTTCACCTAAAAATAGAAGGCTGCTAGAAGTTATGCCAAAATATGATTTAGTACTTATTGAGATTCACTAGGAGAAGTGTCAGCTTCCAGATGTCTCTTTTCTTCTTCTATTCAATTTAGAAAAATCCACTTACTGTTTATACCAGGGCAATCATGATTATGTAAATTAAGGTGGTTTAAGTTTGGACAAAATAATAAAATCTGGTTGGATATAAGGTACAAACTGAATATTGTAATTTTTTTCATGGAAGTGCAAGAAGAGAGAAGGCAGCAGTAGCAGTTACAACTAAAGTAAAGTGAGGCCATATATTTGTCTAGAATTCAGTACAGGTAGTCCTCACTTACTAACCATTCGTTCAGTAACCATTTGAAGTTACAATGGTGCTGAATAAGGAGACTTATGACCAGTCCTCAAAGTTGCAACTGTCACAGTCACATGTTTGTGTGCTTGGCAACCAACATAAACTTGATGGTTTGCATGACCATTGTAGCATCTAATAATCATGTGACTGCTATTTGTAACCTTCACATTTAGCTTCTGATAAATAAAGTCAAAAGGAAACCTGGCAGGAAGTTGCAAGCTGTGGTCACATGACATTGCACTTAACAACCTGTCATGATTCACTTAACCACAGCTGGAACTGACGAACGACCATTGTAAGTCAGGCACCGTCATATGATTTTTTTTCACTTTACAATCATGTTACCTAGGGATGGAGTTGCCAGTCCCAATTGTGAACTACCTGTATTATATTTGATTAAATGAATAGACCAATTTCTGCTGAGTATCAGATTGACTGCTTTTTTTTCACAAATGCAAAATCAATAGATTCTTAAATGATAGATTTTTCAGTATGTCACATAGGGAAAGAATAAACAAATAATTCAACATGGTTATCAACTAAGATCATCACCTAGGTGTCCAAATGAGCTCTTAATATAGGAGGTGGAATCCTGACTCATTTGCATGTACTGTTCAAACCATAGCTGGCACCTTTAAAATGTAATTGTGTAATTCCTTTTCGGATCACTTTTGGAAATTGCTTATTAACTGCTTTTTAGCTATTAGGAATCTTTGGATCAACAAATCTGAAAACACTAGATGAGTTTCCTTCAATCCTTAGCAAAAGAAGTTTTAAATACAAGTTTAAGGATTTTTTTTTTTCAATAAACAGCAAAAGGATGATTAGAACTTTGATTTTGGAAAGTTACAGACTAATGCTCCTGATGAATTTGAAATAAGATTTTGCAATTGTTAGAATTCTTCTCATAGAAAAAATATTTTTGTTTTGAGGTTTTTTTAAATGATACAATTGATCTTTGAAGATTGGAGACTAGAGGAAACTAGAAAGAACTAAAGATTATATCTAAAGAACACTTCTTTGACTTTATAATACAGAATAAAATATTTCAACATTCAAGGATATTTTTAAACAATGGATCCAGAATTTATTTTTAAGACTGTGTTTAAAATATGTTATGAAAGAGGAAGAAATTTTACCTGAGACAGACACTGATCTGAAAGTGATTTTAAAAATGACAGGCCTCACAAATGATATGGAAAACTATTCTGCAGTGGATATACAAAATAAACCAGTTGATGTTTTAATAATTAAAAGGGATATATAAATAACAAACCAAAAGAGTAACCTGGATAATTTTCCTATATCAGATTATAAAAGAAGCTTGTTAAAGGCTTGAAGAATTTTGTGAGAAAGGACAAAGAAAAAAATGAAAAGAAATCAAGCTCTAGGACATGATTTGAAGAAAATAAAGATCAAGATAGTTAAAAGAAAGAAAAGGAATATAAAATTGGTTTAGCTGGTCATAGTTAAAATGTTATCTCTGGTAACTCTTAATGGACTTTTGCTGATCAGAACTGAAATGACAAAGTTTAAGAATTTGTAGGTAAAGAGGGGATACAGGAAGAAGAAATCATTTGTTGTATTTTAAGAGAAGGTGGTAAGTTATTAAAATTGTTTATGCTTGTTATGAAGGTAGAAGTCATTTCTTTATATATTTCTTATTTTCTTTACAATATTTTATTATTTTTGTAATTTTTATTTTCTATTTTCTGTTTCTTTTCTGCACCTTTTTTTTATTAAAATAGAATAGAACAACAGAGTTGGAAGGGACCCTGTAGGTCATCTAATCCAATCACCCGCCAAAGCAGGAGACCCTACACCTTTTCTGACAGATGACAGTCCAGTCTCTTCTTGAAAGCTTCCAGTGATGAAGCTCCCACAACTTCTGAAGGCAAACTATTCCACTGATTGATAGTTCTCACTGTCAGAAAATTTCTCCTTATTTCTAGGTTGAATCTCTCCTTGATCAGTTTCCATTATTCCTTGTCTGGCCTTCAGTTGCTTTGGAAAATAGGTTGATCCCCTCCTCAGATATTGGAACATTGCTAATCATGTCTCCCCTGGTCCTTCTCTTCACTAGACTAGCCATGATCCTGTAACTGTTCTTCACTTGTTTTAGCCTCCAGTCCCCTAATCATCTTTGTTGCTCTTCTCTGGACTCTTTCTAGAGTCTCAACATCTTTTTTATAGTGGGGAGACCAAAACTGGATGCAGTATTCTAGGCGTGGTCTTACTAAGGCTTTATAGAGTGGTATTAGTACCTCACGTGCTCTTGATTGAATCCCTCTGTTAATGCAACTTATGATTGTATTGGTCTTTTTGGCTGCCACCACACACTATTGGCTCATATTATTCTTTTATATTTTAGTTTATTATTACCCTTTTATTATTGTAAGTGTAATTTTAATAAAATCACTATTAAAAATAATGAATGGAACTATCTTTATATTTAAAAAATTCTGCAGCACACTGGGAAATCATTTTACTTTTATTTTCTCTTTTATGTGTGATTTATGAAGAGTCCTTAAAACTATGACTTTCACCCCTTTTAATTTTTAAATAATTTTTCAATGTATCTAGACTATATCAATTATCTGTTGATTAACAATATAAAGAAGTCAAATAACTGCTAATAAATTGTTACTATTATACATTTACTAAGATGCAGTTTGATTCACAAAATGGGAAGGGATCATTTTGGAAGAGTGAGCAAGATAGCTATGATTTTCCTTCACTGGGCAAATTATGCCACGCACAAAATACAGCAAACCTCATTGAGACCAAAAGATGATACACCTCACAGCCTCTACTGACATTTGCAAATCCCAGAAGAGGCTCTCTGTGGCTAACCAGATGCATTAGAACAGGGGTCTTCAAACTTGGCCCTTTTATGACTTGTGGACTTCAACTCCCAGAATTCCTCAGCCAGCGTGCCTGGCTGAGGAATTCTGGGAGTTGAAGTCCACAAGTCATAAAAGGGCCAAGTTTGAAGACTCCTGCATTAGAAGGTACTTCTGGGTCTTTTCTGACACACACAGCTATTTGAAAAATCTGCTTATGACTCATGATCCTACTGTATGTATAAATCCAGTCCAATTATTCAGTCACAGATAACTACATTGCCTTGTCCTAAAACAGTTGTATCATGGTTAAGAACTTTTTCCAATTAGCCCCAGGCCTCTCAAACTAGCTTCAAAGACCATCAGTCAATCAAGTTATTAATTTGGTTTTTTTAAGTGGTGTTAGAAACATTTTGGTTTTACAGGCCTCTGTTAAGTTGGTTTAAGTATTTCAGATAGAGGTGCCAATGACAGTTTTAAATATCATGGACCACTGATGATTTTAAATATTATGACCACATTTTAAGTTGTAGTTTTAAATTGGGATTATATTATACAAATACCAATAGATTGGAATTACAAAATTGTTCATGTTGTACTACTGCTATTTCAACAAACACTAAAGGCAGAACAGATTAACTAAAACAAGGCAGCTACACAGACTTCCTAAACAAACTGAATGCATTCTTTGGTAGATTTGAGGCATCAAATAGTACTCCTGCTAGGAAAGCTGTGCCCCATCCTGATGAGCAAGTGCCTAGCTTTGATGTCACCTCTGTCCGGAAAACACTGCAGAGAGTTAACATTCGGAAAGCAGCAGGCCCAGATAACATCCCTGGACGTGTCCTCAGGGAATGCGCAGAGGAGCTGGCTTGTGTTCTCACTGATATTTTCAACCTCTCATTGCAGCAGGCAGTGGTCCCATCGTGTTTTAAGATGGCCATCATCTTGCCAGTGCCAAAAAAGTCCACAATTACAGGCCTCAATGATTACCGTCCGGTTGCACTGACATCCACCATCATGAAATGCTTTGAGAAGCTGATAAAAGACACTATTGTATCTAGCCTCCCGCCAGCATTTGACCCGCTTCAGTTTGCCTACCGACCAAATCGCTCTACGGAGGATGCTATTTCTTCCGTTCTCCATCTGAGCCTGAAGCACTTGGAGGAAAGAAATACTCATGTGCGTTTGCTGTTTGTCGACTTCAGTTCGGCGTTTAACACAATCATTCCCCAGCATCTAGTAGACAAACTGGGCCTTTTAGGCTTAAACACTCCTTTGTGCAACTGGATTCTGGATTTTCTTACCAACAGGCCCCAATATGTGCGAGTTGGAACAAATACCTCAAATACCATTTTCTTGAGCACAGGTTCTCCTCAGGGCTGCGTCTTAAGTCCGCTGCTGTTCACCCTGTTGACCCATGACTGCTGTGCTAGTTTGCCACCAACCATATTGTGAAGTTCGCAGATGATACAACAGTAGTGGGCCTTATTCAGGATGACAAGGTGGAAGCTTACTGCAAGGAGGTTGAGGGTTGGTGAACTGGTGTAAGAAAACAGCCTAGTTTTAAATCAAGAAAAACCAGAGATCATTGTTTGATTTCAGAAAAGGCAGGCACAGCCAACACTTCTCTTGTGCATTAATGATTCACCTTGGAGATGGTTACCAGCATCAATTCCTGGGTGTGCAGCTAACGAGTAGGCTGACTTGGTCGCTAACAGTGAGAAACTGGTGAGCGGGCACAGCAGCGCCTGCATTTTCTGCGCCGCATGAGAAAAGCACATCTTCCTTCCCCTCCCCACTTTCTACAGGGGACAATCGAGAGCATCCTGTCATACAGCATCACAGTCCTGGTTTGGAGCATCCACTGCTTCAGGACAGGAAGGCGGTGCAGAGAGTGGTGAGGATGGCCGAAAAGATCATTGGCAGTTCCCTCCCTACCATCCAGGACATAGCACAGAAGCGTTGCTTGAGCAGGGCCCGCAAGATTTTCTGGGACACTACACATCCTCTCCACAACCTGTTTTCCCTGTTACCTTCTGGGAGGAGGCTTCGTGGTATCCGTAGCAGAACATCCAGATTCAGCCATAGTTTCATTCCATACAGCATAAACCTTGCGAACTCTCAAACTTCCTCCTTGCGTTATATATTCAAGATGGACAGTATTTAATATTTATTTGCTATGTATATGTAGGGATGTGGGTCTATATATATGTTGTACATAGTATGTTTAGGTGTGTGTCATGTATATGTTTCACTTTGAGAGCGGGCAACTAAATTTCATTTTTTTATGTGTGCCATTGTGCCCACAATATAAAAAATGACAATAAAGGTTATTTATTTATTTATTTATTTATTTACTTTGCTCTCAAAAACAACAGGCTGCGATGTTTCCCCAATATGAAGTAACCCCTGGAAGATGTACACAGCCCTAACTTTTAAGCCAATCATCTTCTTAGTGCAAGAATGCAAATCAAAATACCCAACAGAGATGGCTTTTCAACCTTTGCTTGAATATCATCCCGTTTGGTCATTGTTTGCCTTTTGTGAAGTTGCTCTTATTGTTAGTAAGTTTTTTCCTAATATCCAGTCAGATATGGTCTTCCTGCAACTTAAAAGTGGTTGCCCCGAGTCCTGAACTCTTGAATGAGAGAGAATACCTTCTTCCATTGTGACATCTCTTCAGATATCTGCTATCATACTTGACCCCAGCCATATTTTCTGCTTTACAATATTCCCTCAGTCTTTCCTTGTAAGACTTCTATGGTCTCCTGAATCATTCTCACTGTCCTTCTCTGCACTTTCTGAATCTCAGAATATGGCGTGTGCCAGTGGATACGAGATCAACTAGGTGTCTGTCCAATACAGAATGTAGTGGGGTTATTATTTTCTGTGAGTTGAAAACTATATTTCTATTGGCACATACTATAATTGCTTTCATTGTAGTTCAGCCATGTCACACTGCAGCTGACTCATCTGCAACTTGTGATCAACTTCCATTCCAATATTTTTTCAGTCTTCTTTTCAAAGCCAGATATTTCCCACACTGTATTTGAGCCTTTCATCATTCTTTTTTTTTAGTGAATATCTTTCTCTATTCTATGAAGATTATTTTGAATTTTGTTTCTGCCTTCTAAAGCATTGTGTGTCACACATTGTACAAGAAAGATATACCAGGAACAAGCTATTCAAGCATCTTGATATTACTCACTTATCCTGAAAACTGTTTTTGTCAAATTTGTAGGAGACTGCAATTCCATCATTTGAACTTGCAACTACAATTTTGAAACTTTTCTGATTTAACATCTTCCTCAGATCTTATAGGTTTATTAATCCTAAACATGACCACTAACTCTTTCTGCTGTCAAAAGCCACTAAACCAGATAGTCTCACAATCTCTTAAGTATTTTTGGTAAGATGTAAAAGGATTTGTGGCTGCACAAAGTAAAGGTATATATTCAAATATGTATTCATATGATTCACTCAATGTAAAAGTCCAATGAGACAATAAAAGTACAGCCCAATGCAAACTTTCAGCTTTAAAAATTCAAGCTGAAAGAATGTCTATAGTATCACCCTCTTCTCCCCATATTTTTCCCCCATTTTCTCTAATCTTTGCTTCCTGCCTCATCAGGTAAAAATTCAGGAATTGGCAAAGTTGCATCCTCCTCAGTTCTGATGCAACTATAATTTTCAGACAACAGCAGCTGTTGTAAATCCCCCCTTCTCTTGGCTTACCCCTAGCCTCTTCAAGCCCTAGCAATAGAAGCATGCAGACCTCATATTCAACTTCTAACTCAACTCCAATCTGGAGACAGTAAAAAACTCAGTGAGAATGGCTGCTTAGTGTGTATCAGTTACAAGATGAGACAAGCAAAGCCACAAAGGGGACTGAACTTGGAGAGGAAAGAGGATGTGAGTAGTGACTGCAATGGAATTCCTATGTCCTGATGAACTAACAACAGGTGTGGCCTTTTTCTCAAACTAAGCTTACAGAGTGGTATACTACATCAGTTCAGAGTTTTTAAAGTAACAAAATGAAGCAATGGAAGTTTAATATACTTCATATGCATATGTTAGGTATACAAGAATATATTTTCTATTTAGCTATAAGGTAATTACAGACAATATTTGACTTAAGCATAAGCCTATCTATATTCATATTATTCTTATCTTTGAAAAATGAAATCCATTGTTAAACTGGAATATTTTATTATTACTTCATAGGCTTGTGCAATAATTGGGATGTCTGAGAAAATCAGCTCCTCAAATGAACAAATTTAAGAATAAGAACCAAACTGCATGTGATCAGGGCAGCCATGCTTGTTTCTTAAGCCTCTGCAGATCAAGTCAGTCAACTTCAATTAGTTTCTTTGATTCATAGCAATATGTTGTTCAGCCTTAACATAAGGAAACACCGAGACATTCCCAATCTTTCTCAGTCAGCCATTTTGCTTTGATGGAAAGCATGGACTTATTCATGTACTACAGGGGTCTTCAAACTTGGTCCTTTTATGACTTGTGGACTTCAACTCCCAGAATTTCTCAACCAGCATGCTTGGCTGAGGAATTCTGGGAGTTGAAGTACACAAGTCATAAAAGGGCCAAGTTTGAAGACCCCTGATGTACTATATAGTGCCTATAGAACACATGAGCAGAAGCCACTTTTGATGAACGAAGCATCATAGCCATTCTCTTTTGTCAGTTAGGAGCATTTTGCATTCCACTTAAATCTTCATTAAAACACATCATCCCTTCAAAGATTTGCACAGCCCTATTCTTTATCTATTGGTTTTCCCCACTACACATCCTGCAAAACAATGTGCAAATGGATGGAGTAGTCTTCATGACAATTTTTCTTGAAAAAGTGGGCATCCTTCCAAACAAAATGTTAAGCTGTAGCTACCATCCATTTTCCAAGGAATTTTTAGAAATAGATATGATGCTGAAAGCTGGTTTCATTGCTTGCAACTTCCCAGTTTCCCATTTTATTATTTTTTTAAAGTATTTTTCAAATAAAATCAAATAAGTCAGAGAACATAGCAGGCGCTAATGGAGATGTCTGAGAGGATAACATTGCCTCACCTTGCATTCATCAGTTGTTCCTATTTCTTTTCAAGTTCTTGATTTTATAGTAGCCAGGTTGCTTGTTGTCTGTTTTTTTCCTCCGCTCACAGACCATTTTATTGAATTTAAGCCTCGTACATGCATGAGTAATTTGCAATGTTTTGCTGGAGCAACCAACGAGGGTAACAGGAAGCAAGTCTCAGACCTGATAAATGCAAAGCCAAAACAAGGACTTTGGATTTTACAAGGTTTTCCTCAGGCTGAAAACAGACAGATGTTTTAAATATAAAAATATGTTTAAAGCTGTATATACTAGGTTCTGGCAGGGACACCAGGCCCTCTTAGCAAGGAACCAGCCTCCTCATTGGTAGCCAACTGGAGCTGCCCCACAAAAATCATAGTACTTATTTTGTGGCTGGCCAAATGGGTGGAGAACACTTTATGTCTCAGATCTAGTATAAAACTTTCCAGCCATTTTATGAAATTACATCCTTGTACCCTGCTGTCACTGTAGAGCTTAAGTGCAGAATAGTGTTTTTATTGCTGTGAAAGAATGGACTAGAAAACAAATGTACTGTATGTAAAAGAAAGGGAGAGAAAAAAGATCAAGAAAATAAAGACGTTCAATTTCAAAATCCAGACTAGAAAAGTAGAAGTTTGGGAGTTAGTGCCATTTGATGATGTCGTTTTTACTACAAAACAGTTTTGTCTAACAAACAAAACTATTCAGCACTTTTTAATGATTGAATCAGTTGGTCTAAATTAAATATTATATCTTTAAAGTAAGCAATTGCCATTCATGTATTTGCAAAACTTATATAACTCGCTCTTAAATTACCTACTTTGTTATGTACAAACAACTTCATCAAATTAAGAACTAATCAAAACATCAAGCCCAACTGAGAACAAGGAAGACTATTTAAATCCAGAAGCATTCTGTTCCTGTTCTGCAGGCCCTCAACAGAATATTGCTTTATGGAAGCCATTCACAATTAGTCCATCTGCATTTGAGTGGATTATTTGAGCTAGAAAAAAGTCACAGTTTACTCACATGAGCAGCATATAAAGTGTCAGATAAATTGTCCCTGAAATGTCCGTGACATGAAAAAGTTCAAGATCTCCTTACAAATGCTGGGCTCCCACATGTAGAGCAAGCAAGCAATTAAACAGACTTTGATCATGACTGTGGAACTTTTATTTATTATTTACACAATGCCAACACTGCCTTACTGTTATGCAAGGAGCTACTCTGGTGCAGTGGTCAAAGCAACTAGAAACTGGGTGTCCCCTTAAGAATGAAGCCCCCTGAATGAATTTAGGCCAGTCATTTTCTCTCGATCCGATCCATCAGAGGACTGTTGTTGTTGGAATATTGGATGTGGGAACATTATGTTCTCCGCCTCGAGTTACACAAAATAAGGCTATCATATAAATATAATTAATACATTTACATATCATATCTTGGATGTCCACTGACAGTCCCAGAATGGCTGACAGTCAAAAGCACAACAAATTGTTACATTGCTACCATAAAACAATTAGTCCCCATTCTATGATGGCTTACTTTGTAAAGTAGAAACAAAAATGTCCTGTTTCAACAAGGAATCCTTTTGTGATCACCTGAGTTTTCAAGCCAGGGCAGACTCCTATATATGGAAGAGAGAACCCAATCTTCATCTATTTTTTTCCCCCTTGAAATCTCACTCCCTTTTTTGGGGAGGGAAGAGCTATGAGTGATCAATGAAACTGTCTTCCCAAGCTTTTCTTAACAAATGCATAGAGCGCCACTAGTAAAATCATGCCACTCCCGCTTTAGACAAAGATTAAAATTCTTACAATTGATTCCCTGGAATAAAAACCCGTCCATGCACAACTTTAGCACTAAGTGTTTGATGGAATTCCAGTGAAGGGGAAACATTCAGTCCTGCACACTGATTAGCATTCTGATGTGGTACAACCCAAGCATATGACCTCTGTGAGAAGCTAGCTTCAGTAATAGAAAGGATTTTAAGACAACTGGGTCCCAAAGTAAAAGTTTAACAAACCATTGGATTTCTTTGGTTAATAAAGAAACAACAGAGAGAGGTTAATGGTGCTCCTGATCTTGACTAAGAATGTTTAATTGGCATCATAAAAGTTAGCTTCAGGAGAGCAGTGGGAAGGATTTTGTATGGAATGTCTCTCTCGGCACCATTTAATTTAGAATACAGTTCAGTTTACATTGTCTGTGCCACACGCAATCAGCAATAAAGGCTCAATAGGTCAAGTGTGACATGAGAAAGGAAAGAGTCTGTTTTCCCCATGGCTGAATGGATGCCCAACAGCATTTTGTCCCTGCAAATCAAGCCATATTAGCAACCAGGTCTATTTTTTAGACGTTTAAAATTGCAAACTGTGTGCATTAGCCAAGCTAATATATTTGTCATTTCTAATACTGCCCCCATTCTGGGCAGGCTGCCTTGGAAGAATCAAGGCTATTCTGAACAGGTCAGCAGCTTGGAAAGATTAAGGAAGAAAATATTCTGCAAACTAACTCCTTACAAATTCCAGAGTTTACTCAGGAAGGGAAACCCAGCCTTTTATCATGAAATACTGCTGTGATATTTAGCCCATGCCAGGTTTGTTACATCTAAAAACCTTGAAGGTGGAACTAGGCAATTGGCAAGCACATTTAAAAATCTAAAATTAATTACAGTCAGGCGTAAGACAACATACAAATCACCATGAATACCAACAACTCTTGGAAACAAACAAAATTGCTCCAGGTTATCATTTGTAGCCCTGCAAAAAAAGAAAGAACATTCACGGGATCCAATCAGAGAATTGTTCAAGAGTTCTTAAGAATTTAAAGAATTCCATTTCCACCACCCGCCCATTTAACACAATAGGCCAAACCCCATACTAAAACATAAACCATTTCAAAAGTTGAGTAAAAGGCAGTGGATGCCTGTTAAATGAAATAAGACAAATATCTAATTTGGTGTGGCATTTTCTTCCCATTTCCAAAGACCAAGCAAGTAGTATCCTGGGACTGCCCGGCAATTTCTAAAAACATCCAAATATTTGTTTCTTAAGAAATGCACTGCTCTGTACAAACTTCCAAATCTGCCTCAGTATCAATTTGCAAATGAATGCAGCAAATGAACTATCACAAAAACAGCTTATCGAATGGGCTGAGAAGTCCTTCCTGGATACCTTCAAGAAATCTAAGACCCTGTCATATTCTTCACAAGAGGGGTAAGTAACCAAAGGCGAAATCTGGATTTCTGTTGTTTTTTTCCCAAAGCCTTCCCCATTTTAAAATTCTCACAGAAATGAATGGGACAGCATAAATCTACACTGGCTCTAGAGCTGAAGTAATCTGATGCTAAGTTGGAAGGTCCTACCCAAGGATCCGTAAGCCCTCCCAACTTTTATCTTGGCCGATTTTCCAACCTGGAGAAGAATTAAACGTGAATGTTTCATGGAAAAAGACAGGAAAGGAACATCCAGCTGATATTTCCTTCTCCAGTCAGCTGTTTCACATTCCCTTTTTCAATCCTCAAAAGGAAAGTGTTCCTTCTTAGGAACCATAGGATTGTAACTTTAATGTATTAGTCTGCTAAGACTCACAAAAGGCAGATTTGTTTAGTAATTGGTCTCAGGTAACAATTGCCAGAAAGGACAAGAAATCCTTTTAGTATGTTCAGGCCACAGGCATTCTCCAGTGGTAAAGCTATTGTTTGCAAGGAGTATAAATCTTTCCATTCCCCACCCTCCAGTCAGAGCTGAAGAAGCTTCTTGGATGAGAAGCGAAATGTCTTCCAAGAAAAACAAGAAAGTCCAGTTGCCTCCTGAAAAAGCACCTTTGGGACAACCATTACCTGGATGACTGAGAATCTCCACAGATATCTATTATCCCAATGTTGAATCATGCTAAATCTCTTATTCTTGAAATCCGGACATGAGACTTTACACACAAATATCAGGTGATCTGTCACTCTTGTAAGATTTTGAGCATTTATCAGAATTCTGTCTGAGAAACAAAAATATAACTATCACTCTCTGTAGTGAACAAAACTGTGGCCAATTTTTTTTTTAAATGTCGTATTTCACTTTTGAAAATTTTAGAGTACAAGAAATATCCAAGTTTATGTTACTATAAATCCATTACCATGGAGTAAAACTTTGTAACCCTTTCTATGGGAGGATAAGAACATAACATTAATTCTGATGTACAGTATTAAAATAAAGATCCAGCTGGCCCAGCATATTCCCAGCAATGGCTCAAGGTTCCTTTGCCAAACGCTTATATCCTGTGGATGAAATCAAGCATGTATCCTCTAATAGCGATGTCCATGTGCAGAAGAAAGAATGAAGTACCGCACAGCTCACCAAAACCTGCTGGGAGGAAGGTTGGGAGACTTCTTTGATTGATATTTGTAGGGACATGAGGGATTGGGGCTACAAGTGGGAGGAAAGGGATACAATAGAGATTTCTACTCCACAAACAACATTCATCCAATTTGTTCATATATCGTATTTATCCAAAATAAAGTAAACCAGCAGAAAAAGGTCTATCATATTTCCTTCGTTGACTCTCTGCGCTTTTACCCAAAACAGCACAACTATGAATGTAAGATAACCCTTCTCCAAACAAGGAAGAGAGTAGACAGAAAACAAAACTATTAACTGAGACATAAATCCTGTACAATGTCCCATTTTTCTGCCTTAGCCATCTAAGACTGCCAATTCCAGATGAAATTATTTCCCTTTCTTCAAGAAACTTCTTTATATAATCTGTTTGCCTGTGTGTGTGTGCGTGCACGCACACACACATATGCATATATGCATGCATGTGCCAGAGATTGCACTACAAAGAGTGGCACATTTCTAAAAGTCATTCCCCATCTACATAAATTCTCTTTCTCAGATACAAACCATTTACACACACATATTATCCACCATCTTCTAACACAAACAGCACAAAGGAGTACATAGGAAAATGTGGCAGAAAAGGACAGCTGTCCTGGAGAGGGAAGGAAAAAAGAAGTAGATAAAAGAGGATGAATAAAACTTGAGGGAACTGAAGGAATGGTGCAGGGATATAAATAAGAAACGTTTTGTTAGGTGTTAGAAAATTCAGCAGATGAAGCCCCTCTCATCCTACAGGTGATCTTCAAAGACTTTCATACTTTTCAGCAGTGACGTTTGTAGACATTTGCACCTCCCACCCATCTGCCTCCTTTCAGCCACAGATGACCATCACCTGTTTTCACAAGTACGTCTTCCAACTGGATATATATGGCTCATCAGTTCTAAAAAATCTGGGCTCAAGAGGAAATGAGATAACTTGGAATTATATCACAAATTTATGAAAAAAAATGTTAAAACTGAAACCGGCATAGGGTACGTGATTGAGGTGTACAAAATTATGCATGATGTCAATAAAGCGGACAAGACAAAGTCATTTCCGCCTAAGTGGATACAAATGTTTTGGAGACAATTCACAAGAATTCTCATTTGTCAACTATTAGGTCTCATGCAACACCTTAGCTTTTAGACCAGACAGCTGCCATCATGTGACTAAAGAATCATCATTGAGACCAGCTGACTCTTCACTAATGCATTACTGTATACATGGCATACTGCACAATCATATGAATGAATTATTAACTTCTAATTTACATTTCTGCCTTCAGAACCAGAATGGTAAACTACAGGGACAGGAAACTCAAAGATTCCCATGATCCATTTAGACACTGAGCTTCACTCACCTATGTCAAATAACAGAAATAAACATCCAAGGATATGATTCAGAGGGTGAATGGTAGCTAGTCAGTTAGGATGACCGGCACCTGCTACACTGATTACAATTCTAAACCTCAATGGTTCTAAACTTTGCCAAGACCTGTGTCATGGCTGTCAAAGGCCACCAATAAAAACCAGAATTAGGCATCAAGGCATCCACTTAGTAACTCCAACTCTTCAAAAGCTAATTCAAAAATACTTGATGCTAATTTTTGAAAATGCTCAAATCCTGTTGGAGGATGAGGCAAACCAGATCATGGCTCAGCATCCATCCAAGATTATAAAATATTACCAACTCTTGGAACGAACACTATTATCCTTATTGGTGAAAAATTTCAAGATTAATGTATTAACATTGTGTTCAGGCAACACATTAAGTGTGGCTTGTGGTTACCTAAGAATATACCAAGAAATAGCACAGGTACAAACCATCTGTCCATGACATGTTTCAAGTGGCTGGACTGCTGAATGTGAAGTGACAGCCTCTTCTGAACAAAATACAAAGTCATCACAACATGTTCAAACAAACCATATTAAATCTATTCAGTAAAGGACAACAAATATACTCAGGAATTTAGAAAAATAAGTCCTTTGAGTAGAGGAATCAGGAACTGGAAATTTTTGGAGGGATAAGAGAAAGAAGGATAAGACAAGCACCTGTAAGAAATGTCACTCACTCACTCACACACACACACACACACACACAAACGATAAAGACCTGCTCTTTATCATTCCAGAGTGAAAGACATGAAATAATGATCCCAACTTTCAAAAAGGAAGATTCTGTATTGAAGCTATTGAATGCCTGAAACAGTAAGACACATTTGACAGTGAAACCAATTATTCAGACAATTGGGGGGAGGTGGGGAAAGACACTTCATTGGTTATCTTCACTCAAAGGCTGGGGAACAAGTTGTTGTTGATATTTACATTTGTATTCCTGCATGAAGCAAGGGGCTGAATTCAGTGGTTAAATGGCTCCTTCCAACAAGCCACAACAGGTGATTTTTCAGCTCCCAGATTCATTTGTGGGTAAGCCACAAGTTAGCGTTGTCATGTCAATCAAAAGCACCTTTAGAGATTTTAACATAGAGAAATAGATATCAGACAGATAGATATTTAAACAATATAAAGTCTCATTTCAGATCTGGGCAGCAATGAAACCATAGTTATATCACTGGTCCATGAGTCATGCAAAGACATATGCAGAGCCTGTAATATTTTTGTTGTTGTTCAACAACCCTTACTGATATATTACAAATAACCAAACAACTAATAATAATCATCTTTAGCCTAACCCTTACCTACTTTCATTATGCTTTTATTTAAATTTATATTGGATATATTTATGCTTTACAATCAAGTAATATTTATAGACAATTGAGTTATTTCTATGTTACAGGTGATACTTTAAAGCTCTTAGTTCTTAAAGCTTAGAATACATTTTCGACAAAAGCCTATTAGATTATGGAAAAATGTAAATTGTAATTACAGGCTCACCTATTATTAAGTTGGAATTAAAGAAAATTCCATCTATCTTGTTACACCATTGAACACTTTATTGTGGAAATACAATTATAACACATTATTTATAATGAAAATCAGAAAGTTGGTGAAGTTCATTCTGTTCTGCAGGAGTTAATTATGAAATTATCCAATGACTCAAAAAGTAACCAGCAATGTTTTAAAAGGCGATACTGATGACTAGGGAATCCAACTGCAGACACAAATATCAAAGACAATTAAAGCAATACAATATTTTTGCCCTGGGCATGTGAGCCTGAATATTAGATGTCCGTGACTTGCGAATGAACAAAGTGGCTGCCGGCTGGAATATATGTTTGATTCATATTTTTAGCTTTATTATTATTTTTAATGTTCTAGATGGCCAGAGCCATTCTGGGGACTGAGCACATAATTAATAAATTGCACACACACACATAATTGATTTATTTATCAAAATATATCCCAAGTTATATTCTTTTGTTCCCAAGTTTTGTTTTTTTCAATTTGTTTTCATTTCTGTTTTGGTTCTATTTTCCCCCAAAATTGGAGGGGGGGTTAGTTTGCCTTATAGCTTTATTTATTGAATAAAAAATACAGTATATACAAAATAAATACACATAAACAAATTGTTGCGGGTACCACTTTGAAAACTGGTTTAGCAAGGGAAGGCATTTAATAGCAAAATTAACTTGGGCACTACACCTAAAAAAATGACATGTAAGTTACTTTTATGAGTGGGTAGCAATGGTGAATGTCAAATGAGAAGGTTGAAATGGAGATTCTTACATGCTGCCTGTAGAAAAATGTGAGTCTGGCTGAAAACTATTATTTTACTCAGAGCATAAGTCAAGGAACAAACACAGCACTTACACACAAAGTATAATCTATTGACTGAACTGTCATCCTAGTCTTTAACCCTTGATGTATGAATTAACAATTCAACTACACGTAATCCTTGAGTTATGACTATAACAGAGCCTGCTGGTTATGGTCCTAATGTTGTTTCTATTTCTATTTCATAATCTGGAAATCATTGTACTGTATAGCTTTCCAAGAAAGCATACACTACATATGCTCAGTGCTGAAGGTCAATGGCAGAGCTTCGGATTCACATGCACAAAATCCCAAATTTAATTCCGGTCGCCTCCAAGTAGGACTGGAAAAGATGCCTGCCGGAAACCTAGTAAGTCAGATTGTGTTGACAGAATTAATTTAGATGGATCAATAGTGTAATGATGCAAGGCAGAATATTATATGACAGGCACTGGCAGAAAATTTAATGATCTAAAATAGAAATGGAGAGTTTTTTCTACAATTCTTCCAAATGGTCATACTGTCTGCAAATTGTGGGGGTTGTAGCTCAACTCATTTGGAAGGCACCAACATGGACATGGCATTCATGTTTTCTAACTTCCTCTCTACTTTGTTACAGAAAGGAAGTAGCAAGAAGTAATTGCTAAATAAAACAGAATTACTAGGCCAGTTCAGAAGTTCAGTTTTGATCTGCTAAACCTATAAGTGGAAAGGCAGAAAGCACCGAGCCCACATGCTCTCCCCTTTCCTTCTTCTTTTCATTCCATACTTATCCTGTGCTGTGGAAAAACCCAATGAAAAATACAAGAGACAGCAACACAAAACAATAATTCTTACTTTAAGATTCAGAGGTTTATTTTGCTAATAATTTGGAACATAGCAAACATAGTAACACAACATCACTTACATTAGTAACCCATTGCAATGAGGTCCAATGACATAGCAGTTCCAATAAGGACAGCTATAGGCCAATGGCAAATCAATCAGGTCCAGTCCCAACTCTTCATACCCTTTCCCATCCTAAGACTGTAGACAGATGGTCAGCAATCTTACACTTTCTGCTGACCCTCTGCTGAACATAACTTTCCACATATACCCGTGTACATTGGAACCCGCATCCATCAGCTACTTTCAGTTCCCTATTTCTTACTGTTCCAGTCCTTATGTTCTAAATATATTTGAAACAAGCAAGCTTAGCAAAATCATATTAAGTACAATTGCAAACTGCAAAATTAAGTATAGCACAGACTTTGATTCAATACTTTTTCCATGAGGCCTGATTTAGTTCACCTGGACCTAAACCTTGAATAGAAAAGAAAATAGCCCATATTTTTGTTTTCCACACCTGGTAAGCTCAAGATTTGGGCATAATGGGACACTGTGGTTAATGACAGCTACTGTTATTAAAACAGAACAGCACTCAATATACCATTTTGCTGAGAGCTGCTTGAATCAAGACTGGCACTCTGTGAGACAGAGAAGAAATAAACACACAGATCTATCAGGGATATTCTCCTTATTAGAACAGTGAATTACAGATGTTTTACAGAGAAGGTGTCAAATAGTCGTGCTTTTTAATTTACTGCCTGTTGACTTTCACTGGGCCAAATCTATCTAATCATGCAGAGAAAGTCTGCATAAGGGAGAAGTGAAGAATGTTCCATTCCAATTTTCCCACACCAGATAAAGGTGGGTTCCCTGCTTCCAAAAATGTGACTAAAGAATCCAAGGTGATACAAATGACCAGGGAACAACCTGGAAAAATGAACACTGGAATAGATCTGCACTAAAAACAAGAGAGATCCAAATGTTCTTTAATTCTGCTCCTCCAAAAATCTGAACAGAAGCAAAGTGCAGTATCAAATATCCATTATCCACCAGCTGCTAACAAAGTAAGAATAGCACAATATGTTGTCAACGGGCTACTTCAGAAGACCATTCAGGAAGTTTTAAAAAGGCAAAGATGTGACTATGAAGTGGACTGCCACATTCTGAGGCAGACAAACCATTCAACCATAAGGTTTCTGATCGAGGAACAAGTTTTATTGCTTTCTGGTCCTCCATTCTTTATTGCAATCATATCAGGCCCTTCATGAGCAATTTATTCTTCAGAATCTTCTTTTCCATATATGAGATGGAGGTATTTAAAAAGGAATATTAAAAATGTATTGATACAAAAATGAGCATAGCTCTGACAAATACATAGAATGGCTTATTTATAAGTACTTAATTGGATAGCTTTGAAGAATAACAGTTGAGTAAGAATAATGCCATTTCAACGGCCTGAATGCAAATATGACTGAAACTGGAATGTCTTATGCAAAGGAGATGAAAACATAATAGAATTTCCATTCTGAACAATTTTTTAAATTTATTTCTGCAATCTTTTCCCATCACAAACACCACAAAAAAATAAAATATAAAGAATACTACAGTATTGATAGATACTATCTGGTTCAAGGATTCTTATCCAATAAATAAAAGTGGTCCTAGCTTAATAAATCAAAACCTTTTTAAAAGTTACAATGTAACTATCACAGAGTTTCAGTGTACGCAATTTGAAACAATTCTGGTTTTGCATCCAAATTAGAAGATGGGGGGGGGGGTGATGGGGTTTAAACCAAAGATTCTTGCGTTCGTACATAAACAGGAATGTAAATTCTAAAGCAAGTACTTTCCCAAACATGCAAAGGACATGATAAAAGAGATTAAATAAGATGAATGCACAATCCCACCTCAAACCAAAAACCATTATCCAAGCTTGCTATTGTCAGTGCAAAGTCATTATCTGAAATATGCAGCCTTTACATAGTTTCTCTCCATACAAAAAACCCTCCTATTTCAGTTTTAAGACCATGCAGATTTAAATACCACTGGACCCATTCTTCTGTTACAAAAACACCTTATCCCAGGTGTAGGCATCTATGGCCCCTTTACGACCTGTGGACTTGGCTGGCTCAGGATTTCTGGGAGTTAAAGTCCACAGGTTGTAAGGAGCCATAGTTGCCTACTCCTGCCTTATCCCAAGGTATAAGGAAGAAACCATTTCAAAAATGAGGTGTATACATTGTTGCCCTTTCCCTCATATTCCTCATATCACAAGTTATTTATTTGGTCAAGTACTTGTTGACTTAATGTTCCAAAAAGCTGAAGTTCATTGATAGTATGTTTTATTTACTTGTTTCTTGCCACCTTATATGTATACTGTATCAAACTATTACTTTGCTTATCTCAATGGTTTTTCCTTTTTTTTTTCAGAATCAGAATAGAGCTGGAAGGGACCTTGGAGGTCTTCTAGTCTAGCCCCCTGCTCAAGCAGGAGACCCTATACCATTTCAGACAAGTTAAGCAGCTCTGCTTTCTCTCTACTATCTGTTACTACCTTGCCATCGTCTCTCTTTAGTGGACCAACTTTTTCCTTATTTTTTTTTTGTTATTTATATGTTGAAACTTTTTTATTATCTTTGACTTTTGTTGCAAGTCTTTGTTCATTCTGAGCCTTTGCTTTCCTGACTTCATCTTTGCAGATTCGGGCTATCTGCTGATATTCTGCTTTAGTTATGTGTCCCTCTTTTCATTTTTTGTACTTATTCTTTTTGTCTTTCAGTTTATCAGAGAGATCTTTGTGCAACCATGCTGGTTTCTTCTTGGATTTCTTTTTTAGTGGTATTGTGTTGGACTGGGCTTTTATGATTATATTTGTCAGTGTTTCCCATGCTTCTTGAGTTTAAGATTTTTATCCATGAAATTTTACTTAGGCTCTCTCTGAGTTTGTTAAAGTTTAAGACACTAGTTGGATTATATTCTATTGCTTGTGTTTGCATTATATTGAATTCCAGTATGACATGGTCACCTTCGCCCAAGGTTCTGGCAACTTCAATTCCCTCTATCACTTCTTCTATTATTAGTATTCTTCTCTATTATTTTTCTTGTCTCTTTTTTTTCTGCAATGGTTCCAGGCAATTTCTCTCTTCATTAACAACAAATTTCAATAAAGGGAAATAAAAGTACCCTTATGCTTTTCATGTATCTTAGAATTATATTAATGCAGCTACCTGATATTGTAAAAGAAAAATAAATAAATGACCAAATAAAAATAAAAGTGCCTTTATGTTTATGCTTGAATCCTAAAAGTTAAGTTTGTTTCCAAGTCTCACAAAAGACACATGCTAGGCCACAGACACACACAAAAAGAAGGGAGAGTAGTTATGTGCAACAATGAGCAAGCTAGCAATATTGGAAAGTTAGAATCTCATTTGACTCACTTTTCCTGCTCGTGGACAAAGAAGTCTTGTTTTGAATGTAACCATCAAAGCAATATCTAACATTACACTTACCAAGTCTGAGACAACAATAACATGAAAGAAAAGGTATTCAGAATTCCTGCTTTCATAAAGCTTGCCATGCATCCTACAACTCAGCAAGAAACAGTTACTGACTCCAGTGGGGCACACAGTAAACAACACTGTAGTATGCAATCTTTTAAGTCTATATAATCAAACTGGGGTGGAGGGAGGGAAAACTTCACAAAAGAAAATACTACTAACCAATTGTACATTTTGACAGAAGAATTATACATAGGCATTTTAACAGACCACACAGACTTCAATATAAAAATAAATAACAAAGTTGCATCACAAAGGCAAATGTTTATGGTTGACTTATGTCAGAAGGAAGCGAGGATTAGAAATTTCAAAGCAAAGCTATAACAGGGAATGGTCATAGAAAGTCACATGTGGACCTGATTCACATATCACCCTAATCCTTAATGTGATCTGTTTGCTTAGGGTGTTAGCTGAATCTCAACAACCGTGACCTACCAAAGAAACTGTAACTTTGAATGGTATGTGAACTGCACTTACAGCAAACTAGTTTGGTTCAACTGAAAAAATGCACAATATTGCATGACATGCTATCCTGATGCTCCCTCTTAAGTGGGGCTTCTAAACTAAGCACTGAGCTACCAGAACATCATCATCCTTTTTAAACTCCGAGAAAGCTTATTTGTGGTCCTTTGGCTTTTTTGCATATAAAAATGATGCTGGAGGCTATCATTTTGCTTTGCAGCAGGCAGATTTTCTATTCTTTTTAGTTAAAATAAAGTTTTTAAAAAATCAGAAGGGATAGAGAGTCTAGCAATGTCATCAGGAAACGTCAACAAACATATTTGTGCCCCACAACATTACCCCGAGGACCCAATTTCTTAACTAAACCCATGTGTGCCCACATCACTTGGGAACAGTTGTTTAAAATGAGGACATATGCTTACAGTAGTTCAATGGTTTCTGGCATTTCATGCTAATATTCAATTATTCAGGATGAGATGGAGACATTTCCTATCTTAATTCCAATATACAGTATACGTTTTAAATAGGTTCAGAAGCCTTTAGATTAAAAATACAAGTATGGGGGCATATATAGGTTCACCTATTCCATGGTTTATTTAACTGTGGCTTACTGAGCATAACACAATTATCAGGTTTCACACATGATGAGCCTAAACAAATTATACAATAGGTTTGCACCATGTGAGAATCCCATCCAATATGGGCATGCTATACATGTGTTAAAGCAGGGGTCTTCAAACGTGGCCCTTTTATGACTTGTGGACTTCAACTCCCAGAATTCCTCAGCCAGCATGCCTGGCTGAGGAATTCTGGGATTTGAAGTCCACAAGTCATAAAAGGGCCACGTTTGAAGACCCCTGTGTTAAAGAAAAAGAAGAGCACAGAAACCAGACCCAATGTTAGATTAAGCAACCTCTTGCTCATTATAGCAGCAAAACCTTCCTCAGTATCCTGGACCAGACCTGGAACAGTTGCAGGGACAGGACATTTTTTTTTTGTCAATAGCATCCATACAGCTGATGCAAGAGCCCTATCCTATTAACTCTGGTATATCTCGGCTGTGCTAGAAACCTAAGAAGAGTTGGTTAGGACCTGGATGGGAGACCTTCTAGAGCTACAGGTAAGACTGAGAAATTAAACAAAAGATTACACCAAAAGGTGACAAAGACAAATTCTTTCTGTACTGTTGCTAGGAGAGTTGCATGGATATGCTCTGAAGACACCTAAAGTGAAACTTGATTGAAAGGAGATTTTACATAGAAAAGTTTCATTTCTCCTTCCCAAATGACCTATATTCACTCCAAATATTATAGATCCAACTTAGACACGTTAGCCTTCCCAATAGAACAGTCAGGCAACACAATTAGATGAACTACTTTGCTACCAATTGACAGAATCTTGCAAGTTTAATAATACAAATCACCCACTGTCCCTTTTACAGTCTGATATTTTAGGGAGATTTCTTTTTGAAGTTTTTTCCTCTGCCCATTAGGCAGCTCTAGGCTAAGGCATCTTTCATCTGATTGCTCCCTAGGCAGCATCTCTTCCTCAGTCTCCCAAGGTCATTCCAACTGACCACTACAACATACAAACAGCATGTAGGCGAAACGACAGTCTGAAATAGAGAGGTTTGATTATACTCTACACAACTGACAAATTCTGTCTACAGGCTCTACTGAAATTCCATTACAAAGAATCCAAGCAATATGCAATCGATTGCCATTTGACACGGCTAACACTGCATAAATTCCCAGCCCTAGGCATGCAGCTGCCAAAAGTATGTCGTGTTCAGAAGAGTAAATGTATGAACAGCATTACATATAAAGAGCACAATCAATCCTATCAGAATTTTCCTTAAAATAAAAAAGGAGTGTTAATATAATGCATAACTAAGAGTGGATAGAGGAAGGAGGAACAAATAAAAAGAACGAACTAATGAATCATAACTTATTATCAGCACAGTATACTTTTCTGTTACTATTCAAAGCTTAATTCTGGGAAATATGTTCTTAACTGGTGTATTTAACCAAAACATAAAAAAATAAATTGTATAAAAAAAGGAAGGCATACCATCAGTTTATGAGAATGCAAGTCTGTGATGCAAGAATTGTAAAAGTTTGTGCTGTTTATTATGGAAGAGGGTTCTGACATGAATGTACTAGCTTAAGGAAGATCATAGATTTCTTCTTTGACCTTGGATGCAGCTACTTCCTCTTTTCTGGTGTTGAAGCAAAATGGCAGCCTTCGCTCACCATGGCATACTTCAGATATGTGTATTTCCACCTCCAGAATTCTCAACAATGCCTTGTTAGCTTGCACATTCTGGGGAATTTCACACATGTAGGGGGAGGCCAAAGATGTAGTACGGTATGGTATGCTACTGCTCAGAATTAATAGTTTCTTTCATGTAAAAAAAATTATTATAAAGACATCACAGTCTAGCAGAGAGCCTGCAGTGGAATGCAATCTAAGCAAAATGAGAGAAAGGAATGTTCTTTTTGATTAGATGCCACTTAAGACAGCTAGCAAGTCCTTGATCTGCCTTTTGTCTGATCAAGAACACCTCTGCCTAATACTGATTAGGTATCAATTAGTAATAGCTAGAAAAAGAAAAGCTCATTCTAAAAACTATTTCAGAGCCTGATGGTTTTCATCCTGTGAAGATTTTATTCAGAAGAGAACTATAATGTCTTGATTAGCCAAATATGATGATTGGTCAATGTCAAGACTACCTATCTTGGGAAACTTGCTGCAGAAGATGCTCAGTGTTGCCCGAACTATAATAGGAATATTCTTTGATGGTATCCAGCCTTTTCGTATTTTTATTCAATCTGAATTAAAGGCAGGCAGCTTTAAGAATAAGCATTACAGTATCCAATTCAAATAATGCAAATTTTAGGTGATAAAGCTGTCAGTAATCGATAGTACAAAAGTACAAGCAGTTCAAAGTAACCAATTATATTCATTTGTCCCACTGCAGAAGAAACGAATCAGACTCTGTTGATACTTTCAAGAATGTTCAATATATTTCAAAGACGGTCAGAAGGGTGATAATTCAATGGAACAGTTTCCATTTTGAAGAGTTAACGACCCAGAGTTAACTCTTGAGCTTTAGAGTTGGGAAAAACTCACCAAAACATCAAAACAGATGCTGCCCCTGCAGATGAGTTTAGAACACCAGGATGTGACTTTGTATAAGGGCATTTCTAATGTTCCTACGCTAGAACACAGTACTCTTTTCCTGAGCAATCATACAAAATAATCAAATTTAAACAAAAGTTTGATTATTTTGTTACTAAAAAGATTCATCAGATGTTACTAAAAAGATTCATCAGAGCAAGAAATAGAGACATGAATGTTAAATCACAGTCATATACTATGCTGTAGTTTTTCGTCCTGAAAAAAATTCCTGAGAATACCCATGAAACAACTATATTTATCTGAAGATCAGCTTCACTTTTCCTACACATTAGATTTTTTCCTAATGGTTCTTCCCATTTGTCTAAATCATTGATTAGACACATACTTTTCTTATTAAGAGAGGTTCGAACAATAAGCATCAGAAACTGGAGAGTCCTTGGTGCTCTCTGAGCTTGGTTGTTTACTTACTCTACTGGAAGCATCATAAAGCTAGCTTTCAACTAGCTTTTAGACCATGGGTGTCAAACTCAATTGCATCATGTGATGTATTGTGACATTTTTTGCCTCTGCAGAGCCGGGGTGGGCGTGGCTTGCACGTGATGCATCCAGCCCATGGGCTGCCAGTTTGACACCCCTGTTTTAGACCATGAAGACATAGTTTTCTCACTTGCTTCTGCCAGTCTTTACACTGTACTACTTAGGGTCAAAACACACACCTGACATAAATTTACCTTGCTGGCAAGCTTTCCAATTTTGTATCTCTTTTTTAAAATGTTTTTATATGTATTCATTGGAAGAGGGAGATATGGATCACAATGGCCAGAAAACAAGTTTTAAGCCTCCACACCACTCTGGCTCTGGTCTTGCTTGCTTTAAAAATTATCCTAAATTAATAACATAAAATATTAGCCTCAGAATAGCAATTTAGCTCTGAATGAGAAGAATTTCAACTATCTATTAGGACATTATAGCTCTTAGAACCAACATTCACAAAATGGCAGACAAGAGAAATAGAAAACTCTAGCTCCGTGTTGCCACCTTGTAGCTACCTGGATTTTTATGTAGCTACCAGTTATGTAGCTCAGGAGTCCCCAACCCCCGGTCCATGGACTGGCACCGGTCCACGGCATGCCAGAAACCGATCCGCGCAAACAAGCAAAGCCCCATCTGCGGAATGCAGGCAGCACACGAACCCACGCCCCCTCCGGTCCACAGAAAAACCTCTCTCCATGGAACCGGTCCTTGGTGCCCAAAAGATTGGGGACCTCTGATGCAGCTGTTCCAGAATACACTAGAATTGTAGCAAAATACATAACAAAAGTGCATTTGATTGTTGATGATGTCACTAAGTCATAATACTGATATTTCAAAGAGACTGTTACTGTTTAGGTTTTGCTTGAAAAATACTAATTGTAAATATCATGATTTGGCTCCAAAAACAGAGAAGAAAATCATTTTCACTCTGCAGTTTTCTTGGCTCCTTCTCCCACTTCAGCCCCTGCATTCCTAAAAAGCCATTTATAAAAGTCAAGGGACCATCTGTATTTGATAAGACTGCTCTGCAGAAGAGAAAGGACTTTTTATTGCTATACATATTTGATTTCAAGCCAGTATTTCTTTTGGTGAGCAACATTAGTTTTATGACAAAGCTACCATTTTGCTCCCCCCAAAATTGCTTGTTTGATTCACGATGTATCTAATTTAAAAGGTCAGAAATCAGTTAAAAGGAGAACCAACAATCTGGAGAGCTGCTGAAAGCAGAACAGACAATACTGGCCTAGCTGGATCCGTAACCTAGCCTGGTTTAAGAAATATTCTCTGCTGAGCCACCTCTAGTTAAATATTTGCTGGAGGCCCCAATTAGTTCCAGGGATCACTACTATGACAACAGGAAGTTTTGCAGTTATCAATTATTCAAGTTAACAGATACAATTACTCTGTAATTCTTGAACATAATCCATTAATTTGTCGCCTTCTCCAGATATACTTCATTGAAATTCCCACTGGAATTATGAGAACTGTAGTCAACATATATGAAAATGCTAGGCCGGAAATGTAGACACTCTGCAGATGTGCAGATCATAACTGCCCGAATTCCCTAGTTAGCATGCTCATTGTTGAGAATTCTGAGAGCTGAAATTTGTACATCTGAGTCTTCAGAAAAGTTGCACAAATGTACAACTTAGAAAAATATATATTTTTATTAAATCAGCCAGTTTTTTTACATGCACTGCAATTTATCAAAGAGAATTATTAAGTAAAAACTAGACATTGAATCACTTCTATATAACAATGTTGAATACCAAACAAATGTATCTCTAGGTAGGAATTCACATATCTATTTCTTATGTTTAGCCCTCTCTCGCACACACACAATTTTTGGCACAAGAAGGTGGAATAAAGTTCAAATGTACAAAAATATATTTTGACAACAGGTTTTTAACATGTTGCCTAGTATACTATAAAGTATGATGACTTTTCCATCAAGAAATTCTTCTACTAATACAGCCAGGAGCACCAAAGTGCTTCTGGATTGAAAGGATTGAATGGTGATGTCACCATTGCCTGGGGGACACCCAGTTGGGAGCTCTTTTCACATCCCCATGAACTTGGCCAACAAAGTGGTACCCATTTATCTACATGTGGTTGCCCGCTTTCAAACTGCTGGGTCAGCAGGAGCTGGAGCATGTGACAGGAGCTCATCCCGTCCTGCGGCAGCAACTGGGTCTCAAACATGAGCCTGCCAATCATCAGCCCAGTATCCTAAACTCATGAGCCACCGCGCTTCCTAAAAAATTCTCCTGAAGGGTCTGTTCATGTCTCAAGTACATAAACTAATAAATAAACTGAGGACAGGACAATCCACAAAGTAGATAGAGTCACCTGATGGCAAGATACAGAATATAAATGTTATAAATAAATAAGATAGGCAAACTTAGATTTTAGTAAACAGAGTTTAGCACTTCCCTTCTGGTTAAATCAGTTGCAATGATAGAACTTTACACACATCTACTTGGTATTAAAACTATTTCAATCAATAGGACTACTTTGTAGTAAGGTCTTATTGGATTTTAGCTCAACTATACCATTACAAAGATCTGAAAAATAAAGCTAAGATTTTTAATTATCAGGTTTTAAGAAGAGGACATTCACAGAAAACATACCTAGTAGAATTACTTTTTAAGAATCCAAAAGCATTTTTTTAAAAAAACACATTTTTTGCATTAATGCACGTCAGCTATCTCAGACTGATTCCTGCATGGTGCAAGATTACACCTGAACTCTTTCAATTTAAGCAATTCCACCTTAACATAGTTTGAGAAACCTTTAGCAAGAAACCCCCATTTCCAAAATGTGCACAAAACGTTCCTCCCCACTCATTGCTACAGTTCTGGTTTTGAAATAAGGCAATATGTTAGGCATGAAATTGCCCCTGCAGATTTATGCAACCTTTGCTCTCATTAGTATATTTAAAGGTATTAAATGCACACAGTACATTTTCCAGGCCTCAAACAGCAAATGCTGCTAGATAATTCCATAAAGGCATACTGGACATATGGCACTTTATAAAACCCAATGCAGTTGGAATATGGAGTGGGGAGGAAATTAAATAAACAGACTTGACTTACACCGCAGAAAAGCAGAGGCCTGTAATTATTATTATTACATTACAATTGCCTCTTGAAGTAGTGATTCAAGTCCCTAACAAGGTTATGACAAGCAGATGAATCAGAAAGGAATGAGAAGGACAAACTGCACATTACACAATAACATGGTCCCCCCCTCTCTCTTTTTTTTGTTAAAACCACAGGTTGGAAAAGTCAATTGAAGCACTGAAATTTATCTCAAAGCACTCTGTAATATGCATACTTCTACTGCAAATATGGGACACTGTTTGGGAGTGAAAAAGAGCAGCAGAAATAGGGATAAGGGCAAAAAGACAGAGGACAAAAAAGAGTTAAAAGGCTCTGCCCTACACTTCTGTTCCTCTGTTCCGAATCACACCCTTCTTAAACAAGTTTTTCCTGTTTAAAGGGACATCAGCATGCACTTGTACATAACATGCATTCTGGCCCTTCAAATAAATAGCACTTCCTTTGTTTTTACAGTGGAATGTTATTAGGAAAAAAACATTTACTTGCAAGTGAAACTTACCAGATCTGGATTTAATGATGTTGCTAAATTCATTGTTACTTCCCTCAGATCCTTTATCAATATCCAAAACCTTGGCCATCTTTTTTTTTCCCAGTTCAAAATCACGATATAGAATTATTTAAAATCTCTGCATGCTGAACTCACACTCTTGATTGTTATGAAATTAATATCTGAAATGTAAACACACATACAAAAAACAAATATATTTATTTTGGAACCTACATATTGTATTTACTGCATTCCAAATACATTCTAGTCACAGTGCAACATATGGAGTGTAATTGTACACAATTCTTTCTCTGAAACAATTATATGGAGTTTAGTGCAGGGTCCCCAATCCCTGGCACCAGGCCATGGCTTGCCAGAAACCAGGCCGCAGAAACAAGCGAAGCCCATCTGCAGGATGCAGGCAGCACCCAAAACCACATCCCCCCCCCCCGGTCCGTGGAAAAGTCTCTCTCCACGGAACCAGTCCCTGGTGCCCAAAAGGTTGAGGGGGTCACTGGTCTAGTGGATACTTCCATAAAAGTATGGGCAAATCTGTAACCTCACACTTTTTCTCATCACTAGCACTTTATGTCTACAGACCAGAAAACTGGGGGGGGGGGGTTAACTAACAAAAAAGTTGCAGAGAAAGCAGTTTACTTTCTACCCCCAAAGCTTGTCTGGATGAGTTTGGATAACTCCTGCAAGGCTACATTGGGGAATATTAGTTATCTAAACACTAGTTATCAATCACACATTCGTTTATCTAAACTCTATAAAATAGGAGTTATACTGTATACACTAGCAAAGGCACAATGCACGATTAATATTTTTCTGCACCCTTTCTCAAGGGCTCAGAATCAATTCTCTACCACATGTTTATACTACACCTTGTAAAGGTTCAGTGAGGCTGGGAATAGAGTGGAGAGTAACAAACCTTAAGGCATACTGGGAATAAAAACACGATATTCACTAATATCAGTATATAAGTACAATGGGTAAGAGGAAACAGAACAAATAATATGGAAATAATGTTTAAGATAGGGAAATTTTATTTAGACTTTTAGACATGATCATTTCAGTTACCAAGCGGTACTATCCAAATCAGATTTTGCACATAGCACAGAATTTGGTTTCCATCCAATTTACCTTTCAGCCTTTTCCAGTTCTACAAGCAACCTCTCTGTGTGCACACACTCCTCTACAAGCACACAGCATGCAATGAATACTCTAGCTGCTCATTCAACTATGTCACTATGACTTTCTTCCAGAAAGTCCCCCCCCCCTTAAAATTAGCAATAGAGCCAAGCTCACACTCAAGTTATTACCTTTTGCCTTCCCATCAAACAAAACCTCAGTCTTTTCTAAGGTCCTCTGAACACTCCAGAGCAACCTAGTTAATGCCTACTCAGGTTCCAGCCTACTTGCAACCAGAACTTGCAAGGATTTTAAATTAGAAAACACCAACAGAGATTAGGTCATGCTATTCTTCCTTAAAATAACCAGTGACTATCCCAAAAAACCTCCAGATATGTATCAGGAAGGAGGCGGAGTAAGATTGATGATAAAGAGGACTGCAGTTACTTTCCGCTTCAAGTGAAAGCAACAGCTGTCTTTCTTCACTCTCTTTACACTAACCTTCCCCAATCTGGTGCGCTCCAGAATTTTGGAATTCTGGGAACTGAAGTCAAAGAAATCTGGAGGGCTGGGAAAGGCTGCAAATACAATTAGATCACAAACAGAAGCAGCCCTTCCAGTGGTATTTCCTCCTATATTAAAGCAATTCAGGAAGTACCAATGACATAGGTAAAGTTAAGTCTCAGGACTGTTACCTACCCCTTCCCACCAAATGCATGCAAATATTGTAAGTGTGAGGTCTGATAAATATTTCAGAGTAGTTTTGACATGCCAAGAAATCTAAAAGTGAGTGGGACAGGAAATCAATTTGCAGAAACCTACTATATATCAAGAGGTTAATAGAGGTCAGCTCTCCCCACCTCTCAAAAAAAAAAAAATTTAAAGAGATCCATAAAGTCAGCAGGAGTTAAACTTGACTGGAAGACAACTAACCTTTATCTAGTATAAAACGCAACCCAATGAAAGCTATCTGCATTTTATAAAGGGCTACAAAAATCTGGGCATCATTTGATGGTGGCAAAGAGATTAGTGCCGACAAGCGGCTGCCCGGAGTTTTACAGTTACATCTGGTAGCTCAGTCTCTAACACCCATCACCAACACTATAGGTAGGTAATAAATTCCACAAAATGTGCTCAAATGGAAGAGTCCCCGGGTAGACCATTCTAAATAAAACATTTTACTAGCACCAACTCAAATCACTAAAGTTTATGCCAAAGGGAAGGGGGGGGCTTTTAAATGGTCCTTCTCAAAGACAAACAAATATAAAGATCTCCTCCCACCCCGCGCTCTTTCATTTGCTACAAGGGAGCCAGGTTGAGGAGGGGGGGGGGATTCCAAACAATCAAAGAGTCAGAGAAGCTCTAAAAAAGCGCCCGACCGACTATAAGCCAAATTAATAATAAACTGCTGTTCCCACGTGGAGGAGACTTCTCCACAAAGTTGTCACTTTGCAGCGAAATCCCCTCCGCTCCAACCTCTGGCTTAAACCTAAGCGAAGACACGCACGCACAGCAATTACTCAACGGAAACTATCCCCCAGACCGAGAATCAATTACTGCGGCGGGAGAGAAGTTGGGAAGAGAGAACTGGATTCTTCGGGTGTCCTTTTGTCCTCCACGTTATTTTTTTTTCCCCTTCACCGTCAATTATTCACCAGCTTACCTGCGGGGGGAGGGAGGAAGCAGAGACTTTCGTGTGCGCCGGACGGTCAGTCCTCAGGTCCGCTTCGTGGCGTTTTTGCTGCGGCTTCGGTCTTTCTAAAGGTTTCCCCGAAACCTCCAAAAGAAAGCCAAAGCGCCCGTCAGCAGAAGCCAGCGCAAAAGGCAAACCGCCACCGCCGCTGCAGCTTAAACAAGTCGCTAAAAGCAAAGCCAACTTTTCACCCGACGCGCTCGGCTGTTCTTTCGTTTCAACTCCCGCAAACCTTTTGGCCGCCTCTCCTTCCACTTCCACCGGCTGCTTCGCCCTAAGGAGGGAGGGAGGGAGGGAAGCGCCTCTCACCCAGCCGGGCAAGCTCAACTTTAGAGGAAGGGGGCGGCGGCGAGGGGCGGTCCCTCGGCTCCTCCCGGCCCCCGGGATTCCTCCTTTGTTATTAGGTGAGGGCAGAGCGGACAAGGAAGGGGGACTTCCACGAAAAAGTTATCTCAGCTTCGGCCCGGCTGCTCGGCTGCCTCCGCTGCAAATGGAAAGGGAGGTGTGATAGCTGACGAGGCGAAGACCTCCTCCGCCCGCACTCCGGGCATTGACTCTTTCGGCGAACTTTTTTTGCTGCGCTGGGAACTTTGTTTCGGCGCGCACTTATCCTCGCTCACCCGCCCCCGTAGAGCAGACCTGCGCTGCTGCGGAGGGAGGTGGCGTGACAGAAGCACGTGACCGCTCGCCTTGTCAATCACCGGGGCCGCTCGCCTTTGCCTCTGCCCAAGGTGCTCCTGCTGGTCTTAAATCGACGCCCTCGAACCCTGCCAGGAGGGACGGCAACACCCCTACCCAGCCCCGGAAAGAGCATCCTAATGATGACTTTAGGAAACTACTGTAAAAACCAAGAAAGGATGGGCCTGACGAGTCCTTGGACGGGAGACCACTAAGAAATCCCAGGGCTGTAGGCAAGATTGGGAAGTCAAAGGTCCAGGAAAAGGGCAATTTGTGCGGTGAAGATAATTACATAGGCATCTCCACCTTTTCAGGAGTAGACTGAAGAGAATCCATTGGAATTGGGCGATTAATAAATTCAAATAAATATATCAGTAATAGCCCTGGTTTCAAAGGAGAATGTTCTATGAATGACTGTATTCCCTGATTCTATGAAAATATACACAGTCTCTCATATTAACAGGGAATGAAGGTATGAAGATAACGTTGGGCCACTCCTCCCCAAGAAGCAAGCAAGCAAGAACAGTTAGTCCTCGATTTACAACAGTTTGGGTAATGACCGTTCAAAGTTACAACGGCACTAATGACCATTTTTTTCATATTCAAAGACTGTTGCAGCATCCCTATGGTCACCTGATCAAAATTCAGATTCTTGGCAACTGACTCATTTATGTACAGTGTCCCGGGGTCATGTAATCACCTTTTGCAACCTTCTGACAAGCAAAGTCAATGGGGAGGCCAGATTCACTTTACAATCGTGTTACTAACTTAACAACTGATCAGTGATTCACTGATCACTTAACAACTATGTTCAGGAAAAATCATTAAATGGGGCAAAATTCATTTAAATGTCTCGCTTAGCAACACAAATTTAGGGCTCAATTGTGTCAAGCAAGGGCAGTAGTTTGCTTGCCTCTGAGGGAGTGCTGCTGCCAAGGGCAGAATGATGGTCTTATGTCTTGGGTGCAGGGACATACACAAAGGGGTTCCCCAAAATCAAGATAGAAACTGCACCACGGATCAAAGCCATACCCCTATTTTACATGTTTTGCATGGGTGATGCATACTAAAAAAAGGGATGGGACTTCAATCATATTGTTGAAGCTACCATCTTAAAATATATATACTGTATATACCTTCATGCCACTCACCTATCCCTGGATGCAGGTTCTGCTGTGGGAATTTTATGTTGCAGTGAGTCTATAATAATTACGTTGGTATGGAGAGAGGATGTGTGAATGTATGGTTGTAGGGTGAAGTTAGACATGGTACCTAAAGGCCTGCCATATACAATACGCCTCCACCCCCACCCCACCAATCTCTCATCTCTTTGAAGAGAAAGTATACGCTGGATATGTCGGGCTTGCATCAATGACTTTATCAAGAAAGGTCAAATAACACAAGAGGAACAGTGTAAATCAAAAGCAGTAGACCCATTCCACCACAGGTCTACGGACACACAAAAATATATAAGACCAATGTAGCATCTTTGCCCAATTGTATTGTTATCAAAGACCCATAACTTACAACATAGCCAAAAAACGTACAAAAGAGCATAGACATCTCACAGAGAGAAGCAAATATTCCATCAACTCCTGAACATGATCTGACGAACTAATTTTACTTTATTGTAAGGCTAGATTAATAAAATTTTGCAAGTTTGAAAATACAAATATCCCACCGTCTCTTTTTACAGCCATAAGGTAGAAAGGATCCTTTCTGGATTTTTTATTGGCCTGTTATGCAGCTCACGTCCCGTCCCTCCACCCCCCATCTCCCAAGGTCTTTCTCACATACCATTACAACTCCCCAATACAGTGCCTCTATTAAATCAAAGTCCTAAAAATAGAAAATGAAATTATAGTTTCATTTGATGTCACAGAACTCTTCACATAGATAAAGAACTAGTAAAAGAACCCATGGCAGCATACTGCACAACACAATTGACTTAGCCAAATATACTAAGATTGAAATACCAAAATCATGGACCTCATCAACCACTGTCTTACTAACTATTTTCAGTTTGATGGACAAATATATCAACTAATCAGATGAACACCCATGAGATCACCATTCTCAGGATTCATAGCAAAGACCATTGTGCAGTGTCTAGAAACTATAGCACTCTCATACATACAACTAAAAGTATGGACCCGGTGTGTAGATGACAACTTCATCGTAATAGAAAAGTAAAACTAGAGAAGACACATAAGACTACAGGTAGTCGTCAACTTATGAACACAGTTGAGCCAAAAATTTATATTGCTAGGTGATACAGTTGTTGAATGAGTTGTGCCTCATTTTACAACTTTTTTGCCACTGTTATTAAGCAAATGACCGCAATTGTTAAGTGAGTCATGCAGTCGTTAAGTGAAACTGGCTTCCCCTATTGACTTGTTGGAAGCCGGCTGGAAAGGTTACAAATGGTGATCACATGACCCTGGGATAATGCAACTGTCATAAATATATGCCAGTTGCCAAGCACCCAAATGTTGAGCAAATGACCGTGGGAATGCTGCAACAGTCATAATGTGAAAAATGGTCATGTCACTTTTTTTCAGCACTGTAACTTCAAATGGTCACTAAACAAATGGTTATAAGTCGAGGACTACCTGCATCAACAACAGCTTCAAAGCACTAAAATTCACAAAGAAAGAAGAAAACAACAACATGTTACCCTTCCTGGATATCCTTAGCAGACCAGATGATGGCAAATCAGAAACACAAGTCTATAAAAAACAACCCACACTAACCAAGTGCTTCATTACCAAAGTAACAAACCCATCTCCCACAAGAGGAGCTGTGTAAGAACATTTTTCAGAGGAATGCAGACACACTGCAGCAACCCAGAATACCAGAAAAAAGGAAACAGACCATCCATATAAGATCTTCCAACAAAATAAATACAGGTAGTCCTTCACTTGTGACAGTTCTTTCAGTGACCATTCGAAATCACGATGGCACTGAATGAACTTACAAATTTTAGATAAAGTTAATAGCTGCTGCAGTGCCCCCACAGTCATGTGAACAAAATTCAGCTGCTTGGCAATCCATCTGCCTTTATAACTGACACTACTGAGAGATCTGATCTCCCCTACGTTACTTGGAGGACAATGAGTAGGTCGAGGGTGGGAGTGCCTAAGACCAACAAGCTCAAATGGAGATGGCTGAAGGATAATAACACAGTGTGCAAATTTGGAGAGACGCAGAGTCTGGCCCACTTGTTGGTCTGTGGATCTCTACAGTATAATCCACTGAAAGTGATTTGTTTCTGGCCAACGATAAAGTCAAGAAAGTGGCCTCATTTTGGTAGTTTAAGGTTTGATGTAGACACAAAATAAATAAAAACTAGCCACAGGGGCACTAGCAATCCCCTGAAGGCTGCCAGGTGGGAGAAGCCTCGTTCTAATTAAAGTAGAATCTGTCAAAATAAAGCTGTGTCTCTAAAGAGGAAAGCCAAGAGTCACTGGAATGTGAATGGCACCTATACAGGTGGTCCCGGACTTACAACAGTTTGTTTAGTGATCATTCAAAGTTACAACATTGGAAAAAGTGACCTATGACTGTTTGTCACATTTACAACCGTTATAGCTTCCCCATGGTCACGTGATCAAAATTCAGATGCTTAGCAACTGACTCATATTTATGACAGTTGTAGTGTCTCAAGGTCATGTGTTTTGCGTCCTTCTGACAAGCAAAGTCAATGGGGAAGCCAGGTTCACTTAACAACTGTGCAGTTAATTTAACAACTGCAGTGATTCACTTAACAACTGTGGCAAGAAACGTTGTAAAATGGGGCAAAACTCACTTAATAAATGTCTCACTTAGTGACAGAAATTTTGAGCTCAATTGTGGTTGTAAGTCAAGGACTGCCTGTAAAGAAATTTGCAGGGGATTTCAAAACATTTCAAACAAAATGACAAAGTTTGTTGTACATTTCAAATTCTTCTGTTTCTCCTTCCAAAACAAAAACTTGCTTTTTGTATTATATTATTGTGATAATTAATTCTGGAGCACTTCAATATATGTATAAACTTTCATGTCATCCTGGTTAGTTCATGGACATTTTGTCCAAAATTGCAAATCCTAGCTTCCCAAAGCATTTGTAAAGTTTTCATAACCACAAAGAGCCACTAGGGGTCACTCTTCTAAATAGATTTTGTTTTGTTTTGTTTTGTTTTGTTTCCTTATCTGCTGAAGACACACATTTCACCCTGGAACAAATACTACCTAAATACTACCTAAACATCTGTTTCCAAAAGTGACAAATGTTTATAGTAAATGATACTAAATGGGACAGACTACTCTATTCTCAGTATTACCATTGGGGCAAAGCTTTGGGAAGAAAAGAGCCAAATCATGTATGCAGTGAACTAGTTAAATGTGTAGTTATGTTTACACCTGTGTATAAAGCTATATGTGCTTTACACGCAGGAGATTTGCTTTTATCTAGACCATTTGCTAAATCAGTGTTTTAGAAAATGTCCACACAGTGTGTGGACTTCAACTCCCAGAATTCCCCTACAGTATGCTGCTTGGAGAATTCTAGGAATTGAAGTCCCCTCCATATTAAAGTTGATGAGGTGGACAAATAATGCTCTAATAAATAAATAAAAGAAAATAAAAATAAAAGCAATGTCTTCTCCCAAAGAAAGAACACTAGCAGAGCCATGTTGACATATATTGGCCTATAGCAAAAGTATTAATAGAAAACATTTACATCCTCCTAAACAATAATATGTATTATTTCAGGAATTAATATACAGAATGGCTCACTATAGTTTAGCTACAGCCCAGTTGAAATGTCAGACTAATCTTCACCCATAGGGGGAAATATAAATAAAGGTGATTGAGTTGAATTCCTCTCCTTCATTATTAAATGCCAACTGCTGGATTTGTCTCGTGCTGTATCTTTTGCTATTCATGATTAAGACTTCATGATGGGCTTCACAATATATAAATTGATTAGATAATTGATGGATCATCTGATGTATCATCATGCTGATATTTCTGGACTGCATTCTTACTGTTTAGATACTTCCCTGATGTATCATTTTAATTGCAGACCTTATATTGTATCAAGGCCTTATCATGAGAGCCAGGCCAAAACCTTTTATTTTTTTACTTTTTTACATGGTCTTCTCATAAATTCAAAGCAGTGTAGAAAAACAGTAAAATCACAATAAAACCATCAATCCGTGCCATGGATTCGTTTGAGAGTCTGGCAAAAACTGCAGATCCCTTCTCAGATTTAAATGCATAAAATAAAATACATAAGATTGTATTACAAAGGAAATCTATTATACTCAGTTTTTACAATATGGAAAATATGTTGTGTGTGTGTGTGTGTGTGAGAGAGAGAGAGACAGAGGGCTGAGTGTGTAAATTTCAAAGTAAATTTCAACTAAAGGTTGGTATCAGTTTTTTCCTTCCATGGAACCACTGAAACCTATTAAGGTAACCTGTTCTAAATCCTAGCCCTGACTGTTATTTAAAATTTCACATTTTTCATGGCTCCTTCTAATGTACAAGTAATGTAATTAATAAATTGATGTCTCTTTTTGGCCTCTATCTTACAGAGGGCGAATGTTTGTTTGCTTATGATTGCTTAAGCCCCCTGCCATCACTCCTATTATTTCTCAGTCCTCCATCCTTTTCACGCCTTGCTGGAAAGATTGGGAAAGTGGGGATACAAATGCAGGTAGTCCTAAGTAAATTTAATTATGTATTGAATTGAATTATTATGATACATGTCATTTTATTTACAAAATATGATAAAGCATATATATATACAATATAACACAATATAATGATCTGAACATGATCAAATTCCACCGTGATTGTTTTTTGCAGATCTGACAAGGTCAACCAGGAGTTCAAAGTAAAACGTTTCCAACATAAAAACTTCTGAGGCAGGAGACCTTTGTTAGAGACATGTCAGCCTCTTTGATGTGGGATATCGCCTAAGCACTGATGATGTTACCTGGTTTGGGTAATGAAATGTCTGCAAGAAAACAAGCAAGCTCAGAGAGCACCGAGGACCCCTCATTTCAACTCTGAGATACAAATATTCTCCTTTATTGATAGGACAGAGGGAAAGGAAGGAATATAAGAATGCCCCCACCCCACACCGTTTTAAACGTTCCTATTATTTGTTTGACTGAAAATCAGAGCCTTCCTGCTTACAAAGTATCTTTCTCGAGATTTTGTAAGAAAATCGTTCGTCTCTGTTCTGATGCTCTTCAGGTGAAATTAGATTACGGGTAGTTGGGCTTGTCAGAGATTATGGTATTTGTAGTCCAACACAACTGAAGATCGCTGGAATAAACAATTCCTTGGCCACCCTCCCCCCCCCCATCACTTCCTCTTCAAATTGTACAGTATTGACACTTTAAAATCGGTGGTTTCTGCAACCCCATCCGCCGCGCTTTGCATTGAGCTCAGGCCACGGAGTGGGGGAGGAAGGGGGGAGGGGAAGAGGAGCGACTTCGTTCATATATTTACATGGAGCCCCGTGAAAATGACACGATCGCATTTTCGTGCAACCCAGCCTGGCTTTGCTTTCGGTTATCTTGGCAGAGAAGAGGCACCAAGCGGAGTACAGTGGAGGATTCGCTCAAATGGCGGCTCAGTCCTGCTGGGCGTCCGTTCAAAGGCAGAAGCCTCACCTGATGTCTTCTGTGTAATTTATCCGTTTCCTCTTTAATTTAAGAGGACCGAGGCACAAAAAAACCAATTACCAGGAGTGGGGTTCGAACCCACGCGGACATGCGTCCATTGGATCTTAAGTCCAACGCCTTAACCACTCGGCCATCCTGGTACGGTTGTAAGTCCCACCAGCAGGCACTCTTACATAGAGCGAACTGCTGGGCCACCGTCTCGTCTTTTTTTGCCTGCTCCCTTTCCAAGGTACGGTGGCCCCCGCTTGAGTCCAACCTATGGGCGAGGGGGGAGATTTAACCGCGCTCGGCGGCTTCTTCCTTTTCTTCTCCCTCCGCCCGCTTTAAGCGTTCTTTACTCGGCGCGCGGGAGGGCGCAGAAAGAGAGGAAGTACAACCTGGACTTCAAGGGAATCAAAAGGCACGCGAGCGGTCGGAAGTACCCTCCTCAAGCAAGGATGAAATAGAAAAGGTGAACCTTTAGCAGATTTCGCGAAAGCGGCTTTTAAAACTACAACCTTTCTTCGTTGCCAGCAAATCGCACAACAGTGTTCTGCCACTGAAGGAAGGTTGGGCTGATTACATGGCCGGTGACGTAGTTAAATGTTTGGGTTCACACATTGTTGTAAAGCCCAGGTTTGTTTTAGAAGACTGTGCCATCCTTGGCTGGCTTGGGCACAGCAAGCTAACTAAAGTTGGTTTAGTGGTGGTTTGAATGAACCGTGTCTGGCTGAGTTCAGACCAGTTAAGGTGAGACTAAACACATCCCAAGATGGCATAAGAGAATCTGTGAAGCTTTGCTGACTTCTGGAAAAACTCTTTTCCTGAACCTAATCTATTCCACCTTGCTTTCATGATTCTTACGTGAGGATGTGTTTATTCTTCCTCTCCCACCTTTTTGATAGTAGGTATATTAGATGCTGTACTGAACAGGTAGTCCTCAACTTATAACCATTTGTTTAGTGACCGTTCAAAATTCACTGAAAAAAGTGACTTATGACCAGTTTTCACACAACTGTAGCAGCATCTGTAGCACCATCCGAAATGGTATAGGGTTTCCTGTCTGAGCAGGGGGTTGGACTAGATGACCTCCAAGGTCCCTTTCAACTTTATTATTATTATCTCCAGTGTCACATGATCAAAATTCTGGTACTTGGCAACTGCATGTATTTAATGATAGTTGCACTGTCCTGGGATCACGTAAACACCATTTCTAACTTTCTCAGCTGGCTTCTGACAAGCCAAGTTAATGGGGGAAGCTAGATTCACCTAATGACCACTTGATTCACTTAACTATAGTGATTCATTTAACAACCCTGGGGAAAAAAGGTTGTAAAATGGGGCGCAGCTCACTTAACAACACTTAGCAACAACGGAAAATTTGGGCTCTATTGTGGTTGTAAGTTGAGGATTACCTGTAGTTCCCTTGCTTGTACTTTTAATACTAATTTTTCTGGTGAAATAGGCTACTTTGAACATTTAATACTGAAATAGAATATTAAATATAGATCTAAATAAATATGTTGCCTCTATGAGGAGAGGAGAGAAGAGGAGATATGGGCTATATGGGATAGTTGATCAAAACCTCTTGGCTTCCCTCCTCATCCGGTCCCTTTTGATATCGGCCATACAGCTGCTTTTGAAAGTGACGGAGCTTTCAGAATTTTTTTCTAATATAATGGAGCATTTCTTTGGGGAAAGAACCCTAATGCTAATCTACTGAATAAAATAGCTCTTTGCATTCCTTCTTCTTCAGTCTGTGTGTTTGTGCTTCAGGATTAAGATAGTCCTGAACTTTTTGTGCAAAAGCTTATTGGCTTGTTTACAGAATAACTTGTGTAAAAAAATGAAATGTAGCTAGTTTACAGAATAACATATGTCAAAATAAATGAATAAATAAAGGCCTGTCCCCATTCCAGTTTCACAGTGTGAATGAAAAAGGAAGCAAGTAACACGAGAAAAAAAAAAAGAATTCAAACTCAGTAGTGAATTGTGTAGAAATAAACTGAATTGTTCCTGTTGAGGCATTGCCCAAATGTATTTTGCAAATATTGGTTAAGTTCTCCCATATTTGTCCTATATTTATGTTTACTGATATATTATCAGAAGCTCAAAATTTCAAGTCTAACTTCTGTTTTTACAATTCTTGCTCTAAGTCTCTGATGTAAATATTGTTTTAAAAAAGACTATTTGGGAAGTTTTGTGTATGAATTGGGTATTTTACAGTGTGTGCAAAAATTAATCACTCCGGATGTTTCCTGAACCGAGATCTCCTAAACCTATTAGTTAAAAAGTGTTATTTACAGTAACTGTTCTGTCTTTTCTTTCTTAAAAAATACAGGTAGTCCTCAATGACCACAATTGAGCCCAGAATTTATGCTGCTAAGTGAGGAATTTGTTAAGTGAGTTTTGCCCCATTTTATGACCTTTCTTGCCACATTTGTTAAGTAAATCACTGCTTTTGTTAATTTAGTAACATGGTTGTTAAGTGAATTTGACTTCCCCATTGACTTTGCTTGTCAGAAGGTCGCAGAAGGGGATCACATGACCCCAGGACACTGAAACCGTCATAAATATGAGTCAGTTGCAAGGGATGCTGCAATGGTTGTGTTAAAAACGGTCATAAGTCACTTTTTTCAGTGCAGTTATAACATCAAATGGACACTAAATGAACTGTTGTAAGACAAGGGCTGCCTATATTATACAGCCAGAAGAGAAGTAGAAAAACAGTAAGAGACTCTTAACAACCACCTTCTCCAGGATGTTCTGTCCTCAATCTGGCCCTTTATATCTTCCAATGGTGCACCATTGGAAGCATAATTATAGTTATTTCTATAATTGAGTCCATCCTCTGCATTGTTATTCATCCTCTTCCTTAACCTTCCACCTTTCCTAGCATTATTGACTTCTCAAGGGAGCTTGCTCTTTGCCTGCCCAAAATATAATTTGAATCTATTCATTTATGCCTCAGATGAGAACTCTAGATCAATTTCTTCTATGCTCTTATTGTTTTCTTGGGTTAAACAAGGTACTCTGAAGAATCTCCTCCAACACTAAAATTCAGAAGCACTAATATTCTTTTTATCCTGCGTCTTCGATGTTTTCTTTGTTTCATGCCTAGGTCTCTGCAATTCTGATCTTAGAGACCTGTTGGGCCACCTGAGTATCTTTTCCAAGGATTGCTTCTGAAGTCTGATTAATTTTATTCAGTCATAGACTGAATTATGTCTAAGCAGTGTCTTTGCTATAGCCTTATGAAAACAATGCTGCTCCTTCTTTCTTTTTCATGTAATGAGTAGTATCCAATTTCAGTCCAATTCAGGTTATTGATGCCTAGTATCTCAATATACGATCCATTTTATCTCTGAGTTGAACTTTCCATGTTCCTATTTCTTATGTCCCATGTTCGCCCGGCAATTCTTTCTTTGCAACTTTGGTTTTCTTTCCCTGCATGGCAACATTAGCAACCAGAGGCCTGGAAGGCTTTAATAGAGCTGCATCATAGATACTATTAGTACTCCAAAAGATCCTCAGCTCTTTTAGTAGCATGTAGAGCACGGGTGTCAAACTCACGATGTCACGTGACGTGGCGCGACATATCGTGACTTTTTTCCCATTGCCGGCAATGGGGTGGGTGCAGTTTTGGTGTGACGCATCCGGCCCGTGGGCCGGCAGTTTGACACCCCTGATGTAGAGTGTCATTTGACCTGACAGGCCTATCACCTGGTGTTATATAATCAGTATTTGTTTGTTTGTTTGTTTGTTTACATTTATTAGCCACTCAACTCCAATTTTATAGTGTCTGTGGAGTTTTTCTTGATAAAATACAGAAGGAGTATACCATCGTCTTCTTCTCCACAATACGAAATGATTGCTTTGCTGCTGTCACTAATGTGATCATCTGCTTCCAATATTCTCCTATATTGCTGCTGCAGTACAGGTGGCTGTTTGCTTTAGCTGGGCATCTGGGATGACTTTTCATGCTTTTTTAAGTGATCCTGCTAGGAGTATCTACCTGGCATTGGCTGTCCCTTCCAGGAACACCCTCCCAATAGGACTTGGGGGTAGAATATAGGAACATCATGATTTATGGAGCTATGTGAATAGAAAGATCATAGCATGAACATTTCCATTAACCAAGAAAGGGATGTAGTGAGTAATGCAAACATGCTAATTATCTATGAATATTGCCTCTAGTTTTAGTTTTGTTTAGTATTGTTTTAGTTTTGTTAAGGGTTACCTTGTTTGTTATTAATTACTTTGAAGTAACATAGACATCAGACATTTGGTTTCTTACAGTAACAACCGGATGCCTTAAGTGAAAGAACTACAAATAAGTGAGATGCAAATGTATCTAAAAACAAGCAGAGCATAATCTGATGGAAATTCTGATACAAACAAATAAAATATATGGAGGTGAGTAAAATTGTAACCTTCCAGTTTATAAGTAAGAAGCCACAACTAATTCCAACTGTGCGTCTGTATCCAATGTGGACCTTGCTATTCTAATTCTCACTGCAGGCTGTTCTCCCCTCTCCCTTCCCCCAATTATGTAATATAACTTGTGACTTGGCAGTTAGGAAATGGCTCTAAAAACCTCAAAGATCTTTATATATCAACAGATGGTTTTATGCTACTTTGTATGGTAATGTGGCACTTCAACATTAAATTTACCTCAGTTTTAACACTTTTTAGTTGAAGTGACAAGAGTCCAAGTCAATCATAATAGATAGAGCATGAATGCTTATTATGTGCATTTTTTAAAAAATGACAAAAGCAAGTGAGAAGAGTTTAATTACAAAGATCTATAAGATACAATCCTGAAAGGCCACTTCCTGAAGTTCATCTTGCAATGCAAAAAGCAGGCAGGAAGAAATATTCCCAGAGGGAATTTTCTACGCAAAGAGAGAGATTAAGCTCTCTACCATCAAACCCCCTCCCCCTCCAATTTCCTGCGGCTGCTTATTGAAATTAAAAAATGCATACACATTGCATTTTTTCAATTATCACATTTTAAAAATGAGAATGTTAACAATTCATTTGATTGTGTAGCAATAGGCTGTTAAATAACAGTTTAGAAATCTTAATGATTTCACATTTCTACTGGCCTAGAGTTTTTCAAACTTGACAAATTTAAGATGTGTGGACTTCAAGGTCCAGTATTCCCCAGCCAGCTTGCCTGCTGGAGAATGCTGGGAGTTGAAGTCCATACATCATAAAAGTTGCCAAGATTGAGAAACACTGCACTAGACAGAGGGGCTGATTAAATGGGGGTCATCATTCATTATCTCCCATCCTAACCTCCCTCACAGATAGTTATCAGTAGGAAGTGGGAGGGAATCATGTGTACTATGAGTTCTTAAAGGACAGATAGATTCGGCAAACTTTTTTTTTAAAATCTGTTAAGAGCAACATAGCTGCATGAGCAATATGCTGGGAATTACATCACATGCTTTCTGCAGAAATCAGAAAATCAGAGCCAAAGATGATGGGGGCCACTTATTTACTTTTTCCCTAACCTCTTCATTTGATCTTTGATCTCTTTTTTCCTCTCTTTTTTCCTTCTACATTCAACAGGTTATCAGATAACTTTTCTAAAGGTCAAACATAATCAGTTTACAGAACTTTGGAAGTAATGTTGGTCCACATGAAATTAAATCAGTTAAATCAATCAGTCAGTTCAGTTTATTGCTGTCATAGACCAGTACAGATGATAAACAAAATAAAGTTTAAGACAAAATTAAAATACATTTGCAAAACCAGCTAACTAACATCTATGTGATCCAGGATGTTGACTATATTAAAGTATAATGTAAACACTAAAATTATGAAATGAAGTCAAAGGCTGAATGTGGCTATAGGGCCCCATATTTTTCAGCCCTAAGCTACAAGAACAATGGGATACAAATGTAACATACAATAAAGTACAGTATATGAATCCATTAGTCATGATTTTATTCCAACTGGGAATTATTTCAATAAGAATGTGACAAAAAAGAAGAAACAGATTTGGGCAATTGCACAAGTCATTTCAAATCATTTCCCAATTGCTAAAAGTTTCTTAAAGTGCATGTCCTTTTTGTTGTGACACTCTGTGGTCTGCATTTTATAGGTTGACTTTGTGAAGGTTAATAGAGCTGTGGTAATTTTCTGTTACAGTAATCCATTTGGGAATGACACAGATTGATATGTTTGACAGATAAATTAGATCTAGTGCTTCCTTAGAGAAATGACACAACTGTGTGTGGCCTTCAGGTTCTGTGGATAGAGTCCAGGACAAACAAATTAGAGTTTATTATGTCATTTTTTACTAAGGTGATACAAAACCATTGCATTTCAGAGAAAGTTACCAAGCAGATTTGTGCAAAATCAGCTAAGAATGCTAAGAATAGAGACACAACTTTTTATATAAGGAAATAAATGACAGCATAGACAAGAGCAGTAGAATTGGGGAAGGGGGGCAATCAAAAAGTCAAGATGGCAGTGTGATCAAAGCAACACTTCTTTGTATATTTGTGTAACACCCACGTGTCTACAAAATAAGCAGGGGCTTTGATTGTGCCGCTATGACCACTACTGACTTTTTACAGTGCCATTGTATGAAAAACACACTGACTTATACACAAATGCTGATTGGATTGATGCATAATACTAAACACCATATACTTATTTCTAATTATTTCTTCTTTCTCTAATAAAACATTATTATAATGATTTTTGACTTACCACAGTGTGAATCCTTCTCTGAAAATGACAGTGGTTGTGTTTGGATAACATGTAAGCCTCTAGCTTCACATATTGCTCCTGCAAACCAATTATGGTAACTGCTAGACAAATGATGAATGGGCTCTAAGCATGATTAAAGAGCTGTAGACTGTTGTGGAGATGAAACTGGTTCCATTACTTCCAAGCTTCCAAAGGCCCCACAAGACTTGGTTATGCAAGCCAACCTAGGGAATCCAGAGGACTGGAGAGCTAGTGAGATGGCTTCATTATTATTATTGCTGTTGTTGTTAACATCCCTTTGCCTACTATTTCTGGTCTTAGCTTTCTTTTTATATTTTAATGTTTTTTGATGATGATGATGATGACGACGACAACAACAACAACAACAACAACAATAATAATAATAATAATAATAATAATAATAATAATTGTTTAGGTATTTATTGTTTTAGCTTTGTTATTTGCTGGCCAGAGTCACATGTTTTGTGAGATGGATGGCTATATAAATTGGTTGGATAAATAGTCACCTTGTAGGGGAGATGGGCAGCATAAAAATTTAATTAATAAATAAATAGCCCTGCCACAATCTACGGAGCCTAAGCATTCCATGCAAACACATGATGCCCAGATTCATTCATTCTATTTATGGCATATTAACATCTGATACAATTGCACGTCTCCATATATCTTTAGCAAAGTATGGAAACTGAATCCTGTTTTTTATATACATCTCTCTTCCCTTGATTAGAGGAAAGTACCTGTTCAGTCAGAGGGGCAAGGCGGAAGTACAACTCTCTTGTCATTCACTTAGTTGAAGCAATTTACTTTGCTTTTACTTTTATGTAGTTCTAATATGTGAAATGGGCTGAGACGTGATGTTGTGCTTGCAAGCCAAAATGAAGAAATAATATACATATGTTTTATTACTGCACACACTGAATTTCAGACACAGTGCAGAACACACATTCAGACAAAGACCTGGTTCATGTACCAAACTGGCTCACAATATGGTTTATTTGTAATTTAATTCATTTTTTTAAAATAGTGATTATTCACTTAGAAAAGAAGATACAAATATATAAATGAAAAAACTATCAATTTTTGGAAAAATATTTTAATTAGTGATTTAATTATCATAAACTTACAAAATACTGCAACCAAATTTACATCACTTATTTACATTTGCCTGAAGAAACATTTTACACCGAAAGCCTGAATTTCACACCCAAGTCTCAGAGTTATGAACTGAATCCTATTATTCTTTTTGAAGTTGGCCTTTCTACAATTAAATGAAGGAGATTCTTGGTTTCAGCTTTTTCTGTTCTGACCATCCTCAAAAAACAGACACATATACTAGCATGACTAAAAAAAAAATCTTAAGCTTGGAAGATCTATTGCTTTGGATATTTTTTCTTGGCTTAATAGGTTAATGTAGTTTTTCTAATCTCCCCTAGAGACCCTAGCCAATATACAGACGAAAGCATCCCTTTTGCTCCTTCAGACACAGTCTGCTAAAATTCAAACAAAGGCTAAAGAATGAGTCAAATTCCATCTGCTATAGGGATCTGCTGAGGCCACAAAAGGGATGCTAACAGGTTGCAGGCAATCCCTAGGCTGCACATTATGCACGCTTGCACAAGATATAGCCAAAGAAGTTCACAATATCTGATTTCTGATCCCCTCTACTTGTCATTCCTGTAAGACTTCCAGGCTGCTATTAGCTCCAGAGATAATAGCTCCAATCTAACTTTGACATATTGTATAAATGAGACCTTCTCATTTTCATATTTTGGGGTTGTTAGCCTATTACTTGGGTTCCATTATCAACAATTTTTCCCCTGACAATCTATGGGGCAGAAAGCAAGGACTATCTTCATATAATAATCAGAATAAATATTTTTCTCATTTAATTTTATAACAATGCATTTTAGAAATGTATACTATTTTATCAAAAGTCTAAAATCAGCTATGACTACCAGATGTCTAAACTGCATTATCCATGTAATACAGTTTATATATAATTTATAATTAGGGTTCATAATTTCTTCCATATTTATTTTCTCCAAGAAAAAAAAAACCTGGCAATTGCAATTGCTCCCTTAAAAATCCATAGGATGTATTTATTTGGGAATAATTTATTACCCACCTCATCAACATTTTCCAAGGTTTTACATAGGTTCTGGTATGCCTTTCATTTTGGTAGCAATATGGGGGTCATTAATCTGGTTTCTTATTACATGAGTTGAAATATATGAATGGCCAGGAATCTGTGGCTCTTCGGATGTTTCCATACTCCATGTCTATCCACCAGCTTAGTTAATTATCAGATATGATGTAGTCCAACAACATCTACGGAGTCACAGGTTTCCAACTTCGGTATGTATCATACTGCTAGTATCCTTTGGTTCTCATACACATATCTAATGAGAAACATACACCTATCTAATTAATAATAAATATGATAACCATAAAGAGATGAGCACAAATTATAAGTGTTCCCATAACACCGATCAAGTGGCTTCAAGAGGGCAGCTAGCCTTTAAAGCATGATAAACAGCAGCAAAGGATTGTTCGGCAAGGATGTTTTCTCCGGTATTCTAGTGCTTTCCTCACTTCCTCTTTAGCTTCCCCAACATATTCTTGGACATTCTGCATGTTGAACGCAATGACATCAAAGGTGTCAGCCTGCTCTTCCACCAGCAATGCCACCTGTAGGAAAAGTTCATGGACCTCTCTGATTCGCGATTCAAGCTTCATCAGCTCTTTGTGCCGGGTTTCTATCTCATTCAAGGCAGAGCGAGCTCCTTTGGTGTCGGACAGCAGGTTCTCAGAGAATACATCCCATCGGCCTTGCTCAATTATGTCCTCTATCTGGTTCCCAGACACATCTTTGCCCATGATTTCCAGCTGCCGCTGAATCCTGATTTTGCAATTGTCTCGCTCTTTCATTTCAGTTTCATTGTAATTAAACATGGCTTCTTGAAAAGCGTGCATGAGGTCGACATAGTGGTCCTTGCACACGCGGCTTACAATTGCATTTTCACCATATTTTGTTTCTGAATCTTCACTCAGATCTCTCAGAACCTGAAGTTTTCTGTGGATCTCTTCTCCACGGGCCTTAATGTCCTTTGCTATGGTGTTTGTATCTCGCTTTATGCTGCTGAAACGACGCATTGATGTCAGGAAGCGACTGTTTTGTTTGCGCAAGCGTTTCACATCTTCCTTCAGGCGGTGATTGCTTGTTCGAATCTCTTGAATGTTTTTGTAAAGATTTGCTATGGCATGATCAGTTTCAAAAAGAAGCGTTTCATGAGGTCTTTGGAAGTCATCCTCATCATCTCCAATATGTTGGCTGTACAGCCTAGATAATTCATAAAACTCCAAGAGTCTGTCTCTCATTTTTGTCCTAGGAAGAAAAAGCAAATAAGTCAGATAGCAGTGATGGAGACAGATTTCTTTTCATTACCATATATGAAATGAAGTTTGATATATATTTCCATATTAATCAGAAAGATACTATCTATCAGAAAGACAGTAACTGATTAATTACTGAATTTCATGAATCCCTTTGTCCTACTGATAAATTAGAATATTTATAGATCCCTGTTGTAGAAGTAAGAAATATTTAAATCAATCTTTACCATTCTAAGGCCCTCCAAGTATGAATTATACTCTAGATATTCTTATTGAGTAACTATTCACTGGTATATGTAGAGGACACTAGGCTGAGAATTAATGTAAATCACAGAAATGTATACTGCTCTTCAAATAGAAAACAAAACTGCTGTGTATCAAAACCAAGAGGTTTTCTGTACATTAATTCTGTACAAAAGCAGAATTTCCCACATGACTGTAGTTTAAAGCAAAAACCTGGGGAAAATCTTATTGATATTGGAGTTATTTTAAGAAGATTCTCCAGGAGGTATTTTTGTTATTTGTACACTTTCACCTCTAACTACTTCAAAAGACCTGGTCTCATAAACCTGTCTACTTATTGTTTTATGTCTAGTTTTGAAAAGTCAGTTAAATATTTAAGATATTACTGGTTACTTATCATCCAAGGCCTTCCACTACATCATTTATTCATTTAACTTTTATTCATCTGAAGATTTCAGGATGATAACATTCTGAAAAATAGGCTGGGCTGAGTGAATAGCGAATGGATCAATTTAAAAGCTGGACTGGGCTTCAGGTTTGGTCTTACCTTAGCACTACATTCAGTCCACTACAGTAGACTGCTTCTTTTGGACACCAAGTGGCAGCTGGAAAATAAATACTTCCATCTGGTCAGAGTTTGAGTTTATAAGAATAATAGCTACAGCTCAAATCTCTTAGACATGAACCCATAACCCAGAATTAATTAAGAGGCCACTTCATTAACATAAAATATGCTAATGATTTACTGAAGAGATTCCCAAACCTTTCAGCTCATTGACCCCTTCATGAAATTTCAAATTGTTCATTGACCCCCATACTACTTTAAGTAATAGTACTATCAGTAACAATGACTTTGAATAGTCACATTGACCATTGGAAGTCAATATTGATCACTTTGGGGACCCCTACTTTACTGGGATAGTTATGCTGGTCAATCAAACATCATAAGAGCTGTGGTGGTGCAGTGGTTAGATTGTAGTATTGCCGGCTGACTCTGTTCACTGCCAGGAGTTCAATCCTGACCGGCTCAAGGTTGACTCAGCCTTCCATCCTTCTAAGGTTGGTAAAATGAGGACCCAAAATGTTGGGGCAATATGCTGACTCTGTAAATTGCTCAGCTTTTATTTAGTAACATTATATACTAATTTTTATTTAGTTTTTTAAACATTAAAGTGCTTGATAACTGGAAAGCAGATGCAGCACCATAAATTAATCATGTCTACAGACTCATTAAACATTGTGGTAGTTAATAAATTCACAATTTTACAATAACACTTTATTAATTAGACTATTTCAAATTTACTTTATTCAGTAAAATGACTATTTTAAAAATATTTATCTAACATCTGGCTTCTCAGTAAACATCCTTTTTTAGCCCACCAAATATCCACTGCTGATGTTTCATAAGACAATGCATTTAAAGTAAAACCTTGTAATAAACAACAGCAGAGTTGTACTAGATTCATGTACATAGAGTACAAGAGGATCTAGGTATCCACAAATAAACACCGAGGTTACACCTAGTTGAGAGTGATGCTTCCATCTTTCCAGTCAAACTGCATTCCTTACTCTTACCACATTTTCATGCTACCTCTACATTTGACATGTTACTCAAGAAACCTCTGTCCTTCCACTCAGTATTCACAGCACAACATGTTTCTTATTCTTTTGAAACAAAAATCAAGACATGCACTACTTTGAAAATAATCATTGTTGCAGTAACGAGGAAATTTGCCACTGCAAGGCATTACAAATATACCTCCACTGGTGAGATTTCACCTCAACTATTAAATACAGTTCTGAAGACCACCATTTAAGAAGGATTCGGGCAAACTGGAACTACTTCACAGAAGGGCAACCAGGATGATTCAGGAACTAGTAATTAAATCCTGTGAAAAGAGAATGAAAGTATTTGCAATGTTTAGCACTAAAGCTGAGGAGGATATGATAGTACTTTTTAAAAATCTAAAGGTATGCCATATCATATGAGGCCAAGCCATATTCCCAAGCATTCCAGATCATAGGTCGGAAAATCAAATTTAAATTATAGGAAGAAGATGCGAACAGATTATTAGCAAAGCCTCCCTAATGTAAGAGCAACTTAAAGATGGACCCAGAGAAACACCTTTGGTTCTTCCATTGGATGTGTTCAAAAGGAGGTTAGATAACTATTTGCCAGGAATGCTATTTGGAATCCAGCACTAATTTCAAGATTCTCAATAAGACTCAATGGTCTAATGCAGTGATACTCAACCTTGGCAACTTTAAAATGTATATGGACTGATTCTCAGGATTCCATACATTTTAAGTTGCTATGGTTGAGAAATGCTGGTCTAAACAACTCCCCTTCTAGCTCTATGGGTCTATCAGTATGTAGACAGTTTCTCTTTATAACTGTGAAGACTGAAGTAAAGGATTTTCTAGTAAGATTCAGCCTCAGCCTTTGAGTCCATCCCATTTCAAAATATGGGCCAGTATGTAAATTAAATTTCACTTATAGTTAAAATTAAATATATTTGCAATGCTTAGTTTCCTGTCAAGTGTTTAATCATATGCCTTTTTCCTCACTGTAAATGGCAGTTTGATAAGGACTTCGAGAGATCTGTGGGAGCTACATAGATATATGTGGTTTAGAAGAAAAACAAAAGGAAAGCTTCTAACCATGTTATATGAGACGGTACAATCCATAATACATCACACATCTGACTAAATCCTAAGTTCATAGGTAAACCACTGACAACCTGACTCATCAGCTAAAGGAAATATTGCTAATCACATCTTCATGCAGGAACAACCCACAGTGCACATTTTGAAAGTCGTGAGGATTATGTTGCACTAACATTACAGCCACAAAATATTTGAAAATATTTGGGCTCTCTGTGAATTGTTTCAGTGAGATAGGCTTCAAATGCACATGATAAACTTATAGTTTGCATTGGCCGTCCAAAATTCAAAATCCAGGAACAATACAAAATTAGAATATTTACAATATTTACAAAATTAGAATATTTCTTAGAATTTAGAAAATATACAATTATATTTCTGTTTTTGAAAAGTGAATGCCTACCATCTGGATCTCTAGAAAGTCTAATAATGTAAGGAAAAAAACATTTTTGTAGAAATATAGAAGAGGCACAGCTTATACGATAAATAAAAGGAAAATCAAGTAAGAAGAGAATTGATTAAAGCAGAAATGAGGGGAAAACCCTGATTTCTCTCCTTCTAATTGACCTTTCACTAATCTCATCCCATCCCTTTCCACTGGGTTTTAGCTTATATTCTATAAGATTTGGCATTGATTTAAATTGGAATTCCCCAAAGTGGTCAATATCAGCAACTCTGGAGTTGATAAATGGCTGGAAGTGTCAAGAGGAGTCAGTAAATGTGTGGCAATTAATAGGAACAAACTGAATTTAGAAGAGCCTGGTGACTACTAAAAGACACCAGTCTCCATCCATATGTCAGTACCCTTATTGATGCTCTTCAGATGCATCCCACCTATTTATGATATTAGCAGCTTCAGTAAAAAAAAGTTATTTTAAATTTGATAACTTTCATATTTTAAATTATTACCTATGTTTATGAAGTCATTGTTTTTTCAAAGAATTATTAAAGTAGTATTTATTAAATTATTTCCATATACATTTTTCATAATCATCACATCCCCTATAATAAATGTTTGGGGGTTGATGAGTAATTCAGAAAGAGGTTCATGAGTTTGGGGACTCCTGATTTAAATGGTTAATAATTTAGCATGGTACACATTCTGCTTCAGAAATCTCTCCCATTGGAAATTGAATTTGCTCTATGTTTTATGACAGGAATCGCTGGTATCGTCTAGAGTTTCATTCTCAGTATGAAATTTTAAGATAATCATACATGAATTTCCTCTGCAGCTGCTTTTCTGCTCACAGCTAGGCAGTTCTGTTTTTCATCACTAAAGCCCCAAACTAACCAAACTGCTACTGTGTATGACTTTGCCTAGTGATGCTGTAACAGCACAGCTCTTTGAGCGGGCTCTTATAGAACTCATTGTCACATCCTTCTAATTGTGGTACAAAGACATCAGACTAACCGCTCTCAGAGAATGTATCCTTGTGATAGTGTCTTTATCTTGTTCCCAGCCCACTGCAGAGGCAGCTTGCATTGGACTATAGCTGTAGTAGTTTCTCAGCAGCATTTGTTCTCCTTGACAGTCAAACAATGATATTTTGTCGACAATATGATCAATCATTTTGTGAGGGCTGGGATCACATGCCAAATTGGTCACTTTAACCTGCCCCCCTCCTCTCTGATTGTTCTACATGGCCTTTTTGTGTTGGACTTCAGGAGAGATTGGATATCTGCTTCCAGAGAGCCATTGGCCTACATATACACCTGAACAGGACCTTCCAAAAACACTTATCAAGTCTTACTGAGGCTCCCGTTTTTAAAGAAATAGAATTAGTGCTTACTTGATCTATCACTAGCTCTTAGATTTAGGAGGACAACAAGACTACTGTGGTCAGAGGGGACTCACCACAACTCGGCAAATGCTGACTTAGGTTTCAATTAAATACACTAAATGTAAGTGTTCCTTCAGGGTCACCTAAGAATTAGTCAATCATTTTTTAAGTCTCCAAGGGTTTCTTCAGACAGTCACTATTGATCTGCAGTTAACTGCATGGATCTGAGCTTTATTGGGAAAGGGTATTTATATATTTCTCCTGCTTCATTGTTTTTCATCTGAAAATCCCCATTTCCTTCTAATTTGAATCACACATTTTATTTAATGAGGCAGTCAGAAGTCCTGGGGGGGAAGCTGAGTGGGGTGGATGACTTTAACTGAGGGACTGATTAATAGAAAAACATTTAATTCCTTTTTTCAAGCCTCATGTCAACAGTCTTTCTGCTAGGGACATTTAAAAATAAGGCATCATCTGGCAGAGAACGTAAAACCTAGGTTCTATTTTTTGTAAGCTGGGATGATTACACCTCCATCGTACATATGAGCATGACTAAGAAACAGTAAGATACTAGCTTGCTTCAATAAGAGAGAAATTCAGATAAATGGCTCTGTTGCCTAAGATAATTAACCCAGGAGCACACAACTTTTTTAAAGCAAAAGATATGATAGGATTGGAGGCTATATGCCCAAAGATAGCAGAAACTAGGACACAGATTGCATCTAAAGTTCATTAAACGAAATGATTACTAGGCTTGTCAAATAATTTAGCTATCCAGGTGAAAGTGTGGAAAACACGTTAACATGTATTTATATTTTGTATCTAGTGCCAAATATCACCACTTATCCCATTCAATATTTTTTAAACTCATAGATTATCAGAGTAATACAAGTCATAAGATACAATGTGTAATTTTCCATGTTAATCTCTTAATTGTCTTGTAACAGCTAAGAAGCAAAATATGCACTGATGTAATATGATTAAGCACAGAGAGTATTGTATATTCTGAAGTTAGAGTACCTGTATTATCTAGTCACTTGATCACCCTTGTAAGGCATGTACTATTAAGTGACACAAAGCCTCATGATTTTCATGCTCATAAGTGCTAGATGCATTACATAATAAAATTGATTGCACAAATACTAACATGACATATCCAATTACTGAGCACAAATTCCCAGCATATCTCAGATTCTTTATTTTTATTCTATACATTTTCTATGAGGTATGCATATTCATGCCCAGGCATATAAAATGCTGAAATGCAAATGTGACAATTTATAACAAGCAAGAAATGTGTGCAGAATTTAAAATAGCATTCCAAATAACAAAACAATTGATTGCTAGTTCTGACCTAGTGTTTTTTTCCATACATTCTGAGACCTTTCCTAGAAATCTTAAAACTAGGTAGGAATTGGAAGAACGTTCCAAAATCTTAAAGTATATTGCTTTTAATATGTTAACATTTTAAAAATTAAAATAAATTAAAATCCTAATAAATTAAACATATTAATTACTACACTAAAAATTAAACAACTTTGTTATTGCTCATGAAGAAAATATGGTCATTGCTTCTTGTCATTGTATGGTCATTGCTTCTTAAATTACTATCAACAGCATCCTATTCTTCCATACTCAGAAATAAAAGTCACTGAGTTCATTGAAGCATAATCTCTAGCAAATTAGTAGTTATATAAAATTAAAATTAGTAGCTGTAATCTGAGGCCTATCATGTAAGAATAATTAGTAAACACTCCCCACACACAGACACACACACTGGGTTCCAGAAAAACTATTTAAGTTGTATTCCTCTTCATATTTTTGTTGAATTTCAGTAAGAGTAACACTTGCTATTTTTTAATCGTATTTGCCTTAACTTGTGGCCCAGACAGGTAACTGTAACATCTCTCCATCTTTGACAAGGATGATCTTGAAGGGACTCCATCAAGTGGCAAACTGTGTAACTTTAATAGATGCTAGTTTACGGCAACTTCAGGATCATTCACTTTCTGCCTCAATTCTCCCTTCTGCAGATAGACCCAAACAAATGTCTGGGACACACAGTCTTTTAGAATTCTTCCATGTACGATACTTAGACTATGCAGCATTCAACTAACATTTCGGTTCCCTCAACTTTCATTCCATATTTTACAACTGCTTCCTGATATACTAGAGCAGGGGTAGGCAACCTTGGCTATGCTGACTCAGGAATTCTGGGAGTTGAAGTCCACGAGTCATTAAAGAGCCAAGGTTTCCTACCCCTGTACTAGAGCAAAGAGCTGAACCTTATTTTAAAAAGACATCCTCGTCTTGAGTATGTGAAAGCCTATATCTCTTTTTAATCCAAGATCAAGTATAGTACCAATACAACCACTGGAATTTACTTCTGCTGCCCTAATGCTAAAAACATTTATTTGGGAACGAACATTGTTTTGTTGTAGAAAAGAATAACATGTCCTTAAGATAAAAACAAAATTATTATCTGTAACTCTGTGTCTGCCTGACTAGCTGTCCCTTTGCTATAAAGTGGTTTTAAAAAAGAGAAGTTAAAAATTATGCTGCCTTGAAGAATTTCATCAGCAAGGTGAAAATATCAGCATGTCTGTGCCAGTCCAGATACCATACTGGGACTGGATGGTTTTGTCTCCGAGCAATCATGTGCTATACTGTAATTATCCAGGCCTGTTCTCTCCTAATAGCAGAAGTTACAGATTTAAGCATCTAGCCTGACTTATCTCATACAATAAACACTGCTATTGGCATACTCTTTCATCTTTATTCACCTGTGCTTGCTGACCTTCTAAATTTAAATTCCTTCTCTTTTTACATTTTCACATCACATTTTTTGAGCAGAGGGAACTCCTTTGGACCTCCTTATATTCCCTCACCTCCCGCCCTATACCACTTCCTAATTCCACATATACCCCTTGTTGATGGACCATTATTTAAATTCAAGCTGGAGGTATCTAGGACTATAGTATCCTGGCCTGGCATCTTTGAATGATACTTATGAGCTATTCTTCATCTTTCGGAAAACTTTGAGCCTTGGAGTACTCTTATTGCTGGTTTGAAAAATACTGTGCTAAAAAAAGAAAGATGAAGTGCATGCAGAAAACAGAGTCAGAGACCTCTAAGATGCAAATAAGAATTGTAATGAGTTTAGAATCTAAACTTTAGACTGAAAGCAGATCTATTTTAAAAGTGGAGTCCTTAAACTTCACAATAAGCTGTGGAAGAAATCCATTTTAAAAAGACACACACAGGATTATACCATTAAAGATTTTAAATAATCATCTAAATCCAAGTGACTTTGTTTACAAGATAAGCTAGTTTTCTCCAACCAGATACTCTCCAAATGGAATAAATATGTCCAGAAAAGCAAACCAGAAACTTGCTAACTGGGGATTATGGGAGAATCAATCTGATACACTTGGCGGGTACCCCTTAGCTATTTAGTTCATGACAATAAAGGAACAAAGTTCATTTGAATCAGTTTGGAAAAAGGCACAAATATTCTCCTAAAATACAATTTTATGTTCAAAAGTTAATAATTTCATCATGTGTAAATGTGTGAATTAAAGAACACAACAATATAATACTAATATACACAGTTTAAATACATATCCAGGTTAAAACATTATAAGGAGTATAATTCAGATTATATTTCTTTATATGTTGTGTTATATATTTCCTTTAAAGTTACAAAAGATTTTTAAACTATAATAGGCATTCCTATTAAGCATCAAAAAGTACAAGGAGAGGCATTGAAAGTAACCAGCTAAGAAAAATAAATTTAATCCTATTGAAAGCCTGAGTTTAAAATATTTATTGAAAAAATGTCCAATGCAAGTTCTTATTTCATGGGTAATCTGCGAATATATCATCTCTTTCAGAATGAATATTCTTATACAAATAACATTTTAAAAATAGCCAAAAACTGAAAAGATTTTTTTTTCTTATAATAAACTTTCACAATAGAATTGCTGTGTTGTTGTAAAACCTATCAGCTTTGAAAATCATGGACAGGACATACCTAATATAAAGTAAAACTGTCTACCGAAATTCTGTAGAATACAAGAAAGAGCCACTTTAGGTCCAATCTGTTCCCAAAGTAGGAAATCAGTTATGTAATCACTAGCATGATTAGTAGCCACAGATAATCTTATTTTTCCATGAATATTTATCAACCATTTAAAGCCCTCTAGACAGTAGCTGTTAGCTGTATCCTATAGCAGATACTACAGCTGAACTCTGTGTTGCCTTTAAAACTTCCTCTTGCTTGTTTCCAGTTTTCTCATGGTCAGCCTGGGTGATTTCTATTACTCAACTCCCAGCAAAAATCGTACATATCTCTGCCCTCACTTTTATCTCAACCTCTTTGCTAAGCCCCAAAGCCACACACATTGCGGTTGTCATTTCTTCATAAGAGAGGTTTTCCAGCTTCTTGACAGATTATGGTAGCCCTTTCTTCTCCAGCTATAGGTGTGATAACTAAACTGCCCTCAGATCCTCTATTTCTCCACCATTCTCCTGAGAAAGCAGAGTTCAGGCTGCTGATGCCTCCGTGTACTGAACTCCAAGGGAGAACAACCTTTGACTCAAAACTTTATCAAACTAGCCAGTAGTTAGTACATAGATGCAAAATAGCTACCCAGCGAAGAGAATGATTGTCATGGTTTTGGACTATGCAATAAAGACTCCTTCAAGCAGAGGACATCTCCCACAGCCCCCATCTGGGAAAACAGCCCCTCAAGCAAATACTCACCGCCTGCGCCGGGAAGAGAGCAATCGAGTTCCCGCCGGGTCGCTGTCCAGCCAAAAACTACGCTGCCTCGTGGAAGAAGCACCTGTCAAGCTTTTCCATCCTGGGAGTTTCCCCGCGGCGCGTCTTATCCCCGCCCCTGGCCCCGCCTGCGCGAAGCCCATTGGCTGCCTCAATTCCTTCTTTGAGTGCGTCAAGGATGAGCGATACTCTGGTACGTCGGGGGTGATGAGTCTTCGTCTTGTGAAGGGCGAACGGGTGGGTGTAAACTGCCTGGAAAGACGGCGGTGGTGTCCGGATCGCTAAGGCGCGGCAGATGCTGGGCTCCCCACGTTGATGATCTGCAGAATTCTTGGCAGATTCCCCTAAGGCGTCATCGCAGTAAAGACATGACTTGAAATCTGGGTGTCAGCATCAGGGCAACTACACTACTTGTATTTCTCTCTCCATCCATCCATCCACCCACCCACCCACCCACTCATCCATCCATCCATCCATCCACCATCCATCCATCCATCCATCCATCCATCCACCCACCCACCCCTCCCTCCATCCATCCATCCATTCACCCATCCATCCACTCAGTTTCATTTTCAAAAAATTGGGCAAAATTACTGCCGATTACCGGCAGACAATATAGGCTGTCCAAGTGATTTGGAAACAAAAGTATGAACATTAAAAGGAAGGTGGGAGAAAGGAGCATTGTGCAATTTTATCAGAATAGGCATACAGGTAGTCCTCAATTTACGACCACAGCTGAGCTCAAAATTTCTATTGTTAAGTGAGACATTTGTTAAGTGAGTTTTGCCCCATTTTATGACTTTTCTTGCCATAGTTGTTAAGTGAATCACTGCAGTTGAAAAGTTAGCAACCTGATTGTTAAATGACCCTGGCTTCCCCATTGACTTTCCTTGTGAAATGGTAGCAAAAAAGGATAATATGACCTTAGGACACAGCAGCAGTCATAAATATGAACCAGTTACCAAGCATCTGAATTTTGATCACATAATCATGGAGATGTTGCAAAGATGCTGTGAAAAATGGTCATAAGTCACTTTTTTCAGTGGTGTTGTAATTTTGAATGGTCACTAAATGAACTGTTGTAAATCAAGGACTATCTGTACAAGTATTTCAACCCTTTGTCCTTGATGGAATAATAATTATTAATTTATTACTCACATTTATATGACCACCCATCACACACAAAAACGCTGTCCATTATTATCCAACCTTCTGAAAAAGTCATCATCACCATTATTGTTGAGAATCTAAAAAGGACTATTTACAAATCAGAACTGCATATACTACTTTCTGTTTTAATTTCCCATTTCTCCCTGTTGTTATACTCCCTATAATTGTTAATAATTTAACTGTACATCCCAAGATGAATATATGTGGTGGAATATGTTTTATTAATATATGGAAGTACTTATACTTGTTAATATATACATGCTTATTTTCCCCCCTCTTTTTTCCCTCTTTTTTTTTTTTGCATGTAAAGTAACATTTTATAAAACTTTATATAAATAGTGTGAACTGGAATCAGGTCATCTAAATAGGTATAAGCACATTTTAAAAGGCATTTAAAAAACAATATTTTTCTTATTAATAGGAACCACTAATACAGACAAAATATTTAAACGTTCAGGGAACTGAAGACGAGAAACACTTCTTCTTATGAAAATTTAATAGACAACATTAATGTTTTTTTTTGTTTGGCATGGGGTAACTTCCCAGATATGGTTAATAAAAGTCAAGATGGTAGGTGTTATGCTCATGACACATGAAAACCAGATGGAACTGAATCTATATTTTGACCACACCCTGCTGCCATTCCTATAACTTCCTATAATTTTGCAATACTAATTTTTAATCATCTTTTTTGCCAGTAACCATGTATAAACCATTTATATATAGAGAGAGTAATGTGCTTTCAGAGACATGTTTTCAGATGCTGCTAACCACAAAATAATGTGCAGTTACTCTGTGTTTAGGTCCAGGAGTAATAAAGGTGAAAGAGAGTATTGTGTATATCATCTGTAAAATTCTGCAAAAGAAGTTGAATGAGGTAAGCTTAATTAAAGTTATTTTCTCCTCAAACTCCATAAGAAAACAATACTTTCTAAAAAGCAGATGATGTCAGGGCCCTAGGCAAGGTTAAATTTTGCTTTTCCTGTAATACACATCCTTATTTCCTAACATACTGTATATTGAGTAGTACCATAACAGGTCATGTAATGATCAAAAATTGATTGCCATATATTTTTTCTATCTTTGAGAAGTGGAGTTACATTTTTCCACTGAATAATTATGTGTTGACCTTTTAAAATATTCCCCTCTGAGCTATGCATGCTTATATGCAACTGGGTGGCCTAATTATTTGATCTAGTTCAGGGGTCTTCAAACTTGGCCCTTTTATGACTTGTGGCCAAGTTTGAAGACCCCTGGTCTAATTATTTCCCAATCAATTTACATTTCTATGTCCATTTATTTAGACATCATCTATACTAGTAAAGTGTGAGATTTCCAAATAAATATACCAAGACTTCTTGTACATGTGAGGGGATCAGAGTATCAATTTTAGAATAATCATAAATTTCTTTTATTCTGTTAAAGGGGTTAGCTAAGGGATCTTTCCAGATGTCATTTTCTGTGGATTTTATTTTCACACAGCAGTTAACATAAACATAATCAGTTCTGGGAAATGCAGATTTTCTTTCTTTCAGTGGTGGCGAAATTATTCATTTCCTGCAAATGTTATAATGAGTGGTGTATACTACTCCTTTCACTTTGGCCTTGAATGGACTTCCCTTTTTCTGTGATTTTGCAGACTTTGAAAAAGCAGCACAAGGTACCCTTCACAGTTTGTAGGTTAAAAACTCTGGTCATGTTGGGTTTCCCGCTGCAAACTTTTATCCTTATACTGAGTTTACATACTCCTTCTCTGAAATGCCCAAATGGCAGAAAAATTCTAAGAAATACATTCCAGGCTTGCATCAGAGACTCAAGAAAACCCAGTTGTAATTTAGGAAAATTGGCTCTCCACTTGAAAAAAAAAATACACAGAAAACATAGTTAGGAATATTAAAATAGGTATTAATAGGCATTTTAGTAAGTATTAACAAGTATTTAAAAGACAAGTGCTGTTAAAACAGGAAGCATGCAGAAATTAAAGATAGGACTATGAAAAAACTAAATAAGTAGCAGGGCAGTTCCTTCTGTGAAGGAAGGACATAAATACAATTATGGCAAATGTCTAAGGTTGGGCAATGTGGGCTTTCACAGGTAAGAGTAATCATGGTTTGCTGCTGTTTAAGGAATTAATATAGGATAAGTGAGACTGCAAGCTCTGCCCTCAGAAAGTTTGATACTTAATTTGATCTTACAAAATTCATCATGCTAAGCCATGAATTCCATAATAACTGATTCACTGTGTTCAATGTTCTAATCATAAACCAGGTTTTCAGACAACAGTGGCTAGAGTGACATGACATACTAAACAAGTGCAAGCTTGTAGTAGTTGTAGATTTGGAGTGGAATGGCTTTCAGATTGTTTCTTAGGAGAAACAAGTTTTAAGCCTTCAGGGGAACAAAAACAGACAGTGTGGAAGAGGAGACAGGATGATGGATGTCAGGCTTACCCAAAGCAGGCACAAACTAGACTACAACTCCACAGAGACTTGGATGCACATAACAAGAAACTGTATCTTAATTCCCATTCTGAACAGCAACTATCACAGAAAATTGGCTGTCTCTGTTAATCAGGCAGGAAATGGTACTGACCTGTGCGTCAAAGCCTGTGTGCTTCAGTGCTTCTCCTTTCTGCTGCAGAGAAGACTTATAGAAATAAGTAAACAAGCTTATAAATTAAATAAGTAAAATTAAGAGAAGACTTATCCCAATGGGGGAAGGCTAAGGAAAAGAGCACATATGTGTCATCTATTGAACACATTTACAATGTTACACGCTCTATATTTTTGATCTATTTGCCACAATTCCCTTCTGCTAGATCAGATTTTCATGCCCCGATAATGGGTCCCTAAAAAGCAGAGGAGATGCAGATAAGAAAATAAGAACAGCTGTTATAGTTGGCATTCATTACAATGAGGCGCCAAATAAATGTGTGTTAATTGGCACCATCATTTATGAAGTGTGTTGTATGTCAGGAGCAAGGATCAGGGATGTCACCTAAGATTCCTCTCTTCCTGCTAGCCCATGTGGGAGCAAATAATATGGAAAAGAATAATTACCATTTTATCATTATTTACTTGGAAGATCTAGAAAGGATATTTAAGCACCAAGGGCTCAGATGGACTTCACATTCATTCAGTTCTAGAAGAGAACTAGAAAGGGAAAGAAGAATAACCAGTGTGCAACTGGCAAGGCAGATGGTATAAATGAGAATCACGTGGCATCTGAGGCTATGGTTTGAGTTAAATGAGTGAAGGATTGCTGGTTGGGATGAGGTGCATCTCAGAAGGACTGATAAAAATGTGTTTTATTGAAATGTGCTGAATTTGATTACTTCATTTAATTCTTTGAGACGTAGGAGATCAAATCTTGACATAAGGACCTCCAATAAAAAGGTAAAGGTAAGGAAAATGGAGTGTTTCTATAATGCGGCTTATTAAGCTAAGTGAAAAATCAGCAGGGAAAATGACTTGTAAAGCATACAGTGTTTGTGATCTGCTCAGAATATGGGAGGGAAACCAAACTGAGACCAAATTCTTTAATTATAGGAGGGCAAGTATAATTAAATTGATTAAATGGTTTGTTGATTGGAATATAAAAAGTAAGGGAATCAATTTCTTTAACTAGAAGACAACAAACGTTAAGGGAGGAAGAGTCATACATTATGTTAAAAGTATCTACACTTACTTAAAAATCCAAATGGAATTCAAATTCCAGTCAGCAGAATATCTTTGCCATGTAAATGTAACTGGTTTCAAGGCTGGCCTACTGTTAGGCAGAGTGAGACTGCCACTTCTGGCTCTAATATCTGGATATGTGCTGGAGGAGAAAGGAGCAAGAGCTCCATTAGTTTATTCCCCAATTCTTCTGCATTTCTATTAAAATACATCTCGGTGTGCCAAATGGCCCACTTCAGGGGTAAGCAACCTTGGCTCTTTTATGACTCGTGGACTTCAACTCCCAGAATTCCTGAGCCAGCATAGCCCCAGAATTGCCAAAGTGCCTGCAGCATGGCTGGCTCAGGAATTCTGGGAGTTGGAAGTCCACGAGTCATAAAAGAGCCAAGGTTGCCTACCCCTGGCCCACTTTCTACCCTCTCAGCCTGGGACATGACGGAGGCTGCTGGTAACATTTTATCCTTTGACTTGGCAAAATGTTTTGGAACTGTTTGAGGAGGAATCCTTTGTCTTGGCCACAGATTTTTGTAGAGATAATCCTCAACACATGACCCCAATTGAGCACAACATTTATGTTGCTAAGTGAAACATTTGTTAAATGAGTTTTGCTCCATTTTACAACCTTTTACAACTCACTGCAGTTCTTAAGTTGGTAACACGGTTCTTAAGTGAATCTGGATTTCCCATTGACTTTGCCTGTCAGAAGGTCACAAAAGCTGATCACATGACTCCGGGACACTGCAACAGTCATAAATAGTTGCAAAGTATCCAAATTTTGATCACATGACCAAGGGGATGCTGCAATGGTCGTAACTGGGAATATAATCATAAGTCACTTTTTTCAGTGATGTAACTTTGAATGGTCACTAAATGAACTGTTGTAAGTCGAGGACTACCTGTATCTATTCCTGTGCCCTTATAATTAGCTCCTATGGTAATACTGCTTTGGCCATATCGTAATCATAATCTGCTGCTACCATACTCACTAGCAGTACATCTCAAGACCTGGCGCGTGTTCCCAGTTGATTGCACCTGGGGATGAGAATGTTCAACCACCAGGCACATTGATGAACAAAAGCCCGAGGCACTGTGGGTTTTGCTCGTGCAGGTTTTGCTGTGACAGGTATATAGTTCTGGCATTATGTAAGAGACTAAAGTTGAAAAGGCTTAAAATTATTTTCAAAAGCAATTCCAAACTTTTGTAATACAGAGGGTCCTTGTTTAATGATCACTCAGTGACTGTTCAAAGTTACGACGGCACTAAACAAGTAGGAATTATGATCAGTCCTCAATGTTTTAGCTGCCACAGAGCCCTTGTGGTCATGTGATTGCGATCTGGGTGCTTGGCAGCCCACACTTCCAATCATCACAGCATTCTACAGTCATGTGATCATGATTTGTAGCCTTTCCTGCTGACATACGTCAAGCAAAATCAATGGGGCAGCCAGCAGAAACCTCAAAGATGCAGTCACATGAGCTCCTCACTTAATGACCTCCATTAAGTTAAAAACAGCAATTGGTACTACTGGAACTGCTGTCCCTACATGGCATGATTATGTAGTTTTTCAACTTGCGACCACATTGCTTAAATTAGTATTGTCCAAATTAGTATTAAGCAATGACCACCTGTCGTGATCAGAAGGTGTTTCAAACGACTTCAGAAAAGTCACTTTGTATAGCTGAAAAATTCTGACTTCCATTAGGAGTGATGATGAGCTGATGTTAGGCAGAGCCGTCCGCTTCTGTTGAAAAGCAGGCGTCTGCCTATTTTATGCCCACTTAGAACCCATAAGTACATGCCACACTGTGTAAGATCACCTTTCTGTCCAACAATGGAAACAACTTGTTGATTTTCGGAATTCTATTCTGTTCTCCACTGAAGGCCTTTTATTTTCCTTTTAAGTTGCTACTGCCATTTTCACTCAACAGCAGGACTGACTTAGCATACATGAAAAATATTCAAAATAAATGCTTTCGACATTCTGGGTGCACCCAACATCTTTCTCTGAATTGCTAGAAGCTGGCAAAAAACTGCAGCTGCTAATAGTCATTAAACTTAATGAAGTTGTTAGAGCAGCCACACCTTATTTTAGACAGATGTGAAAGTATGAAAAAGAGGATGATTTAATAATTAGTAGGAATGTTTTGTGTTCCTCAGAAACTCAGGAAGCTTTGGTTAGCTAGTTCATTGTTCTCTGAGTCAATTTAAAGTGAAAAGATGCTGCTACTCAGGCCCCACATATAGTGGGGAATCCACTTATACTCAAATGTAGCCCTATTTTTCCCTCAAGATAGCAAAACAGATGCTGACAAGAGTTATGTCAGTATCTTTGTTTTCCCACAACACATTCTCAATAACCGAGTCAATAATTTAGTGGACAAAATACAATGAAGGAAAAAAATTAAGTCATGTAGGATCCAGCAAGAAGAAAGCCAATGTGTTCAAATGAATATTTTGTGCCCCTCCCCACTAATCAGAGTCTTTAAAAAGTTCATCAGATTCAAAGAGAAGAAACCTGTTTGGGCAGGAGAAATGTGGAATTCTTTATTTTCATTACATCCTGAATGTAATTCTAGGGAAATGGTACAGAGTAAGATATACTTTAAAAATCCTAGCTCAGGAAAAATTGGAGGCTTCCTGTCTATATGTGCTTTTAAGTACAAGCATTGATGTCAGGAAATGCCATCTAGAATTAATTCCAAGTAAAATTGGATTTTGCATATGTTCTCCCAAGCAGATGTTCATGTTCCTACAGGGGAATGTCCTAGTCAGAAGATTACTTCCAGCCACTAAGGACTGTGGTTACTAGATTTCATATTCTTCTTTCAGGGTTAATATATTGTTATAATACACCCACATGTGGATCTACACATACATATACAAACACATACTCTTCCATCATATATGTGTTTAAGATTTTTTTTATTATATTGATTTTTTAAAAGTTATTAATATGTATTTTATGTGTTGAGATGAAGGATTTAGAAAAGTATGGAGGAGTTTTTACACACACACACACACAATTTTTTATAAATAAAATTGAGAGGAACACCCTTTCCCCACCAAGGAAGTATAAATAAAGTGAAGGAAAACCAAACCATAGTTAGGGTTATTCTCACATGGAAATTGTGGGTAATTTTTTTTTCTGGAGGTTCTGCCTTTTGTGACCATGAGATCACAGCCAATTGAGGTTGCCCACTAAGGCTCCTTGTGATTGTTTCAACTGGGATCCAGTCATTCATCTGTTTTTTCCCCAGTATTGGTTATAATATCATTGTTTAAGCATTCCTGAGGTACATAGACAGCAGGATTACTCACCCTAGGAAGAGAAGTTTGTTATCACTTCATGAGTCATCATTCTAGCTTTACCTCCTAATCATGAGACAGCCCATTGGATTATACGATGCTCTCATAGAACATGGTAACCTGGTCTGGCTGGATTCAAAGCAATTCTCAATGTTTCTTTACTTTGACTCCTTTAAGATGAGTGGACTTCAATTCCCAGAATTCCTTAGCTGTCATGGGGAATTCTGGGAGTTGGTCCACCCACCTTAACACAGCCAAGATATGGAAACTTTGCCCTAGGTTCTTTCATTCCACCTGCTTTCTGATCCTTTTATCAAAGACTCGAGTGATTAAATCAGGAGTTTTCAGCCAGAGATAGATGCACTCTGCTAGCAGGAAGTTGTGTCTTCTTCCTGTAAAAGAAACTCAGACGATATTCAGAAGCAATTCTTCCTCATACTCCCAAAATACTAGTCTTTTACAGATGTAAGGGTAAAGTGTGTGTGGGATAAAAGAAGTGGACAAATTCTGATTTGGAATCAGGTCACCTAGGAAAAAACCAGAATGTGATAAAAAGGCCAGAAGCAAAAAAAAAAAAGAGAAACTCTCCCACAAACAAACAGTTCATGTTTGTACAGTCTTTAAAAATGAGAACTTGATTTTCAGTTTACTGCTATTCTGCAGAAAGGATAGATTGCCTGTATTTCTCAGGAAGGATCTGATTTTAGGAACTGTGTCTTTTTTTGTCCTTTTAACTAATCCGCAAAAGGAGTTAGTTCTCCTTTTGAAGTTCAATATGACCGAACTAGATTTGAGCCATTTCCCACCCATGCAGGTTATTCTATAGTTAGCACTTGGCAATTGTATAAACACAAACTTCTATATAGAGTAAGAATTATTTTTACTTACTAATAATTGAGATGTAACAGTAAGTAGTTTGTGCGGATAATATGACCCATTAATTCAGAAAGTGTGTTCATATCAGTGCATCTAATTGTGAATTCAAAGCATTCACATGGATCTGCACCAATTAAAATTAGTAAAGAAATCAGTACTAGAGTAGTTTAGCTTTTGACATCTGGCACCCTCCAGATGTAGGGAGACAATTTCCGGATAGTTTGTTCCAATATATTGGGTGTCAGATCGGGGAGGTTTGGGATAGATAATCTGATACTTTCAATCACTTGCTTCAACAAGATTTGTTTTCTGGTTGAAGCAACATTTACATCTAAATAAAAGACTAAATATTTTATTAGTTCTATTTATTCTTTGCTCCATTTACTTGTAAAGAAAAATTGCTACTGTGGAAGGTTGGATAATTTTTGCCAGATATCTAGCTGATTGCTTGTGGAGGTTATTTGCAATTAGGCTTGAGAGATTTGAGTGATCCTTGAATTGCAAGTTCTTCACCTTTGACTCACAAACATACATACATACTAACATAACACATACACATCCCAGAGATAAAATTATTTTTTAAATATAGAATCTGGTGTAGTATGAAAACGTGTGTGAACTATTTGTCAGGCATTACAAGCATTACTTTATTGAAGAAAATGCCTCTGAGTTATCTGCTTATTATTACACTGGGATTAATATAACATGGGTATTTTATTTTACTATTTAATTTCAGCTGGGAAGTATACTATTTTCATATGCTAACATTGTTTTGTTTACATTTAATTTTAAAATAGGAACTTCAGTCCAATAAGAGTTTGGACTAGATGGCTTTTGATATCCCTTCCAACTTTTAAAATTCAAGAAACCCACTATTTTAAACTTTTAATAAAATTCCATTGAAATGAATGAAAACATATAGTTGCTTAAAATTTAATTTAACTGGTTTTAAGGAGGCTTTAATTGAACTGAGATCTCTTTGCTTTAACTGTGTTCCCTCCCAATTTTCATTTCCCCGGATGATCAATACAGCTTTTGTTATTTTATAACAAAATACTTTGAGATGATATGCAAATGAGTTGGTCACACAAATAGATTCTTGACATTTCCTGTCTAAACCAGACAATGTTACATGATTACATTATCATAAATACAATCACTAAACATTTGCAGTCTAATATGCACTTAATTTTTTTAATCACTTCTCTTCCTCATCTGCTGTCATGCTATTTTGTTTAATGAAACTAGTACAAAGCTAGTGCCAAAATTGGAGACTTTTAACACCTGATTTTCAAATAAATACTGCAGTGCTCCAGCCCAAAAGACAATTGGCATTTGGCCCACAATAACCAGTATTTGTCCCATACTCCAGAAAGAACCTATATATAAGAATTCTTGCAGTACCTGTTTTACAGGCCTAACAAAACAAGTAATTTTACCCTGGTCAAAACACAGTTATTCAGTGAAGAAGATGCAAATAACAAAACAGGAGTACATTTTCTCTCATCTGGCCAAGCTCTGAATTTTGAAATAAATGTTAGATGAATTCAAACAATTAGAATTATTTCCCAAGTTAAACTGTCCTTGATTAAACAGAGAAATAATTCACGTAGTTTTCAGAGCTTCTAGGGTCCAATTAGTAAATCTTTCAATGAGGTTGCAAATAGGTGTGGCAGCTTGAAGAATCTTTTTTCACTATCTTCCATTATGAAGTAGCAATGAAAATATTGCATTGAAGGATGTATTAATATTGAAACTGTTATGGTAAAATATTTTGAAAATATTGCATTGAAGGATGTATTAATATTGAAACTGTTATGGTAAAATATTTTGAAAATGTTGCATTGAAGGATGTATTAATATTGAAACTGTAACTGTAACATATTTTGAGTTAAGAACAAGATATTTTTAAAACGTTGTATGTGTGCACAAGTTTGTTTACCAGTGTGAAAAAAGATATTACAACTCATCATTCTACCATCCAAGAACACAAATTTATTTATTTATTATAGCTTCCCATCTCAATCAGACTGGATGGCTTGTAATTCAAAAATATATACTAGAATTAAAATAAAAACGTTTTAAAACAGTAACAACTATTAAAAAAACAGCCCAAATAAATATACTATCAAATTAGCTCAAAGGGGCCAACTTGTAGCACAGTTCTGATAAATCTTTTCTGATTCTCAAGGCACAGAAACTATGCACACGCATATAAAGATAAATAACCTTTATTGTCATTTTTATATTGTGGGCACAATGGCACACATAAAAAATGAAATTTAGTTGCCCGCTCTCAAAGTGAAACATATACATGACACACACCTAAACATACTATGTACAACATATATATAGACCCACATCCCTACATATACATAGCAAATAAATAGTAAATACTGTCCATCTTGAATATATAACGCAAGGAGGAAGTTTGAGAGTTCGCAAGGTTAATGCTGTATGGAATGAAACTATGGCTGAATCTGGATGTTCTGCTACGATACCACGAAGCCTCCTCCCAGAAGGTAACAAGGAAACAGTCGTGAAGAGGATGTGTAGTTCCCAGAAAATCTTGCGGCCCTGCTCAGCAACGCTTCTGTGCTATGTCCTGGATGGTAGGGAGGGAACTGCCAATGATCTTTTCGGCCATCCTCACCACTCTCTGCACCGCCTTCCTGTCTGAAGCAGTGATGGCCCCAAACCAGACTGTGATGCTGTATGACAGGATGCTCTCGATTGTCCCCCTGTAGAAAGTGGTCAGGACAGGGGAAGGAAGATGTGCTTTTCTCATGCGGCGCAGAAAATGCAGGCGCTGCTATGCCCGCTTCACCAGTTTCTCACTGTTTAGCGACCAAGTCAGCCTACTTGTTAGCTGCACACCCAGGAATTTGATGCTGGTAACCATCTCCACAGGTGAATCATTAATGCACAGAGAAGTGTGGCTGTGCCTGCCTTTTCTGAAATCAACAATGATCTCTTTGGTTTTTCTTGTATTTAAAACTAGGCTGTTTTCCTTACACCAGTTCACCAACCCCTCAACCTCCTTGCAGTAAGCTTCCACCTTGTCATCCTGAATAAGGCCCACTACTGTTGTATCATCTGCGAACTTCACAATATGGTTGGTGGCAAACCTAGCACAGCAGTCAATACAGTCATATTACTGTAACTTCTGTGCAAAGTAGGAAATTATGACATCAGGCAGCTATTCTTTTTAACTACAGAGACAGACATGCTTGTAATCCAAGCAACATTTCAAAACTTTTTAAAAATATAGTAATTAAGTTTATGAAGGAAGTCAGAGTAGTTATCTGTCCTCATTATTTGCTCTGATGAAAGGTTTGTAAACCTGTCTCCTACAAATGGAATAGCCTTACAACCAAATCCTTATGATCTGGCTGTAGAAAGCTAACAGTAAACATTTGGTATATGCTCAAGAGATATTTTTTTAAATTACTGCTTCAAATCTTTCAAACAAATCCTGGTGAAAACACTTGGCTAGTCTGAGAAATGAAGGCTTGCACAATAGTGATTTGGGATAACAGATAAACGCATTCAATAGTAAGAATGAAGAGACAGTAATTCTCTTTGAGGGACTGCTCTATACAAACCATCCAACTTAATCTAGAGATAATACTAAGAATTTTTAATCTCCCACAAGGGAAGTTATCTGAGACACTAAGCAAAATTCTGCCTGGTTAGCTTCTGCCTAAGAGACTATCCCGAAATTCCTGTCCCATGAGCTAGAAAATCATTTTAAAAATCCCAGGTGGCGGCAGAGCAAAGCACTCTGTAGGGCTGCCGAGAAAACTACTACAGGAGATACAAATGTCACATGAGAATTCCTCTCCAAAGACTCCAACCCCCAAGATGCACTTCGAGTCTTTCTTTTGTATTGACGTTTTCAAATTAAAAAGGAAACCGGCCCTTCCATTCGTTTAAACAGAAGGCGGGAACAACCCTTACTGGCTTCCTAGAATCTAAAGCCCGCCCCTTCCCACCTCGCGAAAATTATGATCATAGCAATCGAAGGACGGCTAGAGAGGAAACATTAGCGCCAGGCGGATCGTAAAGCCGGAAGCGGAAGTGACGTCGGGCCGCTTTTCCCTTCAGGTTCCATTTTCCAAGGAGCGTTGGCGCGCGGCTTCCTGTTTCGAGGTAGCGTTCTAACCTCTCGCGCATCATGACGGACCGTTACACGATTCACAGCCAGTTGGAGCACCTGCAGTCCAAATACATCGGGACCGGCCATGCCGACACCACCAAGTGGGAGTGGCTGGTGAACCAGCACCGGGACTCCTATTGCTCCTACATGGGCCATTTCGACCTGCTCAACTACTTCGCCATCGCCGAGAACGAAAGCAAGGCCCGCGTCCGCTTCAACCTCATGGAGAAGATGCTGCAACCCTGCGGGCCGCCCGCCGACAAACCCGACGAGTCTTAAGCTTGCAGCCCTGCAGCCCTCCCCGAACGAGGAAGGAAGGAGGAGGGAGCGCCTTGCAGACCCTGCGGAACCTCTCCCCCTCTGAACCCTTGGATTCTGCACCGCCTCCTTCAAGCCATCCGTGACTTGTGCTTGTTGACTTGCGCGGTTGATATTGATTCCGACGTGTTTCGTACACCTACCTGGCGGGGAGGGCGTCTTCTGAACTTCCGCCCTCTGTAGCCTGCTTGGGACCTGGGACAGACGGAGCGGAGTGGAGCGAGGCCCGATGGTTTCCCTTCTGGCTGCGGCGTCCTGCGCTTAGAGACAGACGGGCACGGGGTGGCTTGCTTTAAAGACTTGTAAATGGCGCCTTTTTTCTTCATTCCCCATTTTGGAGTGTTTGGGAGGCATTTTCACAATTCGGTTTAATAAAAGATTATGCTTTTTTAAAAAAAAATGTGTGGGTAATCAATTAAAATAGCAACGAGACCCTGACAGATGGCATACTATTAATACAACTCTAAAATCCGGCTCGGTTTGTACCTTGTGTCTATATAGCCCTTGAGCAATCTCTGGTAAAAATGATTGGATGTGTAATTGGCATTTGTATCGTGATTTCTGTACAAAGGATGACCTATGTTTGGTCATAGATCATAGGAGGACCTATGCTTGGTCATCCTATTTAACTTTAAATTGGTTTTAATGACAAAGCCAAGGGTTTATATTTGTTATCCAGTGTATTGATCAATAACTAATGTAAAACAATACTGCGTAATGTATTTTGTGATCCTAATTGAGTGACGCTGCCCCAGATAGAACCAGTACAAAATTTGGGGGTCCTGGATTCTGGGCTCCTGCTCAATGAGAAAGTAGGTAGCTGTGGACAGGAGGGCCTTTGAACAGATCTATTAGGTGTGCAGATTATTTCCTTTCCTGATGAACAGGCCATACATAGTCATTCCTCCCTTAGTCACTTTCCATTTGGACTATTGTAATATGTTTTCCAAGAGCCAGTTTAGTGTAGTTGTTAAAGCAAGAGGCTAGAAACTGGAGGACTGTGAGTTCTAGTCTTGCCTTAAGCTTAAAGGCAGCAGGGTGACCTTGGGCCAGTCAATCCCAGATCTTGGAAGAAAGCAATGGAAAACTACTTTGGACAAATCTTGCAAAAGAAATTGCAGGAACCAGAAGTTAAGACTGATTCAAAGGCAGCATAAAAAAGTGCTCCACATGGGGCTATCCTTGAAGGTTATCCTTGAAGATTAGTCTGAAGCTAACATCCAAAATGCAGAATGGGTGCTTCTTGCTTACACAAAATGCTGCTCTGTTAACTGCACTGGCTTGCGAGTGGGCTTCTGGTTGCAATTCATGATGTTACTTATAAAGCTCTTAACAGCTCAGTTCCTAGTTATCTACAGCAGAGTTCTCCAATCTTTCTGGCTTGGCCCGGAAAGAAAGGGAGAAGCAGGGAAATAGGCGTGTGTTTGGCCCATGTGCAAATGGGCACGCACATGGCGCTAGCACATGCACAAGCAAAATGCATAGCCGCAGTGGCGCCCAAACGTGCACAAACAGTCCGCTGGCACCTGCATGACGCTGGTGGCAGTGCTAGCGCCCCTGCGCATGCGCAAATCGGGCCGCTAGCACCTGTGCGGCAGCACTACCGCAAATGGAGGGGTGCTCGCCAGCTGTTCCCGCGGCCCAGTGGCCAAGAGCCCACGGCCTGGTACAGGGCTGTGGACCATAGGTTGTGGACCCCTGATCTACAGGGATGTTTTTCTATTGTTACTGCCTAAGTAAGATCTGAAAGTGTTGGCAACTTTCTGTTCTTAGCTATAAAACACACACTTTATGATACTCAGAAAACATTTCTTGGTAGCTGCCCTGTCCTATGGAACAACATGACCACTGAGTTCTTTGTGGCCCAACTCTTGAGGCTTCCATAAAAATCTGGCTCTTGTCATAACTGCAGGATGATGGACTGGTCTCAATATATTTGTGGTGTTACGTTTTCCAATAAACCCTATGTACAGTATTTGGTGATATTGTTTTGTTGTTTTTAGTTGTTATTTACTGGACGTTTTAGTCCTATTGTGTAAAGTCTCTAGAGTCACTTTTTGAGTAAGGCAGCATAGAAGTTGACCAAAGGAAAAAAGAGGCCCTAGAACTGGAAACACTCTTGTTTACATAAGATTGTTACCTGTAAAAACTGGAAATGACCATGCTAGTTTTATTATCACATACTTCATCCAGGTTTTAAGAGAGATGGGAGGCTGAATGTATTAGTAAGCTGGTTTGCTGAGTTCTTCTAATGCGGGTGCTGTAAAAAGTAAAGGCTGCTATTCAGATGTCTGGAGGGCATGTTCTTATCTTCTTCCATGAGTTGCAGCCCTAAGAGCAGGCAAGCATTAATTTAGGTAGTCCGAAATAAAGCAGACGATAACACAATAGTCTGGTTTACTGGCCAATTTGAGAGAGTGCAGTCTGGAATGGTTTCACTGTGTTACTGAACAGATTTGTTCGAGTGTTTGTGTTAGATTGCATCTTTCAAAGATACAAGAACAAGTTGCACAGGAGAAAAGGGAATATGAAAAAAAATTGGTTTAAGAGGCTGAGGGAAATAAGTATGTACAGGATGAAAAGAGTGGAAAAAACTGGGAAATAAGGTGCTATTGAAAGAAATCATCTCCAGTTGAAACTATTAAATTTACATCAACTGTAATTTATATCAATCACTACACCAACTACAGAGGCTGTTTAGTGTAGTGCAGGGGTCTTCAAAACTTGGCCCTTTTATGACTTGTCGACTTCAACTCCCAGAGTTCCTCAGCCAGCGTGCCTGGCCAGGCACGCTGGCTGAGGAATTCCGGGAGTTGAAGTCCACAAGTCATAAAAGGGCCAAGTTTGAAGACCCCTGGAGTAGTGTTTGAGGTACTGGCCTAGAAAGCAGGAGACTCGTGAGTCCTAGTTCTGCCTTAGGCATGAAAGCTGGCTGGGTGACTTTGGGCCAGTCATTCTCTCAGCCCAACACTCCACAGGGTTATTATTGCGGGGAAAATAGGAAGGAGTATCAGGCCTGTTTGCTTCCTTGGGTTATTTATAAAAAAAGGTGGGTTATAAAGATCAGCGAGACTTAAAAATTCAGAGGAAATATCAGAATTTTGGAACAATTTTACAATATTTTATAAGTAAAACATTTGATAAAGAAAGCTGTCAGTACCGTAGTTATTTTTAATGAAAGTGATCTGTGGCTTGGTATTTTGAGTAAATCAAATGTATATAAATGAGAACAAGTCATGCAAATGGTATGTTTATGTAAACATAAAATGGAAATGAAGTAAAAATTTGAGAAATAAATAGTATGTCATAGGTATGAAGCGTACAGTAAATGCTACCGTTTTCCATTTCATAGCTTATTTTTATGCAACAAAATTATTGTTTCTGACTCTCAGAAGCCAAATGGGAAAGTCACAAATGGCGATTACCTGACCCAGGTATGCTGCAACTATCATAAATACATACTGCATACCAAGTGCCTGAATTCCGATTACATAAGCATGGAGATGCTATGACGGTTGTAAGGGCAAGGGCTAGTTGTAAATCACTTTTTTCAGTGGCAGTGTAACTTTGAGCAATCACTAAATTAATGGTTCTAAATCGAGAACTACCTGTATTCTGCTTATCTAGGAAATGCCCTATGTTATGACCAGGGCAGAATCATATGGGCCTAAATCCTCTGAGATCCGTGTGCTGGATTAGACTATAGCCTGATAATCTACACAATATATCTTACCCAGATTCTGTTCCAGAAGAAATAGGGGATGTTTTTTTGTGTATTGCTCCAGCTGAAATTTCAATACCATGTCCTTTAAAACAACAATATATCGGTAAAGAACTCTGAAAAATATATCCTGAGAATGATCAGCAAACTCAAGCAATTTAAAGCACTGTTGATTCAAATTACAGACCTGAAGCATTAATTTGCCCATTTTACATTAAATGCTGTGGAACTTAACTAGCTCAGTATTTGCTAATTCTAAATCCACTTTTTGAACGTTACTCAAATAGAGGTATGATTCGTGCTGCCTGTATGATTTCACTTTAAAGTTAAGTCAGAGTAAGATTAATCAGCGAACGGATCTTGAGCATCAATTTTAGTTCACCCAAATTCATATATGTTAATATGAATGTCAGTGTAACTGGGAAAGCAAACAATGAGAACAGTTATGTCTCCAATTTATATTACATGCTTTTGTTAGATCTTCCTAAAATCATTCTCTCTCTTAAGCACCTTAATAAAAATTATACAATCAATCTTGTTTTTAAAATAGTATAGAACAGCACAAAAACCCTGCAGAAAACTATATATTAGACTAGATCAGCAGCTCCCAACCTTTTCTATACCCCGCACCTCTAGAATGCTTCTGATATATATCGCACCCCTTACAAAAGTTCAAAATAACGGCAACGAATTATGCATATATATTATAATTTTGAGAACCCAAGTTTTTGCACCCCCTGCAATATCGTCTTGCACCCCCCGGGGGTGGGAGCACCCCCGGTTGGGAACCCCTGGACTAGATTATGTATTGTTCCATTGTATACCAAATTAATATCTCATAATTATAAATGACTGCAGTTGGCCTATCAGTAACTAACTTGATTTTACAGTATAAGATTTATGTAAAATCTAGAGTATTTTTTTTTAAAAGGATTTCAGATAAATTCTGTATTGGATATAAAATTCTACATATAAAGCAAGGGTGCCTAACCTTGGCAACTTTAAGACCTGTGGACTTCAACTCCCAGAATTCCCCAGCCATTCTAGGAGTTGAAGCCCACAGGTCTTAAAGTTGCCAAGGTTATAACTGTTATACAGTATCTGCAAATATGGAATTACTGGTAAAATATAGGTGTTGTAGTTCTGATGGGATGACTTTAAGTGTTCAGTATTTCTAAACATTATTTCAGATATGTTGCCTCTTACCTGTTACAGATTGGCCAGTATTTGTCCCTTGCAATCTGTTTTGAAGTAGTGTCCCCACAGCATTTGTTAAAGTTGGTTCTTTTTTGGAAACTCCTTGTTTTCCCTAGAAAACAGAGCATGCATAACTAAACAGAGTCACAGCAGAGGTTCACAATGTAATATAGTTAATCATTTATATATATTTAAAAATCTTCAAAGGAGCAAGAAGATAAGAAGACATTGATATTGACTGAGCAATTTTTAAATATTCCCAGTAAACTTCTCTTGGAAGGGAAATTCCTATCTAAATAATTTTCCTAATTCACTACTGTCTACCGCATAACTGATTCTGTTAACTGTGACTTTGTCATAACAAAAATCCATTGAATATTCTTTATAACTGTTGCTGAGCTAAATAGATTGCAAGCTTTTAAAACTTTTGCATCCCAACCCAATCAAAACCTAGACTACTTCAGGAGCAACTACTAGTTCTGTTCTTTGCTTGCTAAGTAGTAATAGAATATTACAGTCTAGGGCAATTTTCAGTTAACTCTATGAATGATAAATAGGCCAAAGGTTATAAAGGACAATTCTGTGAGGCTTGATAAACACAGTAATATTTGCAGAAAACCATCAAACTCTTGCTTCCAATGAGAGCTTTAAAATCACTTGTATTCTCATTTTTTTTAATTCCAGCTCTACTCATAACCAAACCACCAGACAGAATAGCAATAGCAATAACACTTATATACCGCTTCATAGTGCTTTACAGCCCTCTCTAAGCAGTTTACAGAGTCAGCATATTGCCCCCAACAATCTGGGTCCTCATCACCCTCAGAAGGATGGAAGGCTGAGTCAACCTTGAGCTGTTCAGGATTAAACTCCTGGCAGTGGGTGGAGTCAACTGGTAATACTGAGTTCTGCACCCCAATGGCTCATTAATATAATAAACCACAGTTTATAGTATATTAATAAAAACATACTTGTTTGCTGCTGAGAAAAGCCAATTCTTTTGACTTACAGGCTTTGGAAAAGTTAAAAAGTCTGTCTTTAGAAAGTAGGGTCCTAAATGTCTACAAATGACAGAACCCAAATTTCTTTTTTAAGATTTTTCTTTGATTTTTGCTTTGAGCTCAGCATCTAAACCCATGTAATCCTCCTCTGGCCAGTAGAAGAATTGTCTTCCTCTCCCCAAAACATTCACTTTGAATAACTTTGACTATGGTTAGCTTTTTTTTAAATTATGGCTTCTGAATAGTTTATTCATATAATTGTTCCACCATTTTTTTCTAAGTTCCAGAAAAGGTGACCGTTAGGAATTCTAATTTAATATTCTAGTCCAAAGAAAACCTTTTATGCAATAAATGAAGAACAATTCTAAAACAATTAACTTAAAGGAAAAGTGAAGAACCATTACTGGAAAAGTAAAGAAAAAAGTAGTTTTCATCCATCCCTTATTCCAAAGGATTACTTGTCGTTTCCTGAACCTGAAGTGAAAGAGTCACAACAGTAACAGGAATATGGTCAAAATTCTGCCATGTATGATGCTGCTTCAGAAAAGGGATGAGAGAAAAATGGCAGAAGCAAAGAACTTGAGTAGAGTCCAATTACTTACTGAACCTGGTTTGCCTCCCTTCTGGCCTGGGGCAAAGGATCTTCTGGCTGCTTGTTCTTTGCAAAAATTGATGTGCCTTTCTGCAGCAGTCTCATTAAACCGTCTCATACAGTAAGGACATTGAATATAATCTGAATACAACAAAGCACCATGGTTATCCCAAATGATACTTGGAAGATGAGTGTATGAATTGCAACTTTATAGAAATGGAGCAGATAAATGAATGACATTTCCATAGTTCTGCTCTCAAGAATACTATAGAAAGCTGTTGTTCCTCAAGCCCTAGGCAAGAAGGGGGAAAAGTCCTACTCACAATAAATATTTATTAATTGTCAGAATTATACCAGCTTTTGACTCAGAAAGTTACCTATATTCAGAGCAGAACGGATTGCATCTACAAATAAAATTGCTCATTTTAGACATATTCTCTTGAGTATATATAACCTTTTCTTCTTTTTTAAATTACTTTGCTGGGCAACAGTAACTGAATGGAAGGATATTTAGTGTAAAGAGCTACAGAAATGACCTTGGAGAAAATGAGAGATGGTTACCAAAACAAAAGCATACATTAAGTCCAGGAAACAGAAAGTGTGAAAAAGAAGTTCAGACAGGCTGAATTGTAATTCATTTTGGTGTGAGAGGGAGAGAAGGGCAAACACACACCAGCTTTCAAGATTTTAATTATTATAACTATATCAATAAAACCAAAGTTTTCTGACCTGACCTGCCTCAAAGGTTGACAGCTGGCTACCTGATACATTCCAGAATGTTTTCTTCAAAAACCTTCCAAACTATTTTTAAAACTCTTTCGAGTTTTGAGATTAGATAGAAACACTAGTTGAAAACATGAGGGCAGCTACACATTCATCCAAAGAATCACCATCTGCAGCCATCATATAATAGAAAAAAAATTAGGCTGAGAAACCTTTAGAGCAGGGGTAGGCAACCTTGGCTCTTTTATGACTCGTGGACTTCAACTTCCAGAATTCCTGAACCAGCATGGCTCAGCTTGGAAACCTCTTCCTTTTCCCTCAGCATGGCTGGCTTAGGAATTCTGGGAGTTGAAGTCCACGAGTCATAAAAGAGCCAAGGTTGCCTACCCCTGCTTTAGAGACTACCGTATTACTGTCTACAACCCATGACCCCCACTTTTCTATTTTTAAGCTAAGATGAAGTTTCAGTACATCACCTGGGTTAATGGATGGAGGTGGTGGTGGTGGAAGAGGACGGCCTTCTTTCATGGCTCGAGTTGCAAGTTTAGCTGCTCTGATGGCCGAAATAAAATCTTCATGCTGCTGCCTCCAATTTGATTTTTTCTCCCGTCCATTCTGGAAAGTAATTAGGTTTCCCTTCCATCAATCAGAGCATATATTAATCACAGGTGTTGTTTTGAAAAGCAATTTTAAGAGAGTTTTGAACAGATTATGAATAATAAAAATATTCCATTATAAGAGGCAGCTTGAGTAGTGGTTAAGCCATCTGGCTGGTAATGGGGAAACTGTGAGTGTTAGTCCTGCCTTAGGCACAAAACCAGCTGGGTGACCCTGGGGCAATCACACCCTCTCAGCCCTAGGGAGCAAGTAATGGCAAACCACTTCTGAAAATGTTGCCAAGAAAACTGCAGGGGTTAGTCCAAGCAGACTCCAGGAGTCAATAGTGGCTTGAAGGTACAAAATACGTATATTATTGTTATTAGGTGTTTTGGACAAAGAGAATTTCCCAGGTTTGCTTTGTTGTAGGAAAGCCAATACTGTAGTCATTGGATGGGAATGATGGTTTGGAAAAGTAGATTGCTTGGGAGATCTGACAGAGTAGAACAAATGGAAGGGACATTGCACCTTTTCTACAGGAACATAAATCAGCGTACCTAACATTCCCTCCATTTTTTTCCCTTCCACCACAAGCCTGAGCTATATACTGGGCTGAGGTGGAATGACTAACCCAAAGCCATTTATTTTCCATGATTGAGTACATGGATAAGGTGAGAAGCTAAATTCATTAGTCCAGGTGGAAGAACATGGTTGAATCCTTATAGCAGCTACATGAATGAGGCAAAAATGGTGGGCCCTTAAAGTTTACATTTCTAGGCCAGGAAATACAAATTTCACTCTTTGATAATAAGGGATGAGGCCCTAAAGCTATTCCTGTTAACAGCATTTATTTCAGATGAATGTTCGCAGGGCAGCAGAAGACAAAACATGTTACTCCCATTTTATATCCGATAATGAAAGGTTAGAATTCCAGGCATTAGCTCAGAGATCTCCAACCTTTCCGGGCTTGCGGCCCGGAGGGAAGGAGAGTAGCTTTCAAATTGGAGTGTGCAGATGCAAACGGCGCCGCATGCGCTGGCGCAGCACTAGCGGCCCCATTCGCACATGCACAAATAGGCTGTGCACACCTGCCCAATGCTAATGGCCCCATTCGCACCTGCATGCATGCACAAACAGGACCATGGGTGCTAGCGCGAGTGGGAGGGAGTGCACACTCATGCGTGCGCTCACCAGCCAGCTATTTCCGCGGCCTGCTGGCCAAGAGGCCACGGCCCAGTAGTGGGCCGCAGCCCATAGGCTGGGGACCCCTGCATTAGCTAAATTTTGATGATCAAATAATAAATTTTTGGGGACCTTCCAAACCTCTATATTAGGACAACCCCAGTCTACATAAAGAATGCAGACATCCCCTTCTCCAGCTCTATTGTTGCAAGCCATCTCAATGTCAAGACTTTGATACTCCTTAAAACATATTAATGAAAACCTGGGAATGGTGTTGAGAAGTCTACCTTTGTGGGTGGCTTCTTTTTCACTGTTGGGATGTCAGTTCCCTGTAGTCGTTGTTTCGAGGAATTGAACGCCTTGCGCTTCTTGTTGAAAATTTTTTTGCATATCGGATTGTGCCTTGCCTAAATTAGGAAAGGAAAATTCATATGGTCACATTCCTGAACTAGTGCAGTCATATATTATTTTTGATTGTACTTCAAACTCTTTCCCCCCCTCCCCCCCTGTAAAATTATGATCATTTCAACCTTAGTGTATTATGTATCTTGATGTTTAACTGGGAATAATATGCTTGTGTGTCACACATAATTACACTTTACTTCTACGTGTCCCAATTCATAGCATGTGATCACTGTTTTTGGCAGGCTAATTGGCCAATCTGTTTTGTGTGCAGTTTAAAAGTTAGGAAGGATTGCGTATCACAGAGAGAAACTGAGCCAGTGGCTATTTTTAATCTGTATGTACCAGGTTTATATCCTACTTTGTTTATCACTTAATTACAGGTGCCATGTGTGGTTAGTGACTCCAAACATTGTTTAATTTTCTCTGAATTGGATACAGATGCTGGGAAGATTTATAACCTATGACTTAGACCCCCCCCCAATTTAAATATTAAGGGTTTGGGTTTTCCCTTCTCCAATATGTAGTTTCAGGTAGTCCTTGACATACGCCCACAATTGGGACCAGAATTTATGTGGCTAAGCAAGGTGGTCATTAAGTGACTTGTGCTGGATTTTATCAACCTTTTTTTTGCCATGATTGTTAAGTGAATCACTACAGCTGTTAAGTGAATTATAGGATTTTGAATCCTGATTCTGAATCCATAAACATGAATGGCCAGAGTTGGGATATATCACCATTCTCACATTTAGTGTAGATTAGAATTATACACTTTTATGAACAAATCTGTGCTTTACAAAGGCTTTTGTTAAATGCTTGCATAAATCAGTACAACAATTGTCATCAATCTTCCTGCTAAACATCTTCCTGTTTTTATTTCACTTGTTTCTGAGGAGATGTTCATTGAGTGAATTTGATTAAAACAGGTACCGATTCTTTTTCTTTTATCACTTAAATCAATTCAGTACAAAATGCTCTTTTCTTACCAGTGCTTCCAGTGCAAAATGCCTTCCACAGGTGTCGCAAGGAAGCAAATTTGGTGCGCCAACCTCTGTATGGAACAGGAACAATGATTATTTATCTCTAAAGTATAAGCAGTTTTCAAACATCTCTGTAAATATAGTCTTAAACATCCTTCCTCCGGCTAAAGGAAACAAATTAATATGTAGTATCCAGAACTTATTTTATCTGCTGTGAAGGAGTAACTGAATAATATACCCTAGCTGAGTTAGAAGAAAGTTCCAGTGTTCAATAAAACTTAATTCTAAATCAGTGCACACAGGATTGCTCATTCGGGCTGAATATAATGACTTAATGCTATTATGAATTGCAAGAACAGTCCATTTTATATGTTTTATGTCTATAGTTTTAAAAGTCAAAGATGTCTTGAACCTTCTGCCTCCATTGAATTTCTTAGTGTTACTTTGAGGCAGAGGATGCAGAGTTTTAATGAAAATCCTCAGCAGTTTAAGATAAAAACTGACAAAATCGATGGCATCATCTTGTGTGGGCTATTTCAGGAATTCTGAATTTCTTTGAACATAGATACCTTAAAAATAAAATATCGCAGCAAGCCATTTACATAGTTATTTTTTATTGCTTTTAGGATTCTAAAGAAGTCTAACAAATGTTGCTTGAGATAGCTTGTTAGGAATGAGTCTACATGCCAAGTAGAGTAAATAATTCTTTAAAATTACACTAAATAAATATTCTGAAGCACTCATTTAAATTATTTTTACCCCAAATTTTAATTCAAGGTACAATAATTTACAAAAATAATTAGTTTGTGGGGCTTTTAGAAAACTGCTTAGGAATCCATCCATCCGAGTATGACAGAGCATACTAAAACATTAAAGAGTTTATTTGGCTTTTGGCTTAGACACTGTGGCTTATTCAAAAATTATCAGTTGACTTAGCCTCATTTGCAAACCTGGCTAATGTCAGTGCATTTATATTAGAGAATCATGGCTACACAGTCCTTGCGAGAGGGTTTTGTGTGAGTATATATAGCTCTATCTATCTATCTATCTATCTATCTATCTATCTATCTATCTATCTATCTATCTATCTATCTATCTATCTATCTATCTATCTATCTACTTTTCCCCTTAAGTATGGTTAAGTATGGTTAATCATCATGGTCCTGATCAAATACAGGAGTAAATTAAATACTCTTAATTATGCAGTTATATTTTGATTTTTTACACTCTTTACATTATGAATTTAAATTATTTGAGGGGTCCTGGTGCTGTCTCAGCTTGGGTTGTTTGCTTGCAGACATTTCATTACTCAAACTAATATTATCAGTACTAGTGGAGACTGGGATTTGTTCTCAATTCTGCAAGTAAACAACCAAGCTCAGAGAGCATCAAGGACCCCTCATTTCAACCCTGAGCTACAAACGTTCTCCTTTATCCTTATCCTATTGCTTTGGTGCCCAAAAGCAAGAGTGTTACAAAAAGTTAGGCTTCACCATCTCCTAAGGAACCGTCCAAGAAAATAAAAAAAGACATGTCAGAAATGGCTACCTGACAGAATGATTTTTCAATGCAGTTACATCACTGCATGTGATTTATTATGAGATAGTAATTGAATAAAGGCTACAGATATATTTAAGCACATCATGCAAAGATACCAATTTGAAATACTTTTAAATAAAAACACTGACAAATTGTTTCACTGTGATATACAGTTACCCAATATTCAAAATAGCTATGTTGTTGGGTACTTCATACCTGTGGCATATGCTTTGTTTTCAGAATCCAAACTCATTTCATAGCGCAGTGATTTCGGGTTGTCTTTAATATTTTTTTCAGGGATTCAGATGTACCCGATAGCTTACTTTCCATTGTCTAGTTCCCTTGCTTGCAAGATTCCAAGTGAAATGCCATTGGCTGACCAATTAAACAATTATGACACAGTTCATTGTGTAATGATGCACAGTATTTTATGTATTTTTGCTGTCTTACTTACAAAGTAATAAATGTAGGATAGAAATTTAATAAATAAATAAATAAATATCTAACCTTTAGCGGCTTAGCCAGTTTCAAAGCTCTTTTTAAAGACAGCTTTTTAAAGAGCAGTGCCAAAGTAGATCCCATTAATATGAAATTTTACAGATTACTGTAAAATCTTAAACTTAACCTCTGCCATCTAAGCACAGTAATTTTCCTTGAATCTCTCTCCTGTATACAGCAACCAAGAAATATAAAAATAAATTTATCATCATCATCATCATCTTCCTAGCCTTATTCCCACAGGTGCAGGGTCTGCTTTTTGGATTGACAAATGCCACCTTGCATGATCAAATGTAGCATCCGGGTCCAACTGGGCAATTTTCATATCTGCATTTCTTATGCCTTGCCATCTTTGCTTCGGCCTTCCACCGGATGCTTGCCATCTGCGTTAAAGTGGAAGGTGATTCAGGCATAGGTGTGGGTCCTGCTCGTAGGACATGGCCATACCACTGTAGGTGTTTCTCCTGCATTTTCTCAAGTATTGGCGCAGTGCCCATTTGGTGTTGTACTGTGTCATTGCTGACATGGTCAAGAAGAGAAACACCCAATGACCAACAAAGCATGTAGATTTCCATGGCGTGTAAAGAACACTCAATGCGTTTGGGGATTGGCCAGCATTCAGTGCCATATAAAGCTACTGGGTGTACCATTCTTTTAAAAGATAAAAACGAATTACTTTTATTATAATGAAAGGTAATAAATGAATTTGGAAAAAAATTATTATTGCTGTGGCAATAGAAGAAATATATTACACTGATTTTATTGTTGTGGTAACCAAAAAACTGTTTACATGTAAGTAAACACTGGTGGTTAGATTTTTATAAACAACACATTGCCATTATTTTTACACTTCTGATATGATAAATTGAAAGTATCTTTTCCAGTTAGCAACCAGACAGAAGTGGCCATCGTCCTTAACAAGAAGCAGTTCTTCCATTACGACAGCCTGAGTCCTTGAAGATTCTGTTTCACGTTAAGCAGCTCCTTCTCTTGCCTGGTCTTCTCCTGCTTGAAGGCTGACTTGTTTGTTTTCTTTTCTATCCTGCGTTCCTAATGGGGAAAGAATTTACAATATGAATATATATCACTCCATGGAAATGTTGTCAAAGCAATCAGCATTGCAGAAACAATTTTAGCAATATCTGTCTCAGAACTCTTGGCAGGTGAGGCTTAATGCACTGAAAGGATGCCTAATTTTTCAGATGTTTATAATACCCTTCATACTTTTTAAAGCAAGGCACATATCTTCAGTTTTTATTTTCACTATGTATGTGTTTGCATTTACAGTAAACCAGGAGTCCCCCCCCCCCACTCAGCATAGTGTGTGCAATTTAGAGATGATCTAATCAAATGAACATAAACACCGTTTCAAACCATTCCATTCATATCTTGCCTAAGAGGGCAATCCACAAGTCTTAGCATCTCATGTCTCTCTGCTTCTTCCTAAAGAAATATTTTCCACAAGAGACTAAAAGAAAAAAAAACACTGCAAGGGACTAAGGGGGGGTGAACTCCCCACAATGGAGGTCTATGGAGATTCTCAGTCATCCAGGTCATGGTTGTCCCAAACGTTGCTCAGTTTGTGCATATACCACATTGCTCAAACTGAGCAATGTGGTATATGCAGTACAATGCAGGGAGCCATATGCAGATCTGTACATTGGGGAAACAAAACAACCACTTCATAAACGCATGGCACAACATAAGAGAACAAACCCATCAGGACAAGATTCAGCAGTCCATCTGCATTTAAAAAACAAAGGACACTCTTTCAAAGACAGCAAAGTCCACATTTTGGACAGTGAGGACTGCTGGTTTGAAAGAGGGGTCAAAGAGGCCATCTATGTCAAAATTGAACAGCCCTCTCTCAACAGAGGGGGAGGGATACGACATCATCTATCTCCAGTCTACAATACAGTCCTTTCAACAGTTCCAAGAAGGCTCCACACCCATTTGCACTACTCAGATGACCTGACAACACAGATAAGCCTCCAGGGGTTTCAATGATTCACGGTAAAAGAATGCAAATGACCAGCTATCTTCAAGGAGTATAAATCATGCCATTCCCCACCATCCAATCAGAGCTGAAGAAGCTTCTTGGATGAGAAGCGAAACGTCTTCAAGAAAAACAAGAAAGTCCAGTTGCCTCATGAAAAAAGCACCTTTGGGATCCCCACAATGGATTATTGGGGAGACAGGAGGTGGAAGGCAAGGTTTAATCCGTTGCACGCTTTCCTTAGTCTGTTGAGGAGAGGGGTCCCCCTTTTATAGTTACTAAGTTACGGTGGAAGGGGTGGGACTTGTTATTGACATTCAGAAGTCTCACCTCCTTTGATCTGGGATTCTGGGATTTTTTTTTTAAACCAACAAGTTTTTCCACAGCCACAAAATAGTTTGGCTGAGTTCTCAATTACTACTACTGAACCATGTAAGATAATTCGTATTTTACTCAACTAGTATTATATACACCTCCATTTAAAAAACTGAGGATCATTTATGAAAAAAGAACAAAGAAAAACAAGGGCAAAAGGCAACTGTCATTCCTTCCATAAACCCCTCCCTAAACTACAAAAGCAGCCCATGGCCATCATCTGAGCTAATCTAAGTCAGATGGAACAGAATTATTTCTACTGCCTTAAGTAGGGCAAACCGAAATCCTAAATGGAGGTATTCCATAAGGTGAGAGTTGCTATTGAGAAAGCATGCCTGCAGGTCCCATACCTTCCACTTCACAAGAGCCATCCCTCTGAAAAAAAACATAAAGATAGCCTGAATCTGACAGGGAAAGATGGTCCTGTAAGTACATAAGTGGCAAGCCATGTAGGGTTTTTACACATTAAAACCAGCCCCTTGAATTGGACTTGGAAGTTTATTAGTAATTGGTGCAAGGGTCTAGGACATAATGCTACAAAATCTCTGTTCTTTCTTAGTAACTGTATCACTACATTTTCAGAACTTTTTGAAATCAAGAAAGTAAAGGCTCAGAATGAACAAAGTCTTGCAACAAGAGTCAAAGATAATAAAAACAAGTTTCTTTCAACATATAAATAAACAAGAAAAAAATCAAGGAAACAGTCTGTCCACTAAAGAGAGAAGATGGCAAGGAAGTAACAAGGCAGTAGAGAGAAAGCAGAGCTGCTTAACTTATTCTTTGCATAAGCCTTCACGCAAAAAGAAACTATAGCCCAGCCTACAGAAGACATAACTGTAAAAGACAGACTAGAAATAAAAATTAAAATAAGCAAGAAAATGGTAAGAGAACATCTGGGGATTGGACTAGAAGACCTCCAAGGTCCCTTCCAGCTCTATTCTGATTGATTGATTTCCAAGCCTTTTCCAAAACCAGTTTCATATTAAATGCATTGCAGTAGTTTAAATGCACCAGCCACTGTCAAAAGACGACCAGCAACTCAAGTGGAGTTGGACAAAGCCCTCTGGTCCCAGCCTTCATTTGTGGCTTGAGCAGATGCTGCATATCCCCAAATCATGGAGCTGTTGCTTCAATGAGAGAGCAACCCCATCTAGAGGTAACATCAGAGCCAGATCAAAGCCATCTACTTCTTCCTACCCCCTTAGAAAGTAACAGAGCCATCACAGAAAGGCTAGCAAATGCTATCATTCTTGCAATTGTTCTCCTTGGTGGGACAAGGGAAGGACCTAGGCCTCGCGGATTGTGGAAGGCCTATGCCCTGTCCCTGCCCCACCCCACCCGGGAGCCTGTTCCTTTTCCTCAGTGTTCCAGTTAATGACCCTCACATTCACTTAATGACTGCTTTGCTCGACGACCAAAATCCAGGACTCAATTGTGATTGTAAGCGGAGGACTACCTGTAACTTAAAATGTTTTTTTTTTAAATCCCCCTTTCTCTCTACCATGTAAGAAAAAAATGACTTATTGACATTACCCTTTAAATTTACCTCAGGCCTATCATAGCACAACTTCTAATTAGGCTCATGTCACTTCTTCATTCATTGGGATGGTTTTATAGTTATGAAGTTCTACATGTGTACGAAGCCACAATCTCGCTAAAGCTATTCTACTCAGTGCCTAAATGGCAATCCTAAATAATCTATTTTGAGTTCCATCCTGTGGGAATAATATATACACTACACAACATTCCAGTTATTTAATATACATTTCTGAGTTATGACCTAACAGTAGTTATTCCCCTTGCTTCAGTCAATTAAAGGTTAATAAAGTTAATTAATGAAATACATTTATTTTAAACAATTTAAATAAAACTTACTTTTCGCTCTTCTTTGATAGCTTGTTTCCTAGCTTTCCGATCCTCCTTGCTCTCATCCTTAGAGCGTGGCTGAGTGGATACTCTTGGCAAATCAGAGTCATTAATCCTTTGCATGTGCTCAGTCTGTTTAGCTGTAGATCCTCTCTGAGGCAAAACATCTAGAGGGATTCCTGTCTTCTTAGACACTCTAATTGATTTAAGCTATAAAAAATACATGGAACTAATGAATTTTTTAAAACAATGAGTTAACTGGGTCAATGAAGCCTGCAGAAGCCAAAATACTAAGCCAGGTAATAAATTGAACAAAATGTTTAGATGTCATTGGGGGGAAAAATTGGTCCCTATGTTAATTCATGTTTGATATGTTAATTCCTTATACATGCAGTATACATTCATTCACTCATAAATTACAAGCTGGATCCAAGTTGAGTCCAAACTTAATCCATCCATCCTTCCTTCCTTCCCGCCCTCCCTCTAAATCTTAACTTATATGTATCTAGATTTTGGAGGTGAGAACTACTAGAAAAGGGCTAACTTTCAAAGAGACAGACCACAAACTCTACACTATTTCTACAGTATATTCTCTCTCTCTCTCTCTCTCTCTCTCACACACACACACGCACACACACACTCTCTCTCTTATATGGCTGCTCAACTCACACAAAATAACTTTGGATGATGTACAACAATTGAATAAAACACAAATGGATAAAAACACAAATGGATAAAAAGAAATAATTAAAATAAGAATACTATCAAAACATTTTAAACGATACAAATCCCATGCAGAGAGCAAGAATATCAATCACAATGGAGCCAACTAAAATTGTCTACAGTTCTCAAAAACCCCAAGGCCAGATGGCATAACTAGGTCTTGAAGGACTTCCTAAACAATAGCATGGAAGGAATGAGCCTAACATCGGGGGGGGGGGGGGGGGAGAGAATATGCTACAAGGAGAATGTCATGGCAGAGAAGGCCTGCCTCCTGGGGCCCATGTAATGCAAATCCCTGGCTGATAGAAACCATGTCTACCCTGTTAGATCTAACAGGAAGTCAATTGGTGAGGCTTTTTGGAAGTTTTTGACATTTATTTCCAGTTTCCAGGAAAATTTATGGCCATAATTCTGGGCTCAGTTATGGTGGTAAGTCAAGGGCTACCTCTATTTGAAATTAAAAATCCCCTTAATCAGATTTTTGAATATACCTCTAATAGATCTTTGGATCCCATTCACTGCAATAAGAAGTCCTTAAAGTGTAATGGAAACTTCCACTCACCTTTTTTGGCACCTCAATAAGTTTTGGATGATTGTATAAGTTTGAATAAGTACCTTAAAGTGAAGACATAATATCAAAGGTTAGCTTATTAAGAATCTAATTTTCTCCTGAACTTTTGATTTGAAATGTCTGAAACAGTCTATTAATAGACAATGTTTAAAACTCAAATTATCATGAAGGTCTTTGAAGCTAATGAATGTGTATGATAATTAAGTATATTAAAAAAGCAAAAGCTGCTTAAAGGAAATAAGTAAACTTGATTCTTAGCAAAAACAGCATTATTCCTATATAAATATTCATTATTCTGCATGAAGGGTCCTTGGTACTCTCTGAGCTTGGTTGTTTTCTTGTAGATGTTTTATTACCAAACTAGGTAACTCTGCATATTGCTGTTGCTATTAAATGCCAGATTAACAAAACCTTCTTTTATGGCTGACCTGGTGTAGATTGTTGAGATGTGACTGCGTCTGGAAATTTCTCTTGGAAATGTGCTTATTTGGTTTCTGGGTGAAGCATTTAGGGTGAGGGGTGGCAATTGTTATATGGGTGTCTCTGATGGCTTTCAAAGGCACAGCTCCACAATTTACTGGATGTGAGATTCTGTTCATTAAATTGGGGTCTAACGATCAGTTAAGATCCCTACACCCTGCTCCATAGCAACATCCCTACCTGAGTTCCTTGACTCCATCTCAGGGTTTGGCACTGGAAATCTCCAGGCCTGGGGAATTTCAATCTGCATTCCTTGGGAATGGGCTCTAGGGTCCCTCAGGAGTTTATGGCCACCATGACAACTGTCGGCCTATCCCAGGTCATCTAGGACCTATTGTTGTTTTTATGTTGTTGTGGCAGCAGTGGTAAAGTGATCTGGAATTGGAAGATCTCTCTGTGGCTCTTCTGTCATGGTAACCATGAGATTCTCGGGTGCTGCCCTCCACCACAGGAAGGCTGGACCTGTTTGATTGGTTCATCTATGGGAACTGAGGGCGCGAAAGGGTTCCAGAGGGAGCTGGGGGTTGTTCTTAATGGTCTGCAGCACACTCTGGTTCTGGCTGTCACTTGGAATAAGAGGCAAGGTTTTGGACTAGAATCAGATCTTTCGGGCACCAGGGTCCAGTTCCATGGAGAAAGTTTTTTCCACGGACTGGAGAGTGTATGGTTTTGTGTGCTGCCTGCATCCCACTGATGGCGCTTTGCTTGTTTGTGCGGACTGGTTGCTGGCATGCCATGGCCCGGTACCGGTCCACGGACCGGGGGTTGGGGACCCCTGGACTAGATCATGCCCATGCAACCTCTCCTGGCTCATGATCCTGTCACTTTACATGTTTCAAGGATATGTTGAGGGAGATGAAACAGATTAAAACAGGTTAAGAGACATCTGGAATGTTTCTGGAGATCACTGAGGAATGAACTTGACCAAACATGGGTGAAATTTTTAATGGTTTTTATACAGTATATTGTTTATTACTATGTATGCCATCCAGAGTCACTATATGGGCAACTAATACAAATATGAGTAAATAAATAAATACTCACTCAAAATGGATTCACAATCCCATTTTTCTTTTGGTTCTTCAATTATTAAAGTTACCATTTCTTCAATCTCGTCTTCTTCCTCATTCAAGGGTAACTCTGCTTCTTTCTTGGTTTCAATATCATCAACTTTCACACAACTTTTAAAGAAAAAGAAAGATGCGTAAGGCAAATAAATTAAATTTAAATGTTTTAAAATACTGTCATTTTCAAAAACCTGCCAACTTTTTTTTTTTTTTTTTTTACTTAAATCACTATTACTTAGACTAGCCATTTACCTGAGAGTTATGGTCATTAAGGAGATCGTCATGGGACTGACCCAATTTTACAATTTTTTTTAGTGGTGGAGTTATTAAGCGGACATTCCCGTTATCAAGTGAATTTTTGCCAGAAACCTGAAATAAATGCCAGGTTTGGGCAAAAACATCATAAATTGCATCCATGTGACCATAAGACACTGCAAATGACCGCAAATGCAGGCCGGCTGCTGAGCTCCTAAAATGCATTCAGTTTGGAACTGGGTCATAAGTACCTTTTGGAGAGGGTGTTGTAACTTAAGACTGGTTGCTAAACAACTGGTTCATAGACCTGTTAACATTGCAATCAGTAATCAATCCAGATATAACCAAAGTCTTAACTGAGTTCTTTCCTGAAATGTGCCACAGCCATATGATTTATTAAAGAAATATATTCATTTTATCACCAGATGTTTTGCTGAAGTCACTAGAGATGCATATAAAAAGATACCAGTCATTAAAAAGGTTCCCTCTTAGCATTAACAGGAAAGATGAAGCTCTTGCCAGCTACGACGGTGATTGCTCAACCTCTATAGAGGGAAGAAAGGCTTGGCAGATGCCTACACTGCTGTTTGGGCATGAGGCAATACTTTCTAAAGTTTGTTGTGATTCTGTGCCAGCCTGTGATCCCGGTAGTTGAGTCTGGGGAATCAGAGGAGGAGGAGGAGGGGCCTGGAGATCCATCAGAGTCGGAGGGAGGCTCTGATGAGCTGCAGGACTTACAAACTAATGAAGAGGCTGGTCTTTCCACTCGTGATCGAGCTGAGAGCCAGCTGTGCTGGGAAGCTGAGTCGGACTTGGAGGAAGCACAGCTGGAAGACCTCAGAGACGCTCGTAAACGTAGACAGGTCACACGAGTAGGACAGAGGGAGGCAATGGGGCGACTCCAGGGGAGGAGGAGAAAGCAGTGAGAAGCCACGCCTTGGGGACTGCGTAACAAAAAGGGAATGTGTGGGCAGGGCTGGTTGCTGGAGGCAACCGTTTGCAAAGAACTTCAGTATCAAGAGATCATGGTCTGTTTATTTTGCCTGTGAGTTATTTCCCATTTGACTCATGCTCGTTTTGCTTTTGGACAAGGTCTCCTTTGGAAAAGTGTTCTGTTGCTTTTGTTTCCTGGGACAATTATCAGGTCTGTAACTCAAATAAAAAGGGTTTATTTTCCAGTCTACTGTTAAAAGAGGGGTTGTCTTTGTGAAGTAACAAGGACGCGCGTAGGCTGGGACAGAACAAAGTTAGATTTTTTAAGGACTGAGATATGACAAGTTAATTATGCTTTAAATCACTGGTTTAACATCAGTAGTATCAGTGTTTTATCTATAAGCTGCTCATTGTTGAACAGGTACACAGAATTTTTCTAAGAAGCACACTACCCAGTAAGGACCCTTTACATACTCCTTTGCTTTCTCTCTGAAGTAGTCATTCAAAACTTCCTGTAATCGAGTACTGTCACTTTGGATGAAACCTTCTAATTCGGCATTATCCAGTGGTCCAATTTCATCATCATCAAATTGTTCGAAAAACTAAATGTGAAACAAATCATTGTTATTTAAATCAACCCCATATACTTTCAGTAACGAACTTAAATCACAATCCTCAAACGTATTTAAAAACAGATTTAAAATGTATTCGAGGACGATTAATTTACATCCCCTTCCCCTTTATATAACAACCAACATTTTCTACTGATGAAAAAAGCTCATGTAACAAAAGTTACGGTTACCCCAGTGATTGAGCTTTCTCTCTGTCTAATTTATATAGCCACCCAACTCACAAACAAGTGATTCTGGGTGGTATGCAATAAAACTAAATAAATAAATAAATATCTAAAATCATTATCACTGGCAAATATTAAAGTGTTAAAAACCTTAATTTCTTTTAGACAAGAAATAAGGCACAAGTCAAGATATGCCATAGCATTAGATACAGTATTATACAACTCCTTAAAATTCTTAAGGAAAAGCACATTAACAGAGCAATAGTTTTACATAGAAGGGGTGTTAAGAGATCAGGATTAAAATTAAGTAACATTTTCTAAATATATGCCAATAATTACAATAACTGTTGTAGGTTTATTTCACCTTCTCAAATCTTTCATCCAGAAGTGTCAGTTGTTCATTTCTTCTCAGGACTGAAGAGGTCATGGAATACTCTGTGAAACGGCTCTTGGTCTCTTCTTCCATGAAAAGGAATTCTTTCATCTTCCCTTTAAAATCACAGTCATCTGACAAAGGACCTTCAGAATCATATTCTTCACCACTTCGAAAATCTTCTCCATCCTCTTCCTCCTCCACATCTTCCCAAGCATCTTCATCTTCAGATAAGCTGGCAATAACATATACATTGACTTCCTTAAGTTTACACTTCACTTTACTAATAGGCTAATAGTTCATGATTTTTCATGTACTGTATTTCCCCGAAAGTAAGACCTACCTCGAAAATAAGCCCTGGCTTGATTTTTGGAGGTGGGCCTAACATAAGCCCTCCCCCCAAAATAAGCCCTAGTTTTGGGGTGAGGCGCACACCTAAAAATCAAGCTAGGGTGGGGGTGGGAGGGTGGAGCTGCCCCATGCGGCCGATACCCACTTGCCTTGCAGCCAGGCCTCTCCTCGCCAGCCCACTTCTGCGGTGTCCCCAGGCCTGCATTTCACAGTCAGAGGCCTTTCCGGAAGGCCTCTGCAGCCGAGAACCGAGCTATGGATTGAATCCATTGCTTGGTTATCGGCTGCAGAGGCCTTCCAGAAAGGCCTGACTGCAAAATGCAGGCCCGAGCTCCATTCTCAGCTGCAGAATGAAGCTGCTCCTTCGGCTGCAGAAGAAGTGGCGGCTGGGCGGGGCTGCAAGTGCCAGAGGTGAGTGGAAAAGAACACCCCCCCCCCGAAAATACGACCTGGTGCCTCCTTCAGAGGCCAAAAAAAAACAAAAAAAAAAACGGGTCTTATTTTCAGGGAAACACAGTATTACTGCACAGTATAACTAAGAATGAAATAGTAATCAATCAAGACCTGAAAAAGGTATAAAGAGTGGAATAATTTTGATACACCCAGTATTGGGATTCCCTTTCCAGTAGAAAAATGAATAAGATAATAAAAACATAGTCATATGTTTTTCATTCCATTACCAAGAGAGTTCCTTCTCCAGTTCTAGGCTTCCAGGTTTATTAGCTTTTAAAATGAAGTCATCTTCAAGCAGATTATCTGGACTGTCAAAATCAAAGTCATCATCTAGTGCTGCAATAATGTCGGGATCAAGATCCGGCCTAGGCCCTATTGTTAGATAAAACACTACGTTAAAAAGCAATTTTGACAGGATTAAGTCATTTCTCAGAATTATCAGTTTCCCTGAACAGAAGTTATTTAGCAAACAGAAAAAATAATCCATACAACAGCAATTAGTTAGAAAACTACCTTCTCCTGTTACCCTCAGATCAAACCTGAGAATTTTTCAAAAGTGTTTTAAGGTTAAATTGAATGGAATAGTGATCAGTACTGTCTTCTTGCCTTGATGAAAATAACGTGTTACCTCAAGGCAAACAACAGCTATCTTATGCACCCTTGTAATTTATCTCTTTTTACAGATTAGGACAGTAACAGAATTCCTCAATCACATATACGTTAATAATGTGAAGAACAGATTAAAACGGTTTTATAGAAAAAATTTCATTTTTCATATCAAATATAAATGCACATAAAAGAATGTAGTGTAAATGAAGTACCTGGAACAGGAGCAGCTTTATTTAATAGTCCCACATCTTCTTCAAATTCTGATGCGAATACGGAGGAGGGCAGATTAATGGTAGGAGCCTAAAGAACAAAGAATACGTAACATTTTCTTTTAAAATGTTCAGGAGACTAAGTATCCTCAACTGAGTTTCTAGCATATACTTTTCATATGATACTGTGACAAATCAGTTCATGTCCCATGATAAAAAAATTTGGAATGCTGTCAATAATTTTATTAGCACTACTAATGAATAAAAATGAGGTAGTTTTAGGTCTATTACAAAATAATTCAATGGGTGATTGAAAAAAGTATGTGAAAATCAAAAACATTGTTTAAAAAAAATTAAATTTAAATTTAAGAAGTACTACAAGTTTGATTTGAACATACATATGGTAATTATAGAAAATACCACCACAGCACTTAAGAATATTTTTACTTACCGGAATGTGTTGAATTTCATCTTCTACCTCCCCTTCTGTAGACACTACAATCCTGCCTTGATTTGGGAAGCTTGATGGAACAAGTTCAGAAGGTCCTGAAGCTTCCTTCAAATGTTGCAAGTAATTGTAATCATCATCAAAGAATACTCCATATTTCCGCTGTTCTTCTCTTCTTTTTTCATCATTTCTCTAAAGGCATTGAAGAAGGAAATTACTGAATTTAGCTAATGTTGCTGTCAAACATAAAGAAAAAAAGCATAATGATTCCAATTACTTTCTACACATCTTTGCAGCAATGTTGATGCTCAGAGAATTCAGAATTCCTCTATTAGGAACAACATATGGAGAGCCTTGACATTATTTCTGCAACATCGTTTTTCCACAATGGTCAACTCAAGTGCCTCCTGAAAGCCCATCCATAGGCAGAATAGCCCTTCTCCATCCTTTCACCTAAAGGAAGCATTAAGCTGCTTTTCTTCAGCTTTGTCATTTCTTATTACCTTTAATGCAGGCAAGAGAACTCTCTGGGGTGCACTGTCGTCCGCCGTCAAAGGGTCCTTCTGACTTCTATGCACTACATGAAATGTTACAGCTTTTTTCTTTTCTATGAAAGGTTTCTTCCGTCTGTGGGGCTACAAAACAAGAGACAATGATCTGAAAATGGAACAAAACTGATAAGGGTTTCACTACTTATCTAAGTAAATGGGTTATTTATATCCTCCCTAGCAATATAATTGTAAAAAAGTTTTTTTTTGTTATGCTACCTAGAGTCACAATACTCTGATAGGGGCAACCATATAGACCAAATAAATAAACAAACAAATTTGTTACATCTTTACTTAGTTAACTGATGCATACTAAATATTTAGAATTCTTTTAGCTTTTTAAAATGTGTTAAATGTAACCAGAATAGATTGATTTGAGCTTTTTTGGGATGGTTTGTTTGCTTCCAGGGTTGTCCAGAACACAGAGTAGTTTGCAGCGCTCTAGACGGCTTCTGGCACAGATATGTTTGGATCATCCCATTGCAGAGAATTTCCACATTGAATGTTTTTCCCATTGATAAGTTTTATGGTTATGTCTTTCAGGAGATGATTCTCAAGTTACTTGACTTTATATACTGTATTCTACCGAAATATCTCTTTAGTATATAATAAAAAGCATAAAACCAAATCAAAGCCACAAATAGCAAAAATGACAATAATTAAAATAAAAATAAAAGGCCTTTTCACTAAAAGATTTGTTTTAAGGCCTTCCTAAAGTGCAGACAATGAAATTAGATTCCGCAGCTCCAGTAAACTTGGTAGATACAGAGAAGACTGAACTTCAGGTTGCCAAGAGCTAAGGTTTCATCTCAGTAAATTGGGGTGGGGAAACAATTGAAATTATAAAGGAAATCTTTGCTCAGTTATTCCTAACACAAACCATTTAGATTTTAAAAGTAATAAGTAATTTATATCTCATCAGGAAATAAATCAGCAGCCAATACAATGCCTTCAGCATAAGAATCTGACTCCACCCTAACGGCATCTAAGGTGAAGAAATACTTTTAAGTGTCACAGTGGCTCCAATCTTCATGAAAGAAGACAGGAGGGGATAGTCATGATTACTTTTTCCTGGTCAAGTCCCATATCATGTGCAATTTGCAGCTACCTTTACCAGATACAGTAGCTACCTCACACAGATATCCAAGTGGTGACAGATTCTAGAAGCTACACATATTTAATGGCTTCACATAGCAACACAGAAAAACTTAACTATTTACAGGAAATTATATCCTGTAAACCTAAAAACAGTTAAGATTTTCAGTGTTGCTATATGAGATTATAAAATATGTGTAGCATCCAGAATCTGTCATCATTTGGATTTCTGTGGGAGGCTTCCTGCTGGCAAAATCCTATTGAACTGCCCAAATATCCCATTATTTTATTATTACAAGTTTTCAAATGGCAAGTTGTTCTTGATTCCATACCATTTTCGTTAACTGTCCATCCAGCACAGTCGAACAACTGCATATTTACATTAGCTGTGTTTCTAAGTAATGCAGCCTCAGATTCAGTGTCTGCATGGCATTACAGGACATCGTGTGCCAGTGCCTGAATGTGCTGGTGCCTCTCTTTGAATTTCGCTGGATTTCACCCATCCCGAAATCTCCCCCGTGAAAGCTACAGCAAGTTCATACATGCCACGCCACTGGTGAAACGACAATGGGAAGAATTTCCTGACATTTCTCTCCATTTCTTTCCCAGATTATCCATCTTCCTCCATGGAAGGGTAGGAGAACTGACACCAGCAGCCCGAGGCTGCCAGCCTGCTCAAGCCTGAACTTCACGCTCCACTTACCATTGTGCGAGTCTCCGACGCTAATGACCATCAAGTGCCGAATAACCCAAGGAACCCACGAGCCAGTTCCCAAACAGACCGCTCCGCCACCTAACGAGCTTTGCTGCTTCACGTTTTCCGGTTCCGGGAAGGGATCGGTCTTCCCAAGTTGTCGCTCTCAGTTTCCGATCTCGTTGGTGCAATTCTAGCCATCTTGGAATATACCAATTGTTTTTCGAAAAGGGTGGCAAGCAAATAAATTAGCTGGCTACATATCCGGCAGCGCTAGAAGTATCGTCAAGCGAGGATGGAGTATACAGATTTTTTTCCTTTCCATGACAATAGTAACATGTTCACGCTGGGAATGTTCCCAACAAAACAATAAGCCTCAACAATGCGCTCTCCCTTTTCCAGCGGAAGTATTGGTAGAAAAGAGCAACAGTTTAGAAAGGGCTAGAGCGGCATAGTTTATAGTTCCAGTGATGTCACTTTATAGGGGAAAAAAAAGATACCGGTATACCGGAAGTGCCCATAAATGTGAGAGGCATCGTTTCTTTCACGTGATCTTTTGTGAATTACAACTTGTCTGCTCTAAGTGACGTTCGTCATTAATGTCTATTCTGCCTGCTCTGAGTGATGTTTGTCACTGTGTGAAAGAATGTTGTTGTTAGTTGTGAAGTCGTGTCCGACCCATCGCGACCCCATGGACGACGTTCCTCCAGGCCTTCCTGTCCTCTACCATCTTCTGGAGTCCATTTAAGCTCATGCCTGTTGCTTCAGTGACCATCCAGCCACCTCATTCTCTGTCGTCCCCTTCTATTGCCCTCAATCTTTCCCAGCATTAGGCTCTTCTCCAGTGAGTCCTTCCTTCTCATTAGGTGGCCAAAGTGAAAGTGTGAAAGAATATTAACGCACTATAAATCTTAGTTTGTAATATTAAATTGAAGAATAACAAGAGTTGCAAGGGATCTTGGAGGTCTTCTAGTCCAACCCCCTGCTCAAGCAGACTATACCAATCCGAACAAATGGCTGTCCAGTCTCTTCTTTAAAAACCTCCAGTGATGGAGCACCCACTACTTCTGAAGACAAGCCATTCCACTGATTGTTCTCATTGACAGGAAATTTCTACTTAATTCTAGGTTGAATCTCTCTGTGTAAAGCTTTCATCTGTTACTTCTTGTCCTGCCCTCAGGTGCTTTGAAGAATAGGTCGGCTCCCTTTTCTCTGTAACAGCCTCTCAAATATTGGAAGACTATAATTTTCACCCCGAGTCCTTCGTTAGACTAGACATATCTGGTTCCTGCAACTCTTCATCCTATACTTTTTACCTCCAGTCCTCTATATTTACCTTTGTTGTTCTTCTCCGTACTCAGTTTCTGAGTCTCAACATATTTTTTTTGTATTGTGAGCAATGCAGTATTTCAAGTGTGGCCTTACCAGTGCAGCAAAGTGGTACTTTCATGTGATCCTGATGCTACCCCTCTGGGGGTGCAACCTAGGACTGCATTGGCTGTTTGGGCAGCTGCATCACACTGCTGAATGAAGTGATTGTTCACTAGGACTCCTAGATCCCTCTCACAATTACTGCTGCTAAGCCAAGTATCACCTGTTCTACAACTGTGTGTTTGGCTTTTCTTGCCTAAGTATAAGCTCTTATTTTTCTCATCACTGAATGGTATTTTATTGGCTAGGGCCTAATGCTCAAGTCTTGTCAAGATCCTTCTGGATCTTGAGCTTATCTTCTAAAGTGTTGGCTATTTCCCCCAGATTGATGTCTGCGAGTTTGATGAGTTCCCTTTCTATCCCTTCTAAATCATTTATAAAGATGTTGAAAACTTACTGGACCTATGACAGAAACTTGTAGTATTCCACTGCATGCTTCCCTCCATGTGGATGTAATTCTATCGAGTGTGATTGGTCAGACAGTTACGAATCCATCTGGTGGTGATGTTGTTTGTTCCATATTTTTCTATCTTACCAAGAAGTATTTTTCTACCTTGTCAAATGCCTCACTGAAGTCAAAATATACTATGTTCAGAAATTTTGCTGGTCCACTAATTAAGTTGTCAAAAAATGCAAAAAGGTTGTGTGGCATGATTTTGTTTTGTTTTTGAGTTTGATTGAACTAAAGTGATCTTTTTTTATTTTTTTAGTAAACTTACATATCACTCATCTTGCCTAGAGGGGACTTATATGGCAGATATATGGCCTATCTGTGAAGAACTTCTAGTTAAAAGTTACTTTAAAAAGTTAAACTATGAGTTTGAATATTTACAGGAGTTCCTTGCTTTATATTATTAACATCAAACTAGGTTGCTTATATATATTCCTGCTTTTAGACCAGATCTCAGACTGTATCTGCTTTCAAACATTACAATGTAAATAATGAAATAAAAACAGTCAAAAAAAGAAAGAGGGCAGGCACCAATTCTTAATTTTTTATATTTATATCACAACCAAAATTTGTTAAAATTGGATATTGCAATTCAAAAGAGTTTTGATACTCCTTCAATATTGCACAATATTCTAAGTTAAAATATATGGCTAGTCTGTGGATGGTGCTGTATAGCTATATTTTTGTATCTTATAAAAAAAGGAAAAATGGAGAATAACTCTTTCATTTGATTCCAATAGAAGAGACTATACAGTATGTACTTCAGGGTTGAACTGTAGAGTCCTTGGTGCTCTCTAATCTTGGATTAAGGAACAACTAGAGAAGACACATTAATACTATCAACAATATCTTCAACACAGTTGGATAATGAATATCTGCAAGCAAACATCCAAATTCAGAGAGCACCAAGGAATCTTTTCATTTAAGTTTGAGTCCTGGGACTATTAAAGATATCATATCTGAAATCATCTATAAAATCTGCAAACATTTGGATAATCACATGATGACAGTAGAAAGGCAGAATCATCTATGGTAGCAGTGGCTATCTAGATTTTTTTCTGCCCAAATAATGTAGACACATCCATGTTTTTCTTGGCAACAGTGCAGAAAAAAAAAATGTTCTTCAAGATTGTTTTACTTCTAACATACAGCCTTGGAATTATCTGGAAGTTTTCATCCAAATAAAAATCTATCCTGCTTAACTTCCGCACTCAAAACAAAAACTGCCACATGCTGACCATCCTTAAAACTAACGCAGGTAATCTGGAAGCCGCTCCCCTAATTATTTTATTTTATTCTTCTTAAGCCTAGTTCGAATCTTGTATTTTCTTATTACAAATAGTCCTGTTTGTTATATGAACTGCCTCTGTTGTGTTAATCAGTCACACTTAGGTTGCTTTAAAAAAAATTTAGAGCATAGTGCTGTATACATTTACACAGGCATATGGCTAGGCTCTCGGTAAACTCAGTACGTCTTATTTCTAAGTACACACATATAAAATAATTCTGATAACAATTTAATTTCTTAATTAAAAGAAAGGAATGAAAGTTCTGACGTTAAAAAATCATGACAGAGATCATTTATTGCTGAAAAAAATACATATCTTTTATAATTAGGAACTAAAGAGAACACATGGACAAAAATAAATGGTAGTATGTACAGACTTCAAAAAGGATAAATAATACACATATATTGTAATACTGAAGTACATGCCCTTGTGTATTTCAGGTCCTTAAGCTTTACTGTGTACATTAAAAGGATAAATAAGTGCTAATATAAGACAATTTTTAGTGTAAACAATGTCATGGGCTTATAATAAGCCACCATATTTCGGACCAACGTAATAAAGCACACCACCTTTTACTGTTATACTAATTGGATATTCACAAATACAGTTACAAGATAATATAAAAGTAGACCATTTGCTCCACATAACCATACACAACAAAGGCTGTAAGTTTAAAGCCCCTTTTGTAGTTTTCTCATGGTCCTAAATGAGGATTTAATGTATGTCTAGAGCAGCAAGTCCCTTTCCTATTAAAGTGTGTCATCAACTTGCTAAGGCAAAGGGACAAAACCTGAATCATTCCAAATGCTGCTAAACTGCAGCACTGAATACTTTTAGTCAATATCAAAAAATATTTCAAATTCTAGGTTAATAACAAGTTGCGGGGGGGGGGGGAAGGGACTCTGTGACGAGGAATCTTTCTATCATATAATAGTGCTCTGCTTTGTCCCTTTGCTTCCTTAGCATGGAGATGTTCAGTGCAATAGGTGCTTTGGGGAATAGAAAAACTTATTTCTTTTGGATATCCCTGTTATCCCTCTTCTCCACAGTGGGAAGGATAGATTGAACAAAAATGTGGGCAAGACTCCCATTCCCCAGGCTGACTGGTGTGATGGCAAAGAGGCAAAGGAAAGAGAAACAAAGCACTGTTGTGGTAGGAATCCATCCATGTGCAGGTGGTGTGCTCAAGCAGGGAAGACTTGTGTCTGTAAGTGTTTTATTTGCAAATACAGTAAAACCTCAAACTAACCGGATTTGGTTCAGATGCAACAAAAATCCACTTGCCATTGTACATATGTATATTGACATTTTTACTTGTGCATAAACACCCACTTACCTTTGGACAGCCATTTCAGTGTAAAGGACATCCTCTTCTATCCCATTAGTTCGTTACAAGGAAGATTTACTACAGTCCCAAACATGGCAATGTAATGCCAATTTATTCTACATCAGGGGTGTCAAACTGCCGGCCCACAGGCCGGATGCATCATGCCGAAACTGCGCCCATCCCATTGCCGACAATGGGAAAAAAGTCACGATATGTCGCAACACGTCACGTGACGTTGCGAGTTTGACACCCCTGTTCTATACGATTTGCCAGCCCCCTCCACCCCAAAAACTCCTATCATGACCTTTCCTATTCTGATAGGAATAAATCCTGATTTCAATATAAATTATCCTCTTGATCTTACATTGTTCTTACTGATTTAAGGACCAATTAAATATCGCTCAAACTATCAAAAAGGGGGGGAAATGCTCATGTGTGTTTCATCTTTGTTGACTTTTTATTTTGAGTTTGGCTTCAAAATCTAATTATCATTATTGTCTGATTAAGCAAGATTAAAGATTATCAGTTCTTTCCACAGTATTCTTATTGTCTCACATTTTTCGTTTTCTAAAAATACTTTTCAATTGATTCATGATTACAGAGAATCCTTGGTGCTTCTTTTAAATTTATCAGATTAAAAAAAATAATTTGTGTTGCAATCCTAAATAATAAAGATACACTTAGCGGTTTTAATATTGTACAACTCATATAATCTAGCTGTACTCAAAACTGCAACCCCCAATGGACATTTGGAATTCATAATCATACAATCATAAACATAACTGTGCATTGTACCAATTACTGCCAAATTCACTGATATTACATCAAATTACTGTACTATTTATGAGAAGTAGAGTTGGCAATTCTCAAAAAAAAAAAAAAAAAAAAAACATTCTGGAAGACAGAAAGAGAATTGTTCACATTCCTAGTTTTTTTTATCTTGCTGCAGTAATCCAGTCTTTTAATATAGTATAAACTTACTTCCATGAAGAAGAAAAAAATTATTCTAAGTATATCAGTTGGCCCACAAATAGTTCAGCTATGTCTGTTCCCATCCTATTTGAAAGTGGACTGTGCTTCCCTCTTGTCAATAGTCATTTTCAGTTCACCCCAGTCAACTGTTAGTAAGGAAAAAACAGTAAGATTTTTTTTTATTCAAAGAAAATAATAAACATTCATATTACATGGCCATTTTTATATTCTTTTCTGTATCTCTTCTGGTGGTCTCTTTTTGTTAAATATGAGGATCCACAATACAGAGTAACTTCAGGCTTTAAGGTGCTGCAGACATTTCAGTTGTGATGTACTCTGGGCTTCAAGATGGAGGACTTTCCTCAGGAAAGATAGTTGTGCTCAACAACAGAGTATTTTCAACACTTAAGGGCGATGAAACCTGAAGGTGAGAAATAAATTTTATTGTTTTGATTTTTTTTCTCATTATCCTCAAGGTACAAGAAAAGATCAGAACAATTGTAAAGTTCAACTATTCAAATTCCAAATGCTAAAACACCCACATAATAACCATACCATACATACTACTTTCTTTATAAAATTGAATCCATATTTCAAAAGCATATTCAAATCTGACTTAACATTGCTGCTAAATTTTTAAGTATTAATGAATACATTTATTTACTTCTTAGTTCATTGTGTGCTATATACAGTGGGGCAAAAAAGTATTTAGTCAGCCACCAATTGTGCAAGTTCTCCCACTTAAAAAGATGAGAGAGGCCTGTAATTGTCATCATAGGTAGACCTCAACTATGAGAGACAAAATGAGAAAACAAATCCAGACAATCACATTGTCTGATTTGGAAAGAATTTATTTGCAAATTATGGTGGAAAATAAATAGTTGGTCACCTACAAACAAGCAAGATTTCTGGCTCTCACAGACCTGTAACTTCTTCTTTAAGAGGCTCCTCTGTCCTCCACTCATTACCTGTATTAATGGCACCCGTTTGAACTTGTTATCAGTATAAAAGACACCTGTCCACAACCTCAAACAGTCACACTCCAAACTCCATTATGGTGAAGACCAAAGAGCTGTCGAAGGACACCAGAAACAAAATTGTAGACCTGCACCAGGCTGGGAAGACTGAATCTGCAATAGGCAAGCAGCTTGGTGTGAAGAAATCAACTGTGGGAGCAATAATTAGAAAATGGAAGACATACAAGACCACTGATAATCTCCCTCGATCTGGGGCTCCACGCAAGATCTCACCCCGTGGGGTCAAAATGATCACAAGAACGGTGAGCAAAAATCCCAGAACCACACGGGGGGACCTAGTGAATGACCTGCAGAGAGCTGGGACCAACGTAACAAAGGCTACCATCAGTAACACACTACGCCGCCAGGGACTCAGATCCTGCAGTGCCAGACGTGTCCCCCTGCTTAAGCCAGTACATGTCCGGGCCCGTCTGAAGTTTGCTAGAGAGCATTTGGATGATCCAGAAGAGGATTGGGAGAATGTCATATGGTCAGATGAAACCAAAGTAGAACTGTTTGGTAGAAACACAACTCGTCGTGTTTGGAGGAGAGAGAATGCTGAGTTGCATCCAAAGAACACCATACCTACTGTGAAGCATGGGGGTGGCAACATCATGCTTTGGGGCTGTTTCTCTGCAAAGGGACCAGGACGACTGATCCGTGTACAGGAAAGAATGAATGGGGCCATGTATCGTGAGATTTTGAGTGCAAACCTCCTTCCATCAGCAAGGGCATTGAAGATGAAACGTGGCTGGGTCTTTCAGCATGACAATGATCCCAAACACACCGCCCGGGCAACGAAGGAGTGGCTTCGTAAGAAGCATTTCAAGGTCCTGGAGTGGCCTAGCCAGTCTCCAGATCTCAACCCCATAGAAAACCTTTGGAGGGAGTTGAAAGTCCGTGTTGCCCAGCGACAGCCCCAAAACATCACTGCTCTAGAGGAGATGTGCATGGAGGAATGGGCCAACATACCAGCAACAGTGTGTGCCAACCTTGTGAAGACTTACAGAAAACGTTTGACCTCTGTCATTGCCAACAAAGGATATATAACAAAGTATTGAGATGAACGTTTGATATTGACCAACTACTTATTTTCCACCATAATTTGCAAATAAATTCTTTCCAGATCAGACAATGTGATTGTCTGGATTTGTTTTCTCATTTTGTCTCTCATAGTTGAGGTCTACCTATGATGACAATTACAGGCCTCTCTCATCTTTTTAAGTGGGAGAACTTGCACAATTGGTGGCTGACTAAATACTTTTTTGCCCCACTGTATACTATCACGAATAATATTTTAATAACCCCACGGATTAAAATGAGTTATCTTGAAAGGTTTAGAAAGACAAAAAGCTTCCAAACTACTAATGAACTGAGATCCCATGGACAAAAAAAAAGTATTGATGGGAACCCTTTGTTTAGACACTGATTCACATAGTTGGGCATTGCTGTTCAATTTAAGAACAGTATGTCGCCCTCTTATTGTTATTATTTCATTTGCTTCAGAGATGGGAGAACTAATAGAACAAAGTCTTGCATCATTGAATGCATGTACAGGAACAAGGATTTTAGCTTTTGATCATGTCCGAAGCCACTCATAGAAAAGCACATCATTTGTGCCTCTATAAATTTCAAATTTACGGGCCATCATTATAAGAGATTCTTGTCTGTTTCTTGTTATTATGTTTGCAATAATTTGAAACTGTACACACATATCGAACTAAGTACCAGATTACTATAACCCACAGCTTAAGAATTGAACATCTGAATCAATAATGTAATAGTTTGAGAACTATTTTTGGACAACATAAAGACAGAAGTAAATAATCTGAGTAAAATACAATCCCTACTCTGTCAAAATCAGAAATTGAATCACAATATTGATTGCAGAAAAAAAACAGGCTGATGCAATTATAATATGTACCACCATCACAAGTTCCAGCAATATGCAGAAGTAGGCATGTGATACAAAAGTGGAAAAGAAGAGACATATAATACTCTAGTCTGGACAGCAATGTATTTACCACAGGTCCAGAGCAACGACTGCATTGCTATATATTGAGAAATCACCAGAATGGGAGTGCAGCTGATAAGCATTATAGCAACCTAGTATTATCCACTTGCCTTCTCATACTGAATATTGTTGATACTATATTCATTTACGGACAATAAGCTCTTTATAGCTCTGAAGATTCCACGCAACGCTGAATGCGCAGCCCGTATATGCACAAATACACACTGACACATACATACCCAAACCCCACTCCTAAACTGTGCTGAGGAAGATTAGTATCTGAAAGTTCTTTTCCAGCACACTCTCTTTCCTAGCACAATTATACTCCTGCCGGTCTACCAATCAACCAAATGATGAATCACAAGAGTGAAAATTGGCTAGTCTAAAGAAAAGAAGAAATAGGGGAGACATGATAGCAGTGTTCCAGTATTTGAGGGGCTGTCAGAAAGAAGAAGGGATCACGTTTTTCTCCAAAGCACCAGAGGGCAGGACGAGAAACAATGGTTGGAAACTGATCAAAGAGAGAAGCAACCTGGAATTAAGGAGTAACTTCCTGACAGTGAGGACAATTAACCAGAGGAACAGCTTGCCTCCAGAAATTGTGGGCACTCCATCACTGGAGATTTTTAAGAAGAAGCTAGACAGTCAGTTGTCTAAGATGGTATAGGTTCTCCTGCTTAAGCAGGAGGCTGGACTAGAAGACCTCCAAGGTCCCTTCCAGCTCTATTCTATTCTAAAATAGAAAGTATAAGAGAATAGTCATTTCTGTGCACTTGTGATAGGAAGAACAGTAGTATGAATGCAAGGGGATAGGGGATGAATTTGTGGAAAAGAGTAACAGGCTCCCACAGTGTACTACAGAAGGAGAAATGCATTATCTTAGCATTATCTTGCTAAGATGCTGAATTCATAGGAATAAAATGGTTAACTTTTTGCTGCAGCTAAAGATTTCTGGAAGTTCTGTTTTCCCCTAATCCAAATAAAGTCCACAAAACCAGTGTACGCATAGCCAAGAAATTGTTGATAAATTCCTAAGTTAATGTTTTTCAAAATCTTGCTTTCATATGTCACAATAAAGGAGCAAACAAATCAGAATACTGTTTATTAAAAGAAAAAACTTTTAAAATCCCTATGTTTCTTAACAAAATTAGTTTTCTTGATTAATCAAATAGTTGCTCAGCATTTATATTGCCAGACCAAAGGCAAAACCAGAAGATGTTTTTAGCTATATCACTACCAATTTTAAGATATCAGCATTTGGACATAAGACCAGTATTTTAAGTGAAGGGTAGATGATGTGGAAGTGAATCATCTGATTCTCAGAAGTATATGTCATTTAGTAGCCACCACTAGCAGCTCAGTTGGGGCTTATGAAGTCTCCACATTTTGTCAACTGCCAAGACTTCAGAGAAAGAAAATTATTCAGTATCTGGCAAGCTAGCAGTCATGATGTCAATAGACTGTGTTTAAGGAGGGGCGGTAGAGCATGTGTATTAATCAACCTATTGAGATGCAGAAAATAAAATACTATTTCAAGTTTAAGAAGCAATCTATCACAAATTAATGAGTTCTTATTGATTCTTATTTTCAATAAACGGTAAATGAATAATCCAATGTTTTTTCCTCAATTTACTGAGAAAAGTTATCTCTTCAGCACAAAACATGATGTGAAGAGTTCAGGAGTAATTTGTTTTAAAAGAGTTTGCTATCTGTGCCTGAACGGTTTCTTACCTTGTAAACTGTCTACTTTCTTCATGTACTTCCATTTCTGTGCTTTTAAATTCATTTAATTCTTTCCGTATTGCTGCCTGATAAAAGAAAACACAAAATGTGAACTCAGATTGCTTTAAATCAGGGGTTCCCAACCAGGGGTGCTCGCACCCCCTGGGGGTGTGAGACGATATTCCGGGGGGCCCCCCCGAACACTTGGGTTTTCAAAATTATAGTGTATATGTTCTGTCCCAGCCTACATACGTCCTTGTTACTTCACAAAGACAACCCCTCTTTTAATAGTAGGCTGGAAAAACCAACCCTTTTTATTTGATATACAGTTCTGATAATTTCCCCACAAAACAAAAGAAACAGAATACTTTTCCAATGGATAGTTGGTTCAAAAGCAAAACAGAGCACGAGTCAAACAAGAAATAATTCACAGGCAAAATAAACAGACCATGATCCCTTGACACTGAAGTTCTTTGCAAACGGTTGCCTTCAGCAACCAGCACCACCCACACCTTCCCTTTTTATTAAACAGCCCCAAGGCGTGGCTTCTCAATGCCTTCTCCTCCTCCCTTTGAGTTGCCGTATTGTCTCCCTCTGTCCTGCTCTAGTTAGCTGCCTTCGTTTGCGAGCATCTATAATGTCTTCCAGCTGTGAGTCCTCAGAGTGTGACTCATCTTCCCCACACAGCTGAGTCTCATCCTGAGCACGATTGGAGGGGCCAGGCTCTTCATCAGATTGTGAGTCTTGTAACTCATGAGAGCCCTCCTCCTCCTCCTCTGATTCCCCGGACTCAGCTGCCGGGTCTACTGGCTGGCATGGACTCACAACAGTATATACATAATTTGCCGTTATTTCGAACTTTTGTTAGGGGTGCGAGAATATATCAGAAGCGTTCTAGGGGTGCAGGGTATAGAAAAGTTGGGAGCCGCTGCTTTAAATGGAAATACATAAATACCTACAATGTAATGAAGTGGTCAATCTCAAAAAGACGCAAAATATATTTTGTGAGCCAAATTTCATAATCCCTAACCACTGGCTAAATTTCTAAGGATTTATGGGCGCCAGTCAAAAGCTCTGAAGGATAATAGTTTGCATCCCCTAATACTTACTCTTGTTAGCATCTGTTGCATTTAACTTGCTTTTTCTCTTCTTATTTCATGAAGTTTTACTTGTTTGTTCAATTTATATATACGATTCTATATTTACTCTATATTTCGTAAAGCTGAATATTTTACTATGTGAAATTGGACAGTGTAGTGTTTCAAGCTTAATTAAAAAGCAACACTCAAACTTACCCATAAAATATATTAAGAGAAACCTACTGCTCAAAATAAGAGAGAGGTCCCTAAACTTACTCTGAGTTTCAAATCTATCAAACCATTGCTGAGGAATAATCCAGAGTTATTTCATATATCATTCTGGTAGAATTTCCTTTACAATTAAAATAGGTCTAAAATATCTGTCTACATCACTCAAAAGAACAAACTGCTTCTAGAACTTCAGCATCTTCTATTCTAGGGAGATACATAAAACACACGACTGGAAACAATAAACAAAACACAAGATACATTAAAGCATAATGTTATAGGCATTAAAAAAACCTATTTTTTAATTTTAATGAAATGGAGCAGGCTGCCTATCAATAGCCTGCCGCGTAATAGAGCAGGCAGAACCGCAACCGTCCCTCTCTTCAACCAGCCGCCCGCTAACTCGCCGAGGTCCCACATGGCTGGATGCATCCCAGCACGGCTGGTTTCTCTCCCCCCCCTGGTCCCGGCCCTCCCGGCTTCGCATGCTCTCCTTTTCCCGGGCATGACCCATTGCAGCACCTCCTCAGCTGTTGGCTGTCCGTCCAGCTCAGAGGCGGCTTCTCTGAACTGCTGGCAGTGGGCGAGGCGGGAGTTGCTTTTTGTCTTCTCCTCCGGACGGCTTCGACAGACCCTCCCCTCAGCTGCCCACCCCCCCTCTTCCCTTTCATTTCCCTTCTGAGCCCTGTTTGCAGCTCTGTCCACACAGCCACCGAAGCAGCAGGTGGAGCACCAGAGCTGGAAACATTTTTCTGGAGAGGTTGCCCCACCCACCACTGTCCAGATGCCCTCACTTCCCAAACCATTTCTTTTCTAACGTTCTTTCCAGCTCCTCCATCACTTCCTCTGCCACCGTGTGCATCCCACAAACAAAAGAAGTTTGTGGGAGTAAAAAAAAAGTTCAATCAATCAATTCTAACTTCTCACGAAAAAAAAGATCTCGTAAAGTTGGAATTGATTGATTGAACTTTTTTTTTTTTAGTCCCACAAACCTCTTTTGTTTGTGGGACTGCCCACGGCGGTGGAGGAAGTGACGGAGGACTGTGTCGGAGCTGGAAAGAAGGTGTCGCATGGGTCCGATCGGGGGTAGGAGGCGGGGCGTTTCTGCCACCCATCAATCGGTTTTCCGAACTCAAAAGAAATTAGCGAACCGGCTGAATCCCACCGCTGCACCCATCCCTGTGGCCTGCCTAATTCCTGCTTTCCATCCTGGAATTGTGGAATGGTGGAATGGTGCATGCTCCCAATCCTCGAGCAAGGCTGGACCGGGGCTTCCCAGCGGTTGGCCCTTCATGGAGGGGCTGCTTCACCCTATGTCATGGGTCGGCCACCCGAAACATCGAACGAGCCGCACGGACCCGTTTGGCCTAAAAAAAAAAACCCCTAGGAGCCGCGCCCGTTCGCGCATGCGCGTGCGCCCGCGCACCCGCGCGTGCACCCACCCCGTTCGCGCATGCACGCCCGTTCGCGCATGCGCACCCCCGCACGCCCGCGCATGCGCTCCCCAAAATGGCGGAGGAGGCTCCGGAGCCGCAGGTAATGCCTCAAAGAGCCGCATGCGGCTCCGGAGCCGCGGGTTGCCGACCCGTGCCCTATGTCATTGAAATTCCTGTGTATTTAAGAGCATAGGCAGGGGGAGATCCTGGAGGTCATAAGGGGGGGCAATTGCCAGATGCCTGAATTTTCACCGTGTAACTGTGGTAGTGATACAACAGCTGTAACTTCAGGCCCAGGTTGTAAGTCCCTTCATTCAGCACCATTGTAATTCTTGAATAATCGCTGAAATGAGCACTTGTCAAACACGGACTATCTATATTCCAACATTCCACAAATATTAGGATATGAAAAATAATTACTCAGTGGCAAGGAAGCTGAATTTAGTGCACTGTTTCTTCTGGATTGAACTTTAAAATTTATTTTAAAATAGTTCTAGAACAATCACATTAAAAGAAATCATGTTTGGAGGTGCATGAAATCTTAATTAAGGAAGAATTATTTTGAGATACAGAAAGACAATGTATTTAATATTTCAGCCATTCATTCATTCACTCACTCACTCACTCACTCACTCACTCACTCACTCACTCACTCACTCACTTATATTCACTGATGCATGCAAGATTTATGCCTCTTACCTTGTCTGCAGGTGTTAATCTTGCCCAGGGTTTATCAGCACGTCGATCATAATCTGGTGAATCTGTTACTTCCACATATTCGTTAAATCGTAAGATTCTTCGTGCCTGAAGTTCAGCCACTGTTGGTCTCAAACTAAGCTGCAAGGAAGCAAATTTAATAAACTCTCTCCCAAAGAATCTGGAGGTTAGGCTTAACCTAATACAAACACCATTGAAAACAGACAGGGCATAGAATTAAAAAAAATTAAAAGCAAATTTAAATCCTGTTGATGGAAGGAAATTCACTGATAAAGCATCATAGTTTCTGCTTGATTTTAGGACAGTCTTGTGTTGTAAGAAATCCCTAGAATTTAGTCAAGTCTTGTTTCTTAGAAGTCAAATCAATGGACTCAAGACACCACACCTTCTTGAGCAAAGTATTCCACACACTAACTTCATTTTATTCATCTGGATAACGTTGATACCAAAGTTACAGCTTCAGCACATACTTATATTCCATTTGGCCTTCTGCAATGATCTTCCAGCTGGGACTCAGGATTTTCTTAATCGATCTCTCCATTTCATAGGAGGTCATCTGTGTTTCATGTATAACTGTAACACCACAGCCAAATCTCTTTTTATGTCCATCTATTGTCAGGTGAACATACCAATGTACCCTGCCCATTTATATTTTCATTTTAATGTCATTTTTAATGCCATTCGTGAAATTAGTGTTGTTGAAATTCCTAATTATTAATTTGATCTCTGAGCAAGATCTTTAACTCTGAAGCTGCACTTCCTCCTTGAACTCATTCTCATTATTTACATAACAGCTGTTCCAACATTTGATGACAGTTTCACAATCATTCCCTCTCCAGATTAAATGTCTCATCCAACTCGTTCAATCTTTCCTCAGAGAACAAAATTTCCAGGGCCTTCTCCAACGTTTATCAGTTAGCGATGCAAAGGATGTGTATGTGTACCTGTACGGAGGAAGACCTCACGCTGGCAGGAAAAGTGCTATCAATGTGACCTGATACTGGGCAAATGTCATTTAGATTTAATCCTATTTACTTTACATACTTTTTACACGTGCTAAATTTCTATTACCTATTTTATACCTATTTTATTTGCTCAGTGTTGAATGTTACATGTCTATAATTTGTAGGTGTTTCTGACACGAATAAAGAATGAATACATGTTGATGTATGTTGAACAAAACATTTAATTTACCTTTCGGCTGAGACTGCGCTTCAGTTCTCTCTTAGCTTCTTGTTCTTCTTCTTCATTCTTTTCTATTTAAAGATGAAAGAAGAAATATAGGCATAGTTAAGGCATGATAAATAGGTAACCGATTTGTTACACTGTAGGAAAATAATCATCATTAATATTTTAAATTTATTCCAAGTTGCATTTTCTTTATTAAACTAGTATTTCTCTTGTCATTTCTATAATTAATCATAGGATAAGACACAGAGAATAGACAGCCTCCATTAATTTATATTCCTAAGATTCAAATAGAGAGCATTCCAAGGGACCAATAGTTATACTATGTGTGTTAAAATGATTATTCTGCCTAATGAAGATAATATCATGGAGAAAAATTCATTTCTTCTTCTTCCTTCACTCTCATCCTTTTCTGCCTTTGCTGAAGCCATATGGTATAAACATATATATATACTGAGTAAGTTGGTAAGAACATGAGTGGCATCTCCCAAGTTTATCTCAATCTGGAAAGAACCAAGAAGACCATTCATGCCTATTATACAACTGAAGGGTAGGAGCTTTCAAGGACTCTACTGGTGAGAATTATATATCTGAGACCTAGAAAAAAACGTATTTCGTCCCATTGAAAAAGCAAGTGGAATGAACGAAGAGAAGCAACAAAATGAAGCAGACAAGCTGAGATTGGTTAGCTTATGCCACTACACCTATGGCTTGTCTTCTACTTCTGATAACGCTTGACTGTACAAGAATTTTCCTCCCCATCATTACTATAATGGTAGAAATATAATCACAGCTTCTTTTTTTACTTGCCACATCTCTGTGTATTTATATAATTCCAGCAGCCTGTACTGTTCAGAGAATGGTAATGCATAGGCTTAGTAAAGATGCCCAGTCTTCTTCGTTGGCTGCCATTCAGGATAATAAATCTCGTTATTCATCTAGAAAGCTGCCACCAGACAGAAGGTGGAAATTTTATGACACGTTCAACTTTTGTTATCCTTAAACTGTGCCTGTGCATCTCAAGATTAATGAACTAAGAGCTAGGATCTCTCACTACATGTTAGAATTTAACAGAACACTTCTCAGTAGCGATCCATCACTACATTTCTGTACACAGTTCCTATCCACTTTGAAAGCATTTGTCGTTCAGCTGTTTTGGAACTCTGATACTAATTTTGGGTGGATGAATTAAAAATGTTACATCTCATCTGGTATATAGATGGTAGCAAATTATGCAGTAGATGTGCCAAATACTCAGTTTCAGTAAATCAGTAGTTCTAGCATACCAACATGACATGCTGATAATATAGAAATGAAGCCATTTGGACTGGATTACATTGTTGCTAAAATAACTTATTCACCCACATTTGCCACTCACCCATTCAGTTTATATTTGCCACACTATTTATCACATCATGAAAATGCTGAAAGCAGATTGACTGAAGATGTGGTTATTGCAGACTGAGTTAGGAAAATATGCTTGCACAATTTCAGAGCCACTCTTTTGTGAGAACAGCTCACCCCAGATATTCTCAGTCTATGTCAGGGGTCTTCAAACTTGGCAACTTTAAGACTTGTGGACTTCAACTCCCAGAATTCCTCAGCCAGCCAGGGCTGGCTGAGGAATTCTGGGAGTTGAAGTCCACAAGTCTTAAAGTTGCCAAGTTTGAAGACCCCTGGTCTATGTCATTTTCATATTGCTCAGGCCTTCAGATAATCTATCTGTTTCTCCATAGTTACGTTGAGATAAAGAGCTAATGCTGGCATTTTATGCCAAGTGTCTCTCCGATCTACATGGGAGGATCTCCACCAGTCTACATCTGCTTTTGACATTCAGTTTTGTGCTCTAATATAATCCAGGAAATTAAACCTGAACATTCCACCATATCCTGTGGGGATTTATATAGCTGGGTTACAATGCATGTTTGCTAAGGAAACAAAAAAAACTGAAAACAAACAAAGCTCTACTCTATTGGAATGTCACAGAAAACTATTCTATCTGATAGTTGTTCAAACAATGATAATCTTTATTCTCAATGGGCACAAAGAGCTACATTATGTTTCTAGAAAGCCAATTTTGGCAAGATAGCAAACTTACTGCCCTAAGACTCCATACCTGCAATTTGCTAAATAAACAATGTCTATACACTGTAAAAGGGTAAACATATTTAATGTATTTACTGTGTACAATACATACATACAATCAGAATGCTCAATTCAAACCACTGGGCATGGTAGAATAAATTGATTCATAATTTAGCAGTAGATACTAAGATTTTTAGATCTAACTTTCATGTTAGGATCTGTATTTCCAAAATGTTATTGTCTCTCTGCTTACTGTCTGAGGGCCACTGCAGTCCTGCCTTGGCACCAAATGGCAGGGCAAACTTTGGCAGAAGTGCAACTGCAAATTGTACATTCATACTCTCCAATAATTTTTTTTTAAATATTCAGTTCATATTTAGCAAAAAAAAACAAACTTGCAGAATTATTCACATTCATAAAACCAGGATGTGTGACCACTCTCAACATGTAACATTATTGACATTGCAGAATTAGATGCATTGTTTTAAAGGCTTACGTTTTAGGATGTTTCTTTGTTCTAGTTCTTCAGAGGTGGGCCTTTGACTAAGCCTTCTGCAAAAAGGAAGACACACATATTTTCTTCCAGTTACAACAGCTTCTTATGAAGTTATCTAGTTTAGAAAGAATCACTGCCAAAATGATTTCTCAAATACCAATTACCAAATACCACGACTTTATATATTACTTTTAATGCTGAACATGTGTAATTTGGATTTGCAAATAGATGCATATTACTATTTAGTGTTACTGAACTAGATGTGTATATAGAAAGCACATAAATTAAGCATACAATGAATTTTGTAATTGTGCTTGCTTATGAATATACATCATAGTACTGTCTATAAAATGTGATTTGCATTTTTGGAAGTATCTACTTGAAATAAAAGAAATAATCAAAACCCCTGTTCAGATGATGTTACAGGAAAAAAAAGTATATCACACATCAGCTTAAAAAAATCTGTTCTTTCAAAACAAAATTATCTTGGGTTCATGGCAAGTAGTATAACGGTTGTATCAAAAGAACCTGTGAATTGTCTAATTGAGTAAAACTTGCCTGCAATCGTTTTTTTTGTAATGGGGAGGGGGGACTTAGGTTTTTGATCTAGCTTAAATAGAACAAGCGTGAAGACCTGAGACTGAACTGCAGAATTATAAATTAATTATTATAGTGCTCATTTATTTATTTGATATCACCAATTCAAAAAGCTGAGAAGCAGTCTTTCCTATGCCTGAAGCCTCTTTATTATTCTCCCTTTTTCTCCCAGCCAATACCTCACTAGTTTTGTGCCGATCTGATGTCTGATTTCCTGTCTCTCCTCTTCAGATGTTCTCGGTAAGATGTTTTTATCTTCCAGTTCTTTTTTGGATGGCCTGTTGCCGAGTTTGATTGCAAGAGTATCTCTACGATGTATTTTACTTGCTAAAGAGCCTGGATAGAGAATGAATTTTTTTTATTAATTAATGCTCACACTTAAGCATGTCAAGATCCAGCCACAATTTGGATATTCAATACATGAATTTAAAAACCTCTTTCTAGCTTTTTGTCCTCTTTTGGGGGGGGGGATTTTAGTTCATATCAAAGTCACTTTTCCTTTATAATATGTTAAATGTATTAGAACTCATCTGGCAACTAAGGTAGAATTAGAAATTCAATCCCCCCCTCCAAATGCTTATGAAATAATTTGATAGGAATATTCTAGTTAGCAAACTGGAGGATAACAGAATGGAGAGGGTACCTTTGAGTCAATGTTGGCTACTGGAGACTGCCTAGATAGGTCCCTGCAGTTTTCTTGACAACATTTCAGAGTTGGTTTGCTATTAGCTGCTTCCTAGGGCTGAGAGAGAGTGACTGGACCAAGGTCACCCGACTGGTTTTGTGCCTAAGGCAGGACAAGAATTCATAGTATTTCAGTTTTTAGGCTGGGTTTCTGCAATGAGAAGCAGACGTGAACTTCACTAGCTAGATTATAAGGAGAAGGGGGCAGGTTTATCTCTCAGCCCAACAAAAAATTCCTATTTCCTTTAATATATAAATATTAAAGTTTAAAATTAAAAGTATAGATTTCCTTTTTATCTTTGCTCTCATATAAATAAACTACTGTGATTAACGTAGCTAGGAATGTAAGAATCTCCTCTGAATAAAAGAAATTCTTACATTCCTAGCTACATTAATCACAGCAGTCAAAGGTGATGGCTTTACTAGCCCTACGTGGAGATGCCACTCACTCATTAAGTTAAAACCTTTTATGTGCACATCTAAAATATGAAAGTGCTTGCATTTGTGGGACAATCACAGTGTGAGTGAAACCAATTTTCAGTCTCTGGCGCTAAGTGATTCCATCTTCATGGATGGAGATTCCAAAGGAGGGAAGCAGAATATATACAAAACACATGTCAAATAAAAAGGCTTGCAAAGATGCATTGTGCCCCAAGAAATACATCCAATATATGAACTCTGAGTTCACATATTTCCCAATTTGCTTATTAAGGACAATAGCAAGAACTTGGATCAAATTCTCCAATAGGGACATTCCAACCATAGAACAAGTATGTAGTATCTGTTGCCAATGGAATGAGAAAGCGCTTTCTCAGTACTAATGAATGCAACAAGTCGGATCAGCAACCTCCATTTTAGAAACTTATCTAGGTGTTTTGTTTCAGAAGTAAAACAAATTGTACAGCATGTACTAATTTTTTGTTTAAAATGGCAGATGGTTGCTTATTGAGTCCTCTTACTTTCACTGCTTGCATCTTCATCATCATCTTCATCATCATCTGTATAAAGTATAGGCCCATCTGAATCTGAGTCACTGGTATGATTATTTTTGCTGTTTCCAATTTCGGGATTTTCTTCAGACGTTTCAGAAAGTTCATCTGTCTGAAGAAGACTAGTTTGCTCAGAGATTTCTTTTTCCTGATCTCCTTTGATAGCAGAACTATTAGAAAAACAAATACAGAAGACCAATCATACATGAAATATAACCACCCAGGAAAAATACATTAGGTAATAATTTATGATTTATAATTTATTAAAACATAAATCAAGCTACGTAACTCTTGTGAAATAATCAGTTCTAAAGACCTAAAATTAAGTTCCCCACAGACTCAACAAACTACAGAACACATTTCAATTTTTCCCATACTCTGGCATATCAATATGATTGTTACTAGTTTTAAGAATCTACTTTAAATCCACTGCTTCAAATTGAAAGCTTACATTTTTAAGAATCCATCTTTCACTTATGAACAGAAGGCAAATTTCTAACTCTCACAACCATAGGTGAATTAAGAAAATAAAAATAAGTTCATAAATCAGTCATATATAATATTAAGCATTATATCTGACCAGCTTTAAGCTCATATAAAGCAACCTTCCTCCATCTAGTGGCTTTCAGGTAGGCTATTTCATTCTTGATGCTAGTCAGTATGGCCTTTGACCATACTTGCTAAGAATCTTGGGAGTTGTAGTATAATCCATCTGGATAATACTTGATTAGGAAAGGCTGATGAAAAACATTCCTGAAATTTTAAAGTAATTTATAATCAGAAGTACTGCCAAGAGCAGATGGGCTACAGAAAAACTAATTCCAACTACTGTCACTTTATAGTGCCATTGCAATTTTCATACTTCTTTTTCACTGTGGCCCCTTAGCAATAGCAATAGTACTTAGACTTATATACTGCTTCACAGCACTCTCTAAGCCAGGCATGTCACGTGACGTATCGGGACTTTTTCCCCATTGCCGGCAATGGGGTGGGTGCGGTTTTGACGTGACGCATCTGGCCCGCGGGCCAGCAGTTTGACATGCCTGCTCTAAGCAATTTACAGAGTCAGCATACACAATCTGGGTCCTCATTTTACCGACCTCAGAAGGATAGAAGGCTGAGTCAACTTTCACCCTGTCAGGATGTTCAGTGTTGAAATGTTCAATGACTATATAATTTTATTACCTTTCATCAATTCTTATAGACTATTAAAGGGCTCATTTGAAACATTCAGCAAGATATAGACATACTATATCTTTAAAAAATGCACAATCTTTTACTGATCTGTATTATCAGCCCACACAATCCCTTTTCTCTCTTTTACATCCAACTCACGACTTCTTCATAATCTTTATCCATTCTCTCTTGGGTAAATATTTCTCCTCATATGAAACATCCTTGATGCTGGTCTTTGATGGACAATTATTAAGATATAACGAATTCTGAGTGTTACAATTTGTGTTTTCTAAATACAGACTACGTTTGGATTTTTCTAAATTGAATTAATTTATTTTGCATGCAGGCAACCAAGTATACTCACAGAGGTAAAGGAGAGAAGCAGGAGGCAACATACTAACAAATGGAAGAAAAACTGCTTTTAATAGGCATAATCTTGCCACTGGGACAAGAAACGGTACTTTCTAAACTGGTTCTGTAAATGACCAGGGAAGGGCTGAACTTTCTAAACTGGTTCTGTAAATGATCAGGGAGGGGCTGAACTCATCTTAATTTTTCCTTTGATGCCTCACAAATGGGCTTGTTATTTATTTCCATTAGCTTTCTTTTCAACCTGCTGCCCTATTTTCATAAATGGAACGCCAAGCTGGATTCAACGTAGTACCTGCCTTTTTAATAGTTGCTGAGGGTGCTATTTCACCACAGATTTTGAGAGCTATTCTATCAAGATTTTCAAGCAAGCATCTCCAAAGGAGCTGTAACTTTGAAACTTAAGCTGTGACTTTGAAAACAAATTTGTAGATTTAAATAGAATCAAATCAGTCCAACCAAGCCATTTTAATTTTCTTTTCCTTGTCTGCTTGGAAGTATGAGAATAGAATTCAAAGTATTAATTGGATTATATTTACTCATATCTTCCTGGGTTTTGACACATGTTCAAATTCAAAATCAAGGTATACAAAAGCCTACCTGAGTTGCTCCACCATTTTCCCAAATGCACGTGTATCCCAGAATTACACAACTAGCTGAAAGCATGTAGTCTTACCATTCTGTGTCTTCTCCCCCAATCTCCAGGCTATGGTCTAAGACAGCACTGCTTGAAGAGCTTTCACTGTCTGCTTCAGTTTTTATATGAAGATCATTTAAATGTGTGCCAGGAACAGATGGACCTACTTCAATACTAACTGGCACATGTTCTGTGCCCGAGAAGCCAGTGGGCTCACAGCCTGGAGACAGAATTGGGATGGATGGAGGAGGAAGAGGAGCCGGAACAGCAGGAGGAGGGGGAGGAACAGTCATAGCGCTGTTCTGGGTTGTGTCTCCAGCTTCAGGGATAACATGGAGAGGCTCTTCTGATTTACAGAGTTCCACTTTGGTCTTTGAGTTCTCTACTGCCGTGCTGGAGGCAGAAGTAATGTCCCCATCAGATGGTGTACGTGCCGTCACCTGTTTCCCATGCTTCTTCTTATCCCTGGGAGTCCCTGTGCTGGTTTTGCTTGTTGTTGGTTCTTTAGGTGGTTTAGGGCGAGATGATGTGGAAGAAGGAGATGATGATTTGGAAGCATGTCCTTTCTTTAAATTAGAGGAATTAGCTGAAATGAGAGGGCATACCTTTTTGTCATAACAGAAGGTTTGCATTAACCTACCTTGTATTGCTGGGAAGGCTTTCATCTTTAATACAGTGGTACTTTGGTACTCGTTGTTAATTGGTTCTGGGAGGTGCTATGAGTACCAAAAACGATGAGTGCCACACAAACTTTTCCCTTAAGAAATAATGTAGTGACTCACAAGGCAGCCGACAATGATTAGTTCTAGCTTATGCACTGAGTACCAAACAAACAATGAGTACTGGGACAAAATTTTCATGTCAAAATGCACGTCAATGAGTTTCAAAATGGTTGAGTAACCAGGTAGCACTGTAGTGGGAAGCCTGAAGGTAAATAAATAGTACTTACAACACTTACGTAGAAATATGTAAATAATTACATATTAGCATATGTAATAGTGATATAGTAGCAGTGCTCTTCCCCTCTACTTACTCTGGAGTATGATTTTTTTTCTGGCCATTGTCTTCTGGAATAAAGCATAGATGATGAGCTTTAGACAATGCTGGACCATCAGGACCAATCAGGATTCTTAATTAATGAGCATTACAATAAGTTTTAAACTATAAGCATGAAGAAATTAATTGCAATTAATATAGCAAGGGCATGTTCTCCCAACAAACATTTTGGGGGGGAGGTTGTGAAGTTGAGGTGTTCATGTGCATAATTATGACCTACTGACATTAAAATTCAAGATACAGTTTAAAATGTAAAGAGTCTATTGATTTGGGTTGTTGCTTGAATACAGTAAAAGGTCCAAGCATTTTTTTTTAAATAACCTGCAACAATTCTACGCACAAGCAAAAACATCAGCAAAGAACAACATGGTTGCTTCTGCTGAGCTTGCATTTGGCAGGCAGGCTGGAAAAATAAAGCATGCCAAATCTGTTGTTTGTTCTTGCTAAATAAGTGGAATGTCAATGACTACAGAAGAATTGGCAAAGAGTTTTTTGTTTTTTTTTAAATATCTGAACAATAAAGTAATCTATCAGGCAATATGTGCTTATTCAAAGGAATGTGAAAGAGGTATGTATGTTTCTGCCCCTTAACCTAATACAGTAGAAAGATCTCTATCTGTTTTCTTGGTTGATGGACTGGAGATAATTTTTTGATTACAGATTCTAATTTAAACTTATTTTTCAGATGTCAAAGCAGAGCTGTGTACCCGGTGTCTCATCAAGGGACTGATTTTAATGTGTTCAAAACCAAATGGGTACATCCCATTTGTGGATCTAGAATGAAAAACAAAGGAACAGCAACCGGTCTCACATGCTCATCGTTTCTTCTAGTGAGTACAATTGAAAACTTTTAGTTCTGTTGGGACATAACTAACTTAAAATGCTCTGTGGAAACTTTCTCTAGGGTAAGCTTAAAAACAAAATATGTTTTCCATTTTGTATATGTACTAATCATGAGCTTCTTTGAAATAGAGGGCTTCTTAACACCAAAATAAGAGTTTTCTCAACCTGATTATTCCTAAGGCATTTTTGAAAGTAAGACTAATATTTGTGGTAGAATTAAAAAGTACAGAAACATATAGCATCACAGTCTGGTTTGGAGGCATCACTGCTTCAGACAGGAAGGCGGTGCAGAGAGTGGTGAGAATGGCCAAAAAGATCATTGGCAGTTCCCTCCCTCCCATCCAGGACATAGCACAGAAGCGTTGCTTGAGGAGGGTCCGTAAGATTATCTGCGATACTACACATCCTCTTCACGACCTGTTTTCCTTGTTACCTTCTGGGAGGAGGCTTCGTGGTATCCGTAGCAGAACATCCAGATTCAGCCATAGTTTCATTCCATACAGCATTAACCTTGTGAACTCTCAAGCTTCCTCCTTCCGTTATATATTCAAGATGGACAGTATTTAATATTTATTTGCTATGTATATGTAGGGATGTGGGTCTATACAAATGTTGTTCATAGTATGTTTAAGTGTGTGTCATGTATGTGTTTCACTTTGAGAGCGGGCAACTAAATTTCATTTTTGATGTGTGCCGTTGTGCCCACAGTAAAAAAATGACAATAAAGGTTATCTTATCTTATCTTTTAACTCACATATTTTCAAGTTTATTTATAAAATTCATTGAAATCTAAATTATATTTGATAGAAATAATTAGTTTGTCCATATAGACAGTAAATGAGGAGCAAACTGCAAACTAAATATGTGAAGGATGAATTGATAACTTGAGTGGAAGGATAAGACAGAGAAAGCCATAGATGTGTAGAGCTCAAGAAGAGCAAAATCAAAATTATTAAAACAATGTACAGATATGGTAGAAGCAAGGATGGTGGTTTGCAAAATAGATTGGAATAATAAATTGTATTGGTATAAGCTAAATTTAGCTTTTCTTTTTTTCCTATTTCATGCCTTTAATTACATCTTCTTACTACTTTTTATCCTGTTTCTGTACCTGCTGACAGCCCAGGTTTGAGACCTGAGCATTGCATGACAGGGTGAGCTCCCTTCCTCACCCTAACTTCTGCCAATCTAGCAGCTCAAAAGCATGCATATGTGAGTAAATAAATGGGTACTACTTCAGTGAGAAGGTAACAGTACTCCATGACATCATTCTGGCCATATGACCATGGAAACGACTTTGGACAGTGCTAGCTCAAAGGCCCTTGAAACAGAGATGAGCACATCCCTCTGTAGTTGGCAACAATTAGCGGAGTAAAGTCCACAGGGACTCCTCTTCTATATAGAATAACATCCCAGAATTGTTTTTCTACTTTGCTACTGTCTCTTCAGATAGGTCTTGCTGATCGAGAGGGATGGAAATAAATAGTATTCTTACAAGCATTTTTAGGTTAAAAGAACTTAATACAGTAACCACCAAATAAGCTCTTGCATCTGGCTGCTGTACAGGAGGCCATATGTTATCCACCCACAAATTATGGAGACAGTGGATAAGACAACAGCTTTAATAATAATCATTCACAGCCAACAAATGTTATATGCTTGCTTTTTATGCAGCTGTAGCCTTTGTTCAGTTTTGCACAAATTATCTGGGAAACGTTGCTTCTTATTAGACTTTAATGCTCAGTACTGGATTTTGTGAGCCAAGGTGAGCTGAAAACCATAGACAAGGACAATTAATAAACATACATCCAATTTGGATAACATAAATCCAATTTATTAATAACCATCCACAGAGAGAATATGGACACTGCACCATTTAAAGCAAGCAATAAAGCAGCATGAATTCAAAGCCACATGATACTCACCAGCTTCTCGAGTCCCACTGCGGCTTGTTGGCTTGCCAGGTGAGGCAGAGGTCTGCTTGGAAGGAGACTTGCCCTTTTTTTTAGCATGTGGCACTTCATTAGTTTTATGGCTAGTTGTAGCAGCAGTAGCATTTTTTGGAGGAATGGCTGATTTTTTAGCTTTAGCTTTAGGCTTAGGTTTAGGAGGAGGTGGTGGTAGAGGAGGAGGAAGAGGAGAAACAGACACTGCTGATGTTTCAAGACCTTTAGGAAGAGGTTTATCTACAAATAAGAAAGTGAACACAAGCAACTGACAAATGGACAGCAAGGATAAACTAGACAAAGGAACAGATTTCTTCCTGCTGCTCTACTTTCTTGGGAATGAGGACTGCTTTTGTTTTAAAAAGAACAGCCATCAAACTACACTTCACTCTCTAGTGCAGATTTCAACAGAGAGGAGTTCAGAATGGTTCTCAAAAGGCAGAATAAAAAAGGTGTTGTTTTTTTACAAAAATAATTCTTCCTTCATTGAAGGGAGATCAAATCTGCTAACAATTTGGGGCAGTAGCCACTATTTTAAAAGATGTCTCTTAAGCCAGAGGTCCCCAACCTTTTGGGCACCAGGGACCGGTTCCACGGAGAGAGGTTTTTCTGCGGACCGGAGGGTGCGTGGTTTTGTGTGCTGCCTGCATCCCACGGATGGGGCTTTGCTTGTTTGTGCGGACCGGTTGTAGTATACCACGGCCCGGTAACAGTCCACGGACCAGGGGTTGGGGACCCCTGTCCTAAGCTATCCTAACTCAAATTTCCCAACATTTGGGTAAACAACTTGCGAAAGACGAGCAGCATTCTCATTAAAAACGATTAGTAGATGAAGGCAAGCATATACAGTGTGGTTAAATACACATGGTAGAAAACATCCATTTTGCCAGCATGGCTTTCAGCAAAAAAGAGTTCCATTTATTGCAAAGGAAAGATCATTTATAATTTAACCTTTTTGTAACTAATTCCTAGCCAAGGAAAAATTAAGATAACTATCTCTATGATAGCTTTTGTTTATCTTTACAATTTTGTTTAATTCTGCTATGGATAATTTATATATAATTTCTAAAAATATGTTAGGAAAAGCTAATCAGATTTATAAATAAAGACCAAGGACAAATTTCTTAATTGAGTGTACCATCAATAATCATTTACCTAAAATAACCAACAAATGAAAATTTGTCAGCATTTCTTAATTCTTGTTCAAGAAAGTAGCTTCCTTTTCCTTTTGTTGATTGGCTCCTATCTCATCATTATTAAGACTACTACTCAAACATAGAAAGCATTCCTAAGCATTTATTGTATAAGCTTCAGGAGGATTATTTCTAGAACTATTTAGATGTAAAAGCTTTCCCTTGAAATCTTTTTCCTTGTACCAGCCTATTAAGCTCTAATCACCCATGCTCTTAACATAATTAGAACCACTAATTGTGGGTGGGGGAGGTGGGGTATTCAATGAATCACAGAGCAATGGCACTGAGGGAATTCATGTCATCTGTCTGACATCATCAAACAAATGATGCAAATTATAACATATCATTATGAAAAATGAAATAAATTGCAGCAGAAATTTGGAAAATTGCATTGAGGTGAAAGAAAATGAGGAAATATAGTAACTGCACTTGTTCTCTTTTTCAATGCATAATCTTGCATTTTTTTATGTATAAGGAAGCTTTCCTGATATCAGTATAGGACAGGGGTAGGCAACCTTGGCTCTTTTATGACTCGTGGACTAGTCATACGAGTCATAAAAGAGCCAAGGTTGCCTACCCCTGGTATAGGATATATGTCCATGAGCAGAATTGTAGCCATGTTTTTATGTCTAACTTTGTCAAGAGAGAAAACATTAGAAGTGTAGGGTCCCCAACCTCTGGTTGCGGACTGCCGGTTATGAATTGGGCTGCACAAATTAGCAAAACTTCATCTGCGCATACACAGGATCTAGGTAGTACAGTACACGAAACCATTCGCATTGCCCAAAAGGTTGTGGATCGCTAGTGTACGATTTAAAAAATTAAAATGAGCAAAAAAACACAATAATCTGCATTAATATTGGCTAATTTAATAGTAAAAGTCTTCTCTTTCATTTTCATGGGTACAATTCATCTTGTAACAGATCACGAACTGTACAATAGCTAGCAGCAAGTCCCATAGGAAATATGTGTGCTTCTATGTACAAGGCTATTTTCACATAGCCTAAGAAAAGCCAGGATAAGACTAGCAGCTCTGTTAAGGATTATTTTATCCCATGTTAATTCCTCAAATTTACAGCAATTGCTTATTAAGATTCTGAGATTAGACTTCTTTCATTTCAGCTCTGTCTTCATATTGACCATATTGACATGAGTAGTAGTAACGATAACTCTTAAATGACACATTAGTAAGAATATGCATTAATCAACTAAAGTAAGAATGGAAAAGGGACAATTTTTTTTTAAATAAATGAAATCTCTTTATCGCCACCCGCACCCCACTCCCCATCTACAGATTTCAGAAAATAGCAGCGATGGTTATTAGATTTTTTAAAAGTTATTATTGCTATCCAGTTTTCTTATTTTTATCACCCTATTTTATCCAAAACAATCTTGTGTGATACTGTATGCTAACTTGACAGGTAGCAACTGTTCACCCCTAAATTTCACAGCTGAGTAAGACTTCAAACCTGGTCTGAACTACATCCCATAGGTTCTTGTTATGCAAGAGTCCAAGTTCTATGTAGTATGTAGGACAATCAAAACCTGCTCTTGTTCTCTTAGAATCTAAGACCTAGCACTTTTCCTCCCATTCCAATAGCGAACTCAAGTTTTTAGTTTATGTGTTCCTAAAAATGTCTGCCTCTGAACCGAAATTAATTTTCCTTATTGCTATCTCTTCTCTGCTCAATTACATTATCCCTTGTAGTTATAAACAGGTTTGTTTTCATTTTTTCATAATATACACTGGGGTGATTGTATTTTAAATGGACATATACATTCTGATACATTGCATTTAAAATACCTTTTTTATCCTCATTTTTCTCTTCAGAAACAGCTGCCTTTGCTGATAATGAACTGTTGTCTTCTATAGTTTTTACATTTTCTTCCTGTATGGCTTCTTCTGTAATTACTATCGTGTGACCATTAGAGATTTCATAATTCGCTGTGGCATCCACATCTGAAATGAAAACAAGAATATTGGCTAGTTCTGAAGGCATAACATTCATTATATGCAACTAAGTCCTCTTTGTTTTCATAATGGTGCTGATATCTGGGATAGTAACTGTTCGATGCATAGCATCCTGATTAGAGCCAGTTTTGCTATGCATTTCTAAGTAACTTCTTCTTGCATACTTAGGGTGTGTTGTGGTACTAGAATAGACGACTCATCTCTACACTGGGGAGAATTTTAAGAAAGCTTTCACAAAGTATCCCTCCTCCCTCCCTGATATTTTTACTCCAAAATAGCTCTGGGTAATGAGTGACCACTCACAAATGTCTCCCATGATCAGTTTGGTCAAGGAAATTTCATAGAAAGACTAAATCATAGAGATAGAAAAATTAAAAATCTGATCGAGAGCCTGAATATAAGATAGAAGTGGGAGTTCAGGGGCAGAAACCCAATCTATTCCTTTACGACCCCTAAACAGTTCCCCCTTTTACAAAATCACCCTACCAATTCTCTCATTCCATTTTCTACCACCCAAAATTCACTCACCCAAACCACTCACTCATCTTTCTTTCCTCGGTCCCGTATGAACTCCCACTGTCTTCCCATGTTAGGTTGTTTTCTGTTGCTCCCCAGCGTCCCTAAGCTTATCATGCAGCAGCTTTCTCTCTTTCTCCCTTCATTTGTTTTTCAGAGACCTTTGAGTAACTACTTCACTTGCTTTGCAAAACAATCTGAGCACTTCTGGGGAGAAAAGAAAAGAGGTGACCGAAGCTCCTGGCGTTAAAACACACTGTTTTTCAGTATTATTTTTCAACCTAAACTTAGAGATATGCTACAGTCTCATTGTCAATCTCAACTACAAACTGTGCCAATGAACTATACATTTGAAAGCAATGGGAATAACATTTGTCATCATTCAGATTAAATATAAGTTCTAATAATCTACATTAATTGCGATCACCTTGCTCATTTATTTCCTTTAGGACACCCCTTCTTATTAGCTCCTCTCTGCTCTGCCTTGTTGATATCTTTCTTTCCAGCACTTAAAAAAAAATAAAGAAGATATTATTCAGTAAAAAAGCAAACTAAGACAATCAAAAAAATTAAAACAAAGGTAATTTTGGCTTTCATATTTCAGAATGTATTACATTTATTATTTAGTAGTATTAGAATGAGGACAAGGACCTAATTGCCAAACAAGTATTTGAAGGGTCAAAAGGAAGGAGAATAAAAAATGTGACAGGAAGCAGTTGATGAATTGCTGCAAAAGAGAAAACTGAGGAGTTTAAATAGAAAAAAAATCAATGTATAGAGGAGTACATGAAAAGTGAGGAAGCAAGAGATAGTATACAGAGATAAGAAAATATGAAGAGGTAAACAGGATTAGTGTGAATTGTGTTACTCTTTCTTCTTTTTATCTTTTTTCATTTATTTCTTTTGCTTTACTCCTTTTGGGCATTTTGCATAATGTTGGTTACACCAAAAGTGAATAGTGTAAATGGGCACACATGTATGTACAGTAATTGCCTAATAAGGTATATTGGGCATAAGAAAAGGAAAAGTGGTAAGCAAATTTATATAAGTAGATTTATACATTCTCTGTTCAAGTAACAGAAGCTGCATTAATTATGTTACAAGGACACATTCTTTTTATTTGTGCTGAATGCAGATATTTCTGTCTTAAAATAGAAGATAAAATAAGATTTAAAAAACTAAAATATGCATACTAAGAAATTTATATCACTTACAGCCTCATGGTTCAGGAAATTCTCTTGTACAGATTCTGTTAGCTAGTCAATTCTATATCACTAGTATATGTTATAACAAATAGACAACATGATGTTGGCTCAGAGTCATGATTCATAGCCTCAAGATTTAATTTTGCCTCTGTTTATTACATAAAACTAACATCTCAAGTAAATTTAAACTTTTGATATTATTATTGATTTCCCAGACACTATTTATGCATAGCCTACCCTTCTAAATCTATCCTTCTAAATTTCCCTCTCCGAGGGAGATGGACTCTTTAAGAAGTATGAAGTATAAACAAACAAACAAACAAACAAATATATCAATTCTAAGCCAGTCATGGAAGGCTTTTTAAAATCCTATACTGTATGCTGTCCACTTCTGTACTTCAAAAAGCTTTGTAATCATTAATTCTCCCTTCTGTGATTCGCTTTAGATTAGAAAGAGGCAAATAGTCACTACTAAATTTTGAGATGTTCACGTGTTATCCAATCATATGTTTTTGTACATCCCTTATGTAGCAAAAATTATTTAGGCAAAAGGGGCCAAAACATTTTTTTAAATCCAGAGCAGTGAGATAAAATTCAGAAGCAGCTCAGGAAGATGCTTCCCTGATTCAGTGGAATATAAGAAAGGGAAGGAAGTACAGAACAATCAGACTTGCAAGATTCTGTTATTGGAGCCAATCTCAATAAAGCTAACTTCCCTGAGTTGATTTCCTGGTCTGTTCTACGTAGCAGGATTGACATGCTATAATTATAACTCCAAGAGAATCTCTCCAAACTCATCCAATGTTTGGTGATATGTATGGCATATTTTAATCTTGTTTTATGAGAATATATATGATGTAGCACGATATATCAGGAACCCGTTCACCAAGTATGATTCTGTCCAATAAGTCTAAACATTAGGGAAGGTATGTGTGGTATAATAATTGAAACTGATATTAAAACAACAATCCAAAAACACAGGAATATGGGAAATATTACAGGGGTGGCTGACTTGTGCTATGCATAGCTTAATTATAGCTTGTCACAGGCACCCCTTGTAACTTTTGCATGCTGCTAGCATATATTTATCCTTTTTCATTTGCTTGCTGTTTCTATAATAGTTTTAGTGTAGTTTATAAATACAAGGATAAAATACTAGGAAAAGCATAAAAAGTAAAGAACAGGAGAAGTACAAAGAGGTAGAAAAAGGAAAATAAAAAATTGAGAAAAAAGATGGATAAAAGTGATTCCTCCCTCCCTCCAGGTAGGAATAAACAGGCCCAGTAACTTAACCCCATCTCTAATATTTCAATTTTTTTTTAAAAAAGAACTCTTCTTCCCATATCTCCTCCCTTATCAATAATCAAATTATTTTTTAAAAAACCATTCTGTCATAAGCAGCAAAAGAGGTTATAGGAGAAGAATAGATTTTACTGGATAAAACAGATACTGATTTGAATGTGGATTTGAAAATGGATTTTAGATGCCAGACTACAAGAATGATATGGAAAAGGATGCCACAAGGGATTTATTTACATTTGAAATTGGCTGATGGCTTAATAACTAAAAAGGATGTGCAAATAATAAATGAGAAGAATGCTTTGGAAAGTCTTCTAACTCAGATACAAAGGGGCAGTGTTAAACTACCAAGGTTGTTTCTGAGAGGTGACAAAGAGAAAATGACAAGAAATCAACTTGTGGGACATTATTTTATGAGATTAAAGCTTAAGATTTTGAAAAGTAAATGGAAGAAATGTAAAGTAAATTTATTTGCTCAGTGTTAGACTACAGATAATCCTCGACTTACGATAATTGAACCAAAAATTTTGGTTGCTAAGTGAGACATTTGTTAAGTGAATTTTGCCCCATTTTACAATTTTTCTTGCCACAATTGTTAAGTGAATCACCACGGTTGCTAAGTTAATAACACGGTTGTTAAGTGAATCTGGCTTCCCCATTGATTTTGCTTGTCAAAAGGTTGCAAAAGATGGTCACATGATTCTGGGACACTGCAAGGATCATAAATATGAGCCAGTTGCCAAGTGTCAGGATTTTAATCATGTACCCATGGGGATGCTGCAATGGTCATAAGTACCTTTTTCAGTGCCATTTTATGAACTGCTGTAAGTCAAGAACTATCTGTATATGTGTAGTGGTTTCTATTAGCAATTAATGGAATTTCTTTTTTGACCAGGACTAAATGACAAGGCTTTACAAATCTGTTTATAAATGGGGAAAGATTTCTTTTGCTTTATTTCTTAGACAAAGCGATAAGTTGAAATACAAAATGGATTTATTAGATTAAGGTTAAAATATAGTACATGACTCTTTCTTGCAGATCTTAATCAGACTTTTAAGCTAATTAAGATGGAATGATGAATTTTTATAATTTAATTATTGATAAAGAGATGAGACACGGGGAAAGAATTTTTTTTTCTTATTAAAATATTAGAGAAGGTATCAACTTACTGAATTTGTTTATTCTTGTCTGGAGAGAAATGGGAGTCACCTTTATACATACATACATACATACATACATGCATGCATACATACATTTTTTTATTTTTTACTTTCTACTTTTCCTTTTCCTTACTTTTTATATTTTTCTTAGTTTTTAAAAATCTTTTATCTTTATATTTATAAACTTTAATAACATTGTTAAAATATATATAATTTGGCCAATAAAGATAGGAATAAAACTTAAGAAATTACGCAACATGGGAAAAGTGGCTTTTAAACATTGTTTGGGCAGAGAGAAAGAGTATGCATACCTCTACATATAATTTAGATTAGTATTTTGAAAACACTAAGGAGCAAAAGTACTCTGAACTCAACTGTTTTAGAATCCAGAAATGTATATACATAACACAATATGTACAGTATGTACAGTATATACTGTATGTGCCTCTTTCTTAATAGTAAAAAGGTATTAAATGTGCAGTTTCTTGATCTCAAAAGATAAGCAACAGGATTATTATACTCCAAACATCACTAATGAATTAAGTTCATCTCCTCTTTCTCAGTATACCATAGAAAAGTCATTCCTCCACTGAAAGTGTTTATGCACAGAACATAAACATTTCTCTTAATACATTTCATACATCTTCACTTAAATTGTTGAGATATATATAAAAACAAGCTACAGGAACAATTTTCTTTAAAAAAAATGCCAATTTACTTATGTGCTATTAAACTTATATAAATAAAAATAAAATCAAAAGCGATTACGAGACAGTTCGCTATAAATGCACACTCGGAATATATTATCTGTTTTATTTTAATTTTGTAGAATAATTAGGTTCTAAAAGACTTAGCATCTGAGCTTTAATCTGTGAAGTATAATTTCCACACAAGTATTTGATCTTTAAAGATTTTACAACTAATTAATTGCTATAAAGAGAAAGCTGAAGAGTGGGTGGTATTCAATGGATTAAGACTCAGTATCAAAGCAATAAATCAGTAGTCAGGAGTTCATTGTAACAAGCAAATGTTTTTTAAAAAGTATCTTGGCACAAGTACAAAGTTCAGCCCTGGGAGCAAATATGCAGGAAGGAGTACAGAATTACTGAAAGATAGAAATGCAAAAAAAAAAAAAAAAAAGTTAACATTGGCAAATTTTGAAGAACTGGCAAAAGTCATCATGAGAAGTAGGGAACAACACTGAACATTGCTCAAATCTAAAAGGTAATATGGTAGAACTAATTGCATGGTTCTTTCCAACTCTAGCAATTATAATCTTTTCAGGTTTCATAAAGTATTTGTCAATATCAACAATCATACCTGCTGAGGTTTCTATAAATTTTTCACTTGTTTTCTTCTTTCGCCATTTCCACGGTTTGAAGATTTTGCCAATTGTTGAAAGTTTGCCCTTCCTCTTAAAAGGAGGAGTTTGAGATCCCGGATTCGTCCCATCTGAGTTGGCAACTGATACCTTGTCTATCCCATCAACTGTATAAACAACAACAAATATACAATACAGAATTTTATTGAAGGCTGAAGTTAATCCACGTTTTAATTTTAAGATTCAACCATTAATTTAAAAGGGAAAAGTAAAACACTCCGTACAGGCTAAATTCACGTATTGTCTTATACTATGGGTTGATTAATAAGGGTCTGCTAAACAGATCACAATTGGCTGATTCCACACATGACAGAAAACCATAAACCGAATAATGCCACCTAATGGCTTAGTTTGATACAAGAACCTCGTAGGCAGTTTGTGGTAGTGCTAATCGAAGGCCCCTTAAAATTAATTTTAAATATACCTAATATTAAAACTTAATAAGATATCACATATACAAACACGCACAGGTAGTCCTCATCTTACAACCACAATTGAGCCCCAAACTTCCACCTGCTAAACAAGGCAGCCGTTAAGTGAGGTTTGCCTCAGTTTACCTTTTTTGCCACAGTTAAGCGAATCACTGAAGTTGTTAAGTGAATCATGTGGTCGTTAAGTGAATTTGGCTTCCCCCGTTGGCTTCACTCATTGGCAAATGGCTGGGAAGGTTACGAATGGGGATCACATGATCACAGCAACTGTTCTAAATACATGCTAGCTACCAAGTGCCCACATTCTGACCATGAGGATGCTGCAACAGTCGTTGAGTAGGGCAACCACTTTTTTCAGTGCCGTTCTAACTTCAAATGATCACTGAACAAATGATTGTAAGTCTAGGACACGAGTGTCAAACTTGCCATGTCACGTGACGTGTTGCGATGTATTGCGACTTTTTTTGCATTGCCAGAGCTAGGGTGGGCGTGGCCTCCATATGATGCAACCGGCCCGCAGGCCAGCAGTTTGACCCCTGGTCTAGGACTACCTGTAATGAGTTTTGGCTCACCACCAGAAAATATAACAGCAAATGCAGAAGCAGCATGTTGAAATGCCAGTCTTATAGATATATAACTACAAAGTTTAAAGCTTTATTAACAGGCCAATATGCTTAAATTTCAAGTCAACACAGGTATTCTTCAATCTCCATATAATAACTTCAGCATTAATATTTATCTTACTGTTTAAAACAAACATATGCCCAAACTGAAAAATATTCTCCGGTGAGCTTACCACATCACTATTCCATTCTGAAAAATTGCTAATTTAGCTAATATTTAAGAATTAAAGAAATGGAAAGGTTTGTGTAACTATGCTGAGTCTCCTGCTCAATGCTAAAATCTTTAAGTTCAAAGTAGCTTACAGCTGGAACAGCTTGCCTTCAAAATATATGGGTGCTCCATCATTGGAGGCTTTTAAGAGACTGGACAGCCATTTGTCTGAAATGGTATAGGGCAGACATGTCAAACACAAGGCCCGGGGGCTGGATGCGGCCCGCGACGTGATTTCATGTGGCCCGCGAAGCCATCCTGGAAACAGTGAGGGAATGGCCCCCGCTGCCTTGGCCCCGGCCCAGGCTGCCCGGGAGGCAATGTATAATTTTGTGGTGGCCATCTATGCTGAAAGGCATTCAGTCTTAGCTCCACAAGGCTGTCTGGAAACAGCAAGGGACCGGCCCCTGCCGCGTTGGCCCTGCCCCCTGGGCACACGCTGGGGAGGTGTCACCCTTTGTGAGGAATGAAGAAATGCACCATCGCCTGGAAGTGGCCAGCAAATGGCCCTCGCCTATTTCACATATCTGGCTTGATGGGCTCCGGGGGAGGGGTTTCAGCAGGCTCTTCCAGTGGACCATGCCTTGGCGCTTGCCCTGGTCCCACCCCCTTCTGCCAGAGACCCTCAGATCTGTCCCACTCCTGCCCAGGCCCCCACAGGCACCCTTGACGCAAACGATGTAGAGCTGGCCATGCCCACCCAGTAGGCCACACCCACTTCAACCACGCCCACCCAGTAGGCTGCACCCACCCTGGCCACACCTACCCGGCCCCCCGAGGACAACCGCAATGCTGATGTGGCCCTCAATGAAATTGAGTTTGACACCCCTGGTATAGGGTCTCCTGCTTGAGCAAGGGGCTGGACTAGAAGACCTCCAAGGTCCCTTCCAATGTTCAATTCATATTGATTATCTACATCATAGTTGAAGGACTGCTTTAATTTCTATTCATGGTAATTGGTATACGTGGATTTGCGGTTCTTTGTGTTCAAGGTTGTGTAGATTAAGGTAACTTTGTTTTTTGTACAAAATGTTTGCATTTAAAAAAAAAATCTCACAAAAATTCATACTTGCTTTTGTAAGCAAATTTTCCCAAATGCATATATTTACACAGCTTTCCCTAATACCTATGTGTATGTATTTTCTAAATATATACACAGATTTGTTTTAACTTTTGAAGTCAGAAAGATTAGAAAAGTTCCATATTTATTACAGGTAGTCCTTGACTTACAACCACAATTGAGCCCAAAGTTTCTGTTGCTAAGCGAGACATTTTCCAACCTTTTTTTGCCACAATTGTTAAGTGAATCACCACAGTTGTTAAGTTAGTAACATGGTTGTTAAGTGAATCTGGCTTCCCCATTGACTTTGCTTGTCAGAAGGTCACAGAAGGGGATCACATAACCCTGGGACACTGCAGCTGTCATAAATATGAGTCACTTTGCAAGTGTCTGAATTTTTATCATGTGACCATAAGGAAGTTGCAACAGTTGTAAGTGTGAAAAATGGTCATAAGTCACCTTTTTCTCTGCTGTTGTAACTTCGAATGGTCACTAAATGAATTGTTGTAATTTGAGGACTATCTGCACTGGGTTTTGTTCTAAGCATGGCAAATGCTTTTACAATTATATTAATATGAGTTTATTTATGTTTTAGATCAGGGGTCCCCAACCCCTGGGCCACAGACCGGTACCAATCCATGGCCTGTTAGGAACTGGGCCGCACAGCTGGAGGTGAGTGGTGGGCAAGCAAGCGAAGCTTCATCTGTATTTGCGGTCACTCCTCAGCTCTACCTCACATCATCAGGCATTACATTCTCATAGGAACGTGAACCCTACTGTAAACTGTGCATGTGAGGGAGATAGGATGCTCACTCCTCCTTCCCCCCTCCCACCAGTCCATGGAAAATTGTCTTCCACGAAATCGGTCCCTGGTGCCAAAATGGTTGGAGACCACTGTGTTAAGACTTCATCACTTTAACTCCCTCCACTCCTTTTAGTATGATGTTCTCTTTTCTTTATAATCTTCCAAAAATGATTCAATCCCCCTGCTTAAAAAAATATTGCATTATTATAAGGGATATTTTATATATAAAAGCAATTAATCGTGTATTATTATATTTTTTCAACCTACTTATAGATTTCCTTAATTTCATCATATTTCTTCAGCTATTAGAGAAACACCAATTTTTAATTCTCCCACCTATATTTGGTTGGTTATGCTTTGATTTCATATGCAAGTTCATTAGGAAATAGAAAATTCAGTGTATCCTATTTAAAAGACTGGTTCAGATGTCATCCTCCCCCTAAATCAGCCCATTGCAGGATGAAGGCTATGAACTATAATGTACCAGGCAGGTATGGATGTTTTGGTTTTGTTTTTTTTTAAACTTCCCAGATTCAGCTGCAGAACCTCACTGAGAGACTTTTAAGTCTCTCAGACTTACCTACCTTATAAGATTGCTGTGCAAAAATGGAGAGCTGCAGTGCAATACATGCTACCCTGAACTGGCTGAAAGACAGGATATATACCTAATAATTTTTTTCATTTGTTTATTTTCCTACTTAGAAGTGGCACACACAAAGACACACACACACACCACACCACACCACAATTAATCTCTAGTTAATAAAACTGTCAAAGAGGGGGAAAAGCTATATTCTAAGTATAGATCAGCACAAGCTTCCATGCAGTTTTCAACATGTCGCTATACAACTGTTAACTTCAGGAAGTTCTTTCATGAGCTAACTGTTCTGACAGCATTTTAATTAAAGGAAAGGGGGAAAAGCTTGGGTATTAATGTGGGTGGTTGAACAGTAATTTCCAGATGGGGCTGCCAATGCTAGAAAATGTTAATTAAACCTCCTGCTAGAGAAGAGATTAAAAGTGTAGGTAGTCGGACTTGCAAATGATTCCTGACTTTTGCCTTAATATTGAGAATGTGGGTAGAGAAATGTAATCACAGAGGTAAGCTACCATATATTACTACTTTTGACCTTGAAATATGGGAGGTTGCTCAAGATTTTTCCAGAGTTCAAAAATGTTTTCACCATATTATCTTAATCAGTTTTTAAATTTTTAGTTGTACTTATTCTACCCATAATGATTAATTTCTGAGTTATCCTGTGGAAGGTTTCTGTGATTTATTTCTATACACGGCCATCCCTATCCACACAAACTTTGAAATGAAATCTGGTAAATATGTTTGTTTGCCTAGACAAAATTTCTGTATGCAGTATTTCCTGACTGTTTTACGAATGCAATTACATCAATAATGTCACATAGGAGATGCTGTTTGGAATGCAGCTTCATCTTGATTCTCAGAAAGCAGCAAGATTGTCGTTTAAAGGAAGAAGACTTGGACATTTTAAACTAAAATGCATTTTATTTAAAATGTATTTGCCTATATTGCATCGGATGAGGAGAGCACATCTTTCTCCTTCTGTCCTGACCACTTTTTACAGAGGCACGATTGAGAGCATTTTAACAAACTGCATCACTGTTTGGTTTGGTGGTAGCAGTGCCTCAGATATAAGGTCCAGACAGAGGGTGGTAAGGATAGCTGAGAAGATTATAGGAAGCTCGCTTCCCATTATTCAGGACACTGCTTATAAGCACTATGTGTTTAGAGCTTGAAGCATTGTTAGAGACCCCATACACCCACTTCACGGTCTGTTTCTGTTGCTCCCCTCTGGGAGGAGGTTTTGAAGTATTTATAGCAGAACTACTAGATTCTATAACAGCTTTGTTCTTTATGCCGTCTTATAATTTGCAGGATTCTTTTTTCTTGCCATGTATATGTAAACATCTGAACTAGACTATGATGTTTCTCTGTGTCATATTTGTGTGTATGTGGGTATATGCATAATGGTATTTTTTTGGACAGCTGAATGCAATGAAATTTAATTTTATTGTATGCTGATTAGTGTACATTTAAAGTGACAATAAAATTTTTATTCTATTCCATTCTATTCTAAAACAATGTGTAAACAGCATAACAACAATTCTGTTGTTTCTGCAAAAGTGGAAATTGCATCTAGATTAGAAACTGTAATTGTATATGCAGAGTGGATCAGACTTGCATAGTTGTCAACTTTTCATAATCAAAAAAGGGAAATGTTTACTATGGATCTCAATTTCTTTTACCTCAGCAGGTGGCAGCACCTTTCTGACCATGACTAATTTCAAAACAGCTGAGCAGATATAAAACTTGTTATTTTAATGGGACACCACCAGGAAAACTAAAGGTATAGATTTCAACTGAGGAGTCAATAGAAAACTTCCTGGAAGAAAGCAAGCGAAAACTACTTCTGAAATGTCCCTGAGAATCTTATATGGATATGTTCTTGCAGTCCAACATATCACAGGTCTGACTTGAAGGCTGAAAAGGTAAAGGGGATGTGAAAATGATGCATTCACTTTTTCTCTCTAATAAACATTCTGTGTCTCAAACCTTTAATGGATATTCTTTATACAAGTGGAACCATTAGATTCCAATGTTTTATATTTTCTTCATTTGTTTACCATAAGGGTAAAGGACCTTTTATTGCCAAATTTATAAAAGGTGTATTCCCATTTTAATGGGATTAAAAATGACCTAGATGCAATAAAATTAGAACTTCCAAAGTGAACTATTGTCTGGGCTTGCCAATTCAGAGACAGGTAGGCCATCAGTTGAAAAAAAAACTGTCCTTTGAATCTCTATAGCTTACATATGGCTTATGCCTGTAGCAATCTTTACAGGAAACTACACAGTGCAGTCTCACACGTGCCTACTCAGTCACGATTCAGCTTGTATTAGTTAAATACATTCCCAGACATAAGAAGAAAAAGACTCACCCTTCCCTTCCTAAATTTGCTACAGCTTCTAATGAAAGATACATCCTTCATTTCTACCACCAACCCCTCATCCAGAGGAACACATATGTAACCTAAACCTCACTTTGCATGCACCAGCATTCTTCCAAAGATACTCATGAATTTCTCTGCCCTGTTTAAGCACCTAATAACCTCCTATGGTCCTGGATATAAAGAAAGTTAGTTCTAAACTGCAGATATGGAGGCAATTGTATAGGTAGTCCTTGACTTATGACTAGTTGTTTAGTAACCATCTGAAGTTATGACAGAACTACCTTGGGACTAGTTATGACCTGAATTTGAAGTTCCAATGATTGCGTCCCTTGTTGTCACATGACTGAACGTCAGGGCCTTAGCAACATGGACACATTTACAGTCCTTTGCCCCATCCTGTGGTAACTTAACTGTGTTTTACAATGGTTTTGCCAAAAATCAGCACTTCCAGTTTTTGGTAAAACCACACCCATAGAGAACCATTGGTTCGCTTAACAACTGCCACATAAAAATTCATAAAATCAGGGACTGGCAGGCTCCATTACAATCGTGACTCAAGGACTACCTATATATGTTTATTTAACCATTATCAAACTGCATTTGTTCTTAACTGGTTGCAAAAAGAACATACCTACAGCCACAAGAAGATACTATTTATACCATAGAACCCAAATTGTTACCTGGAATGTTTTAAGAATAGATGTTGAAAACAAAAAATGAGCAAGAGATGAAATGGCTACAGTTTTATATATATGTATATAAAAGTATGTGACCAGGCACATTTATGGGATAAGAGGAAATAAGGTGGTTTCAGCTGATGCTATCAACCTTAGTTTGGCAACATAGAGATAGCAGGTATCCCAGAGGGCTTTTTGCGTGTTTATAATTTTTTGTTTGTGCATTCTTTTCAAGGAACCATCATACATTAAGGTCTGTCTTTCTTTTGGATAAATATAATAAATCCTGTGTCGATAAAATTGAGATTAATTTGACCAAGCACAGAAAAGGTATGTTGGAGAGGGGATAAGTAAAACAGAATCGGGGGGGGGGGGGAATGTCATGAAATTGTTCAAAATAAGTTTGCTGATGTCAGATATTTGAGATATAGGATTTATATGGGACAAGTTTTTATTGTAAGACCATACTTTGAAAAACATGGCAGTTCTGGGAAATTTGTGACAGTTGGTATGTAAGCACATAATGTTCTTCACACATTTGTATGCCCAGTTATTGCTAGGATGCATCTTGTGAGAGAAGATTTTAAATTTATGAAATGGCACTATGCCCAAATTTTTTAAGAATCTTTTTTTTTTACAAGTTGTCTTTAAACTCTCATCCTTCACTGAGCATTTGCATAAGTCTGAAAAATGTGCTAAATAAAAGATAAGGACTGTTCAACTGCAAACTATTGTAGCTTTCACAAAATACCTTGGCAAATTTAAGCTTCCCTGCGTCTCAGCTGGGAATGCGATCTTCTTTCCCCATCAACTGAACTCTTTGGATCCAGAAGCTCTCTGTTCATGGGCTATAAAGAGGCATATAGCTTACCACTAAAACAGCAATGAATAGTCCTCTCTTCTGAAAGTAGGAGTCTTCCCAACCAGGCAGTCCTTGACTTACGACTTCAATTGTAACTGGAATATTCCTTAAGCAATGTGGCTGTTAAGTGACTCGTACCCAAATTTAAGGTCTTTTTTGCTGTGGTTGTTAAGTGACTCATGTGGTTGTTAAGTGAATTTGCCTTTCCCCATTGACTTTGATTGGTAAGGTCAGAATGGCATGACCCTGGGACACTTTAACCTGGGACTTTGTAACTATCATAAATACATGCCAGTTGCCAAGTGCCCAAATGTTGATCACATAACCATAGGGATGCTGCGGGGGTTGCAAGTGAGAAAACTGATCTTAAGTCACTTTTTCTGTGCCATTTTAACTTTGAACGGTCATTAAATAAATGGCTGTAAGTCAAGGACTATCTTTAATATATACAACGATTTGTATATGAGCTGGGTTCAAGAGTCTCTGGAAGATTTATATATTCACAGGGTCATCTGTAGGGGGGTGTCAAAGAGTCAACCATGGGCCTGTAAGTGCCAACTTGACGTTTATGACTACTACCTTCCACAATTGTCCAAGCAAGCCTTTTCTGTTGCAGGCAACTGATGGCTCTTCTTGGCCATACCAATATGACTTTATTTATTTTAATACTTCAGTGGAGTTAAGAGTCTGACCCTAAAGTCATTGCCATTCCAGAACTTTAAAGGCAGATTGAACAAGGTACCAGGACGTTCCCATATGACGAACAACCTAAAACTAATTATTGATAGGAAGGACTACAGTATTGTATTTAAGAAAGTTTTAAGTACAATATAGATTTGGAGGAGTTCTCACTGTAAAAACATCTGCTTTCCAGGTATTATTAGCGTTCAGATTTACTGGAAGCAGAGGCTTTTCTCATTCATTTCCTGCAACTTGACATCAATTTGTCACTTTCCCTATAAATACTTAAAATCTCATTCTCAGAATCTATCGGCGCCAAGAAATAGCTCTGTTGCAGTCTATGACGGCCAGTCAATTGATTAACTCAAACCAGGCTTACAAGTGCCATGCCACATGCAACAGTGTCTCATAGGGTCAAATACCAGTTAGGTAGTGAAGCCTATAGACCTTGCAAATGCCTCACACCAAAAGTGTGAAGCAATGAAGAGTTCACAACCATTGATTTCAATGAACTTGTAGGGCACCAATGCCCAGCCCTTGTCAAGCCCACGACACCCAAACTTAATACAACGAGGACAGGGGTGTCAACCTGCCGGCCCGCAGGCCGGATGCGTCATGCCGAAACCGTGCCCACCCCATTGCCGGCAATGGAAAAAAAGTTGTGATACGTCGCGACACGTCACGTGACGTTGTGAGTTTGATACCTCTGAACTAGGACAAGCAAGGTAATGAGGCTAGGACAAAAACTAAATTGGATTTATTTGAAATTGAGTTTAATTAATTTAATAAAAAGCAATTCATAAGATTACTCGTCATGTACTAATAATTTTCTCCTTCTGACACACTAAAATCACAATTCAGTGACATTTATTGAGAGGGGCCAACTGGGCTCATAAAGCTCTGGTATACGTCTATGAATGGCAATTAAGCAGGGCCATCACAGTCTCAGACAGTGAGGCTCTGAATAAACCAAGTCACAGCATTTAGAGACAAATGAGCGCAGGAGTATCAGCTGCTGGAAGCAGAAGGAAGGAGGGAACCTGCTGCCATCACGTCTCCATTTATGTGCTCACCAAAGGCATTTAGCCAGCTGCTGCTGGCAGCAAGATACTAGCGTATATGGCTTTGTTAGTCTTAATACACCAGAACTCTTCTTAATCCACAACCAATTGTGTATACATGCTCCCAAGGCACAGTTACACATATCCTGATGGACACAAAACAACTTAACGAATAGAGAATTGTTGGTAATTTGTTTATTTATTACATTCCAATCCTGTCATATTCCCACTGGGTTCTCCCCGGTTTCCCAAATGTAGAACGAGTCTCTGCAGTACTCTTGGCAGGATTTTTGGAAATGGGTTTTATTCTTCTTTGTTCTTCTTTCTAGGACTGAGAGAGAGGGACTGGCCTAAAGTAGGACTAGAACTCAAGGTCTCCAGGATTAATGCCTTTAATCACTACATCAAATTGGCTGTCAGAAACATGAAAAGATCACAGTCAATAAAATTCAAGGAAGAAAAACCCTTACACCTACCAAAGTCAAAACAATTCAGAAACAATCCTCTAAAACAGGGGTCCTCAACCGTGGCAACTTTAAGACTTGTAGACTTCAACTCCCAGAATTCCTCAGCCAGCTAAGCTAAGCTGGCTGAGGAATTCTGGGAGTTGAAGTCCACAAGTCTTAAAGTTGCCACGGTTGAGGACCCCTGCTCTAAAATATATGCTAAGCTCCAAACTCTCTCTGAAAAAGTGCCAGCTTCAATTCTTCCCTAAGGTTGAAGTTGAGACTAATCTAATGTTCAGTGGCAGCTCACTAAAGAAGATTGGTGTACTATTACTGCCAAGCAGTGCCTCTGTGCCTTTGTCCCCACACCTTCCACAGTGGTGCATGTTAGATATAATAATATATCATGATACATAATTTAACTGCACAATAGTCATTTTCATCCGTGCCAGTGTTTTCAACCAAATGAAGGTATTCGCGTCAAGAAATACAAGTTTAAAAATTATAAAATGAGTACTTAAAATAACCCTCCAATTTTAAATACAAAATTAATTGCCTCAAATATCCTTCCTTTTCAGTAATTACTGCGATACCAGGCTAAATAAAGTTAAGAAATTGTCAATATATTTTTAAAACAGAAGTAAAGCAGTGGCGAGCAAACATGCAAGGTTCTATTAAATATCTTCAAAAATATATCAGATTTAAAAAAGTCAGGCTCCCCAATATCTCAAATACCTCTGGATTAGGAGAAGGGAGGCACTGTGTGCACATAAGTGCTGTGGATCAAGAAAAACTCTCTTAGCCCAGCTTGTTCTACTTGATTTGATTCTTATATCCTTCTTAAGTAATAATATCGTCTGTTTGGTTTTAGTTTTGCATGTTATGCGAAACTACCCATTGTGGTTTGTAAACCAGTATTTATTTACTATATTATACATGCCCAACCAATTGTGGTTTATTTTATAAATCCTGGTGTAAAGTGATATACACCAGGATTAAAACCCTAAAAAGGGGACAAATTGCAACTTTAACATATCTGAAATTAATGCATCGGCTGAGAATACATCATTTTCAGTATTTCATCTTTACTGATTTAAGGTCAGATGGGGAAGAGGTGCAATATATCATCCATTTTTGTGCTAGCCTTATGTAGCCCAAGTACATTTTTCCAGTGAAACTTTGCCTCTCAATCGTTAGCACAAACTAGTCCATATATTTATTGAGCCATTTTGCAATTGTACATGAAGCCTGTCTGATTTCTTACTGATTCTGCCCACTCAACAGCAGATGCCAATCTGCATACTCCTATTAAGATGCTCTTCAGTGCCAAAATTGGATATAACATATAAACCCAACAGCAAACAGAGGAAGTACAGTATAATAACCTACCCAAAATTTAAATTTTCCAATTTGAAATTTTAAAATGATAAATTAAAACGGATGATGTTGTGGTATAATTTCAAAATCAAGAATGCTTTTTGATAAGAAACAAGAAGGATCTCACCAAAGATGAGAACTGATGACCACTCCTTTGCTGATAAACACTCTTTCACTAGAAAGCCATGGGTGCGAAACCAAAGATAATTTTTATTATGTGTCACATTTCAACTTCTGGCAAACAGCTGTTTCATCGAATGCTTCAAGTGTACAACTAATAATGGATAATTATGAGATAAAAGAATGAGGGGGAATACTCCATACAAGCCATCTCAGTTATATACTTTATCCAATGTGTTTACAAAAAATAATCACAATGAAAAAGAAGTTCAGCTATATTTTAAAAGCTTAAAAAGCTTAAAAACTCAGAAAGATTACATTCTTGACCAGTCAGTCTGAATAATGACTCCTGTGCTGACATTATAAACTGTAGTCGCATATATCAGATGACAGGAAAGGCTTAATTTATAGAGTTTTAAAGTCATAATTTTATATGATTTAGATTATAATCATTCATGGATTGCAGCCAAGCAACTCTGCAAATGGCCTTCTTTCCCTTACTCGTCTCCCTTCTAGCCAGCCGTCACAAACTGTCAGAAGGAATAGCAGCTCATGAAGTCTCAAGTACACAATTTTTAGCTCAAATATATCACTTCTCTGTTTTAACAGTGAAAATATATCACTGATATCACCACCACATACCTAGAATACACAGATGATAAAGCACACCATCATTTCTTAGCAGTATCTATAAATAAGAACAAATTCATAGAATAAATGTTTAGGTAGCAAGAAAGAAAATAGAATTAAAAAAAAAACTTTGTCACTTTAAATGTATACTAATCAGCATACATTAAAATGAAATTGCGTTGCATTCAGCTCTCAAAAAAATACCATTATGCGTATATCCACATATACACACATATATGACATAGAGAAACATCACATTTTAGTTCGGATGTATACATATACACGGCAGGGGAAAAAATCCTGCAAATTTACAAGATGGATGGCATAAGGAACAAAGCTGTTACAGAATCTAGTAGTTCTGCTATAAATACTTCAAATCCTCCTCCCAGAGGGGAGAAACAGAAACAGACCGTGAAATGGGTGTGTGGGGTCTCTAACAATGTTTCAAGCTCTAAGCACATAGTACTTAAAAGCAGTATCCTGAATAATGGGAAGTATGCTTCCTATAATCTTCTCACTCTTTGTATGGACCTTCTATCTGAGGCACTGCTACTACCAAAGAGTTATATGCCATTTGGGGCAGAAAACATCATTTACTTACTATAATTAAGCCTTGTCTAGAGTCTACAAGAACTCTTCCAGATTTACTTTGGTATACTAATATTAGGAAACTTAATTTGGGTTCAGCACTCTAAGTGTGTCAGTACACTGTATATATCTCTTAGTTAAGGTATAGGCAAGATTATATTAGTTTGCACATATGCATAGTTGGAATAAAATTGGATTCTAATTGCATGTGTGGCATACTTGCTAAAATGTGCTGACTGTTACTCACCTTACCAACAACAAGGAACACCCTTTCTTGACACTATGAAATATTTGGGATTATTTAGCCTGAAAAACCTAAATCCTGGCAGAACCCAGTAAATGTAGCTCCTCTTCTAATAAGATAAGTATCACAGCCCCAAACATCTCTCCCCTAATTTTCAGGCCCCACCCCATCACTGTTAATTTCAGGACTGATTTTATTCCTGAAAATAAATATGTATATCTTTTGATTTTGGCCCTCCAACTCCAGAGTGACTTTGGGTGGCTCATGATATAAAACAGAACACACATACAGTCAGAAAATAGCAGTGGCAGTCCAGACATCAACACACAGACATACACACACAAACAGACCTCTCTAATAAAGGGTATTGTATCCACCCTATCAAAGGCTCGGAAGAACAGCCAGCTCTTTTAAGGTTTTCTGAATATCCTCAGACTGGGAGCTGTCCCAATTGGGGAGAGAGAATCTCATTCCAGAGGGCAGGGACCATTTTATAAATTCCAAAAGATAACACACTTTAATGTGACGATGTTACCTAGTTTGGTAAAGAAGCATCTGCAAGAAAACACCAGAAATCAGAAATCACCAAGAACCCCACTGTTTAATCAAGGGGACCTGGAGCATGCCCATTCTGTCAGCTCTAATCACCCAAGTAGAAACCTCAGGAGATAGGTAGTTCCTCAGCTACTTGCTCCCAAGACCAATTCTTTTTCAACTCTTCTTTCACAAGGAAAATATTTTCTGTTATAAGTCTTAGGAATGATTTAATTTGCAGATTAATTGTTTATAGGATTGATTGGTTTCAGTGAGAGCCGATTTTGATTAATGTAGGCTGAGACAGACAGTTCTAAGTCAATGCCGATGCTGCTTTTTTGCATTTGACCGTAGTTAAAAATGGATTTTATTTTGCATTTGACTGTAATAAGAAATGAAAGAGAAAAATATTGAATTAAAATATCAAAACTAAATCCTGTTTTAATGTGCAATATAAATTCATGCTGCAGAATGATTCTTTGCATGCTACCTGAGAACTATAGGAAAATAAGAGGTGGAAGGAGTATCAGTATGTTTCCCACTTTGAGATACTTATAAATGTAATAAAGGTAGAATAAAAAACTAATAAATAAATAAATGTTCTGCTACACTGACTTGATTTACTCCTCTCTGGGTTATTCTGATAGGAATACACAGTACTTTTTTGTTTTAAAAAAAAAAAAAGGTGCCGGAACTCACGCACAGCTCTGGCTCCAGTCGAAAGCCCTTTATGGAGCCGGGGGGGGGGAGAAGAAACCATTTTAGAGAGCTTCCGAGGCGCAGATCACTCACCTGGAAAAGGTCTGTCTCCTCTCTGCCACGGTTTCTGCTGCCGCTCCGATCTGAGGCTAGGGGATGTGTCCACAGCCTCCCGCGGCCCGATCCAGGCTGCTGGAAAAGACCTCTGCCGCCCAGATTTAGGGCCGTGGAGTGATTTTGCGGGGCTCCCCCGCGGCCCGAACTGGGCTCCAAAGGTCTTTTTCTAAGCTGCCAGCACAAGTACAGGTATGTTTGTAGAACGATTTTGCGGACCCCCAGCAGCCCTATCCGATCAGGGCTTCGGAGGCCTTTTCTAAGCCTCCGGAGCCCAGATCCATGGCCCCAGAGTGATTTTGCGGCTCCCCAGCGGCCCGATCTGGGCTCCAGAGGCCTGAAAAAGACCTCCGGAGGCCAGATCTATGGCCCCAGAGTGATTTTGCGGTCCCCAGCAGCCTGATCCGGAACCCGGCCTCCGGAACCCGGATTGGCCGTGGGGGAACCGCAAAATTGCTCCGTGGCCATGGATCCGGGCTCCGAAGGCTTGGAAAAGGCCTCCGGAGCCCAGATCAGGCCACGTGGGGCCCACAACATCGCTCCACGGCCATGGATCTGGGCTCCAGAAGCTTAGAAAAGGCCTCCAGAGCCTGGATCGGCCGTGGGGGGGCGTAAAATCGCTCTGCGGCCATGGATCCGGGCTCCAGAGGCTTGGAAAAGGCCTCAGGAGCCCTGATCGGCTGTGGGGGAGGGCCGCAAAATCACTCCACGGCCATGGATCCAGGCTCCCGAGGCTTAGAAAAGGCCTCCGGAGCCTGGATCGGGCCACAGGGGGCTCTGCAAAATCGCTCCGTGGCCATGGATCCAGGCTCCGGAGGCTTGAAAAAGGCCTCTGGAGCCCGGATTGGCTGTGGATGGGGCGCAAAATCACTCTGCAGCCATAGATCCGGGCAGCAGAGGCCTTTTCAGGCCTCCAGACCCCGGATAGGGCTGCTGGGGGTCCGCAAAATCGTTCTGCAAACATACCTGTACTCACGCTGGCAGCTTAGAAGGAACCGGTTCTTCCATTCAAAAAAAGGTGCCGGAACACCGTTCCGTGCGTTCTATGACAAAAAAAGTCCTGGGAATACAGTCCACAATGATGAAGTGACTGGGAGTAAATTATGCCATCTACTTTCAGCCCCAGAAACCTCTACTGAGCACCATAAGCTGAAGTTATGACTATTGCCTGAACTATATGGAGAACAAAAAGACCACTTGAATAAAACATGCAAAGATCACTCTATACTGTATTTGCTTTCCAGAGCTCTTTAGGAGGCCAATTTCTCTTTGAAATTTTTCCTATTATCTTTGAACATATATTGTTTAATATGATTTACAATATAAAATTAAAATAACAAACTCTCAAATTACAGCCATGTGTTCTCTTTCACTGAAGCATGTATATTATTAAAGAAACAAATGGTGCAAGAAATGGTTATTTTTATACAAGTCAGGTTTAAGTTCCTTCCATTAAAATGAATGCCTTTCTAAAGCATTTAAAAGGAGTGGTTGGTGACATTTTTTAACTTCTAAAGACCTAACAAAAGCTTAGTCACCAGTATTTTGCACAATGTAATTTCTCAAATTCTGTTCCTGTTCCTGCCCACAATCAACCGTTTCTGCATTTAAGCTTTTAATTTTGTTTTCTTTTATTACATTATGTAGGTGATTGCTAGTATATACTTTCTCATTTAGAACATGAAAAAATATGGAAAACAAAGATTAGAACAAAAGAAAGCCTTTTTCATTTATATTTAGAAATTCAACTATAAAGACATATTTTATACTTGAAGAACACTACCGCTTTTAAAGCCAAAGAATTTTATATCCCTCTTTGAAAATCCATAGAATTTAATGGATGATTTAAACATAATAGTTTAACATCAGCAAATATACATAATGGCTAAAAGGCAGGGGGAATAATTTGATTAACCAGGAATAAGATACCATGGTAAGCACTACCAGTCTCAAAAAAGAAAAGAAAAGAAATACTACAAAGCCATACCATTTATGAGGTTGCTTCCTACTGGTGTATGTGTGTGCCTTCAAGTCAGTATTGGCTCCTGGCAATTGCCTGGAAAAGTCCCTGCAGTTTTCTTCATAAGAGCTTGGAAATGGTTTGCCATTACCTGGTTCCTAGAGCTGAGAGAGAATGACTGGCCCAAACTCACCCAGCGGGCTTCACGCCCAAAGTGGGACTAGAACTCACACTCTCCCGGTTTGTATCCTGGCTCTCTATCCTTTCTAGATCAACCAGGATATTGTCCACTTCCATTCTTTACCTGTCTCGGCTTTACAGGTAAGCAGATCAAATTTTCAAACAAAGCATTAAAATACAGCTTTAAAAAAAATGCTAATAATGTCTCATGACCCCAAAGCATTGGCATTAAACACTAAGCTGAAGACCTGTACTTAAAAACTGGGGCTTAATTTAGCATAACCTTAAAAAATTAACACTTAGATAGGTCAGGAAGCCAAATGAAAATCCAGGAAATTGTCTGCATACATACTGATTTTCCTTAATGCCAGATTGCTCACTGTTAAGATTGCGGGAGAGGAGGTTGAAGAAATTCACTTTTACTACTAAAACAGAACGCCCACAGACCATCTTATTGTATGCTGGAGAAAACACATAATACGGGAAATCAAAAAATAGTACAAAAACGTTGAAGCTCTGCAATGGAAACACTGCGAGAGCCCACTTATCAAAGACCGTCCTAGTGCTAATGTCCATAAGCCATACGGAGTCTGCCAAGCAATTCATAGCAACAAAGTCATGCCATATATCGGTTGGGAAGACAGCAGACGGTGGGAAAGGTGCCAGTCTGGTTTCAAACACCCTACTTTCATGCTGTGGTGGCATGAGAAGGCAATGTGGTACACAGCAGCAGCAGCCATGGTTAGACATTCTGTAACTGAGTGTTACATCATGACAATGTGGCCTGACCACTCTCCAATAACTCTCGGCATTTCATGTTGCAAGTAGTCCCAAGCAAATCCCCTCCCATTAGGAACCCAGAGAATATCCCGGAATCTCCAATCCAGGAGTCCCAGTACCCACAGCAAGCAATGCCTCCTTCTGCAAGCTTATCATTATAGTATTACATTCATGTCCTGGCTTCCTCCTTAGTGAGGCTGGAATGACAGTTATATTCACACACATGCTTAACCAAGTTAATTGAAGATCACTACTAGCAACAGAGATACTTCATCAAGTTGAAGCTGTTGGGGCTGCCTTTGAAGAACATAGAAAGTTTCTTTCATTTTAATGTTGTATACATGTTTGTGTATCTGACCATGCACACATATTCACTCACAGGGAGTGGTATGTTGTGCTAACTCCATCCATTTGGATATTTTATGGTTGAATGTATTGAGAGAAAAACATAAAATAAGTTGATTCAGTAAGCAACTCAGCAGCAACAGAGAAAAACATATACAATCGAATAAAGTATATAGCTGTATGGTATCGACAGCATGGATCTTTCCATTCCCAGTGTATCATACTGGTCTCCAATGTGATGCCAAACGTCCTGAAATGCACAGCCCCTTGCTCATAATCATCACTTCTTAATGAAACAGATAAAGGGGAAAAGCCTATGCAACACAGGTCTTGAGAAGGCAGTCTACAGAGATGACATATCTACAAAAGAGAAAATTCTCTTTTGTCAGTCAAAGGTATGTAAGATCAGAGGACTCATGCAGTTCTCTGTATAGGGCTGAGAAACAGGACAGACAAAAAATAATAATAAAAAAAGCCTTCCTTTTTTCTTTTGCCAGAAACAGTCATGTTACCAGCAAAAACAAAACGAATGATTTCCCTGTATTTCCTGCTTCAGTGAAATTCACTGCTTCATTCTTCTTCCATATTAGCCACTTTGCCAGAAAAAATATATATTCTGAAGTAGTGATTTGATAGCAGCACAAAAAGATTCACAATCTATCTTATATATACCCTTCCCTCCTAATATTTAATATGCCATGAAGTCTATAGGGTGATTGTTGTTAAGAAAGATTTTAAACCTAATCCAAAAAGAATGTTAATTCTTTTTAACAGATTAAATTTAAAATCTTTCTTAACAACAATATCAATAAGTTAATAAGTTCCTTAATGGATGCAGAACAGGTACTTGTGGTTCTCTTTATTCTTATTCACTGCATCGCATCTCTCAATGGAACATTAGTACAAAAGACAACAGAAAAAGGAAGACTTCTCTAAATATTTTCAAAATTCCTATTGATGAATCATATTAATGTAATGAGAGAATTAACTCTTATTATTAACCTTCCAAGCTGCTGGAATGGATCATTTGGCAAAAACTATGTAACTTCTGTTTGCTTTTCCTCTCCCCGTAATTCTATTTTCTTTCTTAAAATAAATATATGTTAATAGAAGCAGACTTCTGAGGACTCAGTTGCTGTATAAGACTATTGTGTTGTACACTATTTTTGAATGCTCTTAAAATAGATTGCACTGTATACTTAAGTATAAAAATATTCTTGCAGTGCGTATATTGTACTGAATTCCAAAAACTAATACATTTAAACCAAACAATGTTATTGATGTTGCATCTAAAAATATTCTGAGCTTCTGAATCAAACACCGAAGGACCCAGTCAGCAGACCTTTTGAGGGCCCGGGATTTCAGCTGCTGGATATTGGAAGCCAGGTCAGTCTGTAACAAGGTTATCCTCATCTTATGACTTGATGGTGGGTACTAAGGGGTCAAACTTGCATGTAATTACTGAAACTTTGGAGAGGGGTGTTCCGCTTTCGGAGCTGCCAGCCTTGGACAGAACATAAAAGCCTCTACAATTCCAGTTTATAAATGACGCTGTATATTTCCTACAGGCAGCCCTGATGTCTAAAGACTTCATCTCCTTTTCCTTCCCTGCTAGAACCCAGTGGTCTGAAACTTTAAATTACGACATACTTCAGCAGAGGTCTCCTACGGTTTTCAAATGTTCAGTGGAATCCCCTGAATTATAATAGTGGAATAGTAAAATCCAATCTACTATTTCTTTGCTGCAAGTAGTCCTTGCTTAACGACCATTTATTCAACAACTATTTGAAATTATGACACTTAACACCCGGTCTTTGAAGTTATAGCCACTGTGGCGTCCCCACTGTCACATGATCAAAATTCAGGTGTTTGGCAGCCTACCTGCATTTACCACTGCAGGGTGCACTTCAGCTTCCACCCACCTGCCTACCTCCCCCCCCGTCTCTGCCCTTTTGCATGTCCTGCACTCCACTGCTCCGTTGCTCTGCACTCTGCCATTCCCGCCATGCTGCAGTTCATCACCCCTTGCTGGGCACGCCTCCTCACCAGCAGGGAAGAAGACCACAGTGACGGTCACTGGGAGCAGTAGGATGGCAGAACCCAAGGCAGCTCGCTCACCCTTTCATCCCAGGCTTGACTGTGTTTGTGCTAGGTCAAAGCAACCACTTACTCACTCACCAGCAGGCTTTCGAGCCCACCCAGGATTCACATTTTCCTGCCAGCTTCCCCACTGACTGCTTCTTGGAAGCCAGCAAGAAGTCACAAGGATGGCCTAGGCCAGGGGTAGGCAACCTTGGCTCTTTTATGACTCGTGGACTTCAACTCCCAGGATTCCTGAGCCAGCCATGCTGACTCAGGAATTCTGGGAGTTGAAGTCCACGAGTCATAAAAGAGCCAAGGTTGCCTACCCCTGGCCTAGTCTAACGACTAACAACGGAGGGAACTGCTGAATTGCTGTCACTAACTGATGTGGTTATGTGATATCACAACTGCATGAGTTAGGGATGGAAATTCTAGTCCCAATTACTATCATTAACTGAGGAATAACTGTATACACAATCAGGGATGGGTAATATGTAACTAAATACCGTAGAAATGGGTGAGAAATGTTCTATTCAATCTGTTTTGCACCCGCTCTCTTTTGCATTACCCCTCAACCAACTTCAAATCTGGTGCAGTAAACGTGCACTGAGGAACTCAAAATGCTTTTAAAAAATAACCTGCAAGACAGGCACTCTGTTCTTGGGTCTTGGCTGCTTGTTTTCCCTGCAAGTCACTGCACAGTAACAGCCACTTCACTGTCAAAAACCAACAGTTGGGATTCCTGTCTGCCAACTAGTGTACAGTTGCAGCAGTTTTTCTGCCTGCAGTATTAGAAAGACTGAACATTGCTTAAGGAAAACATCAGGGGCCTCTCACATCCCCAGCGCATGCTAAGTGCATTCCCTGTGCAGAAACAATGACAAATGCTTCCGCAGTAGTCCTCTGTTAAAAGCAAGAACAAAATAGAACAAAGTTGGTTGTATCAATTTCAAAGGGAGATTTATTTTTTTAATTTTAACTCCTACGAGCCTTTGGGAAAAGCTCACCTTCAGAAACCTTGCGTCTCTTAAATGCCAGGTACAAGAACCTTATAAATTTCAACACATACGCAAGCTAAAACTCGAAAGAAAAGCAGAAATATTGTGCAAAATTTTGTTTGTAAATATTCAGTTTACACAGGTAGTCCTCGACTTGCCACCGTTCATTTAGCAACCGTTCAAAGTCACATCAGCAGTGGAAAAAAAGGTGATTTGCAACCAGTCTTCACACTTACCATCGTCTCAGCAACCCCAGTCACATGATCAAAATTCTGGCACTTGGCAACTAGCATCCATTTACAACAATTGCAGCGTCCTGGAGTCATGTGATCTCCATTTGCGACTTCCCCAATTGTCTTCCAACAAGCAAAGTCAATGGGAGAAACTGGATTTCCCTTAATGACCATGTGATTCCTTAAATGCAGTGATTTGCTTAACAACAGTGACAAAAAAGGTTGTAAAACTGGTCGCTACTCATTTAACAACCATCTTGCTTAGCCACACAAATTCTGGTCCCTATTGTGATAGTACATTGAGAACTACCTGCATTACCATGATGAACTTACAAGGCTTATATACCATTATCAGAACACTAATACAAGATAATTGAATATAAAACTATAGGGAGGTACATTCTGTGGATTTAATCGGACAGTTCTTCCTTTCTTTCTAATTTTAAAATATATTTTTTAAAAAATACAAAAATTTCATCGAAATCTTCACTCTTTCATAAAACAGATTTGTTCACTTTAGCACAACAGATGCCTACATTATCTAAAAAAGGCCAAAAACATGACATCATATGCTGCCTAGAAATGCACAGAAATTACTACCAAGATGGATTGAACTCAGAACATTTCCAAAGGAGATTCAATAAATCGATAGAGAATACGTTTATTAAAGTTTGCCTGCTTGTAAATGCTACCGAGAATACAAAAATACCATTTGCTCTCATGTCCTACACAATTCTACTGGCCACTCTGAAACAGGATGCTGAACTAGAAAACTTTAACAATCATCTATCAGCGTTTTCTGTATGTCCTTCATTGCTAAATCCTGATCAGTATTAAGCAAGTCACTAGTGGTATTATTATTGTACTAGAGGAGGTACTAAATGGGTCTTGTTTATATAAATATGAATTACTTTGAGTATTTTCACAATCTCCCACAGCAGTAACGTGAGGGTCAATTTCATTATCTCACACAATCATTTATCTTATCTAAAATGTTTTCTTCAAATTCTGAATTTACATTTACTCAACTAATATCTACCCACTTAATCTGACAATATTTTGTCAACAATCAGCTTGAATACTTGAAAATAGCAGTAACTATACAGCCTCCTGGCTGCATTTAGGAAATTCTGTGCATATATTTGAAAGATACAAATGGACTTTTAAAGTCAGGTACATAGTGAAAAAATATATAACACTAAATAATAATAATGCATATATTTGATTTAAATCAAAAAGCATTTTGAATTTTCAGAAATCTTGATTTTAATTATAAAATAACATATTTAGAAACATCCTTTATATTTCTTATTTTTAAGGTATTATGATATTTTGGTTATGTTGGTTATTGTTATTGTCTCTTATATGTGACTGTTGAGTTTTTTTAATTGTATCTGATATTTTAACTATAATTTATTCTAAGTCAGAAAGAGCCTGTTTTGAATTGTAACAGGGTTGAAGTATATTTAACTTGGCACAGTCAACTGGAATGTTTTGGTCTTCCCAGAAATTCTCAGGGTCTGAAAAGATACACATATACAGAGTAGCAGGTATTTTGAAGGCCTTTAAAAAAATTACTGAGTAGAGCCTGAAAATGAACTGAAACCCAATAAATATAGCAAAGCTCTGGCACAAAGAATGCCACTGAGTTACCTCCTTCAAGCATTTATGTTCTGCACTGACTAGAATGGCTGGATTTTTGCAAAAGGTGCACCATGTACCATGCATCAAATAGGAGGATTTCACAGTCTGGTTATCTGAAGACTATTTCTGTCTCAAGAGACCAATTGCAGGTGCTCCGAGGCAGATGGACAATTTGTGTCGTCAATCATTAAGTGTCCTACAGTGGTTGGAAAGATGAAAGCCATAACATAGTTAAACTACTCATCACAGAAACTATTTGTTTGGACTAAGTTTCACCTTATTGTTTTTCAGTTATTACTACAGGTAAGTCTTCAACTTACAACAGTTCATTTATTGAGTGTTCAAAGTTACAACTGCACTGAAAAAAGTGACTTATGACCATTTTTCACACTTACGACCCTTGCAGCATCCCCGTGGTCATGTGATCAAAATTCAGATGCTTGGCAACTGACTCGTATTTATGACGGTTGCGATGTCCTGGGGTCATATGGCCACATTTTACAACCTTCTGACAAGCAAAGTCAATGGAGAAGCCAGATTCACTTAACAACCGTGTCACTAATTTAACAACTGCAGTGATTCACCTAACAACTGTGGCAAGAAAGGTCGTAAAATGGGGGAAAATTCACTTTAACAAATGTCTCACTTAGCAACAGAAATGTTGGGCTCAATTGTGGTTGTAAGTCGAGGACTCCCTGTGCTTCAATATAAAGTCATGTTAAGACTGAAGATTTCTCTGAAGAGCTACTCGTCTTGCTTCACAAATCTGCTATTGCAGTTTTGCTCTACCGTGCAAATACCCTTGCTACCTTGTTCCTTTCCCTCCATTAGAGGTAGTTCTCGACTTACAACTATTCATTTTGTGACTGAAGTTACAACAGCACTAAAAAAAAAAAGAAGGCTTGTGACCAGTTTTCACACTTACAACCACTGTAGCGCCCTCATGGTCACCTGATCAAAATGTGGTCTTTTGGCAACCGAGATGTATTTAGGACAGCTGGGACTGTTCTGGGATCATGTGATCATCATCTGTAACTTTCTCAGATGGCTTCTGACAAGCGAAGTCAATGGGGGAAACCAGATTTGCTTAACAACTGCATGATTCATTTAACAACTACAGTGATTCGCTTAACAACTGCAGCAAAAAAGGTTGTAAAACGAGGCACAACTCAGTTAACAACTGCCTCGCTTAGCAAAGGAAATTTTGGGCTCAATTGTGATCATAAGTCAAGGACTACCTGTAGATGACCAGAATTTCCTTCAGATGGTCAATGGAGGAAGCAGAAAATAGCAGCCAAGCAGAACTTTCCCCATTGTCTTTCTTCACTGGTTCTGTTTGATTTTCATGGGGAAAACGGACCAGACTCTTGCCAATTGCACACCTATTCCCTGTCTGGGTTACTGAGGAGCTACAAAACCATCAAGTCAGCTTTTCCCTTACAAGACCTGAAGCAAAGCTAAGTCACCACAGAAAGACTGAAGTTCCTCCCACGGGGAAGTGGAATCACTGCACCTCAAAAAAACCAATCCATCACAAAATTACTATCACACTGCAGATGAGCAGGAAACAAGAACTCTCCAACTCTGCTGACACCGTGGAAATACAGAGGTATGCAGAACCCATGCAGAATAATCATGGAGGTGCCCTGAGAGGCCCAAGGAAACCAGTAGGGGGGTTGTACCTCATGATTTTTTATCAGAAAGTTTCCATTCCAAAATGAAAATTGAGTTTCAACTAAGTAGAGAAAGAGAAATGTGTACCTTTTTTCAGAGACACATTCCTTTTCATGCAAAGAGTTGATAGCTACTCAAATCTACATTACAACCAAATCTAGTCTAATTATTATCAGGGGACCATTTCTCATTAGCATTTTTGTAGTTTTTTCCAATATGGTTTCAAAGATTATTTCTTGAAACAGAAAAAAACCTAGTTTTGCAGCTTATGTACAAGTAATAGCTGGTGACAGCATAAGATCAACTTGGTCAGTGTAAGATCAATTTCCTCTGTAGCCACATAGGAAAAATGCTCTTTCTACATTCATAAACAGGAAGTCCCTAAACCCAGGAGACCAAAGAACAAACTAGTTCAAATGAACATTAATGTTTGACCTAAGATAATGCCTTTGTTGACTGCCAAACACAACAAACAGCAGGATTCTATGGAGTAAAACTCTTTGGTCACAGGAAAGAGGAAACAGATAGTTAGGACCATCTTTCCAGCATAAGCAAACACTCTGACAAATAAAATACTTTGGTTACAAAATGGCCAATAACAGAGAATCCAACAATTATTTGGCTAGATTTTTTTCTGGTGACCAAAAGGTGCTTTGGATGTAAGTAAAATACAAATGCTTTGTTTAAAATAATAATAATAATTAGCTCCTTTTTTACTGCTAAATTGCACTGAAATATCCAGATATACTATCAAACGTTAGGTTTAAGGGGGAAGCTCTAGTTTCCTCTCAACAACCCAAGAATCCTTGAAATATATAGGAAGGGCATTTACTTAACAGATATGGAATTTTTCAATGAAAGCTCTGGATCTTCTCCAATCAGTCCCCAGTGGCTAGTAGGAATAGCAGTCAAAATTGTTAGAACTTCAGAGACAGATGGATGGAAGACTCAACTGTCCATTAGTGTTCTGTTGTATCACTTCAAGAATACGAAATATGTCAGATGTAACGTGGCATTACTATTATCATGTGTCTTCCTATCTTAATACAGGTATCCCTTCCAACTTCTAAACTTTAACTTTACAATCAAACCTCACAATCAACCCACGAAAATTATGATTATAAAGCATTCACATTTTATTATCTAATCACAGCTGTTTACAAACATACAAGTCAATTAGCTAATTTGAAAACCCTCTTAAACAGCCTTTTTTAAGAAACAAATACAAACAAGGCTATTTCTCTGAAAAGACAATTTTGGAGCCAGGCAGCCAATGCCCAAAAACATCTTATTCTTGAATACAGCCATCTGCTTTGCTTCAGAACAGAAGAATACTCTACACAACTCTACTCTGATATTTGCAAAGAAAGTACAAACATAGAGGAAAGTATCCTGAAAGCATGCAACCTATCCAGTGATCAATGGAGAAGCAACCATGCAGAGAAATAAACAACTAAAACAGTAAATTGTAGGAACCCAATAGCTTACTGTATATTGTTGCTTTGGTGAAACATAGATTCACTTTCTAAAAATATGTTCTTTAAAGTAGCTCTTAATCAATCATAATTTTTTTGAAGCGTGCTACTGAATATATACTTCCTCTTGGACATTTCTTAATAGCCTTTAATAAGATTTTGTTAGTAAAACAGCTAAACCTGTGTGACTGATTATTCTTGTGACTCTCCATCCAAACACAGATATTTTTATAAAAGGATTGTGCTGCAATTGCTGACATCCATAGAAAAAGATCAGGCACTGAGCAAATTGTGGATCTCTTCATATAGCAGAAACTGCTCGGCTGTTTCAAATATCTGAATGCATTATAGTTTAATAATGCATACTAAAGACAGATCTCTAAGTAACAAATATAGGTTTTCTTCAGTCATTTTGACTAGCAATTCTCAGAAGTATTAATAATGTTTGACCAAATGTACTATCACATTAAAATGAGCTTTTGCAACATCCTCTCATCAAGCATCATACATGAACAACTGACAGATCCTGATTATTTGTTGTAAATCTGTTTGTCAGCATATATTCTGCCTTTTGTCCAGAAGATCAAGGTAGTTAAATGGTTACCCTTTCTTCCATATTCCCCACAATAACAGCTTTGTGAAGTAAGCTGAGCTGAGAGACAATGCCTGGTTGAACATCATCCTATAAGCTTCTATAACTGAGAGTGGAAATGAACCAGGATCTCACAACACGTTAGCCACTACACAACATCCACTGCTGCCAGAATGGCCACGGGACTGAACATCCAGGTTGGAGAAAGCCAATCTAGACTAAAGGCTAAACTCTCCAGCAGTTCACATACCCAAATCCAAGATTTCTTCCAACTCTGTTATACTGCATTACTTGCAGCTCATACAAATGTTTACTAACATGGATAAAGTTAGATTACTGGTTTACACAATTCCAGCAAGGCAGCACAAGAAGAGGCTGATTTTGAGTTGAAACCGGCCATCATGCAAATAGATGTTTAAAAAAATCCAAGTGTTATACAAAAATAACTTACCACAAAATCACCACTAACAGAAAACATGTTTGTTTTATGCTTTCTTAACACCTAAGTACATAACAGGCAGACATTCCTTTTGAAGTTTTCAACTACTATTGGCCAATTCTTATAAATGGCAGCTACTTGTTCCCTAATGCTTTCCAGGTGGCTACTTTTCTCAAAGATTTGCTATGCAGCTCAAGAAATTTACTGCTCTAAGGAGAACAGTTAAGATTTACACTAGTTGATCTTAACACCTTGCTGAGCCAGTGATAGTAAAGAGGAACAGGAAGGAATGAGTTATACTTCCTATTCTACTGCATCTGTTAAATATCTAAAATACTCTCAACAGAGGAATAATTTGTGAAACAACTCTAAAGCCCTAAAACCTTAAGCTGTTAAACCCTAATTCTATGAATATAACAAAGGCCTATGAATGTTGTTTATATTTTATGTGTTTTCTGAAGGAAAAACAGCCCCTAATTATGAAGTGTTCAACTGCTCTGAGTCATAATTACTAGGAGTGTCGCTGCATCTGTATCCTACAAAAAATGAAATGAATTAATAAACAGCCCACAGCAGAACAACTGCACGCTTTTTTAAACAATGTTCTGTGTAATGTGAATTATGTTTTATACACTTTCATGGATTCATTTACACTATGGACACTTTTCTGATCAGAACAGGCATTTATTACATTGTGGAATTGATGGCACATATGTCTTTAAGCTAATATTTCAAAATATACTATATTAATCAGTAATTGGAATCATATTATTTGTCAAAATCTTCCCAAAATGCCAATATGTTTTATGTAGTAATTAAGGAACTCTTAACATATATCTTACATAAAAGATTCTACACAGTACTTTAGCTTTTACAATTTTCATTTTAGAAGATCCAAAAAGTGTTATGTTAAAATATTTTATGGATTGCCATTGTGGTATGTTATCTATCTCATCAACAATCCGTTTGTTTTTATAAAACATATTAGGAAGAAAACAAGCGTTGCACAATTAAGAGTACACCAAAATATTTATGTGGCTCAAAAGTGAAAGAGGAATGTGCAACAAGCAGATTAGAACTAACTAAACTTACACAAACAATATAAATACATGATAGGAAACCACACTCGTAGTAACAAAATAAGAATGTGTAAAAAGAAGTGGGGCGTGGACTGTAAGGACCTACGTGCTACAAATCTCGGCAATAAAAACGTTTTGGGTTTTTTTGCATCTCGTAGTTCCGATTCGAAACAACCAGAAAGGGGGCCTTTCCCTAAGAATTAGTCACACAGAAACTTCGAAAATCTTTTTTTTTTTTAAACCATCAAAAGTCACTATTTTCGAGAACTTCATGGAAAGAAAGGGCTGCTCCTTTAAGAGAAACTCTTGCCGAGATCCCGAGGGGCATCCTACTCTTCTTTTGCGAAGGATCCCGCGTACGGCATAATAAGGGTGGTCTGCCTATTAGAGGTTGGCACCTCAACCATGTTGTTTCGATAAACGCCGAATTCTCTTCTAGCCACAAAAGCGCTCCCTCTCTAGCTCCCGCTTGGGGGAAGGGAGAATCCGCCAAAGAGATCGCCTTCTCCAGATTTCCAGCTCCACTTACCGCTAGCCTCTGCCGAAAGAGTGGAGACTGAAGTCTGGCCCATCTCGCGTCCCGGAGGAGGGCCGGGATCCAGCAATCAGGCGGCTCTCTTGGTCCTCTGGTCAGGTTTCCTCTCGCACAGAAACTTCCGAGAACTCATTTCAGCTTCTCCCAGCGCTGGCTCTAGCCTTAGCAGCCTCCTCCGTGCAACTTCTGCCTCCTCTTGCGAGCTAATTGTAAATCCTCCTCCTCCTCCTCCTCTTGTTGCTGCTGCCGCCGCAGCCCAACTCAAACTGTTCCTGTTCAGCCAAATGCCTGTCATTCCTCTATGCAGATTATTGGGGGGGGGGGGAGAGCAAAGGTCGTGGGGAGGGAGTCCCTATTTGGGGCAGACACGCCAGGCTGACTGGCGGGAAGCGTCCCCGCACAGCAGCGATTCGCTGCAGTCTAACTCCTCGTAACTCCAGCACAAAGGAGCCAACTTTAGGCTTCGGTAAGAAAGTATGAATGAGGTTCTTCGTCGTGGCGCTTCATTTGAACTGGATCTCTTGTTCTTTAAAAAGTGCTTGCTCTCACTTCGGTTCCCAGGTTCAAAGGGTTGGTTTTTTTTTTTTATAGGCAGGTAGATTAGAAGGTCGTTCTTGGGTCCGTTATTTTTTTCTCTTGTCACTCCCTATTAACTTTTTTTCTATTTTGTAGGGTTTGTTTTTATTATAATTATGTTAGAGCCCATGCACACCTATCCTGAGTTGAAACAACAGCATTTTACCCTTTGTCATATCTGACAACTTTTCCTGGAAGTGCTAAACCTCTACATCAGGTTTTCCATTATCTACCTCCAGGGGTCAGTGGGATTATCCAAGTGGTCAATTATTATTTTTAGTATTTGTTGTATATATTATTTGCAGTATTATTTATATATAAAGTAAATTTTAAAATTATTTTCATATAATAAATGTTCGGGGGTTGAGAAGCATTCAAACTTCATAAAGGGGTCAATGAGTTGAAGACATTGGTGCCCTGTGCTCCAGATCCTTAATAGTTTCCTAAAGAGAAATGCTGGACTGAAGATTAAGAGCAATAGAATGAGATACTGTATAACATGCAATATAAAATTGACCAAAAGACGAAGAACTCAATGGTTGATTCACTTAGACTGTGTTCCATTTTCAAATATTGAGATTTTGAACAACCATCGATCACCAGAACCTTTAATTAAATAATGAATATACTCTGATGCTCAAATAGCTCTTAAATGCAAAACAGACCACCACCTCAAAAATCTCCATCCCCATTGCTAAAACAAAATTTTGCACATTTACAATTTATTTTAGTAATGGAGAGATCTGAGAAAAGCAACATCTAAAATTAATTTCTTAAACTCTTTTCTTGATAACTTCTTTAGAAATCAGTTATTACAAATTGGACTTTCTAAGCTACATCTAGTGCAAATAATTTAGTGGGCAAAATGGCTCAGTGGCTTAAAGACACTGGAATTGTTGGTCAACAATCCGGCAATTTGAGCCAACGGCACTGGGTGGCGGAATGAGCTATCATTTGCCCCTAGTTTCTGCAGTTGGAAAGTTGTAAAATGCAAGTAGATAAATAGGTTCCACTCCAGTGGGAAAAACTAGCAGCATTCCATACGGAAGTGGGAACTGGCGCCGGACTTGCACAGACGCAAGGCGAGATTAATCGTCACCTCAGACGACCTGACATCCCCCGAATGCTGCTAGCCAGCTGGTGCCAAGCTAGTTCGCCCCCTCTGGTATATTGTGGATAGCGTGCATGTGTGTGAACAAAATGAACTAGCAAACGTAGGCTGTCAGAACTACAGTACTCTGTGGTAAAAAGCATTGTAGACTGCCCTAGCTATGTATACTCTGTGCTAAACAATTTGCAAATAATTTATCAATAGAGAATATATATAGCTCAGGGTTGAACTGTGGAGTCCTGGGTGCTCTTTGACCTTGGTTCTTTGCTTGCAGACATTTCATAGTTACCAGACTAGGTAACATCATCAGTGTGGTGCTGAGTAATGAAATAACTGAAAGCAAACAGCCAAGCTCAGAAAGTACCACTTTCATTACTATTTAAATGTATGTGAGATGAATAGTAGTATTCCAATTTGTCTCTTAGTAGCAACAGAGAACAGAAAATGGCTTCTTTCCACAACTTGTTTGTGATAAGGTAGGTTTTATTTCTTTTAAGCCATCACTGAAAACATTCAAAAGGAAATGTTGCTTAAATAAATGCCTAAAACCTCCACAGTACAAGATAAAGACACCCTTGAACTGAGTGCAACTCCTAATGATTACATCAACACGTAATATCATTTTCTAAGCAAAGGTGAAGATGCCTTTGAGTTCAACTCCTGATAATTATAGGGACATCCAAATAATGTTTCTCAGATACAAGGCAATTGTAGCTTCCCAGTATTTTCTCCCATTGTGTTTTTCCAGCTTCCCAACCTAATCTAATATCTCCTGTTGGTTTCCCATCCTAACCAGCCTGGCATTACTAACTTTCCAAGTCTGGGTAAAGTTGGTTAGATGCTGCCACCTGTTGAGATATAAAACATTATGGAATAGCCTATGTTCAAAGAATCCCTTTTAACACTCATAAGAGTTAAACTCCTGTAAGAATTTTAAACATTTGTCAGAACTTATTAAAAAAGCAAACTCACTGCAGTACTAAGCGATTTTTATTTCCATTAGCTGAGAAAGAAGCACAGCAAACTGGAAAGATCATTAATTGTTCACAAGTTATCTAAACTAGTGGCCCCCAATTTTGGGGGCACTAGGGACCAGTTCTGTGGAGAGAGGTTTTTCCGCAGACTGGAGGGGGCGTGGTTTCGCGTGCTGCCTGCATCCTGTGGATGGGGCTTCTCTTGTTTGCACAGCCCAGTTTCTGGCATGCTACCGCCTGGTGCCAGTCCACGCACCAGGGGTTGGGGATCCCTGACCTAAACAAATGTTTCATTTCCACGAATTTCCTTCTCTTTTATTAAAAAAACAACTTTTCTAAGCAAAAATGGTAACTGCTTATTCTAAACTTTGTAAAAGGTATATACAAATGTGCATGTGTATGCATAGAAGCAAATATATACACATACTCACATACTTTTTGTATACTAGTACTGAACTTTCCAGTTTAAATACATTTTATCTAATATTTAAATATTCTGCTTTTTAACTTTTAAAACCATAAGACTGTGAAAACAGAGGATTCTACTAGGAATTCTTTTAATAAAAAGTTTTAAGGGTTGCTGTTAGCAAGCTGCAGATGGGCATTAATGTGAACCATCTGTAAAACAATTTATATGTATTTTCAAAATCTGTATCTCTCTGGGATAGAGATAGATTTAATCATTCTTCTCTGCCCCATTAGGATTACAATTTATCAATAACTTTTGAGGTTTCTGAGAACCACACTAAGATTTTGAGGGATGCATGAGAACTGAGATCTAGGTTTTGACAGAGGAAAAAATTATTAAATACATAATTGGAGATCAGTCATATTAAATATTTAATGCCATAAATAAAATCTAAACAATGAAACCCTAGCATGCCACTTTAAGGTTAAGAGCAATTTGCAATGTACAAAGGATTTGGTTACCCCCAATTTAAATAAATTTTTATCTCCTGGTAAGTGCTGGGAGAACTGAGCTTGTGCTGGTAGATAAAAAATAAAATAAATAAATTAAGCAGAGCTAGATCTGATTAATACTTGGATAGAGTCCACCATGTAATACCAGATGGGGCTTTGGGCCAGATGGCAAAGTTGAAAAAACAATTCCTAAATGCAATAACAACAATATAGAAGATAAATATGTGTTTTCCCAGAAAAATTAGTGTGAGTTGTCCATGAGGTCACCAAGCTTGATTCAGAGGAAACTACCCCCCTACATACACACACAAACACACACACACACACACACACACACACACACGCTTTCATACATAACATATAGATTGACATTGCAGCTTTAACACTATTAACACTTCTTATTCCTTATCAGATTTCTAAGGAAGACTTTTAATGTCATAGGGTTGTGTTTTTTTTTACAATTTAGTTGGGTCTTTGTTGTTTGTCTTTAGTTCCAAGCAAATCAACTTAGTTCTACATTCATAGATAGTAACTCTTCTCTTTTCTAGTTAGGGAAAATAGATTAAGCCAGCATTTATAAGACAATAATTTCTACTGAAATACATTCCTCTATGTTACTACTTAGCACATGTCTTCTGATAACGCCTAAGGTTTTTCATAATAGACTCAACTTAATTCTAATAAGAATTTTTAAAATTGGGCTATCTTGGCCAGACTTTATACCATAACAATATGCTATTTAATTAGAGAAAAATAAGTAAGAACGCTTAAGGCTTTTCTCCATTGATTAGTTAAAGTTCTCTCCATCTGTCATTCAGCCAGAAGAAATCAAAATCAGATTAAAATAAGGAGATATAATGGTAGACAGGGAGTGAGCCACTCTCAGGAAAGGTGGCACAGGGATGAGCCTTTATTAGGGATTATATTGTAGGGATGTGAGGTGAAATGTGCTTATTTCTTTGCTCCTATTGCCTCCACAGATAGCTGGCTGGAAGCTCTTTTTTTCAGGCGATGGATTAGGTGGAATCTTTCCAGTCTGGATTCAGGCTCAAGTCAGGCCATTAAAAGCCACTGGAAGATGATCAAGGAGGACAGAAATCAGATCTTTGCTCTGTCTCAGAGGTCATCCATGGACATGCATAGCATCAATCCATAATGAGATGATCAGTTCATCTTGCTTTCTACAGGTTCACCTGAATGTGCCTCTATCACCACAGACTGGGAAGAATGACAATTTCTTCACTTTTAATTTTCTGCTCATGTTAAGCTCTTTGACCACAGCTTAAACTAAAGTGGTTCTTATGGATGACCTCTGACAGACCAGAAAAGGGAACATATAACTACTAGCAGAAAAGTACCACTTTTTTAACACTGTTAGTCTGTCCCTAGCAATAGCACATGTAGAGTATCCTAGAATATGGAGCTCAATGTGTCTTAACAGTACCAAAATATCTGATTATTTTTAATGGTAAAGATTCCTCACAAGAATAATTTATTATAGGGATTAATATTGGAGAAATTGATTGATTCAGAATACAAAAAGCAGTGAGACAAAAATGCATATAGACCTCAGATCTTCTGTCCAGCATACCCAGTAAATCTATTACAACAAATATGAGATTGGAAGAAATCATAGTCAGAATGCAAATTGGTGGTCAAGCTTCTAATTATTAAGGTAAGTAGACCACACCATTTCTTAGACAAAAAGAAGGTAGAAAACAGCAAAAAAATAAAGTTGAATGATAAATACTAAGAAAACAAAGGTAATGGTGGTTTATATACTTACTGAATTTACAATTAATGAAGAAAAAATAAAGGAGATGGTCATTTTTGAATTCTGAATTTGGAGATCACTATGTAGGGTCCCAAAGACTGCAGAAGAACCAATCGCTCAACCTGAACCAAATAAAACTCAATTGCTTCCTTGAAGTAATAATCAGCAAGCAGAGATTGAGGGCATGTTATAAATACAGATGAGGGACCAAAATAGAATAAGGTAGATGGGCAAGAGAAAAAAAATTGCTAGAATGTTCCTGAAAAAGACACAAATTATTACTAAAAACAGATCACAATGCTAAGCATTCATACTGTTACTCAGGAATCAAAGCCAACTCAATGGAATCTAACTAATTGGAACATGCATTGAGAATTTTAAATGTATAATAAAACTCAGAAAGTGTGCAATGCTCATTGAAAGCTAGTTTAGGTTTCTTTTTGTGGTATTTAAACATTAAATTATGGGCAGAATGGGCAGGAATATAATGCTTTTCCCCCTGAAAACATCTTTTTCTTTTATGAAATGCCTCTGTACTCAATATTGTTTGGTTCATTTCCTTGTATTTTTTACCAAGATTAAAAAATTTTGCTCTTTGTATGCATGCCGCTAAAGTACTACAAGAAAAAATGCTAATGATCTTAATAGAAGCACTGTTCATTATTTTGTGAAAAGCAACAGATTTGTAAAGCTGAAATGCCTAGGACATTATATATTCATGCACTGTAACAGTTTAGAAATACAGGGGTCCTAGAAGGAAATCGTTGTTGCCCACTACAGTATTGCCTCTCTAAGAAAATGGGGCATGTAATTGTCATGCAGTTGGTAAATTATTTTCCAGACGTCCCTTTGAGTTTATGCTGCAGAAAGAAATATTAAAGCCTCCTGTTTCATCAGTACCTTTACATATTTTATATACAAATTCTCTGAAAATTACACTTGTCATTTCACAAAATGTGTGGCAACTGGAAAGATTTCTCTCTCTGATGGTAAATTGTGACACTTCCTATCTTGAGCAGTTTCCTTAGTATAACTCTCTCCAGCATCAGAGCAGATATTTTTCTGACCTTTTTATTTCTCAAAAACTCTGTTAACTAACAGTTTCTGCTGGGTTTTTTTTTAACCATAGCTCTCTTTCTTTTTTAGCATTTGATGAACTCTATGTTGAAAGGCAGCATACAAATCAATATACTATATATAAAATATCAAATGAAAAATATGTGTGAAAAACAAAGATATCATCATATAAATCTTTTCAAACACAATTGTATAAGCACAACTTCATTGTAAATGAATAGTTAGGAGCTAGTGACTACAAACACTTGTAGAATTTGGCCTAATATGGTGTTAAAAGAAAATCTGAATAGCAATAGCACTTGGGCTTATATACCGCTTCACAGTGCTTTACAGCCCTCTCTAAGCTGTTTACAGACTCGGCATATTTCCCCCAACAATCTGGGTCCTCATTTTACTGACCTCGAAAGAGTGGAAGGCTGAGTCAACCTTGAGCCGGTCAGGATCGAACTGCTGGCAATTGGCAGAGTTAGCCTGCAATACTGCATTTTAACCATGGCTCATTTGATTTTAATCGTAATCCCAATTCCAAGATGACATATGGATTTTGCCATATTTTAACTAATTGTTCAATCATATAATAAAATTATGCACATCTACTAGAAGTAGGTTTATCTTAAAGGTCTCAGGCACAATGATTTTTTTTTTTTTTACATATCCCTCTTCTTGGACTTGACCAGCTGTTAGATCTCAAACCTGATCAGCTAAATAACCACTGCTTTTATCAGGACAGTGTTAGAAGCTTCTCAGTAAGCCCACCAACCTTGCAACTGGAAGAAAAAAAGGAGAGAAAAGCAATGACAGCAGGCCAATGGAATAGAACAGATGTTCCCTTATCTGTGAGGTATATTACATTTTTCTTTCAAAAAGAAAGATAGGATAAATGTATCAAATGAAGAAAAATACTTCAGTATTTTTTAACAGGTTGTAATTTAATGTAAGGAATCTTAGTTGGCTAAAATATGTTGGATCCAGATATTAGGGCTGTGTAGCGCTTAGGATGCAGTCTCCAAAATGTTCTTGGGTATGTGAGAATTTGAATGTGGCATCTGTCTGCAACACCTTAGAACAGTTAACAGCTTTTCTTAGGATCACACAGCAATTTAAAAGGCAAAGCAGCATGCCTTAGTCACCTGATTGGATTACTACAACACACCTTACTTGGGGCAGTCCTTAAGGACTGTTTTAAAGTTCAGCTGGTGCAAAAGGCAAGGATGAAAGTTTTGGGTGTCACATGTGTCACCTCTGCTCCATAAGCTGCACTGGTGTGCTTCTGGATGCAATTCAAGATGTTGGTGGATACCTTTAAAGGCCTCCATGGCAGGACTGTCTCTCCCCAGTATTGTCTATCCATCCTGTTAGATCTGGCAGGTGAAGAATGTTCCAGGTCCTGTCTGTTAGAGAATTCCATGTGATAGGACCCAGGAAGAGAGTCTTTTCTGCCATGGCATTGGCCCTCTGGAATATCATCTCCCCTTGAGGTTAGGTTTGTCTCAGCCCTGTTGGCCATTCACAAGATATTAAAAAACTGGCTTTGCCACATAGCCTGAGGCTCTGCCAATATAGGTAAACCCATTTTTATGGTTAATCTGAAAGTGGGCTGTTACGAATGTTCTTGGCAGCTATTTGTTTCTTAAAAGCTGGTTGTTTTATCCTGTATTTGTTTGTTTTAATTGATAACCATCCAGAGTAAATAAAATTTATTAAATAAATTTGCTATATTCCTGCCTCTATTCTGTATTCTCATAACAACTTTGGGAAGTAGGTTAAACTGAGAAATAATTACTGATTCTAAATCACTCAATGGCTTAGTGATGATCAGTTGGATTCATATTTCATACTTAGTCATATTGTGATATGTTTAGCATGCTATATAATTGGCAAACTAAGTTTGGAGCTTAGTGCAGCATTCTTATATTTAATAAAGTTTAGATAAGCAAACCACAGATGAATGTGCTCTGTAAACCCTATCTTAGTTTCTTTAGTCCTAATCCAACATTGTTCATTATCCAGGCAAATTAAGCTATAAATGAATGATGGAATACTAGAATACTAGAAATGCCAACATTGTTATGATCCACTTGAACTGCTAATTATGTTCTTATGACATTCCAAAAACGATGATGCCACTGGGAAAAAATAGAGTGTTGCCCAATGTACTTTCAATGATAAATGTGGCAACAAGAACTTTAGATGTCTATAAAACAAAGGGAGGATGGGACAGGAAAACATCTCAGTCCCAAATTGTTTAGTGCTTTGGGATTGATACCAAAATCATTATTTGGCTCTGCAAGTCAATAAGCAACCCATCACTAACAGGACTAGCTCCTTGCTTTAGCAAAGAGTAAGGTTTTAATCTAGAGTAAATGTGTTGCAATGAATTGAATAAAAATGAGCACTGTGGGCAAAGAGTTCCTGCACTCTTTAAAAATTATTTGAAATAAAAATCAGAAAACATTAAATAATTTTTCAGTAAACAAAAGTACGTTGCTTTGAAGATGCTGTTGAATTAAAACCCGCAATTTTCCTTAAAATTGGCAAGGATAATTTGAGCTGCTTGAAGTAATCCTTCAACAATATCTAGATGCCTGTTGGCTTCCTAGCCTGCAAGCATTAGAAAATACATGACATATCCTCCTTCAGAGGATAATCTGCCTAAAAGAAGTTTATCTATTTCCATTCAATGAAATATTTCCAAACATGTATTCATCATTTGGTGCAAGTAAATTCATATTTCATTCCAACAATGGCTTTGAAGACCACATATTAAACCCGATGCACAAAATAGCTTCTCTAACTCCAAGAGAAAGTAGGGTTTCCTTTGTAACCATGACGTAGGCAAGAAGGAAATCAGTTGTAACTCAACATATGAGTGGGCCTGAACAAGTTAAAAAAAATATTGGCAAAGCAAAATTTGGGATGCTTGAAAAATCATTTCTTCACAGTTAGGGTTCATCCATGTCTCCTGAGATATTTCTTGATAGTTTACTAGATATCAGAATGGAAGACACAGCTTCACAAAAGAGGTACTAAGATCAGGGATTCCAATTCAAACATAAAACTGGCTTTGGGATGGAGGTGGTTCTTACACAAAAGAAGGGATTTATCTCAGTGTTAATAATCTGGAGGTCACTAATGAGTAAATGTTCCCTCTTCTAAACAATTATCCTTCATCTGATTCATCGTCTATCAAAAGGGTAAATGACAACAAAAGGTTGAGTCATTAGAGTTTATGTACCTAAATTATTGTCTCTAGGACTCAGTAGAGCAAACAGCTGTGCCCCAGATCGCCTAGTCTTTTGTCAGAAATAATAGCTGCTCAGGAAGTGATGTCAGGTAGGTGGCCAATCTTTGAGGAGAGTATGTAAAAAAACCCATCTTTCTCACTAGCTTATAATTTAGCTGGAGGGGGGGAAAAGAGTCCATGTTAATCTTACAGCACCAAGCAGAGTTGTTCCAAATATTTTAAGGGAGTTATGCTTACCATGCAATACTAGAGGAAGTCATTTATTGTAGAAGTAGTTACAGGGCTTATCTGCAGCAACATATTTGTTTGACCATTAGAATAATACACTTGGAGGAGTAAAGGGGCAACACAAACTGATTATGCTATACAGCAGAGGAGTTATGAAGTCTGGCAGGAAGTAAGGACAAAGATTTCTCAAGGATAATGTATAGATTAACAACTGTAGATGTTAAAAAAGGCCTTCCTGTGTCTCATTGTTAGTATTCATTCCATAAGGTTCAGATTCTCTTATCCATAGGGTGGTTACATTGGGCTTTTTCTTGTCTCTCCTTTTAGCAGTAAATTATGTGAAACAGTGATAGTGGCATGCCAGTGAGTGAAATTACACTCATAGGGGCAGATGTACGAGTTCCAATAGAAGAGAATATCTGTAACTCAGGGGTGAACTGTAGATCAATGCCCTTTGACCTTGGATGTTTGCTTGTAAACAATAGTTCAGGGTTCAACTGTAGAGTCCTCTGAGTTTGATTGTATGCTTGTAAAACTGGGTGGGCAAGCCACAATATATAAACAGGAGCAAACCTCATACTCACACTGATGATATTACCTAGTTGAGTAATTAAATGTCCACAAGCAAACAACAAGATCAAATAGCACCAAGGACTTGACAGCTATATTAATGTGATGCAGAAGTATTATTTAGAGCAGCCACCAAATGTTTGCCATTATACACATTCCTCAGAGTCCTCATTCATGAATCTTCTCTTGATTAGCATTTCTGTCTTTGGCATGGATAGAACACATAGTTTTTCATGGGAAATATTTTATTTAAATATTTTATTTAAATAAAGAGAAGATTATCACCAATTATCACTGATAATTGTTGTTAGCTATAATTGCTGTTAGCAGAAAAAATGTGTTTTGCTCTCCAGAAGGAGTGATAGTGATGCTGGCAAGTTAAAAGCTAAAACGTGGGTAAGATCACCTTTAAAAAATATCTGAACATTACACCATAATATTTCCATTATTATTATTGCTTTCACATGTATTTCCTTGGCTGATGAAAAATACTTCTGCTATAGATTTATCAAGACAGCACATTTAGTCCAAACATTTGTGTCATACAGTAACCAACTGGATGCATTTGGGAAGCTCAAAGCATAAATAATTTAGATGAGGGGATAGAAGGGAAACTCATCGAATTTGCAGACGGCACCAAGCTGGGGGAAATAACCAACACTTTAGAAGATAGACTCAAGATATAGAAGGATCTTGGCAGACTTGAACACTGGGCCCCATATAACAAATAGCAATTCAGTGATGAGAAAAGTAATGTTTTACACTTAGGCAAGGAAAACCAAATGTACAGGTATAGAATTGGTGGTACCTGGCTCAACAGCAGTAACTGTGACAAGGATCTAGGAGTCCTAGTAGACAACCACTAAAGTATGAGCCAGCAGTGTGCTGCAGCTGTTAAAAAGGATTGCACTCCTAGGCTGCATCAATAGAGGGATAGTATCAAGGTTAATACCACTTTATACTGCACTGGTAAGACTTCTCTAGGAATACTGTGTCCGGTTTTGGTCATCACAATACCAAAAATACATTGCAGCTCTAGAAAGCGTGCAGAGAAGAGCAACAAAGATGATTAAGGGACTGGAGGCTAAAGCATACAATGAACTGTTGCAGAAACTGGATATGTCTAGTCTAAAGAAAAGAAGGACTAGGGCCGCCGTAGCAGTCTTCAATATTCGAGGGGCTGACACAGAGAAGAGGGGGGTCAACCTATTTTCCAAAGCACATGAGGGCAGGACAAAAAGTAACAGATGGAAGATTATCAAAGGGAGATCCAACCTAGAGCTATGGAGAAATTTCCTGACAATAAGAACAATTAATCACTGGAATGACTTGCCTCCAGAAGTTGTGGGTGCTCCCATCACTGGAGGTTTTTAAGAAGAGATTGGACAGTCATTTGTCTGAAATGGTATAGGGTCACTTGCTTGAGCAGGGAATTGAACTAGAAAATGCCCAAGGTCCCTTCCAACCCTGTTATTCTTATAGCTCCTTTCCATTGTTTACCAGCAACCAATATTTAAGGCATGGTGCCTATGAGCATCAGGAAACGGTAAACTATGCAATAGTGGTGAATATCTGTAGCTCGGGTGTAGGATGAGGGTGAAGGTTTGTTCTCTGAGCTTGTGGGTTGGTTTCCAAACATTTCATTACCAGGCTAGGTAACATCTTTAGCAGCTTAGAGGAACTCCACTGAAGATGTTACCTAGCCTGGTAAGGAAACGTTCGGAAACCAGCCCACAAGCTCAGAGAACAAACCTTCACTCTCATGCTAAATTATTGTCAGAATCATTAGCCATTGATACTTTGGTCATCTATGAGCCTGTCTAATCCCCTTTCAAATCATCCAGTGCTGCCGAGTTTTGTCCATACCCAGCCAAACCTGTGGAGGTATTGTATATGGAGATGCCAGCAAGCCAACAGTGAATCTGTTCACGTACAGGTATATTTTAGATCTGTCCATTGATTGGCTTCTTGCTTGCTTTATTTAAAAAATCTGATATACCTATACTACTGTAATTTAAATTGGATATACTGAAATGAGACTAATAATATCATTAAATACAGTAGATACCCACCAGAGTGAATAGATTAAAAGTCTTCTCCAACCTGGGTGACATCTAGGTTTGTGGACTTCAACTCCCAGAAGTCTCAGTAACGACTATTCTAGCTGAGGACTACTGAAAGATAAAGTCTATTCAGCTAAGGAAGACTAAATTAGAGCATGTAAGCAAAACCTTAATTAAGGAGGGGTGGTAACTCTAAAAAATGCTTTTGCTATCATGGAAACGCAGCCTAGATACTTGCTCGTTCATTTATTTTAGAGGAATAATAATCTACTTGTTGCTTCAGAATCCTTGTGAAAATATTATATACCTTAAGAATTAGCTGTATCACAATAACAGAGGTACTGTGCTAATAAATTTCTCTTAAGGTCTATGGGTACTTCCAGATCAAGCTTTTATGGAGCAAGTGGACAGCTTTATTCATGGAATTTACAGAGAAACCAGAGAACAATCTTGGCATTTCCTGTGTACAATATTTGAGAGATACTGTTTGATAACTGAAATCTTACTTAATTACTTAAAATGACAAAAAAAGAAAGCAGTAGTTGTTGCTACTTTCAGCTATACAGGTAGTCCTCAAACTATAACTGTTCATTTAATGACCATTCAAGTTACAATGGAACTGAAAAAAGTGACTTACAACCATTGTTCACACTTGCGACCATTGCAACATCCCCATGGTCACATGATCAAAATTTGGGGCAACTGACTCATATTTGTGATGGTTGCAATGTCCCAGGGTCATGTGATCACTTTGTGTGACTTACTAACAAGCAAAGTCAATGGGGAAGCCAGATTCACTTAACAACCGTGTTATTATCTTAACAACTGCCACAATTCACTTAACAGCTGTGTCAGGAAAAGTTGTAAAATGGGGCAAAACTTCCTTAATAAATGTCTCACTTAGCAACAGAAATTTTGGGCTCAATTGTAGTCATACGTTGTATAAAGCATTTCAATGTAGTTAATGAAAGTAATCCAAATGGCAGTTTCTTAATACAAATTTAAAATATTTGTTTATCTTTAACCAAACAAAAATAATCCAAGACCTAAAGCTTCAATAAAATAAAGAATAAACCCTATGTATAAAATTGTTTTCCATTCATTTTCAAATAGTACTTACAACTTCTATTCAAAAAACACTGGTATTCTTTTACTTCTATTTTCATAAGATCTCTTATAACTGGATTATATTGATATTTTTATTATATATTTTAGATTAAACTGGCCTGAAAGAATTTCAGACCATTGTAATAGTTTACAGCATGATAATTAAAAATAGGATAAATCGGAAGTTCTTCTTTGTATGATATTAGTATTTACTGTTAAAAGAAGCTGGATGAGTAACGAACATTTTGTCTAGTCATAGCTCATTATTATGTCATTGTGTTATAATCCAGAACTAGCATATACAGAAGAAACAAAAGTATTCTGAAACCTTAATGGACTTCAGTTTGGTCTGGCTGCCTTGTTTCAACAACCTATATTTATTGTAAAGTTAGAAATCTGCTTTTGTTTATAAATATAAATTGAATCAACATTACATGCTCCTTCTGCACTTTGCTTTTATGTATGTTGAGTGCGGTGGGAATTGAATTTAAGACTAAAATGTTAAACACATTTTTTAAAATGTAATCACTACTGAATAAAAAGGCAATTTCTTCTGAATAAAGGTTAATATAATTACTGTGCCATGTAAGTTAAAAAAAACATAAAAGATTTGCTTAGCCGGAGTTGGCAATTTTCTTAAACAAAAAAAAGGTACAATGGGCTCTTGTAAACATTTTTGTACTGTGTAGTAGCCCAAGGAAATGTTGCGTCATTAAGTAAAATAATGCAGTTATATATCATTCGATGCATCATACTGAAAATATGAAAGAACAATTTTTGTTTAAGTACTAATCGGATATTTAATTTAAAAGTTCACTTTTTTCCTTATTGTGTAACTCTCCTTTCATACTTTAGAAGTGTTATCTTAGAAAAAGATCACATTTTTTAAATATCAGAAAGAAATGAAACAGCACTCCTATCAATAGCTTTAAAATGCAAAATGCAACTCATTTTCTGTGAATTGATAGTAATGATTCTTCAAATTAGTCTGACAGTTGAAAAGTATTTTGAGAGTTTTCATGTATGCTGTTCTTTCTCGCCACCCATCTGAAGGCACAAAAGAATCCAAGTTACCCCATCCCTTAAGCAGCTTCTGAGCTACAATTATCACAGTTTGCATGATCTTTGCTCTTCAGAGATTGAAAACAGCCCCTAAAGGGTTACAAAAGTGAATGCTAAAAAGGTAATGTAATGTAATGCTGGCCAATAATACAAACAGAAAAAGCAAAGCTTCAGCACACCCAGAAGATACAAATGAATTTTGTAGTTCAGCCAAGAATTAATGTTTATTTCACTTACCGGCAGTATCCATTTCCTCTTTTATCACAGAGCCAGCAAGCTGCTATTACTCCTTTTCTGTCTTCCTCTTCTGTGCTCTCTTCGCTTCCCCCTCCCCACATATAAAGCTCCTGCCAGCTTATTAGACCTTGCCTCGGTTAGTGCACACCCCGGCTATAGCAAACATTGCCAGGGAAATTTATCTCTCTCTGCGGATGACAAATAACCATTAGCTCCATTATCATCAGACTGTGCAAGCCGATCACAGAGATCATAAGATAGTTGAAATCCCCATAATATTCCCTGTGAGGATGCAACGGGAAGAGGAGAGAGAATTCAAAATCAGCAGAACAGCAGAAGCCACTTCCCAAACTTTTGCATCCAAAACTAAGGAAGTAGATGCAAAAAAGTTCAAAGAGAAACCTCTTGAATAGGGATAGGTATGTCCTGGAATTGGGAAACGTGAAACAGCTTTTTACTTTGACTTCTGAAAGCTTTCATGATTATGAGATTCTCCTAAGAAAGAAAAAAATGGACTGAATTTGGGGTGGACAACAAGCTTAGGAAAGCTGGCCTAGTCAAAGATTGAGTTCAGTCATAATGTTAAACTGAAACTGAACAAACCAAGTTGAATCAAATTCAGATTTATTTAAGGACAGTCAACGATTGGCAAATTAAAAACACAGAAGCAAAGACCAAATACAACAAAAGCAGTGCATTGGTTATAGAAAACCTAAAAGCTAAGATCTAAAAAAAAAAGGGAAAATTGAGCAAGGCATAACAAAACAACATATTGTAAACCATAAGATACAATAAGAATAGAATAATATCAAGATACAATCAAATAAAATAGAAATCATCATAATGCCATCACTCCAAAATTAGAACATCTTATGCTTTCTTATGGAAATCTCTGCAGATACAAACATAGCAACTCCATCAGTGATGATGGGGTTTTAATGGTGGGGTTTTAAGCTACCTCTACCTCATAACAAATTGTCTTTTTGTTAGGATGTAATAAAAAGTATGCCTGCATGTATATTAACATAAAATCAGTGGAAAAATACATGCAATAGAGAATATTTAGAATAAAATAGAGTTTTATGTTCATTCTGATGATAAGGACAGAATCGCCTTTTAAAAATATTTTTATCTGTAAGCTGTCCCGAGTTACTCGGAGGGTGATGGTATCTAAATTTGATAAACAAACCAATAAATAAACATCTCTCCATGACTGGGGTCCGACTGCATGGCCTGCATACCTGTATTGCCGAGGGTAAGGCACTGAAATGAGACAAAGACTCTACAATGAACTGAGCAAAAAAACCCAAATGAAATAAATGGCATTATAGATTATGAGATACTGTAAGTGAACCTAGGCAAAACGAAGAAAAATAAATTTATGTTAGCAATTATAAGAAAAATGACTGAAAAACATCCACTGTTGTGAATTCTACAGCAGGGGTGTCAAACTCACAACGTCACGTGCTGTGCCGCGACGTATCGCAACTTTTTTCCCATTGCCAGCAATGGGGTGGGCGCGGTTTTGGCATGATGCATCTGGCCCGCGGGCCGGCAGTTTGACACCCTTGTTCTACAGGTAGTCCTTGACTTAAGATCACAATTGAGCCCAAACTTTTTGTTGCTAAGTGAGACTTTTTGTTGCTAAGTGAGACATTTTGTTGCTAAGTGAGTTTTGCCCCATTTTACGACCTTTCTTGCCACATTTGTTAAGTGAATCGCTGCAGCTATTAAGTTAATAATATGGTTGTTAAGTGAATCTGGGTTCCCCATTGACTTTGCTTGTCAGAAGGTTGCCAAAGCGAATGACAGGACCCTGGGACACTGCAACCGTCATAAATATGAGCCAGTTGCCAAGCGTCTGAATTTTGATCACGTGACCATGGAGATGCTGCAATTGTCATAAGTGTGAAAAACGGTTATAAGTCACTTTTTTCAGCGTCGTTGTAACTTTGAGCAATCACTAAATGAACTATTCTATAAATTTAGAATATAATGTACAGTTATGGTTACCTGTATTAAAGAAGATATTTCAGATGCCAGATGAAGTAAAAAGGAGAGTGGGGGAGGTCAAGCTATTCCAAACCTGAAAACTAAAGTCAATGCCCAACTTGATTCAAAATGATTGAGGGCCTTGAGATATACACGTCATGTTACTTAACAGTACATCGAATGAATGCAACGGGTAACGCATGTTTTATCATAACAAACACCCTATTGTCTTTAGAACTTGAAAATGCCACAGTATCTGTCCATTACAAGATATCATAGAAAGCATGTATTTATTTATTTGTCGAATTTAGATAAGGCCCATCTCAATCACTGGGCAGTGTACAATTAAAACATAAAAGCTAAAAAAAACACAATACAATAAATACAGTAAAAATACAATACAATAGTACAATACCAAAAAGAACCAGATGAAAACAAGAATAATACATTAATGCAGCACTTACGGAGAAATGAAAAGATAACATAAAAATTAATGCTGACTTTATAAATGTATTTATTAAACAAATATACAGTATATAGCCATCCATGTATGAAAAGGAACTCTTTTACTTTCTAATCCTATCAGCTAATATTTTAATCAGAAAATTGTACAATAGGACATAAGAATTAATTTTATGTTCTCTAGTATGTTGTCTGTTCTGTAGTATATTTTCTGATGAAACTGATTTCCTCCACTGCAGTACAGATAGAGAACAATAAAAAATTACCCTATCTTTTGACATGAGAATGTCACACAGTGACATTTGGAGTTGTCAATATTTGCAGAGAAGAAGAATGTCACGATGTTTTACTTATCCCTTCATTGTCACACTGCAATAAACACTAAAGTATTTCTATTTGCAGAATTCTTTTCATTATAATGAGGCAACAGATGGTAATACCTAGATGATATCTTGTAGGCTCAGAAGCTGAACAGTGGCAAGACTGCTCAGAGCCCTCTTAGTCAGTATGCAAACTGCAAAGCATATTTACTCATTTTATCAAAATCTGGAAAGTTACTCTAGCGAGGTGGTTACAATCACATATTCTATTGCTGTTTCATGATGACGTTTTTTTAAAAAAATAATATAAAATATCAATCACCAAAAATATCGGAATAAATATATTCTCAAAGTCCAACTAAGTCATCTTCTATCAGTTTTAGGGAGAATTTTACCAGCTTCTGGTACTTTCACTATTAGCCATACAATCTAAGTAAAAGGCATAACAATTGGGAATGACTGCAGACTTGACAGAATCAGGAGAGAACCAAAATAATGTTTTCTGTTATTCCTTTTCTCTTTATATAGCAACGGAGCAGTATTCCTTGATCCCGCAGTCACAAACCATAGCTATCAGCTTTTTTAAAAGGGCACACTTGGATAGAGACACTTCCTGAAGTATCCCCCCAAAAAACAACCCCAGCTTCTCAGGATTTATGTTTAATCGTGTTGCTAAAAAAAATGATAGGATTTGTCCCAAATGTTTTTGCAGGAAAAAAGTAGTGAAGGAGGGATAATTTATATCCAAGCTACCTCTTTTAAAATATGAGACATGAATGAAAAGAAATATTAAAGAAGCCAGAAATTTTAGGGATTCCTTTCTTTAGAAATGGGAAGGATTATGTGCTATTTTAGGGATAGAATTTTATTAACAGGTATGTCTGGGCTTGTACCAAGACTCTTCCACTAGCATCTACACGCACGAGAGAGAGAGAGAGAGAGAGAGAGAGGATGATGATGATGTGGAATTTTTGGTGATCTCAGAACTTGATTGTTTGCAGATGTTTCATTATTCAACTAATTAAAATCATCACCCTGATTAACTTTCTTAGCATCTGCAACAAAAATTACAGCAAAAAATTGTACTCAGGCCTACATGTATCTGAAATTATTTTTTCCAGCATCAGAAAGACTGATAACCACAATACTTTTCCAGCAAATCTTTATTTTCAAGATCATACATTAGCAATAATATAGACTCAATGACAATACGCTTTTTCAAATTTCACTGTGGAACTGTATTAATCCTGTAATCTACAGATTAGAGTGATCATAGATTTGAAAGGGCTAGATTGAATAACGTAAAACTAGGCTGTTGAGTCTATCAGTAAGCAAAAGGAAAAAAATGTACAAAGTCGCAATGCAACACACCAAAGTTTGAATGCCTAGTGTTGGTAAAAGAGTACAATTAAAAAAAAAAAAAAAAAAAACATTCAAAAAGCTTGGAAATATTTGATTTTAAGGCTATGCCTGTTGGGTGGAATACATGAGGACAAAAAGGAGGACATGGCCTCATTTACTGGACATCTAGTAACCTTAATGTTAAAGATATAACGAAAAGAAGGGAAATACCAATCTATGCCAACTTTCTTGACTCTTGTAATCGTCATGATCCCATGTCAGATGAAAGCTCAATAGATATAAAAAGGAGAGGGAAATGACTATTTATGCATCTTTGCAACTGTAATTTTTTTTGACAATACTGTAAGTCATGACAGAATAAGACTAATTAATTAATGCTAAAATAAATTACCCCACTCTATATGAAAGCTAATAAATATTTCCAATGTATGAAGCCCTAGATTCTTGTCTTTTTGGCAGATAGGTAAGGGCATATCTCTATTAATAAAAAGGGCTTTCTTAAACGAATTATGAATTCCAAAGCACTAGCATCTTTAACACTTAGAAGAGATTGCCAAGAAATGCTTAACAGGAATCTTGGGATCTCTTTAAGATTTTCTTCTGCACATCCATTAACTCGGATCTGAATTTCCTAACCTTGGATCTCTTCTGATGGAAGCCAGCCTGTAAACATTACTGATCTCCTAAGTCCCAGAACTATGCCTGTACTGCCTTTAAACTTTTATTTAAGTAGCAGAAGAATGCAGCCATACAGTTGCATTATGTATTTCCTTGTAATTAAATCTCATGTAATTTAGTAGAGCTTATTCACATGTGAAGAGATTTCTATTTCAAGCATTTAAAGATTTAAATCTGCTTCTTATACAGACTCTGGAAAGCTCTCATAGCACTATTGCCTTTATACTTTAATCGTTGTTGTTTTTTTGTATCTTTGTTTAACTGCAAAGCTAAATTATTTACTAATGATATCGCAAAAATATTGACCAACATGGCTTCCTTATCCTGTTTGTAAACATGATACTGATGTATTTGTAATGAATAAATAAATCCTTATATAAAATAAATCCTTAAAATATTATTTGTAATTTGTCATATGTCCATCATTGCAAAATCAAAATGTCGGTAAATAGCAGTATAAAGGGATGACATATTCATAATTGTAGATTTTCCTGCATATACATGAAACAAAAATAGCAAACATACTATAGTAAATATAAGCTATAATTCAGATCATTTTAGAAATATGGATAATAAAATGTAAGAATTACAAATTTATTTATTGCCTTTTTTGGAAATTATTGAAAGCAGAAGGGTTTTTTCCAACAATGAATGTCATCATCTATTTCTTATATACAGTGTATATTTCTTTTTGTTTTATTCCATGGATGTTTTAATGTAATTTGATAAGACTATAAGCTGCCAAAAGTCTTTTTTAACTGCATTAGAAAGAACTCAAGTAAATAAATGCATATATCCATCTTATGCATGATGCATGAAATTACATGTATGAGATTTTGCTATATATATATTGTACCAGATCCTTTGGAGTGAGGGATGTACTTTGAGCATATGAACATTATGCGTGGAAAAGGGAGAAATACTTTTTTTCAAAAATAGAAAAGATAGGCACAGAAGATTGTGATTGACATTGCCAGAGCCAGGTGATGCTAAAAAAGAAAAAACGAGTTGCTCTAGGAACACATGTCGGCAATATAGTAGTTGGCATTGACGTCTCTGAGTCAGTTCCGCTTCTCACTGTTTCTTTATACCCTTAGGGTGTAATATAATGTTAGGCCCTGCTGAGTGAATATTTGTGCTTCTGTTAAGTATTCTGAAATTGTGATTAACTCACTAGCAAGCTGCAATTCAGGTACTGTTATTGTTTGAAGTCTTTGGCAATAATGCAAAACACACTGAACAACCATATACATTATAGAGGAGTTGGTGGGAGATAGAAAGCATATTGTTTATTATACAGTTCTTTTTTCCACCTGGCTGGTCACCATTCACGGTATGCCACGGGATTCTGTCTATTTCTGAAGGGACCACAAGCAATGCTGTTTAGATGATGGGTTCCTAGGGTAGTAATCGGACTAATAATTCCTTATTTTCCCCTTCACAATAGTATCCATCAGCACTTGTACTTTACTTGTTTGGAGTGCAACTGAAGATACTGTAATTAGCACTATAACATTCAAGTTTATATTAAGACCCTGAATGTGGTGGGGGAAGTAATATAACTTCTCTACTTTACATCCAAGGTCCAATTTTCATCAGGAGCACTTGCTTCAGGAGAAAACTGAGGCAACCCAGGACAGAGGAATTCCCAGTGATACCAAGGCAAGTTAAATAATACACTGGAAATTTATTTAAGGCATTTTTAATAAAGCAAGAATGTGGAATGGCTGTGCATTATGTATACTACAAATGGAAAAGTTTAATAACAAAACTAAAAACATCCTGGCAATCTCAAATATTAGAACAGGTTTAGATTTCAGTTTTATCCCATGTGCAGTATGATAAAATGTTTTAAAGAAATAGAGGAGACAAATATAATTTGATAAATAAACAAAGAAATAGCTGTAAAACATTTCTACTATTGTAGAATTCTACAGTTACCAAGACAAGTCACATTTGTAGAATAGCTATTGAGAACATGTCTTCATTTTTCTGAGGTTTTTGACACTTTTCCATTTTTTTCATTTTTCAGATCTGTTTGACACTTCGTCATTTTTTCTTGCTTTCTCTTGACCCAGATAACCAGTGATTGATCTTTTGATTTCATCACTGAATAACGTTTTTACAATTGTTCCATTAGCAATCTCCCTTCTCAGAAATAAATCTTAAAATATTGTTTTACTTCTAATAATAATCCAGTTTAAATAGCTGGCTGATTGTGCAATGGGCAACAACAACAACAACAATAATAATTCCTAACAATAATAACCATCAAACATCCACATCTGCCTTTCTCAGGTCCTTGGAAAGGACTCGATCGGTAGATAAAAATGCCAAATCCAATCTGAACATCTGGCTATGTGACAAACTGTATAATAATATAGCAACAATGGTACAAGAAATACCATTTGCTGCAAGCAAGAACTAGTGGGAAGTTCTTACAAAATAGGCAAAATCATAAAAAATAAAGAAGCTAAAATCTCGGGCATAACACCTGAGACCTAACAATTGTTGGTAAGAAAGACAAAAAAATGTCTGGATAGTGGACATGGAGACAGCAGAACAGAAGAGGAAGAACTGGAGAAAATGACAAAATACAAAGACCCCCTCCCCAAATAAAAATACAACCGTGGTAAAAGAAAGCAAAGATAATAGTAATAGGTACCTTGGGTGCAATCCCATCTGGAGCACCACTTGAACACCATCAACATTGACAAAAATCACCATTGCAAAAAAAATCAATTGCAAAAGATAGCTTTACTTGGAACATCCTGTGACAATAGCTTTAACACCATGAAACATCTGTCTATCCCAGGTCTAGAGTAAGTAGATAAAAATGACCAACCCATTTTAAACATTTCGCTGATTATGCAACAAGCCATAGTAATAATAATCCCCCAGGGAGGCTCTACCTTGTTGTGTGGGACTTGCATGCTCTGAGGAAGATGAGAGCTATGCCAGAGGTTCAACCATATGGACAGATCTCATCAGAAAAGCCAGATAAAGAGCATCTCAATAAAAAATAATGCAAGATGTAATTTACTGAAACCCTTACCCAGGTCAATAAAGACTGTGCTAGATGTTGGAGTTCCTGAATATCTGATGACAAGTGATCTACAGAACTCCGGACTGTTGGATGAGCATCCTGGGACAGCAAGACTACTGGAAGGAAAGGGGTTTACCCGTCACAAAGATACAAATATTGAAAACAAGTAATTGTCTGCTATTGCAAATTAAGCCCAATAAGAAGAAGGTATCTGAAAAGAATGCACCAGTTCTGGAAGGAACAAAATTCAGAATCCAAAATAACAGAACAGAGGCTAGAAGATCAACATTGATTTATAATATGAAATAAAGTATTCACAGAAGCAGACTTGGAAGAACTGCAAAGGTCTACCCAGGGCAAAGAAATCAAAGCCTTGTCAGTAGCAGCTCAGACTGTAGAGATAAAGCAGGAGGAGTTGGCAGTAGAGGAATCCAGCAGAGATATAGAATTGTTTTCATTTGGAAACCTGTCACCCTTTCCTCTACCTCAGAAAGAACAAAGCCCTCCAACTAAAGAAGTAGAAGAATCGAAACAAAGAATAACAGTACAAGAAGCCAACATAGCTATTTAAGTTGTTTTCATTCTCAAACCAGGCATCACCCCCTCTGCCTTCTCCTCAGAAACAACATTAACCAAAAAAGAATTGAAACAAGCCTCCAAAACAGTGCAAAAACAACAGAATAAGGTTCCCTGGGTTGAAGTTTGTTCCAAAGTAACAGTCAGCAGAAGTAATTAAAGATGCCATTACTATAATATCAAATATAAGCACCAGCTCATTACAAGAAACAAACCAACTAATGTAAAGCATGACTGCAGTTATAATTGAATACCTGGGATGCTAAATCAGCAAAAAAAAATCCATGTCATCTAAAAGGAAAATGAAGCTGGAAAATAAGATCAGCAGGCTAAGATCAGATGCAAGCGAGCTAGAACAGATGAAAGAAAAGAAGCTGAAGAATAAGACTAAAGAATACTTTATCAAGAAATATCACCTAGAAACTAGGAAGGTTAAGGAAGCATTGGAAATAAGAAAGCAGAACATAACAACTATAGCCAGGAAGATCAGAAAATATGAAGCTTGAATTGCAGACTATAGGCAAAATCTCCAATATCAGAAATGTTTCCATCAATCCATCAATGGAGAGACTGCAATGAACCAGTCAAAACATGACAAAGAAGAAACTGCAGTTCTGGGCTCAACTATTGTACCAACCCCTGCTTAGGCAAGAAACCCTGGCCTATATCATTTCAGACAAATGGTTGTCCAATCTCTTCTTAAAAACTTCCAGTGTTGGAGCATTCACAACTTCTGGAGGCAAGTTGTTCCACTTCAGTTGTTGAAATAAACTGAAGAATTGAAAAAAATCACAAAATACACAAAATACAAAGACCTGCAAATAGAAGCAGAATGCCTGTAACAAAAGAAAGCAAAGATAGTACTAATATTAATAGGCACTTTAGGTGCAATCTCAAAACATTTGGAACACCACTTGAACACCATTGGCACTGACAAAATCATCAGTCAATTGCAAAAGGCAGCCTTAATTGGAACAACTTACATCCTGTGATGATACTTTTAACACCATCAAACAATATCTGCCTATCCCAGGTTCTTGGGAAAGATTAGATAGGTGGATAAAAATGCCAAATGCAGTTTAAACACCCGGCTAACTGTGCAACAAACCATATTGGTATTAACAATAATGTAGCACTTTACCCATTTTAAAAGATGGGAGAACAATTTTTGGCAACAAATATTCTTGGCAAATATTTGTCCAATCTGAACTGTGATGGATACACTTTCAAAGGGACTAGTGCTTAGGTCTGGCTGGCAGAATATATATTGGCATCACAGGCAGATAATAATGGCTAAGCTTACTGAAGAACATGAAGTTAACAAACCTTTTGCCAGCTCTGAGATATAAGGTGGAGTTATAAGGGAGTCCACAGTGTGTGGTTAAAAAAAAAAGTTGAGCTTTGATTACACTGTCATCTTTCACTTTTTTTACTATATTTACAGACATCCCAGGATAGCAATGTAATTGTGCAATGTTGCTTGCAGGGAAGTTTTAGGTGAGAAATTCTTTTAAACCCTCTGAAGCTACGTATCTAAATATAAAAAGGAACAGGTTAAAAAAAGGGAAATATCAGGGGGGAAAAGGAGGGAAAGCAACAATCATGCATACCAAATCCAAAACAAAATCAGCTTAGTTAAAGAAGTTATTCTTATCTACTTGAATAAAACCTTGGATTTTAGAATATGGCGGAGTTCATCACAGTGAGGGTCGCTGGAGAAGGATTATTCAAATCTGGGTTCAGATTTCTTGGCTGTGATGTATCCTTAGTATTGCCAGCCTGCAATACTGAGGGGGTTGCAGAAAATCATTGTAGAGTGAGATGGGGCTACTGCATGAGCAGAGAGCGTGTCTGGTTCCTCAGTCGCTGTCCATAGATATACCAAATATGCAAAATAGATTTTTTCACAGATTAACCTGCATCAGTACTGTTGCAGACCTGAAGTATATGTCCCGTTCAACTTACTGTAATAACTTATGAATGAATCCAAAGAGGTAAAATATATTTGTAACAACAACAACAACAATAGTTGGCTTTAGATGATAAACTAACTTTATGAATCTTTTAGACATGTATCTCATCAAAATGCACCATATTTTTTTTCTCAGAAAGTTCTGAACCTCCAGATGCTTATTCAAAAGGCATATTAGTATTAAAAACTGCAAAATGTTTGCTAAAAAGTTTAATATGTCAAACTTTAAATGTTACAAGTTCCAACTCATTTTGTAGTTTATATTTGGATGCACAACTGTCCAGCATTACATCTCTTCTTTAGGGATATGCATTTTAGTTAAAAAGCCCTCTTTGAGAAATTAAAAATCCAAGCTGGCATTTGGTATTATAGTAAAAACAGTTTACCAATCAGTGTGGCAAATACCCCATCTAGTGAGCTAATTCTGCACAGCAATCTTTTTTCAGAACTATATTATAGTATTTTTAGTATATAATTTAGGTCTTTATTCTACTACTTTCTCTTCAGAGATTTGGCACCAGCAGCAGCCATTATAATATCTCTTTATCTGAAATACAGATATCTTAAAAGTATTACTGAAAAAGGTGAGGAAACATCAGATTCTCACAAGCAACAATAAACTATGGAATAATGATGCTACTCATTCCACAATAAACCCAATGTCTACTTGCTCCTCCATCATAGACCCCAATAATTCCACACACAAGATTACAGGTAGCTTCACATGCTTTCCTTTCATCTACCAGAAATGTCCCTCTAGGATTCTACACAGGACAAAGGGGACAAACTTTGCACAAAAGAACTAATGGATACAAATTTAGTATCAGGACTCAAAGCAAGGACAAAGTATTATTAGAGCCTTTTAACCTTCCAGGGAGGAGCACGGTGGCTCATATGATTAGAACACTGGGTTGAAGGTTAGTAAGCCACCATTCAAGACCCAAGTGCTGCTGCATGGTGGGGTGAGCTCTTGTCATTTGCTCCAGCTCCTTGAAGGGGACATGAAAGTAGCCTCCAGGGTATCCCCTGGGCAACGGTGATGTCACTGGCTAATCCTTTCAACCCGGAAGTGCCTTAAACGGTGCCTCTGACCTGAATGGAACAGGATACCTTCCAGGACACCGGCTTTAAGTCTCAAGATAGTTTCAGAAGAACCAAACTACACCAGTACTATAGACTTGAGAAACTGCACAACTCACATTAAAAGGTTTCAGGCCATCTAGAAGATTTTAACAACCACAAAGGTGTTTTAATTTGTTACTTGAGGAGATATCTGAATCATGAGTATAGTAACTGAATCTTCATAACCATTGTTTCTTGGCCACCACCCACCCAGCTCAATGTAAACCCTATATCAGTTCAATCTTACCATGCATCTGTGATATGAGCTACAGTTCAGAAAAGCTGATGCCTTTAAAGAAATGTTATTAGTCTGAAAAGCTATTACTAGACTCCTTCTGACTTTTCGCAGCCATAATACAGCTCCCTTCCTACAATGTCTAGGATAAAATAGACAAAATGGAGATCAAAAGAGAATAAACCCTCAATTTTGAAAGCAGTACTTCCTGAGCCCAGTCATTTCTTGATTTCCGAAAGAAACAGGAAATTGCAAATATGCTCTGGGAGCAGTTAGACAGAATTTACATATAAAGGCAATAAAAAGTTCAGTGGTTCTTGTTCTGTCCTTACTTGAAGTTGTTTTGCAGTTAGATACAATTTTAGGTAGAAATTTATTATATGGTTGAACAAGAAGCTTTGTGATATACCCACAAAGAGGAAAAAATGTTGCATTTAAAGAATACATTCTGCCATCAAAAATTGATTTTTTTAAACTGATTAAACATTTTCTAAAATATAAAAGATATCTTTGAATCTACATAAGGCCAATAACATAGGAATTAAATACAATAGTGCAACTTGATATAATTGGTTTATCATTAATGTATTTGTCCAATTATGGGGTATTGAATTTGTTTTCTCCAATTTGTTTACTTATACTTTACATATGCCATGCTGACTATATATTGATGCAATATGTTATCTAATAATGGCAGAACAACTTCAGGTTTGAAGAAAGCACTACATATTTTAAAATAATTATTTTCAAATGCATTTTTGCTTTTTTCACTAGTTTATACTGCCTCTGTTGTATATTAACAATAGAAAGAGATACTTTATTTTTCTGCCCATTATATTCCAAATATTTTTTTCAATACAAATTCTAATAATAGAACAGTTCTGAATCTCAGACAAATTATGTTATATTACTTGGCTGTTCTCTTTAGAACCACTAGCAATAAAAAGTTGCAGAACTTAAGACAGAAGTTGATAGATAGCAGAATTAAAGCTTTTCTGCAAGGTTTTATGACTCTGGATGTTTGGATGTATTCTGTTACAGAAGTTTCAATTCTTCTCACCATCAAACAAAGTCTCTGCGCATATTGATTTCAACTGTCCATAAATATCAGCTGGAGTATCAAAAACTATTACAAGTTTCCAATATGGAAGCTTTACAGTGGATTTATAAACGAGGTTAGATATAAGATTAACATAATACATAAGCATGTTTTGACATCAATAGAAACCTTAAAGCTCTCATACCTGCATACCATAATCGCATCTCATAATATAAAATCTCAGGCATCATCAAGTATTATGACGGATTGGTAAAATGTCTGTCAATTGTGAAAAATCGAAAGACAATTCCCACTCTTCCCCACTGTTTAATCTTCTTATACTAAAATAAGATTAAAGTAGTCACATGAGTATAACATTGAATGGCATTTTGTTTTTTAAATAAAAAAAAATCCTTGAGTTATAGAAAAGATTAATATTTGGGGTAAAAGTAAAATCTTCATAGCTTTCTATTTCTATATTATAAATTATTCTACATACCAGAATCAAATTCAATCCAAATATGGATCGTTATAAATCCAAATTTACATGTGGAGTTCTGACCTATTTTTAAGTATAGTATAGATTGGATAAGTACTCAAATAAATGGTGTAACAACTTGATGGAATGTTTTCCTTGAGTTCTTGTTTTTATCCTGAATTTTTCAGTTTTGGGTTTGTCAATAGGACTATCAGATCTTGATTTCCAGTCATATCCATCCCATTCCTGTATATTTACTTCCTCTACTTAATGGAACCTATACCTAGAACAGCATGCATAGGATTATCATTGTCATTTTGTACAGAAAACCATCTAGACAATATCAATATAAAGCCAATCATTTAATTGGCTAGTCTACTTAATGAAGTCTACATCTTAGCAGAACTTTATAGATAGATGGCAGGATATTGTTTTCTATGCGGGAAATAACAATTATCTGTTTAGAGATGCATAGATTATACAGAATGATAGACAGATGGAGTCTGTGAATCATTGCCAGAATAGCTTTTAAGGCATATTGTATCTCTAACCAGAATTTTATCATTAACAGTTTCTTGCAGCAATTGATGTGTTTCTTAGTTCTACGCGTACTAGTGAAGATTACAGTCAATAGATTCTCCCAATAATATGATGTCATTGTGGAAGGAAAGTCACATTTCTCTTGCACAGCAGTTCCAGGTAGAAAAGTCTAAGAAATATTGTACCATAAGATATTGGCTTATTATTAGAATACAGCATGCCTATTTTTTGGAGAGATGGAAATATATATCGTCATTATAACTGAATAATGCAGTATAAAAATTTAATAAATAAACTATTGTTGGAAGTAAAATCTAGTCCGGTTCTTATTCTAAGCCGGGAGAAAGATGCAGGAGAAATGAACTGAAGGCAGGCTGCAGTAGGGAAGGAGGTCTCTGTTTATTTGGTAGCCAGAAACAACAGTGACAGCTGTTTTGTTTGCCTGAGCTAATCTTGTCAGTTTCGGCTCCTTGCCTAGTGTGCTGCTTATTTGGAACTTTTGGCTGCCCTTTGTTTATGAATAGAGTGGCCCGGCTTTCTGAATGGATACAAAATATCCATTCCTATAGTCTAAACTTAGTCTAGACTCTTCAGGCTTCTGCTTGAGGCTGTTTTCCTATAGCAGAAGGACTGGGGCTGCTTTCTGCCTTTGTTAAGGAGATTTTTCTCTCGTCTTCTCCTTTAGGGGAAACATTCTATTCTGCCTCTTTTAATATTCTGCAGAATATTTTATTCTGGGAAGGGGGGGCTTCCTAGACTATATATACAACTCAAATGTTTTCAGTTGAAAATGAACTATAATTGTGATGCTGCTCTCAAGCAGTGCTTTATTTCCATTTTAATCTCACAATTCTAACCCATATAAAAGAGATAGACATTATTGAATTGGAATTGGTTATTTACTAATAGCTTTAGTAGCTGCATTCACACATATTTATAAACCAGACTTTTAACTGTGCTTCGTTGAACATGGTTTAACAGTGTGAACTGTTTGAAATATTGATTCAACTGTAATGTGTGCGGTTTGCACAAATCACACTAAGCAAAAATCAAATAAACCACATTGTGGTTTATGTATTGCATAAACCCAAATCAATTTGGAGTTGGGCAAACATGTGTCTTCCATCTAGCAGTTATCTCCATTTTTGCACCCAGCCTTCATATGTGGGAGGCATGTGGAGAATTATTATTATTTATTTAATGTATATTGTAGTGATTGTTTTTAAAACATAAGAAGGGCAAATGGAAGCAAATAATAACCTTGTACAAAGATTTTGGTCTTTTAAAAATTCTCTGGTTCTCTCCTTGTGCTCCCCCCCCCAAAGAAAATATAGACACATATAGAAGTAGGATACAGCCACATATCTTTAGCCATGTTTCTGGAAACAGACACTGCGCATTCAGGTTTTATAAATAAAGAGTAAGAATGTCCAACAGCCCAGTCCTATTTGATGTAGGTCTTGGGTCAACCTCTTTTCCTCTATCATTCCCACCAAAGTTAAACTATTGTTCACAATAGAAAAGTTTGAAATTTGTTCTTAAGTTTTCTCAGCATGTTAACAATATTACGTAAAGCAATAATCATTCTACCTCTCTTAAGGATTCAAAATATTATATTTAAATTTAAAAGGTCTCTTCTGCACCACTATAAGTAGGTCAGTATTATTAAAACACTTAAATAGAATGTGGGCATGTCAGATTTTTTTAACAGTTGTCATGCCCATGGCCTATTACAGAATCCATTAATTTAGCAGATGCCTAAGATTTAAACCAAAGCAAACGTAAAAAAGAATCACATCTTTGTTATCCATTCAAGTTTGACCAGTAACTATGTTGTTCTTCACTTCACACTCATCCATATAATTATATCAGTTTGCTATCTGATTTGCTAGACATGTTCCAGTTCTTAACAGAGTGCCTTTAGTTGATTTAAGAGATTAATTTGTATTTAGGGAATCCTGAGTCTACCAATTACTTTTGCTATTTTAAATCTAACCTGTTAACCACTAAGTTCAACAGCTGTACAACTTACAAATGGTTCAACAAATAGAGCTCTTTCCTGTCACTGCACATCACATGAAATATTGCTTCTTGAATGCAACCTGTCCAGAGTCACCTTAATAAGTGGAACAAAATATTTAATAAATAATAATTTAATAATAATAATAAATAGTGTCTCCATTTCATGTAAAAAAGCTCTAAGGCACCTGCAAAGACCCTACAGCAGCCACTAAATAAATGAGGGGGGAAAAGCCATCTATAATCTTCCACTACACATGTTTATTCATCCAAGCGTTATACATTTTCTCTTAAAAGAGAAAGGAATAATACAACCAACAGCACTTGGAGCCAAACTGCTGGATAGACTCTGTCCCGTGGCTAGTAAAAGGATTAATCTGGAGACTAAAATCAGTGAACAACGAACCCATTCAGCAGATGCCATTTTTTCAGACATAACTGCTGGGTACCCACTGAATTTCTGCATGCCAAGTAGCTAGGAAAAGCCAAGAAACCCAATCAATCAATCAGAATAGAGCTGGAAGGGACCTTGGAGGTCTTCTAGTCCAACCCCCTGCTCAAGCAGGAGACCCTATACCTATACCATTTCAGACAGGTGGCTCTCCAGTCTCTTGTTAACCACCCCTCCCGCCCGATGAAGCACCTACAACTGTGAAAGTTAAGTGAAAGTTAAGAGTCAGGAGGTGGGAGCTGCAAAATCCGGGACGCCTAAAAAACTCTCTTTGCTGCCCTCTCGCTACGGCCAGGAGTTCCGCAGCCCACCTCTGATCCCCCGCAAGAAAAAAAAAAGAGCATCCTCCGGTGAAACCCACCCACCCACCCCCAGCCTCAAGCCCTACCTGACCCTGAGAGCGGCGCTCGGATCAAGGGGCTTTTCCTAAAGGTCCGGAAAGCGGAGATGTCGCTCTGGGTGCGGCCTCTGGGTGCGGCCTCGGTGGGAAGCGGCAACCTGCGAGGCGAAGGAGCAGCCGCTTCGGCTTGAGGGTTCCCCTCTTTCTCTTCCATCGCCTCCGGAGAGCCCAGCCACTTCTTCCTGCTCCTCGCCGCTCCCCTCCTCTCGCGGTCCGGAGGAGTCTGGGCGCGCTTGGCGCCTTCTTCCGCAGCAGGTGCAGCGCCTCGCTCGAGCAGCAGCCCAGCGCAATCCGAGGGGACCCGCGCGAGAAAAGTTTTGACAGGAAGGGACCGCCCCCGCTCGCTCAGTTCCCTCGCCGTCCGCCCAGCCGCCGCCGCCGCCGCGTCCATTGCCGGGGCTGCCGCTCAGCCATCCTCTCAAGCGGGCGCCCTCCCTCGAGGTTACCCGGGGGGGCAGGGAGACCCCATAGGTAGGACTCGGAACCGAAACCCAGAGCAGGGGGATCAAGAGAGAGTCCCAACGATTCCCAATTTAGCAAAGACATTGCAGGGAATTAAAATGATGACTTTTTTTTTCCTTCCTCGCACCACCGAGATGGGGCTGCATCCATCTGACAGAGGCGGGGTTGCCCTTTGATGACCCTTTGGTGATTTGCCCTTGGAATCCGACGACATGCTTCGGGGGTGTGTTTTTTTAGGCAAGGCATGAATTTTGAATGTGATGCCATGCTATTAAGGGAAATTGTTTCCGGGAAAGTATCAATGAGCAACACATACATAGATGGGGTTTTTGGGGTGGGTGGGTGGACCTTCAAAATAACTTGGCTCCCCCGACTGCCTGGCCACAGTCCCTGCAGTTTTCTTTGCAAGATTTCAGAAGCTGTATGTTCTTTTCCTCTTTCTAGGGCTGAGAGAGAGGAACTAGCTCAAAGCAGCTGGCTTTGTGCTAAGGCGGAACTAGAACTCACAACCTCCTGGCTTCTAGCCTGATGGCTTGGCCACTAGTACCTTGAATGATATTAGATGTCTAGAAGAGATACAAGCAGCAATTTAATTGCTTGTGTGCTTCTTCTGTGGATCTACCAAACTGCCAAGGATTTCCACGATAAGTCCTTTTGGGAAGCAGAATGTTGTGCTTCTTTAATGGTCTTTTTGCTTTAGGTAAATGTTTATTTGCCCAAGCCTTTTAAATATGGCTTTTCTCTGTTTGACCCCAGCTTCATTTTATTTTAATATCTATTATTCTTATGTTTATTTTACAGTCTGCCTTATCTGTTTTTTTAGGTTGATTGTGATGCACTGTGTCACTGCTTTAGGGTTGGAGAGGATCGAGAAAGATTGCTAAGAAATAGATCAGGGGTGTGAGTTTGTGTGTGCTGTGTCACAATAGATTTCAGAATGCTTGACGGTTACTGATCTATTGGTAGTTCATTAGGGAAAATGGATCTCATTGCATACTCACTATTTCATCCAATAAAAGCAAACCTGCAGAAAAATTGTGACATACTACTCACTGAACTGAAATGAAGGAGGGGTTAAGTTGAACTTCATTCATAAAACCTGACTCCGCCAGAATGTCTTTTCTCAAAAACTGATTATTTAAGAAATATATTCTAGCAGTTCAAGGTAACTGACAATAATAAAACGTTTACATATGAAATAGACATAAAATAGTAAAAGGAATATTGAAATAGAAACATGTTCTCTCTCTATTGTATAAATATATAATAAACATTGCTATAAAGTTACTTTCTGTCCTAAACTTGGGATTAATAACAAAATTTCAAAATAAAAAAATACATTGATTCTGTGATACAAATCACTACGACCCTGGTCATAATCAAATCATCAACTTTAGTACAATATCTCTCCTAGAATTATAGGGCTGGAAGGGATCCTGGAGGTCTTCTAGTCCAATCCTCTACCCAAGGCAAGACTCCTTATACCATCCCAGACAAAGGAATGTCCAATCTTTCGTTGAAAGCCTCCAGCAATAGAGCAGCCACAACTCCAGGAGGCAAGCTGTTCCATTGGTTAATTGCTCTGTCAGGAAATTTCTCAGTAATTCCACCTGTTACTTCTTGTCCTGGCCTCAGGTGCTTTGCAGAGTAAGACAACCCCCTCATCTCTGTGACTTCCTCTCAAGTACTGGAAGACAGCTATCATGTCACCCTCTAGTCCTTCTCTTCCTTAGGCTACACATATCTAGTTCCCTTAACCATTCATCATATGGTTTAGTCTTCAGACCTCTTATCGTCTTTGTTGCTCTTCTCTGCAGTCTTGCTAGGGTCTTAGCATTGTTTTTGTGTCATGGAGGCTAGAATTGAACATAATATTCCAAGTGTGTCCTCATTAATGCAATATGGAGCAGTACTATCATTTCTCATGATCTTGATGTTATCCCTCTGTTGATACAGCCTAGGACTGCATTGGCTTTTTTGGTAGCTGCAGCACACTGCTGGCTCATACTTAAATGGTGGTCCAGTAGGACACCTAGATCCCCCTCAGTTACTATTGTTGAGCCAGATACTGCCTATTCTATACTTGTGCATTTGTTTTTTCTGCCTAAGTGTAGGATCTTACTTTTCTCACCACTGAACTGCATCTTATTGGATAGGGCCCATTTCTCTGGTCTGTCAAGATCCTTTTGAATCTTGAGTCTATTTTCCAAAGCATTAGCAATTTCCCCCAACTTGGTGTTCTCTGCAAAATTGATGCGCTCCCCTTCTATACCCTTATCTAGATTATTTATGGAGATGTTGAAGAGCACTGGGCCCAAGACAGAACCTTGATCACTCCACCGCATGCTTCCATCCATGTAGATGTAGTTCCATTGAGGGCTACATGTTGAGTGTGGTTGGTCAGCCAATTGCAAATCCATCTGGTGGTGGTACTGTCTATTCCACATTGCTCTATCTTACAAGAAGTAGGCTTTGGTCTACTTTGCCAAATGCCTTACTGAAGTCCAAGTATACTATATCCACATCATTTCCTTGATCTATAAATTTAGTCACTTTATCAAAGAAGGCAATAGGTTGGTTTGGCACAATCTGTTTTTAACAAACTGATGCTGGCTTCTATTAATCACCTTGTTCATTTCTAGGTTCTCACAAATCTGCTGCTTGATTATATTTTCTAGGATTTTCCCAGGTATTAACGTCCAGCTGATTGCTTTGTAATTTCCTGATTCCATTTATTTCCCTTTTTTGAACATCTTCTGCAAGAGAATCGAAGATGGCTGATTCAACAATGTTTTAGTTTTGCTAATGACTCTGAATATATAAGTAAACTTTCTTGTATCGACATATGATATTATAATGTCTCTCTTATGTATTGCTAATGTATCTGACACTACAATTTTTGGATAGTGAATATAAAATCAATGGTTTCATTAAAATTGCATGGAAAGTGCTTTAATGTCCATTTCCCGAATCTGCAGTTACAGTATAAAACATTTTTATTCTTCTTTTATTTACTTATTTTCACCGACAAAATATTCTGTATGGAAACTTCTATAGTGTGCCACTGAAATATGTTCTATTAAATATTTTGATAACAAAGAATATTAGCACTCTTTACTCCTATTCTATACTACTGGAACATAGTTCATCTATATCTGTAGGTTTATAAATATTGGGCATCTAGAACTTATCCCAAAGGACAGGAGCACCTTTGAGAAATCTCGTATCTTATTTAGTATTTTTAAAAAATATTTTGAAAGAAATCAAAGATCACATGGAAGTTCAAACACCTGTGGATATGTGTTACCTCCCTCTTCCCCTGTGGTTTTCCCAATAAGAATTGCTGTCTACCCACAACTGATACTTATCTTGTTATGGAAAACCATAAGGAAATTAATCACCTCTTATGCAGAATCAGGCTTAGCGTTTATTTTTCAGTTGATGTACTGTATATACAGTTAAGTGCATGCCACAAAACGTGGATGCAAAAGGAACCTAATCAGTCTTTTTGCTTATTCAATGTTTCTGGAGAAAAATTATTTGATGGGTTGTAATTATGATAGTTTAATTGTTTCATCTGGGAAATTTCCTCTGCAATTATTTTTAGGATTAGCAATGCAGTCGTAACACAGAAATAAATGCCAGAGCAGGCAGGGCAGTCACTTCTAAGTAAGAATGCATAGGATTGGAGCTTAAATATATCATAGATTATGGAATTTTGCTTTGTTTAATTTGAGACTGTCGAGTCTTGACATTTCCATTCTTTTATAAGATGGCTACAAAATAAATTATTCTGGCACAACTGCGTATTTGTGTATCAGTCACGTTTCTTACCTGTGATCTCAAGTGAAGAAGAATAAAATGGCATTCTTAGAAACTATACTCTGCCAAACAGAGTATTAATATATGTATTTCCTTCTATCTACCCTTCTATTGCTAAAGTCAATCACATACTCCCAATTAATTCAGAAATTAGACAACTGCCATTTCTGAATTATATGTTTTTAGGAATTACATGGAAACATTTTTCTTTATAGTAGATAAAGAAAAGTCTCACAGGGATATTTCTCTTTAACCATCTTATATATTTTATTATAAATACATTTTGAAAATATCCTTTTGAACTGTTGATATCTGCTTATTATTTTCCCTCTGAATTTTTTATGTGTAATATAACAATCAGGCCACATCCTTTACCAAGGCTAAAACCAATTCCCCCCCTCTGGATGCAAACATAAAATCATCAATGAGAAGATATATCAATATTGCATCTAACAATTGACTCTGACTTGATGACACATTATCTACCTACCTACCCACCTGCCTGCCTATCTACCTAAGATTTACTCAAATGGTTCTCTTGCAGTGCAGAGACTCCCAATATATTTCTTCCCCAAACTGGGTTTCTTTCTTCCTAAACTCTTGTGCAGCATGTGCAATACTGCAGCACATGCAATATCATGCATACCTATAAAAAATAAATCACTTTGAGCGACTTCCTCCCAGATAAGTGTTTTCAGTTTGCAACCTTTCATATTTCTGATGATCAAGAAGCATCTCTGGCTATTCTTTCATTCAACTGAACATCTCTCAGAGTTGGGGCAAGATAGCCATATCATGATAGCTTAATTTGTTTTGCTTTGCCCTACCTTAATTTGGGAGTCCTGAAAATCAATTCATGGTTTATTCAAGTGTTTTTTACCCCGGCCGCACTAATATTATCAAAAGCTAAAATACAACTTTTTTATATTTCCTTAACAGATTTTTTTTGTTTATTCATGTCAGAAGCATCACAATTAAAATAAGGCGTACTATGTGACATATGTGTTCTGTTGTGCTGCTGTCATGAGATCCTCAAGTGTACACTGATAGGACACAAACGGCAGGTATACAGGTATATAATTAACAGATTATTTTTAATAAAAACATTGAGGAACATTTATTTATTAATAACATAACATTTATTTATTTATTAGTAACATTTACACCTGCTTTTCTGCCCATTTGTGGGAAGACAGGAAAGTTACAAAAGGAACACCAAGTATAAGGACCTCATTAATAGAACATCATTACGGTAATGAGACTATTAAATACTAATTGAATTTAAATGAATACTTTATTTGGCCAAGTGTGATTAGACATACAAGGAATTCTTCTCCAATACAAAAGTACTCAATGTACTTGCAATATAATATAATGAAGATGTAATTAAATATACACAGGATCCAGAAAGCACTAAGATTGAGTAATTCTTAAGCTCACAAGATATAGAATAACATCAATATAATATATAAATAATAAGTCCATATGGTTACTACTCTAGGTTGAATAAGGAAGATTGGTGATCTGCTCCTTCAAGATGCCTGTTAGAAACAAACGTTTAAAATGTAACCTGTCAGTTGGTAAAGCAGATGCTGGATGTCATTAGGAACTGCTTGCATCATTTTGATACTCACAATGTATTTGAGTACCCCTGAGCTACTTTTTCTGCAATAATAGATAATATAAAGAACTATATACAGCTTTAGATATTCTAGTTACAGAAATTTGACTAGCATAGCTAGGTTTACTGATGGTTAGTTCGTCTCAAATGTTTGTTATATAAGCTTTTTATAAACAATAGGCTGGTTATAAATTTGGGGGAATGCAGTTACAAAAATTACCTCCTTTGAAAGGTGCTAGGCATATCCGGTTATTTATAGGTAAGTAGTTATATTTGATTCTGAATCACATAAGGAACTGATGCTGTGGTATAACTCAAACTTGAAAATAATGGGAAAGTTGTCTTGTTGGAATGCTTGGGATAAAAATAAAAATCTATTGATTTTTCATTTTGTTTTAAAGATTTTGAGAGATTGCATTTTGACTTATCACTTGTATATGCCGGCAATATATACAAATGAAGCATGTACTAATTAGTATACCCTGTAGATTTTAAAAATCTCCACGCTGCCTGCAATTTTAACGTATTTATTTCCTTGATTGGAAACCAACAATTTCATTTTTATAAGGTATTAAAAAGTGAAATAAAAATTAGTGTCATTTTTACATTTCAACTGTGGAAAGAAGGATTGAAGTATCTAATTTTAGAGAATAAATGGGTTTATTCATTAAAATGCGAAATTTACATATGATTTTAAAAATTGATCTAAAATGTCATGTTTAATGGAGCGCTCAAAGAATATTTAAAAATGGATGAACATTAGATCCTTGTTTATTTCCCTCAAATTATATCTTAGATCTTATTAACGTTCTTAATTTGAGAATTAAGCTGAATTGAATGACAGATTAAATTTTTTCTAAATAAGAAAGAAAAATCCTTCCATTCAATCATGTCTGATTCTCGGAGACTACCTGGAGAAGCCCCTGCAGTTTTCCTGGCAATGTTTTTCAGAAGTGGTTTGCCATTGCTCCTTACTAGGGCTGAGAGTGTGTGACTTGCTGAGGATCACCCAGGTGCCTATGTGGTAGGCACCTAGGTTCATGGCAGGACTAGAGCTCATAGTCTCCTAATTTCTAAGCTGCTACCTTAACCATTACACCAAATTGGCTCTCAAATAAGAAAATAAGCAACAGCTAATCATATAAAACCAAAAGACTGAATCAATTAAGTCATTGGTTGAACAGTCAACATTAACCACCTGTTGTTGTTTATAAAAGAAGCCAGAGGTCATTCTATCATTATTTGAATAATTGTATTTGATGTTATGATGCATTAGTCACCGGGTCAGTATCCCCTTTTGATACTAAATAATCAAACAGGAGTTAATGCAAACTAAGGTCAAGGAGGCAATCCCATCCATTAAGAAGCACTCTTCTTTTCAAAATGTAAGAGTCTGCCAATCATGCCTATAGTATTGTATAAAAGAAAACTATATTCAGACCATCAAAGGCACTTACTGATAAAAGGTACACTTATGCTGCATTAAACATGAGCGGCTAATCATTCAAAGATAATTGAATGAGCAAGTGAATGGGCAAAAGTCACTCGGCTAAAATTTCTGGCAGCATTCAAAGCTAAAGAATTTTCAAGAGACTCACATGAAACAGTTGCTTGATATCTGATAAGTGTCAGAGCAGATATTCTTCAATACAGATCATTTATACATGCATATGTTCCATCATATAGTTATTGTATCATTGTATAAAATGGAAAACTATGGAAAGATAGAATGGATTTAAGTCTTAAATTATCTGAAAAATCAGCACAGCTGTTTTTCAGCACCAGCAAGTCTTCTCCTCTTGGGAAAATAATCATAAAGAAAATGGTGTTCTCTCGGTATGTAAACTGGAATGGGAAAGTAGCCATTTGAAATAGAGCCTTATTCTGCCCCAAGTGCCTCTTAGTCTGCCTGTTACTTCAGACCAGTGTTTCCCAACCTTGGCAACTTTATGCTGTTTGGACTTCAACTCCCAGCATGCTGGCTAGGCAATTCTGGGAATTGAAATCCACATACAATAGTTTAAAGCTGCCAAGACTGAGAAACATTGCTTCAGACCCTCAGCTAAACTATTCTGCTTAGCACTGGTTTTTCCTATGCATAATAATGCCTGTGATCAATTCATATCCGAATTAGCCATGCATGGATGCAAACTGATCACAAGAGATCCCAAAGGGCTCTGCAACTACCAGATATTCTGAGATACTTCACTATTAAGATGTGATCACAGGACTCAACAGCTGTGATGCCAACCTTGTAATTCCTTTTCATTTGTAGGCATCTCATCCCATATCCCTCTAAAACTAGCATCTGCTCTGAATAGAAAGGAACTTTGCTTCCATCTTGACTTTACTGTAAGCTGTCCCAAAGGTGCTTTTTCTGAAAGCTAACTGGACTTTCTCATTTTTTTGTTTAAAACCCTTTTGTTTCTCGCCTAAGAAGTTCTTCAGTTGTAACTGACTGGTGAGAAATGGAAGGATTTATATTCTTTACAGTCATCTGGTCCTCTTCACTCATGTGAATGAGACACCCTACATCACCCTATTTACTTTTGTAAGCACCATTGCAAGAAAACCTGGCCAGCTATGGATTACACATGTGAAACCCTTGACATACATAGCCTTATTTGCTAGATTTATATTCCCTCCTGTTCCAATGATCTGCAGGATATATATTGTTCATTCCCATGTTTCTTCAGGGACAGCATGAGTGGATTATAATTATAACAAGTGCAAGCCAATGGCTCTGCAAAAAGAGAAGTTAAAGCATTTGAAGGCATGCCTCTGTATAATTCAACTTACCGGTATCAGCACAAATGGGCTTTGTGTAGGAGGTGGCCAACCCTTCTGAACATCATTAGAAAGGAATGTCGTCTCAAGGAGAAGTAAAAGGCAAGAGGTAGGAGAATAGAAAAATGGAAAAAATAGGAACAAGAGGAATGTTTAGTACCACTAATATTATGCCACCCATGGCAATAAATTTCACATTTTGGGCCACTTCCTGGTGATGGGCCACTTGTAGATCACCCTGCTTTCCAAAGAACTTTAAGGAAAAAGCTCAAGATCAATTGGATGGAAGGAATTCATGTGCCAATCTGCAAAGTACACATACTTGGAGATCTGTTTTGAGAAGATCAGAAGCAACTGTCTACAAACTGGACATGTTATGAGGAGATTATGTGGTAAAAGATATGGCGGAGATGCTTCATAAAATTAGCTCACTATAGTTCTGTCCTGCTGATCAGGTGGAAACAAACAATATAGAAACTATATGAATAGTATCTCTTTTGGATGTTAGAACACTGGCACAAAAAGATGATGCAGTGATTCTGTTAACTGTAATCTTGGAGGAGCTCTCATTATGTGGGCTGTGGAATCAAACAGAAATAAAAATCCGGAGCAGGAAGAAGAAATATACCATAGCACTAGAAAGAGTGTTTTTAGCAGATCATGCAACCTTTAACAAGAGATGTTTAGAACAAAATTTTGCTGCGGATGGGTGGCAAAAACTGTAGGGCTAAATAACAAAATATTAGAGACAAAAATATGCATGACAAAGAGAGTGGCAGGGAGGCCAAATGACCTTCAAGTAAATACAATAGGGAAATTAGGAAGATGCAATATTCATAGCCTCCAATACCTATATACTAATGCATGCAGGGGGGGAAAAACCCCCAGGAGGAAATTAAGATTTGAAGTCCTAATGGAACATCTAATGTATTCTTGTCTTGCTGATATGTAATTTCTGAAGAAATGAATTATATTATTTTTTTATACTGATTTAATCCTGATCAATAAGAATGAATTCAATCAGCTTGAAACTTTTTGTTCTATGCTTTTGTGGCTCTAACAATCCTATGGACTGGATTCCATATTGTGCTAAACCATAATATGCTTGGGTTGGATTATGATTAGTGTGTAACTGGTGTTTTAAGAATACTGGTTTTAAAAAGCTCAGAAAAAAAGTTGGTTAGGAACTGTTGAAGGAAAAGAGAAAACTCAAGAAAGTTGGACAAACTAGAAAACTGAAATACTTAAAAACTCCACAAATAGTTACACAAAATGTTAAGAATGGTGGAGGTAATCTAAAACCCAATGTAGCTGTTCTAATGAGATAAGCTGTGACATGTATGAGACATGGAAGAAAGGACATACAATCAAAAGAGTAAATAGTATAGATCAAATGTACAGGAATGATATCAGAAAGACTAAGGCTTCAGATATGCTAAACATCAATATAACTTCCAATTTCAAGAGATTGAAGAATGGAAAATAATAATACACCCAACCCCAATGGATTCTGGGTGGTATATAGAACCCCCCAAATTTCATAAAAACAGTTGAAACAAAACCATAAAAATAGCCTAAACTAAAACAATCTAAAAACACCAGAAATAAAAAACCCAACACCCATCAAAATAGAACAATACACTTACGACCACAATTGAGCCCTAAAGTTCTTTTGCTAAGCAAGACAGTTAAGTGAATTTTGCCCCCTTTTATGACCTTTCTTGCCATAGTTGTTAAGTGAATCACTGCAGTTGTTAAGTTAGTAACACAGTTGTTAAGTGAATCTGGCTTTCCCATTGACTTTGCCTGTCAGAAGGCTGCAAAAGGTGATCATATGACCACAGGACACTGCAACTGTCATAAATATGAGTCAGTTGCCAAGTGTCTGGATTTTGATCACATGACCATGGGGATGCTGCAATGGTCGTAAGCTTTTTCAGTGCCATTGTAACTTTAAATGGTCACTAAATGAAATGTAAGTTGAAGTCTGTCTGTACATTAACCCCAGGCCTGGGACCAAAGCCAGATCTTGAGGACTTTTCAGAACCCCAAGGAGAGGGGCTGGATCCTTATCTTGGGGTGGGGGGGCAACAAGGGAGAAGGCACACTTTCTTAGTCCCACAAGATGACAACGTTTAATAGTGGGGGCCTGAGGTGCACATACTGCGGGGAACGTATCTGCAGTGAGAATTGATTGGAGACAGGCAGTCCCTGAGATATCCAGGCCCTATGCCACATAGAGTAATAGTCAACACTCTTACATCACACTCGGAAGTCGACTAGCAACCAATGCATCTTGAGTAACAGTGGTGACATATAAGCATAACAACATTACTATACTGTTTGCACTGCATTACTGCATTACAAGACAGTTGCATCTTTCCCTTGACAGTTAAGGTTACTGTGCAACACTTAAGGCAATGGCCATCATTTAAAGTTAAATAAATAAATAAAATAGTGGGAGAAATTAGAACTAGATTAAGAAGACACCTGAAATGAAGTTTTCCTCAAGTCTGCTTCATTAAAAACAACCATTCAAAATTCCATCCATTTTAGAAAAGTTCTCCTTACAGTTGCTGAAATACTTAGATGTTTATTTTTTTTACCAGACTTGAATTTATTGGATTTATAAATCATTCACCAGGTTATTACCTTAGAGAAAATTAAATATTAAATAAAAATCGGGCATTAATTCACAATAAGAGAACAGCATAAAAACATCTGAGAACCAGTTGCAGAGTTAAGAAGGATCACATGAAAATGGCCGATAAAGAGTAAGGTGGCTTACATCAAATCTTATGCAACCGTAGTAATAACTGAGCCAGTTTGGAGTAGCATCTAGGCCCCATGTAGAAATTGGGAGACCATGGGCATGAAGCCAGCTGGATGCCCTTGGGCCAGTCACTCTCCCTCAAGCCTAGGAAGCAAGCAAGGGCAAACCACTTCTGAAATCTTGCCCCCAAAAGCGCAGGAACGCATCCAGACAATCAATACTAACTCGAAGGCACAAAAGTAGTACAGGTAGTCCCCGACTTACAACCTCAATTGAGCCTAAAATTTCTGTTGCTAAGCGAGACAATTGTTAAGTGAGTTTTACCCCATTTTACGACTTTTCTTGCCATGGTTGTTGAGTGAATCACTGAAATTCTTTAGTATCATGATTGTTAAGTGAATCTGGCTTCCCCGTTGACCTTGCTTGTCAGAGGATCGCAAAAGGGGATCACATGACCCGAGGACACTGCAACCGTCATAAATATGACTCAGTTGCCAAGTGTCTGAATTTTGATCATGTGACCATGAGAATGCTGCAATGATTGTCATAAGTCACTTTTTTCAGTGCCGTTGTAACTTTGAACGGTCACTAAACTGTTGTAACTCGAGGACTACCTGTATTACCAGTAAATGTTACAAGATGTCATCTTCCTTTCCCTCCCATATCTAAAAGATGGGATGAACATGTCAATAAATCCGACCGCCTTTCCTTTCTTTTTCTTTCCAAGAGGGCACCTTGACGAGCCTTAGACAAAGGATCGTCTCACAAATCTCTGACCCAACCTGCGTATTGCATAACCACACACGATCTGAGACAACCCCGTCCCGCAGAAAGGCAGAACTCAAAGCCTCGATGGCGGAAGCAGCAGCAGCAGCACAAGTAGCAGCTCCGGTGGTCACGTGACTCGCTCGGCGGCGGAAGAGCGAGCGGGAAACGTTGGGAGATTCGCCCGGGTTCTCATGGCTGGGCCGGTTGTTTCCTTCCTACTCTGGCGTGGGTTTCCTCGTTTCTTGCTGCCGTTACCCCCGCTGCTGTTACCGCTACTCATCTTCCTCCTGCTCCCCTCATGGGGCCGGGGTGGTCGCTACGACCCGACCTGGGAGTCTCTGGACTCCCGGCCGCTTCCGCCCTGGTTCGATGAAGCCAAATTTGGGATTTTCATCCACTGGGGTGTTTTTTCCGTGCCAAGCTTCGGCAGCGAGTGGTTTTGGTGAGGTTCCCGTCTGCCAGCTCTGGCACGCACTTTCTGTGATCTCTCCTCCCTGTTTGTATTACCCGCCTCGGTTCCTGGAGAACTCGCAACGAGCAGTGTGTGATTTAGGATTCTTGTCAGCTGTGAAGACGGGCATAAATGAAGCGGGCATGAGTTGCTCTTAATCTCATTACAATTTTTTTTCCCCTTGGGGTAATGTGAGAATCCTGCTAACACCAAAGTACTTGCCCTCTTTTAATCCTGACCCGAAGCACTCTGTCTGGGTGTTTGGAAATCGTGGGTGTTGCCGAACACTGCGAATTCAGGGAGAGGCACCCATAGGCATTATATTGTCTATCCCTGTTTGAAAATCTTGGAATAGCAGGATTTTCCTTCATCCTTTACTTTTTCCAGCTAACATTCTCAGCTGATTTCATTATTCTTGGGCCTTTGGAGAATTGTGTCAGTTTTAGTTCTCGTTATGCAACTTCTGTTTTTATTTCTATTTTGAAGTAAAAGGTTTGTCTATATGTGCATGTTAGGGAAGTCTCATATGTATGCAGAAATGCCTGCCTTTCACATAATTTTGCTGTTGTACTCATAAAGAACAGCATTGCTTTTGAAGTGTAGTTTATGGGTTAATTTTAAGATGTGAATCATTCAGTGTGACTCCTGGAAGTAGATAAAAGAGTAGAGCTTGAGGTCAAGCCACGAAGTAGAAACCATTAACAAACCAGGCTCTGCTTGCCTGGAAGGATTTTGCTATCCAAAGGGCTTTATTTCCTGCTGTTAATTGACCTGCCACTTTTCTCTCAAATACGCATCATTTAAATCAGCAGTCATGTCCATTTCTTCTTATTTTATTTCCTAGAGGAATTACTGTTATAGCAGATTGGGTCTACATGGGGTATGAATAATATTCTGATCCAGAATGCAGAATGCAGGGGCACACACAGTTTGCAGTGCATCGATATTTATCCATATGACACCATTGTTGTACAAGATGCACTGGCTCCCTGTAGACTTCTAAGTGCAATTGAACGTGCTGGGTACCACCTTTAGAATCTTCCATGGCATAGGACCATTCATCTCCAATGGTTTCAACCCATTTCACTAGATTCAGCATATTGCAGATCATTTCTGTAAAAACAAATCCTCTATAGGACCCAGGAAACATGCCTTCTTTGTTGCAGCTCCTATCCTATGGAACAGCTTTCCCCTGAGAGTGGATAGCCTGATCCTATTAATCTTCTGGAAGGTTGCAAAGACCTGGTCTTTCCCTCAGACATTGATAAATTGATTATGTGCCATCAACTCAGTATTGTCTCCTAGCAACCACATATTTTTTCCCATCATAATCTATCCTTAATGTGGTGTTTCAAGTCTTCCAAAGATGCACGTATCACAATTTAACTGAGTCTATCCAGTTTGCTACTGGTTATCTTATTTCTTCCCATGTTTCCCAGCATCTTTCCCCAGTGTTCTGGGGAAAGTTAGCAAATTAAACCAAATTATACTCTGCTTACTTCAAACTTTGGTTTTTTTATATTTATCTTCTAAAGCTATGTTTCCAGACTTCTGTGGACTATCAAGCTTTGAATCTGATTCATTTTGAGAGTGCATTTTGAGATTATCAGAAAAATTATTTTAAAACACTGGTTCTGCACTTGCACAAAACCTGCTCATATAGTAGGACATTCAAGATATGTGTAAGAATTTGCTTCAGTCTATCTTTGTTAGTCCTCTGTCATTGTATGCAGATACATGGGATGTTGTTCCTTTGCAGGTGGTATTGGCAAGAGAAAAAGAAGGAACCTTATGTAACTTTTATGAAGGAAAACTACCAACCTGGATTCACTTATGAAGAGTTTGGCCCTATGTTTACAGCTGAGTTCTTTGATGCCAACCAGTGGGCAGATATTCTGAGTGCTTCAGGTGCCAAATACATTGTCTTGACTTCAAAACATCATGAAGGTAAAGTGACCATAGTTCTTTTGGATCTCAATGGCTCAGTTTAGTTATTTTACAAGATGAAAGGCTTGGGTGAGATATCCTTATTATATTCTAAATAAAAGGAAAAAGATGGCTGAAAGTAACGTTATGATGCTAAGCCATGGTGATGATGATGATGATGATGATGATGAAGATGATGCAGTAGAAGAAGCCAGGCAGCAACAGGTAGCAGAAGTAGCTAGCCGTATCTTAGAAGCCAAGTTGAGTTGGCTCTGGTTGGTACTTGGATACAGAATTACTGGAAAATCTCAGAAGTCAAAACATTTCATGGAAGACAGCAATGGCAAGTCATTTCTATAACCCAGCCAAAAAGGATTCCAGTTCAATTTAGGGGTATCTTTACCTCCTTTTATAGAAAAATCCAGAAGGGCTTGGTTTACGTGATAATCTGTAAAAGATGGAGTTAGATGTCATGCTGGGCCCTAAATAAGCATATTGTGTGGCTTAGAATAGTGTATTAATAATAAGTCACTTATATCTTACACTTTGTCCTAGGACACTGCACAGAAGATTGAAATAATATAGGACAAGCAATCCTGTATCATCTAGTGATAACTTGTATCAGTATACAAATTTAGATCATCTTGTTGAAGATGCCTTATACAATGCATAATCTTATTAGTGTCACATCAGGAGATAACAATGGCAAACAAAAATGCAAAACAGGTTTCCAGAATATATAGTGTACACATCCAAAATAATTCATTCCTAACCATTTTCTTTCTTTGACCAGGTTTTACTCTGTGGGGGTCGAAATATTCCTGGACTTGGAACAGTGTTGATACGGGACCGAAACGGGACCTTGTGAAGGAGTTAGCTACATCCATTAGAAACCGGACAAGCTTACGCTTTGGGCTATATCACTCACTGTTTGAATGGTTCCACCCTCTCTTCCGTGAAGATGCTGCTAGCAAATTCAAGAAACAACAGTTTCCAAATGTCAAAACTCTTCCAGAGCTTTATGAGATTGTGAAGCGATATCAGCCAGAGATTCTGTGGTCAGATGGCGATGGGAATGCTCCAGATACTTACTGGAACAGCACTGCCTTCCTAGCATGGCTTTATAATGACAGGTATGTGTTGTTTTCGTATTGAAATAGTGCATTTTGCCTAAATATTTAGAAGGAAATTGGGCCCTAATCATAATACATTGCATTATTGATTGCTTTAAACTGCAGTCTTGGTTCACATTGCTCCCTTATTTTTAAAGAGTACTACGATTAAGGTATTGCTTCTAAAATAGTTAATTGGATTCTATGATCTAAAACAATATCTTGATGGAGAGAAAAAAATTAAACATTTCATATTTTTGTACATCACTTAGGAGTATTTCTTGTGCCCATCCAATCACAGCCAGCTTTGGAGAAAGTCTGGCCTTTTCTTCACACAGCTGCCACATAATTTAATTTCTGAGTTACTTGCATAGTTTATGCTGTTAGCAATAGGTTAGAGCAGCTTCCCTGGGTTTTATGTTAACAATACTTTTTGGCATCAGTTGAACCCTCATCCAGCCATTAAAATTTCTTTTAGAACGCCATACCATTTATATTGTTGCTGGTTTTACTGTAGTTTTATGTGTTGCATTTTATTACTGTAGCATTTTTATTACTGTTCTTGTAGCTTCTTATCTTAGTTTTATGATTTTTTTTCATTATTTCTTTATTTGGAATTTTATGTTCTCAATTTGTGGTGGCCAAAGAAATTCAGATACAGGATGAATTAACAGTTTAATGCATAACTCTCTCTTTTCCTCCACCCTACTTAAAGTCAGAGATTTAATCCAGAGCCTGTTGGGAACTACTGCCTAAATACATCATAAGATTGCAGTTCCTGCTTTTCAGCTTTCTGCCTTCCACAAACATTGTTCTTTGTATTTGTTCTTTGTATTTGCAAAGATTTGCAGTTCCACTGTGTTCGTTATGTTTAGATTTACTGTTTTATCTCTGATTTGATATTATGTTTAAAACATTTGCAATGTACTTTACAAGCGGGCCTCCCAAAAATCAAGTATCAGACAACCAAGAACTGACACTTCTTCAAAATTGATGGAGAAGTAGTGGATTTAAAACTGGCATTTCTAAAATTCTAACCCAGGAATGCATAGTTGCTTTTGTTTTCTGGAAATGTGTCAGAATGGGAGTATATTACTTGACAGAGAATTTGAGAATAGCAAATTGCATGTGTTAAGTTCTTCTGTGCCCTTTGTTAAAGTAAATCATACGATTATGGTTAAATGTACTTTGAGGATTTTCAATCTGGAAACTTCATGTGTGTGAGAAGCTTGCCTTAATTATTATGTCCCTTTGAATGGTACTTTTGCTTGAAGAAAGAGAAGGGCCAGGACCAGTGGTAGAACCACACTGCCCATCATCTCCCACCATTGCCACGGGAGCTGAGATGCACTAAGTTACAGCCATCTGGCAGGTCTCTAATTCCTATCTGCTAAAATGATGCCACGGGGTCAGACCACAGTGTTGCAGTGTCATTTTGCAAGTTCCACCTCTTAGGGAAGGTGTGCAACAACACAACCCATGTAGAAAAGGAGAACGGCATGTATCACCATGTGAGGCTGCTTGTGTCATTTTGGTCCCTCTTTCCCTTTCCCCACAGACATCACTGCTCTGCTCTGAAGGACCACTATTTAGCAAGGAAGAAAGAATTAGACTATACCAAACATATCAGGCATTTATTGTTTTAAGATTCTGAAAATCAGAATGGAAGAAAAATTAATCTGACGTGTGCATATTCAGAAAACAAATAATATTAAATCTGAATAGGAACAGTTTTAAGATTTTACCTAATTGTTAAAAATATAATTACAGTGAAACCTTGATTTTCCAAGACCTCAGTACAACAGACTTTGCATGCAAATGACACTATACCAGTTGCAGGGGCGCTGAATGAATAGTACTTATGACCGGTGCTTGGAATTCTGGCCGTCGTAACATCCGAGTGGATACGTGATTGCAACTTCATATATTCCGGCCTGCTTCCCACAAAGTCAATGGGGGAGCTGGTAGGGAGTCACAATCATATGAGGCCCCCACTTAATGACCTGTGTGGTCCTCAGGTTATGACGACAACTGGGAATGCCAGGATTGCCATCACTAAGCCTCAGGATTGCACGATGTTGTGTTTTACAACTGCATTGCTTAGCAATGGAAATTCTGGCCCCGATCACCATTGTAACCCGAGGATTATTTGTATGATAGACAGACAGACCTGACCTGACATTTGGGAATAATGGACCTATTTTTTTAGTTCAGTTGAAGAAAGTTTCGCTATATCCTGCTTTTCCTCTCAAGTTTATTTCTTATATTCAGTGAAGAAACATCCCTGCAGTTTTGAGTTGGCACAATGTGTTTTAATTTTTCAGCCCTGTTAAGGAAACAGTTGTAACAAATGATCGCTGGGGAGCTGGCACAATATGCAAACACGGAGGTTATTTCACTTGTGCAGATCGATACAGTCCTAAACATCTTTTGCCCCATAAGTGGGAGAACTGTATGACAATTGACAAAAAGTCTTGGGGATACCGAAGGAATGCACAATTAAGTGATTATCTGACTATTGAAGATCTCATAAAGGTAAGGCAAGTCAAAATGGTACCTGTAATTGTATGGGGACTATTCTTATTTTTTCAGAAAATATTAATAGCTTATTTCAAAAATTATATATTTATTGTTAGAATAACTAATTAACAGAACACCTCACTATCCTCATGCATATCCTATACAAAGGTCAGGAAGCAATAGTATGGACAGAATATGGTGAAGTAGACTGGCTCTAGGTTGGTAAAGGAGTGAGACAAGGCTGTATCTTCTCCCCTTATTTATCAAACCAATATGCTGAATACATATTAAGGATAGCTGGATTGGAAGAAAATGAATATGGTTTTACAATTGGAGGAAGATGTATCACTAATCTGCCCCAAGTTGATGATACTATTCTGATAGGTGAAAACACAAAGGATCTGCAAGCTCTAGTAATAAAAATCAAGAGCACAGTGGAAAAATGGGACTAAAATGAAAGATGACAGCTATAGAACCAGCCTTAGAATGGACAATGAAGAAAGTGGATAGCTTCTGCCTTTTAGGATCAATTATCAACTGTTCCAGAATCAGCAGAAATAAGTCACATATTTGCATTTGGTAGAGTAGCAATAAAGACCTTGGAAAATATATTCATATGCTAGAATGTGTCTATATCTACAGTTATCAGACTTAAAATATTAATAGCTTATTTAATACTTGTGCAGGCCGTGTTTTTTTCTGTAAGAAATGAAGGCTTCTATGGAAGTGAAAATTATAATTTAAAGAAATAGGCTAGAAGGAGTATTGATATTTTTGAATTTTGGTATTGTAAAAGACTTAAAAATTCTGTGGTTCGCGAAGAGAACAAATGAATGGGTCATCATAAACATGAATCTAGAGTTCCCAGTTGAGGCACAAATCACAGCCTCAGATTGATAGTTATTCAAGATCGAGCCCTTATAGATGTCCATAATGTTGGAACAGCAGGACAACTAGCAGTAAGGTGGATGGATTCATTTACAACAGTGGCTTCACCATTGGAAGACCTGAAGGAGTAGATTGAGGACAAATTATCCTGAATAAAACCTATTTATGTGGTCAATAAGAGTCAACACTGATTATAAATTAATTTATAAACTAATTAAACCCTATAATTTGTTATCCTAGATTTTGCAAAAAGTACTTAAATGGGAATATTTCCTATCTTTTCATTCCCTTCTCATCTTCCCAATTTTATTCTTTCTGTTTTGGTTTGTTTCTTTGATTTGTATGAGAAATTTTGCAAATACAGGATGTAGGTACTATACAATCTAACTTTGAATCATTCTTTTATAGATATCACATTGTAAAACTTAAGCCAGAATATCATGTGATCAGTTTTCTCAAATACAAATAGAAGCAAGAATATATCCAGTCAGTTTTTGCTAGCCAATTCCCAAAGAGCATCCAGATCCATTCAAAATCCTGATCTTTTAAATCCACCATGTCCTAGATTGCACTAAACCGTAAATCATGGTACAAAAATTACAATCTCTAGGTTCATAAAATCAAACCAAGTAAGCATAAATTGGCTTAGCTCAATGTGTGATCTGGCCTGCATCATCTCTGTTTGTATAAAGTTCTATGGTTTAAGATGCTGTATTAGAAATTTATTTTATGTTCACTCATCAGGTCAATTCCCATAAGAAATGAAGTTCTCTCAACAAAAGCCTTGAGGTTATTTCTTTGAGCAATTTGGCAGTACTAGAAGAAACTTCATAATCCTGAATATGATATTCGGTAACTTCATAATTTCAGACTTAGAAAGAAGCTATACAGATGCTTAAAAATAATAAGTTTTTATCAGTTTACTCTTTTATGAATTCAGTGGATTTAAACAACTCATAGAGATGGGAACTTTGTAGATGTAATCTGCAAGTAATCTGCTATATGTGTATCCCTCTAGAAATTAGACCTGATTTTCAATCAAATGAGCAAAATGAAACACCAGGAACTAAGAGAAACTTGATCTATTAGGAAGATGAACAGAGCTGGCCAATGCCACACATAGGGCAAAAATACAATGTAAAGTACAGAGCAGGATGTTGATGAGCTCATGAATAAGAAGTTTGTAGTGATTCATAGAATTGGCAACTCCACTTGAATAATTCTACTTTGCTTCAACCTATAGCAGTGCACTGGCAGCATTATAACAGAAATACCTATTTAGACCAGAAAAACTCAAAACAGATGTTTTGAATTTTAGAATCTGTATTGTTAATTTTCCTAAATTGTTTCAGCAACTTGTAGAGACAGTAGCATGTGGAGGAAATCTTTTGATGAATATTGGGCCCACCCATGATGGCCGCATTCCTATTGTATTTGAAGAGCGTCTGAAGCAAATGGGGACTTGGTTGGCATTGAATGGTGAAGCTATTTTCAGCACTAAAACTTGGAGAGCCCAAAATGATAGTATAACACCAGGAGTCTGGTGAGTTTATGAGATCAGTGATCTGGACAATATTAAAGTAACTAAGTAGTCTTAAACATGTTTAAACTGAACAAGATTTACTTGTGAGTAACCTGAGCCTTATGTTGTAATCATATGTGTAGGGTTATATTGTTAAAATTGTGTATGATTGCACCTGAATTTTTATATTTAGGTGGCTGCAGAAGAGGGAGGAAACTAAAATAGATGCTCAGCTGAAGATGAGCAGTTACAATTTCCTATTATTCACATTTGGTTTGCCTATGAATATAGATAAAACTTGTTGCTCAACTTTTCATCAGTTGCAGATAACAGTTTTTAAAAAAATTCTGTCAGAAATAAGAATGTGTTGGGCAGCAATGATTAGATACAAAGCTGCATTTAAAATTAATTGAATTAAAAGGAAACATGAATTTATGTTTCAGTGTTAGATTTAATGGCAGAAGTGAAAGATTTATACATGTAGATGTTTCCAGCAGGATTGGTTATATATGGATTGACATATTAGCTACAGACATCAATTGCTAATGCATACTTGTACATTGTTTGATCTCTAATATATTTTGAAAGAAGTAGATACAAGATTTGAAAGAAGTAGATATAAGGGGAAAGGATACTATTTATTCTGATCCAAATTAATCACTTCCTGAGACTGCTGTTTGCTTTGAGAAAAACCTTCATGCGATTTCAAAATGTGCTTCCTTCCTGATGTAAGATAACAACCCTAGATTGCTATAATATATTCCAGAATACGCCCTGGCTCCCATTACCTCCAATCTGCTACTTATTAGGAGTTTAGTACATATACATCAGTCTCGGTGTTATTGGCATTTCTAAAAACTATAAGCTATTAAAGAACATTTCTTCACAAAAAATTATGCAATTTTAGAACACTTAATGATCAAGTATTGGTAGAATATTAGTTTATTCGTTTGTGGAAATAATCATCACAAAACTCAATCGTCATTTCATTCTCTCTTCCCACATCAGCTGTCCCTATTTGGGATAACAAGCAGGGCAGCGGTCTACTGTTTTTTGCCTCTAGATCAGGGGTATCAAACTGCCGGCCTGCGGGCTGGACGCATCACGCGGAAGCTGCACCCACCCCATTGCCGGCAATGGCAAAACTGTCCCGATACGTTGCGCGACATCACGAGTTTGACATGTCTGCTCTAGATTTTCCTTTTCTCCAAAAGACAAAGTATCATAATTGTTCCTGGCAAGTGACTTAATTTTTAAAATATATGTTAATAGTTTTATTAGTTACTTCTCAGAGGTCTTGGAAAGATTTTTATTCTGAAAGACTGAAGATACATAATAGAATACAATATCTCCATCAGGTACACATTCAAACCAAAAAACAGCATTCTGTATGCCATTTTCCTTAAGTGGCCATCTTCAGGAACTCTGACGCTGGGTGAACCAAAAGCTATTCTTGGGCAAACAAAGGTAAGTGATTCAGATTATAGCTGAAAACATCAGAAAATGCCACTAGGCAGCCTCCTTGCAAACTATAGATCATATTGATCCACTAACTCTTCCAATGAATAGGGATTATTATGTCTATCTTTTGGGGGTTTTGTGAGCATGGACTTTTAAGATTGTTTTTATTGCTGCTTAGGTGGAACTCTGGAGAAATATTTAGCATTAGTATACAGAACACGCTATGTCAGACTGGACTATGTACGTACCACAATAAACTCTGATCCTTCAATAAATCAGAAACATCTGATAATTGATGCAACTGCCCATCTCTATCACCATGTCCTATTCCACCCCCAAATTTCCTTTCAGGAATCTTAACTGGGAAAGTATAATGTGTAATAAGTTTCAGTAACCAAATAGCCTAGCCATGATTGGTTTCATAGCCCTGAGATGAAAACCATAACAGCACAGGGTAGCAATAACAAGTTCACATGATAGGATGGCTTCTTTGAACTATTATTAACCAAACATGCCTGATACTCTTGTAGCCAGAACAAATTTTACTTCGGTGGAAGAAGGTCTAAGGACTGCAGGCTCCTAGATCTTTATTTGGATATGTAATTTAGTAATCTCTGTGCATGAAACTTAGTCACAACCAGGCAAATGTGCAGAACACTGCAAAATTTATATAATGTTTTTTTTTTTTACTTAATATGCTATGTGGAAGGCTGATGAAAAAACAGGGTTTTAGGCTGTCAAATCAAGGTAGCCATTAGCCTATTACTGCCACTGTGGCTGATCATGGTGTATGGACAGAGATCCTTAGGTTTAGTTCCTGGTTTGATTTTGTGGCTCAATGTCTATGGAGATTCTCCGTCATCCAGATCATAGTTGCCCCAAAGGTACTTTCTTTCAAAAGGCAACTGGACTTTCTTGTTTTGCTTGAAGACGTTTTGCTTCTCATTCAAGATGCTTCTTCAGTTCTGACTGAAAGGTGGAGAATGGAAGGATTTATATTCCTTGCAATCATGTGGTCATTAGCCCTCTTTCTGAGAGTTGTTGAAGCCACTTGGAGGTTTATTTGTGCCTTCAAGGTCACCTAAATCCTTTAGTCTGCAATTCTGCACCATTCAGTCAGAACTGAAGAAGCTTCTTCAAGCAAAGCAAGAAAGTTCAGTTGCCTTTTGAAAGAAAGCACCTTTGGGACAACCATGACCTGGTTGACTGAGAATCTTCATAGACATTTAGCTGTCTACTTTGTGATGAACACCCTTCGAATGGTGTGGGAGTTTGAACGGATTTCCAGCAAAAAAAAATTGCAGACCACAGGATTGAACACCAATTAACATATTTCTAGTTTAAATTGTACTTCAAATAAGCCATGATTTTGTGTAATCCATGAAAGCAGCTAATTATTTCCTCTTATGACACATGAATCCATTTTTCATTTGAAAAGCTTTCTTCCTACTTTCCTCCCATTTATAATAGCTTTTTAAAATTTCAGGTGAGGCTAATAGGATATGAAGAATCATTGCCCTGGATTTCTATGGGAGAAAAAGGAATGATGGTGGCTGCACCTCTGTTATCTTTCAATAAATTTCCCTATCAGTGGGCCTGGACTCTAGAACTTACTAATGCACAATAGTGACAGAATCTTGCTCTGCTGAATTTTGGTAACTGGAGAAATAAGGATAGATTTAAAATAGAAAATAATTCATGCACTTAATACTTTTAAAGCAAAGTTGATGGAAGAATGCATGTAGCAATCACAAAAACTGAATAGGATAAATGAAGTAAATTGATATTCTTCATTGAATGGTGAGGTATTAAAATGATATGATGTAACAGAAGTGTTGAAGTTTATGATGTTAAATATAGCTGTTAATACAATCTTGCTTTTGTGAAACAGAATTCAGTGAAGACGTTACCAGGGAAGGGAGTTTCAGAATTGTTTTAAAATTAGGGCTTTAATCTTTCCCCTAACAATATGCTTTTACTGTGAACTAGTTTGACTACCTCATAGGATTCCAAAGAGGTTAGAAAATTGTCTACTGGCACTTAGATCCTAGTTTTGAGGAGATAAAAGTGATCTAGTGTTCTGTATTTGTTCTTAGAGGTACTAGATAACAAACAATTTAAAAAGTTATAGTATATATGTTTAAAGCCCTGCATGGGATGAGTGCAGGCTACTTGGACCGCCCTGATGGGACTGGCCCGCCTCACCCGCGCCGGCAGAGGGGGTATACTACAGGGTATACTACGGATCCCATCAGCCAAAGCCATGGCTCCTGCCCTCTGAACATCCTACTCCCTGAGGTGAGATTGGCTTCCACCCTCCTGACTTAGAGCCTTAAGACCTGGCTCTGTTTTTTAAACGTTTTTATGTTGCAATTGTCAGATATGAGATGAGTGGCAAATAAATTTAATAATAAATAAATATGCAGTGATTACATAAATTCCTGTTAAAGACAGCCCTGTTAAAATGCCAGGTTTTTACGATGTAAAGAAATCAGACCAAGATAAATTACTTCAGAATTTTTTCCACCTTTAATATAACACATAAGCTATACAATTCAATTAAAAAGCAAACTGAAATCTTTCGGGGGGGGGGATAGAAATCTTACAATAACATGGTTGCATAAGGGTGCACACCCTCTTATAAGTAGGGATGCAGCTATGTTCAGAATTACCAATCACATTCAAACTGTAGTTAAATAGTAGTACACAGTTGCCATTAAAGTGATGATCAGGCCTATTTCCAACTGTTCTAGTAGGATTTTTTGACATTTACTCAGTTGCCTCTTACAACAAAAGCCATGCTGCTTCAACAAAGTATTAGTTTAAAGGTGTGCACACTTATGCAACCACGTTAATTGTTTTTTTTTTCCCTGAAAGATTTCAGTTTTTCAATTGAATTGTACAGCTTATGTTTCTAAGAAAATTGGAAAAAAATTCTGAAGTAAATTATCTTGGTCTGATTTTTTTTCAAAAATCTGGCATTTTAATAGGGCTGTATAGATTTTCTATATGCACTCTATTTCCAAGAGGCCTAGTTCATACTTTAAAATACATAGGTTATTGCCATTGAAAATAAGTTTTTCATTTTAATGTTTATAATATATTTCTGTGCAGAGCATCACTAGTGAAATTGTCTAAGACAACTTCAAAAGGAATAAATTCACATTTGAGATTTAGCTACTGTTACCTTGTATTGTTACATTAAATCTTTTATTATTTGTATTAACTGATTAAACTACAGCTTTGCAACTATCTGATGTTTCACTTTACATTCAAAGAACTGGGGATAAACTCTAAACAATAAATTCCTAATCCCATAAACAATATTGACCAGGACAGCATGTAATCTGTCAAAATAGTTTATTGTGATTCAGATATTTTGTAGGGATCCAAGTAAATACAAATTAAAAATATTTACAAAATGAATGTATACAGCAATAGCCATTTATAAACATTGTAAACATAATTTTTGCTAGAAACAATGCATTTCAATTCCAAACTCATACAACAAGCTCAACATTGCACTTTTCAGACCCCAGCAGACCCTTAGCATATAGAAGTCAGTAGTCCCAGTCCAAAAAACCTAAAACTTTGAAAGCCATCTAGCCCACTGCTGGGTTGCTTATCTGCTCCCCCAAGTCAGCTTAAGAAAAACATTTGGTGGTTAAAAAAGAGAAAAGCATAATTACTCATCCACCACCAGAAATATAATAGGAGCATGATGATCTTTTGATCAAAGTCCCTCTTATTCAGTTGTAGAGTGAGAATTGTATGGTGGTTTTGTGCCAAGAGAAACTTCAACTAAAACCCATTCTCATTTACCGATGGGGAAAAATGGTGTCAGGTGTACCAGAACTGGGTTTAATAACTGGGTTATTTTTGTTCCATCTGCCCGCTGTCATGTTGTGTTTCTGATACAACTGATAAGTCGCTGAATAGGAGAGGGGCTGCAGAAAGATTTTATTACTCCAGCCTGAAAATCAACTGGACTTAGTTTTCCCATCATACTGTTGCTGTGGTAGTCTGCACAATTGTAAAGACTGCCATTAATCTTCAGAAGCTTTCTGTTGACACAGTGCTCATTGCACTGTTTTTTTGTAAACAAGTTATTTAAAATTGACTGCCTCAACGCAAAGGCTTACAGCACAAAGATTTTTTTATATTAATAATTACTTTAGTCAGCTGTAGGAATTCCATTATAAAAATTTGGAAATGAATTTTTTAAAATGTGTTTGTTTTACAAGGACAGTCATTCTATAGCACTCTGTTAAGAGTTTCATTATCAAAACGAATAGTCACAATAACTGGATACTAAATAGTATATTCTGTACATATTGAACAGCAATTTACTTCTCTAGTTGTTGTGGGGTACTGAAGGCTTCATATACATTAGCAGCGAAGTCTTTCACTTGTTCCATCATTAATAAGTCCTAAAAAGAATATTCAGATGTTTGATATTTGCTCTGTTTTACCATGGTGTATCATTTTTACCATGATATCAAGAACTGAAATTGAATCTTTGCAGTATTAGCATATCTACACTAAAGCAGCGCAAAGTCAAAATTAAAATATATGAAATAGAAGAGATGTAAAAGATTTGGGAAGGGGTGGGAATATAAAGGAAGCCTAAAGTCTTTTTTTCTGTATCAAAAAGATTTAAGTTTTCCTCCTTTATTGCTGTCTAGTCATGAGAATAAAGAATAGGCTGAAAAAATGTCCCACCTTAATGATGAATATCTTAATCTGCTCATGATTTGAGATGTAATATTCCCTATTCCTGTTATTTTAATTTTGTTTTAAAACTCATTAGAATTTAGATTCAGCAAGGATGATATATAATTTTAAAATAGACGTAAGTCTTCAGTACTAAACACACTTACCTAAGAATAAATTCTACCAAACTAAGTCAGACTTATTTTCAAGATTTGAATAGAATTTCATTTTAAGACAAGCAAAAAAGTGGCTTTCTTACCTGAACAAAATGGCTAGGTGTTTCGCTGCAGACTGAATGGATCTGCCCATTTATTATTGGGATTATCTTGGCTAGAGGAAGACTGGCACTGGAAAGACTAGGATAGGAAGAAAATACAGAAGTCTGTCTGCTTAATTATTTTTGCAATATACTGATATCACAGCCACCGTTAAGACTATAAATATTGAATATCTACATCATGAACGTATGTAATACAAACTGTCCCTATACAATGCAACAGTGATAAGCAGGTGGGATTCAAATGAATGGATTCCCAACTCTTCCATTTACATGCTCAGCATTTCTCAATCTCTGTGTGAGCTGAGTATTCACATCACAGTTTTTTGTTGGCTGCCAAACATATTAGTTGACTGCAGTATCCCAATTCAAGGATTATCAGAAACAAATTCTACTAAAACGTTCAAATAAAAAAAGATAGTGATATAACTTTCCACATTAACACAACCCTGCTCAAAGATTTTTGGCAATGGAAACAAGCAGCAGCAGCCATTTATGTGTGGCTCTTCCTAGACTGGAACAGAAAAAAAGTTTTTTCCCCTATGTTTTACCTAAATTGATAGCTGGTGATAAAAACAAAATGAGAGGCAGTAACTAGAAAATACTCTACCTAATAAGGATTGTAAACCATGTAATGGGATAATTCAGTTTGAAGTAGGCACGTTTGTTCAAAGGTTAGGACAGCCACTCTATGGCCCTTCCCTGCTCCGCACATACTTACAATGAAAACACTTTAATTAGAACTATAGTGGAAGCTGTCATGATGGACGTCTTCCATGCATCTACTTTAAATAATTTTTTCTGATTCTTTGAGAGGATTTGCAGGGTGTCTTGCTCAGAATACCATTGTGAAATGTGCCATTCCACTTTCAGTGGATAGAAAAAAAAGATATAACTATTCTCTAATAACTGGGAGCATTTGTAATATTAAAATCAGTTTTACCTGTTCATAGAGCCAGTATGGCATATGTCCAGTTCAGTAGGTCTGAAGAATTCTGCCATGTTATCCAGTAATCGACTAAATCCTCTATTTAAGCAACTGCTCAAAACTCTATTAAAATCTGGGCTGGAATGAAGAAAATATTCACAATTCACGGGAAAAAAACTATAGTTGTATTATGCTGTCTTTTTATGTACAAATAGTGAACTATTCAGTTGCAGTTCACAAAACCTGATGGGTCATAGGCTATACAACATAGGCTGTACATGTTCTAGGGAATTATAGATGTTACATACTGGAGGACAGAAGTTAATTCCACCTTCAATTCCACAACACATACAAAGGAAACAAACTCAACACCATAGTTCAAAATGATACTTGTCATTAAACTCGTATAGAAACATCCACTTCCTATCTATCAGCACAAAATGCCAATTAAGGCAATTTTTAAAATCTGTTCATGTCAAAGCTTCCAACAATGATATACATTTCTTCTCAGTTTTATGAATCAGTTTGCTTGTCACTCAGACTACAATGAACAAGTTGTTTCAGTACCCAAATTGCAGGCCGTTTTGTTACAATAATTATGGTTTGGTCCAGCAACATCCACAGGAACTTTCCTTTTAGATCATGAATGCAATATTGCAATGAATTTAGAAAAGGGTCTGCAATGCTCCTGATGTCAATCGGATCCCCCATCCATACCCCCTGTTCATGATGACACTGATTTACTCAATACAGAAGTGGAAATTAAAGTATCTGAGGGCATGGAGAGGCTGTAAGGCACAAGGCTATTGGATTTATCACTTGAAGCCTTAGAATTATTGTCTGTTATTTGTATAAATGGATCTTTCATTTGTAAAGAGTTATAGAAAATACTATAAAAACCACTAACATCTTAAATGTTGAAGATACCCAAATTTCAATTTGTTCACATTTCCATTTTTTTCTTATTTTGAGTGTCGTAAGATGTTGAGCATTAACATAGATTCAAGTCCTCAAACTTTGGCTACTTACCTTTCTAACATATCTCTTGTTTCATTAAGTAACTTAATGGTAGCAACATCTTTTTCTGTAAGTTCATTAGCCTAGAAAGACAGAGAATAAAGGCAACTTGAATGTTTTCACAATTCATGTAACTGACTTTCTCTGCCTTGAATTCAACCATGACTATTGTGATCCTACTCAAGAGCTGCACTGGAGTAGAGTTTACTGTCTTTCCGTTATGTTGCCAATGACATTGTTTGTGACAGATGAGGAAACCATTGGCAAACCATCACACACCAGAATGTTTCCCCCCCCTCCTAATTTGGAAAAGCTGGGGCCAAATAAAAGATGTTAGATTCAAGATAAGTTCCAGTTCTACGAAAAACATACAGAATCAACCCCCAATTGTAGTTCAGAGTCAGACTGATTCCCCGCTCTTAATAATATGCAAATACCTGAAAAGCTAAAGGATTCTCTTCATCCGGCATCATGTAATGACATAACTGGGATGGTGATGCAGCTTCTTCAGATGCAGAATCTTCAGGTTGTTCAATTACCTTTCTAATCTCTCTTAGCTTCTGCTCCAGATCCAAGAGGGAAAGGGCATGCTTGAGAGAAACACTGCAATGAGAAGAGTTAAACATCAATAGCGTGCATTCAAACCAAGTATTTTAGATTTTTAAAAGACCCTATTATACCTCTCAAATACATTCTGCACAGTCTTCTTAACCACGCTTATTAATTCGGTCAAACCTATGGCAGAAGAGAAAGAGTTATTGAAGATCAATTCCTACTTGTTCAAACTTCATAATATAATTTTAGGTAAAGCAGTTTTATGGATAACTTACCATCTCCCAGGAGATGTTGAATACTTGATAAATATTGTTGTTGAACTTCTGGGGGAGCTAAAAGTGTCTGCAAGAAGAAAGATAGTCTGTATCATTTCTGCTACCAAAGGAACACTATCTGTCCTGCATATCTTGCAGCAAATCAGAACACAGACTTCTCCTTCCTTTACCTCTTCAGTAGCTGCTAAAATTCCTAAGATATTCTACTTCTTAAAGGACTCTGTCACCTTTTACAGTAAAACAGAACAATTTGTCCCCCCCCCCCCCGGGTAAAAGGTACATTCTTGCAATAATAAATGAAAGTTGTCTTGGAAGCACAACTAGAGCAAAGGCAGGCAATCCATAGCCTTCCTGGAGTTCTTGTAGCCACTGAACTCCCGAACATTATGCTGCCAGAATTTGGTAACAAAGAACAGTGGCAATTTTTACAAAAATTGGTGTATTAAACCTCCAGTGAGAACCTGTCTAGTGGAATGGTTTAAGGCAGCGGGCTAAAAATCAGATGGTAAATTCCAGTCCTGCATAAAGCAGCTGAATGACTGGGCCAGTCGGTCTCTCTCAGCCCTAGGAAGAAGACAATGGCAAACCACTTCTCAAAATGTTGTCCAGGCAGCTGGTAGAGGTCTATAATGTCTCAAGGACACACAAAAAAGCCCAACGTCCAATAGGCTTCTTTTACTTTACAAGAAACCTTCATTTCCCTCTCCTGTTCAAATGAGGAAAAAGAGCTGAAAATTGGAGTCGCATCTCTAATGGTGCCATGGCATCACAAGCACATCCTCTGCAGCCCTCCTGAAAAACTGTTTAAGAGCAGTTCGCAGATATAAAGAAGGGTGATTGGTGCCAGGCTACAATATAGTCTTTTGAAGGTATCGTAAGATCAATATCCCATGCTTTTTGGTCATCATTCCATTTTGGAAAATTAGAGCACCATCTTACATATGTTCAATTCAGTAATCATAAATATTTTCAGCATGCGGTCTGTTTCAATGAGATTTAAGCAAGCATAAAAGTATACTGGAGTATTCAAAGTATGTTTTCCTTTCTGAGTTTTCAACCCAGATATTTATCTATTTGAAAACAATCTACTTACAGTGCCATTTTTGCAAACTGCTGCATTGTCTAAGTAAATGTATCCACCAATAATATTTAATTGGACTCGGAGAAGAACTACGAGCATGCATGTGCTGTATACTGCTACAATACTTCTTGTAAAACCTTTAATAAAACAAAAAATTACCATGAAATACTGAACTTATCTTTAAAAAGAACATATTTGATCAATAAAATCAAATAGTAGCTGCTTTTTGGAGACTTAAATCAGGGCTATACTTCTAGAAATTATTTATTTATTTTTCTAAAAACCTCTTTAAAAGAACAGCATAATTCAAAGCTCAAGCTAATCAAAGTACTAGATTTAGCTAAATAAAAGCTATTACTGTACATCCATGGCTTTACTGATGCAAAGGGCTTAAAAAAAGATTTTACTTAAAATGCAAAAAAATGGAGGAAACAATCTTCAATTACCAAAAGGATTGCAAAAGGGAAAATTTCAGGATTTTTAGATTATTCTATGTAAACACTTTTCTCACTATTATGGCACATTCTAAGTAATTATGACAATCATTAACTGTGTTTTTACTGTTGCAATACATCCTTTTGAACTAAGGTAAATATAATATCATGCACATGTGTTAAGGAGAGTCCTGATAAAATTGCTTCTATTGGATAGTAGCTGATGGAACAAAATTACTTTTAAACATCACAATCAGATGTACAGTATAAGTTAAAGGAAAGAGATTTTTGATGTGAAATAACTGAATCTGATGACTTATTGAGACTGAAGATATGTTTGGCCAGGCAGGAGACACAGGTAGCAAAGCTGACACCAAAGAGGAAGCATCATGAAGCACGTTTTGAAAAATCTTGCTGAAGGCAAAGGTCAAGCAAAAAAAAAAACACCAAATGCCTAGCACAAAGAAAGGGTAAGTCACTAGTAAGCTCTTCTTCCAGTAGTTTTGAATGAAAGGCACTATGGCCACTAGAGCCATAGTGAGGACAAAACAACACCAAGGTTGGTCACAGCTTCGAACATAATACACGGAGGGTGTAGCAGCTGGAGTTCAAGTTCTTGTCACATCCCGGTGGTGGTAATGAAGTCACTTGAGCTAAGCAGACTTTCATGAAAGCACAAGACAAAGACACAGCAAGAGTATCCTGGAGCAGGCAGCTATATTAAATAATAATAATAATAATACATAACATGCCAGAATTAAAATTGTTGATATGAAAGACAAAAAGTCTGGATGTTGCAGTACCTGGAGACCGCAGAACAGAAGGAGAAAACTGGAGAAAATCACAAAATACAAACACGGGCAAATACAAGTAGAACGACTGTGGCAAAAGAAAGCAAAGATAGTACCAATAGTAATAGGCACCTTGGGTGCAATCCCAAAACATCTGGTGCACCACTCGAACACCATCAGCACTGATGAAATTACCATCAGTCAATTGCAAAAGACAGCTTTACTTGAAACAGCTTACATCTTGTGATGATACCTCTAACACCAAACGACATCTGCCTTATTCCAAGTCTTTGGAAAGGACTATTTTCTATTGAGCCAAACTACCATCCCAAATGCTCTTGGCAATAGTGTGAAGAAAGAGTTTGAAGAACACACAATTAAAATTCCAATTGTGTTTAGTGCTGGTGAACTGAGATTCCTACTTAATTTTGAATGGTGCTATGTGGTAAATGCTGAGGTAATGAGAGAAGCTTTTTTTATACACACTATTACAAAGAGAAGATTTAAAATTAGAGAAAATAAAATAAGGTGGAAAATAACTACACATCTAAGGGCAGAAATAACTTATCTAGGAGAGATAACTATGGTCACTATAAGAATTCAAAATTAATTCAACAGAATTAATTCCACTTAACAAATAGTAAGGCTTATTTTTGAATAAATATGCTTTCTTCATGACAAATCATAATGTTCATTGGGATAGTGCTTGAAGCACTATCCAATAAGCTTAATACTGAAGAAAGAAAAGTCTTATTCTGTGTATACCTAAAGAGGCTCAATGGATCACAAGCACAATGATTCATTTGACTTACTTATAATCTTCAATTCTTCCCATATTTCTAACTTATTGGCTGGCCTACAGAAAGAATAGAATAAACGCATTTATAATTAATTGAAGAGCTCCATTTCAATCCACATCAAACAAAAAAAGCCAAACATAAAAATATGAGGGAGAAAATAAATGCTGGGATTTTGGAAAGTGATACTGTAATAAGGAGAATGCTTGCAAAGCACAGAAACTTATGCAATGATGCCATTCAGTTGAGAGACACTATTCCATCAACAGAATGGATTCTTAATCCTACCCATTCTTCTGCACACATTGGAAAGGAACAGGAAGTTCAACTGCATAAGCATGACTGCTCATATAGCACTGGAATAAATCTGTATTTGTGATGCTGAAAAAAATACAAATGTGTAGCCCTAGGTTGCCTTGGTAATAAATATTTTAGAAGACATGTTAAAAAAAAATTAATTTAGCCAGAATGCAGAATCATCTATGAGTTTCATGCATAAAACAACAGCATGAAAAAGGATTCAGACACTTTAATGGCAAAGTTTTCCTCCTCTAAAGTCAATTAATATGGTACATGTTAAGCTATTTAAATCTTACATGACTTTGGCAAGAAAACACTTTAACAGAGTGTTCTGTTACAGAAAAAAAATAGTTTGTCCATGCTAACGTTATGTACATACACACTACCAAAACCTAAAGGACGGTATTCAGAACAAACTATAATAATCTCTTGACAATTTATGCTTACTTGTTTTTCAGCAGGGAAGTGAGATTCTCAGAATTCAGCTGATACATCAAAGTGTCTCTTAATGTTGGAAGCATTGATAGTACTAAAAAGCAGATGATAGGAAGAATTATTAGAAGGCATGGAGCATCATCAACAAAGTAAAAACAATAACTTAAGTGTAACAGTGAGGATGTTATTGTAGAACTGATGTAAAGATCTCTATAACATAATTCTAACACTGGTAGAAATATTTAAGGTTTAAAATAGCCTTTAGAAAACAATAAATATAAGGATCACTGACAGCCCATCAGTTTCAAAAGGAATCTGCTATGTGAAATTACACATTACTGGTAAAAAACACACACAGCCCTCCTGAAAATGCAGAACTAGACATATGACTCTCTGAATCCTATTTATTATGCTAACCTGTCCATATTGGCATGATTAACCATACCAATCTAGTTCACACATAATACCAAACTACAGTTAAGGTTAATCATATTTTGCATGATGCTGAATTATGATTTATAGTCAATTAACAATTTAGAAATGGAAAATATAGCTTACATATTTATTTGTATTTATGGTAGTTACGTTTTGATGAGCTATTCCCCAATTAGCAAATATTGTTCTAAGCATTATTTTGTCTGCAGCAATTGTTTCATTAAAGAAACAGGAGTTAGATGTTAAAACGAGTACTGGGGAAAAAAAGGGAATTTGACAGTGAGCTTCAGACTTTGGTATCTTTGACAAGCAAAATAGCTACAGTACCACTTTACCTGTCATATTGCAAGTCCTCTGATTACTTTCAAAATGATACTGCCTTCTTGCTTGTGCTATATATTCTGCTGCTTCTCTTTCTTGAATTTCTTTCATTTTTTTCTGACCATATTTTCCAAGTACATAAACCCCTACAAAAGACACACACACATACATATCACACTATCACACTGAAATACCAAGCTACTGATAATTTGGGATATGATTGATCAGCCTAAGAATAATATACGTCCAGAGAAGCATTAAAGAAAGAACTGCACTTGGCAACACCGTGGGGTGAAGCTTCTGTACTTAGAAAAAAGAGGATACTTTCTCAAGTGTGTGACAAGATACACTTGGAACAGGAAAGTACTGTACAAGTCTGTTCATGCAGTTGTGAATGAAGAGGGAGGTTGATCCAGAACATGTGAACTAATTAAAGAATCTGTCTGAACTTGAACCTCTTTCATTAGTAGGATCTATATCTCCATTGGGGAAACTTTTCAGGCAAGATAAATTCTTAACTAAGTATTCCTTAACCAAGCACTCTCCAGATGTACTATGTATCAGTTTCCATTTCTGCCTAAGCTAAAACAGCCATTGGCTGGTTATTCAATACCAACAGCAACACATCTAAACAGTTTTAATTAATGGCTCAAGTTGTGACGCTTGATTCCATCTAGCCAAAAATGATTTGGGATCAAAGAATACCATTAACAGTGCTTCAAGGCAGATTTTGAAGCATTGCCTTTAATCCACACCTTCATCCAGGTCCAACAAATGTGACTGTAGCTCTCCGTCATCCTTTACTTCACTGTCCTATTTGTATAAGGTCCCAGAAAAAAATATATCTGTCACTTATTTTTCAGAGCAAAATGATCAACAGGAAGTTATTTTTCCTCTTCTACTAAGATAATGCTCTTGGAATTATAGCTAAACTTGCTTGGTTTGTAACTCTAAAGGGAAAAATGGTTTAAGCTGATGTGGCAAATAGGAGCTCAAGTAAGCATATGCTTGAATCTTCTTTCCTCCTGTTCGTTATTACTTAAGTTTATTTTAACTTGGTTTGTTGTAACAAATGCTATAAAATAAATTCACCATAGTATATCAATTTTAAAAGGCAGAAATATCAGGATATGTACAATAAGGAGCAAAACAATCTGGAAAGGAGGGAAGTGTGGTCAGTAGGAGGCAAGGTGAGTTCTTCACTCTCCCCATATCGACCTCTCGTGCAAAATGATGAGATTTTAGTCAATATATGTGAGCATATATCAATTTTAAAAGGCAGAAATATCAGCATATGTACAAAAAGGAGCAAAACAGTCTGTAAAGGAGGGAAATGTGGTCAGTTTGAGTTCTTCACTCTTCCCCATATCGACCTCTCGTGCAAGATGATGAGATTTTAGCCAATATATGTGAGCATACAGAACTAAGAAAATTGGTAATCAGAAGTAAGGCGGCATTCTCATGCACCCTTCCTTGTGAGCAAGCCCATTCAGCATAGTAGACTTATTACTGGGTAAACGAAGCAAAACTTAAGGAAACGTCCTGCGGATTTCAGGGGGCGGACGCCTCTCGCTCTGGGCACGGCTGGAGCCGAAAGGGGGCAGCAGCAAGAGCGCAGGGACGCTCGGGATCAGATAGGGCTGCTTGTTAACATCTGTTTCGGGACAGCAAAGCGCAGCAAGCGAAGGCCCGGAAAATGCCCGGTGGGAAACTCACCGCCCAGGAAAGCGCCGAGGAAAAAGCATTTCTTTTTGTGACGCTTCAGGAAGCCCCACACAGCCGGCAGCATCGCGGCGGCGGCAGAGGAGGATTCTCAGGCGAGCCGCCGCTCCGCCCACCCGTCCCCGGCGCGCCGCAGGAAGCCCTGCCCCTCGTCTCCGACGCTTCGTTTCAGCCCACGTCCTCCCAGCATTCGAGTCCCCCAGCTGTCCGCGGTTCGCCCTTCATCTTTCTCCCTCGGATCTGTTCGCTCTTTTCTTTTCGTTCCGTAAGCGACGCTTTCCTTTCCAGAGATGGAAGCGGCGAAGAAGTGGCGGGTGAGCGCGGGGGAAACTGAGGCCTGGATGGACAGAGCTGTACGTATGGTGAGGGCTCACTCGCAAAGAAGTAACCAAAGGGGGTGTAGCAGGGCGGTCGTATTGCAAGGAAAAAGAAAGAAAACAATTTTCGGGGTTGCGAGCTTTTCGGAGCTGGGAGATACTGAAAAAAAGACTAACGCATTTATTGGACGACATCCACGTGTGAATTATTTGGGAGTTATCTTTTGTGCCGTCCATCTCACTCGGTCAGGTGCCTCTTCGGATTGAGTAGTGGCCTTTTATCATCTTAAATAAGGTTTCTAGGGTTTTTGAAATGAGGGGTCCTTGGTGCTCTCTGAGGTTGGTTATATTCTTGCAGACATTTTTCATTACCCAAACTAGGTAACATCATCAGTGCTAGATGATCATTAACCAAACTAGGTAACATCATCATGACTAGTACTGATGATGTTATCTAATTTGAGGAATGAAAGGTCTGCAAGAAACAACCAAGCTCAGAGAGCACTGAGGACCCCTCACCTATCGAATATTATTGAATTTATATAACCAATTTTTTTTTTTTTCTCCTACCTAGATAGAACTGCAGGAATCTGACCTGAAGAATTATTTGTGAGTGCAGTTCCAACTCTCAGCTATATTAATAAGGAAAAGCTAGTGGCAGACATTGTTGCCTAGAAACAGGGTTTGGCAGGGAGCTGATAAGAATTTGATCCCTGAATTTGAGAGAGACTTTTACCTTTGCAAAGAGGCTTCTTTTTCCACTCAAAAATATGAATCACCAAGTAATTCAGGGAGGGGGGAGGTACAGAAACAAATTATGCATTCAGTATTTGTGATATGTCAAAAAGCAAGCGATCAGACATTGATTATATGTGAGAATTGAACAATAGAAAAACCTTAATTCTAGGTTTTCATTCAACAAGTGGCAAATTCATGGATTACATCATTTTCTTTCCCAGTCAGGTTTCCATCTTTTTTAAAACTTACAAGTGTATTCAAGGACTTCCAGAATACCCTCTCCTATTGTTTAGTTACCAAAGGCTAGGTTTTGCAAGTGAAAAAAAGACATGATTTTGGCTAAAAGGAAAACATGGTTTCCTGTATTTCAACAGGAGGCATGACTGCTATGCTAAAATGCTAACATCACCTTTATTAAAAATTTTAACCATGAAGCCTAAAATTCCAGACTGACAACATGAGTAGGAATATATTTGAGGGGGCTTTGAGTGAACATTCATGTGATGAATAGGATCCTACCCTAGAAAGATGGTCCTGCCTCCAAATTTCATTTAAGATACCAGCCCTCAGTTCCTTATTAATATGTATTGCTCAAAGATAGCGTTTCTTAACCTCAGCAATTGAACCTCAACTTCAGTAGTCTAACAAACAGGCTCTGTTCTGGAAGAAGGAACTATTTATCTTTCCTGAGAACATTTATCCATATGTCTACTTTTGCCATCTATTACAGTATTTTATTTTTATCCCACCTTTATTATTTTTATAAATAACTCAGGTGGTGAACATATCCAACACACCTTCCTCCTCATATTTTCCCCACAACAATAAACCTGTGAGGTGGGTTGGGCTGAGAAAGAGTGACTGGCCCAAAATCACATAGTTGATTTTCATGGCTAAGGTGGGACTAGAACTCACAATGTCCCAGGTTCTAGCCTGGTACCTTAACCACTAGACCAAACAAATTATGCCATATTACATGAGTAGCAGTTGCTTTGTCTGATTAAACAAAAGCATTGTAAACAAAAATGTAATTGAACCAGAGTAAGCTATTGATTCAGGTATAGCTCAGCCAATAAATCACAGCTGTGTGTGGTTTTCTTGCTGTGTACTAATTTCAGTTTGCTTTCCTTTTGAGAATTAGGGGATGGGGGGCAAAAGTAAGTGCCAGCACATATATTCTTTATTTTGCTATGTATGTGATCCATTCAATCAGAAATGTTGGTTTCTCGTTGTATAGTATTGTTCTTGTAGTGGGAAAACAGTTGCATTCGTTTACTGACTGTCTCATGAAGTGACTGTTTCCTCCTTCCTTGCAGAGAAGAGAGATTGGAGAGGAAAGGATTATAGGAGAATAAACAGGCACACAGTGGAGAATACACATCAAAGGGATTTTCTAGTGCTGGCTGTTTGCCAGTGCGTTCCTTTTGATGTGTTTTCCCATTGTGTGCCTGCTTACTTTCTTTTAATTTTTTCCTCTACAATGAATGTAAATACAGACATCCATTCCCTTATTAATTATCCCTGAACCTGGGTGAACATTCCAAAGGGCTGGGGAGTGGGAAAAAGGAAAGCTGAAGTTAAGTCATAAGCATAGTCAGAGTCATATGACTTTCCAGTTAGTGTCTTGTGTCACTTGCTGAACAAGTTTCTGGTCCTAGACTACCTTTAATGGAGTAAATGCAGCTGAATGCATTGTGCTTCTGAATTTGCAATCCATGATAAATATAATACCACATCCCTCTTTTAACAGTGCTGTTGCTAATTACTTTGTGTGTATTGATAGGCTAAAGATGCACTTAAGAACGGTGAAGTACCTGTTGGTTGCCTCATGGTCTACAATAATGAGATTGTGGGAAAAGGAAGGAATGAAGTTAACGAAACGAAAAATGTAAGTGATTTAGGGAATCCTATCCTTTGCACTACATATATAAATAGAACAATCCTCAAGTAGGTTTAAAGAAATTCCATTACTTCAGCTATGTTTAAAACCTGTCTTGTATAATTTGGGAATCACATAGCAAATTACTATTTTGGAATTTTTATGTTTTGAGTTCCTGTTTTCTAAAATTCTGGTTAAAAATGCTGTGCTCTCTATAAACACATCTCTCCAATTCTGGAAAACCATTTTATATTTTTCTTATAAGTAGCCTTGGGTTACGTCTGTGTGTTCAGCGACTATTAAAAGTTAAAATAGTCTTGAATGAAAGGGACTTGTGACTGGTCCTCAAAGTTTGGCTGTTACTGTTGTACTCTGAGGTCTACCTGTAATTTAAGAGGGACATGATAACTTTTTTTTAATAGAAAATGTTTAGTGTTGATCTCTGAATGCTAGTGAACTTCAATTATTACTATTTTTTTATGTACAAATTGTTTTATTTTTCTTTTATCAACTGTTCCACATTTAGTTTTGTTACTATTACCTAGACAAGACCAAGTTTCGAAATATAGTGATAATAGTTCACAGTGTCCCAATTTTCAAATGTATTGTATTTTAATTCCCACAATCCCTCGGACAGAATAGTCATTGGCTGAGGATTATGGAAACTGTATTTTAGCAAGATTGGGAAAGATTGGTGGATATATTACATTAATATATATTGCATGTATAATGAAATCAAAGCTAAAAAGTTCAAACAATAAAAACTAAACTTTCAGAATTTCATAATAAACTAGAAACTCATGACCTATTGAGTCATTATTTCAGAGATACTTCCTTACCTAAACAGAGAAACAGAATGACCAAGGGTGAGCAAAAAATAGTGGAAGCAGGAGTGACTTCCAACTTTGCAGTGACTTTACCATTGAATTTCCTTACGGGAATCTGGCAGGGACCAAGGGATTGTGAGACTTTCTGGGTAATTGTCACAAAATGTTGAAAATGAAGATCATGTGACCCCAGTGGCAGCAGCCAGTAGCCAAAATTTCCCAAAGTTGGAAAGTGCAATGCAGAAATAAACATGTCATGGTTTTCACAAGAAGATTCTAATCTCCCCAAAGAGTACACACACTCGGTCATTACTGGAGTTATTCACCTACATGGAATGGGGAAGAGAACAAGTACAACAATAAGAACAATTGCGAAACCTGGCTTGAATACATGTTTGTTTATTATGTTTATTATGATGATGAAATATAACTCTACTCCTGCCCCTTAAGAAGTCTTCAGCATAGTTGGAGATGATGGAAACTTCAATGTCCCTGGCAATTCATTCAAAACAATGAACTCTTATCTAACTCATTTTATGAGGGGAGAATTTTAACAGTTCTTAATAAGAACCGAGAGCATTTTAAGTCAGGAATTTTGCCAGCTTTCAGGCAGCAATTGTAGTTGCACCCTAGAGTGTTTTATAGGATTTATGGCACCTGCTAAGCACAATCTCTTGAAGGACTATTCACTTTAAAATTAATTTGTAAGATGGTATTATAACAATAGATTATAGCTAAATGCATTCTATTTGCTTCACATTTTCTATTAATGTTCGGTTCCTTTTATTGAGTAGCATATTTCATCTATCCAAGAATTAATTGGGCCATTGTTTTCAATTTGTACTTATACATTTATAGTACGAAGCATATCGTGAAATATATAAGCTATTTAAAAAAACAGTGAGGGAAGAGCCTTACATATCTAGATTGTGCATGCTTTGCTAAACAAAAAAACACTTCCTATTTTGTAACTATATGTTCTATTAAAATATTTAGATTGGTGTTACAAATCACCCTTCTTAGAAAGTGATACACTGACCCAAGTGATGCACTTTTGGGTAATTGTTCAATGGGCAACGTTTTAAACATGAACTGTCTTTTGGATTATTTGGAAACTACAGGAAATTCAGAATGGAAAAATGAGATTGCTGAATGAATATAAACAGATCATATTCTGCGAGTTTGATACAAGGTATACTAACTCTTAGTTGCCAGGCACAGTTCATAAAGGTGGCTTGTTTAAACACCATTTTTCCTGAATGTCTTCAGGGCTCCGGTCACCTGCTTGAATCTGCCCAAGTACTACAATTATTTTCAAAAATTTTCTAAGCTTCTCCCTGCCACTGGAGGTAAAGCTGCAGGAAATTATAGATTTTACTACTGATTTTTATCCTTGCTCTGCTTTTTATTTGGTTGATATGAGGACTGCTGCTTTTTGTCTTTACAAACTGCTTTGAGAGTCTTGTCAAATGACTCAAATGAAGCTGTGCGCGCGAGCACGCAGGCTTGCCCCTCGCACAAAATTATCTCCTCTTCCCCACCTCACCCCTTGTCAGGGCTGCCACCCCGGAAAGGTTGGGGATTGCTGATGCAGATTATATTGCAAAGAAATGAAAGTACATGCATGTAAAGGCTTCAATGCCAAATGCTGCCATAATTGGAAAAAAAAACAAGTGATGTAATCCATGAACATGCATAAAGCTCATGAGAGCATTTCCTATTCTCTCCGGTAGATCAATCTTTTCCCTTGCATTAATTGTTGGAAGGGTTAAATGCAAAATATAGAGTTGATACCTGGCAGATAGGGGGAAACTTTTGCTTGTACCAATCCTGTCTTTGATCAAACAGCTGGTTTTTTTCCTGTCCTCTTTGTCCTTACTTGTTTCAGACATTGAGATGAAAAAGTCAGTAAAGCAGAGACACAGCTCCATGCCTTTTTTTTTTTTTTTTGATGATGATTTTTATTGTTTTGACACTGGATTGCTGTGGCTCTTGCAGGTTTTTTTGTTCTGTTCTGGAATTGTCTTTTGAAATTGCTCCAGTAAAATAAAAATAAAAGACACTCTATAAAATACATCAGTGTAGTGAAATAAGATCTCACCTATATTGGTTGTCATTGACCTTCCCTACTTTACAGGGGAAATTTTGAGAATCCGTTATAAAAAAAGATTTGTAACCATTGCAACTGTTAGGTTTGTGTAGGTGCTTTACACAAATATAAATAATGTGCCCTATTCTACTATGGCTTTTTATTTTTAATGAGGCCTGCATTCTGACAGGCTGCTTTGATAGTATGAAGATACTTATATGTCAGCCAGGGGAATGTACCCCTTAGAGTGACAGACTAGGATTGGGGAAGCACAAGCTGAAGTCTACTCTCAGCCGTCAAAGTGTCCAGAATGACCTGGCCAATTGTTCTCTGTCAGTCCAAGAGCCAGCATGGTATACTTTTGAAGGCGTTGGATTGACACCAGCATTTCCCTCAGCCTTGGAGGCTTCCTGGGTGATTTGGAACCAGTTATTGTGTCTCAGCTCAACCTACCTCACAATGCTGTTGTGAGAAATAATTGGAAGAGAGACTGCTGTGTACAGCACCTTGAGCTTCTGATGAAAAGGCAGGATATAAACCTAGCAAATAAATAAATTGTAACAAATTTCCAACAAGGGTCAGTCTCATTTGTGTTATTTTGTGTTATTTTGCTTATAAAGCAAATTCTAAAAGACACTGAGTTATAATCTTGCCCTTGTCTCTTAATACAATACAGTAAGCATCCTCAGGCATAAGAACGTATTTCACTCCATTCTTCAGTGAATTGTTTTAATTGCCTTAATCCAAACAGAATCTGGACTACCTCAAGCAAATTAGTTTTCAGCTTTGGGGAACCATGAAAAGCATGGAGAATACAATCACAGAAATGAAGAAAACTAACCTTTCTCAACCGCTGTCCATGCTGTCTTGTAATACTGAGAATGCTCATCTCCATACACTAGAGGGCAGTAGATTGAGGAAACCTGTCCTAGGCCATCTTGTCCAAACCGTAGTTCTTGTAATTCTATTAAAAACAGTGTTCTTTTTCCTTGTATGTGTGTTGTATTTATTTTATTAAATTGGTTTGCCACCCATTTTAATCACAGTGTAACTGTAGGCGGCTTACAATGTTAAAAAGGATAAAACTATACAAAGCATGCATATGACACTCCCCCGTTGGAGCCCCAGGCCAACTGGCAAAGCCAGGTTTTGAGGCTTTTATGAAAGGTCAGGATACTTTATATGCAAAGTAACCAATTTTATGTGGCACCAGTTCTGATATTTTTTTGCTTTATTCCCACAGGCTACTCGCCATGCAGAAATGGTAGCAATTGATCAGGTCTTGGACTGGTGTCAACAGCACAAGAAGAAACCTGAGGAGGTTTTTACCCACACAGTATTATATGTCACAGTTGAGCCCTGTATTATGTGTGCAGCTGCTCTTCGAATGATGAGTATCCTTCTCCAAATGTTGGCCACTTAATCCTTAATACAGAGTTCTGTTTCTCAACTTGAGGGACCATGGAAAGAAGGTCCACTATGCTATTGTTCTCCAATTGGGTATTCAGAGTCATATAACGTCTGAAATTTTATTAGCAAATATTGAGATGGATAGGCTAGAAAAGAAGGTGATATTCCGGGTCAAGTCCACATCAGGCAGGGCAAGTGCTTGAGCAATATGTGAAATTTTGGAATTTTGCTACGGCAGGAATATGTTCATTTAAGCTTTTTTCCAAAACATTTTGTTAAATTTCTGGTTCTGGATGATGGGGTGTAGACAGGAAATCCAGCAATATTTTTGCCCTCGATTTATGGGTTGGAAGGCATCTTTTGTTGGAGCAGGGAAAATGACAATTATTTTGTCTGAGGAAGTTACCACTTTTGTAATAAGTTATCTAGGGAAAGGATGAATCTATATATTGTAAAGGAGATTATTATTACTACATTGCTTTTTTCTTTTAATGTTGTATATTGGGGTCATTGGGAATTGAGCAGTACTATATATAAATGTAAGTAATAATGATAAATATTTAATAATAATATAAAGTATAAATGACAATAGAAATTCTGAAAATGGAATACCAAAAAAAAAAGAAAACAATCCAATTTTGGAAAGATCTATGTGAAACTCAAAAAGACTATAATAAAAATGCTGGATGGATAAAAGACTTGAAGATGGATGTAGTAAAAATCAAGTGGAAGAACTATTGTAATAATAACAGCACAAATGGTTAATCATGTAAAAACAGTTAATAAAAAATTGGTGAGAACATATAATTGAAAAAGTTGTTGAAAATGAACTACTTAAAATATTGTATTGTGGGAATTTCAAATACAAACTGATAAAGTCTTGGCTGATAACACACCAGATTTAACTGTGGTTGAAAAGAAGGAAATGTGGAAAATTGATAATACCAGGAGATAGTAGAATAGAACATAAAGAATGGGAGATTACAGAGTTCTGAGATCTGAAAATAAAAAATGAAAGATTACGGCACAAACCGGCTGTGGTGATCTCAGTGGTTATTGGCATACCAAAGAATCTTGGATGGCACTTAGAAAAACTGTGCATTGTCAAAATTTCCATCTGTCAATTACAAAAAACCCCATTGCTTGGATATGAATATTTACCATGCCAATACAGTCCAATATGCCAGGTCCTTGGGAAGAACTCAGTGTGTATGAAGGCCAACACCAGCTAAAGAACTGGCAGCTGTGAATTCAGGTATTGATGGTGGTGGTGGTGGAGGAAAGTTGGCATATTAAAAATAGCTGGATTGTCAATTAAACAGAATTGTTAGTATCTGTATATTATATAGTATCTGTATATGATTTCTTATCTAACCTCGTTAATGCCTTAACTGATCTGCATAAATCCCGCTGGTTGTGTATGGTTGCCAAAATGAACGGTTTGGAGGCTGTGGCTCTGTTCTGAATATCTCTTCTGCTACCTTAACAGATACAGGGGAACCATTTCAAGTGAGTAACTTATTATGGTGCCTTTCTATGTATTCATAAGAATGTAATATATCAAAGTGGTGTAGCAATGAAGACTTTGCTCTAGAAGGCCAAATCAACATTTTGGAAGTCAGCATGTACAAATTATTTCAGGACTTAAGCCACCCATTTTTTTAAAAATTGAAATGATTGACTGGAATGCTTTTCTCTAATACAGAATCTGTATGTTCTCCTGCATTTTGTGGTTGAGTGGGATATTTTTTGTAGTTTAATAAAAAAATAAGACTTTGGAATAACTGCTAATAATCAAGGTAGGTTCAGTGAATGCACCTAACCACATAATACCAGTGAAATTAAGTCCAGAGGTAGAAAATCAAAGGACTTTTTGTATAGCAATTGTTTCTTTGTCTAAATATCAAATAGAAAAAGAAAAAAATATTTGTTTATGTTTAGATAAAACAAAATTGCAATTGTAGAAATAAAATTGGATTTTAAAAAAGAATCAACATGTAAATGTTTTCTGATATTTCACCTAGTGATTACATTTTAGCTGTGTGTTGTATTACGAGCAGAAATGTTTGCATTTTAAAAATCTTCAAACATAGAAAGCAGTCCTTCATTTAACTATATGCTTTTTAAATTTCTTGTTCACTGAGAATATCTTGTTTTATGTTTGTGTGTGTGTGTGTGTGTGTGTGTCTCTATATATTTCAAGAAATGAATATTATCTAAGGATAATCTGTGGGTATAAGTTATTGTGCTGGGTCAAGAGATCGTGACAACTAGAGAGAAAACCAATTAATGAAAACAAGTTTTTGGCAGAAACTCTCTCTGGACCTACTAACCAACAATCCATGATTATCTTTTCACATTTGTTTTAAGGTCGTATTTCTGAGATTTCTTTAACCACAGTTTCATAGTTCCGTGTCCTGGTTTCCAAGAGTTTCTTAAAATTGATATTTCCCAATTTATAAGTGTAGTTTCGTAAATTCAAGAATTGTTGAGCTACAACATTTGGGGTAGGTTGAAAGAAGCAAATGCACTTACTTACATGTCCACTTAAATAGTTTTATTTCCAATCAGCTACCTGAACTCTAAAAAGACTCCTTTAAGAATTTGTGCCAATCAAATGAAGGAAAGAAAAAAGGATTGTAAAAATGCCTCCTCCCAATTGTTCCCCAAATGCCCATGAAATATGGCTCTGCTGAAAAAAACCTCTTCCGATAACATATATATCATCCTCCCACTTTTTTTGTCCTGTACTTTCTTCTTGTCTTAATCAAAAGTCATGCATGCATTCATCTGCCTTTAAAAGTTATCTAGTAAACAATGTTTAATAGGTGCTGTTCTAATTCTAGCACTCCAGCATAGCAACAACAGAAGCTATGATACTGCCACTTTTGAGTTTTTAAAGATAATGAAGTCTTAACTGGAAAATTCTGCTGATGGTGTGCCTTCATTTAAGATGCATTTTTGAGCAACATGTTTAATTTCTTTAGTGCATAGCCGGTTATCGATCTGAAGAAGCTGTGGAAATGCTGAAAACCTTCTACAGACAAGAGAATCCAAATGGTAAAAAACTCATATCAGCATTTCAATCCATGTAGACATTTATAGATTTGAATAGTAGTAACTTCATTTTTTTTTTCTTTTTGACAGCACCAAAATCAAAAGTTCGGAAAAAGGAATTCAGTAAATGAGTGGCTGTTGTAAAGTTAACCAGTCTAGAAGAATAATAAATCCTTGAATGATCTCCACAGTGCTGGCCTTTGCTGGACTAAATTATTTAGCTCCAGGAGGTAGAAAATGACATACCTGTCCCTCTTCAATATGTGATTGAATGTAATATGGAAGTTATGATAAATTAACAAATACAGTTGTGGATCAAAATGTCTAGTTTGTTTTTCCCTGGGTGCCAAATTGCAAAGGTATTGAAAGAACAATCCCAGCTAAGGCGGAACTCTTGCAACTATTGATTTTGAACTTGATCAGAGGTTCAACTAATTAGGACAATTCGTGCTTTGCCAGTACATACTTGTGCTGACTTCTATTGTCTTGTAAATTATTTGGATAAGAATTCTATATAGAACTCTGTCAGCTTCCAGTTCACGAAGTTGTTCACTAAGTTACACATGCTGAATCAGGCTTCCCAGGTCACCTGCTTCATTGGAATTTCTCTTGGGACTAGTCCAATTAGTACTAGGACTTTATTAAGCTATAATACAGTCCAGGCGTTTAGTCATTTTAATCTAGTTGAGTCTATTCTAGTGCTAATAGAGGCTTTCCTGTCATTTCCTATGTGTGGTATATTCAACTGAAAATAACAAAGATAGGAAAGGGGGTCTTCTGCATAAAAACCATGTACTCTTTCGCTGAAATAGTCCAAATATGGATGAATATATGACAAGGTCTAATTGTACCATTTTCTTCATTGCATCATAGGGCAAGTTTAAGTCTGCCTAGAGACATCGGTGTTCAGACTTTTGTAGAAAATATTGGCAATGTTAAATGTAACATTGTGATAACTGAATTGAAAAACTTGTACTCGTGCCTGATCAGCTGCTGCCATACCTGCTCTTTTCAGATGAATTCCTGTTGTGGTAGCAATTAAGGATCAGTTGATTTAATTATATTTTAATATATTTGCAGTAGAAAATTCCTTATAATATTGAAGGCCGGCTATTCAGGTTAGCAGCATCTATCCAATCTTGGCCAATGTTGAAAAGCTCAACAGGGCCGGAATGGTTTATTCTTTGGAAATTCCAGAACTGTTGGACTGACTGCAAAGTTGAAAAAGCATTCCAGAAAAAAGGCAACAGAAAACCACTTCTGTAATGTTGCTAAGAAAATAACATGGGTGTAACCATGAAGTCACCAGGAGTCATGGCAAACTTGAGGGAATTTACTGAATGAATTACCAATTCAGGACTTGTGTACCTGTGTTCAATTACAATAACATCTTATTTGTAAGGGCTACTTTTCCTGAACATATGTGTAGCTGAACTGTTGAAGTTATATTCAAATATGCTAGTGTTACCCAGTCTTAAATGCAGTCATTTTGATAATGACTGTGTGTAGGAAGTTAATTATATTGCCAAAATACAATATTTGGAAAAGAAGAAGGCAGAAGTAATATTAGTGAAGGAATACAATGTTGCCAACAGCACCATTTTTAAGCTTCCATCTTATACATTCTGCCTCATCTACTTGGCTCTCCGATCCTCCTTCCTTGCCAGAAAAATATGTGCAGTTTATTAATGTTTTGGGGAAGGGGGAAGCAACTGTTTGTCTCATCATTAAATACCTAATTTAACTAAGCTAGAAGCCCAGATCTTAGCTGGCACATTCTGCATTGTAGGTCCGGTCCAGGGGAAAATACTTGGTTCACCATAATGGTTACCCTGGAACTGAGAAGTCATGGGAAACCACAGCAGATCTCTGTATCTTATGTCAGATATACATCATTTCCATGTGAAATTCCCACACAAGCCCTGCCCCTGGGACCTGCCACCTATATACTATACTACTAAATCTATATACTATAGATTTATAATACTACTATATAAATCTATGGTACATTCTATAGATTTATCTATACACTACTAAATCTATACACTACTAAATCACTCGACTATTAATTGTCATGCTCAGTCAGCTGAAATGGTACATCCTGGTGAAATAATTTTTGAATCAAGATACCTCAAATCTGCTGCCTTTAAAAATGCATACAAAATCTGGGACCCCATTACTCCTGTGGGATTGAAATTTCAACCTGGCCTTCAGACCAGGTGTGCTGAAAGTGTTTTATGGCCGCGGCAGCCTTCCAGTACTTCTGCCGTCAGCCGGGTCGTGTGATCCTGATTTGTGACACGTCCTGCCAGCTTCCTACAAGCAAAGTCAATGGGAAAGCCGGCAGGAAGCTAGAAATCACTCCTACTCCCACTGCTTTTTTTGGCCACCTGTGGTCATTCTGCTTATCTCTTTAGGTAAGTGTTATTAAAGTTCATTTGCCACGACAATTATCCTTCCGTCATGCTGCACTATCTTTTTCTAAAAGGATGGCCCAGCGGGTCATTGGTGGTCCAGTAAACAATAAATTCCAGGATGAAGGGAATTTCCTGCTTTCTGCCACATTATACTCGTCAGGATTGGTTGCTGTGCAACAAGAGGAAAATACAGTGATGTTTTTCCATCTAACTGTGCGGTAAGATTTGTCTGTTGACCTTGGGGAACCGCTAAGCTTGGGTGGGGGTAATGAGTCTGTAGTCATTTCGCATGATGACATGCCTGGGACAACCTTGCTTGTAAAAGGCAGACCCTGGAGATGGTGTAGTAGAGGAATATAGAGATAATATGGTGAAGGCATGCCAGAACTGTAAAGTGATTTTAAAAAAAGACAATAAATGACATCTCAGCCCTGGGAAAGGAGGGAGTGTAGTCTCAACCCCACCTTGATTCTGGGTGGTATTAGAGGGAGCAGAGGGTAACTTAGAGAGCTTTCAAGACTTGGTTATACTCTACAACAATAGAGTTCCAACAGAGTCCTTGCGATGTCTGTTTCCTGACCTGGCCTGTGTCGAAGGATTGACAGGCAGCAAGGAAATGCAAAGCCAAAGTTTCAGAACACACACTTGAAAACTTTATTGGATTATTTTTAGATGTATTGTAAGGCACATCCAGAAGAGGACCTCAGTGTTCCAGCAATGAATAGTTCAGGAAGATTGGAAGGGAAGTCTTGCTTTCCCGAAATGTGATTGCTGAGCAGATAAAATAATTTGGGCAATAATCAAGTACTTGCCTCTGCCTCCTGGATTTCAATGTTATGGGTTGTATTGAACCAGCTTTCCCCCTCTCTCCCCCAGTAATTTGTTGTTATAGTAATTTCAAGGAATCGAGATCTGTATTTCTAATACCGGTCATCCTTTACCCAGCCTGGCTTTCTCGATGTAGTAATTTCACACTGCATGTGGAAAGAAGGAAAACAAATTGGTAGCTTTGAAGCAGCTGCTCTAGCACTTTGGTTTTCAACAGTTAAGCTTAAAATTATCTCTCGTTGACTTCAAAGGCACCAGTAGGAGGACTGAAGTAGGTGATAGGAGTCGCCAGATCTGATAGCTGCGTTCTTGCCTCCGACTCCATTTTTGTGAAGCGGGGGAAACTCGTAGAGCATTCTTGCAGAAGCCGGAAATGATTGCTTATCATGGTTTTTAAAACTGTACTCACCATGCCTGATTCTAGAAAGATAGGTTTACCACACTAAGGTAAAAATTGTTAACAAGCATATTTATTTAATCATAGGCTGTACGGTTTCTCACTACAGCTTATTTCATTATGGACTATACAGATAGTCCTTGACTTACAACCATATGTTTAGTGACAGTTTGAAGTTAAAACTGCATTGAGAAAAAAAAAGTCTTATGATCATTTTTCACACTTATAACCATTGCAGCATCCCCATGGCCAAGTGATCAAAATTCAGATGCTTGGCAACTGGTTCATATTTGTGACATTTGCAATGTCTCAGGGTGATGTGACCATCTTTTGCCCCTTCTGAAAAGCAAAGTCACTGGGGAAGTCAGACCTTGTTACTATTTTAACAACTGCAGTGATTCACTTAACTGACAAGAAACATCATAAAATGGGGCAAAGTTCACTTAATAATTGACTCACTTAGCAACAGAAATTTGGGGGTCAATTGTTATAAGTCAAGGACTACCTGCGTAGGATCTGATATCCCTTTGTGTGATTAATACAATTGACAGTAACAGGATGGCATTTCTATTGCTCTTGTAGCATAATCCTCTTCAGATCTACTCAAAAGCAAGCTCCTTTTGCTTAAATAGAATTTTTGCAAACTGTTCAGGATTACAGTGATAGGGATTATTTTTAAATTGTTTTGAGTCACAACATGATCCCCATATTTATTATTGGGCAGACCAGGTCACAAGCCTTTGCATAGTAGGTCTAGGAAATTATTCTTACTCATAAGACTTATTTTTAAAAAAAAACATTTAGAATAGTCCTGAGTTTTTTTGGTAATAATTTCTTCCTTATGTGGATAGAAAGATATGCTCCAACTGTGCATAAATGGATGTGGGCACAGAATTAGGTGCCGCTATGTTCAACTTGTCCCCTGAGAAGCATGTATATCAGGGGTGTCCAATCTTAGTAACTTTTAAGACCTGTGGATTTCAACGCCCAAAATTCCCCAGCTAGCCAGGAAGACTAGGGAATTTGAAGTCTACAGGTCTTAAAGTTGCCAAGGCTGAACATCCCTAATATATATGATTGCAGCCATAGTATAAATTTTACAGACACCCCTGATCTATATCATTGCAGTAGTAAGTATAAATTTGATGGAATGAATTTTAAACCACATTTGTGGGAAAGCAACCCGTCTTTTTACGTAGCTATATCTGGGAATAGACTGAAGAGACTAGAAGCATTTGAAATGTGGATTTACAGGCGGCTGTTACGTATAAGCTGGGTAGACAAGATCAGAAATGAGGAGGTTTTAAGCCACCTGGGAAAGCCAAGGGAAATCATCAAAACAATTAAAAAACGAAAGTTAGAATATTTCGGACATGTGATGCGTCACCCAGAAAAATATGGCATACTCCATTTAATCCTCCAAGGAAAGATTGAAGGCAAACAAGGTCCAGGCAGAAGAAGAACATCATGGCTTCAAAATCTAAGGGACTGGTTTGGACAAAACTCAGCAGCACTTTTTCGTGTGGCTGCTGATAAAAACAGGATTGCCAACATGATCGCCAACGTCCGATAACGGATATGGCACAAGAAGAAGAAGAAGAATATCTGGGAATGGCTGTACTGTTTTACAAATACAAGCAATCATAAAGTAAGCAGGGTTATGGAATCAACTTTTAAAAAAAAAAAAAAGCAGAGCTAGGATTGAGTGATACAGTCATATGATGCAAACTTGGACTAGCTTGGGATCAGAGTAACTCCTTTTGTGCATACTTGCCTAAGCCCTTCAGGATCTTTTCTGGATATGTTATCCTCTCCCTTCCTTCAGTGAAATTGAGTGGGTCCAGGGGAGAGAATCAAGCAACTATTCCTAACTTGAGCAGACCCTCCCTATATGCTCTGGTGGTGTCTCTTAGATGCCAGATCAAAACATTCCTCTTTTCCCCAGGATCTGGGAGTTTAAGCTCATTTCATTTGTAATCGTGTCTTTTTTTTTCTTCATTTTATCGTATTATTTCATGGATTATAATTTGCTCCAATACTGAGCCTACTATAAATATTTTAACAGATAAAGAAATCAAGGATGTTTCTCAGCTGCTGCCTTGTTCAAAGCTGTCTTATAAATGATGTATTGATTATCATGAGTCAGAAAACAAATAATTTCGCTGGAACCTATACTCCTAAGAAGATGCCTAAATGGTCCCACGGGGGCTTTATATGTTCATACTTCTGGAAGAAGAGGCACATCATTCCATAAGTCTGAGTAGTTGCTGGAGCTTTACGTCTACTGTTCGGTTGGAAAAGCAGCAGTAATGCCACTCAGCACTTTTGATGGAAAGGGAAAAAGGAGGAAAATGCAATTTACCTCCCTGTTTCCTCCACTTAAAACATCTGAACCTGATATTCGAAATGTGCTTTCCGCACATAGTTTTTGGCAGAGTGCTGTGGTGGAGAAAATAACTATACAATGTGCACTGGAGAAGGGGGGGGAAATCTCTTTAACAGGAGGGGGCAAAGCTGTAATCATGATACTGCTCCAGACCAAAGATTTCCTTAGCAACAAACTTCTGCAAAAATAAACATTTGGCTGCTGTGTTTGGTATTGGTAGCCAACGTGACGTAGTGGATAGAGGAACATTAGACTAATTCCCTGCCCTGAAATTACAGTTGCCAGACTGAAATGTCTGCAATCAGGCCATCTCTGCTAAATTAGGGTTGGTTGCATAAGCATGAAGGGGGCAAGAACTGCCAAAGGCTTTCTCTGGCATCCTAGAATTTATTGTTAAACATCTATCAGAGCCTCAAGAGGCTTTATATGATCTGAGAAGATGTTAAACACTCATCTGAGAGGAAATGTGTTTCCTGTGTTTCCATAGAGACCCTGGATGTTTTTCAGGGCTGTGCTCTTCCCCCTTCTTCCTTAAAATATGTGATTAAATATACGTTAGAGCAAATTCCGACATGCACCTCTGCAAATTTGACTGGATTCTTAAAACTGAATATTCTTGCACCAGGGAGGATCGTAGTCTGTAAGGATGTAGCTTTTCTTCACCGCTTTCTGGCTGAGCAGCAATTTGCCAAAGAAAGCCAACAGCAGATAAATCAACCCCTTACTCTCTTAGATCCCAGTTCCAGAAAATACTCCAGTATTACTTTGGCAAGACAGTCAGTCCTGGATTTTTAAAAGGGGGAGCTAGCCAATGATCATTTTTGCCAGTTTCAGATTTCCAATTTGGTCAGCCAACATTGCTTTAAGTGTATGCATTTTAAATCTAGATATTTTTTAATCACTAAAGAGGACCCCAAATAAACGCACTTTAAGTTCTACTAATCAAATTACTTTTTATGAATTCATATCCAACTTTCTATCGTACTCTCAGCTACCTAGATCAAATAGCGAGGCTCTGTAATTAGATTAAAGTGTTTGATAAGTGATCAGAGGATAGCATGCTGTTTTGGATTTGTGTTTCTGTGTTACAGAGCAGTCAAAAAGCGGTATAAGAACAATGCATTAGACCACACTTCATTCGATAACCTTTGCACTGACAATGATTGGCATCTGCAAATAGGAAGGTAATAAGAAAATAATAGGTTTATTTTGGCAAACTGCCCAGAGTTACTGTGAGTTGGGCAGCCATATACATTTTTAAAATAAATAAATAAAACAAATTGTCCTAAATGACTGTTACTCTTTTTCCAGAAAGATTCCCAGAATGAGTTGGGAAAAGGATTTTGGATTTTACTGCAGTTGTTGTGTTATTCCATTGCATTCATTTGAGTAAGGAGCACGGTGGTTCTCAAGGTTAAGACCCTAGGATGGTGGTTAGCAAGCCTGTGTTCGAGTTCAAGTGCTGCCGTGGGGCGGGATTGAGCTCCTGGCCTTCGCTCCAGCTGCTGCCAGGAACATGGAAGAAGCCCCCCTATTGGGCGTCCCCCAGGGCTTATCCTTTCAACCTGGAAATGCCTCGGTGCTTCTGACACGAATGCAGAAAAATAGTTCATTTGAGTTAGATCCTGCTTTTTCACCAGTTCCAGTAATCTTATATGGATTCTCCATTTTATTATTTCAGTACTACTCTGTGAGTAAGTTGCACTGAAGAAGGAGGATAGGCCCAAAATCAATTAGTAATTTTCATGGTAAGTGTAGACTTGGACCTGGGTCTCCCAGTCCTACTCCAACATCACATCATCTAATATAGAGGTTTTCAAACTTGGCAACTTTAAGACTTGTGGACTTCAGCTCCCAGAATTCCTCAGCCAGCTATGGTGGGGGTTGAAGTCCACAAGTCTTAAAAGTTGCCAAGTTTGGAGAACCCTGATCTAAAGCAATAACAGCAGACTTCTATATTTATAGAAGGGACATTCCATTTCTTTACAGCAGAAAATTGTGTGACTTTCCTTGAGGAGTCTTTACAGACAAGCACACAGGTAAGTAAGTAGATGGAAAGATGATCCTATTTTCCTATTTTAAAAAAAATCAATCTGCTTTCCTGAGTGATTTACATTTTCATCATTACACAATACACCACATTGGCTGTATTTAAACAATGAGGGTTTTTTTTCAGTATGTTGACAAATCTTGAGTAGCTATTTTAAGAACATGTAATATTGAAAATGTAAATCACTCAGCAAATCCAACTGATTTTTTTTTAAAAAAATAGGATGATCTATTTACCTGTTTGCAAAGGCTCTTCAAGGAAAGTAAGGTACTTTTCTGCTGTAAAGAGATTGCATGTTCCTTTTAAAAATATATAAGTCTGCTGTTTTGCTTTAGATAACAGGTTGATTGAATTAAGATAATCTGTTCAAAGCCGTTCTGTTATTTGGGCCTACGTTTTTCAACAGATGTACACTTTTAACTCTCACAGTTTTATTTATAAAAAGTATAAATGCAGAATTCTCAACTCCTTTTGCCAAAATGTTCAAAATACACTATTATAATAATCTGCCTGTCCTCCCTTGCAGAATCATGCCTCCCAGCTGCAGTATAGAGATAACAAAAATTTAAGGTCTGCTATAAAATCAGAAGACTCTTATTTAGTTTTACTAACCCCTCATATTACGGAAAGGCTGAGGTCTCAGTCCTATGCACACATTTTAGGAATAAATCCTGCTGAACTTGGCAGGGCTGTCCTCAAGTTCAGAAAAAGTCAGGTGTTACATTAAAGGCCCAAACAGATTTATTACCGCATATTTTTTTGTAGCTGAGAGTCCATTGCGTTAGATGCATGATATGCTAATTTCAGTTGGCAGAATACCAGAGGAGTAGTGGACATGTTGTACACCTAGGAGAGATGAATAACAATGTGCAAAAACTGCAGTGTGTGTTCCTGTCAATTTACTTCACATGTGTTTTAGGCTTTCATAATCTGGAGTTTTTTTGATCATTTGACTCTGGTATACAGCTCTACTTTCACTCCATTCTTGTATGTTTATTCTTGTCAATTGAAGAAGGTAATAGTTTGGATGCCAAAATACATTATCCCACAATAAATTAGTCTCTAAATGTTTATGTGTAGATGGGACCCCGGGGACTGTCATGTTATCTTCTGTCCTGTAGGCCCTTTAAGAACTTCTCTTAAGATGAAACCTGTCCTCCCATTGTCCTTTCCAATTAGCACTTTCTAGAAGCTGGATCCATGGCCAGTTGTTGGTGTCAAATTATAGTTAGTGATTCTTAATCCTAGGAAAGCTACAGATTAGGCTGAAAGACTTCAAAGGACAAAAAATAGGTAAATGGGCAATATGCACAGTGCCATTAATTGTTGAATTAATTATACATTCAGGTCTGGTTGCAAAGTCTTTGTTGAGAGCCTGTTGCTGGGTCTTTGCTATGACACAGTAACAAGGCTGAAGTTTCCTCAGCAAACATCATAGGACTGGTCTATAAATTAAGCAGGGGAGAAAGTAATGAAAAGTAATACAAACAACTTGCTAAGAACCACAGTGTTGATCAGACCTTTTTCGAAGCCGAGAGGTACGAAATTTCGATCGATTCTCATCATCATTTTTATGAGGGGAAAAGAAAATAGAGAAGCACTTTGTCTTAAGTGCAGTTTTCCTGTAACCGCTTTCTCATAAAAGCCAAGAACTGCAAAATGTGAGAAGTTTCTGGAGTATTTTCATTTCCACTTTCAGCGATTCCACATGTTTTTATGTGAAGATAACATAGAACAAATGAACCTAATGGCAAATGTTATTTGATGATACACTTGAATTCATTTGAAGGCGCTGAAGCAGATGAGCATGGTGTAAACAAACTTTACAAATCAATTTAAAGTAAATTTTCTGGGATCTTATGAGGGAAGAGAGTGCTAAGACAATCAGAAAGTCATTTTTTTCTAAGAACTTAAGGGTTTTATAGCCTTGGCTCATCCCCCCCCCCCCATGAGATCTACACTTTAGAAAACTGTTAAGCTTTTTTTTTTGTTGTTGTTGTGCTTGGGAGAGTTTGGATTGGACCTTGCAGAACTTCTCACATTTTCCACTTCTAATAAGGTTCTAAAGAGAATGTGAAGTTGATGAATTTTCATTTTGGTCTTTTGCAACATGGGCTTACAGATGCTTGCATTCCTATTTGTTCATTTAGTCCTCCAATGTATGTACATTCTTTATAGTTCAGCATATAAACTTGAGATGTGTTTCAGTCATGAGTTAGGACTCCCAAATTAGGGTTGCAGTTGTTGTCCCCTTGTGCAGATTTTTGCAGCCCAAATCTAATAGCTGTAATATCTACACTTAAAAGAAAATAATTGCTGGAAGTTATTTTAAAAAAATGTAGCATTCAAATTTTCTCATTAGTTATGCAATGAACCTGTCATTATAACTTATTGTAATAGTGTTTTTAAATTGATATGCATTCTTAGCCTAAGTGCCAAATGTATTCAGCTTAGTTATTAGATTTATATCACTCCTTTCATTCAGGAATTCAAAGTGGCATATAGAGTACCTCTTTCTCCATTGAAATCCATTGAACCCAAAATCACTCAGTAAGTTTAGCAGTTCAGCAGACAGTGAGGTTAAAATGCATCTTGTCCCATTGTACTGTTCAGAACCAGAGCACCAGTGCTAAGCCCCTTACTAGATTTTAGTTTCCAGAATTCAGTGGTCATCTAAGCAGCAAAAAGTGTCAAGAATCACTTTATCGGTGAAGGGAAGGATATAACTTTAATAAATAAATAAACAAACAAACAAATAATCATCTCGATCACGAGTGTCAAACTCACCGCGTCACGTGTCGCGACATATCATGCCTTTTTTTGCATTGCCGGAGCTGGGGTGGGCGTGGCCTCCACATGATGCAACCGGCCTGTGGGCCGGCAGTTTGATACGCCTGATCTAGATATCTCAGACATTATAATCTTATTCTCATGCAGCTAGATTTAACCCTAGCTATTGTAAGCTTTTCAATCAATCATAATTATTATTGACTCTTTATAAAAATATTAGCTTATCAGGTCTTTTCCCTCTATTTTTTTTTATCATTGCCTATGTTGGCTGGAGCTTGTGGGAGTTGTTCAAGAGGATCTGAAGGATCACAGGATCCCAAAGCTAACTACTGATTTAGCACCTGCTGGTCCACAGTATTATCAGTGTCTGTCTTTCTATCTATATATATCCATCCATCCTATGTGAAACTAACCATTGTAGAAATTATAGTTTATATCTTACCATGATATGTGAATCAGACCAATTGTGGCTTATTTATGTATATTAAACATTATTTTGTTTTGGCTGGGATCTAAGCTCTTTTCATTTGCATCTTTCCCTGATCCTTGGGGATTAATTTCTGTTATTCCTCCTTAGACTGTCTAAAATATATGCCTTCCACTCCTATCCACACCCTCTCCAGATTTACTTCCTTCTGGAACACTGTTATTCACACTATTTTCAGGGGCATCCAAGAAGGGCTTTCCAATTTCTAATCTTCTCCCTGGCTAAACAATTAAATAGAGCCATTTATTAAGGAAAATCTGCCCGGAAGAATGAGAAATCATTTTCTAAATTGCACTGGGTTGTACAATATCTTCATTCTTTGTATTTTCATGGGCTTCACAGATTAAATAAGAACAATCTCCACTTTAAAATCGAAAAGGGGAGGGGGAATTGTGCAAAACTTTATTTTTTTAAGGACTGCCATTATGTTGGTGTTTATGATTTCTGGTCTTACTGGTTTTATAGGATTTTTTAGGACTTCAGGCTGGACCTTGGAATAGTCTGACCACCAATTTTATTGGAAAGATGACTAGTATGATGCATTAGTGGTGTTTGTCCTTCTTTCATTGCTGAGACCACACACACACATTCAATACATTTGTGAAGCTTACTAGATTAGATAGCAAGCAATATTCAATGAATTCAGTCTGACTTGGAAAAGGACCCACAAGCTTAAGAGACCCCCTTCTGGTCTGAGAGGACTTTACACAAAGTTATGTTAGGGAAGTTATGTTGGGGAAGAAGAGCATTTAAATGGGGGAGAAGTAGCATCTAAATGGATTCTTCTTGGCTCTCTGATTCCAAAGGAACTTACGTTATAGAAAAAAGGAAGCAACGTTAATCCTATGTTTTGTAGGCTCCTATTTTAAGCATTAGGCTTAAAAGTATTCCTGGAGACAAAAATCCAGGAAAAGTTCTGAAGTCTTCATCTGAAGCCTTTTCTCCTTGCAGAAGCTCACCTCTATTCACCCACTGGCATATGTGACTGGAGAGAGAGGATTCCACTAGCTGTCTTCCTTTCAAAACAGTTCATTTAATATGGAGTTACTTTTGTAAAGGGAGCAATTAGCTGTTTGGCTGCTAATTGGTCCAGGGGACAGAGGTCACATGAGGCCTGCCTGGAATGCTCTACACTGGCGGTCAATTAGTAGGCCACAGATGTTAAGATATTGAGTGTGTTGACCTTTCAGGTCCTAAACCCTGAGGGCCTGCCTGTGACAAGGATTGCCTTTCCCACTATGAACCTGTCCAGCTCTTTGGCTGACCCTTTTTGAAGATGCCTCTGCTGTCATAAGTTCAACCACTGACGTGCAGGTCGCTGAGCATTCTTGGAACACAAAGGCTAAGGGCACCCTTTAGCTGGGGAGCAATGCAAGGGAAGAGCATTTCCCAAGGGCTGGTGTTAGTATTCCTGCCATGTCCTTAATCATTTGCACTGTCTTTCTGAATTCTGTTAGCTTCTCCAAGTGCTCTTTTGAGGAGAAAAACAAGGCATAATTCAAACCAAGCAAATAAATAAAGATGTACAGTTTCTGGAGACAACCTTTGGAAGAGAGGGCCTGCCGGTGCTGTAGAAGAGTCCCGCTTGGCTAGGACAGCTGAGGGAACATTCTGTTTTGGGGAGGGGGGAAGGAAGAGTGTCAGACTGATGTCGTACCCAACTTGTCATGTGGCTGACAGAAACAATTAGGCTGAAGAACATGATAAAGCCAGACAATAACAAAACAGAGCCAAACCTTAAGTTGCCTAATTCAGAAAAATTGCCTCAGTCTCAGTTTTTGAATCCAAACAAATTGGACAATGTGTTTTATGCAGACTGGAAGTGGTGGAGATTGTAGGGGGAAATAAGTTCATTCCATGATCAAATCTCTTAGACCACAAGCAATCCCTAGTATAAAAGCTAGATCTCATTATCCCCACTTGGAGATGAGGAACCACATTCTTCCACATCAACAAATATTTATCATACTGCCTGGGTGATCTCCTTTTGCTAAGAGGCCAGAGTTGCATTTTGGTTTAGCTTAATATATGATCTAACCACAATGTGTGTTTATAGTGCAGTAATAGATGGAGGGATTGCAGTGATCAATATTGCATCCAGTTTGTCACTGTGCTGGAATGCCCACTGACACCTTCTCTGGAGCTATGAGCAACTACTCTTGATAGAAACATTTTATCTCAAAATGGGTACCTGTTTTCCTTATCCCTCCTCTTCCTTTTTTCCTTTAAAAATTCTGAATAAGAGAATCATTTTATTTTTTTACTGATTTTTAAGCATCCTTGGAACCAGTCTTAGAGTACTCTTTTTGTCTAAAGAGTAGAAGTGAAATGCTGGAACTCTGATTCAAGAACAACCATTACCCCAAAAACCTTGGAGGGTGTGGCTTGAAGCCTCAAAGAGTTATCAAATGGAAATCTTAAACAAAAGATAAATATTATTAAATATGTGACTGGTAGTATCATATTAGCTAGGTTTAATTTAATCACATATAAATGTAAATAAAATCTAATCAAATAAGGTGGTGTTGTTGTTTTTTGCTCTGGACTGAACTAAAGTATTCATTTTTTAAATGTTTCCCTTGGGTGATACTCTGGGTCAGATTTGGAAAACGAAAGTGTGGATTGTTTCTATAAATAAATACATGCCCATATTTTTTATGGGGAGGAATGTGACTTCTACCCCTAAAGAATTCTATACATAATAATATATTGCATAAGGGAGAGCATATAGGATGCACATGTCTGCTTTCAGACACATTGTGTGTGTTGTGTACAAGAGAGCTGGGTATGAAGTGGACACCAAACTTCTCCCAAGAAAAGAGAATTCAATTCTGCAGCCGCAGCCTGGCACCCTTCACCTGGAACAGTCAAGCAGCTTTAAGCACCGAAGATCGCTGAGGGCTTAAGAAAAGCCCATGCAAATAGTCAAAAGCTCAAGAATTGTTTGACTTCGTTTCAAGGAGACATTGCTTGGCGAAAAAGAAAAAAAAATTGGTGGAAAAGGAGCAAGAGATTTTGGATAATCTCTTGCAGGTTCGTCTTGTCATCTACCAGCAAGCAAGTTAATTTGCCTTTTGTTAATTCCTGTGCAGGGGAAGAGTCCAAAGGACATCCAGAAACCACCCCTATACTCAATAACTGGAGCTGAACTGAAATGCCTGCAACCTCCCACATTTCAATCAAAGGCTGGCCTGAAATGCCGCTTCCACATCAGCCGGCTGTTCCCCCTCTCTTCTTTCCAGTTTGTTTTTGTTGGCAGCCCAGCTGGATAAAGAGAAAGGGCGAGCTTGAAGGGTTACACCTTTTTTTTCTGTTCTAAGAAAAGATTGAGACTGTGGATTGTTGTGTTTTGTTCTAGGTAACAAAGCAAGTCAAAACTACAAAAACAAAACAAAACAACCCAATCACTCACATGACCATATGACTGTTTAATAGTCAGAGCTCTCTGGGTCAAGGTAAAATAACAGAACTGCAGTTGAATTCATTGTGCCATATGCCTTGCTGGGGAAGCAAAATGCAGCTGAACTATGGGGATACAGACATGGGTTTTTTTAAGGACAAAACTCATGACTTGTGATGAGCTGGTGCACTCACATCCTCACTTATGGAAGGCAGAAAGTCTTATCTGGAAACTGTTGCCAAGACCTCCTCCTGCTAATTCTGCCTTTGGTTGCGTCTTAACTAGCTTGCATCGAAAAGAAATTGTAAACATCGTCTTTTGAGAGTCCTGTGGGCTGCATTTGGACCAATTTCTCCTTCCCACTCTCAAAGACGACACAATTCATACAGCTGCTCCCGTGTCTCTGCTGTTCTGCTTTTGTGTTTGCTTTTTGTTAGAAACATCATCCAGATGGCTCCTTTTCCCATTCCCCTCTCTTGATAATGAGGGGGGGGGGCGTTAGAGCAGGGTTGCAAAAATCCCTGCAAAAAATATAAAATGGCAGCAGAGTTAGAATTGGCTATCTCTTTTTTGTGGCCAGCTTATTAATATGGTGTCCAGATTTTTGCAGCTCAGGTCTGAGAACCATAACAAGGTAAAACACTAGTGAAATTTCTCATTTTCTAAGAGGTTTGTATTTTGGGTTGGAGAGTCCAACTGTGACTTCAAATACCAGAAAGTGTATTTTTTGGTAAAAGATTTTAGCAATAACTCTCAAACTTTGGTTCACACCTGCCAAATATGCTTCCATTGTCCTAATTTTATTTAACACAATTCTTCCTCATAGCTAGATGGATGCTTCTAACATCCAATTTTAATTTTAATATGCTGAAGAAGTCATACTTGCCTTATACAATAACATAGATATGTCACAGTATATTTATCAATCCAAGTACAGAAGCTGAAAGCAAGGAAAAGCATATAATGGCTCTTAAGTGCTTAATGTTCCAAGTTATTCTATTATTTCAATTCATATAAAGACACCTGTAAAGCTGTTTTCTTCAGAGATATTAAAGATCTCAGGTTATTTTTCAGAAGTCTATTTAGAAGTTTATAAACCTGAAATTTTGCACATTATCTTCATTACTGACCTGGGAAAAAAGGGAAAAGGGGATAATTATGCATAGGAGTGGGAGAGAGAAAGCATCTCCCAGGTGGCTGAGATGGTTTTGTCCTGCAGAGAGCTGAAACCTAATAACAGTTGGTTTTATAACAGTTTTATTTTCTCTCCTCAGGGAGGACAGCTGAAGAGTATTCACAAGAGTTCCTCAGCTGAGACCACATAATGGCTTAACTCAGCAGTGGTAGCTTCTAGTGGAGATAATCTCTATAGGACAAAGGGATTCCAACCAATCTGTGGGAAGACATTGGCTGATTTTGGGGGCTGATCAGGATCAGACTTGGGTGGGACATCACCTGGAAATTTTGGCTAGATTTTGAAGTCTCCCCCCCCCGCCCCCGCCAAAAAAAAAAGAAAAAACCCAGTGTGACAATGGCAATCATTTCCATACTGTTGTCAAGAAAACGTCTTGTAATCCTTTACCAGGATATAAGCTTTAGTTTCAGTAGGAGCAGCTAACATTGTATACCTATTTTTAATACTGCATTAATAGAAACCCCTACTCTATCTATACCCACCCTCTTTTTATATCACTGTGCTTCCATAATGCAATTACATACAATTAACAGGCAATTCAATATTCAATTTTCATCCAAACACTGAGGCATAAAGTAGCAGGATGATAGATCTAGCAGAACTGTGCTGGAAAAAGCCAAGGAATTGCGTGACAGAAGCAGAGATACGGAAAACCCTAATTTTTTGTTTCCCTCTAGTGGTCAAGTGAGATCTGGTAACCCTAGAGAACATAACTTGTCAGTTGTTAATTTGGGAAAAGAGGAACGGTAAAATGCATCTCACATATTTCTTCTCCTGAATCACCCCATGTTAAGCTGATTTGTGACTTTATGGTAGCCTTCTAAAAACAACTTGTACTGTAATGGACAACCATCTGAAATATATCTGCACAGGACTTATCTGGGAAAAAAAGGAGAACTTTAAGGTAAACGGATAATTGACGCTAGCTCTTGCCAGTGCTGATCACCTGTTGAGGTGGAAGAGTGGAATATTTGATTTTAGAAGTTCTTGGCAGACTTGTTCACTGATGTGAAATGCTGATACCCAATAGGATGTCAGTAATGTTTAATCTTGATCTTCGTAGAACACTCTCTGTCATATTATATTGAAAATTGACCAAAAGTTCAATATCCATATTTTAATAATAAACTTTTTGCATTGAAGACTGGGAAATAAACAACAAAACAGCATTATCCTGGAAAACAACTGGAAAATATAAATGCATGGATTTATTCATGTAAGTCATCAGGAGCTGAGCTCCATTTAAAGGCAAATTTGCTTACTCCTGTTATATTGTTTTAATTTATATCATCTTTTTGCATTTCATGTATATTTTTCCAGGGGCTTACAAATTCTATTCTAAGGAGTGGTGGGTTCTTTGAGGATTAATCAGATAGCCCTCAAGGATAGATTCAATATAGGTAGTCTTCAATTTACAACCACAATTGGGATTAGAATTTCCAATTGTTAAGCACCCAAATTTTGAACAAATGACCATGTGGATGCTCTGACACTTATAACTGCAAGGACTCATTTTTTTTCTGTGCCATTGTAATTTTGAACTAACTGCAAAAAAATAATAATCTAGAAATTGTAATACTGTAAAAAAAAATTCTAGAACATCGTGTGTGGGTGCCGTTTGTTTTCTGCAGTACCCTATCCCTGTGGTTCACAAGGGTTATCATGAAGTCTAGATGTATCCATATAAACAGAACATACACATCAGACCATGTCAAAATAGGTGCAGCAGTGTAGAAACTTAAAGTGATGTGCCCAGATAGAACTCCTTGGCAGAACTTTTGGAACTAGAGAGTTGTAGTCTAATGAACTTGGAGAACATTAGGTTGAGGAAGGATGTTTCTGAGTATTAATTCAGAGTATATAAGATATTGCAATGATCATTTACATATGTTGCTTTGTCATTAGGGAGCTGAGCTCAAAACTAGCACACAAGTACACTTATTGGGGATAATTGCAGGCAATGAATTTCAGTTGCATAGACAGACTTTCATAATTTCCTTTCTGTACACAGCTTGCCTGCACAACTAGTATCGCCTTAAAATACTGCCTTGAATTGCGGAAAGTCCTAAAAAAAAGATATGGAGTCCTAAAGAAAGATATGACAAGAACAGGTAGTATTAAGAATGATTCTTCATTGATTCCATGAGAATCAAGATTCCATGAGAAGATCAGAATGCCAATGGATAGGCAAGGAAGTGATACTACTATACTCCTGAATGGTTTGTATTAATTCTTGAAAAAAAAGAGCTCACTTTCCAGCCAAATATTTTTGAAAAAAAAAAAAAAAAGACTTTGAAACATCTGACTTACAGTAACCTTCTGAAGGGCTGGAACATTTCCATGGCAACTCAGACAAGATGAAAATGGCTATTAGTTCTTCATCTGCCTGAAAATCTTGAGTCAAATGGAGCTCAGCCAGGTCTTGTGGAGAGCTCAGTAATTGAGCCAGATCTATCCTCCATAATGCCAAATAGAGAACTTCAGGTTGATAACCTCAAGTTTAAAATTTCCAAGGTGATGTTATTTGTCTCCATTTAAGCCAGATTCTTGATGTTCTGTTAATGCCATTGTTATGTGCATGCATAATATACTCCTTGTGCCAAACCATATACTGTGGAACTAGCATCTCATAAAATTGTCTTCCGGTTTTGAAATGAATAGCATTCATTCAGCAGATGGGGGTAAAGTCTAAAGTGTTTCTGAAGGCTGCTATTTTCCCAGGGAAGATAATAAAACAGTCTATTTGAAAAAAAGTAATTAATAGTTGCAACACATATCATATGGTGCAATGATTTGCAGGGCATCTTCTCCATTATTTCCGGCCATCTAGAATCCTTTGAGCATTATCTTCGTTCTTCTCCGCCTCCTTGACAGCACTGAAGATAACCAGCAATGGGTGTATTTTCTTTCCACAGACCTGAAACTGGACAGATTTCTTTTAGTTTCCCTCACGATGTAACAGGTTTCTTAGTTATCCTTTTATGATTCAGCTGTTGGCCTCAGCCACTTGCAAGTCCTCCCCACCACCACCACTGACTTTGTGCTTGTTTCCATGGCTACATTGCTGAGCTTTTAAATTGTTCATATTGTTCTGGCAAGAGAATATTTAAGCTGTGACACAGAAAAAAAAATAGTTTAATCCACAATTTAGTCTGGTGTTCCTGTATATCCTCTACCCTCCCACTACCACCACAAGGTGAGGCGGGCCCTCACTCTCCTGGCCTTTCGTAGATGCTTGAAGACTTGGCTCTGCTGACTTGCTAGGGCCCTCAGAACAGCGTGCCGTTGTGGGGCTGGTTAGCATCCTAAAGCCCCTCCCACAGCTTTGAAATTTGAATTATTTTCTTATTTTTAACTGTTTTTTTATTTGATTATTTATATATGGCTTTTGTTTTTATGTTTATTTGTACACCACCCAGAGTTTCTCTATGAGGCAGCTGGATGGTTTCTAAATATGATATATAAATAAAAATATTTGACAGGCAGTCTTGCAAGGACTATGAAGCATGCACATCCAATAAACAGACCCACGGATGCACCATGCATCACTTTTTATCCTGTAGCAATAGCTGGTGCTCATCTAGTCTACTGCAGTTCTCTCCATTAGCCTTGCTGAATGGGATTCTCTGCAGCTGTAGTATGCTAATATCCAGAAGGCTAGTTTTCCTGGATTGGTAGTAGGGTGGCTCTCCTTAGCGACAATTAGCAGACTGATCCTCCACAATTATTGAAACATGATGTGCATAAGGATTGAAGATCCCATTTTTCTATTTTTACTGTTTTCTCCCCTCCCTTTGGTTGCCTTGATTGAACTTTAGCAAGGATCTGTCTACGATTCTGTCTTGGGATTGGGTTGTTCTATAAGTCTGTGATGATCAAATGCAAATTTGTCATTTGGACTGTTTGCATCTCAGTAAGAAAAAAAAAAGCAAGTAAAAAGTTTGCATTCTCATTATGAAGAGCAAATGTGACTTTGGTTTCAAACAAGATGCCTGAGGTGGTGTATTTCCCTCAGGATGAGTCACCACGATGTTTCCACATGTATGTGTGAATGTCAGGATGTTTATTCAGAGACAGCACCGAGTTCAGATTGAAATTGACAGCCATCTGGACATCACTGAACAAACACACAAATGTGTTGTCTGTCTTGATTTGGTCAGAGCATAGTGCAAATGTTAAACACCTGTTGGTTCATTTACATTACAAACGCTGCTGTTCCGGAAAGTTGCAGGAATAGCGTCAAGATCATTGAGGAAGGGAAATAGTTTTGTTGCTTTGCTTCGTCTGTAGTATTTATGCAATATCCACACAATTACAGCTTTGAACATTATCAAGAACAATACTGACTTCAAGAGAGGTTTCACAGTATGTATTTTGTTAAGGTTTTCAAAAAATGTCAGTAATCCACACCAGTGCCCTTCAAATATTCGCCAATACTTGTTGCTTTCAACCTTACTGCAGACCATCAGACTCTTAAACACAGAAAGACAGAGGCTGCAAGATCCAGGAGACAATTCATCTGAAAGAGGTTATCACTCAGAAAAGAGCTATACAGTTTGGGATTAACGTTTTTGCATTATTTTATTTTAAGTGATTTATATGGCCCTCCATGTCACAACACTCACTCTTCCAGGTTTCATAGCAGTGATTGGCAGAAAAGGATGATGGATTGCAGCCTAGGAGGGGGGGAAGGAAGGGGAGGAGGAGGAGACCCCCTGCTTATTAGGATGATGTAGTCAAAAGCTCGCTTAGAAATGTGTTGAAAATTGCCATTTTGAGACAAGTCTGTAAAACACCCTAAAATAGTTTTCATGTAGCATAGCCTGACTCTCCAAAACTTCCAAACCTTAATTGGGCTTTAAAGGATATGCAGTACCGAATGGGATCATTATGTTTGGTTTCAGGGCTTATCATCCACCTAGATGGCTGTTTTTGTAATTATCGACAACTAATTGTGACTTGGTTCATTAGCAACAGTGGGTTGGAATTTGTTTATGACTAAATTAAATATTTCTCCTTTCAGTGCAGCACAGTTACGTGCATGGTTGATTCAGAGATCCTAAGGGAGTTATATGTGAATAACAGATCAGAAGTGTTGGCATCCTTAAACATTTTTACAGAAGAAAAATCTAAGTGCTAAAAAATATGGAATGGGCAACTTACTACTTTTCTTGCTTCCTTCTCCATTTCCCAAATGGTTCTTATCTACAGCCCCCCCCCTCCACTGGAGTTAGAAATGCTAGGGCAAATAGGCACATGTACTGTACCTTTTAAGTATCTTGGACTACAATTCTTTGCCAACATGTTAAATACATAAGGAATATGGGTACTATAATCCAGCACATCTGCCAGAAACAGGCATAGCAGGTCAAGAGTAAATTTGGAACTCTAGAGCAGAGGTAGGCAACTATGCCCACTTTACAACCTGTGGACTTCAACTCCCAGAATTCCAGAGCCAGCATGACTAGCTCACAAATTTAGTCATAAAGGGGCCATAGTTGCCTATCCCTTCCCTAGAGAGATCCTTGGGGGGATGAGGTAGAGCAGAGAAAAGGTTTTTGGGGAAAGGGTTAAGCATCCTGCCTCTTTAAGTCTTCCCAGACCTCTCCCTCAAAGCCATTTTTTCTATTTTTGGAAAAGCAGTAACCAGTGTTTTGCTACCCACAGTTGCATGAAAGCAATAAAGAAGCAATCCTTCTTCTAGGGATGTCCCTCATGCAGTGTTGATTGAATGAAAAAGAAAGGCAGGAAGCTTAGAGCAGGGGCCTTGGGTAGAGGAGGCTTTTAATTCTCCCAGATCATTGTTTTGGCATTGCCATAAGCAGTGAGAATTCAATTATCTGGTCTGTCCAGATTGCTGGTCAAATGAACCAGTGGGCTGCTGGCAGTGATAATGGCAAAAAGGAAGGAGAAAGACCAACGCTTGAAGTTCCAGCTGCTCAAAAGTCCAGTGAGTGACGGGAACAGGACTTTGGCCTTGGTGTCCTGACCAATTTCAATTGAATCAGGTTGGCATAATATTATTTTAATATAACGAGTCTTGCTTTTCCATTTATGTAATATTCAGCAAAAGAAACAATTACCATGACAACATCTTTTTCTTCTGGCACCTATCTAGGAGAACATGCAATTGAACAAGCTTCCCACACAATGTCACAGATTTGCACATTGTAAGCATCTGCATTTATACATGTAAAAGGAAATACTGTAGTTCAAAGAGTTTACACGTTCTCATATTACGATGTTTTCAAACCCATAAATACATCTTCCCTTCTTTTTCCACGGTTCATCTCCACCCTGCTGAAATCTTGACAGTGGTTTGTGCCACCCCCGTATCTCCAACTACAAATTCCTTACAGAAATCCCATACTATGCAACATACATCCAGGGAGATTCCCATCTTATACTATTTTAAATGCATAAATATTTAAGCTGAAATTGAACATTTTAAGTAAAACTGCTTGAGGCAAGACACTTTCCACCATTTGCATTATGCTATTGCTGACCCTTTAAAGGAAAATGTGGAGGTGCACATGAAATGCAATTTTTAACTTGTATCCATAATACAAGCTGCTGAAACAATCCATGCATGGTCCTTCTGTTTTCATCCATGTTCTGTTGCATAGGGGTATTTTAGAAACATCGACTAACTAGGAGAAATAAAAATGGAGCTGATGACATTTGGTAGCACTGATGCAGACATTAAATTCAGGTTTCCCATATAATAGTCAGCAAAAAGATGGTGACCCAAAATAAAGTGTTTTAGACCTTCCAGTGCTAACTTTTAATGTACAGTTTGACCCAGATAATTGCCTGAACACAAGGATTTCTTTTTTTAATGCAAGATTCATTTGGAAAGAGAAATTGTGTATGCCTGTGAAGAGGGTCTTGGTGAGCTGGGAACTCAAGACTTTACTAGAGCATATTTGTAGCTTCTTGGAGTTTATTAGCTTTATTTCTGAGTGTTATCAAACATTAATTAGGTTTCCCCCCCCCCATTCAGGACCAGATTGGTTGCTGAACTTTAATGATACTTTTAGTCACAAAATATTTAATATACCTTTGCTCCCCAATAAGATTTCAGATAAGCTTTGCTATTTGGACTTTTTGGGGGGTATTAAATTACCTTTTCCTAAATTACCAGCATGATGGAATCTACCTGAAAAGAGGGTTCTACAACAATTTTTACTGAAACATTTCTATACTCTCTAGAATCTGTAGGAAGAGTCTTTGTAAAATTGACAGGCTTGATCAGAATTCAGATATCATAGAGTCAGGTTGGTGCTATTTGCTTTATTTTCCAAGCTGCTATTAGTTTCCCTTTACATCATCTGACTTAAAATAATTTTTACAGTTTAAAGTCTTGAACTGCAGAAATATTCTGGACCTATGCATTTCCCTCTTTTTGCTCCTGGTTGAGTGTCTGATGCTGACCAGAGATGCATGATTTGGTACACAGATAATTTACTTTCTCCTATGCAACTGATAAATTAGCAACTGTTAATATGCTGTTCCAGAGAGAGCTGGGTGTTGTTCCTGCTGGTCTGCTGCATGGTCTTGCAAAGCCTTGATGCTGCTTGGAACAAAAGGGCAGCTGAGGCTTTGGATTGGATTGTTCCTGTGCATCTCATCCCTCCCATGGTTAACGGAGAGAGATGTGACAGGAGAAGAGACATCTAGGGTGCTCACAAAGGACGAACTCAGCTAAACATGGCTGAACACGGGTTAGAGATGCTATTATGGCCTACCTTGGGTCAGTATTTCTCCATCCTTTTTGCATCTTCAGATTGCCACCCCACGACTCTTTTTAAGGTGATATGAGCCATCTTGGGTTAGAGGCCCCCGAGGAAACTTTTGCAGGACCATATAGAAGAATTTGTTCAAAATTGCTCAGATTTGCTTGCAATTGGATGCTTACCTTGTTGCAGGTTTGTAGATGCCTAGCCCTAGAGCAACAGCAATGGCAATAGCACTTAGACCTATATATTACTTCATAGTGCTTTACAGCCCTCTTTAAGCGGTTTAGAGTCAGCATGTTGCCTCCAACAATCTGGGTCCTCATTTTACCAACCTCGGAAGGACGGAAGGCTGAGTCAACATTGAGCCGGTCAGGATCAAACTGCTGGTGGTGAGCAATGACTTAGCCTGCAAAACTGCATCCTAACCACTGCACCACCATGGCTCTTAAGAGGGAATCTTCTCCAGTTATCTGGGAATGGTTTGAACCTGTTGAACCTGAAGAAGTGGCCAGGATCTTTAGGACTGTGAGCTGAGTCATAAGCTCCTTAGATCCATGCCTCTCTTGGCTTGTGATAGTGGCCCATGAAGTGTCATAGGACTGGGTCCTAGCAGTGATGAATTCTTTGAGTAAGGGAGTTGTTCCTTTATTTCTTAAGGAGGCCTTGGTTCAGGTCCTCCTCAAGAAGCCATCCCTAGATCCCTGAATACTGGGCTATTTTTGCCCAGCATCCCACCTCTTTTTGGGAAGGCATTGAGAAGGTGGTTGTGCAGCAATTTCAGAAGATCCTGATGAAGCAGATTATTTCGATCCTTTTCAGTCAGGTTTCAGAATTGGGTATGGAATAGAAGTCACACTTTTGTGTGATATCTGACATGGGCAAAATGGTGGTAGTGCATCCATCCTTACTTACCTACTTCACCCCTCAACAGCTTTCAGTTCATCAAACCCGGTATCTTTCTGGATCAACTCAAGAGGATTAGGGCTGGAGTGGCAGGATGTTGTGCTGGTTCACTTCTTTTTCCTGGGGTTGGTTCCAGTTGGTGATGATTAGGGAGGAGGGATCCTACCCTGGCACCTACCCTGTGTGGTGCCACAGAAGTCGGTGCTCTCTCTTATTGAACATCTACATAAGATTACTTGCCATAGGGTGAGGTGTCATCAGTATGCTGAGGATATTCCTTTGGTCACTTGGGGAAAAGTTGGAGAGAAAGAATTGCTGTGATAAAGAAGTTATTTCTATTCAATGCTAGAAAAGAACTGTTCTTACACCTGCTTTGTTAGAGGGAGTTCCCCAGATGTTTATCTAATACTAGAGTCTAATGGATTCAGTCCAAAAATGTATGATAAGGATCTATGTAGCACTAGATTCTTAAAACATTAGAGCATTAGGGAAGGAAAAAAGAATTTCTGAAGAAATAATCAGGGACTCTTGTTAATATTTGAAATGTATTAATTTTCTAATCTTTTTGTTGCCATCTACTTTTTTTAAAAAAAATGCTTTAACATACAATTATAGCGAAAAAACTCCAAAGAACTATAAAGAAAACAGAAAAGAGACCCTCAATTTAAAGACTGATCAATTATTTGGGAATCAAGTAATCAGTTCCAAGAACCTTTTTTGGGTACTATTACATAAAATATGCTCTTGGTTCTTTTTTAGTCAAAATTCAGTGATCCTGATGCTGAATTGTATAATGAAAATATAGAAATTATCAAAATATGAAAAATTTCAATTTAGAAAGCATAAAGGATAGCAAAGATTATTTTATTATGAAGGAAGGTTAGTGTCATCCTCAGCTATCTTTGACTTGTGTTCATTCTCTGCTTATGGACAGTGCAATGGAAAGATTGGGCAATATTATCCATGTGGTAAAGGTTTAACTTTGTTTTAAAAATATGTGTTATAAAGTGGTATCTAAAAAGAAAAAAAACTGTTACATTGAACTGAAACTCACAAACAAAATATATTTGTACATATCTGTATTAACCCTTTCAATCTTTGCCAATTATTCCTAGACTAAACATGGTAAGTCCAACGCTTAGTCTCAGCTTGGGAAAGCTCAGCAAAAGAATAAGTTTTTGATCCAGATTTTGTTCCTACTGCTTTTTTGTTGACAAGAAAGCTTCTGTTCATGGAAAGTGGTGCTAAACCTAAAACTGTATTACTTTGGCATGTTTGACAGACCAAATTATCATACATTTTTATACACATCTTTAGAACAAGACCCTACAATTATTGATCTATCTGGACTGATTTTTGAGACATTCTGTAAGAAAGCATGAGCATCTCTGTAAAACAGAAAACATCATTGGCTTGCTACCAATGTCCAATATTTTTCTGCTTTAAAATTGAAAACAAGCTATTCTGAACCAGTTTTTAAAATCAGAAAAAGGTCCAATTTATAAATAAAAATAGATATATTGAAATTTATGTCCAGTTCATTCATAATTCTTTACTTTGTACCAGCTTTTTTGTAATCTTAATACTTAAAATGTTCCCAAGTGATTTGCTATTAAATTTACTGAGATAATAATAATAAATAATAAATAATAATAATAATAGTTGGAAGGGACCTTGGAGGTCATTTAGTCCAACCACCTACTCAGGCAGGAAAGCCTATACCATTTCAGACAAATGGCTGTCCAGTCTCTTCTTAAAAACTTCCAGTGTTGGAGCATTCACCACTTCTGGAGGCAGGTTGTTCCACTGATTAATTGTTCTAAATGTCAGGAAATTTCTCCTTAGTTCTAGATTATAGCTGTTACCTGTTCTTTTGTTGAAGAGGGGGCACTGGTGGCCACCCCTCCCACTTATCAGATGGCAGTACTTGTAATTGGCTATTTGTATAACCTTTGCTCAGCTGTGGCACACTAAGAACCTCTCCTCAAATTATCCTTATCAACAAAATAAACATGAGACTTCAGGCCAGTAATAAGAATTCATACTGTAGTTTCTAGGCATCAGTCACTTTCTTGGAAACAAGAAATAGGAAGTGATAACCTCAAAGGAAGGAGTGATGTTGCTACAAGAACTCAGAGGATAGACTTAATTAATGAATAAAACAATGAGAATGAGAAATACAGACTTAAAGTCCCAGCAGCAAAAAATGAGTTATGTAAGCATTGCCACATAAACATGCTTGAATACTATTAACAAACTGCAGGCATTTATTTTTTATCAAACTAAATTTACATTGTTGACAATGAAACCTTAATTTACACTGTACCACTGAAGTGTTTAAATACCTTGAATTTACAGCATCTGTAAATATTTCCTGATATGTGATTCAACTGAGTTCTTTTAGCGGTTGTTGCAAATAGTAAATGCACTCATAAGCCACTTACCAAGGAACAAGCCCCATTATAGCATTCCGATCTCTCACTTAGACATAAATAGGATTACATCATAAATTCCTTAGTTATATGGGAAAAACTGTACTATGATATATAATATTTGGTACTCACTTTAAAGCCTTTCCATTAATTACACCAACCTTTCATTTTGGTACACAAGATGGTCTTTCAATCTTGTTGAGTGTTTCCTGCTTCTTCCTTCATTTTTGTCTTTAAAAACATGCATTTCGAAGTTGCCCTTTCTGGCTATTTCCTATTATTTCAGGATGTTATATTTCAATACTTCGTTAGTTCTTTTCTATTCCCCCCTGGATTTTGTTTAGATCTATTGTTGCTAAGTATTTTTCTAGCCCAAAAGACCTAGGACAGTGGTGGCGAACCTATGGCACGGGTGCCAGAGGCGGCACTCAGAGCCCTCTCTGTGGGCACGCGCGCCGTCGCCCCAGTCCTAGGCCTTCAGCTGGGTTTTATAAAACCTTTTCACTTTAGGCCTCCGCCGCCGTGTGCAAAAAAAAAAGAAAAAAAAGATTCAATCAGTCAATTTCAACTTCTCGCGGGAAAAAAAAAAGATCTTGCAAAGTTGGAATTGATTGATTGAACTTTTTAGTCCCACCCAGTCTGCCGTTACCACCGCAGCCACGCCCAGCCAATGGGCCATGCCCAGCCAATGGGCCACACCCACCCGGCACTCGACGATGCATAAGTAGGTTTTGGGTTGCAGTTTGGGCACTCAGTCTCTAAAAGGTTCGCCATCACTGACCTAGGACAATCATACCAACGATTTACTAGGATCTTTTACTAATCATTCTATTGTAATAGGAAGTTCTGTTGGCAGGTGTGATCATTTATCAGAGTTACCACCACTTTCCTCACTATTGCCACACCAAATCGTAATGGTCTGATCAGAATTTTCCACAAACTTTCCTTGGCAAGCAAAACACATATTCAGGTAGTCCTTGACTTATGACCACAAATGAGCCCAAAATTTCCATTGCTAAGCAAGACAGTTGTTAAGTGAATTTTGTCCCATTTTATGAACTTTTTTGCCACAGTTGTTAAGTGAATCACTGCAGTTGTTAAGTTAGTAACAAGGTTATTAAGTGAATCTGGTCTTCCTATTGACTTTGCGTGTCAGAAGGTTGCAACAGGTGATTACATGACCTTGGGACACTGCAACCATCAGAAATATGAGTCAGTTCCCAAGCGTCTGAATTTTAATCATGTGACCAGGATGCTGCAATGGTCGTAAGTATGAAAAATGGTCATAAGTCACTTTTTCCAGTGCCGCTGAAACTTTGAACATCACTAAATGAACTTGTGTAAGTCAAGGACTACCTGTACCTGTACTTTCAAACATTACATTCAAACGTTATATACACACAAGTGCTGCTTGTGTGTTGGAAGCTGCCTGTTTTACAACTGTGAAGTGATTAATACTAATTTAAATCAGCGTGCAGTTAGAGCAGTCCATTTCAAGAACAATACTTCTGGCATGACTGGAACATTTCAACCGACTCTCTAGTGTATAAAAGTTGCCTGTTTTTCTCCTGGGATCTTACAGCAGGCTCCCAAAATTTTGTACTGTACTGTTCACTTCTAACGCTGCATGCTCATTGCTCCCTCTGTCATTCTGAATCATTTGGGCACCAGAACCAGTTGTTCCCATTAGATGCATCTCCATTCCAGTTTTCTTTGTGTAATATGGATTATAAACCAAGTTATAAATAACTATTATATAGCAGTATCCCATGAGTTATTTTTCATTTAGGAAAAGTTTTAATGAAAAAATATCTCATGAGAATGAACTTTGTCATTTTTTGATAGGGTGAAAGCTCATCAAGATACCTGTTGTAGCCTATAAAAACCTGAATAGAGAAAAAACATTTGGCCATTAAGTAAGGGGAGAAAGGAATATGTTCTTCATTAATATGCAAGAAATAATATGCATATGTTTCAATTACAAATGGCTTTTTCAGATGATATAATTATTGGTATCATGAGAAGTTATATTATTCTTCAATGAATTATTTAAAAATAGGTTTTAAAAAGTGCTCCCTTTTTGATTTATATATCTCAGGGGGGATCTTTCATTGAGCTTTCTTTCATAGACAACCCCCAAGCCTGAATGCCCTATGCTTCAGATACACCCCACTGTATCCAGATGTACTGGCAGCAACTCAGAACTCTTTGATTTATAATCGAAAGTCCTGAATTTGTTCAAAAGGGCTTATCCATCCTTTCAAGATGCAGCTTTATGACTTAACCCAAATGATTCAAATTTGACTTATCTAATGTTTCCAAGACAAAATAGATCCTTCTTAATTCTTAATGCAGTTGCTGGAAAGATACATTCTCTTTCTGTGTATAAATAATGACATGTTCAGCACATGAGGTATACCCATTCCCCAGTTCCTCCAATGTTGTAGCAAAGGTATCAAGAAGATTATAAAATCAACATCCCATTTAAAAAAAAAAACCAAAATATTTTGAATGCACTGTTAATATAAATTTCTTTTGATGTTATTAGATGCCATTCATATAGCAGCAGGTCCTCTTTCTTCTTTTATCCTGTGTTCAGTCTGATTTAGATTTTCCTTTTCCTTCTTCTATACCTGATCACAACAGAAAAACAGCTTTTGAAATGCTTGTGTAAACAAGAAAGTGAATATTCTTATTTTTCTTCTGCATAAACTGTTTTTAATTTACTGGTCTTCCCAACAGATGAGGAGAGCTGTTAATTTATGGTAAACAAAAATCAGGAGGAGTCTGATAGTTCATTTAGAGTAACATATTTTATTAATATGTTACGTACATGTATACATAACCTGAACTAGACTGTTGTTTCTCTGTGTCATATAATATATGTGGGTATATGCATAATTCTGTATTTATTTATTTATTTTTGTCATATTTATGTAGTGTATATCGGAGGTCGTGACCCTTTGAGAGCTGTATGCAACGAAATTTCATTTTAATGTATGCCGATTAGTGTTCATTCTAAGTGACAATAAAGTTATTATTCTATTCTATTCTATTCTATTCTATTCTATTCTATTCTATTCTATTCTATTCTATTCTATTCTATTCTATTCTATTCTATTCTATTCTATTCTATTCTATTCTATAAGGCATAAACTTTTTACAGCTCACTTCATTGAATCAAGTTGTTGATCTGAAAAGTTGCCTACTAAGGTTCTGATTTTTGTACAATACATGAAAATAGGCTTTGGAATGAGGGTGAAGGTTTGTTCTCTGAGCTTGTGGTTTGGTTTCTGAATGTTTTGTTACCAGGCTAGGTAACATCGTCAGCAGAGTTTAGGGGATGTCAGTGTTCTTCTGTTTATAAGGGCTTGAGGTATAGGGTGTCAAGGGAGGGTCTTGTGATGAGTCAGGTCTGCTGAAGATGTTACCTAGCCTGGTAACAAAACATTCAGAAACCAACCCACAAGCTTGGAGAACAAACCTTCACCCTCATCCTACACCCGAGCTACAGATATTGGCCACTATTGCAGTGTTAACAAAATATAAAGCTTCCAACCAAATACAAAATCTAACTATTTTTATTGATAAATTTCAATAAAAAATATTTGTTTCATATATGAAACTGTATCCTTTGGAAACGTTTTGAAGTACAATGGTAAGACTTAAGAGTGGTTCATTTGTGAATAAGCTACATTTTATTCAGATTTTAAAAATTAACAATGTATTTTTTCTAAAAAGTAAAAAAAAAGTATTTTTTAAAAATATCATACAATTAACAAATGATAGGTACGTTTTCTGTTATTGTTTTACGTTTAGAATACTGCAACCTACTTTTATCTGCGAATAAACATTCAGCAAGTAGTTGATACAGTTAAATCCTTGATCCGAATAGTCCTTCATTTCAGGGCTTCTTGCTAATTCTAGAAATGTTTATTCAGGAGGCTTTCTCTGAAATAAATATGTATAGAAATGCAGCTATGGTACAAAGCCCAAATTATTTTAATACTGCTATTCTTTCTTTTTACTTTTTTTGTGTAATTATATTGAGTTGAAAAATACCAATGAGAATAAAAAAAATGATCATCTAGAGCACAGGTCGGCAACCTGCGGCTCCGGAGCCGCATGTGGCTCTTTGAGCCTTCCCCTGCGGCTCCCAGCCTCCTCTGCCATTTGCAGAGAGAGACAGAGACAGAGCTTGCCTCTCTCTCTCTCTCTCTGTGTGTAAGTAAAAAAGAGAGTAGCCTCACTCTGTTCCGAAGAGCCGACAAGCATACTGGGTGGGGCTTCTCCCTTTGCTGCGTCTCTGCAGGAAGCAGGAAGCAGGAAGGGCAGGAGAGAGCTAGTTAGCCCAGCTAGGCTGACTCAGGAATTCTGGGAGTTGAAGTCCATGAGTCATAAAAGAGCCAAGGTTGCCTATCCCTGAGCTTGTTGCAGAGCAGCTTGAAGCCAGCTTGCCAAGTGAGCAGAAGATCGGAGAGGGGGGGGGAGAGACAGAGAGAGAGACCCTTTTGACATCTAAAATGAAGATTTTATATATATAAGTGTATGCACAGGCTCCCTTGTTACTTTACTGATTTATACACACACACACACACACACACACACACACACATATACCTATAATAAAGGTAAAAAAGGATATATGCAGTGTTATCTTCATTTTAGATATCAAAAGGGTTTTGCAGCTCCCAGTGTTTTGTTTTCGGTGGGAAACGGGTCCAAGTGGCTCTTTGAGAGTTTTGGGTTGCCTACTCCTGATCTAGAGGCTGCTATTGTTATAATATAAAAGGAGATGTGACCCTTTCTTTAACCTTTTGTTAGGTGTGGAGAGCTGGCTACCTTAAAATTCTAAGAAACTATGGGCTCTTTTCAAAGATGTTCATATTCTGCTTTCGATTATAGCAGGCGTGCAAGGGAATCTAATAGTAATGAAATACATAATAAGGAAACAATTGAGGTTGGTTAAAACCAATAGTTTAAATACAGTGAGCTGTGTATTGCTGACAAATTCAAAACAATCAAACTGCAGTCAAAGGTTTAAGAAAACAAACAATGGCATGGCTCTAGGAAGGCATTTTGGCTTTGGATACTACACTGGTGCCAATTTCTGGTCTTCTGTTTCCTTTGCTGCTGGAGGAACATTTTCCACTGAGTGGTTTAAATATCTACAATGTTATTGCCTTTTATAAAAAGGTCATCTAAGCTTTGTTGAAAAATATTTCATTGCTGATGGATCCAATGTTCAAAATCCTAGCATCTAGGCTTGTGAATCAAATCTGGCCTGGAGAATAGGGCTTTTTTTTTTTTTTTTTGCTCAGGTTAGTGGTTTACCTTGGAAAAATCAACTGCAATTTATTTATTCTGTTCTGGTATTTAAACATAACTCTTGAAAAAGAAAAAAAATGTTCAGATTAAGAATTTTCATTTGTAATTCCTATTTTTGCCATCTTGTTTCCTACATTGGGCATGTTCAGACTGCATTATTTTGAGATATGTCAGGAACTCGCAAACTATTTAAAAAAAACCTCTCTGACTTGTGTATATTTCTGAACCTTCTTTCTGTACGATCTGCAAGAAGATATTGAAGAATATTTTCCAAATATTTTACACCATCCCTCAATATTTTCATCATCCTCCACAGTTAATGCAGTTAATACAAAGTTAATACATTTAAGCAATGTCTTCACTGACGCAATGAGAACACTGCTTAACTGAGTGAATTCATGGGCACATCCATGTCATTTTCTTAGCAACAATAGAGAGGTTGCTTGCTTCTGCCTTTCTCTTGCATACTCAGATGAGTTATTCCCTACTACTTTATGGAAGTCTTCTATCAGTCATGTTTACCTTCTTAAACCCAGCAAGATTCTGCCACCTACTGAGAGACTTTGCTACCTCTTTTATAATTACAATCAACCAAAATAAACCAATGTTTATATTTGCTTTTGAGAACTTCAGAACATGCTTAAATGGCTTCAGACATGCTACTCCCGTTCTATTTTATGGGTGGGATGGGGTGAGTATGACTTTGTGGTATAAATCCAGGGGAACTAGTTGAGTATTGATTAAATCCAGTAAAAAGGTTAATTCAATCATTAGATTTAGTATTTCTATAAGCACAGCCAGTATCAGCTATCAACAAAAGGGGAAAAAGGGATAGGAAAGATGTTGACCCGGAATTAGGAGACAGCATAGGAAGTATCAGTTGTGAATATGTGCAGATGGCCCTGCTGTCTTTGGGCACTTGCAGAGTCATGGATGCAAGGGTCATGAAAGGACAGCAAGGAAAACACCCAATGTCCTAACCCACCCAGGAACGTACGATGTCTTTAGGGAAACACCCAAAAGGGAACATTTTTAGCTACTTCTGCTTTCTCCCTTCTTATCTACAGTGTGCCAGACTTAATGGGTAAAATCTTTTATCTTATGTGTGTCAGCTTTGCTGGGTGGATTGCTTATGTAATCAGAAAGAATAAATACAAGGATTTCTTGTCATTCGGGGTTTCTCTCTTTTAGAGGAGCCCATCTCTGTTCAGCTGAATAAAAATGTAAAGCTTAAAGGCAACTTCTGGTTTCCTGTATTTTTTTATCAAGCAAAACCTCAGAACCTGCACAGCAAAGAAACAAAAAAGTCTAATCAGGCAGATGCTTTTGGCTATGAGCTAGCACTAATGACCTCTTTTGCTGTCCAATCCTGTTTGTAATAATATTACGTGAAATAATTATTATATTTACATTTTAAGAAATAATGGAGTTACTTTGTAAAAATATTTCAATAATAGTAAAAGAATGATATATATAATAAAAGTAACTAAAGTATAATTTTGTATTCAAAAACGTTTCTCACAATCTGATACTCACATTTTTGTGTATCCCATATGCAGTTGTTTAGTATTTCACCCAGCAAGTAAAAGATGTTTATTACTACAGTTACAGTGGCAAAGAAGACAATTTTAGCAGTTGTACCAAGGTAATCCAGGAGAGGATATACCCAAACCCCAGTCACATGATATATCCAACAGACCCTAAGAAAAAACACATATAAAAATACTATTAATAATGATGTATTCAATAAAAACACAATGAATATTGACTTGTTTTCTAAGGGGTGAGTCCAATGCATGATTGCTCAGAAACCACTCATACAATGGGGTTTACTCCCAATTAAATTAGTATAGGATTACAGCCTTCATAGATCCTATCCTGAGTAGGAGACAATAGTTTTCTTCCTCCACAGAAGGATCCATTCATCAGAGCAGAAATCTATAGACCTCACCCACTCTATGCAACAACTGTAATACTACTTGATTTCCAATCAATATATTTAACATTACTTATAATCAAAGGAACAAAAAATGAGGTATCTGTAGAAAGCAAGGAAGATAATCTCAACAGAGATAGGTTTGATTCGTTAGCAAAATAGCAAGGAGAAAAACATAAGTATAGAACAAATATATAATACATGGCCCAGACACCTCCCTAATACACAGGAGTATAAGAAGGGGAAGAGAAACAGCACAATTAGATTCAAAGATTCTGTTTATAGCCACTCTCAATAAATGTAGTTTTAGTCTTCCCATGGAGTTGGTTCTTGATAGTCTGGTGGGGCTGACAGCATATTCAAAGTTGTTGTCTATATCAGGCATGTGCAACGCTGATATATTCAGATTTGAAGTCCAAAAAGTGTGTGGGTGCTTGTGTAACACCTGTCTGCAATTCCTTAAAGCAGCTGCATTTTTTTTCTCAGCACTGAGCTCTGAGAAAAGCTATCTGATTTCAGAGATTGCAAGTATTATGTGTGACTTCCCTCAGGCTCTAAAACCCATTTTTGCCTTTGAAGCCAAAGCACTGCACAGATCTGTGGTCTCTGTCTCTTTCTATCCATGCATCCATGCTTCATTCAACAGGAAGGACTGAACTTATTTACGTAAGCTCATTAGAATTTCGATAATCTTTACTTCTTTACTGAAAAAAAGTTAGGGAGCCATAACAAAAGAATTCAAGCAACTAAAACAAACCCTATAGATAGAAACAATATTAGCAATAGCACTTAGACTTATATACTTCTCCACAGTGCTTTACAGCATTCTCTGAGCAGTTTACACTGTCATGATATTGCCCCCAACAATCTGGGTCTTCATTGCACTGACCTCGGAAGGATGAAAGTCTGTGTCAACCTTGAGCTGGTCAGGGTCAAACTCCTGGCTGTGGGCAGAGTTATCCTGAAATACTGCATTTTAACCACTGCACCACCATACATAACTTTTTGCATCTTTTTCCCCCTGCCTGATCCTCTCTTTTGTGTAACAGGATCAGTTCACAAAAAGTTCATAATGAGAAAATAAATCTGGAAATCAGTCTGAACCTGCATAGAATGACCTATTTTTTATTGTATTTAGACTATACACCAGTTTGCAATTGGTCAGGGTAGCTCTGTTGTTTAAAAAACAAGTTTGGAATTGCACATTCACAACCTTTGGATTAGACAACACAGATATAAGTGAACAGTTAGCCAGACCAAATTTAAGGTGAAGCAATACAGGATTAATTCTAGAGCTTTTGAACTCTATAATCTATGTCCTTGAATAAATTGCCACTGTTTGTTGCCCTCAAAGCAACATTACAAATAAATGAAAGATCATATTAACAATGAAAAAATAACGGACAAGTTCTACATCAAATATAAAGACAGAACTACCTATGACTAACCAGTTAGACCAGCCAAGGTTTGTTTAACACATTATAATTGGTCTCGTTATCTTTCTCTTCTCTGGAAGAGTGGCATTACCAATATTCTTGCAATGTCTATGTAGGGAATTGCAAAAAGTAGTACTGCTGTCATGGAAACATTACCTGATGGCCTCTGTTGTGGAGTTCTTTCCTCCTTGAATGCATGCTAACTCAATATTGCGCAATAATGGCCTGATCAACCTTAGGCATAAAGCTTCCATACAAGATTATTTGTTATTAACTCTAATGAATGCCTTCAACAGTACAATTGTTGTACTGCTTATTATTAGATAAGCAGAAGGGAACATGCATTAAAATTCATTTTAGAGTCCCATGCTGTAGCCATTTTGTTGAGTCCCTACCGTTTTCCGATCTTATAAAATAACAGATAATTTAATATTGAATATGCCTGGAAAAAAGAAAAGTCTGAATTTCTGGCCAAGGTAAGCAAAGAGGAAAAAGAAAAATAAGAATTTAAATGCACATATCTCACCTCTAATATAGGAACACAGAATGAAATTCTTGTTTCTTTGCAAGAATTAGAAACCATAGCAATTTCAACTTTTGTTTATAGACTAACAACATTTACAGACATACTAACAGTGCAAACTGTTTCAAGATATTCAAGAAATCTACTTTTCCACTGGATTATCCCGATTTGTGAATATAGTCTTGGCCTAAAAAAGAAATGCTTTTGGCAAGTAAGGCAACAAAACCCACCTCTTGAAATATTATGACTTCAGAATCTGAAAGCAGAGGTTATAGCCCTAGAACAGGCATGTCAAACTGCCGGTCCGCGGGCCAGATGCGTCATGCCAAAATTGCATCCATCCCATTGCCGGCAATTGGGGAAAAAGTCACGATACGTCACATGACGTCGCGAGTTTGACATACCTGCCCTAGAACTATGAGGGCATATTGGACTTCTTACAGAACTGATTTGGCTTTGGGTAGAATAGGGCAAAATTGTGATTTGCATTATTTATACTTCTCCTTCCTGAGTCTATTGATCATCCTTCTTCCAAGGAAGGTTTCCTTCCTTCCTTCCTTCCTTCCTTCCTTCCTTCCTTCCTTCCTTCCTTTCCTTTTTGCAATCCCCCAATTTGCATCTATTAGCCTGAAACTGGCCAATAAATCTCCTCATAAGGTACAATTCTGCCTCCATGTCAGAGATGAAAAATGCAACACTTAACACTCTCATTTAAAAATTAGGAGGTTTTTTTTGCATCTATTCTCTGATGATTTCATTCCTTCAGAAAAGCCTTACAAAGGTTACAGTTTGTACTTTTCCTATTTTAATCAATACAGAAGATCAAAGCTTTGGGTTTCTTAATTCTGTTTCAGATTCAGATACCAGTTTGAATTGGGCAATGTTTCATTTGCTTTGAGTTAAAGCATCCTTCTGCATAAATCCTCACATTGAGACCCAAGCTAAATCTTGTTTTACTTGAACACACTTCACTTTTGTGAAACTGAACAGTGAAAATTGATGGGAGAAATAGAACAAATTCCTAAATTATGTCTTGGCGGGGGGGGGGGGGAGTCCCTAAAAATATAAGCCATATAGTATCAGAAAAACCACAGTGTGAAACTTTTCATCAAATCCTGCTTGTGAAGTTGGCAAGACTAAGATATCAGTGATTAGATTTCACAATGTGAAAATGCATTTCTTACCATAATATGTAGCAAACTGAAAAAGTGCACACGGCAATCATTCCATAGATCCTGCTGGGATATTCATGATGGGTCGTTCTCATCTCAATTAATATAAAGGGTAACACAGTTGTATGCTACAATGAAAGCAAGATAGGAGAAAACAAATCATACAAGCATTTTCTATAAATTTATTTATTAAGCAATGTATTAAATTAGCAATAATCATTAGCTCTCTCAAGAACATTCCAGTGATCCCTTTAATTCCAGCCATTCATTTTATCTATTTTTTATCCTTGTTCAACTTCCTTCAACCTTGCCAAGCATTGTATTCCATTATCTATTCCCATCAACTTTCCAAAGTATATTAGTTCTTCTGTGCTGATCATTTGGCCTTCTTGAAATTAATTACTGTATCTTCTTTTTCTTGGTCTTTCTCAATGTCCATAGCAGAATTGCTCACCAGCTCTCGAAAGTGCTGGTGGTAACAATGCAATAATTAACATAAATTGAAGAACAAATAATGTTTCTATTTTATATACACTGTTTCACAATTACTAGATTTTTGTAAAGACTGAACAGAATGTTTCACAGTGTGATCTGTCAATTATTATATACAGGAGCATTAAGTTTTAAGTGGTACTATTTAGACTCATAGTTAACAACCAAATAAAGATCAGTATAAATGCAGATTCAGCTGCAACAATTACAGTATAAAGAAACAGTAAAAACAAACTTACTGAAAAGAAAAGATAGTAAGCAAGAAACAAAGAGCTACTATTGTTCCAAGTGCATAAGAATCTTATGTAGATATCCCAGTAAATTAAGCATATATGGAATCAGAGGAAAAGAGCCCTCTGGATCATTGGTAGCTGATTAAAAAAGAAGAAGCAGGTGGTAAACATCAATGGAGAGCTTTCACAAGTAACATATGAGGTTAAAAAGAATCTCCCAAGAATATGTTTCGGAACTGATGCTTTCTAATACATTTAAAATGGAACTGGAATTAACAATAAAGCATTGGGTATTTAAAACAAACATAACAAAAAGCAATGAAGAACTTCAGAAAATTAACTTTAAACTGGCATTGTAATCTAACTTATATTTCAATATGCAAGCAATGGGTATTATGACAACACTGCCCCCTCCCCAACTGTTCAATGAAAACACATAAGCTGGAGTTTGGCAGTTACAAGTTTCACATTGAGGATTAACAGGGAATTAAAATAATACTGCCAATATCATTTTTTAAACAAATCTATGGTGTGAGCACACTTGAAATATTGTGTGAAAAATGTTACTTGTAGAGGTAGAAAAGTTGCAGAAAAAAATATCAAAATGTTTTCTCTGTGATGAATGACAATATTTGTGGTTTTATAGCTTAGGGGAAAAGGTGAGAATATGACAGAAATGTATAATACAATATGCATCTGGAGAAAGTGAATATACCTTTCTCATATAATACTAAAATCCAAATTCATTCTATTAGCTAATGATAGATATTCAGAATAGAAGTATTTTTCTTACAGGACACAGTTAATGTGATTTGTCAATGAAAGAGATCATTACAGGCAGTATTTGGATGGGATAAAAGATGGTAAGACATACTCATAAAGGATAAAGCTATCTACAGATATTAGTGATGTCTGTATATCTTTTATAATAATTATACAAACACTTGTTTTTAATGAGAATATTAAGTACATTTAATTTCTATTTATGCTTCAAAAACCCAGGAATCCGTAAAGTGTTTAAGATTTCTGCAATATAAGCTATAAAATATTTTGCTGAGTTATTTTGCTTCATTGGGAAGTCATTATTCCTTTGTTATTTCTACTAACAAAATTTCCATTATTTAAATGGCTCCTGTTACTAATACATCAGAAATGGAACAGGTCAACAATCCATTCACAACAATTTTCTTCAGGTGTCTTTTTCTAATTGATCGATAGTGATATAATTCAGAATGCTGCATATAATTCCGGATGCTATCCTAGCTGCTACACTAGTTGGGCAAGCAGAGAATGAAGCAGTTCACAATTCAACTACTATCACTTCCTATACTTACATTAATAGATTTTTTTCCATCAGCTGATAACCAAATATTGTAATAATCAACAGCAGATCAACTGTAGGTTAGTCTGCTTCAGAGTGACATGTGAAAGTTTGATTATGAGGAGCAGGAAGAAATCCTGTTTGTATGCTTTCTTTAATGGATACAATTATCAGTACAAAATTCAAATTCCACATTATAAACTGGGTAGTCAGGTTCCTAAAAAAAAAACCCTCTGAAAGAGAACTCTGTTAAATATAAATAAACCATCGCAGAATGGAGTCTAATCACACAGAAATATCCATCACCCTGACCTAGTGGACCACCACTTAAGTATGAACCAGCAGTGTGCTGCCGCTCCCAAAAATGCCAGTGCAGTTCTAGGATGCATCAACAAAGAGATAGCATCAAGTTTGCAAGAAGTGATAGTACTGCTCAATACTGTACCAGTGAGGCCACACTTGGAATACAGAGTCCAGTTCTGATTGGCCCAATACAGAAAAGAAGCCGAGGCCCTAGAAAGAGTGCAGAGAAGAGCAACGAAGATGATAAGGGTTCTGGAAGTTAAATCGTATGACGAATGGTTAAGAGAACTAAGTAGCCTATAGCACAGAAAGTTTAAGGGTGACATGATAGCAGTCTTCCAGTATTTCAGGGGCTGTCACAGAGAAGAGGGGTCAACCTATTCTCCAAAGCACCTGAAGGTAGGACAAGAAGTAATGGTTGCAAGTTCATTAAAGAGAGATCCAATCTATAACAAGGGAGAAATTTCCTGTCAGTGAGAACAATTAATCAATGGAATGGGTTGCCTCAGGTTGTGGGTGCTCCATCAGTGGAGATTTTCAAGAAGAGATTGGACAACCATGTTTAGAAGGGGCGTTGTCTTACCTGAACGCCTTTTCTCAGCAGGACGATGGAGAATCCACCAATGGGTTAGGACTATCTTCCTGCCCAATAAGAGACTAAGTTTGCCAGAGTTAACACGCCTCCTGCTGGGCTGATATCCCAGACACGACGAAGGCGAAGCTGCTGACAATGGACCGCTGTGTTGGCTCTCTGTGCCCCTAACACAGGACCTGACGGTCCTAAGGGGATGGGCGTGGATTCTCCATCGTCCTGCTGAGAAAAGGCGTTCAGGTAAGACAACGCCCCTTCTCCAGCAGGACGATGGAGAATCCACCAATGGGACATACCAAAGCCGAGCTGTCCCCGTGGGAGGGAATCAGTCAGGGCCTGTGTCCCACGTGATGATGCCAGTTGCCGGAGTACCCTCCGGCCAAATGATGCCTCCGCGGAGGCGAATTTGTCCAGCCTGTAATGCCGCACAAAGGGGGAAGGCGAGGACCAGGTCGCCGCCCTGCAAATATCCCCGATGGGCGCCTGCGTAGCCCACGCTGCTGAAGTAGCGGCACTGCGGGTAGAGTGAGCAGTGATACGGCCTGGCAGTGGCAGGGACCGTGCCTGGTAGGCTCGTGCGATGCAGGATCCGATCCACCTGCCAACAGTGGACGAGGAGACAGTCTTCCCCATCGAAGAAGGCTGGAAGGAGATAAAAAGCGCTTCCGATTTGCGGAAGGCAGAAGTCCTCTCAATATAGTGGCGTAACGCCCTACGAACGTCCAAGGTGTGCCACTGGCGTTCTAAGTTGTGAGCAGGCTGGGGACAAAGTCCGGTAGGACCACCTCTTGTGCCCTATGGAACAACGAGTTCACCTTTGGTACAAAGGCCAGGTCCAGTCGAAGGACTACCCTATCGCTGTGAAAGACGCATAGGTCCTCCCGGACTGAGGGAGCAGCCAGCTCCGAGATGCGTCTAGCGGATGTGATTGCCACAAGAAAGGCCACCTGCATGGGCAAGAACTGTAGTGAACAGGTCTCGACCGACTCGAATGGTGGCAAGGTAAGGGCCTGTAGCACCCGTGGGAGATCCCAAGAGGGACAACGGTGAACCACGGGAGGTCTGGTGTTGGTAGCACCCTTGAGGAAGGACCGTACCAGTGGATGCTGGGTCAAAGGAATGGAATCCTAGCACATGAGTACTGTGGAGAGAGCCGCCAGTTGCCTGCGGATGGTATTGGGCGACAAGCCCTTGTTAAATCCCTCCAGCAAGTACTCAAGGATGTGCGAGATAGTGACAGCCGAGATGTCCAGGCGATTCCTGGAACACCAGGCACAAAAACTCCTCCACGAGGAGTCATAAATTCCGTGCTTCGGACATCAAAGTCCTGGAGCGAGTGCCGCCCTGCCGGTTCACGTGGGCCTTTGCAGCCACGTTGTCTGTGAGCACTAGGACGTGTTGACCCACCACCACATCGCTGAAGTGAAGCAGTGTTAGATGAATGGCCCTGAGCTCCAGCCAATTTATGTTGTGACTGAGGTCCATGGGAAACCATCGTCCCTGTGCTAAGTGACAACCCAGGTGCGCACCCCATGCGAACAGACTTGCATCCGTTGTTAAGGTGAGTCTGTTTGGTTCCCGGAATAGGGAGCCTCTGTCTACAGCAGGGGAGAGCCACCATCGAAGGGAAGCCAGAACTCGGGGTGTGACCCCGCCCCTCGGTACGGAGTAGCTCGCCTATCTGGCCTCCTAGTAAGGTGGGCCAACACCTTACGTTTATCCCCGTTCTCAATAAGGTAAGGCTCTAGCGCCTCCCCAAAGAGGCGTCCGTCCCTGCAGGGAGCAGAAGCCAGGTGCCACTTTGACTTCAAATCCGCTTGCCATTGTTTTAGCCATAGAAGCCTGCGGGCTGCAGTATTAGCGGCCATGGAGCGCGCTGAAAATCTGGCGGCATGGAGGGAAGTATCCGCCATGTATTCTGCAGATGCCACCAACTTACCCAGATTCTGATGGGCACGAACCTGATCCGGGGGAAGTAACGCTTGGAGTTCCCTGAGCCAGAGAATTGACGTTCTGGCAAAGAAGGAAGTAGAGGTGGACGCCCGCACGGCCCATGCCGATGCCAGGTGAGACCTGCGGAAAGAGAGCTCGGACTTCCTGTCCTCTGCCCTCAAGGCCGCAGACGTGTCACCTGACACAGTGGAGGAGGAAAAAAGAGAGGTTAGTGGTTCGTCCACCCTGGGAACCTCCAGGAGATCTGACAAGGCCGGGGCTACGGCCATCAGTCTCTTATCAGTTCCCCCCGGCATTGGTAGAGTACCCGGATTTCCCCATTGTTTCCTGATAGTTTCCAGGAAAAAGGGAGGGCAAGGGATATAGCGCTCCGTCACCGTAGGTTCGGAGAAGAGTGGCTTGGGGTCCTGACTAGTTGAGGCAGTCGGCTGCTTTTCCTGCTCCGGCTCAATATTGGCCGACGTGGTGGCCTTTAGCAGGAGGGATCTAAACAGACCCGGGTCAAAGAGGCCTATGAAAGGCGACGGGTCTGGGGCCGACTCCTCATCCTCTGACAGCTGGAAGTCAGTTGACCCATAACCTTCGGAACCAGAGTCCCGTGGTCGGGAGGAATGGTCCGAATAAACGGACTCTGGGTAGTCCGGCCTCTCCGCCCGTGCTTGAGGTGGCACCACGGGCATGACGAACTCCGGCCTGGGGTTCTTGTAGAACGAGGAGGCCCTACCCTGAGCATACGCCTGGGCGATTAATGCCTCAAGCTGCTCAGGCCCAACCCCTTGATGTTCAGGGGGGCGAAGTCCAGCCACTGTGGGCGTGAACGTGGCCTCGGGCGGGGGACGGGGTCTAGCCGGTGAAGCTCCCATTAGGGGGATCAATCCCTTGTCAGAGGACAGAGTAGTACTCTGTGCCATGGGGCCCTGATGGGAAAGGGCCCGCGAGTCAGTGGGAACTGGCAGGGCCGGTTGGGGGTTGAAGAGTGAGCTCTCCTGGGGGGCAAGGGGAACCAAAGGTTGGTCTCCCGCAGACATACGTTGTGCCCTGGAGAACTGCGTCTCCAGAGCCGTGTTACGCCTTTCGGCTGCCTTGTCTGCGGCCCTTGAGGTCTTTTTTCCAGCGATGGCCTTGGACCTGGCCTTGGCCTTTATCCTGCCTGCTGCCTCTAGTTTAGAGGACTTGCGCTTCCCTGAGACGGGAGTGCCGGAAGCGCCCTGTGCAGATTGATTAGCTGCGTCATCAGCCATTGCAAGGGAAGCCTGAGGCCTATTGCAACTCAGGAGCAGGAGCGGATTGCCCAGTTGTTAGTATAGCCAAAGCTGATGAACAGCGTCCGCTCCGGGTTTGGTGCTACACTGAGCGCCCTACTGCCCTAGGCAGAGCTCCGAGAGGCTGGAAACTGCCCAGTGATGCACTGAGGCGTATTAGTCAGGCGTCTTGTGGCGACGAGACCCAATGGGTGAGTCGCAATCGGCAAGTGCCGGCACGCACGTTGACCGATCAGTGGCGGCGATCACCTTGGTGATATGTGCCTGCACACTCCTCTCCTTGTTGGTGGCAGCAATCACCTGAGTGATATGTGCCTGCACACAAAGCCTAGGTGGTGGCGGCGGTGCCCGAAGGCGTGCCAGCTCACGCTAAAGGTGAAATCCTCTCCAAGTTGTGCCCTGGGGTTGGTTGTGCCAGATCAGAATCTGAGCAGGTGACCAATGGCAGCTTTGAAGCTGCAAAATGGCGGCTGTGAGCAGTCCGCAAAATGGCTGCCGCTGCAATGGCAAGGCGGCTTGTTAGGCCTGGGCTAGGCTGAGATAATTCCCTGCAGGGAAGGAGAGGTGAGGTCAGACCTTTGAGCCAATGGCCTCCGTAAGCAGACTGCAAGGTCTTGTGCAGTGGCTGCTGCCTGTTTGGGCCGTCCCTGTCAGGCCTGCAAGGCCTCAGTCGTTCAAAATGGCGGCCGCGAATAGCGCGCCAAGAAAAATGGTCAGAGGCCTCAAATTTGGCAATCAGTTGCAGAGGGCTTGCCCTAAAATGCCCTCCAGTCGCGCCGTGGCCGCTGGGTGATCAAATCACAGCAGTCTCGCCAGAGAGGGCTGAAGGGCCGTGGAGAGGAACGGCCTGGCTGGGCCCGAAGGCCGACGCCACGTAGCGGGGCGGCTGAGGCGAGCTCTGACACTCAGCCTCGAGGAGTCCTGGAGCTTTCCGCAGCGCTTGGCAATTGCGAGCGCGCCCGGAGGCCGACGCTCAGCTGCGCGGGGAGGCCGACGCTCAGCTGCGCCGCGGCTAAATCGAGAGCTCCGACGATCAGCTGATGCGGCCGAGGGATCCCCCTGCTATCAACTGTGAGCCCTTTGCACCTTACAGGAGCTATGGGGGCTTGAGCTGGCCGCCCGCTGCTGCTGCGGCTGGAAATTCGCCGAAAATCAGCTGTGCCCTTCGCCTTTAAACCGGCGGGGCCTGACAATAGCGTCAATAGCCTCCTCAACGGCGTTTGCAAGCCTATTTCAGAGGCTGCAGCCTGTACAGGCCGTCCCTATCGGGCCAGTTAGGCCGTTTTGGTTTTCAAAATGGCGGCCGCGAGTTGCGCGCCGACAGAAAAGGCCTCAACTCGACCAATTTTCAAAGGAGGCTTTCAGAACCGGCGGGGTCTGACAATAGCGTCAATATCCCCGTGCCAAAATCTTTCTGCCCAATGCCAGCGGCAGCGATGTTCGCGTCGCGTAGCGATTTTGAGGGGCTGTGCCGGCTGTTCGCTGTTCTAACGGCTGCTGCAATCGCCGCCTGAGCGCTCCTGGAGGCCGACGCTCAGCTGGGATGCGGCTAACTGTCCCGACGATCAGCTGAGTGATTGCCGGGATCCCCCTGTGGCAGAGCCTCAAGTTTGGAGGGCCTGAGAAGGCCCGTTGCTGGGCGACCCGGAGGCCGACGCTCAGCTGTTTTGGGGCTATGAATTTGCCGAAATCCAATTATCCTTCAAAGTTTGCTTCTGGTTTGCCTAACTAAAGGAGATGTGAGAATCCACCAATAATTAACTATACGACCTGTCCAGAGCCAACACAAACGTCCTAGCTGGGCTGAAGACTAAGTCGTGTTTGGGATATCAGCCCAGCAGGAGGCGTGTTAACTCTGGCAAACCTAGTCTCTTATTGGGCAGGAAGATAGTCCTAACCCATTGGTGGATTCTCCATCGTCCTGCTGGAGAATGGTATAAGGTTTCCTGCTTGAGCAGGAAGTTGGGCTAGAAGACCTCTAGGTTCCTTTCAATCCTATTCTGTATTGACTTTCTGGACACCTACTAGTCACTCCTGCCCTCATCCTTTGTCAATGTTCAGCAACCTCTCAAACTTTTTACTCATGCTTTTTACTGCCTGTCCCAAGTTCAAGCATTTGTCCAGGAAACAGCATATCCTCCAAAATAGTCAAGTTTTGACTTTTATAATGACGCATGCTGCAAATTGTTTTGAATACCTAACAGAAGTTTAAATAGGAAAAAGTGTAAACGAATGTCACCAACCAGAATTCCTGTCTTCCAGATCTCAAGATAAATTACATTATAAATTGCCACACTTTGTTCAACTCTCATCCAATCTCCACCCAACTGGATACATGTCTAGAAGTAACACATGGCTTCAGGTGTTCCAAGTTTCAATTTCTAAAGTGCATAACATTTATTTTATGAGCAATCAAATGAAACAGAAATGTCAGAGTGAAAAAAGAATGAAAAAATGAAAGGTTTTGTGCTTAATAAAGAGTCATTCCAGTGCTTCTCTTCTTAACTTCAGAATAACTACCAATTGATGGAAAATGCAAGTGGGAGGGGGCCTCTTCTTGCTACCTGCAATCTGGCTGTCCACTATGGACAGATGTTCCTTTGCGAGACTAGATATTCCTTTGATCTGAAATTGTTTCACAGTATATTTTTGTTCTTGTTTTATGAGGCATCTTCATTCTAGAAAGCAACGCTTTTATGCTATTTTAATTTGTTTTAAGTTCAACGAATGCTATTGTAGCTCATGTAAAAACATGCACTTATCACTATATACAATAAAGCCAGCTACAGAGACATAATTATATCTATGCACTGAACTTTTAAAAGCAAAATTATTTTTGACTTTTGACTTTTGAATGTGGCTACAATACTGCCTCAGGCAAACAGTATTAAGTTAATGCTAGATGAAGCTACACTGCCAAGCATGCACCAGTATAATTAATCAAATATATTGCCTCCAAGAGGTTATCGATTTCTGGCCATGACACATTTTCCTTATGCAGTGTTGGTGTCTCAAATGTGCTGGCATGCATTTTTCAGTGACTAAGCCTTAATCCATCTTCCTGGCTCCTTGCCACTGACGCACTGACATCTGCAACTACTCATGTCTGACAGTCTCATGCATGAACTATGTGGCTTCAGAGTTGGACAAAATTAGTACAGGAGTTTTTCAGTATACTCTGAGCATAATCAAAAGCAGATAAGTAAGGGGACCAATTTTCAGAGGATAACATACCTATTACAAATATCATTATGTAAAATTATATACATACTATCTTATGGTAAGACTGCAGCAACGTGAAGTATATTCATTCAAAGAATTAAATGTTAATATTTTGTACAATGCTAATTATTATTATTTAGCGTTTTATGAGAACATGACAACAGAGAAGCAAATATATGCAATGCTAATATAATATACGGGCAGAATCACAAGCCTGGGACAGTGTGTTAAACAAACCACAATAAAAATATTGTTACATTATTAACATTAATAATTCTATCTGCCCCTTCCCCATGTTACATATTGTTAGGTTATATATAATATACTGTAATACACATACCATGTATCACATATACATACAATACGTAAGATATTTAAAAAACTCCAACATTTTTGTGAAGCTTCTCGATGCTCATTTCTAAATAGTTCTCCTATGAAATAAAGAAAATGATTTTTTCTATTTGACAGATGAAGATCCTGAGAAGAACAGATGGGCAGTCAAGCACCATATCTAAGGCTACGGCTGGCATGATAACCAGTCATTTCAATGGAATGTTTTCTACATGTTATTGTCAAAGCATACTTCTGAAACAGTAACAGTCCAACCACAATCCCAAATGCATTTATAAGCAGTTCCAACTTATCTAGTACCATTACATTACTGGATGCCTATGTAAAATTGGAATGGGATAAAACCTTAACTTTTCTGGTCTGTCCCAAAAATGCTTTTTCAAAAGGCAACTAGATTTTCTTTGTTTTTCCTTGAAGACGTTTTGCTTCTGAAGAACTGAAGAAGCTTCTTGGATGAGAAGCGAAATGTCTTCTGCCTCTTTTTCTCAGTCCCACCAATATTTACAAAACAAAGAACTTTGCCAAATGTGTAACATTGCTCATAATATGAGACACTTGGGAGATATTTGTGAAGGCTTAAATTAAATGTTTTCCAATAACAACATGAATAATAATGATTATTGGCAGAGCTAATGCAATTTAGTATAAGTATTTGGCCCAAAAATGGTTTAGGGTCCCAGTTACTGTAGGATGGTAGAATCGCTTTTGAACTTAACAAAAGATCCAAATAATAACTCTTCTTCAGTTGCATTTATTTTTATCTATTTGGTATTGAGGGGAAGGAAGATATTGGTTTCTGGTTCTACTACTACAGAAAAAAGTACACATCTGCATGCACCAAGGGTAGAAATAAAACTCATAAACATAATCAATCTACTTTCACTTTCGCCCATAAACAACTACTTCCATTATTGTTAAAGATACATTGACTTACACTGACATGTATATAGCAGGCTTTGTATAGAAAAATTGTTATATTAAACATGATGGGGTGATGTTAATATCTGCTTATCACAGAAATCTCATTGGGGCTCATTTTAGCTTGTATTTGTTTAGGTTTATTACTATTGTTTTTTTATGACTATAATACAGAGGTTCCCAACCTTTTGGGCACCAGGGACCAGTTACGTGGAGAGAGGTTTTTCCGCAGACCGGAGGGTGCGTGGTTTTGTGTGCTGCCTACATCCTGCGGATGGGCTTTGCTTGTTTGTGCGGACTGGTTGCTGGCATGCTGCGGCCCGGTACTGGTCCATGGACCGGGGGTTGGGGACCCTTGCTATAATAGATTTAGCTACTATGGTATTTCACTTTAATTTAGGCAATTGTTATTCATTATATGTCTTGTTGGGCCTGCTATATGTCCAGGTAAAACAGAAAGCAATTAAAATTAAAAAAGTAAATCTGAGAATTACCCTCCATTATGAACTAATACTTTTACCCACAAAAGCAAATAATTAGATTACATAGTTAGGCAACCCATGAACTAGATGTCAAACAAAGTAGATATTTTTTTACTCTTAAAGTACCCTTGCATGTTTTCATAAAACTGATATTTATTTTGTATTAAAAAAGAATTGTTAACACTTTAATTCCATGCAGAGACAAAAAGGCAGAAGATAACAGTTGTGCAGATTGCATCACTCTGGGAAGTGGCTTCTGCCACTCCCAAAATGGCATCTACTTCCAGGATGTCACCATGCCCCTCTGCACATGAAGGCCGTGTGGCAGATCAATCAGTTGTCCTTCCCAAAGGTGATCTTCAGAAAAGGTAAGTGAAGAGAGGGAAGATGGGGGGGGGGAGGAGGCTCAAAGATATGGGACCCAATGGGGCAGGAAGCAGGTCCAAAGGACTCAGCAGAGCGGGAGGGAGTAGGACCACTGCAGTGTCCCTGCGGTCAGTCATAAAGGCATGCGGATTGCCAAGTGCCTGAATTTTGTTGACGTGACCACAAGGGTGGTGCCGCAGCTGACAACTTCAGGTACAGGTCGTAAGTCCCTCTGTTCAGAACTGTTGAAATTTCTAACAGCTGCTGAATGAATGGTAGGAAGGACTGTTTAAATACCAGTTTTAACTAGTATACCAGTTTTTAACTAGTATTGTGTCACGTATGTCAATTTAGATCCTCTCACATCTGCACATATACAGAACCCCCTGAACATATACAAAAACATAAAATTTATTGTAAAAAGCAACCACAAGTTTAATATAGTATAACAATATTAAAACATTCCAAAGAAGTTCCTGGAATGGTTTGCGCATAGAAGCTAATTCAACCAAATGTGGAAATTGCCAACACAAGTTATATCCTTAGGTTGCAAGTTTACAATGGCTTGAACATATTTTTAGTTACTCCCTAAATCATCTTAACCTTGATTTGGCAGAGATTTCTGGTTCATCAAGGCAAAGTTCTTAAACTCAATTCAGCAAAGAAATTTTCTGTTCATCAAGGTAGAATCCTGATTTAGAGTATTTGTCTCTTGTCTGTTATGAATACTTATTAATTGCCAATTGAAAAGTTTATACTCCAGATAAACATTAAGTCTCCCTGGTCACTCTTCTGCAACCAGCCTAACTTTATTAAAGTACACAATATGTATTTTAATATGAAAATACTATCTGTTAAATAGGAATTTAATCTACTTAGCAAAAAAGCCATTAGCTTTAGGTGCAAACTGATGCAAACTAATCTAGGAGAATGTATTGTTACATCTGCCTGAATGATATTCTATTCTTTTAATAAATTACCACTGCCAAATAGGAACAGCCAAAATGAACAGTGTTAAAATTAGCAAACTCATATAAGAGGATCATCAGAATGGGAGAATACACTTACATTTACAAAATCATAGAATCAGAAAATGCCATTTAAGGGATTGAGTCTCTGTCCAGCCTCTCCTTGATCACATCCAGTAAAGGAGATCCTACAATCTTTGTTCCACTGACAAACTGTTGTTACCATTAGGAAGCTTTTTCTAACATTCAAGTGGCCTTTGGCAAGACTAATGCGGCATTGTCTTTGCTGACCTTTTCTGCCGACATTTCTTGTGTTCAATAAATTCTGAATGAAGCTACTAAAATAAATTTATTGTCTATTGTCTACTGACCATATTAACCCCATTCCTAAGGCTGTGCATTTGCACATAAAATTTGACAGATTTCACTGAAAAACAGCCATAACAATAAAACTTCTTCATATTCTTCCAATTCAGCTTCCTCAATATGCATATAGATTGAATAAATATGAGAGTAATACAGCCTTGTTTCACTTCTTTTGCTATGTTCTGTTTTGCTATGTTCTATCTGGATTCTGGCTTCCTGACTTATGCATGAGAACAGTGAGTTGTTCTGGAATTCCAATTTTGCTAAGCATGTTCCAAATTTGAAATGATCAGAACAATCAAAGGTCTTTCTATAATCAATGAAACACATATTGACTTCTTTCTTATATTCTTTGATTTTTTTTCAATTATCCACAAGCATCAACAATAAAGTTGCCTGTTCCTTGGCTTTTTCTAAAACCAGCTTTAATACCTGGCATTTCCCTTTAATCTATATTTAATGGTACTATGCATTATTTTGCTAGCATGTGTAATTAAGGGCATTGCGTGATAGTTTATACACTGTGTTAATTCTCTTTTTTTTTTTGGTATTATTCTGTATAGACTGACCTCTTCCAGTTCATTGACCACTGTTTCATTCTCCACTTTTACTGCCATAGTTTGCTAACAATTTGTAATGATACTTCTTCTGTTGCTTGCTGTCTATATCTATATCTTGCTTCTATCTATTCCTGAAGCTTTTTGATTTGGTAATGACTGGAGTATGATCTAACTTAATCTTTTAATACTAAAAAAGTTCTTGTAAGTATGCAATATCTTCTATAATCCACAATTTTAGCCTACTTTATCATACCTTAACTTGTTCTTCTCTTTCAAATTTCAATCAAACTTTTAGCAATCATTTTATTTTATCATTTTAGCAATCACAGGTTCATCATTTGTACACAATTCTGTTTCAAAATCAGTCTTACAATATCCAACACCGTACATTGTTTTATCTACTCTAAATCTTTCTGATAACTGTAATAAGAAAACCATTGACAGCTATGACCCTCTGCCATTAGTTGCTCTCTTGATGTTATTTTACATTCCCTTTGACAGAATTTTAGCATCTTGTTATATAACCATTTTGGTTTGACTATTATTCCATATTCTCAGTATAGTACATTTACCATAATGATTTTTAAAATCTACATTAACCTTGAATTTATTGTACCACAAATTCATGATATATCCATGCCAACCAAATCTCAGGTCATATCCTTCTATCTCTGAAAGTCTTCTATTTCTTAGCAAAATCCACTCTTTTATCCAAACCAAAAAATAAGCTGTAAAATACAATTTCAAATCAGGTAAATCCAATCTTCCACTTTCCTTTGAACCTTGTAACACAGAGTGTTACTAAATTGGTTTATAATTGTTTGTGATAATTGTGATGAAGTTTGGAAATCATCTTTATATATTTCTTTTGTCTTTATTATAGTCTTACTTTTTTTTCTTTCTTCTGTTCCTTTTTTTCTTGTGCTTTTTACTCCTTTCTATTGTCTTTTCTTTCTTTAGTTTGTATTAGATTTTACTATTATAATCAAAATTCTTTATAAAAATTATGCATATAATAAAATAAACACCATTTGTATTGCAAAAGTTCCTCAACTCTTCCTTAGTAGCATGTTGAGTGCCATTTGTCATTATATCATCAATCACTTTATATTTATTGACTGCAGTATTTTCTTGATAAAATACAGGAATAGTTTATCATTGGATTCTTCTGCTCAGTATGAAATTAGGCTTTTGCCACTGTCTCAAAAGTGACCATCCACATCTTCCTAGACCACTACTGCCCTGTGTAGAAGTCTGGTTGCTTTAGCTTGAAGCTGGGATGATCTTCACATCTTGTATAAACCTGCTGGGAAAATATACCAGCAGCATTCACTCATCTCTCCTAGGAACATCCTCCATCATAATGTGGCAGCATTACAGGACTTGAGATAATCAAACATCATGCCAATTTATTCATTTGTTTAATAAATCCAACCTTCCTAGATTCACACAGCCTCAAAACTAAATCAAATAAGCCAAGCAGTGACTTAGCACAATACCCAAATCTCTGGTACAAATGTTAGTATATAAGGAAGGAAGAATTGGAGAGATTAAATGCAGAGTCAGATGTTTAAATGACACAATGTGCATTTGGATTTTATAAGCCACTCAGAGTCTATTTATTTTATAAATAAATACAATTTAGGGTTTGTTGCTACTAAGATTTGTACACAACTTGTGTTTGCAAGACATTTTACCATTAACAAACCATGAACAGATGGTTTGGGAGCTAAACGAGTACTGTTCAGGGCAGGAGCCTGCAGAGACAAAATAAGCAACAGGACACTATATCTACTAACGAAGTAGAGGCATCAGAAGAATTATAGGCTTTTTCCAAAATGACAAAAGCAGTATGATGTCGTAAGTATCATCCTTTTGTATATGATTTGTGAAATGTGCTTATTAGTGCAACAAAACTACATCTGAGTTTCTAGATGTAATATCTTGAATATTTATACTTTTTAGATCAGTTGCTACAGAGTACGCAGAATAAGGAACTGGTGATTCAGGTTTGGGGGCTTCCAACATAACAATTCAAAATTGTCAAAAATGTTTATTCATTATTTGAAGAAACACTGTATTTCCTCTTTCTAAAGCTATATATAGTTCAGACCATAAAACAGCTACTTGAGGTTGATTTTATGATAATGTGGTCTCTGTCTAATGTGAAGCAATCAAAAATCACCATAAGGTGAATTGAGGACAACATTTTTGGAAATGCATATGGTATGCCACGTTTTTCATTCCGAAGAATCAAACGCAGCAGAAAGCATAACAGTTTAGGATCATTAGACTCCGACAATCAACAACAGAATTGCTGTAGAAGGAAATATGAAAAAAAAATCCCCCCCCCTTTAATTATTAGGACTTGTATTAGGTAAGTACCTGTCAGTAATTAGTCATCAGATTGAATGTAAAATTACCACCTTGTAATTTTTTCAGGTTTCTCAAAGAAGAAAATATACAGAAGTAAGAGATTGGATGCTTGCAGGAATGGCAAGGAAGTGGTGGGAAGGGGCGTTGTCTTACCTGAACGCCTTTTCTCAGCGTGATGAATGGAGAATCCACCAATGGGTTATCTTGGACCTCCTGCCCACTTAGACCAAAACAATCAAAGCTGCCATGCCTCTCTGGTTGAGGGCACGCCCCCAGTTTCGAAAGGGCGAAGCCAATGACTGTACGACGTGTTGGCTCCCAGACCCTAAACACTGGACCTGACTGCGTCCAAGGGATGGGTGTGGATTCTCCATTCATCACGCTGAGAAAAGGCGTTCAGGTAAGACAACGCCCCTTCTCCAGCGTGAAAGAATGGAGAATCCACCAATGGGACTTACCAAAGCCCTACTGTCCCAATGGGAGGGGAGCAGACTGGGCCAGTGTCCCTGCCGCCGGCACCACCTGTTGCAGTACCCTGCGGCCAAAGGATGCCTCCGCCGAGGCAAACTTATCAAGGCGATAATGGCACACAAAAGGGGAAGGCGAGGACCATGTCGCCGCCCTGCAAATGTCCTCAATGCTGGCCTGTGTGGCCCATGCTGCTGAGGTAGCAGCACTGCGAGTAGAATGGGCCGTCAAGTGACCTGGAACTGGTAAAGAAGATGTCTGATACGCTTTGGAAATACAGGCCCTAATCCACCTGCCAACGGTAGAGGAAGATACCTTCTTACCCTTGGAGGCCGGGTGGAAGGAAACAAAAAAAGGCCTCAGATCTACGAAAGGACTCCGTCCGCTTGACGCAACAGCGCAATGCCCTGCGAACATCGAGAGTGTGCCATTGCCTTTCCAAAGTATGAGACGGATTAGGACAAAAGTTCGGTAACACGATCTCCTGTGCCCTGTGGAAAATGGTGTTCACCTTAGGAACGCATGAGGGGTCCAGGCGTAGGACCACTCTGTCCGTGTGAAAGACACACAGGTTTTTTCTGACAGAAAGAGCTGCAAGCTCCGAGATGCGCCTAGCCGAGGTAACTGCAACCAAGAAAGCAACCTTAAGAGACAAGGACCTAAAAGTGCAGGACCTAAGGGGGTCAAAAGGCGCCTGAGTAAGGGCCTGAAAGACCCGGGGCAAATTCCAAGAGGGATATCTATGTACTACCGGCGGTCTACTGTTGGTGACCCCTTTTAGAAAGGATCGTACCTTGGGGTGATGGGCCAGTGGCTCTAAGGTGTCACAGGTAAACACCGTGGCTGGAGCCGAGATCAGTCGGCGAATAGTGTTGGGCGCCAAGCCTTTATCAACACCCTCCAACAAATAGTCTAATATCCGTGGAATGGTTACCTCTGAGATAGCTAAGTGATTGCTGTCACACCAACGGCAGAAATATCTCGAAGTGGAGTCATAAATGCGATTGGTCGCCGGTCTCCGGGAGGCCTGAATCATAGAAATCACTCCCGAGGAATAAGATTCTTGGGTCAAGGCCCTGCGTTCAAGTGCCAAGCGGCTAACTGCAGCCACTGAGGCTCCGGTTGTTGTATGGCCCCCTGCACTAGGCGAATCCGATTTGGAGGAATCCTCCATGGAGGGACCATGGAGAGGCTCACGAGGTCGGCAAACCACGGTCGTCTCGGCCAGTGCGGGGCAATGAATATGACCTCTGCCTGTTCCTGCAATACCTTCCTGATAACTGCTGGGATCAGAGGGAGAGGTGGGAAGGCATACAGTAGTCCCCCTGGCCAAGGGCTGCGAATAGCGTCCGTCCTCTCCGCCCCCGGAGAGGGGAACCTGGAACAGAATCTTTGAAGTTGGGAGTTCGCCGGAGAGGCGAATAAGTCTAGGACCGGCAACCCGAATCTGTCCGATATCTCCCTGAAGAGATCCGGATGTAGGCTCCATTCCGAATGGTCCACTGATGCCCGGCTTAAAAAATCCGCCTGACGGTTTGCCTTCCCTGAGATGTGTTCGGCTTTCAGGGAGAGGAGATTGCTTTCTGCCCAAGACCCCAATAACATGGCCTCGGCCATGAGAGATCGGGATCGGGTACCGCCCTGACGGTTCACATGGGCCTTTGCCGCCACGTTGTCCGTGAGGACTAGCACGTGCTGCCCCGCCACCTGGTTGCAGAGGTGGCGAAGGGCCAGATGAATGGCTCTCAGTTCCAGCCAGTTGATATTGTGTGCCAGATCTGCTCTGGACCACCGACCCTGAGCCAACTGAGATTGGAAATGGGCCCCCCAACCAAACAGACTGGCGTCTGTGGTCAATGTCAGCCTGCTGGGCTCCTTGAATAGTGACCCTTTTGCCACCTCTGGGGAGGCCCACCACAGAAGGGATCTTAGGGTCTGAAGGGGGACCCGTACCCTTTGGTTGGAAGAGCTTGTGCCCAGTCTTTGGAATGGGAGCAAGAACCATTGAAGGTGTCTGGAGTGTAGCCTGGCCCAAGGCACTATCTCTAGGCAAGATATCATCTTTCCCAGTAACTGGGAGAAGACAGCCAGTGTTGCTACACGCTCCCTGCGGATCTTGAGAACCATGTCTCGAATGTCGTCTTGTCCGTCTCGAGATAGATAGACCCGGCAAAGGTCTGTGTCTGTTATCGCGCCCAAGTGTAGTAGGCGTGTTGCGGGAGTCAATTGACTCTTGTGAAAGTTGACTGAGAAACCGTGACCCTGGAGGGTCCTTATGGTGAGGGCCAGTTCCGCTTGGGCGGCCAGAGCGGAGGACGACTGGATGAGAATGTCGTCCAGGTAACATTGGACGCGCACCGATACTAGTCGTAGGTGTGCGGCAAGTACCGCCAGGATCTTGGTGAAGACCCTGGGCGCTGGGGATAGGCCGAAGGGGAGGGCCCTGTACTGGTAATGATTGTTGGAATAACAAAACCGGAGATATTGCCGATGGTTTGGATGAATAGAAAGTCCCCCCGTCGTACGCTTGCCAAGATGGACCGAAGCGTCTGCATTTGAACTTTCGGTACGACAGGTGAGAGCTCAGGCCCTTGAGGTCTAGTATCGCCCTCCATCCCCCTGAGGCTTTTGGAACCACGAATAGGATGGAGTAAAAACCCCTGTTTCAGCTGATCGACTGGAACCCGTTCAATGGCTCGTATGTGCAATAGATGCCGGATGGCCTCCCCCAGGAGGGTCTTCCTGACTGGCTTCCTGAGGAGGGGACAGGAAACAAGGCGCCAGGGTGGCCTGGCCACGGACTCCAGAGACAGCCCGTCCCTGATGGTGCTTAGCACCCAAGAGTCCGAGGTGGTGGTCTCCCATTGGTGGAGAAAGTAAGTTAGTCTGCCGCCTATGGGAGCTTCCCTCCCCGAGTCACCTGGATCTACGGAAGGGGCGGCCGCCTCTGCCTCGAAAGGGTCTCTTACCCTGAGCCTGCTGTCTGTATCTGTCCCTGTCCCTGGACCGGTCAAAAGAACGGTCCGAGCCTGCGGGAAATGGCCGGGCGACCTGTGCTGAGGCCGAATCTGATCCCGTCCGAAAGGGCTGCCGACGGGTGTACGGGGAGAAACGACGGCCTGGTCTCCTGGAAAGGTGGTAGAGAACCCTTCGTTTCTCCTTGTTTTCGACTCAGTAGGGGGTCAGGACCTCCCCAAAGAGGCGGGCACCGCGGTACGGGGCGGAAGCTACGCGCCATTTGTGTCTAGTCTCAGCCTTCCAATTTCTAAGCCATAGAAGCCTGCGTGCGGAGACGTTGGATGCGATGACCCGGGCAGAAAATCTTGCCGCCTGCAAGGACACGTCCGCCATGTACTGTGATGCGGCCATGAGCTTTATCAAGTCCTGGTGGACTCTTACCTCTTCCGGGGAATTCTAGCCTGCAATTGGCGGAGCCACATAAGAGAGACCCTGGCGAAGAATGAGGCCGGGGTAGAAGCTCTTATAGACCAAGCTGAAGCTTGGTGTGTCCTGCGGAAAGAAGCCTCGGATTTTTTATCCTCAGGCTTCAACGCCTCCACCATATCTCCAGGTACCCTGGAATCAGAATATAAGGGTAGTAAGGATTCATCAACCTCAGGCACCTCCAGGGCCTCATTCAGAGCTGGTTCCGTGTCAATCAGCCTGCAGTCTATTCCCCCAGTAGAGGGGGGGGAGCACCTGGGGCCTCCCATTGACCCCTAATGGATGTTTTTTTTTATTATTATTATTATTATTATTATTATTATTATTATTATTATTATTATTATTATTATTATTATTATTATTATTATTATTATTATTATTATTATTATTATTATTATTTTAAACATGGGGGGGCAAGGTATATGTTTGTGTAACACCACTGGTTCTAAAAGCAGCGGATCCGTGTCTTGGCCAGGAAGCTGTTCAGGCACCTGTTCAGGTACCGAAGGCTGAGCCGACTGTATCCTACCAGTCGCACATTTAGGGGACTTACGCTTTCCATGTCCACTGGAGGTGGTAGCCTGTGGCTCGGTGTTATCTGCCATTGTAAAGCGAGAGTGTTCAGTGGGGTGCTGAAGCGTCTCGGTCTGCAAGAGATGCGGCTGTTCCCCACCTGAGTGGGACTTGCCTCCACGTGGATCAGTGATGGTCCGGCCCACCGGCAAGCGCAGACTCACACTTAGCGACGGCTGTCGCGGGTCACCAGCGATAATGAGACTGAGCGTGAGACCTACTTTGAGGCCAATGTCGCGCTTAGTGACGGGATCAACACGTGTCTCACTTAGTGACGGCAAGCTCAGTATTGACCGTTCACTAGATGCAGACTGTGGCAGCAGGCTATGACTGGCAAGGCCCATGTAAATGTGGCTTCTGGAGCCTTAGGGTCCTGAAGTCCCTGTTCCTCTTCAAAGAGGGAAAGGAGTTCCTGATAAGGACCAGTTGAAGGAGCCCCTTCTAAAGCCCGCTCTGGTGACCATGGGGCCTGAGGCTCAGGTTGAGGGCCACAAGGGAGTGCCACCATTGTGGTAGGGGGCGGCTTAACCGTCTCCCCTACAGCCAGTTATTGCGCACGTGAGAACTGTCTCTCCAGGGCACGATGCCTACGAATGGCCTGTTTGTCGGCCGCCTTGGAGGCTGCTTTCTTTGGGCCGGCCTTGGCCTTGGCCTTGATTTTTGCGGCTGCCTGACTAGAGGACTTACGCTTTCCGTGCCCACTGGAGGTGGAAGCCTGTGGCTCGGTGTTATCTGCCATTGTAAAGCGAGAGTTTTCAGTGGGGTGCTGAAGCGTCTCGGTCTGCAAGAGATGCGGCTGTTCCCCACCTGAGTGGGACTTGCCTCCACGTGGATCAGTGATGGTCCGGCCCACCGGCAAGCGCGGACTCACTTAGCGACGGCTGTCGCGGGTCACCAGCGATGATGAGACTGAGCGTGAGACCTACTTTGAGGCCAATTTCGCGCTTAGTGACGGGATCAACACGTGCCTCACTTAGTGACGGCAAGCTCAGTATTGACCGTTCACTAGATGCAGACTATGGCAGCAGGCTATGACTGGCAATGCTCAATGGCTGTGATTGTGTTTAAAGACCTGGGACTCTCAGGCAATCTCTCATCCAAGTACTAACCAGGCACAATCCTTCTTAGCTTCTAAGATCAGTCAAGCTCAAGAAAATGCTGCCACCTGCTGAGGCTGGCTTGCATATACAATAAGAGGACCCCTATGTCCCTTGTGGCCTTTTGAGTCTATGTTTGAGTGAACTGAGATGGGCCAAGGGAAAACGAAAGTAGGCTGATCGGCCTCTTCTTAGTCAGGAGAAGGCCGGCCTGAAAGCTGGTGAGGTGGGAAGGTGAAACCGAAACTAATTCAGTCTGTGCTCCACGCAGTCCAAAAACGGAGGCCGCAACTCACAGGTAAATTTGGGCACCCTGGGACAGCTGGAGAATAGGGAGCAGCCCCCTTACATCCACAGCTCTCCCAAATTGACCCAGCACCTCACAGGCTTGTAATAAAGCAGCCGATCGGCCTAAATTTCCAAGGCTCTAAGCAGTCCGGAGAGGGGGGGGAATGCACTCCCACCCCCAGGGGACACCCCCCAGAGAAGCCTAGAAGGCTAAACAAGCAAGGAGAAGTAGGAAAAAACCGATTGGGATCGGCAGCCGCGACGATCAGCTGTGGGGGGGAACATAAATTCAACGAAAAGGCACTCACAAAGAATAAAACCTTTTTTCCCTTCTAGAACAGCGCTGATCCCAGTGCTGTCCAGAGGAGAAAAAACAATGAAGAATCCACCAATGGAATAGTTTTAAATAAAGCCTCATTCTCAAATAGATTTAAATAAAGCCTGATTCTCAAAATAGTTTTAAATAAAACCTGATTTTCAAATCGCTGGGAGCCAAAACTACCACGTCTGTCTGGGCTGAAGACCAAAACGAAACTGGGGGCGTGCCCTCAACCAGAGAGGCGTGGCAGCTTTGATTGTTTTGGTCTAAGTGGGCAGGAGGTCCAAGATAACCCATTGGTGGATTCTCCATTCTTTCACGCTGGAGAAGAAGGAAGATTATTAGAACATTCCTGAGCTTGTCCCATAGCCTCATAACTCTCCACCTCCATATTCACAGGTGCAGATGACTGAACAAAGCAGTAATTCTGATTTGGCTTCATCTGGGTTTCACATTCCTTTGAGCTCAGCCCCCATGTGATCTCATCTCTCTAGCCGTATAATGCACAATCAAGCAGTTGCTTCTCTTAAATGCCCCAGGAATGACTCTATGTCACATGTTTTCCCAGATGAAATCCCCAAATAGGCTCCTGGGTCTAGAAAAGAATTTTGGCAAGTCAACCTAACTTCAAATTATTGTAAATAAGAAATCTGGCAAACTGCTTCTTTAGATACACAAACCATTAAGGTAGGATTTTTTTAAATTTACATGTTTAAACCACCCAATAGCTGAAGCTCTCTACAATAAAGCACACTAAAAACTATTTGAATAAAAACAAACACAGTACATAATGTCAACACCAAATAAACTAGGTGGACATGAGGCTGCCATCCAAAACTAAAACCTTAATTTAAGTACAATTAAAAGCCAGAAACAAAGGCTGGGAAAATAGAAAGGTTTTCACCTAGTATCAAAATTATGTTACTATGGGTGCCAGTCAAGCCACTCTCAGGAGGAAATTCCATAAATGGGATGCTATTGCAGAAAAATTTCCCCAATAAAGGCCCACCTCATCTCCTTTGATAAGGTGACGGACAGAGGGGCCTCATTGGATGATTTTAAGCTTTGGGTTATATAACGGGAAGAAGGGATAACTTTGCGAACAAGTGGAAGAACTACAACAAAAACAAAGGAAAGAATTTTGAGTATAGGCCAGAAACTGTAACCTGAGTAAGTAAGTGTTGCAGACAAGCCCCCCCTCTTGCCCTCTCTCTCTCATATTTCATTAGACTCCTACAATAGAATAAATGTATAACAAATTAAAAAATAAAAATAAGAAAAAGATAGGAAAGAAGAAAAAAAGGAAAGAAATGAAAACCCCTCAGAATTTTAACTTCTGCCTTTCTTTCTATCAATTGCAATCTTACTCTTTTCCCTTTCTCTTTAACCTTAATCCCCAATACCATAAATCATCAGTTCCATCTTCTTTCAGTAAAAAGTTCATATAAAGCTTCCAGTATTTTTAAAAGAGTCCTTATTCTTTACATTCTCAAAGTACTACAAACTGCTAGAGAGAATCTAGAGGAAAAAGGTATATAGTCTGCTTGTATAATGTGATATTATGTTCACGATTTTCAATAAGGTATGTTTACTACATGATTTCTTACATTTTCCTTTATTCCAAGCATTTCAAATATTCTAAGAAGTAGTCTAAATTAAATTCAAATATATTTGATCATAGATAGAGTCAGATAACCCTTGACCCTGGCAACAGTTTTCAGCTGTGAGCCCTCTTTGATTGTGTTACTCAAGTTGGCACAACTCTAAAAAAGCAATCATTCATTAAAAAAAAATCAATCTCTCATAAAAATAATTAAGTAGACAATAAAATATGTGTATGATTTTTTTTTTTAAAGGAGGGGGAAATATCAAATATCAAATCAAACTGTATCAAATCTATCTTGAGATCCTGCTCACTGCATGGCATTGGCCTAAATACTGTAGCTAATACCATCCCAAATATTCTTTTCTTTCCACCAAAATGTTGCCCATTCAATATAGATGAACACTTAACCAGAATCTAGTGCATAATTTGCAACATTTTAAAATGGCAAATCAAATCCTAAAGTCATCTTTCAATTTTACATTCTAGATTTTTCTTACATATACAACTCAAATTTACAGAAGTATTATTCTGTAAATTATTAGAGAAGAATTATTAAGCAGAGAAACTCTTAAGAAATAATAAAATCTCAGGAGAATGATAATGGAATGGTAATAAACGTTGCCACCCTTTCTAATATTGTTCCAATGTACTACACCACAGAAAACTTCAATGTAGTTTATATTTTATTTGGCAATAATCAGTTTTCTTTTAAAAAATTAAGTGCATGTTCAAAGAAGTACATGAAAAGGATGTAGCCTGGAACAGATGGCTTAAGGATGCCAGAATGAACTGATGCTTCCTGCTGCTGGAAACGACAGAGATGGAATGTATGGCTGCCAAACTAGCTTAGCTTAAGGTAACAGACCATGAGCTGATGCAAGGAGGGCAAGGTGGTAAAGAACAGCATCAATCCGCTTAAATTACTAGTATACTTTATAGGCTGTCCTCAACTTAAGGTTTGTAAAGCAATTCTAGCGTGACTGCATTTAGGGTGCTTGGCAACTGGCTCATATTTATAAATGATTGCCAAGTGCCCACAATCATGTGATCGCCATTTGCAATTTTCTCTGCCACCTTCCATAGAAAGTCAATGGGAAAGCTGGCAGGGAAGACAGCAAGCAGAGGGGAAGGATGGGAGTTGGATTTCTCCTTCATGCATGACCGCTTTGCTCACCGGCTGAGATTCCAATCCCAATTATTATCATAAGTTGAGGTGTAGCTGTACAAACAGCTTTTTTACTGGCTCTTCACATCTACATCTAACAATAGAGGGGTTCTGAAAACCCTTCACAAAAATGGGCATCTTTTAGGAAGCAGACATTAAGAATCAATACTAAAAGCAATCCAAGGTAAAAATAGTTTATAGGGAACATGTAATTTAGAAAACACAAGATTTGAGGGTATCTGTTCCTAAATCACACAAAGAGAAAATGATAGAGAATCCTGATTTTATATATCCATTATCTTTAACTGATTTTCCAAAAGATTCATTGATGAAATAAATCATGAGTGATAAAGTTTGGAGGAAGGAATGCCCAAAGAAGGTAGAACCAACTTAGTTTTCAAAAGATATTACAGTAGATGTGATCTGAATTTCTATCCTTATAACCATTATTTCTTTTTAATAATAATTTTTATTATCATTTACAAATATAAAAATAAAAAACTAGAACTAAGGAAAAGAAAAAAGTAAAAGTTCAGAAAAGAATATTTAAAAAGGAAAATTAAGAAATAGTAAATAATAAAAAACCAATAAAAAGAAAAAAGATATGAAGAAATGACTTCTCCCTTCATCAAGACAAATGCAATTTCAAAACTTCCAACTTTCTCTAATATTATAACAAAAGTTATTTTCCTTGCATATCTCATTGCTCATCTATAAATAAATTTTAAAGTCTTGTCATTCAGTCATAATCAGAAAAATTCTTTAGAAGTTACCAGCAACGGCAACATCTATATTTTAACCTTATTCAAATAAGCTAATTTTATAATATTCCTTTACTTTTAACACCATAACTTATCACTTTCTCTAAAAATACAACCAAAAAAATCTTCTCACATCTTATTGCTTATCTATAAACAAATCTTTAAAGCCTAATCACTGAGTCCTAATCAAGAATATTCCATTAAGAGCTACTAGAAAGTACTGTACATCATATATATTTTAAAGCTGACCAAGTAGGTCAAGTTTATATTCCTTCCTTTTGCTTTTAAAATCTTGATGTTTATTCCCTTTAAATAGTTTAAGATTTCTTTTTGTTTTCTCTGTCTTTTCTCAGGATTTATTTATTAAATTTATATGGCTGCCCATTTGCTCACAGCGACTCCTTCATAAGCCTAACACATTTCCTTTGTAAGTCCAAGACAAGAAATTGTCCAAGTCATTCTTCTGATTTATTATTTGTGTGTCCTTATAACCCTTATTTCTATTCTTATAATCCAGCTGCTTTAGGTGACATTTTCCCCTTTTCTTAGGTCGTGCAATTTTACTCTAGCATTTCTCAGCAACTAAATTGCTATTACCATACCCCTGGCAGAACTTATATTTTGAAATGAGTATCCAACAGGCAATCCAATTAACTTTGAAATCTCACTTCAAAGACAGAGTCAATGACTGAACCTCAAGAATCTGGCTGCACTGTGGTCCTCTCAGTGGTATTAAACTGTTGATTTGTTATGTATTACAGCACTTAACTACAAGGTATCAGAACATATCCATTGCACAAAGTGTCAAGTTGTTACAAAATCTGAATTCTATCTTATTTTCTGAGTGGGCAACAGAAGGAGAGTAGATGAATTATGGTAAGAGGAGAATTTTTGGAAACACAGTTTTTTATGGTGACGAGGTTTCTAGGTGTACTATGCATAAAAAAGAATACATTCTAACACAAGAAAACCATACTGAATTAGAGGCTGCAGGAGGCAATATAGATTTGTGGCCACATCAGGAAAATATGGCTACTTCTTTAAAAATTCTATATTAAAACCTAAATGCTATCTATGACTTCTAAAAGCAACTAAAGGAAAATAGAATAAAATAGCACCCTCCTAAGGTTGGAAACAGGGCTCTATCTCAGCTTCCATTCTGCCTTTCCATCTGAGCCCCCTCCCCCCCAAAAAAAAATTGAGGTAGGGCTTGGAAAGAGGAAGTCTTTATTTGAAGAAATATTTAAGACTAGCTTAAAAAGGAGTCTAAATGAAATAATGACAAACCACATAGTTCTGCCAAGAATACTACATGAAAATAATAGGATCTGAAGTTGACTGGAAGGAGAATTTACCACTACCCACAATGGGGGGGGGGGCACTTAAACAATTAACAACAATACAAACAAAAATATTATTTATACCATAGTGGTCTACACAAGGCTATATATACTGTTAACTGAGACTACCTGCAGTTCTCCTTCATTCTTTGAACTTCCCTTACAAATTGGGTGCCCAGTGACTTCCAGGGCACCCAGACTACATGGTGGGTTGTCCTGGAAAGTCTATAGTAGTTCCACCATCTGAGTTCCAACTCAGTTTAATGAAATAGAAACAATCTTGCCCTTTTCCTACATTCGAAAAATATTCAGATCCCCTTCACTTTTGTCAATTTTGTTATGCTGCATACTGATTCTACAGTTGTTTAAATTCATTTTATTCTCATTAATCTACTACTCCATTTAAATGCAATGGAGGTCCAATCAGCAGGGGCTCAGCTACTTTCCTCCTCCACCCTCCTCCTTCTTAATTCACAGATTGTAGCTCTTCCCAGCAACCTCTGGGCAGTTTAAATGGGATGGAGGTCCAATCAGCAGGGGCTCAGCTACTTTCCTCCTCCACCCTCCTCCTTCTTAACTCACAGATTGTAGCTCTTCCCAGCAACCTCTGGGCAGTTTAAATGCAGTGTGATTTTAAAGATGTCACCATCAACTGTTCCATGCTAGGTGCTGAGTGCTGAAGAGATCATAGGCTGGTCCAATCAATCGTCAACCTAAACACAGCCCTTTATGTCGTAAGCAACCATTCATCATCAGCTGTCAAGCTTCAAAAACCAAGGAAGACATGTGATTCTTCCAAGAAGATTTTTTTTAATTGTTCCTGACCTATAGAGAAAGACTTATCAAACTAAAGCAAACTATCAGCCACATAAAACATATCTTCTGAGAACTATTAGGAGTCATCTTCACCCTCTTTCTTTCATACAAGCTATTTGATCTGAGTTATCTCTCGTTTCTCTGGAATGCATTTCCTCCTGGGAATCCAGACTACATTCCATCACATACCACAGCAAGTTTGATGCTTCAAGATGTACTTAATGAAAAACTCTCTGATAATTTACTTCTTGTAGGAACCTGTTCTGAAAAGTGGACACAATTTAAAGATGACATCACACAAACTGCAACAACTGTACTTGAACTAAAAACCCGGGGCATTAAGACTGGTTTGATGAAAACCACATGACTATTTTATCTGCTATCCAGGCCAAGAACAAAACTTACACATATTGGAAGGATGATCCATCATCTGTCTCAAAGAAAAGCAAGTTTAAGCATTTGCGGTCCAAAGTACAGGCAGAACTGCAAGAAATGCAGGACGAGTGGTTGCAGAGGAAGGCTAAGCAGGTGGAACGCTATGTATAAGAATTTGTATGTAAGGCAGAGTAAAAATAAATCATACAAATAACAGCAAAAGAGATGAACTATTTTGATTGACATTTCCTGTTTATTCTACCTCTTTAAGTGCCCACAAGATTCACTAGCCTTGTTTGCTTATGTAGATATGAACAAAACCTGGGTCATTCAAGCATCCAGGGATTCAGCTGTGGCCTGAATACAATTTGTAGCTTTTTTAGTGCTGGACAAGCTATGGGTTAGTTGACCCAGGGTGATCATAAAAGCTAAGCAGAGTCAGCTTTGTCTAGTAGTTGGATGGGATGTTACCAGAAAATACCAGAGTTGTCGGTTAAATTGGTAAATGAAAAAAAAAACACCCACCAAATCAATTCAGTCTTTTACCAGTACAAAAGTATCAATGAAAATTACAATCAAGCTTGACTTGAAGGAGTTTTGGTTAACATATGACTTTCTTGAAAACTTTACTTTATATTTTCCTGTCTGTTATACCAAAAGTACAAACACTGATTCACTAAAAGGATATAATGCTGTCTACTTTGCAAATCAATTTTTTTAAACATCCATTATCTGTGTCACCCTCCCTATGTTATACATGTGATTCATATATACCTATCATATATGATCACGGAGGCCTTTATTGAAACTCTAAACTTTAGTAAAAAATGTAAAAGCTGCTGCCTTTTTGCAGCCTGCTGCTAAAGCTACACTGTATTGCTTTGCAGCCAAAAGACAATCATTCAAAGCCACAAAATTACATCATTCTCATTAGTGTTTTATTTATTTATTTATTTTAAAAAAGCTTTCGAAATCACTATACAAACCTCATTTGACTTTTATTTTGTTCCTAGAATGGCAGCAAGGAAAACATTTTATTTTTTTATTTCAAGCAAGAGCAACAATATTATATGATTTTAGAGCAGGCATGTCAAACTCGCGACATCACGTGACGTCAGTTTGATATGCCTGCTTTAGAGCATTCAAATGCAATGATAACTATGACTATATTTTGCCAGAACATTACTAAAAGATCAAAAACCCCAAATAATCTTATTTGATTGTAAGCCATAAGACTTGAATAACTAGTTATTTATGAACTAATCTGGGAATGGGAAAACTTAATAAAATTGTTTATCGCATTTAGAGATGTCTTTAATATTTTGCACTAAAACAATCCAAAGATACATAAAAATGTAGGAGACATCAGGTTAGGATTAACTCTTTGTGACCATCTAAATATATCTTCTTCAGGAAGATTTGTCCCCATAATCATCACCATAACTGAGTCCATCCCCCTGCTCCTAGTTGCCCTGTTTTTCCCCCCATTTTCCCCAGAATTACAAACTTCTCAAGGGAACTGAGTTTTCACATAATATGTCAAAATATAAAAATCTGAGCCAGGTCATTTATGCCTTACGTGAAAACTATGGATTTATTCTAAATTCCATTGTTTGCTTTCTTGATTATCCATAGTATTCTCAGGAATCGTCTCCAACACCAAACTTGAAAACCATCAGCGTTCTTTCTATCCTGCTTCCACAAAATCAACTTTCACTTCTGTGCAGTGTCAAAGGGAAAACTATTGCCTACAGATTTCTGATCCTTGTTAAGTACAGACACATCATGGCATCTAGTTATGTTTTCCAAAGCCTTAATACCTGTTTTTTTGAGTGCTAGTCTACAGCACTGTTGTTTCTTTTAGGTTGATAGTTGATCCTAAAAGGCAATCACATCTATCACTTCAATATGTTCATTGTCAATTGTAAGGCTCTAATTATTATCATTAGTTCAGTCTTTACATTTAATTGTAGTTCTTTTTTTCCCCCACTCTGCTCGTCTTCCATTATGAGAGCTTGCACATAATTTGCATTTTCAGCTGAGCAGTAGATTCACTATAGCAAAGATTATTAATATTTCTTCCTCCAATTTTAAAATCACGTTCATCTTTTTTTGCAATCTAGTTTCCTTCAATATGTATTCAGCATGTACGATGAACAAATAGGAGTATACCTTATTTTAACTTAGACTTATATCATTCCTTTCCTAATTTGGAGCCAGACTACTTTGCCATTTGTCCAGACCATGGTTTCCTGTCCTATCTATAGGTTATACACAAGGAAACTTGGATGTCTTGATATTCCCATTTTTTAAAGAATGTTTCAAAGTTTGTCATAATCAACACAAGTGAAAATCTTTCGATAGTCAATGAAACATATTGCATATTGACTATATATATATTTTTGTATTCTTTGGCTTTCTGAATTATCCAGCATATACCAGCAATACTATTATCTAGTTCCTCAGCCTTTTTAAAAGCCAGCATGATCTACAACTTCCCTTTCCGTAAGACTCTAATCTGCTTTGGATGATTCTAAGTATTATTTTGCTAGCATGTGAAACATATCCAACATATACATATTTGATTATTGTTCCTGATCATTTAAAGTACCTTTATCAAATGATTATTTACTTGGACATTTGAATTTCCACAAATATTTTCTTCATAATAGCCTTTTGAATAAACATAGTGTTAATGGAAAATGGACATGAACAGCCCTAATTAACTGGACAGTGTGAGGGGGAGTAAGACATACTATTGTTTGTGAACACAAAGGCAGAGTATAGCAGAGCCTGAATGAAATTACCTATCAGATAAGTTCTTCTGGGGAAAACAAGAAATAATTTGTCGATTTAGGGTAACACCTGTGATTCCTGGTGGTGGAGTTATGCTACTACTAGGGCATGTGCACTGATGGACTAAGATTAAACCACTGTTCTGCAGAGGGATAATGGACTGGAGAGTCACCAACTGGAACTGTTGGATATCAGTATAATAACTGACCTTGCAAAGCTCATAAATGGAATAGATGCCTCCATCCTATTTTAGAATTATGAAATATCAGGGGTAGAAATCACAGTATTATTACATGACTAATAATTTTATTAATTTTAAAGTTACTTGTTCTAGTGACTCTGTGAAGAAGGGTAATAGTGGGCAAGGACTATATCTTGCAAAATCTTGACATAAAAAATCTAGTGGACATCTTAATTCTCTACAATGAGGAAAATACAGTGATGAAGTCCCAATTATTGCCAAATTATATTGCAACAGCATTTTATAGGGAACTTGAGAATTGTAAAAAAATGGATTAATCAGATATCCTGCAATTTTCTATGGGGTGGAACTAAGCTATATCATAACAGAAATGGTTTTAACTTCCTTTGTGCTGAGTAGCAGATAATCCAGTAATTGTGATTATATTGAGAAATGAGGAAACTATATTTTCCATCCCATCCTATGAGAGTATTTAGAGAAAATGCAAATAGAATTGGCACTAAAATAATATTCAAAATAAGAGCTTGCTGCTGGATGCTGTGACAGGTGGAGGGGGAAAAACCTGATCAGCACCAGTGGGAGGTCTAATTTTAATAATGTTGGGAGATTGGTGTATTGGTTGGATCAAAGCTAAAGACTGCTCAGTGCTGATGAATTCTCAGATGATGAGGAGGAGGGAGATCAATCAACAGGACACGGCTTTGAAGAACCAATTAACCTACAACATTTGGATCAAGCTGAAGCAGATCTCAACAGTGTTCTTGGAAATTATGGAGTTAATTAATAAGTTCTACTAGAAACTATCTGCCCTTTTGTAGCAGGGCTCATGGAATACAATGCTTAATGCTAAAGGTATTCTGATAAGTATATACTAGATATACTGAACAACCTGAGGCAGACATTTTGCTGGATTAAAACTTCTGCAAAATTCTAAGCAATTAATAACATCTCATTCAGAGGAAATGCTTCCCCCTTTTTAATCCTGTTATCTGGTAGCCATTTTGTATTGCCAATAACTGCAGGGCAACACTGAGCTTATGCACCTACTATGTGTCCTTGGTCAGACATAAAAGACCAAGTAGCATCCATTAAAGGGGAATAATTTGGTATCACAGCACATGCACTTTCTGAAGGATGACTTCAAGACTATAAATCAAAAGCACTGTAGCTCTAAGTGTGCATCTGTTCCCTGAAGATGTAGCCTGAGAGACTTAAGACATTTACAGAAAGTGAAGAAATATAATTATTGAGTGAGAATGCATTTATCTACTGTTAGGCACCTGAAAACACCAAGGGAATGACAGGAGACTTATGCAGTGGATGATGAAAGGCTTCACTGTGTACATAGAACCTGTTTGTGTGAAAGTACAGAAACAAAAAGATGAAACCAGAATTTCATAATGAATAGCTCAGTTTCATTGTATGATACACAATGAGATTAATGAGACTTTTTCAATATTGTGAAAAATTTAAAAATATGCTACACTTTTGGAATTAGGATGGAAGTGTTTTTGTTTCTTTCAGCAGCCTGCAATATATCCTGTAAAGATGCATTGACTGCAAGGGGACAGAATGGATTTTATCCTATTTACGTAACCTCTTCCATTGTTCATATAACTTATTAAATTACATTACAAAATTTGAAACACACATCAAATACCTTTTCCTTTTTTAAGGTTCATATGCTGGCATATATTCATATTTTATAGTTTATAACCTTTTAACAAAAGTACAATATGGTGCAGACTGATGCTCTGTTCTAATAAGTCTCTGGAAAATGATTCAATAAAATTATTGATGCATAATTCCAAACTCCTTAAAAATATTCCTTGTCTATTTTCTAACTCCAATCTTGTATAATACTTTGGAACAAATTACCCTTTTCTGTACTAAGCAGTGTAAATATTTTGTCAGTTGTTAAGGATGAGCTAGAGAGCAAGATCCAGCCACACATCCAAATTCAGCAGGAAGATTCAGAATTGCATTAGAACTTTGTTCCACATCATATTTTGGTAAAATACTTCAGGCACCAGCAGAAATACTGGCTATTCAAGAAAAAATGAATGCACCTTTTCCACTTCTGCAGGAGCTTTCAACTGAAATGTCTTTCAGCGCCCTTTCATGTGATTGCTTAAGAGATACCATGTAGATCAGATGTGGGGAATGATGGCTCCTTTATGACTTGTGGACTCCTGACTGGGTCAGGAATTCCGGGAATTGAAGAACACAAGTCATAAAAGGGCCATCGTTCCCCACCTCTGATGTAGGTAGGTAGGTAGGTAGACAGACAGGCAGGCAGGCAGGCAGGCAGGCAGGCAGGCAGGCAGGCAGATAGATAGACAGGTAGATAGATAGATAAGCAAATACTGATGAACACAATTTTATGATATCTGAAGAAAACAAAAAGATTACTAGCTTACATATAGAAATTTGCATAGTACAAGGTATGAACATAAATAGACAGCTATTTTTTTAAAAAGTAGGTAATTCGTCACAACAGGGTAGCAGCTGTTATTTATTTCATGACTCTCTTATCTGAATTACCAAAATGTTAGTTATGTAAAAAGAATAACTTACGAGTATTATTTGCCAAAGGTGTACTTAACAGAATAACAAACCAATAGAGCTATCATGAATTCCCTAGTCCATTGTAAAGTTCTTTGCTCGCTCTCTCTCTCTCTCTCTCTCTCTCTCTCTCTCTCTCTGTGTGTGTGTGTGTGTGTGCGCATGGTTAACCATTAATCATTAACTGGTTCTCTGCTCTATTGATAAGTTAAACCAAAAGCTGTTTGTACAAGGAATAAAAATACATACAATCAAATGACTAAGATTAAAATTAAGAAATGTAAAAAAAGAAAATGTAGCTGACATTTTCAGTTAGATGACTAATTGAAAACGTGAACTGTAAAACTTAAATGAATTTTGATAGAACAATTGCCAATAATAATAAAAAGGGAAAGTGAATTGAAAAATACAAGAGATAAAATAATTTTGACAAAAATGTGGCCAACAAAAATAAAAGACACTGACTGAAATGAGTAATATAAAAGTTAAACTAACTGTCTTGCAGCGAGTTGTCCCGCAATGAGTTGGCCACAGCGGGTTGGCCGTAGCGAGTTCGCTCATTCTGAACCAAAGCTTGAGGGACTGCTTGATCTACACTGTGCTCATATTTTACCCTGGCCTGAAATGTGACTGAAATGGGCACAGATAATCTATGTCCTCCAAGTTCTTTGCAACAACTGTCAGACTACCTTCTCAATAGGGAATGGGTCACACCCCCCCAAAAAAAAGATGCTGAGTAGCCATTGATGGATGGTGTCTCTTCTTCCCATCTCCTGGAGCTCCTTAAGAGAATCAAGGTGCTCTGTGAGATTAAGTAGTATTAATACCACTTTACAATGCTTTGGTAAGGCCACACTTGGAATACTGCATCCAGTTTTGGTCACCACGATGTAAAAAGGTTGTTGAGACTCTGGAAAGAGTGCAGAGAAGGGCAACAAAGATGATTAGGGGACTGGAGGCTAAAGCATATCAGGAACGTTTGCTGGAATTGGGTATGTCTAGTTTAATGAAAAGAAGGACTAGGGGTGACATGATAGCAGTATTCCAATATCTCAGGGGTTGCCCACAAAGAAGAGGGAGTCAAGCTATTCTCCAAGGCGCCTGAGGGCAGGACAAGAAGTAATGGATGGAAACTAGTCAAGGAGAGAAGCAACCTGGAACTGAGGAGAAACTTCCTGACAGTTAGAACAATTAACCAGTGGAACAACTGCCTCCAGAAGCGGTGAATGCTCCAACACTGGAAGTTTTTAAGAAGAGACTGGACAGCCATTTGTCCAAAATGGTATAGGGTTTCCTGCCTGAGCAGGGGGTTGGACTCTATGACCTCCAAGGTCCCTTCCAACTTTTTTATTATTATTATTATTATTATTATTATTATTATTATTATTATTATTATTATTATTATTATTATTATTATTATTATTATTATTATTATTATTATTATCTCAAAGATTCTCATTAGTCTTATTTATTAAAAACAAAAGGGGTTAGGTAACAGAAGTTTGGAAACTGGATATTTATATTTTAGCACTCCACTAATCAGTAAACGTCTCAAGGAGGGGTCTCTTTGGTCTCACTCATTCTCTGCCTGATTGCCTCTTCATGCAAGGGAGATGTCGCCACCCATTTCCCTGATAGAGAAGGAATGCACAGATTGACTGCCTTGCAATACTTTGCAAACTATCATTCCCAGACACTGAAAATTCTGTTACATTTACTATCACAATTCCTTGCTATCTAAAATAAACTGGATTAGTGCAGGCAAAATCTTTGGGGTGTCTGATGAATGATCTTATTTCATATTTTGTTAGAAAAGTCTTATTTAAATTGATTAATTAATCCTGGTTTTCCCCCTGCCCACACCCTGAGCTAAATGAAAGTCAAGAAATAGGGGAAAGATATGACAGCTTGTAACCAATGCTTGAGAGAATCCAAAAACGTAACTCTTAGGAGTGTATATTCTTCAAAGCCTGGTTTGGGCAGGTAGACCAATGTTTGCATGCAGCTTCTAAAATGTATAGAAAAAATTGAAATACTTGCTCAAGGATACGGTCTGTCCCACAGCCCAACATACACCTATACTTAATTTGTATCCAGGTATAAGATAATGTGATTTTACTATGCTTAATGTAAGGCGATAGAACAATAGGGTTTATAGATATCTGCAAAATCCAATAGTTATGTCACAAAAACAAAAACAATATTGCAATTCAAGCTCTGCTTTTTACCCACATGTGTGTAATATCACTAGGGACATACAAAACGGGCAGATCTTGTATCAGGTATCCACACACACACCCTCCCACTCTGGATGCCTGTGATCTAAGATTTAGTGTATAGTTGGATGACAAACTGCTATACCAGAACTGAACTGTCAGATTCCCCTCCCATTCTGGATGCCTATAATCTAAGGTTTAGTCTATAGTTGGATGACAAACTGCTATACCAGAACTGAACTGTCAAATTTAATAAAAGATCTTCATCTGGCAAATGACTTTTAAAAGATAAATACTTTAACTTCCTGAAATACCGACGATAGAAAGATGGAATCCAAAGATGCAAATAAATAAATGGTTAGAGAATCAAATCAGGCACATAGGGAATCTATTGAAGAAAAAGATTTTTCAAATCAATACGTTAAATGACAAAATTATACTACACTCTTCAAAACACAGGCATATTCATAAATACAAGAGAGAGAAATAAAGATACAACTCAAAGAGCAACATAAAGCAGTGAAAGATTGGAGTTATGAAACAGGCTGCAATCAAGAACCTCACTGCCACCCACGATGAGTGGCAGCGAGTTCAGAGGAAATTCCCTTCCTCCCCCTATTCTCCCAACTGCCAGCAACTGCACAAGATGTCTGGGAACTATGGACAGGTGGTCACATATTTCATTTGGTCTAAATCTGAAGCATGAAAGGAGACACTAAGTTATGCTGCTTTTTCTGACTGAAGGGTGTATAACCCCATTGGTCATTATATCACATTATATATCACATCGTGCATTTTGAGAGCATTCCTTGATTAAAAAGCAGAGGATGGCCAAAGTCATCGATTAGCCCATGGCTTTGGAGTCTGAATGTGAAAGACAAACAAAGAGCCTTCTTGCTTCAAGGCTTGGAATGTTAACTTCAAAATGACACTCAAAGGTTTATTGATAAAGACAACACAAATATGTATCAAAGAATAATAATCAAACTCTATTCCTCTTTCCTCTTCAATAACCCAACTCTCTTTTTATTCTTAGTACACTTGATCACAGAGATTTCAAAACCAACAGCAAAAAAATTGTGCAACCTTGCTGAGTTAGTTTTCAAATGCCCTTTTTGTAATACAGAATTTTGTTGATATTTCATTAATGAGGTGAACAACAAAATGAATTTAGCACATAATCCTGACAGAGACGTAAGTGAAGAAAAGAGCCAACATTTTCTCTTTCCAAATGGTATTGATACACCATTCTTTTCTACTGGTTCTGTCCCTTTGACCTGTACTATTTTTATTATTTCTTTGTTTTGTTTTATTTATACGCTGCCCATTTCTACTTAGTAAGATACATTGTCAACCTCTGTATGGCCCCACGAGCTAAGATCCACGCCTCTTTATGCATTTCATCATAGAACATTTATTTTACCACATTGAGCGGGAACTGAAATCTATAGTTGACAGTGGCAGTAAATTAACTGAAAATGCCAAACTCGATCCTTATGGGATACCTTAAGAATTCAGAAAATGCCAAACAATGCCAAATGGACAAAAAAGGCAATATTTCTAGTTCATTAAAAACAAATGATAATATTTTTATATGCATTGATAACTTTCCCAACATCCAGCTAGCTAAAATATGGTAACTTATTTCTTCTGTATTAGAGCTTAATAGATCCTTGATTGATTCTAATTAACTTTAAAGAAATTAAAGTTGTAACACTAAAAACCGAGTTTCATTTATAGGGCATTTTTCAAATCAGCATTTGAAAACGAAAGAACTAGAAAGGAAGTGGAAGAAAATACAAATTAAGGACACAGGAAATCAAATGTGTCAAATGTAAGTTGCTTTGGTGCCAAAAAATTTAAACAACCTATTTTTCTGATGATAACTCATCAAATGAAAACAACGAAGAACTTTGAAGGTCCTTTTTCACTTGACATATTGCTGTCCCGGCAATATAGGTGATATTGCCCATGAGTTACATAAAAGCCTATTCTGTTAACACTTGCTCTCAAACTTAAAATATTACTATTGGAACTTCCTTTCATTTTCCTATACAGTAATGTTATTTCCAGAAAAATGAATATGACAGTAATATAGTAATAAAACTATGCAGGTATCCATGACTACTGTTGTGATCTCAAGTAATATCATTTTTACAGCTGTGAATATTTGTAATTATGCCAACTAAGCCACATTAGAGAAATAACTAATAAACACTGTCTTATCTGAAAAGGAGTATTTTTCAAAGTAAAAGTAAAATTTTGTAACTGACATTATTTTTATCACTGACATCATTTTTATAACTTCAATTTATCATCCCCAAAGTTGATGAGTGTCTTCCTGATTTGAGTTCAAGACAAGAAGAAGGTTCAATATGCGTAAATGTTTCAGATACCTCTAATTCATATGAGAATAAGGAGAAGCTGAAGCTTAACAAGACTTTCAAGATTGTTACAAAACAATACAATAGCTAAACAATAATGTAATACACTATGTATAATGCCTTCCAATTGTATATTATTTAATTGAGTTTATAATTTATTTTTCACTATTGAAAAGGTAAGAAACTTTTTTTGTAATATTTATATGAATCCTTATTTCAGATCTAGATGAAGAAGGCTGCTATCTTCAGAGCACATCATAATGCTAAACCATGGCAATCAACAGAATAGGAGTGAAAATTAACTTTGACTGAAAGATGCATAATATGTTGCTGAGAGTAGCTACTCATTTACATTTTTTAAAAGAAAAATATTACTCCAGGCCACAATCCTCTTTTCTTTAGTTTTAAAGAAGATTGTTTTGAGATTAAAGCACTGAAATTTGGTGTCATTGCTATTACTCTTGATACTTTTTCTTTGGATTAATTAGTTTGTCCCCTAATCTCCCCTCTTCACTTTTGAAAGACATTGAGTTATTCACAAAATCTGCTTTTCTAGCCCTTATCCAATGAGCATTTTTAACAGTTCAAGTAAAAATGAAAATGGAGATTTGGAGACTCTTTTCCCCCTCCATGAAACACACTATAAATATAATGGAAAACTTATATTCCTTCTTTTCCTCCAAAGAATTATAACTATACATGTTCCACCTTTCTTATAAATACCTCATAATAATCCAAAAGAAGCCACAACATTTTATTTGGTTATGATTGAGTAGATTTTGATTTATAGCAAATGTATAGACAATTGCATGAGAACATAAAATTATTGAACTCCCAATGAGTATATTATTTAAACTACCAACTAGTAATTTAAAGGCACAATTGAAATCTTAGGCTACATTAGATAAGATAAGCTTCAGATCACTTTTTATTTGCTAGTTTCACTGGATAAAATTTAAGATAAAATAGTGCAGAAATCTACATCATTAAAACATACTAGGATCAGAGCACCATGAACCAGCCAAATTTCAAAGAAAAAGTATTAGCTAGTCATTTATTAATTTTAATAGAACAGTCTCAGGAAACTCAAAGATACACAGAAATTTTGTTGAAGAAAAGTTTCACAAATGGGCAGCACTGTTTTTGCTTCACTCTTATGGCATAATATTGTTATATATTTCTATACATAAAAATACTAATTGTTAAATCAATTAATACAGAATTTTTCTTTTTACATTCATCCTTCTCATCCAAAAAGCATCTATATTATTTCAAAATGATGTCCAGAATTCACCGATTCATTCATTAAACATCAAAAAGGAGTCTTTCTATGCCAGTGTAAATGTAAGACTTTAAAAACTTTAAAAGAGATTATCTGTCTTACAGATGTTTCCTTTTTCATAAGATATGAAGGGGATAAAAAGATGCTGAAACTGGGAATTATACAACCAACTGAATTATACAAGATTTAGTGAGAACAAACCATCAGGCCTACAGATGGATCCATGGCAGTATCGGTTCCATTCATCATTTACATTGGGTCTGAATGCAAAATGTATACAGATTTCCTTTACTTGATAGAGAGTATTAACTTTCTGCTACTGTATATTCTGACCTCCAGCCTTTTAGCATTGGTAGTCCATCTGTAAACAACTTCCTCAGGCCTTCTTGATCAACATACTAATGAGCATCTTAGATCATGTAAATATCTGTCCAAACCCTGACTTCCAATAAATAAAAAATTGCAGCTGCTGTCATTAACTTTTGTTCCTGCAGAGGACAAAAGAAAGACGGAAAGTCAGAGATCTTGACTAGTAAATAATTTATTTCAAAGGAAAAAGAAGTTGTGAAACAAAAAGGCTTGTGAAGCAGGAAACATTAGGTAGTCTCCAACTTACAACCCGTCACTTAACCACTATTTGAAGTTATGATGGAATTTTAAAAAGCTACTTACAACCCATTCTCCGAGTTACAACTGCTGGGCCCCACTCCCAAGATTGCATTTTGGGTGCTGGACAACCAGCTCTCATTTAAAACTGGTTACAGCATCCTGTAGTCATGATTTGCAATGTTTTTTCCCAGTTTCCAACGTTTTTCCAGTTTCCCATTAAAAAAATGACCATTTGGAAGAATGGATTCACCGAACAATGGCATGACTTGTTTAATGACCATGTGATTCACTTTACAACCATGGTGACTTATTTATGACCATTGTAAAGATGATCATAAAATTGAGTCCAGTCAGGTGGTATCTCAACTTATGATCACAATGACTTACTACTGAAATATCAGGCTCCGTTGTGGTTGTAAATTGAGGACTACCTGTGGTTCATGAAAATATGATCACTGTCATATGTGATCATATGATCAAATATGATCATATGATCAAATATGATCACTGTCAAGCCAGTTCAAACAGTGATTATTAGAAACTGGATAGAGGCAGAATCAAGGGCATCTCAAATTTCTTTATTATTTGAATGCAATCCTGTTTATATAGATTACACGTATTCCCAAGAAACATTCCAAAAATCAGAAGAATGTTCTAATTTACCATTATCCCCCCAAAATATGTATTAATTTGAGTTTTAAAAAGTAAAGTCTCCCAGTTTTCTAAATGCAATTTTCCCAGTAAATATATGGAAGTGGTTTGCCATTGACCTTTTCAAAGATGTTTCAATTTCCTAATTTAATCATGTAGATATCTTCAATAGAAGTACCGCCCACGTCTAACCCTGTTTAGTTTCTCAGCCAGGTGTTACTAAGGCAATTTAAATGTCACTCATCTATAAAATAATTCTTATTATATTACAGAGTATTTTTATGGGGATTGCTGAATTGTTTGCATATGTCTTCAATTGAAAGAAATGTTCCTTGCCAAGCCTAAACCAACTTGATCATACTGCACAGTTGTGATTTTGAAAAAAAAAAACACCTTTCACCACCAACAAAATGCTAAACGTGATGGAATTCAGTTGCTATAACAGCAAATTAAACAAATAAACGAAATACTTTGGAATGCTTAAAAAGAAATATTTGTGGTCTGATTAAGACACAGTGAATTTTAAATAAGCAGGTTTTAGTTTATTAAGGAGGATTTTGTGACAAAAAATATTAGTTAGCAAAAGTGCATTTGTAATATTTGAAATTTCACAAAAAGTACAATTTTCTAATCATAATTCAAAAGCACTTCCACCTATATACAGTACTTTCTTCTGAATTTCATGTGTTTGTTTGCATAAATATAAGGAAAAGAGACTATGAACAGGGAAGGGCTGGAGAGGAGGAGAAAAGAAGTGTATAGTCTTAAAATACTGAAACTCTTACTCATCCATTTACAGTTTTCTGCAAAACTGTAATGGTGGACTGACAATTCTCAGATAAGTCCACCATTCCTTCAACTCTCAAAAGCAGTGAGATACAGATGTTATATTATGCCCCTATGTTTGGGGTTTTACATGACTTCCACTTTCTCTATTTTTAGTGTCTTTTATAGTATGTGTCAGTTACACAGACCACCAGGAGGCACTGTATTACCAATCTCATCCTTATTGAGAATCGTCAGATGTAAACCTGATGATTCCCAATAAGGGTGAAATTGGTAATATGATGTCTCCTGATGGTCAATGTAACTACAAGGTTACAGCACTACTCCCCGCAAAAAAGTTCTCAATTCCTGCTTATTTCAAACATTTAAAAAAATATACTACTACTTTTGGACCATATAGTCACAGAATATCAAGATTCTTGATCGGTTTGAAGAACTTAAAACATAAAGGTCCCTTAGACCAAAATACGTACCACACACCAGTAAACTTTGATTCCCCCCCCCTTCTACTGGACATTTGCTGCTATGAAGTTAGCCATCGTTAGTTCTACCCCGCCGTCCTCAATTCACTAGTTTTACTCATGGAACATAAGTTACTTATATGGTATTGAAGTGGATCATGTCTTTAATGATAAACATCTAGATCTGGATTTTATATATTATGAACATGTACTGATTACTTCATGTTTAATAATAAACTAATAGCTCCATTTAGATGTTATAATAAATTATGGTTGTGATAATAAATACAACAAATTATGGTTGTGATAATAAATCAGACGAACCCTCCGTTTACACATCTTCCCTGGTATTCCTCCTTCTCTGCTTATGGGCTGGCATGCCTGGCTAGTGTTAAACAGCTCAATAAAAATGTTGACCTAGTATTAGCAGCTGCAACCCCCCTCCATATATATTTCATGTGTAACCACATTTCAATGTTACGTGTATGCAGTGCTAGCAAATTATGAAAATATGCAGTCAAAAGATTATTGTTTTAACAAAAAAGGTTAGAAAAAATAGATCTTTAGTTCAGGCAAAAACAAATAAGAGACAAATACAATAGAACTGAGTATTTTCCTATTGTTTCTTATTTCAGAGATAATTCCTTACTTAAACAGAGAAATAGAATGAACAGAGAAATAGAATGACCACAGGTAGGCAAAAAAGCAAAGGAATGGAAGCAACTTCTGACTTTCTGATGGCTTCTCCATTGAGTTTTCTTGTGAGAAATGCATAAGGAGCATCAGAAAACTTACTTCCTTCCTTCCTTCCTTCCTTCCTTCCTTCCTTCCTTCCTTCCCTTCTATCATTATCTTCCTTCCCTTTACCCTCCCTCCCTAGAATTCCTGCTGCTTTCCCCATTTGCTTTGCTGGTGGGAAGCTTGCAAAAAGAAATCACCAGGGAAACCAGCAGAAAGTTGCAAATCCAAAACTAGCAGACGGGGGGGGGGGGAGGTCAGGAATGGTACATGGGGGTGCCTGAGAGATGCCACATGGGTTGCGGAGGGCATGTGGGTGGACAGTGTAGATCAGGAAGGGTGTTCAGGGGTGTGCAAGAAGTGCTCAAGAAGGGGTGGGGGGGTCATGAGAAGTGCATGGGGAACAACATAGGTTGGGAGGAGCATACTGAGCACAACTGCAGCCAGTAGCACTGATGCAGCCACATTCATTTCCTTGTGAGTCATGATTTGGCTTATTTGATGACTGAATTTTATCTTAAGAATAACAAGTATATTGTTTATATATCACTACTATATTAAATTTAATCTAAATCATTTTTAGTGATGATGTACTGGTGAATTGGAATTTCTCTTAGCATGATTTTTCATTTATTAAATGTGTAAAATTTGGTGACCATAAGCAATAATGCCAGCTGCATGTGTAATTTGAATGCATCACACTGTTCATTCTTAGTCTCAATCTTAAAAAACAATCAAATGAATACAAATGTACAAAAACAATGTGTGCAGAAGCCTGCCTGTTTACTCTTCTGTGCAAAACATGACCATATGGCCATTTATATGCCTAAATTCCTATAAAGGATTTGAGATTTTTTTTGAGTTACTGTGCTTCTTGAAGAAAGCAAAACAAAACTTGCAAGGAAACAAGTTTATAAACTACAAAGAGAGGATCAAATTGTATATAATACACTGACATATAATTCCTATAATTATCAAGTTTCCAGTCCTGCAAATGTATGGCATTTTTCCACAAGGGATTTGCATAATTCCAATAATGGCCTTCCTGGCCATTTCTATACAGCGTAGCTGTAAAATGTACTACAATATTATAATTGTTTACAGTTCTATGATTTGCAAAATATGCAACAAACAAGTAATCCAGGATCCTATATATGAAAAATTAAATATTTCCACTGGCATTTAGAACTCTTAATATGACACTTAAAACAACTACATTTTTTATGAGGCTTTCACAAAAGACTGAAAACAATTGGGCTGCTTTAATAAACAATATAAAGTTATTACGCTCATAGGCCTTCAGAACAATTTGAAGAGTATATAGCTCTAGTATCTATTTATTATAGCATGTATTTGTTATGGTCTATGAGATTTGATTTCCACGAGTGGAAAGACAGGATTGTGCTGATACTGGTAGGTTTCTGTAGATATTTATGAGTTGAGGAAAAATGATAAAAACGTGCATGTCTGATCCAATATAGTTCTTATGTTTCTGTAACTTTTTGGAGCAGTGAGTGTTCATGTAATTTATTTGTTGAAGTACTAAGCACTGTCCATCTCATTTTTCTTAAGAGCACTCAAAAAGATCTGTGAGCGGTGTTCTTAAGATGATCCTGCTGTCATTTACTTCTTTCAAGCACACAAGATGAACTACCCTTTCTTTGTCATATATAGATCTATTTACAATAATTACATATGGCTGCCATTTTCATTCCTACTTTCCTTAACTGCCTAAGGGTCTTCTACTCTCAAACAATTCTACATTTTCTGTTTTGTTTTCCTTTATGCCTCAAATTCCTTCCAACTGTTCCTTTTCTTTGAAATCTCTTCCAAAGATCAGTATCATTTCTTTAATAGAGTCTGAAACTCTTAATGATTAGTCAATGATTAGTTATTTTTGTGCTTCCATTGCCTCTTCCATCCCTTCTTTTTCTCTGCTGCTTTGTTGTTACTAGCTGTATCACAATAAAAAAAAAATCAAATACCAATGCAGTCTTATTCATTTTTATCAACATCATCATTTGGGAATGGAAACCATTTCAGATACGGTAAATAAATCTATATAAAGGTAATTATGATGTATTCTTAACCTCACTTACTTAAAACTTCATCCCACAAGAATATAGAATTCCACTAGAATGAATGAAGAATGAATTGCATTTGTTCATTCAACTAGATTGGGGCTCATCTTAATCTTTTCTTTAATCTTATCTGGGTTTCCAGTATCTTATTTATGTATTTTTTATATTTTACTCTGTTTACTCTGCAAGATTAGAAAACTAAGCAATAGAGCAGTACATTTTAGATAACTGGTATCAGCCAAAATGCTTGCTTAGTTCAAAGCTTTTAAAATGTAACACAATTTAAAATATTAATTTCTCTGATTTTAATCACATTTTATTAAGACTAAATTTATTAAGGTTTGCTGCATGGATGTACTACTCATGAGCACTGTTAAAATTGGAAGGAGAGATGGGAGATCTTCTTTCTTCATGCTGTGCTTCTTGGAGACCAGCTTTGGAGAGCTGAAGCCCTCTTAGCAACATCTGAGGCATCCCAGGGAGAATTGGTAGAAAACAAAACATATTTATTTACTAGCAAAGAATTGCCAATGGATCTTAATCAATCCCATATAGGCATTTCTGGATTATAATAACATAAATTACAAATGTATGATGGGCCTTATTGGTGAAATATATTTTTCTGCTTGAATAGTTACAAGTAGCAATAATATTTAGGTGATAAGGCAGCATATTTGTAAATCAACTGAATTTACTTTCATGTAAACTGTTTAAAATAGCACATAAGCCTAAACAGTTCTTGGAGATCAGCCAGAATAGCACTTCAAATCTACATTTGTTTTAAATTAGACCTTTTCTAACTACCCTTACCATAGAATTTGCTTCTTTATAGCTGCTGCATACTGTGCAGATTATTTCACTGAACTATTCCATGATCTAAAGATCTGCTTCTTAGTTGGCTTGTGACAGTTCAGTCCCCAACGTTTTATAAAGCATGGATTCCTAGCTTCAATACACAATACACTTTCTGACGTTGACTTGCATTTGCCATTTAGTGGTCCTGTCACTAAATTTGAAGAGATACCTTTAGAGTACTCAAAATAGCTACTCTAGCGGTACTCAGAACATCTATTTTAATTATAGAATTCATGCCATCTTTTTAGATACATACATTTGTCCCTTAGACACATGTAAAATTATATTCAGATTTATAATTCATCTCAAAAGATATATAATAAAAGTTCTTGATGTCCACTCTAAAATCATAGATTTCTCCAAAGAGTTAATATGATGTTAATGTTTTATTTTTAGGAAATATCCCCCCCACTTCTATGATGTACAAAAAACCAGAGTGAACTAAAATGAAAATCAGCAGTAAAGATAATATTATAGTTAAAGCATTTGAAAACATTAGATAATGATGAAACACCACAACAGCTAAATAGTTTCATAGTGACTCAGACAAAGGAACACTTGAATAAACAAAAATTGACAAGACTATTTGTTTTAAAGTTTTTTAGCAAGGCCTTATACAGAGTTGCATATAGAAATTAATAATAGGCCCACATATTAGAATGTTCACATTATTTGTTATGAGGGGGACAACAAGGGAAAAAGCAGTCACTTCATATACCAATTATTTTAACAATTCCAGTCTACAGACTGTTTTCGTTCCATTGCATTTCCTTGATCCTCACGAAGTATGAACATATTAAACTGCTATGTCAGACATCTATATTCTTACCAAAAATGTTTGGAATTTCACACTTTCAGAGTGAAGCCTAAATAAACATATATCCTCTGAACATATATTACTTTTTCCTGCATAATAATGCAATTAATTAACCAGCAAGGTCTTTTAATCTTTAAATTTAGAGTAATCACGAAGATGTTGTAGTCTCTAAATTATTTTTATATTAGGAAGATAAAATACTGTAATCAGAAATAGGTCTTTACTGATCACTGGACTATAGGCATCCATAATCTTGCTGCTTTTGTCAAAATGATGCTTTTTCTTACTGCTACTCTACCCTCCTGCCTGCGACCTCACTGCACCAGATAGACCATGTATTGATCTACACTAACTGGCTGGTTTTTACTTGATTTATCACAAAATAAGATTTCATCCCATCCACAGCATTTGTAAGTACAGATAGTCCTTGTTTACCAACTGCCTCATACAGCAACCATTTCCATTACAATAGTGATGAAAAAAAGCAACTAGTCCTTGTACTTATTACCCTTGCAGGTCTGTAAAGCAAAGGAAAGCTGAAGTAATATCATAAGCAGAGTTGTGATTTCATTTACCAACTGCTTCACTTAACAATTGAGTTGCCAGTCCCAATTGTAGTCACTAAGCAAGTACTATCTGTACTCCAAAGACACTTACTCTTTTTCTTACATGTTTTGAAATCTAACAATAAAGGTATTAATTAAATTAGACTGACTTCATTTTGAAAGGAAATTTGTTTCTTACATTCTCCTTGTTGTTGCTTTTATTCCCTTTCAACCCTGTTTTCTTTTTAAATTCCCCATTTAAACATCTACATTTCAGCAAAGTGTTGCATAGGTTGTTTTAATATTGTGATTCAACCACTGATTTTTTTTCTACTAAAGTAACAGATATTGAAAAAATACTATGAATTCTCCTAGTTGTGATTTCACCACATATTAGAGCACACATAATGAATTATTGCAAATGAATGGTTTATCAGGTGATGACTTTGGGAACGATTGAGTCCTCCACTCAAAAGAATGAGCAGGATATCTCTGAAATACAATGGGGCTTGATTACGATAGATATTGTGAAATGCATTCCCTCAAATGTATGGTTTTTCTTATATCCATGAATGTGATTTTAAAATACAATCTCTCACTAAAACACTTCTCATAGTTGTTATATACCATCAAACATTGTCCATCATGCAAAGCAATCAGAGACTGAATCCTGGATCTTTTTTTATGTGGAAAGATACTTATCAACAAGTTTCTAAAGCATAGGAATATGTTAATAAGTTAGATTATTTATATGAGATTCTTATTTTCTTATTCTGACTGGCAGCCAGTCTACAGCCTTAGGGTTCTTTTTCAAAATCCCTTTAAAAAAAAATCCTTTTAACTGAAGATGCCAATAAAAAAAACCAGGACTTCCACATGCAAATTGTTTATTGTGCCACTAAGTACACTCCCTTCCATTTTCAGCACCAGATGCCAACTTTTAAGAAAAGAAGATTTTGTGTTTGCCCAAAAATGTGGCAAAATAAATAAACAATAAAATAGAAGCAGTAGTTTGAATGCTTGGAACATAAGACTGATCTGGATGTAGTCATTGCCATGGCACTATAGAAGTCATGTGCCTTGATACTTAAAAAAGCAAAATTCTATTAATCTATTACAAGGAGTCCTTGACTTATAACCATAGCTGAATCTGGAATTAGGATTGTTAAATAATGGTGGTTGTAAAGTGGGTTGCCATGTGACCTGACTCAACTTTTCCAGGTGCAGTTGTTCAGTGACTATGTGGGTCGTTATGAGGATAGAGCAAAAGAACTGCCTGCCAAAGAAGGCTGGCAGCTCCCCTGTGTGTGCAGAATGGAACTACAGTGCTCGGCTGGAGAAAAAAGAAGCTTGGATTGTTGTGCTCCAAGCTTTCTTAATCCAGCCCAGTGCTTCAGTTCCTCTTCTGTTTGCTGGAGAGATTCTGCTCCAAAAACAATCCATCGGGTAGCATTATTGGTCTCAGAGCAGCTGGGTGAAAAAGGTCCCTTGCAGGGGACTTTTGCCCAACCTGTTTGAGAGCAAAAGTGCTGCCTGACTGTGGGAGTAATGTCCTTATAGCCCACGTGTAGGCTGCCATGCAGCTGAACCACATGGACGGAAACAGGACAAAGGAGAATATTGAGCAATTATCCCATTGAAAACTCCTCCCAGTCACAAACGGCTTGGAAACTGTGCTCACCCTCACGTACTCATATGTTAATAGGTAATCCCTCCTGCTTGCTTCCTGTACACACCCACATTTTGCTGAAGCTAATAAAAGAGATTCCCTGACTTTGTTCTGGGTCATCTCATCCCGAGGAAAAACTCTGCGTGGTGTTATTCCTTCACTGTTTCGGCTCAATTTCATGAGAGGCCCTCTGGACGCGGAAAAACCGCACCTGACAGAAAGACATGTGAGACAGAATCTCTCTACCAAGCAGTGCTCTCTTGAAGGCTGGCTGAAAAATGTCTGTCCTGAAATCCAAGGAAAATCCGGGTTGCAACCTTCCCTGCCAGCTTCTCTGCTCTTTCTGGTTAAGCCAGTAGGGAAGATCACAGATAGCGATCACTTGATCTCAGGGCACCCAAAATGTCCAGATCACAGTGGGAGCGCTGCAATAGTTGTACATTTGTGTGAGGGTCCCTTTGTTCAGGCCTGTCATAATTGCAAATGGTCACTGAATGAATGGTTGTCAAATGAGGGCTACCTATATAATATGCTCTGCAATTTTTATATGATGGGATGGGGGATTCTAAATACTGACTTACTATATAAATAAATAAAATGCATCCTCTTGGATTCTTTCACAAAGCCTTACCTAACATTGAAAAATCACCGATTGTCTTTGATTTACAATCACAAAAGGGAGCAGAATTTCCATTGTCGAGCAAGGCAGTTGTTAAGTGAATTGAACCTAACTTTATGACTTTTGCCAGAGTTGTTAAGCGAATCACTGCACACAGTGAATCACACAATTGTTAAGTGAATGTCTCTCCCCCCCCCACCACATACACTAACTTTGCTTGTCAGAAGCTAGGTGGTAAGATCACAAATAGTGATCATATGATTCCAGGATGCTACAACCATTGTAAATACATGCCAAGTGCATGAATTTTGATCATGTGACCATGGGAATGCTGTGAGGATTGTAAGTGTGAGGACTGGTTGTAAATCACTTTTTTCCAGTGCCACTGTAACTGTGAATGGTCGCTAAACAAATGGTTGTAAGTTGAGGACTACCTGAATCACAGAAGCTTCTTGTGGGAGGAGTTAAGGTAAAAAAAATGAATTCCACTGTTTCAGTGGACACCTCTATGAATCTGAGACACTCTGCAGAAATATACATTTCTGTAAGAAGCTAATTGTTAACATGTTTTTAAATATTTGTACTAAGAACTTAAATAGTTTTTAATACTAAGAAACAAAATACAGTGTAAAGGTGTTTCGAAATGGAGTAAAGATATTTATTTCAGACAGTTAATACATAAAATCATGAATACAATAAAAATATTTAGTAAAGAAATAAAGTTTTCATAAATAGGGGAAATATCGAGCCTTTTCTTCTAAAATTTTTAGAAAATTGGGAAAGGAGGGAAATGAAGTTGTTTTTAAAAAGACTACTTTGATAATACTTTGTCACCATTAATGGGACCTGTGCTCGTTTTAGCAGCACATATATTAAAATGTGAATAATACCATTAATGGGAACTAATGTATTATGTATATTTTATAAATAATCATGTTTGAAACTTGGGAGATTTAACAGCAATCTAATAACTTTGTGATTTCACATTGTCTGTGGCCTTAATTTTGGCAAAACTAATTCCCTACTGATATTAATAGTAAGTGACAATAAACTATTGTAGAAAAGTTACTCCTTTAAAAATATACCAGATATTTTTCTGCTATTATACTGTACTGTAGACACCCATGGACACTTCATATTATGTATTTCAATATCTAGAGATGAAAAAAATGATTTTTTTCTTAACATTCTTTAAAAGAAACAACAGTATTTTCGTACTTACCATTCCATGATTCAGCCAAGTTGGTATAAAATTATCAAGGAGCTTGGGGTAAACAAGTTCTCTGTCATAGATATAGATGCTCCAAAACATTAGCACAACAAACTGGGGCAAAGAGAAAAGAATATGTATATATGTATATAAAGTCATATTTTTACTGTAAGAATTACATTTTATCAGTATCAACCATCAACCAGTTACTACTGTTCTGTTGTATGCACTTTTAATATACAAACTAGTTTAAATCTAGGTTGGCTAGCTTATAGATATATGTAGGTAATCTTCACTTAGCAATGGTAATTGGACTGGCAACTCCATTGTTAAGGACGACTGTAGTTGCAGCAATTTTAGTTGTCATTGTTAAGTTAATTCCACACGGCTGCTAGGCATTACATCACACGACCTCCATTTGCCAGCTTCTCAATTGACTTTGCTTGCTGGAAGCTTGCACTGAAAATTGCAAGTGGTGATCATGTTACTGAAGGATGATACAATTGTTATAACTGTGAGCCAGTTGCCAAGTATCTGAATCACTATCACATGACTGTGAGGACATTGCGATAACTGCAACGACAAGGACTGATTGTAAGTCTCCTTGTTCAGTGATGTGGTAAATCTGAATGACTGCTGAATGAATGGTCACTTTTTTCAGTGTTGTCGTAATTTTGAATGGTCATTAAAACAAATGGTCATAAATCGAGGATTATCTGTATTCATTATTATACTACGATCTATATTGTATGCAATTACAGTAATATTCTAGATTACAGTAATTTCCTCTAAACCACAAATAACCTATTAGATTTGGTGCATTAGTGTCATGTATGAACTAACTGAATCTTAGCAGATTCATCCCTCTAAACAGAAATACTTTAAATATCGAATCATACTATACAAGTATCACAGTTTATCCTTGCTCAATGCAGTTTATACTCAGAGTAGCCATGAACAATGAGCCTGGGAAATATGTGAACCCTATGTATTCTAATGTAAGATGCTGAGTTGCATACTTGAGATATGCTTGATAGCAGCACACTAACTATAAAGATGTTATAAAACGGGAGTAAGTACAATGCTGGACATAGTACAGATAATCATTGACTTACAATGGAATTGGGATTGGAATTTCTATTGTTAAGCAATTGAGTCTGCTTAGCAATGGCAATCATGTTGCCATCATTAGTATCATTAGGTGAGGCAACTTCCTGCTGGCAACCTGCAATCAAAGTCTGTGGAGAAGCCTGGAGGAAGTTGCAGGTCCCAGGCCAAGGTGTATAAGAGGCATGGATGGCATGGTTAGGATTCACAAAAGTGTGAGGGGGAACAAGAAAGGTATGGTGTGGTTTGAAGGGTGTGTGCACGGGTGCATATGAGGCATAGTGAGGGTCCAGAAGGGTGTGCAAGACGTATGGCATGGGTCACGGAAGAGAAAGCGTATGAAGATGCGAGGAAGTGAATGAGAGGTGCTACGCATATCAGGGAGGGTATGCAGTGATGCACGAGGGTATGCGACAGGCACTACACAGATCAAGGAGGATATGCATGGCACAGATCAGAGAGGGTGCACAAGGGTGTGCATGAAAGGGGCTGTGTGGGTCAGGGAGGGTGGGCGGGGTTATGTGGGTGGCTAGGACAATATGAGTGCAGAGGACCTGGAGAGGGTGTGTTGGTTGGGGAGATTTAACCCTGCCAATTGTGACTTTCCCTGTCAAGACTCCCAGATAGATAAGGATTTGGGCTTATTTTTCCAAAATTCAGTGTTAACATTTGAGGGTTTTCTAGTTTCAACTACTGAACAACCTTTAGGTTTTCTGTGGACTTTAGATCCGGAATCTGACTTGGTCATTCTAAAACGCTGAATTTGTTCTTCTCCTGTTCTCTTGCAGCTTTGCGTGTATGTCTGGAATCAGTGCATGACTTATTTATGCTTTCGCTTATGATTGGTTAGCTGATATTAGGGAAGTTTATGCTCTAAGCCAGAAATCCATTTAAGAGTTGATGCAGATGCACATATGCCACACTTGTCATACTTTCCTAAAAAAGCTAAAGCTAAAAAAGCTGTACCTTTTCCTGCCTTGCATAGTAACTCTTATGATCCTAGGAAAGTAGGTGTTTGAATTATTGCATCCTTAAATCAAAAGTATATTTTCCTGTGATCAAGTCAAAACTGTGAGAGCACAGGAAGAGAGGAAGCTTCTTTAAGGAGGTGATGACAAATGTGGAAGGCATACCAACACAAACTTTAAAATACAGCAGATCACTACTTAATATTATCCTGTGGAATTTTCTACTATAAAGCAGAATTCATGCTTTCTTTAATGATGGCAGGTTACACCAGTCCTGAGGCAGCAAAGCATATTCTATATATCATGACAATATTACTTCCATGCCTAGCAGCTGGTACCTTTTTATTGCAATACTTGGTTTCTGCCAGACATAATGACACCTGTATACTCTGAATGGTTCCACTTTTGATTCTGGAACATTAATCCAAAAAATTGGAGGATGGGGTCATCTATTTGCTTTATGGCAAACTACCGAATAGTATCCATGTTGTCATTAGTGAGCCATGGCTTCCACTTGCTATTTTCCCATGAATCTTATTTTTAATTAGTGTTCTTCTGATAGTGCAAATCAAATCCATAGTCTAGTTAATCAGTTAACCGTGAAAATCCCTGAATGTTTTCCTGGGCTTCTTTATGACTGGAAAAATTTGTTAGTTCTTGAAGTGATTTTGATCACACAACCCATTTCAAGATTGTGTCTCTTAATTCTGTATCAATGAAATCTAATCCAGATCTTTAGAAATTGTTTTGTAAATATTTCCAGGCTGACAGGCATTGCTTTTTACAGAGTTCTACAGATATTTCAGTGGGACGTTGTGTTCCTCTAGAACAGGGCTTTTCAACCTGTGGTACGCGTACCACTTGTGGTACATTAATGAGTGGCAGGTGGTACGCAGCCCTGCCTAGCCAAGTGTAGTGGGGGAGGGAAAGAGCCAGCACAGGCAAAGACTTACAGTGAGAGAGTCCTCTGGAGCTGCAGAGGCACGGAGGAGAGAAGGAGGGAGGGAGGGAGGGAGATGGAGAGTGGAAGGATTCTTATGTGCTTTTGTGACTTTGAAGTTCTGGGATTTGTGCAATGTGGGCTTTGTGTTCTTAAGGAGTGTTTGGCAATTTCTATTTGGCTGATGGCTGATGTCTCCCGTTAGCTTCTATTGCTCTGCTATTGTTAGCTGTAAGTTTTGCTGCAAGGGATTTTGAAGTATTTTTCTCCTGAATGGATTTTGCCTGTAGATTCCTTTACTTATGAATGGAGCCATTTGGGGAGGCTGCCTTAGCCAGCAGCCAATACTTACTACATTTTTTTCTTCCTTACTTTCCTTTCTAGCCAGTAGCTAATTCTTAAAGGGGAATGTGCCTTTTTAAGCTAGTTCACTCAGCAGTTTGTCTTCTGTTTCTGGAGGCTTTTCCTTGTTTGATGAATATATGGAAGAGAAAAAATATGGGGGGTTTTTTTTTCAAATTCTTCCTTCAGAAGGAGGTGGGCATGAGAAAGAGGGAGGCAGGGAAGGAGGGAGGGAGGGAAGTTCTGCCTTAGCACTTGGCCACCAGCAGCCCTGCCATTGACTTTACTTGTCAAAAGGTTGCAAAAGGGGATCACATGACCCTGGGACACTGTGACCATCATAAATATGAATCAGTTACCAAGTATCCAAATATAAATCACATGACCCTGGGCATGCTGCAATGGTCATAAGTGTGAAAATGGTCATAAGTCATTTCAGTGCAATTGCAACTTTGAACAGGGTTTTTTTTTTGTCATCAAGTTTTTGACACCTTGCTAGGTGGTATTCGAATATTGCCATATCCTAAAAGTGGTACAATCGGTGAAAAGGTTGAAAAGCCCTGCTCTAGAACAGGAGTGTTAAACTGCTGGCCCACGGGCCGGACGCGTCATGTAGAAGCCGCGCCCACCCCATTGCCGGCAATGGCAAAACCGGCCCGATATGTTGCGCGAAGTCACGTGATGTTGCAAGTTTGACATGTCTGCTCTAGAACATAACTTATGATGTAAGGAGGCAAAATTCATGAGATTTGTATAGGACTAGGCTGACTCAAATCAGCTGTTTTAAGAGGAACTCACACAACTGATTTTAGCTATCTCTGTAACTGAATTAACTAAGCTAGGTGATTGATTACTTTTCATATTTATGTATTACACATTGGATGTAGTAAGTGAAACTAGCACCAAACTTTGGTAATAGTCACTCAGACTCCTGTTATACATCACTTGGGCCCACATGAAGATTTAACAGTGAAGATCAGATTCAGAGAATCTAAAAGGTGTATGTGTATAAATACTTTTTCACAGATTTGTATTTTAAAAAATATAAAAATGCTTATGTAGTCCACAATATTTTTAACTTATAATACATATTTGTTAATCTGTTAGGGTAAATTTAGATTTGTGTCAGGGAAAAGAAGAATGTTGTATTAGATGCAAGACACTGCAAGTATAAAATATTCTGCAAGAAGTATCTTGTGGCAGTATGTTTTTCTCTCTGCAATATTGACATGCAAATGAATGAAAAGTTAGACAATGGAGAAAATAATAAAAACAAGGCATTTTTTGTGAGATTATATTTTATTCAAGATATCAACATGAACTGCCATATTAAACAAAAGCATTAAAAAAGAAACTTCCAGTGCTAGATTTCAAAAAGTAAATCTGATATTAATGGATGATTTTAAAAAGCTGGCATGCATTTGAATATTTTGTGAAGCACAGAAAGCTTACTGACCTTGCCAGTGAAGTAAAAGTGGAAAAGACAGGAAATTCCATCTGTCCCTAAACAAAGTCAGCCAATGAATGCAACATTGGTTGCAACCATCTGGTGCTCCAGGTGGCAAGAACTTCTTTAATGAAACAGGTAGGTTCAAAAAAGCATGCTTAAGCAAATGATTCTAATTTTAGTCAAGTTGCCCATTCAACATTTCTTAAAACTCAACAACATCCCATTGCCTAAAAATCTAAATGTCCCAATATATAATCGACATAATTACTAAAAAATAGATCTCGATCAAAACAATTCCTTAAGATGTATCAACTCTAGAAATCTAGAAAAATGTAATAAAATATTTCACACTTCTCTTTGGTTCCTCCCCTTGCCGTTGCAGGCTTTTTTATTCTGCCAAAAGTTTCACTGATTCTTTGCTTTCCCTATTTATGATTCTTTACCTATATTTTCATTATTTGTTCAATTTTTTTAACATAGCTTTCTAAAATTTCACTCAGACATTACTGTCCCCAATTACAATGATAGTATTAAAACGTGTTTTTTAAGAAACTGCAGCTATTAGATTTTATGGCTTCATCTCAGAAAGTAGAAAAGGACTTTGTGTGCAGCAAAACTCTTTTAATGAACAAAAGCCTTCTGAACGTGCATAATGAATGAAATTGAAAATGCAAAATATACAAAATTGATATACAAAGTGATACCTTAGTAAAAATATACAAAGATGATATACCAAGTTATGTCGCTATGCCCAGTTCAGTGACTGTTCAAAGTTAGAATGGCACTGAATGAGTGGTACTTAAACCAGTTCTTGAAGTTTTGGATGTCACAGCACTCACACAGACAAATGATCGGATTTGGGTATTTGGCAACCAGTTCACACTTATCATAGTTGTATCATCCCACAATCACGTGATCGCCATTGGTAACCTTCCTTGCCGGCTTCCCAGAAGCAAAGTCCCAGAGATCTATACTCCATAGCACCCACTCCACCAGCCTGCTCTTAATACCATGCACTGACCTGCAGCAACCTCTCTACTTGCAGCTCTCACCAACCTGCCTATGCTTCCTACCATCCACCCATAGTCTCCCCCAGCCCGCCTGTAGCCCCTGCTGGTTTGCCCACACTTCTTTAGGACTATGAATTCGTTTTAAGGAGAAATTAGAGTCAGGTGTTTCAATCAATTGCATTTTCAGCAGGTATGAGTGTGGGAAGTTTTGCCTTACTTAAAGTACAGACTTCTGACTATTCATTAACCAAGTCTGATCTTCACAATACAGATATACAGGAGAGTGACTTGCACAAAGTAACATTTCTGAGGAAACAGCTATTGAGGCTCAGTAGGCTGTAAAAAGTTACAAAATCATTTCCAAAGCCTTTGGACTCCACCAGTCCACTATCAGGAAGATCATGTACAGATGGAGGCCATTCAACACCAATGTTATCCTCCCCAGAAGATCACACCAAGAAAAAAACATGTAATAATCCAGGAGCTTTCAAAGAAACCCAGAGAGAGCCACTACTCTTCAAAAAGAACACTGTTGCCAGTCTACAGTTTGCAAAACACCATGTGGATAAGCCAGAAGGTTACTGGAAGTGTTCTGTAGAAAGATGAGACCAAAAATAGAAAAAAAATGGCGTGAATGAAAAGTATTATGTTTGACAAAAGGCAAACCCTATTCCAGTATAAGAACCTATCTGTGAAACATGATGGTGGTAGTATCATGGTTTGGAACTGCTTTTCTGCCTCTTAAGGACTAGGACAACTTGCCATCAATGATCATGAGATATCAATGGAATGGGATGGGAACCATGAACTCTGAATTGTACCAGAAAATTCTAAGGAAAATGTCAGGGTATCTATCTGTCTGTGAACTGAAGCTGAAAATGGGTCATGTAGCAAGACAATAACCTTAAATAGATGAATTGTACAACCAAAGCAGAAGAAATAAATATTTTGGAAAGGCTAAGTCAAAATCCTGACTTTAATCCTATAGATTAACAGTAATTGGAAATCTTTAACTGCAGGGGAGCACACTAGTAACTGAAAGCAAAGATTCACATATTTTTACCGCAAACAAATATGTAGCTTTGGATTATTTTCCTCAATGAATAAATGAACAAGTCTAATGGTTCTGACTCATTTGTTTAATTACATTCTCTTGTGTAAAGAACAGATCATGTTTTAAGTCATGATGCTGAAATTTTGAAAATTAAAAACAATTCACAAACTTTTAAGCACTCTATGCTCTTTTGCTGTTCTATTTCTCTGACAAATGCACTTTATATTGATTATCAGTACTTTTAATTGTTTTAATCATTATTTTTATATTACAAATGTCTCTACATGTGAACTTGGAGGCATCATATAGAGATAAATTATACATTTAAAGCTGGAAAATACAGTTCCTTTTTCTATATAGCAATCCTATATTGCCTACACTGAACTTATGTACTAAACATTTTTGTTAATATAATTACATTGAATGAATAAACAGAAATACTTATAAATGCAATAAATAAATGGCACTTTTAATATATAAAATTGCACTGGTGACTATGAGCTTTTCTTTAAAAAACTGACATTTTAAAAAGAGATTAAAAACCAAGAACCAACCAAGAACTCTAAATTGGAAGGAAATTGCTTTCTTTTCATGGTACTTACAACCCCAATGGGAAAAGCTAAGACAGCCATCATCCAGTCACGGAGGGAGATGAGTTTTCTTAGTTGCCTTTCTTGTTCTTGGCTGTCATTTCCTTTAGTCAGAAGGCTGGAAAGATCAGTCAGAACACAGATCCCAAAAAAGACTGCTTGAACAACCTGCATTAGAAATATCAACATATTGAAACATAAATATCTCAGTCTCAATAATATCATTTTTAGCTGCAGATCCTTCCTAGTGGTGGTGACATTTGGCAGCAGGGAATTTATTGAGCTTTAAAAATGCCCAGGCTGGATATTGTGCAGGCGTACTCTGAAGCCTTGCTTCATAAAAAATAGAAGGAACTATATAATCTTTACTATCCAGAGTAACTCTGGCTTAATAGTCAAACACTTTTTCTAATATGCAATGAAAATGTATTATTCTCATTTTCTGCTCTAGGAAGTGTAAGTGCATTTCTTTACACAGTGATGGAAGTGCTTAGCAAGAATGGAAAGGTAGACAGGATATGAGCATTTATCCTGAACTCTTCCTCTTCAGTTATGGTATTAATGCCAATTCTGAAAACAAGCGCCAGTCTCGCATCATTCTGAAAAAAAATACTATACTATCTATCTTGTGGATGTTTTTCTCACTTAATGCACCAACATTACATTTTTGGTCCCCACTGTCAACAACATCTTTGCACTTTTGCCATGTATGAAAAAAACATAAAACTCACCCTGACATCTACTCAAGTAACCATCACCTTTTATTTTAAAAAGCTCTAAATTATATGCTAACTGCTGTTTCTTCTGCTTCTTCTGAACTGTAAGTACAACATCTGCCCTATTACTTTCCATGTCCTGGAAGGCAGGAAAAAAGGCCGGGCATATAAGGAACGGTTGCTGGAATTGGGTAGGTCTAGTTTAATGAAGAGAAGGACGAGGGGGGACATGATAGCAGTGTTCCAATATCTCAGGGGCTGCCACAAAGAAGAGGGAGTCAAGCTATTCTCCAAAGCGCCTGAAGGCAGGACAAGAAGCAACGGATGGAAACTAATCAAGAAGAGAAGCAACCTAGAACTAAGGAGAAAATTCCTGACAGTTAGAACAATTAATCAGTGGAACAACCTGCCTCCAGAAGCAGTGAATGCTCCAACACTGGAAGTTTTTAAGAAGAGACTGGACAGCCATTTGTCTGAAATGGTATAGGGTTTCCTGCCTGAGCAGGGGGTTGGACTAGATGACCTCCAAGGTCCCTTCCAACTTTATTATTATTATTTTCATTTTTATCCGTTTAGCAAATATGTGTTTATGTGGAATATATTTTTACTAGATTACATTTCATATTACCTTTTCTAAAGTTTAGTTTTGCTTGACTCCTATTCAGCACATACAATTATTTTGAATTAAATATATTTTATATTATACATAATATTAGAGCTGTGATTAGTGATATATCCTAGACCACGGGTGTCAAACTCGCCGCATCACGTGACGTGTTGCGACGTATCGTGACTTTTTGCCACACACCAGCTGTACACCAATTCAAGCAGTATATTAGTGTTGTGCGTGTTGTTTATGGTACAAGACTGTTTAATGCTTGCCTTTCTGACCTTTCTCGAATACTTCACTTATTATCCTCTTGCTCAGTTATTTTTATCCAATTTCATCTACCCACCTCAGCTTGCGGATTATGTCTCAATTTCATACTGAGCTTCTCTTCTCTATTAATTTATTAATGCAGATCTTAATCACTATAAACCATAAATACAGCATAAGGTATTACTAAAATCATGTAGCCATCTTTGCACTAATTGAATAAATATAAAATAGTAATCAACAAGAACATCCATAAAGCTGGAGACCACTTTGATGTCTGAGACACTATATCAAGTAACTTTAACGAAGATGCCAGATTTCCAGACTCTTAGCCTTCAGAGTATGATATGGAATTCCTAAAGCCATTCACAAAGAATCTACAACATTATGACTCCAAAAATGATCACATGCTTTGACTGTTCATCCCTAATTAACCCAGTAATTTTTGAAAATACTGTTTTCAGCAAGATTTCCCTTTGACGTGATTTAAATTTATTATTTTTTGGCCATTAAATACCTTTAATTTTGTTTTTGTTATCTCTGAATGTTGGATCCATACTTTGTACATCATCAGGAAATAAAACTTTTATGCATGTATTTAATTAGCCAAACTGGAAAAAGCAAAATACAGTACAAATAATTTGGACTCTTCTGACAAAATTCATCTATGTCTCCAGTTCTATAATATCAGAATGCATGCAACTGAATAGGAAAAGGATCCAATACTATTGAATACTACTAAAATCTCCATAAGAATTTACTAGAAAAAAAATCATTTGGTCTTCTTTAGAAATTTAGAAACGAAACAAAATCTACATGCAGAGACAAACTTAATGCAGAATAACATGAAACATGAACCCAAATGACTCAATCCAACTTTGTAAAAATGCAAACATCTTTGCATAGTAGATAATATTTCTCCTCCTTAACTTATTTTCAAGTTTGTTTGTTAGTATCCTTCCTTTATTTTTTAAAAATAACTCAAGGTGGCCAACATGTCTAATGCACTTTTCTTCTCCTATTATCTCTATAACAATAACCCAGGGAGGTGTGTTGGGCTGAGAGAGAATGCCTGGCCCAAAGTCACCCAGCTGGCTTTCATGGCTAACCTACACACGCGTGGAGAGAGAGAGAGAGGGAGAGGGAGAGGGGAGAGAGGAGGGAGAGGGGGAGGGGGGAGGGGGGGAGGGAGGAGGGAGAGAGAGAGAGAGAGAGAGAGAGAGAGAGAGAGAGAGAGAGAGAGAGAGAGAGAGAGAGAGAGAGAGAGTTTAAGCTCAAAATCATATAAATAGAGAGAGAGAGAGAGAGAGAGAGAGAGAGAGAGAGAGAGAGAGAGTTTCCAGTCAATAAATGCTCATCCTATCCAAATATACCTAGCTACTTCTGTCACTACAACAGTAAACCAACAAAAATAATACATCTATTATAATAAGAATATTTATACCTTGTTACAAATACTAAATTACAAACATTGTGATATCATTAAGACCTAAAGAGGCAATCATGAAAATTAACATGATTAAAAATTGTTGTCAGAACAGATCCATAAATCAAATATCAAATATCCATAAATCATGAAGCTGTGCTATAACAGCTATAGTAATTTTGACTGAAACATTTGCCCACATTAGCTATTTCAGTAACATATTCATGAGAGAAATTGTTCAGTTATTTAGACAAATACTACTGAATCCCTCAAGATCATTAACAATTTTTAAATTTTATAATTAAGCCCCATATTCTGTCTATCTGTTTTCTATATCAACAATAATTTGCCATTATAAGGTGGAATGTATCCTATCTGAAAGTGGAAAAGCAGCATAAGTCAATATATTGGGAAGTAATCTAGTATTTCCCAATTAAAGCAGAGGCTACCAAAATGTTTGCTCCTCAGAGCAAATTCCCCAGTGCAACCACATTACTACATCTTTAAAAAGATATTAGATCCTTTTTAACATTAGCAGTTACTACTTTAACTACCATTCTTGATGTGTTTTCATAACTTGCAATAATGATCCTTCAAACTCAGAAAACGGTAAAAGAGTATCATATTTAATCAAAAGCCATATTTAACAAAAGATGATAGAAGAAATTCTGTTCCATCTTCCAGACCTCCTCTCCCCGTTTTTGAGTGCAATAGGTCAAAGAATATGGAGGTCTCAAAAAGATAGAGGAATAATATCTCAGAGAAAAGAAAGATAAGTAAACTGGAAAGGGAACTAGGCAGCATTTGCCATTTACTTAGAAGTCTTATCTTTATGAATATATATATTTCCACCATCTGGTAGCAACCTTGTTAGTACTACTTTGTAAATTATCATCAGCTTAAATATCTACATACATATATGGAAAACAAAGTATCATAATTGACCATAAGAATATTAATTAAGAGAACTGCAAGGACTTGTTCAGACAATCACAAAGAGTCAAGAATGATTTCGACTCATATTTATTGGTCATATATATCAGAATGGTTTTGATATTTTGAATTAACATTATTAATATTTAAAGACTGATAGCAAAACAAAAGCCAGATTGGTGTAGTGGTTACAGACCCTAGGCTTGAAACTGGAAAACTGAAAATGCTACTCCTGCCTTTGATACGAAGTCAGCTGAGTAACTTTTGACAATCACTTTCTGTCTCAGCCTTAGTAAAATGACAGTGCAAACCACTTCTGAAAAATGTTAAGAAAATGCTAAGAAAACTGGGGTGAGGGGTGGGGAAGAGGTTATGAATAAACTAAACAGGAGTTTACCATACCAGATATTATTTATCTTAATTAGAAATACAATGTTGTTGTTGTTGTTAGTTGCGAAGTCGTGTCCGACCCATCGTGACCCCATGGACGACGTTCCTCCAGGCCTTCCTGTCCTCTATCATCTTCTGGAGTCCACAAAAAGAAATTGTTTAGCCTAACTATTGCTATCTCGCTTTTGTAATCAGCGTTTGCATTAGGGACAAATTTCATGCAAGCGTGGGAAAACATGTACATGGATGGGATGTACTGAAGGAGGGAATAAGGGAGTGTACAGGAATGATTGATGTCTTCCTTATGATGTAATGGCTCTGTTGTCTGATTTTCATTGGCTAACAAAGTTTATAAAGCAATGCTACTAACTTTTTAAAGAGTGGCACTTCTGGACGTAATTCTGCCAGCGTTCCAGGTTGTTTGCCATTCAGCTGTTTTATTTGATCAATTAAAGCACTGTTTCCTCAAGAAGCCTCCATTTGAGTTGCCTGATTAGACTTTTAATAGTATCTCAAATTTAAGTAAGATATGTAGACAGATATGTAGATATGTAGACATATACAGATATGTAGACATTTATAGATATGTAGACATTTAATATGCTATTGCCACGCTGTACAAGGCAATTGTCCAAAAATAACTAATTCCTTTTCAGAAGCAATCTCAAAAGAACTGTTAAAATTAGTAAATTTCTTTTGCAGATGAAATCAAAATACCACGGTCAAATATTTTAAAGTGTGTTGCTTTGTGAAACAGCACAAAGCCAAATAACTGAATAGTATATTATGATGCATAATTATACAAACCCAATGTGCAACATCAAAATGCAGATGGTTGATGTCTCTAAAACTCTGTAGATTTAGTGTCCCTATTCCCAGAGAGACAAAACAGATATCCTTAACATGATGCTTGTTCATTTCTGTATCAAAGTATAAATGTATCATATCAGAATATCTTTGTAATGCAATATGTAAGAGAAAAAGGGACAATTTGTTTTTTTCGTGTATATTCTATGAGCCTCTGAAATCATCCAAAATAAGTCAAACCTATCCAAACTCACTTCCATTCATTTTCATTTTCATTTTCATTGGTTTTTGTCTTCCTAATAAGTACAGTCTATTATTTTAATTTATGTTACTGTACATAGTGGCCAAGAGGATGCATTTGGGGATGAGTAAGATAATATCCCTACATTGCTTCTAGCAAGTGGAATGTAAGCATGGTAGGTTTGATACTGGGTAGCCTTTTCCTTTGTGTCTGTACTTCCTTCCAATAACTCTAATTATTTCCTTTGATTAGTGGTAAATTGCCCTATATGTAGCTTTAATAGAAATTCCTGTGCAAAATACAGACAATTCCTGAGTTCACTTATCTACAGCATGCGTAATTTTATGCATTTTATTGTACTCCCTCACTTGCCTTCTTTCTTAGCTAGAAATACTTAAATATTGTGTTTAACAAAATACCAGTGGATATTTATCAATTTTACAAATTATCAAAGCTCTGGAGATATGAAGAAAGATCTGCTAAAAATAAAATTGTAAAATTATAATTTGGTTATGATGAAAGGAAGAGTGCTATCAAATTAGAAGATTGCTCGTAAGTTGCAGATTTGCACACTACAATTTACACTTCTTCGAGCAAGTATGTAAAATTGGTTTATCCTGTTGGGAAACCATTATTCTACCAAAGAATACAATTTACTAGACATTAAACTCTACAGGAAAAGCTCAGTCTGATGCTTCCTTCATCATATATTTGTTTTCTGCCCCAATCATTTATGAAGGCTACCAATGTATTGTTAGAATATTAAAAATAAGTTACAATAAAGTCTCCTCTGATCTGAGCTTGACTCCCTATGACTTCATTGAGATTCATACAATTTTCTTGATAACCATTTGGAAGTGATTTGCCATAACTTTCTACTGGGATGTATTTTTGACTTTCCTGTCTACCCCACAGGTCTGACACTATCTGCAGGTCACCTAAGTACCAGCTAGTCTTGATCCTACTTAGCTAGGTCAAAAATGTGCTGTCACCTATTGAGAAAGCAAAAAGTTATCTTTATGAAATGTAGTTAGTTTCCCCCTTTTTTCTAAACAATTTAACACAATTTAACATGGATTACTTTCTCAGCAAGAGAGTCTAGCCTCAAATAATTGAAAAGAAGACATCAATACAAGGTCATCATGGTCACCTGCAGGCAGTTTTTTTCAGAGAAAGGGGTTTACTTATTTACTTATCCATTATATTTATATAAGCTGGCCAGTGGTGGGATTCAGCCAGTTCGCACCACTTCGGCAGAACCGGTAGCTAATTTTTTGTTGCCCAGGCCCAGAATGGACTTCCGGAAGCAGCATCCACACAGAGAACCGGTTGTTCACATATTTGAATCTCACCACTGAAGCTGGCCAAATCACATATATATGACTCTGGGCAACTCACACACTTAAAAATAGAAATCAATAAATAGTAAATAAACAACTGAAATAAAAGCCTTCAAAAACCAATTAAAACAAGTTTTGGTCATATTTTCGCATACAGATTGAAAATTCAAACTTTTAAATATCACTGCAAGTCAACCACCCAAACCTTGAGTCTCTGTGATGCAAAAGATTGAGCTTAATTTTAATATTGAACTTTGGGTCAAGGAAGCAAATTCTTTGCTTTTTTATTTATATCCATATTCAGTGTTACTGTACCCAAGGTCGGAAATTGATGAAGTGATTGAAATTGAGGCACACTGGGGTTATACTTGTCACTTTTATATCTATCAAGGAGAGTCATGAATCACTGTTATGATTTCTGATTCTCAGATCTTTGTGGGTGTGACTGAAGATTCTGAGCATGAAAATCAAACTATTTCTTTAGGGGAAAGACACTCTATTTTAGACGGACCATCTAAATTGGAAGATGTTATCTTGCTCTCATACACCGAGTCAAAAAATGAATTCTGAACAAAACCTTCCTCCTCTCACAATTCTTAACCCTCCAGCAGAATTCTCCAGCACTACACATAAAGGAAACAGATCCATAGCTGTTGTTTGGGGATGGTTATATAGGTGTTCCATTTATATTTTAACAAACTCAGAGAGAACCTAGGAAAGATTCCATGGATGAAAATCTTAAAGGGGAAAACAACTCAAGAAGCATAGGAAACTCTGAAAAATGCTATAATAAAAGCCCAGTCCAGCACAATACCACTGAAAAAGAAAAACAAGAAATTCAAGAAAAAACCAGCATGGCTGCACAAAGATCTCTCTGATAAACTGAACGACAAAAAGGACAAGTAAAAAAATGGAAAGAGAGACACATAACTAAGGCTGATTATCAGCAGACAGCCAGAACATGCAAAGATGAAGACAGGAAACCAAAGGCTCAGAATGAACAAAGACTTGCAACAAAAATTAAGGACAATAAAAAAAAGTTTCTTTCAACATAGTAATAACAAGAAAAAAGTCAAGGAAACTATAGGTCCACTAAAGAGAGAAGATGGCAAGGAAGTAACAGGCAGTAGAGAGAAAACAGAGCTGCTTAACTCATTATTTGCATCGGTCTTCACACAAAAAGAAAGTATAGCCCAACATACCCAAAAAACTACTACAAAAGACAAACTAGAAAGAAAAATTAAAATAAGCAAGAAAATGGTAAGAGAACACCTATCCAACCTTGATGAATATAAATCTCTGGGACCTGACAGATTACATCCCACAGTTCTGAAGGAGCTGGCAGATGTTATCGCAGAACCATTGCATTATATCTTTCAAAAATCCTGGAGCACCAGGGAAGTACCTGAGGATTGGAAAAAAGCTGATGTGGTTCCCATCTTCAAGAAAGGGGAAAAAACTGACCCAGGAAACTACAGACCAATCAGTCTAACATCAATACCTGGGAAGATCCTGGAAAAGATAATCAAAAATACAAACACCTAGAAGCAAACAAAGTTATAACCACTAGCCAGCACAGGTTTGTTAAAAACAGATCATGCCAAACCAATCTTATTTCATTCTTTGATAAAGTGACTAAATTAGTAGACCAGCGAAATGCTGTGGACGTAGTATACTTAGATTTCAGTAAGGCATTTGACACAGTAGACCACAACCTGCTGCCTAGTAAGCTAGAAAAAGGTGGGATAGACAACATCACCACCAGATGGATTTGTAGCTGGCTGACAAACGGTACTCAACGAGTAGTCCTCAATAGTACTACATCCACATGGACAGAAGTAAGCACTGGGGTACCACAAGGCTCCATCTTAGGCCCAATACTCTTTAATATCTTCATAACTCATCAAATTTGCAGATGACACTAAACTGGCAGGAATAGCCAACACCCCAGAAGACAAGCTCAGGATTCAAAAAGAACAATGGGCCCTATCCAACAAAATGAATTTTAATGTGGAGAAAAGCAAGTTTTTACATTTAGGCAGGAAAAATCAAAGGTATAAGTATAGATTAGGCAAGACCTGGCTCAAAAACAGTAACTGTGAGAGGGACCTTGGAGTCCTAGTGGATGATCACTTGAATATGAGCCAGCAGTGTGCAGCAGCAGCCAAAAAATCTAATACAATCCTGGGTTCTATAAACAAATCAAGATCACACAAAGTATTAGCACTGCTTTATAAAACCCTAGTAAGACCACACCTGGAATACTGCAACCAATTTTGGTCACCATACTACAAAAAAGATGTTGAGACTTTGGAAAAAGTTCAGAGAAGACCAACTAAAATGATCAAAGGCCTGGAGACTAAAACATATGAAGAACGGCTGCAGGACTTGGGTTTGGCTAGTCTAAGGAAAAGAAGAAATAGGGGTCACATGATAGCAGTATTCCAGTATTTGAGGGGCTGCCACAAAGAAGAGCGGGTCAAATTATTCTCCAAAGCACCAGAGGGCAGAACAAGAAACAATGGTTGGAAACTGACCGAAGAGAGAAGCAACCTGTAATTAAGGAGAAACTTCCTAATAGTGAGGACAATTAACCAGTGGAACAGCTTGCCTTCAGAAATCGTGGGTGCTTCATCACTGGAGGTTTTTAAGAAGAGGCTAGACCAGGGCGCCCACCCCATTGCCGACAATGGGGAAAAAGTTCCGATACGTCACGCGACATCATGTGACGTCACGAGTTTGACATGTCTGGGCTAGACAATCACTTGTCTGAAATGATATAGGTTCTCCTGCTTGAGCAGGGGGCTGAACTAGAAGACCTCCAAGGTCCCTTCCAGCTCTATTCTATTCTAATTCTAATTCTATTCTAATTCTATTTCTGAAAATGTAATGTTCTGACTAGGAGGCACCCAAACTGCAAAGCACAAAACAGGAAGTCGAAGCCAACCAATCAGCATGCAAGATGCACACCTTTACACAAAGTGCAGTTGGGATTTGGGAGGTGTTTGCATCAGCCTATCTGAAGCTATCTGCAATCTACACTTACCCAACAATCCCTTTGCAGCGTAAATATGCAGCGACATGTATGGGCAGTTGCAGGCAACCCAAAGTCAGCCTTTAGACTACAAAATGAGGCAAGGTTCTTTAAAACTTCAGATAGTTCCTCCAGAATGGGCAGAACTAACTATGGCAGTATAATATTATTTCAAGTACTTTAGTGTTGCTGGAATAATAGTTTTATATGTTCCTACTAGGTGAAAGCTTTGGCTAGTAATAAATCGGGTACACTGCGTGCCATAACAAAAAAAATTATTGGCCAGCACTTAGAAAACTTTCACAATGAACGAAGTTTCCACTGTCAATTGCAAAAGGCCACATTGCTTGGATTCACACATATATTAAGCCATTATGACATCCTAGGTCCTTGGGAAGAATTGATATGTACTGTAAGAAGGCCAATACCAGCTAAAGAACTGCTAACTGTGACTTAGCATTATTGTCAACAGATAATAATCAAGCATAAATAGTTAGAATGTAAGTGACGTTTTGTATATTCACAAAATATGTGGCAATTCTAAACACAAAGTGCAATTCTAGCCTAAAGCTATCTGCAATCTACACTTACCCAACAATCCCTTTGAGCGTAAATATGCTGTATGGGCAGTTGCAGGCAACCTTTTAGACTACAAAATGAGGCAAGGTGATAAGACTGCTTGTACTTTAGTGAAAATAGCACTAGGTTTTGGCTAGTGTACAATAACAATTATTGTTAGTTTCACAATGAATGTCAATTGCAAAAGGCCACATTGCTTGGGCCATTATGACTCCTAGGTCCTCTCCAATACCAGCTAAAGAACTGCTAACTGTGACTTAGCATTATTGTCTCAAGCGTCGTTTTGTATATTCACGTGGCAATTCTAAAGGAATTCTAAAGTAGCCATTTTTGGAAAAGTTGCCTTGTATAAATGCTATTGCAGGTGGGGGAGCTATAATCCAATAATCCTAATATATTTCACTCTCTTCCCTAGCACTGACCATTTGCGTAGTTAATGAACAGACATCTTCAGATGACACCCGTTGCGACCGAGGTGCCTTTCTTCTTTCTTTAAAAACGATGGTGCGAGTGAACAAGGTCTTCCTTCACAGCACCTCCCCTTAAGCGCTGCCCGTCACCAGTTCTTCCGCGCAAAGGAAGCCTCATCCCCGGAGCAAAGTTGACCGGGAGCGCAGCCACTCTCCTTGCTCGGGACATGGGATCGCATCCTCACATCCCGAGGAAGAGGAGGCAGTGGCGGGAAAGGTTACTTACCAGGTTAATGAACGTCAGAAATTTCCAGCTGCCTCCATAGGTCTGGTGCGCTGGCATGTCAATGGCCTTGTAATTGCACAGGATGGAAAAATAGGAGAGGAGGATGGCGACCCGCAGCACCTGCCCGGGTACGAGCGCCATGTTGCGTCTCCTTCCTAATTAAGTAAGGCCTTTAGCGCCGAACGAACCAAGGCGGCCAAAAGCGACGGGCACGCGCTTCGCTTGCGGCTCAGGACGCGCGCGTCAGGCGCTCAGCAAGCGTAGAGCCGGTGGAAGCGGCGCGCGAAAAGGTCCGCGCGCATTCGGCGCCGCTCAGTGTTCTCCATCACGGGGGATAAAAGCAACGTGAGCGGAGGCATAGACTACTGGCGTGTAGACCCAACCCACAGTGCCCAACTTCCGGAGTGAGTTTGGACGCCATGTTTCATATTGCCCAAGAGAGAATTGCCCATAGGAAACAGAGAAGAGGACTGAACCTGGGCGCCAACGTGTCTCCGCCACTTCCTCCTGCAGGCAGCAATACGAAGTTGCAGTAAGGTGAATGAATGCTTTCGTAGTTTCCATCGCTCCCGTGCACTTGCGTTTGCTTTTACTCCCAGTGCAACACAGAAGGCGCTTCGGAAGGTTGAAAGTTGAAGTACGCGTCGCCGTTCTGTTAAAGACCTTTGCTGCAACTTAAACGGTGTTTTGCATCGAATTGGAACTACGTTTCCTGCTCGGTTTTCACCTTTCCATATAAATAGGAAAATAAACCGCAACTTCCGCCGGCATAAGGGGCTGATGTCCTCAGCGTCATCGGAGCCACTGAAAGTGTCAGAGCAGTTTTCATTTATTTAAAAGCAAAACGCACGCACGAACGCACACCCACACAACTATTTTGCATTGCATTATCAATTGCAATGCAACATCCTTTCCTCCCCCCCCCCAGAGAAATGAGATTGTCCATTTATAGCTCGACTAAATTTCTATTCGGGTTTTTTTCTTCAGATTTTTCATAGGGAGAGCGCGCTTATTTGCACCTCAAGTTTAAGTGCGTGTTGCTCTATTCAAAGAAGGAGGAAGCTTCGTCTTCAGACACACGGATCATGATTCTCAAACTCTACAGTAACACTACAATCAAGGGGGTCATACAGACTTCAGATTCGGTTCAACCCTGGGAATATCCAAGATGTGGGGTGATGCTGATTGCTGGACTCGGAAATATTCTCAGAGTCACCTTCTCCATCTGACTGCTTTCTTAAGTTATTCCTAACCAGGAGTTATTCTAAGGCACATATTCATCTCAAAACCAGCTGTTTTTCCTGATTCTTGTTTTCCACAAAACTACTAAAAATAAAACAAAACACATGTTAATGGAATACAAATTAGTTCAAAATTCCCCCAGGTGGCATTGCCACCTGCATTCGCTCCATTGTGCACTTTCGTGCTCTGAATAAACTCTTCAACAGAACTAAATTTCTTCACTGCTGAGAAGTTTATCTTATGAATAAAAAGAATTCAGCTATGTAGGAAATGCCTTGTAGTTAAAAGCAATAGATATAGATAAAGATAGATAGATAGATAGATGATAGATAGATAGATAGATTGTGTGTTTGTGTGTGTGAAAGAGAGGCATGATTCAAAGCAAATATTCTCAATGTTGCAAGCAGAATTCCAAATGGATCTTTTCAGATGTTGCAATATGCCTAAGGTTTTATACAAAACGATTCTGTCACATTCAGACATTCAGTTATTTAGCAAACAGCATTATTATCTCATGCCTCTTAAGCTTGTAAAAGATGGAGCCATCTAGAATATCAAAAACAACATATTCTCTTGATAAAGTGGATAAAGGAGGAGTACTCATGATCATAAACAAGCTGGATTATTGAAACAATGCTCCAATACCTCATTTTAGAGGTATTGAGGTACAGATGGTGGTACAGATAGTGAAGAATACCAAAAGGAATTATAAGACTTTCTGAAGAATTTTCTCCCAAATGCACAAAATGTACCTTGAGAAAGTTACTCTGGCATCTCCTCACTTGGGAAGCTGGGCTGCAATACAGTAGACATGGATTATGCATTCATAAAGACTAGAAGACTTCCAAGGTCCCTTCCAACTCTGTTGTTCTGTATTCTGTATGTCTTCTTTTGATGATGTCTAATAACCTAATAAATCCCAGAATTCATGAGATACTGTAGTCAGATTTTGCAAGATTTATTCTTGTGTGAAATCTCTCAAGATCTTGTCAATGGATTGATTGTGAATATTTACCTGCTTTGAACTTTAGTTTAGAATATAGCAAACAATACCAATATACAATCATTTCTGTTCAGAGTCATCAAACAAACTCTCATGCATATCCGGTTGTAGCTCAGTATTCACTTTATATGTTTTTCCACAGTGAGCTGAAAATAACAGAATGAAACCCCACAGAATCAAATGCAAAATGTTTTCCTTAGAAAACAGAAATCAAATGCATAGGTGTAAGATGGGGGATAATTCTCCACGAATTAGTATTGGTGAGAAAAATCTTGGAATAGTAGTTGATTATCGATTTAATGTAATCAGAAGGGTGATGTGACTGCAACAAGGCAAATGAAAATTTTGGCTGCCTGAAGAGAAGCTTTTAAGTAGTTTTTAATAATGAAAAGTAATAGTGCTGCATTATTCTGTAATGAGCAGATCCCTTGAGTTCGGTTCAGAGCATCACACTTTAAGGAGAGTTCAAATAAATTTGAACTAATAGAGCAAAAAAGCAACAAAAATGACCAGAGTGCTAGAAACTAAATCCTGTGAAAAGACATTGAATGATTGGCAATGTTTAGCCTTGAGAAGAAGAGGAGAATGGTATAGGAGGGAGAAGTATGTGAAATAACATTACAGAAGAATGTCAGGATCTCTTCTCTTGTTCCAAAGTGTAGGAGAGGAAATAATGGATTTAACTGTCAGAAAGAAAGATTTTGGTTGAATATTAACTTCTAAAACAACTTATTAAGAATATATTCATCATGATCAACCACTGATTTATTAATGACTGTCAATTTTCATTGCCTGCAGTTCTTATACTGCATTACATTATGAGCTAATATTTCCCTTGTTCATCCTAAATTAATGAATATGTAATACTTCTTTCTGAAATATTGTGTACTGCATGCATCTGGTGAAAGTGATTAGCATCTTGAAAACTTTATAAGCAATAAAAAAATGTCCATAAATTGCCATAATATCTTTTGTTGCTTTTATTGCAGTAAATTAAGTAGTTGCCATCAAATCATTGTTAACTGTCTTAACAAAGGCATTGTCATGGTTCCGACAGATGAATCTCTTCAAAAGAACTTCAAGGCATTGTTTTCCTTAAAGAATCTTTTATTCGAGAAACAATACATAGAAGAAGCCAAAAACTGATTTCCCCTCCCCTGGCACAAAGTAGCAAAGCGCAATTCCCTCCTCCAATTAACAGTTATAAATCACATTCCCCAATTAACTTGAAGCGCGGGCTTTCTCCCCATCTCTCCTGCCCGCCAAATTTCTATCAACTCTGGACCTAATAACCTTGGGTTCCCACGGCTGAGTTATTATTGTTAGGACTAGCTGGACTCTCATCCACATTCCCCCTCCCAGCATCAACGAACTCTAAAAGCGATAGAGAAAAGATAGCTACATTTCCATCTGTTGTCAAAGCAAGAACATCCGATGTTAGCAGCGTTGAGAGGCATGATATAAACAAGTTTTTAAAATCTCTTGGATCACATCTCCTCGTTTCATGACGCACTTTGATAATCTCCTTCCTTTATTGCTGCTCAATAATTTCTTGATGCTTCAAGTCTCTAAGATCATCTGTCAATTACCAACTACTCATAAGTTCATTCTTGTGTCATCAGTGATTTTTTGTAATGTATAATAAATGCATTTTATTTTTCTTAATAAACATTGATATGTTGCTTTTGTTATCACTATTTATGTCCACATGCATTTCACAATACTACCATTTTCTTTGTTTCTTATTTATTCAAATACTCCGTGTATATGATGTCATATGTACTCAAGTATTATCATTTGCTCAATGTGATTGAGATTCCTTCTTTTTCCTTTCATGAATTAAAGTAATACATTTTGGTTTTAACATTTAAGTGACATAAATAGTTTTGTTCTGTATCAAAAAATCTCTATGAATAACATCTGCACTAAAATCTGCATTTTCTTTTTGTGGGAAAGAAAAGAAATATAGATTAAAGGAAAATATAGATTACTGTGTTACTTCTGTGAATTCCATTGTCTGCTTTCAGAGAATACTGCATTGGATTATGTTTTGTTTTTAATAGATCAGGTCCAATTAAGTGTGTTATCAAATTATAAAAGGATACCATACCCTATTTTATGGACATATTCCAAGCAAATGTCTGCAAATAGCCTGTGATTCAATGGTTCCTCACTTAAGTGAAAGCCTAGCATCCAGGAGACAAAGCAAGTAATTAGCTTTTAGAAATCTAATCTAATTGTGCAGAATCTTAGTCCTATGACTTCTTGGAGAATTCACTTTTTATTAAATAGTTTATATACACAACAGTAGTCTAGGCTGACACTGTTTTTCAGCTGTGCTATTGAAAAGTGCTCAGGTCTGAAAACATATCAACATTTTTTCTCACATACATGTCTGTATGTCTGACCCTGCATTCTTTCTCTGTGTAGAGTACCTACGGTATCAGTCTGCTCTATATCTCAAATCTATTCAGTTCCCTAAATTGTGTCCTGTTGAGACTGTCTGACAGTAGAATGGGCAGAATTGGTAAATTGTCCCGAATGTTCCTTCCTCATTGGGAAACCCTCCTGAGCAGATTAGAGGGATAAAGAAAAGAAAAGTAAAGAATATTTTTATTGCACCAATGGAAATCTACTCACATGACAGTGAAGGTAAATTCCTTTCTGTTTCTGCAATTTGCTGCAGGCAACTCATTACTGGACTTGCAATACTCCTCTTGCTTTCTCTTTGTGAAGTTCATTCTGGTTTTACAAGTTTGTACTTGTTAGAGACAAAGTACTGTATTGCCTTATGACATGAAAGATGCTCACCTGATTTGGCATATGAAAGGAATGAGGGAATCCTTAACATGACATAAATTATTTGGCTTCTCAAACCAGATTTTGTAAGAATAAAATGTGAATAAAATCTGGGTAACATGAGTTAACTATGGAAAAGAAAAGCCATATGTTTTTAAAAAGTATAACAATGATCTGATAGGAAAACTTAATTGTTCTGGCATTCACATTCATTTACTTTGGCCCATTCTGAACTCTAGGCAAGCAAGTTGCTAGGATTTTAAAATAATTTGAAAGACTACAAAAGCTATTTTCCAAAGGGAATGGTGAATTGAAATACAACATTGATGGTACCTTCAACTTTCTAAAATTTATTTTATTTATTATTTAATGATGCTACTTCCCAGAACTTAGTAACACCACACGTAGAATACTGCATCCAGTTTTGGTCTCCACACTATAACAAAGATGTTGAGATTCTAAAAAAAGTGAGAGAAGAGCAATAAAGATGATTAGGGGACTGGAAGCTAAAACATATGAAGAACGGTTACAGGAACTGGGCATGGCTAATCTAGTGAAGAGAAGGACCAGGGGACACATGATATCAGTATTCCAATATTTGAGGGGCTGTCACAGAGAGAGGGGGGTCAACCTATTTTCCAAAGCACCTGAGGCCAGACAAGGAATAATGGATGGAAAATGATCAACGAGAGATTCAACCTAGAAATAAAGAGACATTTTCTGACACTGAGAACAACCAATGGAACAAATTGCCTTCAGAATCAATCAACCAATCAATTTATTATTACAGCCAAAGGCCAACACATAAATTAAACATTCGGATAAAACAAAGCTAAACAGAACCAACACAAGAAGACATAGCAATATATTACAATTAATGATGTAATCAATGGGTGACCAAGGTCTGCCTAGTTTTACAGACATTATAACAAAAACTAGCTACCTTCAGAAAAACTGAATCATACTGACCTGACAATAAAAATACATTGAGTATTGTCTAATGCTGAATAAAAACATGTAATAAAATTAATTATAAAAGATTATTAAAAAGATCAAAAATGTTTATTTATGTTTTTGGCGAATCCCCAATGCTGCTGCACAGAATCTATCCACCTGCGCCATGACCACTGCCTGCTCAATCCTTCAGAAGTTGTGGGAGCTTCATCACTGGAAGCTTTCAAGAAGAGACTGGACTGCCATTTGTCAGAAATGGTGTAGGGTCTCCTTCTTGAGCAGGGGGTTTGATCAGATGACCTACAAGGTCCCTTCCAACTCTGTTATTCTATTCTTATTTTATTCTTCTGTTCTTATTCCAAGTATTATCTAACTGTACATCCCTAAGTATGCTTATTCTTATTCTTACAGTGGGATGGGCAGTATTCCTTTATCTCTGTGGAGATTAAGCTAAAAAGAAAAAAATGATTGTCCTATTTTCATAAGACAATAGAGAACATCTAAGAAACTTCTCCTGGCCCTGTCAGTCTCTTTTTGACAGCCACAAATGGACAAATAGTGCAAAGGTTTTAAAAAAATATATATAAAATCATGTGAGTTCTAAATTCAATATATTATTGACAGATGATCAATTAAATAAAAAGTATTTAATTCATATTAAACCCATATGTTGTATTTAATACTTATTCTGATATTCTATGGAAATGTTTTTCAATACTTTTGTGTATAAATCAACCATATTTAAATATAATATACAGAACATAATGACCTTTTAATAAACAATCGTACTCTTCATATTTGATATTTCCAGAGTAGGAAATATCTTTCAATCAAAAAGAATGCTAAGGAAATACGTTGATTTTGTTTAAAGCATTTTTCTTTTTCTTTTTTCTTTCTTATCTTCCTCCATTTCTCGTATTATAATTTTCCAGAAATGTTATTCCTCTACTTTACTATGCATGTATTAATGGATCCTTATACTTAAATTTAAGTGGAAACATTTATATTTTCATAGGACCTCTCAGCACATTACTTTTCAATGGGGAAAAGGTCATCTCTATTCATTAAACTTAAATGCATAAACTTCTTGGTTTTGACTATCAAGAACTGGGAGGCCCATTATTTCCACAGAATATTGATGACAACCTCTCTTTTGTTTGGAGACTGTGTGAACTATCGGTCATGAAAATTAATCTTAAAGTATTAAGTTATGCTTTCAGAAGAAACTCCTGATATTGTGAGTCATGCCAAACCTTTCTGTAACTTATTGTTTAAGTAAGATTTGAGACTTTCGGTATGAGTGTGACTAATGTCTGGTGATGAGAAATTTGGGACCCAGAGGTAAGCGTGGGAAGTTATATGCAGAAGCCTTAGCAAGACCTTAAGAGAAGGTGGGAATAGAATTTTAAAAACCATAATGGATTTCAGAGTACAGTTACAGGTTATGATTTCAAGAAGAATTTTGAAAACCATAGGATAGCTAGGAACTGTCAAGGGCTTACAGGTAGCCATATCCAAATATTAATTTGACAGGTTAATTGGACAGGAGGAAGAGGAAGGCTTCAAAGTATTTTATACTGCTTTGATAACCAAGGATTCCTTCATCCTAACAAGAACAACAACTTGTGAGTTGGTAGATTTCTATCAGGTACAATCATTAGACCTTTCCCCCTGTTCCACATTATCTAACAAGCCCAAAATTAGGTAAGTAGATTTCCTGCAGAAAATGAGGAAGCCATCCTTTTAGAAAAAAATATTGCAACTAACAACATCTAGGAATGAATTCTGCCCTTCATCTATATTAGACTCAGAAATGAGGTCTTTCCTCCTGCTTTTTCAAGTCAATAGCCATGTGACTACTATACTTATATCCCAGCGACAAAGCTTTCTGCTATCTGTTTTTGGTTTGCAAAATGCCTTTCTCTGTTTCACTGACTTCAACCCTTCCAACTAGTAATCCATTTCAGCGAGGTCTATCTTATTTCTCATATGCTCCAGGATATTATCTATGAAGCTAATAACATTATCATGGGATTTCAAGTACGATCCTGCAGCATGCCTCGGAACTAACTTACAATATTTTTTTCAGGGTGGAATAAATAAGAAATATCTATTTTTGATGCGTCTTATTTATAAACTATTTGGTTGGTTTTGCATTCTTCTTGAAGGAACAAGGGCATGCTTAAAATCTAACTTTGGCTTCAGTGACTCAGAGCAGTTTTGATTTGCTTTATCTAGTTAATCAGACTTCCTGGATAGAGAGAGATAAGCTGGCTACACTGATCCCTATGCTGTAATATCTAGATTGAATATTACTTGATACGTGGGCTGCCCTTAAAAATGAATTCAAATTCTGAATCCAGAATTGAGCGTTTAAAAGAACCATCTAAAACACAGATAAGTGTTCTGTAGTCCCAGGGCTATTTTTTCATAGGTTGTAAAGCCTCTTTGGCCATACCTGCTAGAGCAGGGGTCTTCAAACTTGGCCCTTTTATGACTTGTGGACTTCAACTCCCAGAATTCCTCAGCCAGGCACGCTGGCTGAGGAATTCTGGGAGTTGAAGTCCACAAATCATAAAAGGGCCAAGTTTGAAGACCCCTGTGCTAGAGAATGAAGGGCCAGTATGCCACAGGTATAAAATATATTCCAATATAGTTTCCAATATAGCCACATCACATAAAAATAAAAGCAAGAACCTGCAAAATGCAGGTTTATCTTCATGGCTGTCAGAATGGGTAGGGTGGGTGGATTGAAAATTGGAAGGAATATCTCTCCCATATCAACCTCTTTGTGCATAAAGTTTGCCAGAGGAAAATACTCTGTATTCCTCTTTAAGAGAAAAAAAGTGAACTGCATCAATAAGAGTGCCCCAATTTTGTAATGCCCTCTCAGGGAAAGAATTCCTGATACCATTTTAATAAACATTTTGGTTCAGGATTAAACATTGTTATTTATCCGAACACTTTAAAAATACATTTATTAATAAATGTTTCAAGATATCAAACTCCTTGCTTATGTTAGGTTTTAGGCTAACAGTCAGTGTAATATAATATTTAAGATGTTTCACCAGGACTAGCAAGATCCAAGATCAGGTCTACCCCTAGACATTTTACACCAAAATGACCGTATGCATGTTGTGTTTTAATCAAGAAATGCTGCCATTTATACCTGTACAACAATGTCTGATGTAAGTACTTAAGTTACCATTTTGCATGACGCCATCTTGAATGTATCAACACTTGTCCCCTTTGCCTTCCCTAGCAACTGCCCATGTCTCTACTATGGAAAGTTGCTAGGTGATTTTGAGTCATTTCCTCATTCCAAGCCCAACCCATCTTATAGGAAAAAAATTGGAGGGAAAATTGAAAGACAGAGCATTGCCTAAGGTTCCTAAAGGGAAAATGGGGCACTTCTTCTAATCTGGTCATTCTGGGGGCTTTATATCATCAGAAGAATGTATTTCTATTTCATTCTATACCTAAAATCTTAGACTTCAGTATGCCAAAGCTGGATCATGACATCACATCATTGATATCTCACTACAGGGTTCCAACCTTATGCATCCTCTATATGAAAACATTCCTGTATTTTAAGGCACCATGCATAAATCTATATTAAAGAACTGGAAGAAGAAACAGTAAGGCTCTAAATCTGATCAGTTATGGACCAACTTTTCATGGTCAGAAGTAGATTAATTTTTATGTTTAGGTGTGTATCATGTATGTGTTTCACTTTGAGAGTGGGCAACTAAATTTCATTTTTGATGTGTGCCGTTGTGCCCACAGTAAAAAAAATGACAATAAAGGTTATCTTATCTTATCTTATCTTATCTTATCTTATCTTATCTTATCCTTCCCCAGCATGTATTCTGCCTTCTTCTCAAATCCTCAAAGGATGGATCCAAATAAAACATTAGTAACTGAGCTAATGCAGTCCTTGTCCTTGTGAGAGTAGTCTTTCCCCCAAAATACTTCCAAATAATGAGTGAGAGATCCTGTCTTCTGATTTTCAGAAACTTTATTCCCTAAGGTTAAGTTTCTTACTTTTTTTGTCACTCTATTATGTGGATTGAACCAATCATTCCACAGTACTGGGAAAATTTTAAGTTCATCTGATTTTTTTGCATTTGTTCTATGCTCCACATGTATCCCTTTACATCATGAATTTATTATAATATACTAAAATGTCTGAAGTACATTTTACAAAAAAGGTTATGAGTTTCCTGTTACAAACAGCTTTTTAAATACCCTTTATAGAATTTCTTTAAGAGAGAGAATGTAATTTCATAATATTTTTGCTTGGATTTCTGGATAAGCAGAATACAGCAATAAGATTTTGAAATACCGTCAAGTATTGTTTTTAAAAGGAGAAGTGCTTTATTTCAGCCCCACAGCAATTTAAATAATAATAATAATAATATTATTATATGTACAGGAAATTCCCTGGCCTGAGGCAGATTTATAAAATAAAACACTATTTTGAATAAGAAAAGATTTTAATTTCAGCTTTGAAGCAAACCTTGGAAATAAATACAGTTATAAGTAGGAAACACCCTTGCCTGGAGCATTAAAGCAATTTTAGAAAATAAAATACTGTTCTAAGTATAAAGATCCTTGACTGGAAGCAACATTTCATCTGAGCCACCCAAATCTAGATTTATTGTGGTTAGCAGCAGATACTGGCTACTCCCAACTGTTTCTCCCCTGAAGATTCCCACGTGTAGCAGAGAGGAAGCTCATCTTCATGTCTCTCTTATGTTTTCTAAAGATGGAGAAAGTGAGTTCACAAGACCCAGCAAGCACTGACTTATGCCGTGGCCAAACTGGATATTCAGTACCAGTGTGATGGCTGTGATAAGCTGGAAGAAACATTTCTTCTTTGGATTTTTGACTAGAGAAACTACAGGTCACTTTGGGTAGAATGACCCTGACCAAAAAAAAAAATACAAGTACTCCTTGATTTACAACCATTCATTTAGTGACCGTTCAAAGTTACAATGGCATTGGTAAAAGTGACTTATGACTGTTTTTCACCCTTACGACCATTGCAGCATTCCCATGGTCGTGTGATTAAAATTTGGACGCTTGGCAACTAGAATGCATTTATGACAGCCACAGTGTCCCGGAGTCATGTGATCATCTTTTGCGACTCTCTGACAAGCAATGAGGAAGCCAGATTCACTTGACAACTGTGTTACTAACTTAATTGCAGTGATACATTTAACAACTGTGACAGAAAGATTGCAAAGTGGGGCAAAACTCATTTAACAACTGTCTTGCTTAGCAACAGAAATTTTGGGTTCAGTTGTGGTCATAAGTCGATGACAACCTGTAGTTAGTGGGTATGATCCATACGCTGTAGACCAGGGGTGGACCAGTACCGGGCTGCGGCATGCCAGCAACCGGGCCACACAAACAAGCAAAGCCCCATCCACGAGATGCAGGCAGCACCCAAAACCATGCCCCCTCCGGTCCGTGGAAAAACCTCTCTCCACATAACTGGTCCCTGGTAGCCAAAAGATTAGGGACCTCTGCTGTAGACTGTGGAACAGCACAGATTATTTGGTAACATGAATTACATTTCTGTATTTATTATAGGAGGGTTTCTAAATCTTGGCAACTTTACAATGTGTGGACTTTAGTTCCCAGAATTCCCCAGGCAGCCCACAGTATTTAGTATCTATTTGATGTTATATGCATACGCAAATGTCTTCTTTTATTTTGGCAAAACTTAAGTAGATATTCTGCTTCAGTTTGATGTTTCTGAGGGAAAGCAGCCAAAATCATTATATCATTTTCTTCAAAGAATATGAACCAACCTTAAAAAAACAACAACCCAAGAACAAAACCCTTAATTTTGCCATATTGTACAGCAGTGTTTGTTAATCTCGGTAACTTTAAGCTATATGGACTTCAACTCCCAGAATTCCCTAACCACCACTCTGTGTCACCCAGACACTATATAGATGCTTTGTGAACACTCATAATATGATGATAAGAGGGTAACAGTTTTCTTATAAGCTCTGGCATATTGACTCTGGATACAGTGTACATATAGTAAGATGGGTAGCCACTGACAGAATTATCCTAGAATTTGACTAGCTTTTTTTTTTTTAAATGGCCATCTCCACATCTCATGGCCATAGTTGCAGCAGTACAACTATTGTTACTATATTGAATAAAAAAGCAAACTTCCTTTTAGCAATCCTGAATCTTTTTACTGTCAATTTCAGTGACTGGTCCCAAATCTCATTGTGTCTGAGAGGAAGAATTTTTTTTTTATATCTGAGGAGTCTTTGGTGCTCTCTGAGCTTGCTTGTTTTTTTGCAGACGTTCCATTACCCTTACTAAGTAACATCATCAGTGCTTTTTATATCTAATTTTCCTTGCCATGTATGATTTTTATATTCAGTTACCACTTATTATATCATGTCTGTTATGCTTTCCTGGCTGGAAAACCTTTCTCATTTTGATTGCCCTTTTCTGCAGAGAACAGAACTATACATAGTACAGGTAACGAGAACAATTAATCAGTGGAACAACCTGCCTCCAGAAGCTGTGAATGCTCCAACATTGGAAGTTTTTAAGAAGAGACTGGACAGCCATTTGTCTGAAATGGTATAGGGTTTCCTGCCTGAGCAGGGGGTTGGACTTGATGACCTCTAAGGTCCCTTCCAACATTGTTGTTGTTGTTGTTATTCTTATTATTATTATTATTCCTCGACTTACAACAGTTTGTTTAGTGACTGTTCAAAGTTACAAAGACACTGAAAAAAGTGACTTATGACCATTTTTCACATTTATGACTATTGCAGTATCCCCATGGTCACATGATCAAAATTCAGATGCTGGGCAGCTGACTCATATTTATGATGGTTGCCGTGTCCCAAAGTCATGTGATCACCTTTTGCAACCTTCTGACAAGCGAAGACAATGGGGAAGCCAGATTCACTTAACAGCCGTGATACTAACTTAACAACTGCGATGATTCACTTAACAACTGTGGAAAGAAAGGTCATAAAAAAGGGCAACATTCACTTCACAGATGTCTCGCTTAGCAACAGAAATTTTGGGCTCAATTGTGGTCGTATTGCACCAGGCTATAAGTGGATTTTTTCCCCAGACAGTAAGTATCTGCCAGACTAACATATACTATGCTACAATTATTTAAATTAATTTAGGGCTGTCTTGCCCCCTCTCTCTTTTTAATCATGCAGCCTGGATGGTATTTCTTTGGATGACAAAGAATGAATAAAAACTATGCTGCTATTAGCTGATATTGTAGCACATTGATTCTCTGAGACACATAACCCTCTGTAGTAGTTTTAGCGCTTAAGCCACCTGTCATTTTCATTTTTATTTCACTTAGCAAGAGTGAGTAAGATTTTCTGTTCATTTGTGGTTTGCTTAATTTTTATAAGCACAGAAACATGCCTGCAAAAACAAACTTGTCTACAATGAATCCAAACAAGATGCAGATCAGGAAAAAAAGTGTGTGATGTTGGCATATTTTTTTGAGCTCTGACATCGTGATTTATATGGCTGATTTATCATAATTAAGAAGTCAGGGCTCAGCGTTAAAATAAATTACTCTGATCACAGACAAACAGTTTTTGAAATTGCTTGCATTTTGCTGCCCTTCTGAATCTCAACCTCATTGCTATGTTGTTTCCACCTCAGGGTAACCACTGTCACTTGTAATCTTGTTAGGATTCTTGTCCATTATGACTTTCACTACATACATACATACATACATACATACATACATACATACATACATACATACATACATACATTTGAAGACTTGCCTGTTGGCTAAATAGTACCTCATATTACAGCACTTTGGAAGTACAGTTGGTAGAAAGCTGAGAAGTGATTGAGTGAGAGGAATGGACTAAGGAAGAGCAGGATATAAGTATAAATATTATTGTTTATTTTTGTAGTGTTTTCTAGTAATTGATTTTTTTTAAACAGCAAATTCAATTTATGGGGGGAGGTGTCATTCTTAATTATGGGCACATTAAACATTTATACCGAGTGCGAAATAGCAGTATTTTCCCACAAGAAACTTCTGCAATCTATTCTGCTGAATGATGGCGACTACAGCACTATAGTTTTTCCTTCTACAATGCAATGCTCTGAATGCCCATTTCAATAGAAAGAAATGATATTTTTGGCATACCAAAGAGAGATTCTGGCAAACTTGGGAAAACACTAAAGGATGAGGAGGATAAAAATAAGAAGAGCAGGAGGGGCAAAAGGGGGAATTCAACCCAACATGGTATTACAAAATACTGAATACTATGAGAGAAAGGTAAAACCAAGCAATATTCTGGAAATAAACTCTCTTTAGAACTGTATAGAAATAGCAAGGCTATTTTCTTGCATTTTATCTTGCTGAGCACGTATGACTCTATCAATAGAAAACAAAGCAAAGAAACACAAATATCCATGGTTTAGTTCCAAAAAAAACCATTCAGTTCCTACACTTCGATGCATTAGGAAAGTTTATCTAACCTCAGCTACAAGGTACCACAAGGAATATACATGGCAAGCAGCCACATTTGTAATGCTGTATAGCTGGGAATTCTGTTTCTTGCTGTCTTTTACATAAGAATACTGTATAAGGACATCCATATTTTTTTAGGCCAAAAAGCATCAAGTCAAATAACTTGCTTTCTCTGTTGACCCACCAGATGTATCTTGGATGACAATGTACAGGATCTATAAGAAAATCTTCCATATCACAAACTCCCAAACAATGCATAAATGTATATATGTAACTGTATGTGCATGTAGGTGTACACTCAGATGCTTATCTACTCATACATACACATACGCACACACATATGGAGAAAAAAAGTGAATCTGCATGGCTATCCTATGTTTCCTGCCATTCTTCTCCCCAATATAGTGCAAATACAGTAGAGTTTGAATGAAAATAAAAGACAAGATCATGATATATGAAAGCAAGCACATAAACGTTCACAAATACTTCCCAGTTTCTCTGTTGCATAAGTGTAATACTAAGTGCAACAGACTAGAGTAAGTTCTGCTAAATACTAATTTCTTCTACATACAGAGCCAGAATTTCACACAGAGGAAGCCAGATTATGAAATGTTCAGAATAAAAACTGTGGCCAAATTTTCCAGTGTCATCAACAATCAACAGGCATACTAAAACGATGAGGTCTTCTGGAAGTTTTGGCATGGTGTATGGTTGGCACATCAAAGGTTTGGTAGTCATTTTTGTTGTATTCACAGAGATATATAAACATAATGCCCCGTCTTGAATCTCTGTCTGAAGATGGAAGGATCTTTTGGAACTACAGGAAAAATGGTGCAGCAGGCTGCAGGAAGCAGAGAATAGTTTTGCTCATGTAAGCTTCCACTGACTCTCTACCCTTAAAAACGGTTTGGACTAATTCATGTAAATCAGAGGGACCAGTGGCTATTAGATTTGATGTGTAGCTGCCTTTAAAGACCATCTGCTGGGAGACCAGTAGGCTTCCTTATGCAGTAGGTTGCCCACTATGAGAACAGAATGCTGGACTAGAAGAGCCAAGGGTTTGATCAAGCAGGGTGTTGCTCATGTTTTCATGTTATGTTCTTACCTTTAATCAGTGGACAGATACAACTGAATCCAATTGTTTGGTATACCACCTTTGGTATATATGTAACTGCTTATAAAAGTTCTCTCTCTTTCTCTTTCTCTCCCTCTCTCTCTCTCTCTCTCTCTCACACACACACACACACACACACACAAACATTTCACCCAGGAAGAAGAAAAAACAAGGAATTTGAGAAACTTACCATACAAAACTTAGTATTTAGAGTTTTTATTTAGTATTTAGAGTTTTTATTTCATATATCATATACGAGGCATTTCGAAACTCTCAAAAAGTCCAACAAATAAAACTAATTCTAATATTTTCAAATTATCACTTATTTCATTTTTTTTGCAGCATTGCGCTTCAGAGGTAAAGATGATTAGAACTTTGATATAAAGAATTAAGCATGATATACAAAGTGTTCTAGTTAAACCCAACAGCGAATCAAAGATTCACACCAGCATACCAACTCTCTTTGCATTGGCAAGTTTTGTCTGGAGCAGGATATAGGTGCTAAGAATGTCTGCTTCGCACACTATAATTGCTGTTAATTTCATTCCTAGATAAAAAGAAAAAAGAAAAGAATAAAGCTGAGAAATCACAGAGTGCTATGGTTTTCCAGCTTATTTGCTAATAATAAGAACAGTAGTGCAGTTTTCATGTTTCTTCTTTGTATTTCTTAGAAAATGTAGGGACAACTCCTATGTCCACATAAAAGTTGGCCCACAAGAAAAGCTGGACATGAAATGTTTGAAGTTTATGGTGTCTGCAGATCATTGTTAGAGTATGGGAAAGTAACTTGCATATGAAGCCAATGGGAAAACATAATCTACATATCTGCATTAGTGTGTATGAATTCAAGAGAAACAACAGATAAAATGATACATTGTGTTGAAGCACTCCATAACCCCCCTGTGCAGATGACCCTAGGGATAATAAGTGGCTGAGAATTGTTTTGGGTATGACTGTCTGTCTGGGAAAGGAAGGAAGGAAGGAAGGAAGGAAGGAAGGAAGGAAGGAAGGAAGGAAGGAAGGAAGGAAGGAAGGAAGGAAGGAAGGACCGTGATAGTTGAATTTATTGTTGATAACCCATTACCTGTAAAATTGTACTAATTTTAATTTTGGATTAACTAGAATTGTCAAAATACAGCACACGTACAGAAATTATTAGCATATACAAAATGCACAAAGTTTACCTTGGCTTAAGTATTTTAACTGGACTAAATTATTTTCTCCTAATCTTTATAATGTATAGTGGTGCTTCTTAATGTTGATAGATAAAGATTCTCAATACTGCACTAGAATGGAATAGCACTTCATATTCACGCTGCTACAAAATATAAAACGACACAATATTTTCCTTTGAAGTATCTATTTATGGAGTGTGGAGCATTTCAGACCTTATGGAGGAGTTCTTATAACCATTCCTACTATTCTGTTTTAAAATAACCAGAAGAACAGCAGAAATAAAGTCCCGAATGCTGCTGCTGGGAGAATAAACATTGAGGAATGATATGACTTACTATCTTGTTTATTTGTTTAATGGAAATAATGCCAGCTTCTGGAACTTTGCAGATCCAGCTAAGGCTGAACGAAATGGAATGGTGGCTAATTGGAAGACCCAACGAGTCGGTCTGTTTGGTTGCTAAGCAGGGCATTCAGAGCAGGGCTGGAGTAGACTGGAGTGGGCAGTGACTGTGGTGGAGCAGATAGATGAGTGAAGTTTCCAAAGCCAGTTGAAGAGCTCCCAAGAGAGTTGCCTAGCAAGGTGCTGACCCTACCTTTTCTCTGCTCTTATTACATCTGCAGACCATTGCCCAGTGGCCCTGTTTAAGGTTACCTTGACCCTCCTGAGTAAGGGGTGTGTGTGTCACAATTTACTTTCAGAAATTGTTGGTTCACCTAGTGGATAAAATTGTTTTGAACCATTTCAGTTGGAGACCAGGTGTGGTGCAGGTCCTTTGGAGATCCCTGGGAAGCAGACTTACCTAGTTATCTGGGAACACTTTGATCCTATTGGACCCAAGGATGTGGATGAGGTCTTGGGACTGTTAGCATGGCCGCCTGTAAAGTAGATCTATGTCCCTTCTGATTGGTCAAGGCCACCCAGGGTGGATCCTGTGGGTGGATCCAAGCAATGGTTAATTTGTCCTTGAGGGAGGGGGTGTTCCTGGCAGATCAGTCATGGCTAGAAGGGCCTTTGGTCATCTTTTTTTTTAAAGTATTTTATTAATTTTTTATTATTACATTTCATTAGTGCTTAATGAACAAGGTGTTGTGTGGGTTAATTTTTTGCTTAGTAATAGAAGTTAAGTTCTTACTCTCTATCTCGTTTTTCCAGCCATTTAGAAAAATAAGTTCCATGTCTGAAAACGTTCTGTGTCTTCTTTTTCTTTGATTCTCAATGTAAGTCTATCATTTCAGCACAGTCCAGTATTTTCTTGATTATCTCTTCCTCCTTTGCTCATCTTCATGTTGTGCATCAGAAAGGAACAAATGTCTTCAGCATCAGTATGAGATATTTATACAAGGTATTCCCAAACAAAAATAGTTAGATCCCTAATATTGGCCTGCCTGTAGCAGAAGAGATGCCGTAGTTGGCATTTCAGACAAGTAGATGAGAATATACTGTATGTATGCATGAATGTATTTATGCAGTGTGCGAGAAACAGATGAAAAGAGAATCAAACTGTCCATGTACGCTATGTAACTTGCTCCAGCTATTTTCAGTGTTGCTGCACTGAAATTCAACGTTCTGTCCTCTCTATTTCACAAAATAGTTCCCTATTACTATTATATTACCCTGAATTTAGAGTTTATGAATTTCCTAACCAATCTTGGCAATAATCTAAAAATGTTGAGTTAATTCGCAAACATCCTATAGCAAAGCTGAAGAGTTCTTTTATATCAGTACAAGTGAAGACCGGTTAGCTTAGAGATACTTATTTTCTTCCTTCTTACCTTCCCCATAAGAACTGAATGTTCCAGAGGTGGATGCCATCATCAGCTACACCCCTTTTTACCTCTTTGGCAAGCCTCTAATCTTCCCATCTACATTGCTCAAAAGGCACTTAGGATTTCATTTATTAATTAATATGCTACCCATCTCACTGTCCAAAGTGACTGTGGCTGGCTTACAATGTGATAAAATAGTTACAGTACACTTTTGGTTTGCTTTTAAATTTCTGAAGTTCGGATATCTGGTCTGCCTGGCCAATCAATGCTTCTCTAGTATTTTATTTTATATAATTCTTCTAGATAACTCTTGTTTATATTTAGCATTTCTTTTTTAATAAATACGATGCTGTTATATTTAAAAATATTAATTCAGCAATTAATTTTTTTTACTATACTTTCATGAACACTGATGCATTATGAAAGCTTCATTATGCTATTTGTTCATTCTTGAAAACAGTACTTTATTATTTTTGGATTTATTGGAGTTTGAATGTATCCGTGCCTTCTGAAGTTAAAAATGAAAGATATTAAAAATGATTTATAAAAATAAAGAGTATTGGGTAAAGTCATAATAAATCATAACAAGATGTCAAAAATATTAAACAATTAAATAGCCTCCTACATTAACCACCAAATTCTAACTGGATCCATATGATTTTTGCAACCTTTACGAAGGCTAGCAAGTTGGGGCCATATGTACCTCATGGGTTGTACTTTTCCACAGTGTGAGGGCAGATCACACTACAAGTCTTCAAGTTACTATCTGAATGTATAAGCAGCCAATGAAAAATTCTGGAGAACCAAACAGACAGAGTAGTCTTGACTGATAGTGAACCCTTAAATCATTCCGATTTAGGTGGTTCAGTAGTCAGTTCTATGATGAATTTAGAAGCTGGACTGAAATAGATCCAGATAAGCAGTGCCATCACCCAACTGTCTAGAATTTGACAAATCCGATCTAGGAAGTTAAAAACACTGATGTCTTCTTTAAAAGGCTGGCCAGAGAACTGTATTCTTGCAGTATTGACCATTTCTGTACACATTGGTTTTCCACATCTGGCTGCTTTTAACAGGAGGGACAAAGATCTATTGGGCAGATGATAGGCCTCCAGTCTCCTTGCAATGTCAGTATCACATTCTTGTGCTATGCAAACTACAAGTTAGCTATGTAGCCCTAGTAGATAGTACTGGTGAACACATTCATCTTTAACTGATATAACTATGAAGGCTATTGGAATGGACAGGACCAATCCTATCTGTATATAATTATTCTTAATGGACTTCTGAGGTTTTCAATGCTCTGTCCTCTGGGTCTCTTTGAAATGGGCCTGTAAATACTTGAAAGAAATGTGTTGATTACCATGAGCAGATGAAATGCTAGTAGATAAGGAAGAATTTTTACCTCAATCACTGCGGCAGGGTAGTTTATGTGACGGGATGTAAGTAACCTGCTAGTTACTTTCAGTGTTTACCATCAGCTTTTTGCCATACAGTACCATGAAGAGAAGAATTTTCTGTCATTTGAAGTGATGCTTTTGATGTGACAGAATCAATGCCTCTGATCACATCTTATGGTCCCTGAAAGACCACCTGTAAAAAATCTTTCCAGACATGTCAGAGAGGAGTAGTACCCATCCTGGACATTACTTGAAAACACCCTGGTAGCAAACAACCTAAATAGAGTCCTTCAGATCACCAATAGAATTGTAAGCCAATCCAGTAGATCTTTGTGGCTCCATTTTCTACCTGGATCTAGCTTTCATTATTTTGAGCTGTCTCACTTTTAATTGTTTAGAAGTAGTTTAAAGCTGAAGAAATTTGGTGTGCCTTCTTACTATCCCTTCTCTTGATTATTTTGTACACCTACTACCTCCCCACTCAAATATGGATCATATTTCTGATTTTACTATATATGAATGATATAATTTTTAACAAGTGAATCACTTCCCCCAAATTAATCAAATTGTGGAAACGATGTTGAATTAATCAAATGTGTTCAAGTGTATAATATGTGTATTTTTCAGAGTTATGATGAACAATTTGCAACATTTGATGTGTTGTTCTTATGTATATTAAGAAATATACTCAAATCTATCAACCAAAACTTACTTTTCCAATGCCCATATTGAAGTAAAATTCATTAAATAACTCTTGTGCTGAGTTTGTTTTTCCTTCTTTTGATTAATTGAAATGTCTCATCCTTGCAATGTTCTCTTTGATTTGTGTCATTTTTAGATTATTTTAGTTCAGGCTGCCTGTCCAGTTTTAGGTTTCATTGGCTTTTATGGATTAATAAAAAAATTACTCTGCCCAGAATTTATTACAGTTAGATGGCTATAATAAATTAAAATAAAAAATCAACAAGGAAACATTGTGGTTATTTTAAGGACCGGTAAAATGAAGGAAGTATAAGAACATCTGGATGTGAATCTACGTCATTATATGTTACTGCATTCATCATGGTGTTATTTTACTTTATTTGATTTATAATCCTTCTTAGCATGCAAGTGTGACAATCAAAGCACATACATAACTCAGATAAAAAAGAATGAACAGTGCAGCATAGAAGTTTTATAAAAACCCATTAAAACTGTTGATTGAAAAAGTGTATATTAACTCATTTTATAATAGTGGAGAAAGTGAAAACCACAATTATCTATGGGATAAAGCCTACCTCAACATACCTCAATAGCTCTCTAGAAATGGAAAGATTTTTTAAAGTGTTGACACCTAACATGTAAAATTTTAATGAGGAAATTAATCTTTTAGACAGTTAAATATTAAACTATTAAATATAAAAAGCACATATAGTAATAATTTCATTAAAGACTAACAAAATCTATTTCCAAATAGAAGCCTTTACATTTTTTAATATAAACAATTAGTGATCAATGTAATAACATAAGCATCCTCTTATTGCTAAGCCAATTAATGCTTCCAAAGTAATGTAAGTTCTTTTCAGCATTCTTTTAAAAACTGTATTTAAAAACTTTCTGGAGTCTTGTGCATAATGTACTAAAGCTGTAAACAAGTACAGTATAAAATGATGCTACAGGGAATGTTAAGTATGAACCACCCAAACTTTACTTAGCATTGTATGATTTTTAGAAAATAACTGATAGCAAAATAATTGATATCCTAAAATACAGATGGTATGACCTCATGCTCTTCTTTCAGCATTTCCAATCACAAAACAATTTGCTCTTCACTATTAGTGAACAGTTATGAACTGTCCTACAGGTTGCAAATTCCTAGGTTTGAGAGAGCTTCTGCAATTCTTCTGTACTACCAGGCCAAATTGTGGAAGTACGAATAAGCTCTAATTTGAAGTGGTGTTTTTAAATGTAATAACAAAACACTACAGAAATTATCCACAAAGTTTGGCGGGGTGTGCAAAAATTGAAAGTAGCTATGAATTATACAAACACCATAAAAACTAGGAGGAATTCTCCATTTCAAACACATACACACGCACACAATCTTAATTTTTTTGGTCATTCCTGAAATAAAATAAGTTTTAAAACATGGATCAGTAATTCACATCCATGTCTACCAACCACACTGCATTGATATCTATTCTGATTTCATAATAGCATAAAACGTTGAAATGTAGCTCCTGATGGTTTTCAACATTGCAAAATCCACTCACTGATTGAATCAAACTGATGGGCCAACACCAGGACACTCTGTATAGTTTTTTTTTTTTTGAAGCCCAGGTAGGACGATATTGCATTTGAATATGAGGGAAATTTATGTAGAAATCATATAAGCTTTTTGATAGAAGATGGGGAAGCCTTTTAGCTAGAAATCAAAGAGAATTTGCTCTTTAATGGACATGCACAGACTAGAATGAAACTTGACAGCAGAAATAGTGTGAAAAGTTGGAAGGAATGCCAATAGGAAAGAACAACTAGATGCCCTGTGAAATTATGCTCTCAAAGCAAGGTTTTATGCCAAATAGCAACACAGGATAGGAGACTGCAGCGTTACTGAGTTCAGATATAAACTGTGATTTCTGGTGGTTTTCTCGGGTCAGCACATTACAGTCATATGAGTCTTAGGAAGATATGTTTTGATTCCATTACATCCGATTTTTCCATAATGCGTTCCATCAGTTTTCTACCCGCCTTGGGAACAGGCAAGCACAGCCGACGTCAAACATTTTGACTTTCCATTTGGCGCACAAGGTCCCAAGCCGAACCGGGGAAGAACCGCAACAACTCACCCTATTTAATAAGGCTGCGGTTAGATTGACAGCCGTTAACAGTCTCCCGGCTTGTCACAAGAGTTTACCACGTCTTGCTTCCTTCCCTTACTGCGAAAGACGAAATAAACTCAACCTATTTTAAGATTCTGACTGTAAATTCTGCATTCCCCAGAACGTATATCAAATAATACGGATTAGTCAGAGATGAACAAAAGTGAAAATAGTTCATTATAAATTCTAAAACCTGCAGCAGAATTCCTAAGCGAACCGTTTTCCGCCGGGAAATGGGCAGGGCGTCTAAACTGTTCGAAGAATGTGAGACATTATATAGGGTCATATGCAAAACCAGCCACGCTCTGCAAACTGCGGATCAACTTTCCAACTGAATAGAAACGATTCACAGAGCAGACGGTTGTCCTAAAGGTTGGAAGCAGCTGCAAAAGGCAAGCTTTTAAAATGCCGCAGGAATGCAATCGGCGCGGTGGGGTTTTGTTTTTGTTTTTTGTGTTCTTAAATTTGGTTCTTCTCCCGGCAGTTAATATGACCTTGGCCGGCCCAGGGAGGTGCAGAACCGGGAAGGAAAGAAACAAAAGGGAAATAGGAGGAGGAGGAGAGGAGGAGGGAAAACGGGCAGCAGAACAGAAGATCCCACCCACATCCTTAAAGGAAATTCTCTAGCTGGAAAGACGCACAACTTTCGCATGGCAAGTTGCAACCGGCTCTCCGGGGAGTTCCCTTTGCAGGGGGAGGGAAGAGGAAGCGAGATCTCCCCTGCCCGACGGAGGGACCCGTAGCTCCCTGCGCTCGGGGAAGCCCCGCCTCCTTCCTTTCTTTCCCTTCCCTCCCTCCCTCCCCAGCTTTGCACGGAGCACCTCTCATACACGCTCCGTCTGTCAAACAGACACACGTTCCAGCCAGGGCTCTCGGGAACTGGATCTTCTGGTTCAGCCTACTTCCCTCCCTTCTCCGGGACGCAATGGGGGATCCGATGACATCACTGGCTGAGCTCTCCCCTTGCTCTCTCCCCTTGTAACTTCTGTTCTGGGAAGTGGTGCCAGGAATAACCCAGTCCGTCTGCAGATCAGAGAGGCTCCTATCATCCAGAAAGGAGGAAAAATACAAACACTCGCACACGCAACCGACAACTGCGGCCTCTTGGCCCCTGTCCTTTAAGGCTGATATATTTATAGACATACCTTCACATACCCACACATACGAATATATGTGTGTGCGGGTGTATATGTATTTGAATATTGTGCGAGAAAGACAGCGCGCGTAGGTATTTTTATTTTATTTAATCGAGGAGAATAAAAGGAGAAAACGATGATCGATTTGAACAGAAACATATGAATCAGATACCCGTTGGCTTGTGGAATACCTGTCGCTATATAAAGCAGAGCTGCAAGGCACCTCACTCCAGACTCAGACTTAGTAAGGGCGCAACAAGAAATGACACGCGGTTCAGAAGGCTTTCCTTCTCGTTGACTCCCAGGTGAGCTTTTGCTGCAAAAGATACCTGCCTGCCTCCCTCACCTCGTTTATTTCCAATACTGAACCCTTCTCTTTGGGGGAGGGAAAAACAACTGACAGTTCTTTGACGTGGCCCTGATCCTTGTTACTGGAGCTGCGTTGGCCATAAAATAGGGAAGCGGAGAAGGGATCGGACTGTTTTATTAGCTCCGAAAGAGGGGGAAGAGAGGGGAAATAGAAAAGCAAGGGCTCGTAGTTGTAATGATGCACTGACCTGTGGTGTCTTTTGAGCAATAGTTGGAAATATTATTGGGTTGCCAAGTGAGGTGAATAGGGAGTGGTCGGTGCCAGCGTCCGGCTCCTGGCTATTCAGTTCCCGCAGGGGAGATAGGGAAGGTGTCTTTGGGGGGGGGGGGAGAGACAAGACGTATGTGTAACCTACTCGTCCCTCGCTTCGCTTGTCTTATGGGTACGGGGCTTGTCACAAGCCTCCCGTCACAGAGAACGTTTCTCTACTGCCTGCGATGCAGCGCATATTGACTAATGGAAACCGATCTTGCAGAGACCCTTGCGAGCGTCGTCACATGCTGTGGAAGAGGACGCCACCCCAGGTTCCAGTGTGGCGCTTCTTGATTTGCATATTAGAAGTTCAGATCTGGCAACCTGACTGAAGAGCTGCCTCCCCTTCCCTTTTCCCCGCCGGTAGACAATCCGCTTCCCCCTTTCTATTTTTTGTGTGAATGTTATGTGCGTTTGTGGGTGCGCGCGCGCGCCGGCGCGCGCGAACGAGATCCTTTGCTCGTGGCCTACTGTTAGGGAATGTGGGGAATACCCAGCATGTAAGTGTATGCAGATTAAGGAGCAAGCGGGCTTGCGTAATCTCCTCCTGTGGGGAAGAAGTATGTGCATGGTTACTAATGAGCAGATGAGGAGGCGGAGGAAGAGGACACAGAGCTCAAGAGGAGGGGACGCGACGCGGCGGTTGCTGCCGCTGGGATCCGGGCTGAGGCATCGCTCTGCCCATTTCAAGGTAGCTTAGTGGCGAGGTGAAGAGGGCACGCGCAAGGCCCGGACGTGCTGGGGGTTGCTGCGAAGGGCGGCGGGGTTGGCTTGTCGGAGAGCATTTCAAGCCACTGGCTTCCAGGGGTCAGGGTGTCTTGGCAACCGCCTGAGCTGGCTTCGTTAACTTCTTGTGGCTGTGGGGCGGAGGTGGCATGTGGGAGCCCCGGGTGGAGGGCCGAGGAAAAAAAGCGCGTGGCAGCGGCGGCAGCAGCTGTGTGCGCGGGGGAGGAGGGGAAATGAATGTGCAGTGCGAACGGAGGAGGGGGGGGAGGGCGGACAAGCCGAGGAGAAGGATATCTCTGTGTTGCGCCTTTATGTCTGTTCCCTGAAGTGGGTGGAACGTTGGCCCGTTCCGGGAATGTTCCATGACGTGTAAAAGCCACAGGAAGGGGGTTAACAAGGGGCTCTGCCTGCTGCTGCTGTTGCTGCTAGGGCTGCGAAAGCAGATGTGATCTCCTTCTCTCCCCTCTTCTGCATGCTGGCTTCCTTAGGGGTTTGCAACGAAAACTGGCTCTCGCCTCCGCCCCCTTCCCCGTTGGTAGTCTCTTGCAAAGAAATGTTTTTCTTATATAATAGGTACGCATATGGATGTTTAGATACGATTATGTAACCTACAGACTCTCAGCCATGCTTGCTCCATGTAATCTTCGGCCCTTAAATATCTGTGCGGAAGTGTGAAGGGTGCGGGCTGGAGGAGAGGTTGAGAAGAGTCCTTAAAGTCTTGCCTGATACTGTCCTTGGGGAAACTGAAGGAGGAGGGAAGAGATAAAAGCCTGTTCTTGCCCTTTCTCCGTAGGGTTTATTGCCTCTGTACTTTAATGATGGGAAATTAACATTTAAAGGGGAAGCCCCTGGTTTAAAACTGATCCCCAAGACCACCTTTATTCCAGAGATCTTCATGAAATATTTAATATTTTCATACTTAAAATATTTCTCAGATACAGCATTGCTGTTCCTTGCTTGGAAAACAGTTGAGTGGTACAGAGTGAACTGGGAAAAAAAAAGATGTTATCTCTTCTGTTTTATGTAGCTCTAAGGAAAATGCTGTACATAAAATTATTTAGGACTAAGAACAGTGTCCTAGTGTCAGACTCCATTTATTTGTTGTAGGGGAGAAGATCTTGATAGTTACTTTTAAAAACATTGTGCATCTATATCACTGGGATGCCTTTGTTCTTTTAAATGGTGCATGTTCTGTTTAATAAAACGTAAGACTGGTAGATAATAAGTTATAATGTATATATAATGTCTATAAAGTCATAATGTTTTACAAATAAAACTCTTTAGCAGTTTGCAAAATAATTCTCGTTTTTTTGCTATTTAATTAATCAGTTGACATTTTTTCCTGAACTATATAAAGGGCTTTTACGATTAGATTATTTAATAGTAAATATTGCCTGTTGCTATTAGGGTTAGAAAAATGTTGTGCTTAGTAAGCTACATTCACAAGTTTCTAAAACAATCAAGTTTATAGCATTGTATTCATTTCAATGGAATGGCAAGAAAATACTTTTACAACCTTGGTCTTATTATGATGGAGAAACACGAAGGAGTTTACAAATGGAAAATGTGAATGAGACCCATATTTTATTTTTGTTTTATTAAAAGAAATACGTCTGCAATACGTCTCAAGCTTTGATTTCCCCCCCACTTATGCTATTGAAACAATGCTATTCTGTATAATAGAATAAATCCTATAAAACACTATGGAGCTTACTTCTGAGTATGCATGTATAAGATTGCTCCATCTAGCTCTTTGTCAAAAAACTACCATTCAATAAAGCTTCCATACTCTTAAAATTGATGCCAGTTTGCACCATTTCTACATAGATTAAAAATGTTCTTAAAAAGTCTCTGTTATAAAGTGAAAATAGTCAGTTGTCATATACTGTACTCAAATGAAATGTTGGTCGTGCACCTGCACGTTACCAGTTTTTCATATTAAGGGGTAGGACTGGAAGTATTATTTCTAATAAATGATAGTATGTATAGAATGTTTCCTAGGATCAGATTTTTGTCATAACCTCCAAATTTACTTTTTACTTTTAGTATTTCCATGTGTGAAATTTGAAAAATAAAAGATTTATATAGTTTTTTTATGCTAGTAGTTTGCAGATTAAAAAATAACCATTGAAATGCAATATATTTACTATTTGTGTTTTAGTTTAATATTATAAAATCTCAGTTGGGATAGTTTTACCTCTTTGAAACAAGGACACAAGATAGATCCAACAAAGATTACACATAGTAATGGCAAATCTTTTAAAAATAGCGGAAAAAGAATATATGAATTGTATAAAGTGTGGTTTTGTTACTGAAGAGGGTTTGAATTTTCTCTTATGGTGAAGTCTTAATTAACAGATACAATTGGGAATCAGTTTTAATAAGTGATTCTAACTTCTCAAGAATTCCAACTTTGTACATGGCTTTGTTATCTATTGCCACTAGATTGGAATAAACAGCTAGGATTCTCTACATCTTTGCCACCATCTAGTGGCTATCCACATTTTTGCAGCCCATATTTTGATTGTAAGCTGCCCAGAGTTACCTTGAAGTAAGATGGGTGACCTATAAATTTTATAAATAGATACGTTGTTGTTCAGCCTTATATACTGTATCCCTTTTAGTAACAATTGATTTTGAATATTGGGATGCAAATATTGAGGGCAAATTGTTTCATGATGGTGAAACCTACAAGTATTGTCCAAAAGTTTTGAATATGTCCCCCAGTACTCTTTAGACGTGATCACTGAAAGAGAGAAATTATTAAATATATGATCAGTGAAATCTTGCTAACATTTCAAGCTTGTCTTGAACTTGCTCAGTTGTTGGTTTTTGACAAGTCAGCCTGAAAAAGTGATGAGTTATATTATCAGGGGTGTAGATGGAACTGATAGATTTTAGAAAGCTCGTTCCTCCTACAGGATTATAATGAATGAGCCTACTTGTAGGAAAATGATCCTTTATTTGAACAGTACTGGAGTCTTCATCCAATTTGAATAACAGTTGAACTTCATAATGACATACTTCTCTATATATTTAACTATGGGGTTTGAATTTGTGCAGCACACTAGGCTAAAATGTAGATTGTGTGTTTGTGGTATTCTATGTATGTACAAATGCAGCTCCTGCATTGTAAGAGCTATCATGAGCTTCATTTTAACTCAGAAATTGAATCTCTGTTTTCTCAAGCAGCATCACATTGAGTAATCTCAGTTGATAGGAGATGATTCTGGTGGGTGGCAGGTTTTGATGAAAAACTGTTGATAAAAGAGCAGGAAAGGAAGTTAAAAAAGTCAAAACCTGGCTGCCAGCTTGAGTTTTTTTGATGCCTCCTGCCCTCCCATCCAACTTCATTGATGGAAACAAACTGCCAATTAATTTAAGAAAGCTCTTATGATGTCTGAGGACCAAGAAAAATTAAATATGCCACTGGTAATATATGGCTATTAACACAGAATGTGAGAGATACATTAGAGGTTGAAAGACATGAATTAAAAAAAAATATTTAAAAAAGTGGGAGGGAATGTCAAAGAGAAATGAAACAGTATTGTACCACGCTAGAATGGGGTATAAACATTAAGAAGGTAAAGAGTACCAAGCTGATGAATTGAAAACATTTGATTTTCTGAAAAGCTGCTCTCATTTAATCAGTTATATACACCATATTTAGTATATAGATATACTATACTATGTATACAGATGCAACATAAAATATTAAAGTAGTTTTTCCCTTTAAGATTGTTTTATGTATCACAAGCGTGTCAGACAGAACCAAACTTCTAAACATAAAAAATGTGCTCAGATTCCTTTAACTGGGGGCATCTAAGGGTTAAGAGCAAGATGAGTCCAGTGATAAAGGAAATTTAGTGAAGAAAGCTCAGTCCTTAGAACAAGATTGGATATATGTAGATACTAAATTGGTGGCATATGCATGTAAGATAGCTAAGGGAGTGAAGAGTCAGTCCAAATAGGATAAAGGTATATATTTTCATTACTGTTTATAATCTCTTCCCTTTATCACTATGTCCCAATTTGACTTTAATTCTGGATAGCATTTTCTGTATCTGATGAAGTGGATTACGGTACATAGAATTATGTCATAATATATTTGTTAGTTTGCAAATGATTGCAAGAGACTTTATTTTAGTTGCAATACGTTCATGGAACTATCCTTCAAATATTTATTTGATGTAATCAGCCATTGGCTGGAAGTCTAACAAAAAGTTTGGCTCAAGTGATCCTGGCTTTCCCATTTCCATAATAGGTGTAGATGACCAAATGTAACATTTTTTGAAGGAATGCTTTCTTAATACTTAATTCAAGCTGTATGGCAACAATACAAAAAACAGCCCTAAAAGATTTTTAGATTACTACATTTTTACATGTGTGAGATCTGTTTATAGAGTTCTTGTTACTATGAAGACAAAACAAAGCCAAAAAAAAATAAATTGCATTCATGTGCTTCTTACTGAGCAACGATTCATGAATCTGCTGGGATCATATTGTACTGATAATCATGCTGACTTTCTACTGCTAAGTTAATATGGTTTACTTTATGTCAGTTAATTTAAAAAACATCTTAATTGATATAACTCAGTAATGTGGTCATCTTTAAGTCAAAGTAACTCCTGGTTTTGCAATCTTAAAGAGATACCTTTGGTATAATGGAAAGATTCTTATTATACGATGGAGTTGCTGTGATGGAAATGTTTTATTTTATAACGAACACAGAGTGTAACTTGTAAAACAACGGGAGAGAAGTAGCAGCATTTTGTTTCTTTTCCTCCAGACCAATTTCCTTATTCACCAAACAATAAATTATAGAAATCGTAGAAAAGCTACAAAATAAAATTGTATTTTTTGGCTGAGTGAAGGTATACAGGCATTATTGGAACCATGGAATTTACAGGCCATCCTGATCCTTTGCTGGAAGGAAAGGTGCTTTTTCTGTGATGTTGGTGCTGAGGTGGCTTATGAAATGATGGGAATACCCATGTACTTGTCATTCTATAAACCCAGCAGCAAAAGCTATTTTAAATAACTGGTGGGCAGAGAAAGAGGCTACTGCAGATAGAACAATATCCTGTTCTAGCCCCGGATATATTAACCACTTAATATCTGATTATTGCCAGGCATTATAGGTATTTCTTTTTGCTCTAATGACCTACAATTCTCTCTTGGGTTTCTCCAAAGACTTTTCAGTGAACATTTAGCAAGGAAAGATGATAAAATGAAGACAGTTTGGTAGAAATTGATCCTGATGACTGTTGACATTTTGTGTGTACATTGTGTGTGTGTATGTGATTTTACGTTATACAAATACAAATACAAAAACATAATACAAGCCTAAAAGAAAACAGTAGGAGCACAGGTCTATCATTTGTGGTATCTGACAATGGAAAAACCCAAGTTGGTCTCCATTTCTATCATACATATTGTTGGATTCCCACAACACTTCAGTCATAAAGTGGTTTGTTCCGTTTTGATTCAGTGTGTGTGAAACTGAAAAATTTGCTTTGTGATAATCTAAAGCTTGGGACCATGTTCCAACTTTACAAACTATCATTGATTTTAACCAATTAGATAATTGATTAATCATTGGACATTAGATAATTTCAAACTTGTACCAAACTGTGTTCCAGTTAAGAGTAATCACCACATATTATAACTGGGAGCAAAACGTTTAGATTCTTTCTCCTGGCCATACCACGAGGGACAGAAAACAGAGCTGCCTTTCTTGGGGGACAAACAAGTTGCATGCTAGTAAAGGGTTTTATCTTCCGTTCCACACGTGACATCCAGTTCTCTCTTTTCTGACAAAGAAGAATCTTTTGCATTACCAGATGTCTGAGATTCTTACTTGCAAAGGGCTTTCCTTCTCCTATTCCCTTCAATGTTTTTGATTTCCTCCATTTTAATTACCTCCTTGCTATCGTTTCCTTTGGAGCACTTTTAGGAACATGATGTTTGCTTTCTTAATGTTACAGGACCAGCAAAAGACCGTAGATAATCTCCATAATATACAACAACGCATTGCTGCCCAGTCATATAGACCTTGCTCTGTGAAAATAATGGTTTCTACACTGTAGTTGTACTGTATATGCGCGTATGTATTGTTTCTTTTAACTTCAACAATGTGGCAGAGTGCAGCTGATTGGATGATGTCAAGAAACTAAGCAGGGAAAGATCTGGTTAATCCTTGGGTAGGAGATCACTATGGTTAATCCTTAGATAGGAGACCAATAAGACATTTCAGGGCTATAGGCCAGAGGCAAGCAAGTACATGTTGTATGTGTGTATGTAAAAAAATAAAGATCCAATTGTTCAGTCACACCACCCCATTTATATATATTATAATTTACATACAAAAGAGCCATGGCTTTAGTTGCAATATCATAGTCATCCTGACTTTTTTGATCCATCCTACAGATTTCAAGAGGAAGGCAACGTCAAGTCACAGAAATTTATATAGCTATGTCATGTGTACCATGGAGTTCAGGTAGAAATGTATTTGTTATTATATTTCTCATCTTCTAGTAAGTAGTTGTGTCTACTTATATGGAGAGGGTGATGATAGAAACCCTTAATTAGACCGTTGTTCCTCTAAGCAAATGCAAACTGTTGTAAGAATGGTATGTGGGCTGCATAGTTCAAAGGTTTTGGATTATATTTCTTAGTAGCATAAAGCCTTTATTTAGTTGTAAACAAATATGATTTATTTGTTATAGCAACCAATTAATTTGCCTACTTGTTCAGAAAATAAGTTTGTTGTAGTCCAGTTTGGTCTAGTGGGAGAGCCAACTTTAGAGATTAAGGCATCAGGCTGTAGAGACCAAGAAAGTATGAGTTCTAGTCCCACCTTAGGTATGAATTTGTGTGACTTTGAGTCAGACACACATTCTCAGCCCAATCCACCTCATAGGGTTGTTATTGTGGGGAAAATAGGAGGAGGAAGGAGTATGTGGTATATTTGCTGCCTAATTGAGTTATTTATAAAAATAATAAAAGCAGGATAAACAAACATAAAAATATTAATTTTAAGTTAGCTCTGTTTTATTTGTTGTGTAAGCAATACATTGGTAAGATCAAGCTTATGATATAGAACGTACTGGTAATATGTAAAAATTATTTTGGGGTTAAACCTTTCAAATGCAGTAGTATTTTAGTTGAGATACGTTGAAAACTTTGGATTTGACATATTAGTAACAAACACACTAGAAAATCTACCTGGTTCTTATTTTTTATTAACTGAAAATTCTGAATTTTGTTTTCATCTTTTTTTTTGGAGGGGAGGGCGTAATGCAAATATTTCTTGAACTTTTGTAGTGGTAGGACTAATTACATTTTTTGGAAGCCACTATCACATTTGTACTCATTTACTGTATATTCTTCTCCATCTCACAATGCACTATATCTGCAGAGGCATAAGTATCTTAATTGCCGAGTGTGCAGCCCGTCACTTAAACTGTATCAGCAGTTAACTTGGAGCCCATGTGGGATTATTAATAAGTGCTTTGTGAATTCCTACTGTGCTAAGGCAATCTATTGTATTGAGCTGGTAGCAGTGAAGCCTCTCTGACTGTGATTGGCAGAACATTGTTCATGGATTAAGAAAATGAAAGGAGTAGATCCCTTCTTCACAAGGGAAGGAAAACATGATTGGTTTGGCTATATTAAAATATTTTATCAGGTAGGCTGAGGACCAGGAAAGTCATAAGATGTGATGTTTGAAGGCTAGTGATCTGAGTTAAAGAAGGGATACTCAATATTTTGGAAGCTAAGGCCACAGGCTGCACTCCAAAAAGGAGACTGACCACCATAAAAAAGTGAAGGAATCCAGGATGAAAATTAAATTAAATTAAATTTAGATTTAAGCTTAATTACATTAAATGCAATTAATATGATTACTCCCTATGACTTTACTTTTTCCCTTACTGTCCTATTAAAAATAGAATTTGGTGGCAATGTTGAGCTGAGGGGGCAAATCTGTAGGACAGGTACAATCCTAAGGCCCAAACAGAGCTGTAGGATAATATAAAAGTATATAGATACTAAGACTTGAAGATTGCCTTCCAACTTTATTATTATAAGATTGCCCAGTCTCTTCTTAAAAACTTCCAGTGTTGGAGCATTCACAACTTCTGGAGGCAATTTGTTCCACTGATTAATGACTGTCAGGAAATTTCTCCTTAGTTCTAGGTTGCTTCTCTCTTTGATTAGTTTCCATCTATTGCTTCTTGTCCTGCCTTCAGTTGCTTTAGAGAATAGCTTGACTCCCTCTTCTTTGTGGCAGCCCCTGAGATATTGGAACACTGCTATCATGTCACTCCTCATCCTTCTGTTCATTAAATTAGACATACCCAATTCCAGCAACCGTTCCTTATATGTTTTAGCCTCCAGTCCCCTAATCATCTTTGTTGCTCTTCTTTGTACTCTTTCTAGAGTCTCAACATCTTTTTTACATTGTGGTGACCAAAACTGGATGCAGTATTCCACGTGTGGCCTTACCAAGGTGTTATAAAGTGGTATTAACACTTCATGTGATCTTGATTCTGTCTCTCTGTTAATGCAGCCTAGCACTGTGTTGGCTTTTTTGGCAGATGCAGCACACTGCTAGCTCATATTTAAGTGATTGTCCACTGGGACTCCGAGATCCCTCTCACAGTTGAGCAAGATAGCATCTATACTGTACCTGTTCATTTGGCTTTTCTTGCCTAAATGTAGAACCTTACTTTTTTTCACTATTGAATTTCATTTTGTTAGATAGCGTCCAATGTTCAAGTCTGTCAAGATCCTCCTGTATCTTAAGCCTATCTTCTGAAGTGCTGGTTATTCCTGCCAGCTTGGTGTCGTCTGCATTTATATGCCACTAATTTAGCAAGTCTAGGTGGACTACAGTATGCAGTCTGAAAACAATCATAAATGAATGCCTTTGGAAGAGTCTTTATCAGTATTAGAAAAAACAGCAGAGTGTGGGCTAGCCTATGGGCTTTAGGAGACATGTTGTTTCAGAGATGGAGGAGGGCGGTATTCGAGGAGTTCATATTCAGGTTTCAAGCCTTCTATCCCTTGTGAGGTAGGCACCCAAAATATCTAGATCATGTAGGATAGACACATTCTACCTGGGGGTACAGTGCTAGTAGCAACAAAGGTCCAAGCCACTTAAGATTGAACATAGGATTATATGGATCTCTTACTAGACAAGCATCTTGCACGCACATGAAGAATCAAAAGGTAAACTAGTGTCAAGACATTGTAAATTTTGAAAAACTACCTACTTGTGCAATCTTTGCAAAATTGGTCTTTTCATCTTTTGCACTTCTGATAGAGAAATACAAGTGAAATCATCCAGTATATGTGGTCATTGTGTCATTCATTGGACAAGCACCCTTTGAAGTCCCCTGCTCCCAACTTGGATTTCTACCAACCAGTTTAGAAAGACCGCAAAGTCTTGTTGATACAGGACTGTGGTGACAAGAAAGCTTTATAATCTCTTCAGTGGGTTTACTTTTAATGTCATAAATTCATCATATCTTAAGATTTGTCTGTGTAATATCGCACTGGCTGCACAAGGCTGGCTGATAGGTTTCCATGATAAGCAGAAGATGTTTTAGGTCTCTATACAGCTATAAAAGGAATATACAACTATTAATCTGTGCTGGAGAATTGGGTGTGCAGCTATCTTGCTTTCTTCAGAATTGTCTTCAACTGTTGTGACGTGCTGGGGAATAGTAAATCTAACTAGTGATATCCAATAAGAAGCTATAATAATATCAAAATGACACTATGTGCATTATGACACGTGTGTTATGACATCATAGTTCAAATGATATGATTGTGTAATGACATCTTGACATTTAACATACAGTAAATACTTAAATTCTGTTGCATGTATGCTGGCAGCAAGGTACACATTCATTTTTCTCTCTTTCAACCTCTCCCCATTATGGAAGCCCATGTATCCTACTATCCATCTTTTTTATTTCTAAATAATTAAGCATACTTGGCATACCAGGCATTATTATGTTAAATTGATCTTTTTGCTTACTTCAGAGTAATCATGCCAGGAGAAGATTATGCAATAAGAACTGGTTTGCTAAAGTGGATCAGATTGAGGAGTGTGTATAGAACTGGCAAATGAAAAGGAGATCTGTAAAAAGAGAAAATAGAAATGGAGTGGAAAGAGCTGGATTTATTCTTCCAGTAGCATATTATTGCTATAAATGTCCCTACCCCTTTTCCAGGAAACTGAGCAAACATTTCTTCTCAGTACAAAACACAGAGTTTGACATGAGAAATAGATAGGATGCAAATGGTTGTGGAATCCTCAGGTGAGCAGCTTCATTTTGAAGCTAAGTACAGTCTACCATTGATGTCAATTGCCAACTTGTGAAAGGGATTATGGATACACCTTTTGTCCATTTGTTCCTAGCCTTATTATCCTATTGATGGAAAAATTATGAGCATTCTTGAAAGCAGTTAATGTAGTGCATTGGCCTGGGCTATGGATTGAGTCTTGCTCATTTAAAAATTAACTTCTGATATGAAGACTTTAAGTGTCTTTTCAGTAACTCACCAGTTTCTTAGTTTTACTCGGTATTTCTTCTGTGCAGCATAGGGTTCCTCTTTATGACATTGTTACAGGGATTACTTAGAATCTATGTAATTGTACTTTGGATAGTCAAAGTGCTAAATGTTATCATCACTTAGCCTGGAATTACAGGGAGTTAACTCTTTGACTACTTCATTTTAAAAAAAATTATGAAACTTGATATCTCATATGATGATATTAAGAGTTGGAAATATTTACCCGGTCTAATAAGAACATTGTGATATTAATTTTGTGCAAATTGATTTCTGTGATCTGTGTAGAAGCTGTATGGCTTTTACATACAATGTGAAATGATACAGTCTTCTCATTGTGTTCCAAGGTCTTTATTTGTGTTTTAATTTTAACAACTAATATGCGATGTTAGATGTTTGTGTTCACATAATGGCTTCCCCACCTGTATTTCATCATTCAATTCTTTATTCATTGTCTGTCCCAAATTAGAACATGTGTAATTCTTTGGATTTTTCAGTTTTGAATATTCCAAAGCATTTTTTAAAAAAGAGAGCCATTCAGTTGTTGCAAAATGTATGTTCAGGAAAGATATTGCTTTGAACACCTGTAATGCCAACCAAACAAAAAGACTGGCAGAAAACAAGATGGTTAGAGATTGCACTGATACACTAGCTTGATTTTACAAGTTGCTGATAGTCCTGGCAAAATGAGGTCCATCAGGTCATGAAAAGTTGAAAACAACTGACTGATTTAAAACAACAAAACTGTCTATGGTTTGGGCTAACCAATGCATAGAGATGTATCAGATCTAAATATTTTTTCAACTCTGAATTTATTTGGCATACAAAAGAAAAAGTCAGGTCAGATTGAAATAAGCACAACAGAAATGATTATCTTTCCAGGAGTAACGGGAGTGAAAGTGCATGTTGTCTCTTGCTATAGAAATCAGCCCAACAGATTGATGCAGATATGCTAATTATTTTCTTTCAGTGCACAGTCAACAAGACAGCTGTGCAAAAGTCTCCCTAATGATTTTAATAGTTTTGAACTGGAAAAAAATGAGTTTTCCCAATGTCCAGAGGAACCAGTGTATCAACAAAAATTTAGTTTATGCATGAAAGCCTGTAAAATTTTATTTGCTATTCACTTGGTGATCCTAACTCACCATATTAATTGCTTTGGAGCACTGTATAGTGGTGACTTTAGCTGTCCGTGGTAATGTGTGGCGGAGAAATTTTGCATTTTTTTTTACATGGTGAATATGCAAAATAAGTCTAGTTGTTTCGGCTTGACGGCTGTGAACAGTTGGAAATTACTAGTTCTCGCCTACTTCTCATTATGAGAATTGGGAACAAGTTTGCCATTTACCTATTCTTTAATTCTGTATTCAGTTGGAATGAATTGTAAAAGACTATAATATTTCAGGCTGCTGCTTTCCAGGTTGTATCTAGAAACAAATGCATCCATCCTTTGCAACCAGCCCACCGAATGCAATTTAATAGAATATGGAATTAGGTGCAGCTTAAAGAGTTGAATAGTTTTTTTAGAATCCAATTTAAGGATTTTTTAATGGCTACTTGTCTTGTATGAAATATTATGTAATATTATGTTGAATAAGATTGAGTTGACCTCATGTTTTAAATTTAATTTAAGTGTTTTGGCTTTGACTTTTAAAAACACGTCATGGCATACGGTTATTTGAGGGACTATCATTTCCTGATTATACCTGCCCACCCATCAGATTCAGCAGAAAAGATATATTGCGGGTTCTGTCTGCTAAAGAGCTACATCTGGCGAGACCAAGGAAAGGGGTTTTTTTCTGCACCTTATGGGACAACATCTCCCCGAAGTGAAGTTGGCTGTATCCCTGTTAATTTTTTTGTAAGTCTCTCAAAATGTGATTACGTCATCAGGCTCAAGGGAATGGGGAGTTGCTGAGATGCTCTATTACTATAATTTGTTGTCCTCTTCTTGCCTTTTAATCATAACTTTAATATTTCTAACTTGTTAACAGTTTTATTTTTTATTCTACACTGCCCAGAATCATGTTCTGAGAAATGGGTGGCTATATAAATATGAGGAATAAATACACAAAATAAAGATAGAGAATTTCTGTTTACATTTGCTCAGCACAGTTTTGTTTTACAATATCTGCAGTTTGTCACTTGATCCTGGTTGATAGTTCATGTCTTGTAAGGCAGGCTATAACAGTGGAGGACAATTTGGATCACATGACACTGTCGACGAAGTGGATTGTGGATGGCAATCCACAGGAGGAATAAATAGACCCTGGGATTATTTATAAGTATGTGTGCTGGAGCACAGAAGGCTCCCATATGTTTCAGGTTGATATGGGGAAGACATTTAGAGTTATGGTCTTGAGAAAAAGATTGTAAATAGTGGTATTTGTTCTTTTAAATATGCCCTGAAAAGTTTAAGTATTGTCTTCTAAAATCTTGGGAAATTATTCAGAGTGAAATCATTTTTAAATCTATTCTTCTGTAATCTTGAGCTATTTTTCATAGCAGGAGCTTATTATTATGATTGTTTCTATTTCAGATGCATTTCGCTTTCCAACTGTACTTCCCTTTCTTTTTAGGTGTGTGGATAGGGGGACGGACAAGTGTTTTGCAGCAGATTGGGCACTCTAGGCCTTGTGTATATAAAAGTTTTATCAAAAAGAACTGAAGTTGTGCAGTGGTTGGTTGGTTGGTTGGTTTGCTGTCACTTGCTCTTCCTTAAAGCAGCTCTCTCCGATGACCTCTTTCCAAAGCCATTCCTGAGAATCAAGGAATCCTCTGAAGCAATGCAGAATGGAGAATTGGTACATGGCCCTGGCATGCTGAAATGGCTAAACAGTTTAGTTTGTACTAGACATATTAAGGTGCAAGCAGCTTCCTTTCTCATATAGTTCTTTCCCCAAGCTTTTTGCATATACCTATTGGCTTATAAGTAACTCTTGAGTAAGGGGCTGCTAGAGATTACACACACCCTTTCACAGAAAGATTTTTGAATGAATTAGGACAGGGGTGTCAAACTCGCAACGTCACGTGACGTGTCGCGACATATCGTGACTTTTTTTTCATTGCCGGCAATGAGGTGGGCACGGTTTCGCCATGACGCATCCAGCCTGCGGGCCGGCAGTTTGACACCCCTGAATTAGGAGTTTCAAAAGTATTCAACTTGGCTTTGACACATACATTTTAAAAATCACTCTGTAGTCTATTGCCTATTTGGAAAAAAACTTAATTGTATCTGAATATGGAGTTTATGCAGAAATTTAAACATAAGTTAACGTCTGATAAACATAAATTGCAAGAGGTGTTTATTATTTATGTGCAGATTTTTTTATATTCAAAGTAAGAAAAGATTGAATATGGTAGCTGATACTTTTCTTACTGAGTAATTTGTAACACCTACTTTGGTAGGAATAACAGCTTTCAAATGTCTCTTTTTTGCCAGCCATGCCCTTCTATACTTATTTTATTATTTTCCCTACTCTTCCTTACAGAACCTTTCTAGGGTAGAAATATTCTTAGATCTGCTTGCGTGAACTGCATGTTTGAGACGTTCCTACAGATCTTCATTATTAAAATCTGGGGACTGAGAAAGCCATTTCAAAACCTTCCCCCCCCCCACACGTAAGTACTTCATGGTCAATCTGCATTATTGTCTTGCTGAAAAATCTATGTTCAGTTTTTACTGACCATCAGGTATTAGTTCAAAGACCAAGAAAAAGCTCAGCTGGTGCTGCCCAAAAACTAGACAGTTCAGTAACACAGAACCCACAGATCATTTCAAATAACCTGTTGGAAAGTTTAGTTGGCACTGAAATAGTTGTCCACAGATCTGTAGTGCAGTGTTTCTTATACAATGATAATCTTCATAGGGCAGTCATCAGAAGAAATATTTTTTCCAACTTCATCACAAAAATAATGGTCTAAAAGTATGGATAGGAAAATTTTGAAATATTTTGAAGCAAAAAACTTTGGACTGATGAATGGAAAAAAAATTGTTTGTTACAACTATGCAAAAATACATTTGGAGGAAAAATAGGTGAAGTATTTGAAGAAAAGAACATCTTGCCAAATGTTAAACCCAGGGTGGCTTTATTGTACTTTAAGATTATTTGGCAGTCTACTGCCCAGAAAATACTGCAGAAGGAAGAATGGATTCGAGTATATATCCATATATTCTAATGTTTCATAGTCAGTGAAGAAATTAAAGCTGAAAAGAGGTTGGATATTTCAGCAAGACAAGTCTACTAAGCATACCTCCAAATCAACCATAACAGGAAAGTAAAATAAAGGCTTAAAATTAAAATATATAAATGGGGTTGGAAGATATTTGAGTTTCATTAGAAAAAAAATGTTGGTAACTAGAATTTAAAGAAGCCATTGTTAATGAATAATTAATATAAATTAGAGATAATTGTGGAGCGAAATCTGCAATAGTTATAGTGTTCTATATTAAAGACACTTTCTTAAAGTACCTAAAATTGTTGAGAATCAGGTGGCATCCATGTTTAATAAATTATTATTTAATAATAAGATAATTATGGTTTGCAAGATAAATATGTCTTCAGTAGATGGCATCATAACAGCTTGTGAGCTGTGTGGAAGAATTAAAAATATGTATAGGAGTCCATACAAACTACAATCCAGATTTATTCTGTATCTTCATTAAAGGTGTGTGTATGTGTGTTAAATGCCAATATTCACACCTTAGTAACATGATAATTTTAAATCTGCTACCTAGGCAAAGTCTGTTCAACAGACTTTTAAAAAGTGTTAAGTTATAACTGTTTGGATGACAAAGAAAGCTTTTTATTTAGCTTTTCCTCTAGAAAAAGAAAACTTTTCTCTTCATGAATATACTCAGAAATTATATTTGTATTAAACTTGTATGCCATTCAACAACTCTAGGAAATTTGGAATATGAGAAAGAGGAACATGGATTGAGACATGAATATTCTGATTGCTTTAAACTTCTTATATATTCTACTTCTAATTTTTAAAATATATTTACTCACCCAAACAAGGCATCTTGCTCTCAGTAGCACAGAGTTAATGACAAAGTTTCAATTTCATCCTAAAAAAAAAATTCCAGCAGTTTTCCCATTGAAATATATTGGATGATGTATTAACCTAGTCAATGTGCCTTGTTCAATAAATCATGGACTTAGCACAAAATATGAACCTAACCAGTACAGAGTTAATGGGAAGTAAGAACAGGTGATTATTCAGCTAACATTAGAAGGAAATACATGAATACATGAAAATGTTATAACCTTGGGCAAAAGATATGAGTTAACAGAACACATAATTGAGTAACCTGATTATCTGATAAGGATCTTAACCCTGTAGGACCTGTACTGAGTTTGTGAACCTTCTTTTAGGATGTTCCTTATTGCGTAAGTATAAATATATGTACACTATGTAATAATTGCACATTGTGGACCTCACTACATTACTAGTAAAGGATTTATTTCCAAGTTACGATCTTCATATCTTCTTCAGGGATCTTCTATACTGCTAAAAATCTAAATGTTTCTTTAGTAGTATAATGCACCCATTCATCTTCTAATATATATATTATTTATATTAGTTATACTTAATCAGTAAATAGTAGAAATATCAAAGCAGTATTTCAGTAGCTGGTGTCAGTAGGATCAGCCATAGCCAGTTCCTAATACAGATGTATGTGTTATAATCAGTGGTGGGATTCAGCTGGTTTGCACCACTTCGGCAGAACCGGTAGCTAATTTTTTGTTGCCCAGGCCCAGAATGGACTTCCGGAAGTGGCATCCACACAGAGAACTGGTTGTTCACATATTTGAATCCCACCACTGGTTATAATGTTATATGAAATTCTGAAAATAAAACTACTCTGTACAGAAACCTCACTGGAAGCTATTGAGAATTGAGGACTTGTGCTGTGGCATTTTACTTCCATTTGTTTTCAAGAAGGTTCCACCATGAAGTGGCAGTGCGGGTTTTGTTTTACTGTACCAAGAAATTTAAAAATTCATACTAGTAATTATGTTGATTCTGGTCACTTGGTATAATTGCAGATACACAATTGTGCTAGATTCCAGAATTTTACTCTATCCAGTTTTTGGCTTTATGGCAGTAGATTTTCATAGTGTATCCTCTGCGGTTACTCTAATGTGCTTTTTACTCAGAACAGATGGCATATTATGTTGCAATGCTGACTGATTTTATCTTTTTGATTCCCACAAAAGATGTCACGCTTATCTGCAAGGATTCATTTTTGGTCAGAGGTTGTATTTCACAGGTGACCATAATCTCAAATCATTCACAAGTCTGATTTCTAACTGTTGGTATCAGAATTACTTGGGCCTTCAGGAAAGAGTTGAGTCTGTAGGTGGCCTTTTTTTGGAATGGTCCAAACAAATGTGCTTGTTTATCAATTCAAGGCAAATCAATTAAACATAATTGAAATTATGCTACCAGCAATTTATGTAAAAAAGATAATGTTTGAATCTGTAATCATAGATGGCATTTATTTTCATAGCTTTATTTTAAGTGGAGAAAAACAAAAATTGTACAAGTGCAGAAACTTGGAAAAGCAGACATTGGAGACGTTTTAGTTTCCCAGGGTAGTTCCAGATGAGGCTTTTCTGGAGCAATCATCCTGCCTCTAACAGATTTTTTATTTTGGAGTATGGAAAAAAAGAATAATTATGACTTTCCATATGTAAGTCTTTGTTTTCTCACTGCTTCATCTTTTAAGGATAAAATGAGAGGAAAGTTAAAAAGTTCTGGTTAATTGATATCACTAATAAGCACCCTGAATATATGGGAGGCAATCTGGGCAGTTTCTGGAAAAAAAACATTTTCTCAAATACAGAAAAAAACATTTTCTCAAATACATATTTTCATTTCTTTTAAAAAAATCAAAGAAGTAGGAACTAACTTGCTTATTTTCAGCACTTGTTAAGTGCATTTATTCTTCTGCACAATTTTGTAAATTCCTATTGAATTCATTGTACTTGTATGCAAATTATCTATTCTGGAATTTTGCTTTTCATGATGGTTTATGATATATTCCCGAGAAGTTCTACATACAGGACATAAAGACAGTAATTCTCTTGGGTCATCACATCCATCTTCTGCCATTTGATGCATGTTGCCTGTGAATCTGGAGACTGCAGACAAACATCATCAATAATAATCATAGTTTGACAGTATACATGAATCTGTTTAATCCTTATTAAACCCATTTAGGCCTGTGACCTTCACACATCCTATGGCAGTTAGTTCCCTAATAAATTAATTATGTATTGTGCACTCTGTTCCAAAAAGTCTGGTGGAATTTCTGCAGCTGCCATTTGATAAAGCATTAAGAGCTATAATCAGAATAGAAAATTCAGAGAGGCCCTGTGACTTTTAATTATTTATTCACATATATTTTGAACAGACCTCAATATATTGAACACTCCAGGCTGCTTACAATAAACAGTCAAACACAATTCCAAGCAGAAAATTAAAAAAATTATTACTACTTTCTAAAACCAAAGAGGTGAGAGTAATTGTTGAAAGTTCAGTGTTGTTTTTACCAATTATCTAAAGGCTGAAATACTCAGGAGCAAGTCCAACTTCTCTAAGAAGAGAATCCCAGGCTACAGTCTTGCAGATGACTATTTCATTCTGTCTAGGATATTTAATATTTAAGGCCTTGAATGAAAAACCTAGGTTCTGATTTAGTATACAGAAGCCCTGGGATGTAGACCAAATACAGAATAGTGACCTTCTGTAATTATATTCCAATAGACTCACATTGGGTAATAAAAGATAAATGCATGCCATGTTATAATATTCATACAAGGACATTTCATTTTTTCTTTATTTCTAACATTAACTTAATAGAGAAGTGCACAGCCTCAGTTTCCAGACTGATATACTTTCCTGGAATCTTTGGAACATCCTCCAGAGACAAAGAAGCTGGCATTAAATTGTAAGTCGCTTTTTGTGAGGTGGATAGCTATACACATTTGATAAATACATAAATAAAGAATAATTTTAGTATGATAGAAAATTAAAAAAATGGCTGGAGAGTCATCTTATCAACTATATTTAACTTTAAATAGAAGTGAAATGAAATTGACTTCTTTGCTTTATATTTTTGAGTGTGGTGTTTGCTCAGGAGAAAGTGCACATATTTGACTAAAGGGAGGGAAAAGATATATATTGTTTTAGAGGTTTTAAAAGAATCTATTCTCTTTTGGCAGAGTGGTCTCTGAAGAAAGGCCTTCTAGTAATTATTAGACCAAAGTCTGGTAAGAAGCTATGGACTTTTTCTTCAATTTGGTTCTTGGAAGAACTTTTGACTTGACTTGAGTCTCATGTTGACATGCGCCTTCCTGCTGCAGCTTTCACCTAAGAGCTAAACCATAACATGTTTGTTTAAATGCAGTTCTCTCTGTTCAACCAATCCAGTTTTTATAGTCCAGAAGATTCTTCTGTTGTTGCTTTCTTTCTATAGTGACCCAAAGGAAGGATAAACTCAAAATGTTTATTAATGCACATACAAGTGATCATACCTCCTCTTCTCCACCCCTTCAAATATCATGGCTATAAAACTGGTTTATCCATAGCTATCCTGTTATTTTCAAATATATCATTTGGCCATTTTCAGTGAAAATGACATGGATCCTTTTAATATCGTTGCTTAGCTTATTGTTGAATCCATGACATAGCTTCTATGACAAGGATAGTGATTATCCTTTTTAATTTGTCTATGGGGTTTTCTCACTGTTTCCTTGAATGAAAATTTAAATATTGTAAGGTCGATATAATAGAGAGTCATTTTACAACAAGGGGTTTTAGCTTTTGTTTTGAAATCCTTTTTGCTATAATTAAAAGATGAAAACCCTTATGGCAGTTCTGTTGTGCTTCATTTTTCATCTCTTCATTCCCTGCTTTCTTTTTTTTAAAAAAATATTTCTATAGCTCATATGCACGAGAATTTTTGTATTCAAGAATTTTTTTAAAAAAAATCCAAAGCACATAAAAATGAAACATATATAGCCTCATTTTCTTGTGCCTTCTCCATGAAAATTGTATGTCTTTGTGTGATAAATTCATCAGCAGTATCTGCACTAAAAAGTTTACATCAACTTGTCTTTAGAGAACCCAAATGCAGGGAGAAGCATAGTAGTGCCACCACAACCATTTTGCTGGCACAAAGCAGCCTTGCTCTTGGCAGCTGGGTGTGGCAGGAAAGAAGTTCTGTAGTGAACCACATTTTGCTGGTCCCTGAAGGCTTTATCCAACTCCTGTTGAAGTTTATAAAAGAGTTTGCTTTATCTTCTCCTGCTATTAGATTATATCACTTTATAAACATACCCACATTCTCTTCACCCAAAACACACATATAATTTATCTTCATTAGAAACTACTGTTGCAAGCCCCAAACCACTAATTGGAGCTCACTGCAGATATTAAGGAGGATAAAAGACAATCACTTCTTCCTCGTGATACTGTTATTTTATTTCAATTTTTAAAATTCATATCCCATTTTTATTATTTATACAAATAACTCAAAGTGGTAAATGTATTTAACACACTTTTTTCCTCCTATTTCCCCCAGAACAACAATTTTGTGAGGTGAGTTGGGCTGAGAGAGAGTGACTAGCCCAAGGCCACCCATCTGGCTTTCATAGGTAAGGCAGGACTAGAACTCACAGTCTTTGGCTTTCTAGCCTGGTGCCTTAACTACTAGACCAATAGGAATATTCCTCTTGCCTCTTGCCTCTATTCTGTTCTATTCTTTGTGGGCTTCCAGAGATGAAATGGTGGATTGAAGACAGCTCTGAAAAGTGGAGCCAAAGACTGTGGTGGAATAGAGTCTGTGAATAAGCTGGCTCTTCATAATTCTTCTCTAAATAAGGAGAGGACTTGACATCACTCACAAGTGTGCCAGACAGCTACTCCTCATGAGGAGGCCACAAGATATCAGTCTCTGGTGGCTTTAGAGCTCTGGGAGACAAAGAAATAGCCATCATACTCAAGTCATGGTTGAAGCCTTCCAAAGGTCACTGGGCTCATCTACTTCCTTTTCTAATCATTTATATATTTTTTACTATAATCTTATTTTTTCTTTGCTATATTTTTATTTTTTGCATTTTCTATTCTTTTCTCTACTTTTTTAGTTTGTAGTATTTATCTGTGTAATTGTAATTTTTAGTAAAAATACTGTTAAAAAACATTTATTCTTTATATAAAAAGGAGTGGGTAGGAAAAGGGAGGAAAATTTCCACTATTACCTTATCTCTCTGTGTTCCTTACATTTAAGCAATTTAAGCTCTGGGAAATAACAGTTTAAAAAAAGAGAGTGAAACATAATGGTACAAGTGGGCTTAGAGAAGACGGAAATTTTCCTCACTCCCTAATAATGCTTCTCTCCTTCCACACGTACACAGATAATTCATTTGTGAGTAACTTCTGATTTGATTGTTTCTTAGTTAAATATATATTCAGAAAAGGCTGAATTCAGTTATGAGCTGTGAAATTTTAGATTAGAAATGCAACCAGATGTTCATTTGTTTCTGATATCATTTTTAAAATGGCCTACTTAGCCTATAGTGGAAAACCTCCTAATGAAGCCCTTGGTTAAATGGATATCAGAAAATGTTGCTCATTGTTTCCTTGAAGTACAGTATAATTAATCTGCTATTTTAAGATAAGTTTTTTCGCATAGTTCTTCAGTAACAAGGAAGGGTAGACCCCCTTCCATTGAAGCACAGATTGCTTATTATGGTGCCATAGGCAGCAGAAGCAGATCTAAAAAGGTGTGGGGATGCAACTTCTCTGTAGAGAGTTATACAAATTAGAATATACAAATGATTGGATTGTTGTTGTTAGTTGCGAAGTCGTGTCCGACCCATCGCGACCCCATGGACCCCAGGCCTTCCTGTCCTCTACCATCTTCTGGAGTCCATTTAAGCTTACGCCTACTGCTTCAGTGCTTCAGTGACTCCATCCAGCCACCTCATTCTCTGTCGTCCCCTTCTTCTACTGCCCTCAATCTTTCCCAGCATTAGGCTCTTCTCCAGTGAGTCCTTCCTTCTCATTAGGTGGCCAAAGTACTTGAGTTTCAACTTCAGTATCTGGCCTTCTAAGGAGCAGTCAGGGTTGATCTCCTCTAGGACTGACCGGTTTGATCGCTTTGCAGTCCAAGGGACTCGCAGGAGTCTTCTCCAGCACCATAGTTCAAAGGCCTCAATTCTTTTGCGTTCAGCCTTTCTTATGGTCCAACTTTCAGAGCCATACATTGCAACTGGGAAAACCAATGTATGGATACAACATAGTAATAGATTGGATAAAATAGCACATCAAGTTGCTAGTAAGGATAATGAGGTAATGAAGGTGATATTGTGGAAAGGATAATGAGGTAATGAAGGTGATATTGCAAAGAGAAGACAAAGGATGGGTTATGTGGAATAAAAAATACAGTTGATGTATTATTGATGAAATGACCTTGCTTTCGAGAGCTGTTTTTGCTTCCCAGCATCCTTTTACAATTTTAATCAACATTCTTGTGTCTAAATGTTTTATGGCTAATCCAACAGTTTTGCTTTTTCCTGAGAATAAGGTATGAAGAAGGGTGATTTGCTTATCTTAATAATCCCATATTTTTCTTGCAGTATCATAAGCTACATAACAGTTTTCAGACTGTAAGATCAATACCAAAAGTGGTCCAAGAAACATGAAATATAGTTGTTAAGGAACCATTTAAAAACAGGTTTTAGACAAAGATTATTCTACTTCAATGAAATCAAATTATAATCCTTTAGGATAGGTAGTCTTTCAGGACCAAGTTGTCTTCAAGACAGCCTCCAGAATATAATATGCCATAACAGCTCACTTCCAATAGTGTAAGACAGTTCAGCAATACTAAAACAATATTTCAAGAGAAGATCTATTTGACACCCTAAACTCAAAATAGGTTTGCATAGCTCAACATAGGCAATTAGAAGCTTATGTGAGTTGCATTTCACTTTTGGAGAGCACCAGATTAGAGTCTTAAGTCTTTTTGGAGGATAGAATTGATTGACTCTGCTACATATCAGTTGGATTTCGTGACTAATGCTAAATAGTAACTGTTTCTAGCATTCGCTGGTTTTCAGACTGTAACAGCGGACCATCAGTGAAGATGGCCACTACTTATTTTAAGGCTCCGCCAAGTTTATACAGATGTATAAACTAAATTGCCCCAATCTGTTTAGATCTTTAAAAGCCCAAGCTAGCTCTTTGACTTGGGTCTGAAAATGCCTTTCTAACAATTTGATTAAGTGAACTGTACCTCACAAAAGCGTTTGCCTTTTAATAACATTTCTTAGTTGGAAAGGATGTGGCTTAACTTGTAGCAATGGGTTTTATTATTCAAAACTTGTTCTGATTCTTTGTCGCCATAAATAACATGAGTCTACTTCTACACTTTCTAATCGGTGTAATTGTTATGCTGTGGCTAAGTTAACACATGGTGTCATAGCCTCCCTCCCTCCCTCCCTCCCTCCCTCCCTCCCTCCCTCCCTCCCTCACTCCCTCCCTCCTTCCCTTCCTTCCTTCCTTCCTTCCTTCCTTCCTTCCTTCCTTCCTTCCTCTTGTATGCCATTCTAACCCAACAGGATACTGAGTGGATTACATTGTCTTCCTAAAGTAAAACTTAAAATATAAAAATGTACAATAAAATGAGAAACACAGAATAATAACAATAAAGCTACTAAAAAACCCCAGAAGACAAAATATCCAACCATAGCCCAAGGTGGGGGGAGGTTTAACCTATACTAGATTCCTCCTAAGACCTTCTTAAAAAGCCAGGTTTTAGTGACTGTTCTAAAATTTAACAGAATGGGGGATAGTCTGATCTTGGGTTATAGGCTATTCCCCAGAAGTGGTGTTGTATTTTATTTATTTATTTGGTAGAACCTTGAAACCTGAAGTTCTAAAGGACTGGGGAATACACAATAAAAAGTACAAATCAAGAAAACAGGGGAAAGGAAAAACAATTAGAAACAAAGACAAAGATAAGTGTTTTCAATCAACGAGTGCCAAAGGCTCATTGAAATAAAATTGTTTTAAATAATTTCTGGGACATGAGCTAAGTGGGAACTGCCCATACTTCTTGGGGAGCATATTCCTCAAAGTGGGGACTGCAGCAAAGACGTTTCTCATCTCCCAACAGCTCATGTACCTCATAAGGGGGCGGGGGGAGACTTTCAGTTGGATGTCTCTAGATGACTGGATTGGTTGAGCAGATTTAGTTCTTTCAAGGCTGATGTCTCCCAGTGCTGTACTGCGATTTTAGCCTAAAAATCTTGTGACCCAAGAAAGACACTATATTTTTTAAGGTATTTATTATTAAGTATAGCATGTTTCAACCATCTAGCTTGAATAAATATTAGAATATACACCTTCTTTATCAGTTTAAATTGCAGAATTTGCTTCAAAGGCCAATTGGCGCATTACAGAAATCTTCTCTGGATGTACTAAATCCATGCATGACGGAGATTTGGTTTTCCCTTTCTAAAAAAGCTGCACTTCTAGTGGATTATAACTATCTTTGATATTAGTCATGGTTGTTTGGATACTATTTTATAAGGTTCAAGATTCATATTTTGCTGTGACAAGCAGATGGTGTTTTTCCTGTGCTAGATCTATGCCAAGATGGTTTAATACAGTTCTACCAATGACACAGATCAACAAGAGATAATTACCAAAAGCTTAACATTCAGCACAGGCGTATTTCTACTACAGCTTATTATATTTTGTGGTTAAAAAGTATGGTGTTAGAGTAATGAATCTGAACAGTTACGTATATACCATGTAGTTTCATTACTGTGTACTGTTGTGCAATGAAGTCTTGTATGCATTCTGATAACACTTTTTTGGCATGATTGATATGTTTCTCTTGCCTTTCTAAGGGCAAATGATTCTTTCTCTTTGCATTATGTATGAGATTCTTTGACTTTCAGTTGTTCTGATTTAAATTGTGTGTAGTGTTGGACCTGTGGGATCTTTGTAGGCTTCATAGGCCTTTTAAAAGAGCGCCATCCTTCTGCTATATGTAGGAGTTCTACGCCTTTATGGAAAAATGACCGTTGATACTGTTTATTATATATATCTTCTTATATTCTTTTTTTCTATTTCCTTAGTGTGTGTGTGTATATATATATATATATGTATATGCATATATCAAGAACGTAAAAAAGGAGTTGTTCTTGTCCTATTAAGGTAACAAACATTAATTGTTTTTAGGGTCTAAATACATGGCAATTTGTTGTTTAGGGATGGCATTGATTAAGGCTCTGTATTTAAAAGTGGTTTTTTTCTTACCTATTGCTTTTTTCCAAATGTTTACATGTACAACAGAAGACAGCACTACAAGGTTGTCACTGTGTGGATTTGGATCTTCATAAAGACATATATCTGCACAGTAAAACATAGAAGCACTTTTTTCCATCTTCTGTCTCATGTCTTAGAAATATAATTAAAAAAGTAATTTCTTTTTAAAACAGTTTCTGTTTTCTCCTTCTTCACCTTCTGGATATGCAGATAAGATGTTTATGAAATACTTATTACACTGAGCCTTCAAAAACAGGCTTTCCATGCCCCAGAGCAGGTGCAGGAAATAGGAATGTAGGTAGGGGTTCTCTGGAAACTGGGCATGGTCTGTGCATAAATTCCAAGGCATCCTGAGGGAAAACAGTAGGTTTCATCACTGAGCTTTGAAAACTGTTATGTATCCAAATGCAGACATTGCTGCTTTTGTATAGGTGTAAATACATATATATATATGGTAGATACCACCACAAGACAGGAAAAAGAAAAACACACATACTGTCTTGTGGCCAATGTATTGGACATGATTGAACGTTGACCCTTAATTTGCTGACAACCTACAGGAGCTTAAAGGCAATGACGTCTTTGCTTGTTTCATCTGCATAACAGGAAATGTTCATGGCCTCCCGTTCTTCCTGCTATGAGAAAATAGTGTTCTTTTTTTCCCTCTTGAGTCCTGGCTGACTTTTAATTTCAGATTTGCATTCTATACTGAGCCTGCTTTTTGATTGAAGTTTCTATCTGTTTCAAACGGTGTGTTAGCAGTAATGATGAGTAATGATGAGAAATGTAATTTTTGTCTCTTCCCTCCCTTTGCTAAATTTGAAAAAAAATGCCAAGGGGCTACAGTTCTTCTGCAAGGTTTGTTTTACAAAACTACAAGCCATAGCTTATCTTGAAGACCTGTTTGGGGAGAAGAATATTTGGAGAAACTGTATTACAGATAGCTGCAGCAGCTAGTATTTCATTACAAGGGCATTACAAGATAGACTAAAAACCCAAATGTTATTGAATACATTTATGGATACATGATGACTTTTTGAAGCTATGATGGATTTCAAAAAAGCTATTTATATACCCATCCTTGAAGTTACATCTAGAACAGGGGTAGGCAATCTTGGCTCTTTTATGACTCGTGGACTTCAACTCCCAGAATTCCTGAGCCAGGCTGGCTCAGGAATTCTGGGAGTTGAAGTCCACGAGTCATAAAAGAGCCAAGGTTGCCTACCACTGATCTAGAATATATCACCCCTGTGATCACGTGATCATATTTTGGTAACTGACAATTTTCATATTTTGGTAACTGATTTGCATGTAACACTGGTTGCAGTCTCCCATGGTCACATGACCATGGTTTGTGAACAGCAGAAAACAGCAAAAATATTCATTGGAAGTGCTGGTTTCACTTAACAACCACATACTTTGCTTAATGACCATGTGATTCACTTAAGGGCTGCAGTGACAAACTTTTGTGACCATCATAAAGGTCGTAAAATTGAATCTGGTCACATGATGGCTTGACATATATCTGCAGTGACATATAACTACAATTGTAGGCTCCATTGTGGTTGTAAGTGAAAGATTTCCTGTATTAAGTTTTATTTTCCTGGTTGGGAGGTTTTTTTTAAAAAATGTCATTATAAAACTACCAGATAGAATTGAAGTGTGTAATATAAAGCGTGAATGTTAATAATAACACTTTGGATAAACAAAATCTTGGAAAGTTTACTAGGGTAATGTGTTTTTCTATTATGTACCTGTTATTTGTTGTTTGATTTAATTAAGTTCTATTTTTATTATTATTTCTCAGTAGAACTAAAAGTGTTTAAAAGGATGAGCATTTGAATCCAGAGACAAATGCATTTTTCTTGCTTTTTTTGTTTTTTTTTTGACAAAAATTAAAAGGTAAAAGTAAAGGTTTCCCCTGTCTGATTCTGGGAGGTAGTGCTCACCTCTGTTTCTTAGCCGAGGGAGTCAGCATTATCCAAAGACAGGATGACACTCTTTTGCTACGCCTTTTCATTTGTTCCTTTGTTCTGTTCTGGCCTTTCACTAGGCTATTTGTTTGTGTGATGTTTCCTTTTCACAATTTGCATCAACAGTTAAAACCAGAATGGTAGACTTCTTCTCTCACGTTTCCAGTTTCTCAAACTTTGTACAAAAGGCTTAACTTCTTCTATATAATTTTTACTTGGAGAACCTACTGTATCTGATATATTAAATAAAATGTTGCTTTCACCTGGAAAACAATATTTGAACTTGTAAGCTATGATATTTACATTTTGATCATTAACTTGATAACAGTGTTAAATTGCTAAATTAACCAGTATAGGGTTTGTATTTTTGTGCCCACAAGCCATTATTGACTCTTGGCGACTGCCTTGGACTAGTCCAAGTAAATGCTAGTAAATATTATAAATTGATATATTATGATTGATTGATCATTGATTATGTGCTATCAAGTTGTTTTAACTCTTAGCAACCACGTAGATAGATTTTCTCCATGACAATCTATCCATAACCTGGTTTTTCAGGTGTTCTAACTGTGTACTCAATGAAACTGTTACTGAACCCATCCATCCGGCTTTCCTCCTCTTTCCTTCCATCTTTCACAGCATTAGAGCCTTCTCCAAAGAGGTAGAAAGTGTCCGAAGTAGGATAATCTGAGCCTGGTCATTTGTGGCAAAACTCTGGGTTGACTTGTTTGATAATCCTTTGCTTTGTTAGCTGTCCACAGTGTAGTATAGCCAAACTTACTTGCATAGCCAAAAATGAGTTTAAATGCTTCTCAGACCTAAGTCAAGAATTTACGTGATGTATTGAGGATTATACAAATAATAGGCAGCATACTAGGTACCCTATAAAATCCTAGGCCAAAATTAAAATGAGATCAAGACTATATAGGTGGAACCCAAATATTTCTTGTCCTGAAAGGGCAGTAATCTATTCTTTCCTAAGACGAAGGCTGCGGCTATAATGATATTAATTGGACAGTAAGCCCTAGTTGGTGACCTTGGACTCTTTATTCTCCCTCAGCCCAAGAAGAAAGTTAATAGAAAATCACTTCTGAAAGTCTTGCGATAAAAAATAGATTTATCAGAACACTTATCTGCTACTTTTCTGGGCTCTTTTTCCGCAGGATATTTCCTACAACTCTGGTTTGCTTTTTTTTTTTTGAAGCAGATGGGCATACTTCCAACTGGAGCAATGGTTTGCAATCTCTCATCATTGTTATTATTTAACAAGAAGGGTTTTAGTCCAGAGGATTGCTGGGGAATAAATATAATGTTAAAGATTGGGGTTTCAATTTGCAATAGGCCAATTCTCATTAAAAAAAACCCAATGACTTTTTTTAAAATTAAAAAAATCAGATAGGTCGGGGACCTAATGAGAAATCTCAGGCATAGTGACTTTGGGGTTTTCTTCTGTGGAATAATTTTAATTAGATAGGCTTTCTCATGTGGTAGTATTTATCAGTGAAACAGTCTGATAAATGGAGGAAAGTGTTTCCCCCCCAGTTTATGAAAGACATAATAGCATTATCACAGCAATAGTACTTAGACTTATATACAGCTTCACAGTGCTTTACAGCCCTCTCTAAAGCAGTTCACAGTGTCAGCATATCGCCTCCAACAATCTGGGTCCTCATTTTACTGACCTCGGAAGGATGGAAGGCTGAGTCAACCTTGAGCCGGTGAGACTCGAACTGCCGAACTGCTGGCAGTCAGCAGAAGTAGCCTGCAGTACTGCATTCTAACCACTGTGCCACCATCCTCCTCCTCCTCCTCCGAACTAAATGGAAATGCTTGTGTTTTGATAATGTCTGAGTGCATCAGGCCACTCATGATGCTGTTGCAGAATACGGCTAGAAGAGGCAAGGGTTCCCCCCCCCCAAGATTCAGTGCATTTTGGGAAAATGATGTTGCCAAGAGGTTCAGTTTTTGGGAGATATTTTCTTTACACGAAATCTGCTTTTCAACTTAAGGAGAGGTAGCTAATCAGGCTCTCTGATCTGAACTTGAAAATGTTGTATTTAAAAATCACCCTTCTTTTTGTATTTAATGCTAGGAATTTTCCACTGTGAAAGCTGAAATAATTCCTCTCAATTATACACTACCATTTACCAGCTTAAAAACCTGTAAAAATATAATTTTCACTAACTACTTAGTTGCGCAGGATGCACTGCATGGAAATTAGCAGGTGCAAATGAAGTCAGTTTAAAGAGGGTGGGAAGACATTTCTGTGTGCATTTCTTAGCTTTTCTGTAGGAAAGTAGTTTAGAGTGAAAGCTAAATGAAATTTCGGTTTAGTCTGGGGATCAGAAGGCAGAATTTTTATTACAGTCATTAAGATATGACTATTGTAGTGTTAAGGTTTGATTTGTTGTTGCAAAAAGTTGATTTTATGGGTGTTATTTTTCACATATGTATTTCCTCAAATTAATTTTTAATATTATATTTTAGTTTTGTTTGTTAACTCTATTTATATTTTATTATTTACTATATTAAACACTATTCTTGGTAGAAACCTGGGGCACATATCTTCTTACCCTCTAATCCTACCTAAACTTCTTAATCCCATGATTCATTTGAGATTCTTTATATATGGGGTAGGAAGATTGGGTGACAATTGAGAAACATTTTCCCCCCTCTTAGTATGATTTTCATATCTGGTGGATTGAAAACACCAGCAGACCAGCCCTAGGCATCACTTTGCCTATCAGGACCACACACTCTGAAGGGTAAGAAAAATTCACGGAAGGTTATATGGTACTCATAAGGAGTAGTAGTATCTCTCATGGAAGTCCTCTTATTCAGACTGCAAGATGGAATTGAAGGGTGGGTGATTCACACCTTCCCCATAATTGTGCATTCCTGAGCTGCGAGCTCCATTCTACCCGATGAATAAATCTGAAAAAGTTAATATATGTCTAGAAAGAGGAAGTGTTAGAACAATTAATCAGTTGAACAACCTGCCTCCAGAAGTTGTGAATGCTCCAACACTGGAAATTTTTAAGAAGGGGCGTTGTCTTACCTGAATGCCTTTTCTCAGCATGATGAATGGAGAATCCACGAATGGGTTAACTCTGTCTTCCTGCCCAATTAGACCAAGTCAGTCAAAGTTGCCACGCCCCTCCTGGACCAGGTCACACCCCAGTTTCGAAGAGGGCGAAGCTAATGACAGTACGATGTGTTGGCTCCCAGATCCCTGACACTGGACCTGACTGCGTATAAGGGATGGGAGTGGATTCTCCATTCATCATGCTGAGAAAAGGCATTCAGGTAAGACAACGCCCCTTCTCCAGCATGAAGAATGGAGAATCCACGAATGGGACATACCAAAGCCCTCTGTCCCTATGGGGGGGCAAGCAGACTGGGCCTGTGTCCCTGCCGCCGGCACTATCTACTGTAGTACCCTTCGGCCAAAGGAGGCCTCCGCAGAGGCAAACTTATCAAGTTTGTAATGTAGCACAAAAAGGGAAGGCGAAGACCACGTCACCGCCCTGCAAATGTCATCTATAGACGCTTGTGTAGCCCATGCCGCAGAGGTAGCGGCACTCCTAGTGGAATGCGCCGTCAGATGACGAGGAACCGATAAAGAGCGCACCTGATATGCCTCTGAGATACAGGCCCTGATCCACCTGCCAATGGTAGAAGAAGACACCTTCTGACCCTTAGAGGCAGGTTGGAATGCGAAAGGCCGCCGTCCGCTTGAGGTAATAGCGCAATGCCCTGCAGACGTCCAGAGTGTGCCATTGCCGTTCCAAGCCATGAGACGGGTTAGGACAAAAGTCTGGCAACACGATCTCTTGTGCCCTGTGAAAAATGGTGTTAATCTTGGGAATGAATGAGGGGTCCAAACGCAGGACCACTCTGTCTTGGTGAAAAACGCATAAGTCCTCTCTGATAGAAAGAGCTGCCAGCTCCGAGATGCATCTGGCCGAGGTAACTGCAACCAAGAAGGCAACCTTGAGAGACAAGGACCGCAGGTTGCAGGTTCTAATGGGTTTAAAGGGTGACTCGGTAAGGGCCTGTAAGACCCACGGCAACTCCCAAGTGGGATACCTATGAACCACAGGTGGTTTGCTGTTGGTGACCCCCTTGATAAAGGAGCGGACCATGGGGTGCTGAGCCAATGGGTCCGAGTTGTCACAGATAAACATCGTGGATAGAGCCGCCACCTGTCTGCGGATAGTGTTGGGCGCCAAGCCCTTATTAACGCCTTCCAACAAATAGTCCAAATGTTGTAGAATGGTCACATCCGAAAGAGCCAAGAGGTTCCTTTTGCACCATTGGCAGAAATTTCTCCATGTGGAGTCATAAATGCGATTCGTTGCCGGCCTTCGGGAGGCCTGAATCATGGAAATCACTCCTGATGAGTATGATTCCTGAGTTAAGATCCGGCATACAAGTGCCAGGCGGTTAACTGGAGCCACTGGGGCTCTGGGTGTTGTATGACTCCCTGTATGAGCATTATCCGATCTGGAGGAATCCTCCACGGAGGAATCCTCCACGGAGGAGCCACAGAAAGGCTCACGAGGTCGGCAAACCATGGTCGTCTTGGCCAGTGTGGAGTAATGAATATCATCTCTGCCCGTTCCTGCAGCGCTTTTCTGATGACTGCCGGGATCAGAGGAAGAGGGAGAAAAGCGTACAGCAGTCCCCCTGACCATTGACTGCGAAGGGCGTCTGCTCTCTCCACCCCTGGAGAGGGGAACCGGGAGAAGAACCTTGGAAACTGGGAGTTCGCCGGGGAGGCGAACAAGTGCAGAACCGGCCGACCGAACCTCTCCGATATCTCCCTGAAGAGATCCGGGTGTAGACGCCATTCTGAATGGTCCACTGTCGACTGGCTTAAATAATCCACCTGTCGATTCGCCTCTCCCGAGATGTGTTCGGCCTTCAGGGAGAGGAGATTTTGCTCTGCCCAGGATCCCAATAACTGGGCTTCGGCCATGAGAGACCTGGATCGAGTACCGCCTTGATGGTTCACGTGGGCCTTTGCCGCCACATTGTCCATGAGGACCAGCACGTGTTGCCTCGCAAGCTTGTTGCGGAAGTGGCGGAGGGCCAGATGTATAGCTCTGAATTCCAACCAATTGATGTTGTGCTTCAGATCTAACCAGGACCACCGGCCCTGAGCCAACTGAGAGTGTAGGTGCGCTCCCCAGCCAAACAGACTGGCGTCTGTAGTCAGGGTTAGCCGAACGGGTTCCTTGAACAGTGACCCTCTGGCTACCGCTGGGGAGGTCCACCACAAAAGGGATCCTAGGGTCTGAAATGGAACCCGTACCCTTTGGTTGGAAGAGTTTGTGCCCAGCCTTTGAAATGGGAGCAAGAACCATTGAAGGTTTCTGGAGTGTAGTCTGCCCCAGGGCACTATTGCTATGCATGATATCATCTTTCCCAATAGTTGGGAGAGCACAGCCAGTGTCACTACACGCTCCCTGCGGACCTTGAGGACCATGGCTCGAATGCTGGCCTGACGCTCCCGAGACAGGTAAACCTGACAAAAGGTCTGTGTCTATCACCGCGCCCAGGTGTAGAAGGCGGTTTGAGGGAGTCAGCTGGCTCTTTCGAAAGTTGACCGAGAATCCGTGGTCCTGAAGTGTCTTTATAGTTAAGGCCAGTTCCGCCTGGGCGGTCAGAGCAGAGGACGACTGGATGAGAATGTCGTCCAGGTAACATTGAATGCGGACTGGTACCGATCGTAGGTGTGCGGCAAGCACTGCCAGGATCTTGGTGAAAACCTTGGGAGCCGACAAGAGGCCGAACGGCAGGGCTTTGTATTGATAATGATTGTTGGAATAGCAGAATCTGAGAAATTGTCAGTGGTTTGGATGTATGGGAATGTGGAGGTACGCCTCCGTAAGATCTATTGACGTCATGAAGTCTCCCCGCCTGCCGCTGGCCAAGATGGACTGGAGCGTTTGCATCTTGAATTTCTGGTATGAAAGGTGGGAGTTTAGACCCTTGAGGTCGAGTATTGCCCTCCATCCCCCCGAGGCCTTCAGGACTACGAAGAGGATGGAGTAAAACCCCTTTCTTAGTTGACCGGCTGGAACCCTCTCTATGGCTCTTATATTTAACAGGTGCTGAATGACTTCCCTCATGAAGTCATTACTGGATTCTTTACTGGGTTCCTTGACGGGGGACAGGAAATGAAGCATCGTGGGGGCCTGGTCATGAACTCCAGAGACAGGCCGCCTCTGATCATGCTTAGCACCCAAGAGTCCGTGGTCGTGGTCTCCCATTGGTGGAGAAAGTAAGTTAGTTTGTCACCTATGGGAGAGGCCCATCCCGAGTCACTTGGATCTACGGAAGGGATGGCCTCCCCTGCCTCGAAAGAACCGCTTACCCTGAGCCTGTTGTCTGGATCTGTCCCTGTAACCGGACCGGTCGAATGAACGGTCCAGGCCTGCAGGAAAGGGCTGGGAGATGTGTCCCGAGGCTGACTCCGGTCCCGATCGAAAGGAATGACGGGCATACGGGAAAAACCATCGGCCTGACCCCCTGGAAAGGTGGGAAAGCACCCTCTGTTTCTCCCTGTTTTCCATTAAATAGGGAGTAAGGGCCTCCCCAAAGCCACGTGCCATTTGTGTTTGGTATCAGCTCTCCAATTCCTAAGCCACAGCAACCGTCGTGCGGCGATGTTGGAGGCTATGGCACGAGCCGAGAATCTGGCAGCATGTAGAGACACGTCTGCCATATACTCTGAGGCCGCCATTAACTTGATTAAGTCCTGATGGACTCTTACCTCCTCTGGAGGAATTCTAGCCTGAAGTTGACGGAGCCAGATGAGAGAGATCCTGGCGAAGAATGAAGTTGAGGTGGACGCTCTTATTGCCCATGCCGAAGCCTGGTGTGTCCTGCGGAAGGAAACATCGGATTTTTTGTCCTCGGCCTTCAACGCCTCCACCATATCCCCTGGCACTTTGGAATCTGAAAACAAAGGGGTTAAGAACTCGTCCACCTCAGGCACTTCCAGCGCCTCATTTAGAACCGGTGCTGTGTCAAGCAATTTACGGTCAATTCCCCCGAGGGAGGGAAAGATACCCAGTGATTCCCATTGCCCCTGTACAGATTTCAAAAACATAGGAGGGCAAAGGATCTGTTGGTGTTCGACGACCGGTTCGGAAAACAACGGGCTCGTGTCCTGGCTAGGACCTTATTCAGGTACCGAAGACTGATCCGGACTGACCTTATCGGTAGCACAGGCCTTGCGGAGCAGGAATGCGAAGAGCGAGGGATTGAATAAACCAACAAGTGGAGGAGGGTCCTGAGGGGGCTCATCGTCCGACCACTGCCCTTCCATGTGGCTATACTCCGCGTATTCTGAGACCCCGCTCCCGAATGAGTGTGGGGGCGAAGCGGAATCCAGGTAGTTGGGAGCACCGGATCGCGAGAGGCCCAGTGAAGCCAGGGAGGCCATTGGGGCGAAGGTCGTCTGTGGACGCCCAGTGGACACCGTTGCCTGAGCAACTGCCTGACAAATCATGGCCTGCAGTTGGTCTGTGAAAGATGGTTCCTCTAGAGTCTGAAGCCCCGCTGCAGTGGGGGTTAAAAGCCGTTGGAGCCTGTAGTTGACTGGCGAAGGACGGCCCCTCTATAGGCCGAAGCCCCGCTGCAGTTGGGGTAAATGTGGCCTCTGGTGCCTGAGGGGGTCCTTGAAGCCTTGGTTCCTCCTCAAAGAGGGAAATGTGCTCCTGACAGAAACCGGGTGAAGAACCCTGGTCAGGGTCCCGTTCTGGGGACCATGTTGGCGCGGGAGGCTCAGGGTGTGGGCCACAAGGTACGGTCGCCATTGTGGTAGGGGGTGGGTTGATCGTCTCCCCCACAGCCAGCTTTTGTGCACGAGAGAATTGTTTCTCTAAGGCATGATGTCTGCGGCTGGCCTGTTTCTCGGCCGCTAAGGAGGCTCTCTTGTCCAAACTGGCCTTAGTTTTGGCCCTGATCTTAGCAGCTGCCTCCTGGTTAGAGGACTTACGCTTTGTGTGTCCACCTGAGGTAGAAGCCTGTGGCTCGGTGTTATCTGCCATTATAAGCGAGAGTTTTCAGTGGAGTGCTGAAGCGTCTCGGTCTGCAAGAGATCGGCTGCGGCCCACCAAGGTGGGACTGGCCTGTACGTGGATATGTGATAGTCCGGCCCACCGGCAAGCTCGGAGTCACACTTAGCGACGGATGTCGCGCATCACTTAATGGTGATGAACAGAGCGCGAGAGACCTACCGTCAAGGCCAAGTTCGCGTTTAGTGACGGGATCACACATGTCTCACTTAGTGGCGGCAAGGTCCAAATGTATCGGCCGTTCCACTAGATGCAGACTATGGCAAACAGGCTATAGCTGGCAAGGCTCAAATTGATTGTGGTTTCAGAAGTGATGATTGTCAATTGAGAGAAGGAAACTGATGCTTGGGGCCAACTCTTGTTGGACCTGATGAGCGAGGCCTATGGATTGAGGCAAAAATCCTGGCCCTGTGTTGAACAGGCTGCTGAGTCAGAACGGGTAAAACCCTTGCAGCCTGCAGCTGTTAAGGGTCAAAGTGGCAGCCGCCAAATTGCCTTGATTAAAAGCAAAAGTGCCCGATACAATGCTTGATTGATTGGCAATCAGGGGAGTTAATATCAATCCAACTGGGAGGAACACGACAGTATGGCCCCTGGATCGCTCGCCTCCCTTGCTCCGTCTGGAGTTCTGGGTCCCTGACTGCTTACAGCAGTCCAAAATGGCGGCCGCAACTAATGCAAGCCAAGGGAAAATGAAAGAAAGAGGGATCTAGCTGATTCTCTTTGAAAGCATGGTCCCCCGTCGATTGCCAGCTGAAACGGGCTGCCTAGCCTCCTTTTAGTCCCCCGGCAAAGAGAAACAGTCAAAACGAGAAAATAAGCCGATCGCCACGTGGTGCCCAAAATGGCGGCCGCGATGATCAGCTGAGTGATCTTAAAGGCGAGGGCTCCTAGATAGCAAGAAGCACACTTTTTTTGGACTCCCTGTAAGAGAGAAACGATCCGGTAGAGAAAATAAGCCGGTCGCCATGCGGCGCCCAAAATGGCGGCCACGACGATCAGCTGAGTAGTCCTCCAAGCGAGGACTGCCTAAACAACAATTAAACACTCTTTGAAAGATTTACCAATCTGGGGCAGCGCTGATCCCAGCGCTGACCAGATGGTAATAGAGAAAAGGAATCCACGAATGGAATAAACTGTGTACAACCTGCTTTTCTCAATTAGCTGGGAGCCAAATTTACCACGTCCGTCTGGGCTGAAGACCAAGTCGAAATTGGGGTGTGACCTGGTCCAGGAGGGACGTGGCAACTTTGACTGACTTGGTCTATTTGGGCAGGAAGACAGAGTTAACCCATTTGTGGATTCTCCATTCTTCATGCTGGAGAAGAGATTGGACAACCATTTGTCTGAAATGGTATAGGGTTTCCTGCCTATCTCCAAGGTCCCTTCCCACTCTGTTATTCTGTATTCTGAATTACCATATCATATATCTCATATCTCATATCATATATATATATCATATCTCATCTCATATCTCATATCATATATATCATATATATATATCATCATATATCATATCATATATATCATATCATATATATCATATCATATATCATATGTCACATATCATATATCATATCATATCATTAGTTTCCTTTTGCTTTGGCCACCATAGTTTAGGTTAGAACTGCTAGAAAGCTAACTGGTAGGGTTTTCCTCCCCATTTCTCTTGATATGTTCATCAGTGTAGGGGTATTGAGACCAGGGAGTTCCTGTCAGACTGATTAGATATTGGTTGAAGTACATCACCTCGATGCAGACCTTGCAAGTTTGAGGTAGAGACAGAGACATACTGCTGCCCTCTCATTTCCCACTGTAGCTGATGTTTAAAGGCACACTGCCCACAATCTTGAGTTTTCGGGAGTAATAGCTTTTAAGAGACAAATTGGTCCTCTTTTAAAGTCATCCAAATTAGTGACCACCCGTACATTTTGTAACAATGAAATACATACTTTGATTACGTGCTGTGTGAAGGAGCGTTTAATTTTGACTGTTCTAAATCTTCTCATCAAGATCACTGGGTGGCCGATGATTCTAGTATTTTGAGAGAAAAAGAAAAACCTGACCCTGCCTACTTTCTCTACGCTACACATGATTCTGTATATATTGATCCAAGTCTTTCTTAATGGCTTTGTTTCCAAGCTAAATATTCCCAAATATTCTGGTCTTTTTTTTTTTTTTGTAAGGAAGGTCTTTGAACCCTCTGATAATTTTGGCTGCTGTTTTCTGCATTTTCCCTAGCATTGTTAACAGGTTCCCCCCCCCCAAATAGTGAGCAAACCTCTGCATAATATTCCAGATGTGAAGGTACCAGATTTGTACAAGGACATTACATTGTGGACAGGTCTATTTTCAACCCCTTTCCTAGTGATCCATAGCATGGAATTTGCTCTTTTCACAGCTGCTGCACACAGAGTCAACAAATTCATTGAGCTATAACCCAAGATCTTTTCCCTGGATAGTGTCAAACTGCTCAGTTCCCATCAGGGTATATGTGAAGTAAAGCATCATCTTACATTTTCTGAAATTGAAGCACCTGTGTCAATTTCGATTTAAACAGTTCTTTCTCCACAATTATTTATGTCATCAACTTAACAACAGTTCATTTAGTGACCTTTCAAAGTTATAAGGGCACTGAAAAAAGTGACTGACTCATGTGATCACCTTTTGTGACCTTCTGACAAGCAAAGTCAATGGGGAAGCCAGATTCACTTAACAACCGTGTTACTAACTGCAGTGATTCCCTTAACAACTGTGGCAAGAAAGGTCCTAAAATGGGGCAAAACTCACTTAACCAAGTATCTCACTTAGCAACAGAAATTTGGGGCTCAATCATGGTCGTAAGTCAAGGACTACCTGTACTTATAGTTTAATATCACCCACAGTCTGGGCAGCTTATTGCTTTCGTTTATGACAAGCATTTATGACCATATTTAAAAGCATTATTCCCGAAATATCCTGAAGGGGACTGCAGTTTTTACTTCTCTTCATTGAGAAAATTAACCAATTATTCTTACTGTTCTTACTTTTTGCTTTTTAACCTGTTAGTTAGCCATTCATAAAGAAAATGTCTCTTGTTTTATGACTGCACAGTTTATCTGAAGGCCTTTGATGAGAAACCTTACTAAGTTTTTTTCTGTAATCTAAGTACAGTGTTGACAGGGTCATCTCTATCTCTATGCCTGTTGACACTCTCAAAACCCACTTGTTCTCTTAACAATCTGATGCCATGACAACTCCTGAGCTCTGGATGTTGCATGCTTCTCTTCAGTTCCAGACTGTTATGCCATTTGTGTATGTGTATGTGTATGTATGATGATGTTACCTAGTTTGGGTAATTAAATACCTGCAAGAAAACAAGCAAGTTAGAGAGCACCAAGGACCCCTCATTTCAACTCTGAGCTACAAATATTCTCCTTTATTGATTCACATCCTTTTTTTTAATTTCCTTTATAATTGGCTTAACTCTTTCCTCAGTGTACAAATCCAAATTAGCATCTTCAAGGTATGATTGTCCAGCTTGCTTGCTTGCTTATTTATTTATTGAACAAATTTATATAACCATTCAACTCATGCATAGGTGACTCTGGGCAGTTTAAATTTTTTAAAAAATCCATCATATAATAAAATCTATGAACCCCCCCCCTACTCCTTTTTTAACATGTCCAATAAAAGTAGTCCACCACCTGTAAACAAAAGACATTATTGTAACATGTGTTCCATTGGCGGATTTTGTATAGCAATACATTATTTTACCTTTATGATGATTTCAGCTGGCAGTCTATTAACTATGTTAAAATGGATGTGTCTGTTTTTTTTCTTTCCAACTGCACACATTAGAAACAATATACCTACAGTCTGAGTGTACTGCAAATATAAGATTGCTTATCATTTGGGTGTGTGTATGTGTTACTGGATATGGATGCAGGCACTAAGGGACATGACTGGAACTCAACCATTCATGAAAAGTACCAAGTGTTCTTGCACTTTAAATTCTTCAATAACTTTAAATAGCAAGGCAGGGCTTGATTAAAGGGATGATATTTTAGAATATAAAAATGGCCATTTTTGCAACATGGAATGCTTCTGTTACAAAGAGAGTCTGGGTAAGACCCCATTGACTATAAATATTGCTGGAGTCAATTTGCAAATAGTTTGAAAAGACCTGACTCTTTTTTTCAACTTACTTTTTTTTAACCTGTCCTCTGTTATACATAAATTTGCTGGTTTGAAGTCAAGCATGACAGAGTTAGAGTTCTTCAGAAATTATCCACCTGCAATTGTATTGAACATAATAGCTTTGTGGTCACTGTTTCCAGATGGTTTAATAATTTTAGAGCTTGGTTATGATTTTGTGCTCTTCTAAGGAAAATAAGTCCAGGTTCATTTCTCTTCTGTTGGCTTCTTGATAGATATCTTAAAACACAATCATTCATTTTTCTTGAGTATCATCTATGTAAACATAGGGGTATTTCTGTGTCAGCAACAAAAATAGAATGGTCTTTGAAATTATGATAGCAGATTCTGAAAGTGGGATATATCTATGCTCTCACTTAAATGGGGATATAAATATTTTTCTGTCATGTAAAAACATTTATGTCACCATTCAAGAGTGGTAATCAGGATATGAAATAGTGAAAAACAGAAATTTAGCTTATGGATACTTACAGAGGCATTTGGTGGATAAAAATAGCACAAATGGATCCAATGTTGTGGTGAATAATTGCTTTTTTAAGTTTCTGGTTTTTTAATCTTGTGTTTGCCTCTTGTGTAGCCAGTGGTATCTGGGTATATAGGTTTTGCCTCCTGTTAATATTTACATAATCTCTTTGTGCTTCAGACAGATTGTCTTTTCTTTTTTCTTTTTTCCTTCTGTCATCCTTCTCTGTGTCTCACACCTACTTTTGTGCTTTTAGGAATTATTCCTATTGCGATTTCAGAATCTCAATGCATACAATTACATTTGATGACATGTTCCATTTAAAGCTGTTCTCTCTTGCTGATCACCCTAGATATTTTAGCAGCCCATAGCTGTTCTTCCTTCAGAGACTTCTGCTGTTGAATTGGTGTGGATGTGTGACCTTAAATCACCTGAGCTTGCACACCAGGCCTTTGCACGGGTGTCTATATCTCCAGGAAATGTTTGCTGCCTGCAGTTTCCTCTTCTGCTGCTTCCCCCTCCTTTTCTTTGGCCATCCTTGATCCTGAACAGCTTATTAAAAAAGAAAAAGGCTATAATATCGCCCCCCCTTGCCATTTACAGATACGAGCATATATGTTTATATGCTTTTCAAAGCATGTAATTAGCTTTCACAGTAAGGCTGAAGATGAGTTGACAAGAAAAATAGTGTTGCATTTTGGATTCTGTTGTTTTTGTTAGCATGTTGAGTCATTTTCATTAATAATTCTCTAGTTGAGCCAGGAATACCGAGCATGCAAGCAAGGCAGAGATCCATCTCATATTCAATTATTTCTTAGAATGGTCTATACTATCCAGCCTCCCTTAGGCACTGAGAGAAGTATGGATGTTTACATAATTCATGCCCTCTGTATAAGGTTTACACAACTTCTAGTCCCCTTCTTCTGTGTGTGTGTGTGTGTGTGTGTGTGTGTGTGTGTGTGAGAGAGAGAGAGAGAGAGAGAGAGAGAGAGAGAGAGAGAGAGAGCTATTTTTACATAGTGTGTATTTGGTGCAGTAGTTCTATTGACCACCATGTTAAGAGAAGTTTTTCTCTTTGGCCTGGATCCCAGATCTTTGTTTTATGACTGGGTTGACTTGCTTTGTTTACAGAGTGAAACATGGAAACTAAGTCAAAGTGGTTACATATCTATAGATTTGTAATGGCTACTGTCATGGACATCATATTTCCTTTCCACACAGTTAAGAAAGGATGCTGATGATGAGAACTGATAATAGTTTGTGATGTAACAAGAAGCAGTATGCATAAAATATATATTATAATCAGTGGCTTAATAGGATTATTGTCATTGAGGCTAAGTAATTACCAGTTCTTCTCATGGTGTGGAAGAATATAGAGGATTTTGACAGATTCAGTAAGGTAGTTGCCAGTCTCCCTTTTAACAATTGCCTTACTGCTTCTATCATCCTTAGCAAACATAGCTGCTCGTTTTAAGTAACAGGTGAAAACTGACTTAGACTGATACGAATGGAGGAAAAGTTGATGGAGGCTGATTTAGATTGATATGAATGGAGGAAAACATTATGATAACATAAACACTCATATTGAATAGCTAGCTGAAGCTAGCCAGGAAAAGGTTATCTAAGGAAAGTAGGGAGCAAAGCTAGCCCAATAAAAATAATAATAGAAAAGGAAAACAGTATTTTTTAAAATATGACACATTTCAAAGTAAACTTTTATTTCAAGCAAATGAGACCTTCCTCTTTGATGTTTGTGGTCCAAAACTTCCTGTTCAAATCAAGGCAGTATTTCTGATGAATATATATACGGTACACCCTTGTGTGTAAAGTTCCATCCGGTTGGCGGTGAACCAACATATCCAGGAAGGCTAGGGAACCCTGGTTCTCCTCCTCTGCTGTAAAGCGGATGTCCGAGTATACAGAGTTTAACGCATCCATAAAGTTGGCCTTATCTTGTTTCTTAATAATTACAAACGTGTCGTCCACATACCGAACCCAAAATTTGGGGTGGTACCCTAGCCTTCCTGGATGTGTTGGTTCACCGCCAACCGGATGGAACTTTACACACAAGGGTGTACCATAAACTGACTCATACCAAGAGTAACCACCCAGTGGCCCACAAGATCAGCTGTGTAAGAACATTATTCAAACGGATAGACTCACATTGCAGCACAACCAGGACCAAAACTGAAGAAAGAAACCACCTCTTTCGAACCTGTAAGTACAATGGTTACCCTACTGAATTTATCAGGAAGTATAGTAGACCACATAGATCCCGTGAAGACTTGCAAAAAGCCGACAGGATGACAACGCAAAATGTGCGTATCCGTCTCCCATATATCAACAGTGTGTCAGAGGCAACAGCCAGACTACTGGCCCCCTTTAATATAGAACTGGCCCACAAACCAGACCAAACCTTACGGACCAAGATCATGCACCCAAAAGACCCACTCCCCAACGAAGGAAAATCCTCGATAATATATAAGATCAAGTGCAAGGACTGTGCCTGCAATTATGTTGGGGAGACTACCAAAAGGTTAAAAACTAGGGTACATGAGCATGCACTGGCAGTTAAAAGACAGGAACAATATTCACAGATTTGGATCCATATGACCAACTATGGACATGAATTTGATCTTACCAGTGCACAACCTATATCCAGGTGCACCACTAAGGGAGGCCGCCTACTCAAGGAGGCCTGGCTTTCTGATGGCGACTCCATCAATTGCCACATAGAACTTTGCCCGGCATACCAAACACTTAAGATATGGGAAAAACAACACCAAAACTCACAACAAAGGCAATTTGCACACCCCTTACAAGACCAAAAGGAAGGAGGGATGGAAGAGATAGCCCATTTGTGTGACAACGAACTCACAACATATCCTACAAGGGGAACAGAGAAGAGACAAAAAACACCCCCCACGGACACCTCAAACACGCACACCTCAATCCATTCCACAACAAGGAGAAGTAATGACGGGTGCGAACGATACGGATGGCTGGATGGCAACCCACGGGGTACCCGCACCACGATCCCCGCCAACAAGGGGGGAATGATGAGACACTCCACCGACGACTGCAAAAAAGAGATCCATGAGCAAACGATGGGAAGCCACGCTACGGGACCCTGCACGCGCACAAGAAGGGCAAAAGAACTAGCAAACGATGGAGGGAGACCGGAAAACCCAATGAACGATCGAGCAGCAAAGGACCTTAAGATGGGGGGAACAACCAGAAGTGAACGGATATCCACGGAAGAAGGTAGCGCTCCTGAGTGTGGGAACACACGCAGGAGCATATCCACCAGAGACTGCCCTGATAGACACCCGGACTCACTCAATATATCCCCCCCCCGAACACACACGCGCACAGCCCCACCAAGGAAGATCAGATGGATCCTGGAATAGAACCAAAAAAGGGGATAAGCGAAAGTGAGCGAAAGCAACCGGTGCACGACAGCAGAAAGAAAGTGATTAAGGGAAAGAAAGGGAAAATAGCAATCTCGGAAGATACTAACGCAGCAAGAGACCCGTGCCCTTTAAGAACAAACCAAATAGAGAAAACGGACGGACCGATGACTAGATTGAGAAGCCGGGCGCAGAGCCGTCCGGCAGTATAAAAAGGACTCCCAGTAATCTTGTATTATGCTCTGATGATGTCGGCAGTGCTGGCCGATGAAAGCTTAGCTTTAGCTTTTGTATTAAACAGTTTCTGTTTTAATATCATCCTGGTTTGAATGGTAGGAGCAGTTTTTAACTGACTTGCTTAACAATTACTGGAGAAACTTCAGTGGTGTCAGAAACAAGGGCTTCTAAGCAATCGCCCTCGTTCTTCATCCTGCATTTTTGCATATATATGCATAGACATACAAATATACAACTTGATATTTTAAAGGCTCTGAATGAATGAATGTGTGTGATCTCCTCTTATGAATGTAGTCAATAAATAATGATGCAGCTGCTGTGACTGGCAGATGGTCTGGACAGATGACTAGGTCTGTAGGTTTAGCCTTTCAAAACTTATTTGGGCTTGCAAGTCTGTTCCTGGTTTGCTCAGGGAAAGTGGGAGCAAGTTTAAACACGGCTTCCTCTATACCTGAGAAACCCAATCAGCTTTAAAAAAATAATAATAAGAACAATGGATTTTTATGTAACTTGAGAATCCCCATGGTTTGAGGACACTGGTTATATAGCATTAGATCCCTTGATTAGGATATCTCTCTAATAGTATTTAATATTTGGAATAAAACACCAACAAAGCAGAAACAGAAATAATGTCACCCCCCCCCACTTTTATTTGTTAATTTGAATTATAGAGCTGCCCATCTCACCACATGTGACTTTGGGTGACTTACAAAGATTAAAACCCACCACATATACACCCCAGCACCTACTGATAAATAATAAACCCACCTCACTTCCCCCACCAACAAAACAAAAACAAAACAAAATCCACCACATCAATAATAGTTAATCTATTCATCTGATCCAAATGATTGGGAAAACAGTTTCTTTCATTCATTCATTCATTCATTCATTCATTCATTCATTCATTCATTCATTCATTCATTTATTTATATGAGTTATAAATCGATTTCTGCCCAATGGAGAGACATCAAGTGTACATATATTTGTAAAAAAATATATATAGTCCACTAAAATTACAACAAAATAAAATAAAAATAAAATTTTGCAAGTCTAGTTTTATTGCATGTCTAAAACGTAGTATTCATATTTTTCAGAAGGCATTTCCTAGTCAAGGTTCTGCTGTAGAAAAGTCTAGTCTGGTTCACAGTCAGTCTAGACCTGGCTCGATGTTGGTGTGTTTGTATTGTTTCTATGTTGTGTTTCTATAGGTAGGTATTTTCACGGTTTTTCTTTATAGCAGCTTTTCTGTGTATCTTGATAGTGGTTTTATACACACATGCAGACCTGCCTGAGAATTTAATTTATCTCCTACGTTTATATCTTGTCTTTTTCTCCCAAGGAGCTGAGTCATCTCTCTATTCCATCTTTATCCAAGAATCCTATGGAGTGGGTAATATCAAGAGAAAGTGATCAAATTAGAGGTTGCAACTGATGATCGCTTCTTGGATGAGAAGCGAAACGTTGTCTTCTTCTTCCTCAAGGAAAAAATGACCCAGTTGCCTTTTGAAAAAGCACCTTTGTCAAACTAAACTTACCTACTTACCAATGGGAATGTCCCTAGTGCAGGGGTAGGCAACCTTGGCTCTTTTATGACTCGTGGACTTCAACTCCCAGAATTCCTGAGCCAGCCAGAATTCTGGGAGTTGAAGTCCACGAGTCATAAAAGAACCAAGGTTGCCTACTCCTGCCCTAGTGCTAGTGCAGCACTCTAACTGCTACTAGTTAGAGAAAGAGTTTGTTTCTGTCAAACAATGAGATTCAAAAGAGCAGAATGAGATCCACTAGCAAACACGATGAATTAACATTTATCAACAAGAATTAACCAAAGATTAACAAAATACATTTCAAAAGCAGATTTCAACTGTAGAGAGCTTTGAAAATATTTAAAACAAACTTAACAAAAAGTTTACATCTTAACTATATTGTTGCTTCTTCATTTCATGTTTGAAAAACAAGCATTTTAAAAAGCAAGGTGCTCTTTTGTGATCTTTCTGTCCTCTTTCCTTTCCTAGTAAACTCACGTTGTTAGTGGAAGAGTCTAAATAAAATATTTTATTAAGTCATATAAAGAAGAATATGAATTAATGTGTGAAATTCTCCAGAATAAGAAGGGCCTAGGACAGAATTTAGTATGGAAGATGAGGTTGCCTAAAGACAGCACAGAAACAAGTAGAAACAAGCTAGATCTTACTTAAGAAAACTGAAATCATGTTGGTATCATGTTGGTATGTATCTGTTACCGGTGAGGTAATACATAAGAGCTTTGAACAGGAGGGCCAAAAGTTCTGTGATTGTAGCTCAGTCTCCTCTAGAGATAAAATATTAAACATAGAGGTTTCTCACCATTTTGAATCTCTTCAGCACTGATAGATTAACATATTGTAAATCAGTGGTTCTCAACCTTTTCTTCACCATGGACTCCCCTTTAAATATCCCCAAGACTTAAGATTTAAATCATAATATTTCTTCAAGCCTTTGTGGACCCCATGGCCCCCCAGTAGTCCGCAGACCACAGGTTGAGAACCACTGTTGTAAATGATGAAGAAGGTGCGTGTTAACCCCGAGATGATCTACATTCATGAAAAACAAACAAAAAATCAAATACACGAATTGCAGCAGATATACGTATATTTTGGGATCACAGTTATATATGTGATTCCAGAATATATCTGCTGCAATGTGTCACTCTCCTCTTCATTCCTATAATAACAATGCAGGAATAAAGGCCTGATTATATACACACTATGCCATAATATAGTTTGTTTTCTTTGACTTAATGGAATACATCAATTGATACATTATAGCTTAGCATTATGTATGAATCAAATCACTGTGATTTAATGAACACTGGTTAAATAAAAACAATCATTTGTCAATAAAATGGACCTAAAAAGAGAATCAAACAAATGTTTCTAATCCTAGCATCAAAAGAAACTGTGGTTTGTGCAACCCATATTTTGCCACTTAGTAAAACCAAAGTCCCAGTTTTTTCACTTCTTCAGCTACTCTTGCTGAATAGCTGAAGCATTTCCTTTGGTGCTCCCTCTGTTCTAACTCTGGGCTTAAATTAAATCAAATTTTCATGTCCAGGGTTTCGATTTATCAACTACCTTGATTATGATTAAATACTATTCTATGTTTGTTGAGATTACAATCTCTGTCTGACCAACTTTCATTAAGCAACCATTTATTTAGATTAGGAGAGAGAAGGAGGGAGGGAGAGAGGGAGGGAGAGAGAGAGAGAGAGAGGAATAATACTTCAGATTTCTTTTGTTAATGGTAAAGATTATTCTTTTGTAGTGTGAGAAATGATGATAATTAATATGGGATTAAATATATGTCTTGATTGTAAGGTCTAATAGTTGGCTGTGATCTGTTGCCTGCCGAGATGATGGCATATCAAGAAAGAGGCCTTTAGCATAAATTTATATTTAAGAGGAAACCAGATGCAAAGAGTATAATTTGGGGATATTTGCTTTCAGCCATCTGTGCTGTTAAGCAGATGGTATGAAGACTATCATACCTGCTGCAGTTTTTCTTTTTGGTTAGGGTTCATTTTAGGTCTTAACGATAAGAAGTTATATAAAGGCAAAAAAAAAAGTTTGTATGCTGCATATTTAACAAACTGTATGAAGCTCGCTCTCTTGAATTTTGCTTCTCCCCCTTTTCAGAATTGTTCTTCTCCTTTTTTAATAATATTGTCCTGCACAAGTTTTGTTTTGTTTTAAAAATCATGCTTGGTCTCTATTATTGAAATTAAGGGGAGTTTCTTACTAAATTACAAATTATGCCATGTCTAAAAGAAAGTTTCCTCATTTGCTAAGATCACAACGCAGTAACGAGAAGTATATTTCGGTCCTCTGATTAATTTGCATTAGAAATCTTGACATCCTACTAACCTAATAAATGTAGGTGCGTAAAAGCTATGTTTGAATTCTATCAACATTCGTTCATTTAATCATCGGGATATGACTTGTTTTTAAAGATATTTAAAATTACTTCTTATGTTCAACAATTATTGTTAATCTTTGGTTAGTTTTTAAAATCATGGAGATACGTTTTATGGCAGAACGTACTGCTGTATAAATAAGTTAAACTGCCTTTAAATTGAACTCAACTCAACTCCTGGAGACATTAATGGAGATATCCATTCATTTTCTTGGCAGTAATAAGGAAGTAGTTTGTCATTGTTTTTCCTTAGCATGAGGTTTTTTTTTTTTAAGCATCCTAATCTAGCCTACAGCTCTGGTTTTAATTTTCCCATTCAGATAGTAACTGGACCCAGTCTGTCTTAGTTTCTGAGCCCAGATAAGGTCAACACTGCTACTTGCTGAGAGGATGTTTGCATAACGAGGATGTTTAGTAAGGAATTAGTTTTCCACAGAACACACAAGTATGTAACAAAGGATGATGGAATATAGTGTGACCAAACAATTGAGAATGTGCTCCACCTCTCCCTCTTTTATTTTTCTATTTCTCATTGAAAATAGGAAGCAAAGGAACCAAGCTTGTTCAGCATATCAAATAGTAGATTGCATGTTTGATATAATGGCAGCCTATCTCCTGTCTGCAATACAACTTGAAAGTGGTTTCTGCCTAACCTATTTCAAATGTGGGATACCCTAAGTATGCAGTTTATGACAGTTATCTGGTCAATGTAAAGCACATCTGCTTAGGAAACTGCAATTCTTGAAAGAGAATTGGTCATCAGGAACCACAAGAAAGAGAAACCGGTACTGTTACTAGAAGCAGACTTCATGACTTTTTTTATGGTAATTAGACTGAAAAAATGAGCAGGAAATAGTTGAAAATGTGGATAATATTTGAATGTGTAATAATAAAATACACTTGTTCAGTCATCCTGAAATATGAAATGAATAGAATTATAATTTACACAGGACAAGCAAAAAAACTCCAATTGCTACATTTTTCATGTTTACTCCTCCCATTTCTGATTCTGAGATATTTTTTTCCAGTGACCACTCTTGAACTATCTCCAATTATACAATCTGATTTGATTGATACTTGTCTTGGTTTATAATCCCACTGTATTAATAAAAAAAGTTTGACCTGACATTGGCGTTTCATTTGATTTGGATGTTGAGGTGCTTTTGTTCTCTTGTACAGCTTGCTAATGATCTACCTTCTTATATGATATAAAATTTCACATAATAGCTCAAGTATTTCCCCCAGAAAAACAGTGTCTGAAGCCATCGGTTATCATCTGCTCATGAAAATTATGAAAATTGGGATTATGGGAATTTATAGTACAACATGTCTGGATAACACTTAGTTGGGATGTCTAGCTTTAGGAGAGGTGCATGCAGAATGACTGAAACTGATTCATTTTACAAGGAAACTTTGCTAATTTTTTGATCCAGCCTGCCCATTCTGCTTTTTCTTCCATTCTCTTATCAAGCATAGTAGCCAACTGTCCAAGAACGGTGTCCTCATCTTCAGATCTCATTTACTCATTGAGTGGAATGGAGCTAGTTAAAGAATGCACTGTCTCCATCAGTGGAGGGCAAGGTACTAATTGTCTTAATTAGGTGATAAACATGGTTAATTATGGAATTTCAGTTATAGATATGGTAATGAGAATTGTATTCTTCTTGATGCTATATACCCTTAATTTGGAAAACATAAGACACCCCCCCCCCCGTTAAAATGCAACTGGCATCACAGTAGCTGCAAGATGACATAGTCTGCTTCCCCCCCCCCCTCGGTGCTTAATTTGATTTCTGGAGATATAAGATAGGCACAGCATGCTTAGATGCTGCTTACTGAGGCAGAAGACAAAGGAGGGAAACGTGTAAAATGTGCAGACGAGTGTGTGATACTAAAGGAGTTAATGTTATGCAGTGATGTTACTTCTGTGATAGGAAGTGTAGGAACAGTGTTCTCCATGGAATGCATCACCATCTGAGCTGCAAAGGTTTCAGTTCCATGGCAACACAGAAGAGCCAATTGTATTCAAGGTGTAGATTCAGAAAGAGGAGTTGGGATTGTGCGCATGATGTGGCGTGGAATAAAAAGTAAGCACTCTGAATCTTTTTGGTTTTTAAAAATCTTGGACTAGAAAAACGTGCATGTATTTTGAAAGATCTCTGGGTCAATAGAGTCACCGAAAAAGGAAGGATTCAATATCTCACAATATTCTTCTGTTGTCATTTGTTATTCACCCCCCCTTTTTTTTTTAAGGATAAAGTGCAAATAAGGACATGATGAAGTGATCTACTAATCTTCAACCCTACAAATGTAAACCATAACAGAATTGAGCTATAGCAATGAAATATGGGATCAAGATAATAAAAATAGTCTCTGTCAACATAGGTTGTTGCCCAAATTACGCAGGTTTAGGCGAGGGCATGCAGCAGAACTTACTTTTCACAAGACACAAATGTTTTCCTGCTGATTATTTCCTCCTCCTCCTCCTCCTCTTCCTCCTCCTCCTCCTCCTCCTCCTCCCTTTACCTCCTGCAGACTTTCCCGTGCCATCCCTGACTGAAAAGTGGAAAACTCTTTCTTTATTGCAGTCAAAAAAGTCACAGGAAGATGAGGGGGAGCTAAACGGTTTTTCTGTTTTCCTTTTGCATCTGACCATGGTCTGCTGTTGTGCTGCACAGCATCTGCAGAGGTAAGATGTGCTGGGAATGTCAGGGTTTCAAAACAGCCAGATGGAGAATCTCTACATTTACATCAGCAGCAGCAGTGGCGGCAACGCAGCATCTGGAGCGCCTGAGCTGGTGGGTTAACCAGGCAGCCATAAATCAGGCTTGGCTGAGTGAATAAAGATGTATTTGCAGCTGGTTTGCACTAGAATGCGCAATAAAAGAGAATATGTTTTCCTTAGGGCTACACAAGTGTTAGCACGTGAAGAATAGGAACCCTTGTGTTCTTTGAAAAGAATCTGTTGCTATATATGTTCCTCAGAGTAAAATCAGTCACCAAGTTTCTATTTTTGTTGGCCCTTTAAAAAAATTAATATTAGAAGACATAAAGGACTAATTCTGACGCAGTGTCCTGTGCACAGGGACTTGGATTTTAAGAGAGCTTGAAAACGTGATACCAATACTGAGTAAAATAACATTTCTGCAGGTGAATCTGCAAAATGCCACTGCATAGAAACACCTGACTCTCTATGTGTATCTTTTGCATGCATCCCAATATCTGTGTATAAAGTTACAGAAGCAACTTGCCCAGTGATCTCTGGTGAACAAAATGTATTTTTCAACAGGTAGCAGACGTGGTTGAGTCATCATGTTATAGAACTTCAAGTGTTGGACTAGGATTAGGGAAGGCCATGTTTAAGTCCATTCTCAGCCACAGCTACCCATTTTAGATGACTTTAAGCTAAGTAACTCACTCTCTCAGCCCAACCTATCTCGGTGGATGGTTGTGAGGAAAAATGGAAGAGTAACTGCTACACATCTCATTTTAGGCTCCTGAAGAAAACATGGAATATACATTTATCAAATAAAACTAGACTGCTTGGACTCTTAATACCACAGAATATTTACAAACAGGAAGATTAAATATTTGGTACACTTGTAACTTTTGTGGGGATTTTGGTACTTGTAGATATCCACTGACAGGCTTATTTTAGAAAGCAGAAACACGAATCTTTGCTTTCCCCCTCTTTTCTTGAAATATACAGTACATCTGTACTTGGATTCAAAGCACCAAAACCCCATGGTTTTTAGCCAAAATAGAACTGAGCCCATGTACTAATAAAGACTTAAATCTTAAAATTGGCTTGTTGATTAGGAACTATTAAAATTTGTTGCATTTTTAACAGCTTGTCAATGCAGGATTGCTACTAAAGTAATCCCAATGCAACCCTAATATAAAGGATATGTTATGTAGTTCACAAAAACACAATGTCTATGGACTCAAATGTTGAATATTTCAGTACTGCATTTCTAGTTTCCATTCAGAATAAATAGACATCAAATAATACGATGCAATCTTTTTTTATATAGGTTTTATTAATTTTTTAAAATTACAATCTTTAGAACTTAGTAAACAACATGTCTGGGTTCACATATTTAACATTAACTTCTTCAATATAAATCTATTCAGTACTGCACAATCCAGTATTTTTCCTTTGATCTTCCTGTCTTCCCCATATTTTTTCCCTTTCTCCCTCATTAAACAATTGCAATTCTTAGTACTATTGATGTATACAAAATTAGATATAGACATCTTCATAATATTTTACTAATATTATAGAAATAACAATAATATCAATTCATAAGTCAATATCCTGTTTTTTGTGCTCTTATTAAAGGTTGATTTCCCATCAATATTTAAAGTATCTTTGTCAGTTATGATTTTCTCAATATTAATTACATTTATATAGCTAAAAAAATTATTCGTACCAATCCTCTTATTTTCAAATTTCCCATATCAAAAGAAGAAAAAAATGCTATTTTAATTCTAAATCATATCTTCCATTATAAAAATCTAGTTATATCTAAGGGTCATCTGTTCTTTTAATCATATTCAAACAGGTATATTAAACAGATAGTGCCCCCTCTGATAAATCTGATAAAGTCTAACTTTCGCGTTCTTTCTTTGCCAAGCAGCTTTCCAGGCCAAGAATTAAATTAAATTAAATCGCCCAAGAATTTTTTTTCTTTCTTTCTTTCTTTCTTTCTTTCTTTCTTTCTTTCTTTCTTTCTTTCTTTCTTTCTTTCTTTCTTTCTTTCTTTCTTTCTTTCTTTCTTTCTTTCTTTCTTTCTTTCTTTCTTTCTTTCTTTCTTTCTTTCTTTCTTTCTTTCTTTCTTTCTTTCTTTCTTTCTTTCTTTCTTTCTTTCTTTCTTTCTGAAAGCTGCTTTCCATGAGAAAGACAATTTAGGTAGAATATTTTTGGGGAGGAACTCCGCCCATCCATGTTCCCTAGACATTTCCCCTGCCCGCTCTATGTTCCATTTTCTAGAATCTTCTTCCTTGTCATCAGGTGTATTTTGAAGAAAGGAGTAAAGGGTCTTTTGTATTTTCATTGTTATAGGTAGGAGTTGCAGTATTTTATTTATGTATGGTAGTCCATATTTCCCTTCTCCTATTTAATCTCAAGAGCTAGTGGGAGAGAAAGAAAAATTTGACTTTTGAATATGTCTGGCTGCAGGGAGGTTGAACATTTTGAACACTGGGAACGTTGTGGATTACAATCTTGCCTGACTGATAATTTTCAGGATACTTGAGACAAAGGATTACTATAAAATATTGCTATTAGGACTGGATTATAAAGGCTATATACAAAGACCAGAAAACTAGAGGAAATTTTGTTCCACTCTTACTGAGACTGGTGATACTAGAGGATTTCTAGGAATGATGCCTCAAGAAAAAACAAATACCTTTCAGAAGGAAATACTCTATGCTACAGCAAATTCATCAAACAATTCTTGCATATAAAGAGGACCATAATGAGACTAAAAATAACCTAGATGATATAAAGGACCAAATCTCCACATTGAAGCTACAACTGGAAAGCTCCCAGACAACGACAAAAAAGTATGAACAAATAAACCAGAAATCAGAGGGTGAAGCAGAAGAAATGGACTTAGAGATGGAGGAGATAGGAGAATACGATGCAATCTTTATGCAGTGGTAAGGGTGGAGTTATCATACACCTTCTTCTCTTTTTGCAGTAAGTAGAGTCCCTGCTTCCATGGATTGCAGGAATTTATGAATTGATAGTTACAAACAGAGCCAATTTGATACAGTGGTTCAGGCATCAGGCTAGAAACCAGGAGACATGAGTTTTAGTCCTGCCTTAAACACAAAGCCAACTGACTTACCTTGGCTTGGGCCAACCACTCCCCCTCAGTTCTAGGAAGAAGGCAACCGCAAGTTGCATCTGAAATCTTATTTAAGAAAACTGTTCAGGGATTTGTCTAGGCACTCACTAGGAATTTCACTGTCTGAAAGGCATTAAAAAACAAAGCTCCAGGATGGGAAGCTGCAGTCTTAAAGAAGTGATCGAACATTTGCAGAATTATTCACCATTGGCCATGTTGGCTGGGGCTCTGGGAATTTAGCAATGTTGGCTTCATTTAATAAATTGATATTTCAATAGATATAAATGTATATGGTACATATACCCAGAGTGAAATAGTAGTAGTAAGAAAGTACAAAACAAAAGACTGCTGGGATAGCTTGTGATTTTTTTAAAAAAAAAGCTTCCCATCTACAAATAACTTTTTTTGTTCACTTTAAAATTTGCTTATTTAAAGTTATGAGAGAAGGAAGTTTGTAAGAGATAAAATTAAATACTCAGAGGAGGGGAACTGTTCTGCATTACAAGTAGTAAAGTTTATATATTATTTCCAGTGCTGAGCACTAGGTTTGTAGACAAAGGACAAGTCTGGATCCACAATGAAAGGATGTTTGGTGTGAGCTAATGTCACAAGTCAGTTTAGTGTAATAGTTGAGGCATGAGGATACAAATTGGGAGATGTGAGTTCTAGTTCCGCCTTGGGTCAACACTGACTCGAAAGAGCACACACACAAGCTCAAGCAGTGATGCTAGCAAGGCGGGGTATCCCAGCAAGCAATTTTAATTGCTTTGTATGCCAAAGTCAAAAACAGAAGAGTTGTGTTTACCAGAGAAAACAGAGCTTCTGTTCTTCCATGCAGGCTTAATGGCAGGAGGAAATTCCTATTATTATAGAGTTATACGTTATCTGATGGCCGTTTTTCTTCTGTCCTGATGTAAAAATGCAAAGCTTTGTGTAGGTCAGTTGAACTGTAATACGGTAGGATTATTACATTGGGTCAGCTGGGACCAAAAGCAGCTCAAGTGAAAGAAAGAGGCTTGCAATTTCAATTGACTTTTCAAAAGATACTATAAATAATACCACATTTTGTGAAGAAGAGATTCTCAGAGTGCAAAATAGTAACTGCATGATGCCTATTATATAAGGGCTTTTAAATGCTTTTGTGTTTTACATTTTAATTTTGAGGTGTGCAGAAGTTAATTTATAAAAGCAGGAAATTATCATTGTACAGATTTAATTTAAAATACATACCTAGTAGACTTCAAAGGATTGTGTTTCTTAGACTATGGACACTGTCTCACACACATTCTACCACTGAAGTTTCTTCTAGCTAGATATAATTAAACTGCTTGAGTGATTTCTTTATATCAAGGAAAAATAAAACTGCCTTCTAATTGTTCTCATCCATGTTTCCTCTTCTCATATTACATTAAGAAAATCTGTATTCTGACCAAAGTAAGCTTTGGGAGAAAGTAAAATGAAACAGTGGAATAGATAATGTGCATAACACTTTTCTTATTTGCCACTTTCTTCTAAATATAAGAGTCGCTTGTTTGTGAAATGTGCCAGTATATACATTGGTTTAATAAATAAAAATAAATCACCCCTATCCCAAATAAGAGTTAATCTCACAAACTTTTGGAACTGCGTAAAGAGATAAGTGTCTATCTTGATTAAAAAGAGAAGTCTCCCTATACTACTAGTAAGTGTTAGGAAAGAGAAAATATTTGAATGCAAGTTTACCTAATTTTAATTTGCAAACCAGTTCCCAAACTCCACAGTCATCTTTCAAAATGCCCCTTTCTCTGAATTCTGCAAAGCAGGTCACCAAACAAGAAGTATTAGGGAGAAGAAACATATGCAAATACTATTTAGACAAGATATAGTGCGCTATATCGGTGCATAATCAGTGCAAAATAATTTGCAAAAACTACAACATATTAAGCAAAAATGTTAACCTTTGGAGCAGCATGCACAAAAATGGATAAAAGTTGTAGTGCAAGCTTTTGTTTAAAAAATCTCAATCTAGCATGAGAATGAGACAGATTAAAATAAGAATGGCCACATGAGAAATGAGAAACAAAAATGGTCAGATTCAGAGAAATGAGAAACTGATTATGTGCCATCAAGTTATTTTTTACTCTAACAACTACATAGACAAATTACTGTAAATTCAACCAAAATTTGTTATGATCCTGAGACTTCCAGGAAATAAATGGCAAACTTTTTAGATGGCTCTAAAAAGTGAAGCAGATGACACTGGCAGAATGAAGAGCTGGCAAGTACCAGCCCTTTATAATTCCTCTCCAGATGAGGAGAGGACATGAGATTGTCCACAAATACTCCTGACAGCTGCTTGTCACGAGTTTATAAGACAGCTATTTCAGAGCTATTTTTTTAATTACAATACTGTTCTTGTGTTACTTCTTCAAGGTTATCCCCATATTCTATAAAAAGTCAGATATCATGCAATATATTAGTCTGCACTTTCTTATTTTCAGAATGTGCTCATACTTTCATACTATTTTATAGGATGAACAATGAAAGCATATTCTATAGTATCTGATGTTGATAAAAACAAGCAGATCAACAAACCACTCCTATTTTATCACCAGTCAATTCTTGAGGAGAGTCAATTGGTGCAGTAGTTAAGACACCAGGTTAGAAACTAAGAGATTTTGAGTTGCAATGCTGCTTTAACACAAAGTGATCTGGGTGACCTTGGGCCATTCACTCTCAGTTCTTAGTAGAGTTACCGGACATCTGGCAGAAGGAGGACATGACCTCTTTTTTATCCTGATGTCTTCTATCTGCCAGGCATAGTTTTAAAATATCGTTCAATTTTGAGTGTTTTTGTTTTTTAAAAATTTTGGACTGTTTTCAATAGTCATTCAGACTTTTACTTGTTGTGACCTTGTAACTTGTCTGTTTCTTTCCCTTGTCCATCAACAGACTCAACGGCCTAGATTTATGTTGTTTAATTTATTTCTTAATTCCAATATTCGGTTTCAATTCAGCCTCTTCAAATTTATTTTTACTGTAATCTATAGATCACATGACTTGACATACATTTCTATGGTGAAATTGGTATAGTGCGTTGGTATCAAATGATTGTCTGTGTACGTTCTTGAAAATAAAGATTTGTAGAAAAAATATTGTAATTGAACCAGCCTGATTCTGGAAAAAGTAATTTCATATACTTGCAGGCCCAAGTACTTTGTAGTTTTGTAGTTTTTTGCTGTAATTTTCATTATGGATGCCATGAGAGTTAAATAGTTAGTGTGTCTTCCTTTCCAATTGTCTATGTATTCCTTCACCTATTCAGATATCTGGTAATCTTAGCCATAGGGGGAAAAAATTAAAGGCAAACTACTTCCAAAAATCTTGCCAAGTAATCTGCAAAAACCTGTCCAGGCAGTTGCCAGGATTTTGATTTGCAAAATCAAATCATAGTTTGATTCAAAAATATTGCAAACTCTTCATAAATAATTGGGCCACAACATTGTACATTTCCTCCCATTTCTTTTCTTTCATGTTTTAGTTCAAGTGAAATCCATTTTACATATGCAAATATAGGTAGTCCTTGACTTACGACCACAATTGAGCCCAAATTTTTTGTTGCTACGTGAGACATTTGTTAAGTGAATTTTGCTCGATTTTATTACCTTTCTTCCCACAGTTGTTCACTGCAATTGTTCAATTACTAACACAATTGTTAAGCAAATCTGGCTTTCCCATTGAGTTTGCTTGTCAGAAGGTAGCAAAGGGGATCACATGACCCCAGAACACTGCAACGATCATAAATGTGAGTCAGTTTCCAAGCATCTGAATTTTGAACACGTGACCATGGGGATGCTGCAATAGTCATTAGTGTGAAAAGTGGTCATAAGTTACTTTTTCAGTGCTGTTGTAATTTCGAACAGTCACTAAATGAACTGTTGTAAGTCGAGGACTACCTGTATACATAGGAGTTAGGTTGAATAAAATTTATATGTACATACGATATAAAAATAATATTTGTGGTATCTAGTTTTAAAAATACTCAATAGTATACTATTTTGAAATAGTTTTACTGAATTTCATAGCCATGGGTAAATAGAAAAACTAATTGTAGATAGTTAAGAATGGCTGAAAATAGTTTTATTGACTCATATTTTTAGGACAAGTGTTCATAAATTTTAGTTGTGGTGTTTTGAATTGCCTCTGTATGATGCAAAAAAGTCCCTCACACATCAAGTTCAGCTGGCTGCATGCCTTGAACTCTTCTGGGACTAATAGATCAAATCAAATTACAATGCACCAGAAACACGTTTTGCTGTATTTGTTAAGATTAATTTAAAACGGACCAAACCTACATAGTTTTTATTATTTTTCTCTTTTTTAATTATTGCAATTTACAAATTGCATTATTTCAAAATTACCAGAGTTCCACCCCTGGCAAGACATTCCCCTTTCTTACCCCATAAGCACTGTCATGATCTTTAAACTGCTCTGGGAGTTCCTTGACTAACTCCCTAAAGTAAATCCTGGGGGTGCTCTGTGATTAATGAGCCACATTAAAATGGTGTTGATTTTTTTTCCATTTGAAGCCATATTGTGCCCAGGAATGACAATGAAAATTGTTGCTGTTGCATTTCTTTCTCTCAGCTCTCTTAAAGCTAGCTTCTGCCATGATCAGCCTGATGAGTTCAAGTATCACTTGAACTACATGGGCACTGTTATCTCACAATTGCTATTATGCCACACACAATGTCTTCGAATTAAGAGAAACTGGAACTGCTCCTTTTATAAAGTATATCTGATAATCCTGGTGGGTTTGGAGGGCTCATAAATCACAGGTATATCTCTACCACCTGATTCAGGTAATGTTAAATCTGTAAATAAAGAAATTCTTTCTTCTTCAAATCATTCTTTTTTCATGCGCAGAAAAAACTATGATTAGGAACACAAGCTGATAAAAGTACAACAAGGGAGCCTAGCCATTTTGTTACAGCTCTTAATTCTGCAAGATTGAAAAAAAATCTATAGAATTTTAAGTACCAGCTAAACATATCTAGTCTATATAGATATCAGTATAATCTTGTACAATCTTTCATCAGTTTATTTTTTTCAAATGTATCATAGAATTTATTTGCCACATTTATTTGGTAGAACTCAAGTGGCACGCATAATGCCTTGTCTTCTATTTTTCCCACAACAACAACACTGAGAAAGAATGAACCGCCCCCCAAATCACCCAACTGGCTTCCATGCCTAAGGAAAGACTAGAACTCATGGTCTCCTAGTTTATAGTCAGCACCTTAACCGTTATGAGAAAATTGGTTGAAATCAGACTGATAATATTAGGTTGCAACAAAAGCTGTAATGCTTTGTTGCCATCTAATAGTTAGCTAGATTTTTTACAGCCTGAATATGGTAGCCCTGAAAGACATCCTCATCCTAGAATAGTGAACTATAAAACAATGGTTATTTAGATTGGGAGAAAAATAACATCTGCAGTTGTGTGCAATGTGGTGCAAGTCGGTTTCCCTGTCATTGCTTTTAAATCTCTTATATGGGGCCACATGAAGTTTTTCAGGAGAGGAGAGAATGCAATCCATCAGCTGTTCCCATTTACTTTTGACAGGTGAACACAGCTGGATGCAAATCAGATAAACTTTATTTTAAAACTAAGCATCTGGCAACAACCATTCCTCAGATTTGAAGGCCTCTAATACTCATACATAGCTTAATATACTAAGTGGTAAATCAAACATACTGCTGCTTAGAATTGAATAGACGCCATTGTTTTTGTTCTAATATTATTGGGCTGAGTTTTCAGAGTATCATGTCTCTTCATGGCATCTTTTAGAGTTATAGAACTGTTATGTCAAAATAACATTAATAAAGATAGGTCTTACATCACCTTAACAATGGCTGAACCATGCTATGATAAAGTTTTAAGTTATATATGGGGAAAGGATCATAATATTTTGAACACCCAGTCCTATATTATATATTTCTATTATTATTAACTCTGTTTTGCTGGATTGTCCTATCTTCATTTCTGTTAAATTTTATTGTTTTAATCTGTGATTATTATTATTTTTTTAGAAAATAAGTTCCTTTTTTCCTGGATACTGGTGAAAATGCATTGGACAGCAAACACAGAATGCTAATTTGGAGACAGGAAGAGAGAATAAATACCACACTTCTCCCTGAGTCCTGTTTGGGATAAATCAGCTTGATGTCACCAATGAATATTTCTGCAGAGGGCTGTTAAACTAGGGCAAGCAGAACCACCAGCATTTACACACTGGAGAGAAACGTGAGTGCTTAGCAAAATCTGTGTGCTAAAAATAATTTGCACTTTTATTTATAACAATCTTATCTTCATTGGGAAGAGACAGGTAGAAGTGTGTATCGCAGGGCAACAAATGCATCTTATTTTTTCATCATTGATTATCTGGTGGAAATAAATTCAGAGAAAATAGATAGTCTTTGTTGTATAAAATAACTTTCATATAGCTTTAAGGCTACTTCCCTAGAATCTGTATTGGGATTACAACTCCTACAATTCTTGGCTTTTGGCCTTGCTGGTTGGAAATGCTGGAAGTTGAAGACATATCATAGTTTGTGGGCACCAGATATGCTACTCTAAGGAATGATGATAAATCATGATCAGTAATTATTGTCTATTTGTAATTTGTAATTATTGTGGTGATTTGTAATTCAACATATTTTTTTAGATAAAAAAGTAAGGCAGAAATTATTTAGAAATAACTAAAAATTGAATTGACTTTATTTTTATAATGTCATGCTTTTCTATTAATATAAAGTATATTCTAAAGTTATTCTTGGTACTTATGGAAGAGAATATTTATACCTCTGGGTTGAACTGTAGGGTCCTTGGTGCTCCTTGAGCTTGGTTGTTTTCTTGCAGACATTTCATTACCAAACTAGGTAACATCATCAGTGCTACAAGGAAATGGGTTTGCTCTCATTTTATATACTAGTAGCTTGCCCTGTACGTGTTAGTGGAAGTGGTCTTAGTGGTTCCTTGATTAGGCTGTTGTTTATTGTTAGCTTGTTTGACTGTGTTGGCAGTTCATTGATTAGGGAATTGTTTACTTCTTGATCGTTAGTTTAGTCTCATCTCTGTTCATCTGTTCATCTGGATATTAATTACTGATGATGTGTATATGAGTTTTCTGTTTCCTTTTGGGCTTTTTGATTGTCTCCTTTGAATGATATATAGATAATAATAATGTAGATATTGATAATAAAACATATATAAAATGAGAGCAAACCCCATTGCCTTCTGATACTAATGTTATGTAGTTCGACAATATCTTCAAAAAAAAAATCCCAACCAAGCTCAGAGAATAGGAATGACCTCTTCAAATTTTACATGATTTCAGATTGAGAAAAGTTAAATAACACGTTTAGCTGCCATTTGCATGTCTAGGGTTGCAAGCTCTCATTGCACCATGAATTGAGAATAAAGTACAATAACAGTTATATATAAAAATAAATTAAGATATGCCACAAAGACAATTTAAAATTGTGAAGACTAAATCAATACTTTAAAAAGATTTAAAATCTACAGAGAAAAATGCTGCTGTAACATTTCTTTTCAAATCTCATCCAACTGGTTAGATTTGTTTATTAAAGCAATTCAGCAAAATGCTTGCTAGTTCTTAGGGGAAACAAAAGCATGTAATATCACCCATTATCTTAGCCTATTTGTTTTGAATGTGCCAAGCTCAAACTAGTCCTTTCATGTGTTTTATCCTGAAACAAAAAAAGCAAGAAATGTTCCAACATTTTAATTCTTCAGAGTACGTTTTCTTAGCACTGTGTGATGACTCTCAGTGTAAAATATTGTTCCGTTTCCTTTAAGGAATATTTCTTGGGCTGGAATAAACACAATATAAGTGTTTTGAAATTGGAGGACATCACTAAATGGCTTTTGGGTGATGGGGGAGTGAGCCAGTAATTTCCTCCCCCCTCCATCTTATGGAAGTCATATTAATGGACTTCGAAAAAGAACTTGACTGAGGATTATATACAGTAGATGTGGAATCTGAAAATAAAAACTTCCTCCAGTCCTTTGCAGCTACAAACGTATGTTCAGACCACAAATGCACACATAAATCTCTATGATCACATTGCTCTTCCTCCTGATATCTAAAAAGACCAATTTTGCTATAAAATGGAAAACAAACAATGGTGAAGTGGGTTGCCTACTCCAGAATGAGTGATAAAGCATTGGGGGAAATTAAAATGGTGAACACCTGGAGTTTTGCCTTCATTGCTTTTTGTATGCTCTCTCTCTCTCTCTCTCTCTCGATGGCTTCCATAATTATTCTCTTGTTGAAGTGTTCAGTTTTGGAGATTAATTAATCTTCAACAAGAGAATAATTATGGAAGCCATCGAAATAGAGAAACACCCCCACAACTTGAATAAACGTGACGATACCTCCCGCCTACCAGACATCTGGAAACTAGCCCTAGTCAACAAACGAGTCCCAACCACGAAAACCGACACCGGACCCAGAACAACACAGGATACCACCACCAATCATCCTCACCAGACTCAAATCCAAACCCATCCCATAGACGAAATGCAACCATCATCCAGAATCCACACCAAGGCGGCATCACCAACTGCTGCACCCCCGCCGACCCCCACACAAAGCAAACTGACCCACGCCATAAACACATGGCCAGACCGCAAACTCGGAGCCAAACCAAAGCCCGTGATGTTACATCACAGCCATCTACTCAGGACATTACATCACAGAACTCAGGAGGTTACATCGCAAAGGCTCAGTATGTTACAACGCAGCCTACCTCCCATGATGTGGCAGCACAGGACTCAGGATATCACTACAATAGAGCTCAGAATGTTACCACACAGCCCATTACCCAGGTACAAAAGAACAATGGGCACACAGCCAGCACCTCAGCCACACAGGATGTTACCAAACAACTGACTAATTTGCTTACATCAATTCCATCTTCCAATCAAGATGTAACAACACAGCCAACCAACCCGCTTACAGCTACATCAGCTAATTTGCTTACATCAATTCCATCTTCCAATCAAGATGTAACAACACAGCCAACCAACCCACTTACAGCTACAAAGCCAACACACCACACACCCCCTCCAATATTTATAGAAGGACGGCAGCTCCGATCACGCTTTGCTCGCACAAGCACAAAGCCGAAGACACCAGCCTGAAGATGGTGAGTGGGACCTCGTCGAAACGTCGCCAAGATACTCTCAATCTTACACGGGAAAAGACCCGAATACGCCAAGACCTGCATATATATATATTTCAGAGGTGTTGAGTACATACATTGTTCTTTCCCTTCTATGTTTCTTCACAACAACCCTCATGTGAGGTATGTAGGGTTTAGTTTAAAGTCCCTCAGTGATATTTGATGTTTCTAGTCCAACATCTTAACTACCACATCACATGGGCTGCCTGTTTCATGGGTAAGAAAATTTGACTCTTTAGAGGTATCTCTGAGTTGCATCCCTTACTTTATTAAGGACATGTAAATGGTTGCAAATATAGATAGTAGAAGTACCTATAATTGAAAACAGCAAATATAATGGGAATAAAATTGCCCCTTCAGCTAGCATCTGTGGTCCAGGTCAGTCTGAGGCACAGAAGAGTAATGAATCCTCAAGAGGATATACCCCCTCCTAATAATATGTAATTCACGATTTACTAAATAAAGTTCCAGATTTTTTGCTCAGGCATTCTGTTAAAATAAGGAGAATAAATACTCATTTTCTTTTTTTTCATTTTGCTAAAAGGATATTGCTTTGTAAAATGGGGAAGTCAGTTGCTTTTAAGTTGCTTTAATTCATATACATCTAGTGAAGTTTTTTTGGGGGGAGGGGGGCTGAGGAAGAGGAGAAGAAAGTGTAAAAAATGTATATAATAAACAATTTTAACATGCATGTGGAAATGAAATTAAAAAACTAGTAAATGAAAAATAAACAAGGTAAAAATAAACCTTATGTGTTGCATTTTCTACCCAGCATGTCTTGTTCTTCTGAATGTATGCAATGTGGTATCCAGACATTTATAAATACTTTTAATGTTGTAACTTTTTTAAACCAGCTATTTGTAGTTCTGTTTGCTACAAAAGCTCAAACTCCAACATTTCATTTCCACCTACAAGCAACAAATTGACTTTAGGTCTCTTGTAAGAATATCTAAATGTAGGCTGTTGAATAATCCCTTTGAGGGCCCTGTAACTATTTTTATGCCTGGATATGCGTCATCAGTGGGTATTTTCTCTGGTGACTAGCTTACATCAGTAGGTCTCCTATCATACATTCTATATGATTGATGGGAGTCACTGCTGCTCTTTAGCGTTTATCCATGACCTCAAAGAATGGACAACTGGAATTTACAGGCTGTTGCAGTCTTTGGAGTGAGTGGAGAGATGGACAGATGGTATTTTTCTGATAAATTCAGGTAATGCTGGAGATGCAGTTCGGTGGTGAAGGGGGGAAGGGGAAGGGTGTTCCTGGTCTTCAAAGCTGTTAATTCCAGCTTGGGGGTTCTTGTTTTCTCTGGAAAGGTACGCTTCCCTAGCCAGAAGGGAAGAAGCTGCAGGCAGATTTCAAGATGCAGTGTGTTGCTCGTGTTGTTTCCTAGTGATATACGCTACTGCAATGTGGCAAGAGCAACTTGCCGTGGTTCAGTTAGGCGATCTGTTATTGAAAGATTGCTTGCTGCTTTGCAGCTTGGAAGGGGGGATGCTGTGGAATGTAAAGCGGGCTCTCCTTTTCTTAAGCCAAACAATAAAATAAAATAGAAACCGGAAGGGGGGAGGGGAGGGAGCGAATTCAATTCAGGTGAAATTGTAAGGTGCAGTGAGTAGGGCAGCAGCTCTTGAACCGGCGGGGGTGCACCTGCCTCCAGGACCTGCTGGAAACAATTAATTTCCTGATCTCTCTCAAGTCGTTTCTCTGAGGGAAATCAGTAGTGCTCATACATACACATTATTACTTTAGCCCCTTCCGTTCCTTTCCTTTGATCGCTTGCCATCTCCCTCCCCACCCTGCTTCCTCCTACCGCATGTGTAAATGAGGCTGCAGTATACTTGTGTGATTTTGGTCGGGACACATTCTGTGAGGATAGCTGAAAGCAGAGAGCTGGCTTCAGCCACTTTTCCCTTTCTTTCTCTTCTTCCTTTCTTCCTCCTGTTTACTCCTTTCCACGGAAACGTGATGGCAGTGGATGCCATGCTCAACTCTCTGTGACCTCTGACTTGAGGACTGTCAAGCTCTTTTGCTGGCAGTCAGGCTGACAGGGGAATGGCAATAAGGTGCATAAATACTAGAGGAATGAGGAGCCGAAAATAACCATGCAAATGTTTTGTGGCTGCATGAAGAGACTGCTGGGTATTTGCCTGTGAAACTGGGTAGTAGAAGGGTCATGGAAAGAGGTTTTCCCGTTTTCCTCTAGGGGAAATTTCTTCTGCTATGAGTGGGAATCCTTTGAGTGGGATAACTCTGCCTGTTCAGCCTCGAAGAAGGAGGAAAGGGAGGGAGGGAGGGAGGGAGGAAGGAAGGAAGGAAGGAAGGAAGGAAGGAAGGAAGGAAGGAAGGAAGGAAGGAAGGAAGGAAGGAAGGCAGGCAGGCAGGCTGGCTTATTTTTCTTGATCTGGAATCTCTGAGAGTTCAAGTCCCAATATATTTCAGGAAGGCTGATCTGATGTATTATTTTTCATTATTGCTAAGCCTGGATTTGGGATATCAAGGATACAAATTCTAAAATCTAGTATACATCCATGGCTTGTCTAAAAATTAACATAAAAAATAGGTCCTGATCTGGTATTTGATGTGTAAAGCTTATGTGCAGTCCCATATGGGTCTCCTCATAGGCTATTAAGTTATTAGGCCAAGAGGTTTTGCATCAGCTATTGGGAAACCTGACAGATTATTGGTACTTTGACATTTTCTCTCTGAGGAAGCAGAAATACTAATACTGGATGTTGGAAAATGTTTGGGGTTAACTGAGGCAGGTGTGATTATACCATCTGAGTTCCCTTCTTCCATTAACACATGATTGCTGTATTTGAGAAGCATGTAAAAACTGTTTTTATGGTGCAGTTCTATTCATCTCTGCCCCAGATAAGTTCCATGAATTTAATGAGGCTTAATGGCTAGAGACATTTGTATGAAGCCTTAGAAAATATAAACATTCAAGTATATTCTTCAATATGTGATAGCTGGTAGAATGAAAAATGTACATGGTTATGCATGGTACTTTATTTCAAGAGCATTTGATGACTCATGCCAAGTTGGTTATATAATTCACAGCCTGCAAAAGGTTAAATTCAAAATCTTGATGGGATTGAGTCATTTGTTGGGGAAGAAAATCACTAACCTCTTCTGAAGTTTAGTGCTTAGAATATTTATAGAGTATGCTTTTTTCCTGTGCATTTTTTAAGCATCAGGAAGCATCCAGGTTTCAAAAAATAAATTTAAAATATATTTCAAGACAGTAGAATAGGTGGGTTCTGTTTGTGTTGTTCAGTATGTTTAAAGTAATGAAGCAGTTTGTCCCAAGGTTCTTATTACTTTTAAGCTGCGGTTGCAATTTTTGGTAAAATGTAACTTGACTCAATCACTTGAGCTACCTAAATCTCTTTTCATTTTGATGTCTGTCTTATGACATGATTTAATCTAGTTACTTTAGATTAAAACTGAACACTTGAAAGCATATATAGAACAATGAATTGTAACTCTACCTTTTGGAGGGAGATGTAGGCACATAGCAAAACCTGTTTACTGAGTCGTAACAGCCTGTCATATACATTTGATGATGGCAAGTAGGATAAGAGGATGTATATTGTGCATCTCCATAAGGATACAGAGAGTAATAGGTAGCTTTAAGTGTTGTTTTCCAATGTTACAATATAATTTGCTGTTATATTCAGGAATTATGTAGTTATTTCCAAGTTGTATCTCTGGTTAAATTAAAAATAAGAAGCAGGCAATAGTTCTGTTTGACACAAAAGTTGCTGACTTTAAACACAAAACTCCTCACAACACAATTGTTACGATAGGTTTAATACATATATGATACATAAATATTAGTTCTAATTTTAGTTAATTCATATCCTAAAAAATGTGGTATCCAGAATGAGTGGAATTAAGGGTATGTAGTACTTCGGTTTTGATGGCAAACATATTGTTTTGGAGGACATGAAAGAACACATGTAGCTCATGTCTGCAATTGTTTACATGAAACACATCTTTTCTCAGTATCATGCTGTGGCCATGCCATCTTGGGAAAAGACATAGCTGCTTTAAGGAGTTGGCAGCCAGTGCTAGGTGAACATTACAAATAAGCTTTTTGCCTTTGAATATGCAATGTATCCTTCCTTCCTTCCTTCCTTCCTTCCTTCCTTCCTTCCTTCCTTCCTTCCTTCCTTCCTTCCTTCCTCCCTCCCTCCCTCCCTCCCTCCTTCCTTCCTTCCTTCCTTCCTTCCTTCCTTCCTTCCTTCCTTCCTTCCTTCCTTCCTTCCTTCCTTCCTTCCTTCCTTCCTTCCTTCCTTCGCTGTTCAATTCTCCAACTCTGGGTGGCCATGATGATTCTGGGTGATTTTATTATTATTATTAGATATTATTAGATACTACTATATATGAATAAATGCTTTGAATGGTGAAAAGTTTACTTACAGCTGGGAAATAAGCTTGTTTGTTCTGTGACCTTGGGAGGGAACCATTATATAAGAAGGGTGCCAGAAAAAAAATGAATGATTTCCACTCACTTCAAAGATGCTTGTTATTGCTCTGTCTTTTGTACAGTATGTGGATTTTGTATATTGTTCTCATAAACAGTTTCAAACTACATCTCCCAGTTATGCTTTCTATGTCCTATTAAACTGTCCAGAATCACTGGTAGTCAGGTGGCATATACATTTAATAATAATAACACATAAATAAATTAATGTGCTTCTGAATGTTTACATTAAATGTTCCTACTTTACTAAAAATGAATGGTTTTATTGGCAAAAGGGATGGTTATTTATATATTTCTATTTAATGAAATAGTTCTATATTTCAAGTATTTCCTTTCTGAACTGGAAATTAGATGCCTTTTTTTTTTTTAAAGACATATATGTGTTTTAAGTGAATACATCCAATAACTGCAGGTGTGGCCTGGATGCAGCTGGGATGGTCAAGATGTGTATAGATGAAACGTCTGCCTCTTGTTTAGTCTATCTGCAGTACCAGTTCATCTGTAGCATAAAAAAAAATAGTATTCTGAATGATGGAATGATTTCATAGCAGTTCTATTTAGGTAACAAATGAAGCAATAAACAGGATAAGATGCAACCTTTTGACTGGGCTTCAATTTTTTTAAAAATTAACAATTAACATTAACAATTCTATTCATGTAATCTTAAAATACTGTTAAGTCTCATTGTATTCGATAAGTAATTTTGCATAGTAGATCAGTACTTGGAGTTTAAAATGCATTCGCTATCAGATTCTTTAGAAATACAGGAAGCAAATAAAATTCAGAATTAAGTGTGAACTCTTCATGGTTTCTCATTTTCAGTATCAGTTTTTCATTGTTAAATTTAATATGCGAAAAGATATTTGAAATTATTTTAGCAAAAATAATAATGATATTAAGTTGCTAAGTTTAGCTAGAAAACTATATACTATAATTGAATTCTGGTAGAAAAGTAATGTTTTTAATAAAAGTGACTTCACAACTGCTTGGAAGCTTACAATAATTTATCTAAAATGCTTCATAGCTAAAATTGTTGGTTTCATGTATTCTGTTCATTATTGAAATAAGTAAAGTTAATCATGTGCTATTTTTTTCCCAACTTGGAGCTAAATATTTAATGCCAAACATTTGTCAAAAATGGTACAAGCAGTTCATTAAGAGATTATGTTAAAATAGAATAGAATAGAATAGAATAGAATAGAATAGAGTAGGGTAGGGTAGGGTAGGGTAGGGTAGGGTAGGGTAGAGTAGAGTAGAGTAGAATAGAATAGAATAGAATAGAATAGAATAGAATAGAATAGAATAGAATAGAATAGAATAGAATAGAATAGAATAGAATAGAATAGAATAGAATAGAATAGAATAGAATCTGGAAGAGACCTTGGAGGTCTTCTAGTCCAGCCCCCAGCTCAAGCAGGAGAACCTATACCATCTCAATAGGTTGTTCAATATATGTTTAAAAAGATGGCAGTGGCTATATCAATCAGTCAAAGAAGCAATTAAATGTATTGAATATGTCAATAAATATAAGTAGAGCAAATGTATTGATAAGACACTGGTGCAGTTGGTTTTCTTGGATAGTACTGTTTATACTTTCCCACAATTTGTTTCAGCTTACAACTTTTCTAGAACATATAGCGAGGCTGTTTTACCCATTTCTTTTCCTGGAGTTCTCAGCAGCATTTGATTTGATCATCCATGTATTCTTCTGCAGAATATAGTGAAGATTGTAGTTAGTTTGGTACAGTGGTTAAGCATTAGGCTAGAAGCTGGGAGATCATCAGTTCCAGTCCTGCCTTACATCGTTTAGTTTATTCATGAAGTTGTTATACTTGGTATATTCCATTTAAAACTGTTGTTTCATACATTTAAAGATGTGATGAAGTAGGGGTTTGTGCCACATGATCTGAAATTACTAAAAATTATTTACATATATCAAACCTATATTAAATCTAAAAAATCACTTAATATTCTGAATATGGAACTTTTATTTTTATTAAACCTTTGGCTCCTTCTTCCTGTTCTGTTTCTTTATAGAGTTTAGTGGTCAGAAGGATGCCTTCTTCCAATGAAAAAAACCCATAGATTTTCCTGAGCATGAAATATAATGCTTTCTATTTTTTTAATCTTACATTCTCAGAAATGAATGAGGCCACTCCATAGCCCTAACTATTAGGGCCCAGTCAGGCTGGCAGAACATGAATAAAACCTCTACAAAACTGATCTGGAGAGACATTACTTCCTTTTTTCTTCATTAGTAAAAATGTCAGTGCCCTTGGGAGATAGCTCTTATTCTTCTCCTCAGGATAATAATTGCAATGATTCTATATTCAAGAAACTTCCGTTGACAGTTTTGAGCAATTGTGTTGGATTGGTAAAGTGATCCACTCTAAGAACATTTCATTGAATCAGAGTTGAAAGGTATCTAACAGGTGGTCAAGTCAAATCCCCTCCAAACACTGCAGGAGTCACTACACCATCTCCACTAAATGATATTCCAGCCTCTGTATCTCGCACTCACATAACAGTGAATTACAATGTTTTTGCCAAAAACTGCATTTACTTCTGGTTTTGGGCAAAAAGGCTCAAATGGGTCCACTTGATCAATGGGTCCACTTAATAGTCATGGCACTCACTTAACAGCCACGGATTCACTATATGCCATAGTGATTTACTTAACAACCGCCACTTTGCAATCATCAAAAAAACTTCCTAACAGTGAGGACAATTAACCAGTGGAACAGCTTGCTCTTAGAAGTTGTGAGTGCTTCAGCAGTGGAGGTTTTTAAGAAGAGACTGGACAGCCACCTGTCTGAAATGGTATAGGATGTCCTGCTTGAGCAGGGAGTTGGACTAGAAAACCTCCAAGGTCTCTTCCAGCTCTATTCTGATTGATTGATCATGATTTATTACCATAATGGGCAGGTTCCATTATGGTCATAAGTGGAGGACTACCTGTTAAATCCAAACCCTTTCCAGTGTGACATTTTTCAGATATGCCCACTCAACCAGACTCTTTAATTTCATCTGGGATAATAGCCTTTGAAAACCTCTTTCAAGTTTATTGGAGAACTGATGGGTGAACTCAGTAGGACATGCATCCAAATAAACATGCATAGAAGTTTCTTTACTTTAAAATAACTTTAATACACTTTCAGGAAAGTGCTGTCAATACTGTACTGTTGATTTTTTAAAATTGGAGATATTGAAAAGCATTGATAGTTCATCAAAACCACCTTTATTATTTTAATTGGATGCTCTTGACTGAAAGCATGGTCTGATAGCTCTTCTGCCATTACATAGTAATGGCCGAGTAGCTCAGTAGTTGTATTTTTTATTTATATGCAACCTATTCTTTGGAGTATGAAATTTGGCATGCTTTGACAATTTTGAATCCAATTCAGTTCAGTTGGAAAAATGCCAATGACTATAATATAAGCAGAATCTAGATCTAATTCAGAGAGATACAGTTTTATTTTGATTGCATTCTGATCCTTATCATCAAAGTAATTTTTAAATTTACACTAAATGCCATTGCTAGTGATGAGGAATGGTGATTATATTTCTAAGGTACAAATGAGGAACTGGTGAAATATACAAAAAAATGCTAGGCAAAATTTGCCCTACCCATAGTTTTTGGAGTATGGCATACTGTTCAAAGGCCAAGCACCGCCCGTTCCAGAGAAAGTTGTGTACCCTTGTTTTGCTTAACTGTCAAGAGTTGGTTTAATTTACTCAACTTGGCTTTTGTAGTGTAGGTATCAGTGCAGTAGAAATAACACAGGGTGGGGTTTTTGCTGTTTGTTTTGCTGCCTGTAGGAAGTGTGTGCTTTATATTCTTCTTGCCTGGCCTGAACTGCAAGACATGAATCCCAGCTGTAGTTTCAGCCAGCGAAGAGGAAGGAATTTGTCTGCTGTACAGTAAAAGGAAGTATTTGCTGTGTTATTGTGGTACATGGCCCCTTGCCATTTTTGATAAAGCATTAAGCGTTATGCACCCAAAGTCTACTGGCCTCTTGACCCATCATCAATCATCAGCTGTACAGTGAGTTTGCATGAAACAGTAGCCCAATAGGAGAGCCATTGTTTCAGCATTGCACAACTTCTCTGGAAACGGAAACTACACACAAAGCATCCCAAATTGCTCTGCTTTGTACTATACTGTCCCAGCCCTGAGCTATTACAGTGAAGAGAAGCAAATGAATTCACAGTTAGGGGACTGAAGGTGGTTCTTTTATGTGTACCCTATGTTGTGAATATATTTCCTTAAGTTTTTAAAGGAAAGTTTAGGTTTTCTTGTTTGTTTTTTAAAAACCTCAATTTGTATTCCATAGTTATCACATAGGCTGGATATGATTTCAGGAATATAAATGTGCTGTGGTATTCTAGTATTGTTATATATATATTTGAGGATATTTAGCAATGTGACATTTTGTATATTTTCTCAGAAGTAAATTGCAAAATATATTAAGGGTAGCGGAGAGAATGTTTACTCTTGTGTACTGTATAGCATAACTTTTTCAGTGTACTTGAATTTGATTTAAAGAAAATTAAATTAAATACACTTAATAGGATTACTTGCCATGTATTCAACAATAAGTTTTAGGGAAGCCCTGGGAGCTATGAGCCAGCAGTGTGCAGCAGCCGCCAAAAAAGCTAATACAATCCTGGGTTGTATAAACAGAGGCATAGAATCAGGATCACACAAAGTATTAGTACTGCTTTATAAAACCCTAGTGAGACCACACCTGGAATACTGCAGCCAATCTTGGTCACCATATCACAAAAAAGATGTTGAGAGTTTGGAAAAAAATCAGAGAAGAGCAACTAAGATGATTAAAGGCCTGGAGACTAAAACATACGAAGAACGGCTGCAGGACTTGGGTTTGGCTAGTCTAAAGAAAAGAAGAAATAGGGAAGACATGATAGCAGTGTTCCAGTATTTGAGGGGTTGCCACAAAGAAGAGCGGGTCAAATTATTCTCCAAAGCACCAGAGGGCAGGACAAGAAACAATGGTTGGAAACTGATCAAAGAGAGAAGCAACCTGGAATTAAGGAGAAACTTCCTGACAGTGAAGACAATCAACCAATGGAACAGCTTGCCTCCAGAAATCATGGGTGCTCCATCACTGGAGATTTTTAAGAAGAGGCTAGACAGTCACTTGTCTGAGACAGTATAGGTTCTCCTGCTTGAGCAGGGGGCTGGACTAGAAGACCTCCAAGGTCTCTTCCAGCTCTGTTCTGTTCTGTTCTACATCTGAAGATTTTGAGCATCTTGGGCAGCTTTCTGATATTTTGTAAGGTTGCAAGCCATAAGGCAGGATTTGAGGGGTTGATTTGTGTAAGTAAATTAATTAATGCAAAAGAAACGTAACTCTTGTTTTATTTTCTCTCGGCTGATACGAATAATTTGCAAATAAAAGTTGATACAGCAAAATATTTATCTTGGTTTATTTGAGAAGGTTGCTTCATCACTTTCTCTGCAATATTCCTTCTAATCTGTTGAAATTAAGTTCATTGTTATGATATGTGTATACCCAAGGCCAGTTAGACGATTAGATCTGATCACTCAGAAGTGTCATTTTTCTCTTATAGTTTACTTTTGTGTTTTAAAAAACATTGCAGGGACATAACCATATGCAAATATGCTGTATCTTAGTAATAAGGAAAGTTTTTTTGGCACCCAAGAATCATCTCCCTCTTCACCAGACTATTATTGTACAGATCTTAGTAATTTAATAAAACGGAAATCTTGAGTTTTCTTTTCTTAATACTAAAGAGCCAATTGTACTATGCTCATGCAAGAGCATTTGGGAAAAAATTGCAATAAAATGATTAAATTTTTGCAGGATATTTATCCCATTGAAATTTAAACTTAAATAGCCCTTTCAATCAATCAGAATAGAGCTGAAAGGGACCTTGGAGATCTTCTAGTCCAACCCCCTGCTCAAGCAGAAGACTCTATACCATTTCAGACAGGTGACTGTCCAGTCTTTTCTTAAAAGTGATGAAGCACCTACAACTTCTGAAGGCAAGCTATTCCACTGGTTAATTATCCTCACTGTTAGGAAATTTCTCCTTAATTCCAGGTTGCTTCTCTCCTTGATTACTTTCCATCCATTGTTTCTTGTCTTGTCTTCTGGTGCTTTGGAAAGGACTTTCTGGTGCTTATTGCAAAGCGCAATGTTTACAAATGGCTTACAACGGTCGATATTTATAAAACTCTTCCACTGTCTTTATTATATCAATCTTTTTTATATTCAGGAAAATGTATTATTTAATTCTTTCAGTTTCAGAAACCGGATATATGCTGGTCTGAAAGACCTTTGTTGTTCCTGGCCACGTGATATATTGTTGTGCAGAGATAACTGAAGCTTGTGTATCTGGTTTAAGATTATTTAACAGTTTTAATTTTGAGATTAATATTTTATGCAAAAATGACAATCATTTACATAAATATGATGTTTTGTCCACCTGTGTGTGAAGGCAAAATATGTCCTTTGAACTTAACTGAAAGTGTAGGGGGGGGGGGCTGGGTGATTAGAATTTCCTAGCACTTTCTCTGATATGCAACCTGCAGTAAATTAGATAATGTTCAAAATCCTAGAATATAGAAATATAGCCATTTTATTTATTATTTGTTTATTGAATTTATTTGCTGCCCATCTCATTGTCATGCAACTCTGGACAGTTTACAGTAAAACAATATAAAAGATTAAAACAGTAAGATAATAAAGACATTAAAATTAACAAAGAAATAGCTAAGATAGCCATTTTGTATCCTAGGTTATCTGGGATCCGTAGATATACTGCGTTCTGATCCATAAAAGAAAGATAATTTACATAAGCGGCTGTTAGTAATGTGAGTGTCAATAAACTTGTAAGAAAAGACAAAATACATAATTTCCCTAGAGTCTTAAGCCACCAATTTTTGGAACTTTTATTTGGACCAATTACCAAATCATGAAAAAAATGTCCCAAGTTCAGGAAAAAAGACGTTCTCTCATCTTTGACATTTTGATTGGCCCAATGTCTAACAATAGATTATTGTTTAGAAATTATCCTGTTTTGTGAATTTTGTTTGTGTTTTTCTTCTGAGGTGTATCATGGCCATTCTTGACTTACAGTGCCTTAACTGAAACTAAGTATGCCGGTATAAAATAGTTGGGCTGATTCCAAAAAAATAAACAATGAGCAAATTCCCATTTGAATAACAGTAGAGTTTAAGATGTTTTATGTTTGCAAAGCTAGAAAGAGTCCTAAGTGCTAGTCGAGATGCCTGGGAATTTGCCATGAATTGCTAGGTGTCTGCAGTATTTCAGCTCCCCAAATGTGGTTCCAAAATAACATGAGATTCCTAAAATAACAATCTTTTAACTTGCAGTTCTGCATTGCTTGTGTGCTTGATCAAAATATTAATCAGAAGCTGAAGTGAGTTGAAAACAATAAGAAAATGTTATTATGTAATTAGGAAATCTTGATTTCCGTTTGTTTTTCTCTCAAGCAACTGTCAGCACTGAAGAATCTACAAAATAGCATAATCAACTAGAGAGGAACTGAGCTAAGAATCCATTGCAATTTTGTATGAAAGCAAAATTTTTGAGATTTATTAAACCAGTTGCTCATATGGGTTAATAATAAGCCTGCAACTACTTAGCAACCCTTTCTTTACTGATCAGAATTTACGACTAAAACACTTGTTCTCCAGCAGGACGATGGAGAATCCACCAATGGGTTAGGACTATCTTCCTGCCCAATAAGAGACTAAGTTTGCCAGAGTTAACACGCCTCCTGCTGGGCTGATATCCCAGACACGACTTAGTCTTCAGCCCAGCTAGGACGTTGTGTTGGCTCTGGACAGGTCGTATTTTTTCATTATTGGTGGATTCTCTCATCATCCAGACTGGAAAGCATCAATTCGGACTTAACTAAATTTTCCAAATTCCCCGGCTGCAAACAGCTGAGCGTCGGCCTCCGGGTCTCTCAGCAACGAAAATTAGGCGATCGGCCGGATCGGGCCGATTCGCCGCGTCAGCCCTCGGCTCGGGGATTTCGGCCGACAAACAGCTGATTGTCGGGCCAGGGCTAGCCGCGGCACAGCTGAGCGTCGGCCGCAGGGCTCGCTCAGCAACAGCGGGAGCTGCGGAGCGTTCCTTAAGCGTAGCGCTGCTGGAGGCTCGCAATTTTGATCCGTTCTCCCAGAACCAGGCAGCAATATCACGGCAAGAGGCCCTTTCGGAGCAGGGGAGGCCGTCCTTTCAGAGGTCACAAATGACTCAAGGACGGACCTCCCCATTGGCGGCAGACTCACTATGTTTTTACACGAATGGGAGGCCACCATCACAGACACCTGGGTGCTCAACACCATCAGGCACGGCCTCACCTTGGAATTTCTGTCGCAGCCACGGGATCGATTCATTGCCTGCTCCGCCCCAAGAAGCCCGGCAAAGATAGGTCTCATGTCCGAGGCCATTCATCATCTGTTGCAGCTCAAGGCCATCGAGCCGGTGCCCGCTGGCCAAACCCATCGAGGGTTCTACTCCATTCTCTTTGTGGTCCCAAAGGCTTCGGGAGGGTGGAGAGCAATCCTCGATCTGCAGGGATTGAACTCTCATCTTGTCTACAAGAGATTCAAGATGCAGACGTTGCAGTCCATCCTGGCCAGCATAAGGAGGCACGACTTCCTCGCCTCCATCGACCTTACGGAAGCATACCTTCATATTCCCATATCTCCCGACCATCGGAGGTTCCTCCGGTTCTGTTACGGGTCCCACCACTTTCAGTACAGGGCCCTGCCATTCGGTCTCTCGTCCGCTCCCAGGGTATTTACCAAGGTCCTGGCTGCACTGGTAGCCCACCTAAGATTGATTCCTGTCCGGGTCCAATGCTACCTGGACGACATCCTTATTCTGTCCTCCTCCCTACAGCAGGCCCGGTCGGACCTGGAATTAGCTGTCCGGCTCCTTCAGACTCACGGCTTTTCGGTCAACTTCCGAAAGAGCCTGCTAGAGCCCTCCAATCGCATCCTACACCTAGGAGCGATCATAGATACCGACCTTTTAAGGGTCTATCTATCCCCAGAACGCCGGAACAGCATTCGCTCCCTGATCAGACAAATACGGAGGGAGCGGAGGATCACTCTGGCCTCACTCTCCCGACTATTGGGCAAGATGGTCTCTTGCATGGGAATAGTGCCATGGGCCAGACTGCACTTCAGAACCCTACAATGGTTCCTACTCCCATACCAGAGGCAGGGCACCAGTGCATCCAGCCAGAGGGTCGGGGTCACACCCCGACTTCTGGATTCCCTTCGGTGGTGGCTCTCCCCTGCTGTAGACAGGGGCTCCCTATTCAGAGAACCAAACAGACTCACCTTAACGACGGATGCAAGTCTGTTCGGATGGGGTGCGCACCTGGGTTGTCACTTAGCACAGGGACGTTGGTCACCCATAGACCTCAGTCACAACATAAATTGGCTGGAGCTCAGGGCCATTCATCTGGCACTGCTTCACTTCAGCGACGAGGTGGTGGGTCAACACGTCCTAGTGCTCACAGACAACGTGGCTGCGAAGGCCCACGTGAACCGGCAGGGCGGCACTCGCTCCAGGACTTTGATGTCCGAAGCACGGTCACTAGGTTCCTGGGCGGAAACCAATCTCTCCTCCTTAAAGGCGGAGCACATTTCAGGGCAGGCCAACCTTCAGGTGGACTCGTTGAGCCGGTCGACAGTGGACCACTCCGAGTGGCGTCTGCATCCCAATTTATTCAGGGAGATCTCGGTGAGGTTCGGGCTTCCGGTGGTGGATCTATTCGCCTCGCCGGCAAATGCCCAACTCCCGAGATTCTTCTCCAGGTTTCCGTCCCGGGGGGCGGAGCGGACGGACGCGCTCCGCAGTCCCTGGCCCACAGGTCTCCTCTATGCCTTTCCCCCTTTTCCTCTGCTTCCGGCTCTCATCCGGAAAATTCTGCAGGAACGGGCGGAGATCATAGTGGTTGCCCCACATTGGCCGAGACGGCTGTGGTTTGCCGACCTAGTGGACCTTTCCATCTCCCCTCGGTGGAGGATTCCCCCAGATCAGGTTGCTCTCAATCAGGGGGTTCTACAACACCCAGAACCTCAGGGTCTGCAACTAGCCGTCTGGCACTTGAGAGGCGGCTCTTAACACGAGACTCTTTTTCGGAAGGGGTGATCTCCATGATTCAGGCCTCCAGGCGTCCTTCCACCAATAGGATCTATGATTCCTCGTGGAGGAGCTTTTGTGCCTGGTGTTCCGGGAATCACCTGGACATCTCGGCTGTCACTATCTCGCACATCCTTGAGTACTTGCTGGAGGGATTTAACAAGGGCTTGTCGCCCAATACCATCCGCAGGCAACTGGCGGCTCTCTCCACAGTACTCATGTGCCAGGATTCCATTCCTTTGACCCAGCATCCACTGGTACGGTCCTTCCTCAGGGGTGCTACCAACACCAGACCTCCCGTGGTTCACCGTTATCCTTCTTGGGATCTCCCACGGGTGCTACAGGCCCTTACCTTGCCGCCATTCGAGTCGGTCAAGACCTGTTCACTACAGTTCTTGTCCATGAAGGTGGCTTTTCTTGTGGCGATCACATCCGCTAGACGCATCTCGGAGCTGGCTGCTGTCTCAGTCAGGGAGGACCTATGCGTCTTTCACAGCGATAGGGTAGTCCTCCGACTGGACCCGGCCTTTGTACCAAAGGTGAACTCGTTGTTCCATAGGGCACAAGAGGCGGTCCTACCGAACTTTTGTCCCCAGCCTGCTCACAACTTAGAACGCCAGTGGCACACCTTGGACGTTCGTAGGGCGTTACGCCACTATATTAGGAGGACTTCTGCCTTCCGCAAATCGGAAGTGCTTTTTATCTCCTTCCAGCCTTCTTCGATGGGGAAGAAAGTCTCCTCATCCACTGTTGGCAGGTGGATCAGATCCTGCATCGCACGAGCCTACCAGGCACGGTCCCTGCCACTGCCAGGCCGTATCACTGCTCACTCTACCCGCAGTGCCACTACTTCAGCAGCGTGGGCTACGCAGGCACCCATCGGGGATATTTGCAGGGCGGCGACATGGTCCTCGCCTTCCCCCTTTGTGCGGCATTACAGGCTGGACAAATTCGCCTCCGCGGAGGCATCGTTTGGCCGGAGGGTACTCCAGCAAGTGGCATCATCAAGTGGGTCACAGGCCCTGACTGATTCCCTCCCATAGGGACAGCTCGGCTTTGGTATGTCCCATTGGTGGATTCTCCATCGTCCTGCTGGAGAAGGGGCGTTGTCTTACCTGAACGCCTTTTCTCAGCAGGACGATGGAGAATCCACGCCCATCCCCTTAGGACCGTCAGGTCCTGTGTTAGGGGCACGGAGAGCCAACACAGTCCATTGTCAGCAGCTTTGCCTTCGTCGTGTCTGGGATATCAGCCCAGCAGGAGGCGTGTTAACTCTGGCAAACTTAGTCTCTTATTGGGCAGGAAGATAGTCCTAACCCATTGGTGGATTCTCCATCGTCCTGCTGAGAAAAGGCGTTCAGGTAAGACAACGCCCCTTTTATTTCAAGTAACATTCAGATTTCAGAAATACTACTTTTTATAGAATAAACACATTTCATGCATTTGAATTTTTTTTATTGTTCATACAGCAACTTCAAAACAGCAGCAATACTGATTGTGAAAAATGTAGATTTCACTGTGGATTTTATTGCCCTTAGATGTACTGAAAACAGTGAGAATCAAGCCGCCAGTGGCTACCGGTTGGGATTGGAAAATTCATCATTAAATGGTGCAATCATTAAGCAGGATACCACATGACCATGATATGTTAACTTCCCCATTGGCTTTGCCTTGCAAATGGAGATCACGTGGGACGCTCTGCAACCATCGTAATTATGCAGTGATTAACAAAGGACACTGCACTGGTTGTAACTGCAAAGACAGGTTGTAAACCACTTTTTTCAGTGCTGCCATATCTTCAACAAATGGTCCTAAGCTGAAGACTACTTGTATTTTATGTCTATAGATTATACTAATTATTGAATTCATAGTAAAATATCTTAGTTATTATTACATGTTAGGGAGCAGCAGTGAAAGATGAGAAAACAATGCCTTTCTGTTCAGGCTTTCAGATTGGCTATCATACAAACTAAAAACGTACTAAAATCATGAATTATATCATGGCATACACACACACACACACACACACACACACACACACACACACTACATAATTTGTAAAAAAGATGTGGATTTGTTTCTCCATGAACTCAGAACGGAGGGGAGGGAAGGATGGGAAAACATGGCAAAGCTTATCAGACTATTAGAAATTCACAGATAACATAATAAATTGGGTTATTTGGTGCATTTTATGGTCACTAATTCAGATGTACTATGAATTGGCAGCTTAATGCTTATTGGTATCAAATTTTGCAGTTCTCTCTTTCATAAATAGTTTGTGCCATGCTTTCACTAAGGGTATTTTTAGCTTCTTTAGGTATTATCATAAAAATATACAGCAGTTCTCTTCTTGGGTTGATTTTTTTTAAGCATATCTCATAAGGGCATGTAGGGAATTTGGCTAGTCTTTTTAATGAATTTTGAAAATAAATACAGCTATTACTTGTTAATGAGAATTCAGTCACTTGCTTTCTGTTTCATCAAAGTATTATATGTGATTTGTGTTGTTACTCTTACTCTTCACTTTAAATAGGTCTTACTGATTGTCCTTAGAGAAAGTGGGTTACAATTTAATTTGGTTCTCTTCCAATGGGGTGAATATCACTTAAAACTGGAGAATGTTAATCCCATGGAATCCATGTTGTCCCATTTTTATCCTAAATACTTTGACTCTATGGTATTTCATTATTATGTAGATTTTCAGAGTTTCTTTTTCCAGGACATGAGTAGTATTTTTCACTTGTAACCTTTTTTGTTTTGCTATTTTTCCTTAGCATACAATTCCCATCTGTTGTTCAGTTAGTTTGTGACTTTATAGATAATATTTATCCAAGATTGTCAGTAAAAGCTTCTTTCATTCTTACTTGTGTTATCAGTAATAGTTCTTTTCCTATTGCTTTCAGTTTTTCCAGGCATTACAATCATCTCCAAGCTTAGCTTCATTAGTTGTCCTTCAAGTAAGCAGCTTCTTATTTGGCACTGCTGATTATAATTTCAGTTTCTTCTAGTTCAACATTTTATTATATAGTCTTCATATTAATTGGAGCCATTTACTTGCTTGATATTGCTTCTTGATTGAGCATACAAATTCCTATTTAGGAAGATAAAATGGCTTGATATATCTACATTTTAAAGACTATGCACAGTGTTGTAGTCTACACAGTCAAGAGTTTGGATTATCAATAAAGCACAAATAGACATCTTCTGGAGCTCCCCTCGCTTTCTCCCTTTCATCAGATGCTAGCAATGTGATCTCAGTTGCCCCTGCTTCTAAAACCTACTTGTGTGTGTCTTGCAATTGTTCCGTGTGTACTGTTGAAATCTGGATTACAAAACCTTGAGCATGAATTAAATTCCTGAAAAAATTGTCACTATTGCATTAGTCTGCAGTATTTATCTTTAGATGTTTGGATAATGGTTAAGGAACAAGGTTAGGAATAGAGCTTCATCTAAACCTATTCTTAGAGTAGTCAAATCTGACTACAGTGACAGATGGTAGAGTTATATTCCATCTGCCACTAAACTACCCATGACAACAGAGATGCAACTCATCCCAAGAGGCTACCTTTAGTGTGCTGTTAGAACTTCTAAAGCTTGAGACCAGAATACTTCAAAATTCATGTTTTCTCATGAAATTGCCTGGCTTTTAAGATTATTGGGATTTACACCATCAGAGGGGCAATTCACTGTGTATCATAAGACAAGGTCATATTAGTGGCCCTTCAATGTTCTGGAATTCTCTGCCAAGCACAGACTGGTTACATTTGCTTCTGGCAGAAAGATTTATTGAGAGAGGCTTTGGGCCTCTCATTTGTTTGGATCTGATGAGTACTGCAGTTTCTTTTCCCTAGATGTGTTTTGGAGTTTTTACCATTTTAATTATATCCTTTATATTCAAAATAAGTAGCCTTATACAATTTTTAACGGAAGCATGGCATGTATTATTTATATATAAGGATAGGTGGTGCAGTGGCTCAGTGCTCCATGTGCCAGCTCCTGCCAACCTAGCAGTTTGAAAGCATGTGAATGCAAGTAGATAAATAGGTACCACTTTTGTGCAAGGTAACAGCGCTCTTTGATGTCATGCTGGCCACATGACCACAGAAAATGTCTTTGGACAGTGCTGGCTCAATATCCTTGAAATAGAGATGTGCACCACCCCTTATAATTAGCAAAGACTATCGGAATAAAATCCACAGCAACTCCTTTACCTTTTTTTATTATTTATAAGGTGCTTTGAGGACATTGTGTTATATAGTATATAACACACCTGTATTACAGAGGTCTAATTGCATTATAGCTAATCTGTATTATGCAGATTTGCTGATGTTTATCAGTATTTGGTTATCAGCATTTTGAGTGGCATGGGCAATATTGTCAAAAATTGTTTTATTGATTGGCATCAATCTTATCTCTTTGCTTTACATTTTAAAACAATTTAAATTATACAAGATAGTTGTACTGGCCAGGTAGAGCAGCTCATATACCATAATGCATTATATTTTGGAGTACCAACTTGAAAGCTTTGTCTCTCTATATCCCTCTTTGCGTAAATGTGCATGGAGCAATTGCCATCCAGCTGTCTTTGCACATGAAGCCTGGCTAGTTAGGGCATGAAGCCCAGCTGGTGGCATCTAAATTGCTGTATTTGCTGAAGTTTGTGAGTTAAGAGGATGTGCACTTTCTAATTTAGCCTTTGGCCGGAATAAAAGATCTGACTTTATGAGCAGCAGCATATAAATGATGCTTGGCATTTTCAGAATGGGTTTATTTATAGCTTGTTTATAAAGATTTTTGTTTAGTACATTTTAGTCCAACTAATATTCTATTTAAATATAAATATATCAATAAAGGTTATAAATGAATTCTGTAGGCAAATCTATTTATATGGGTTAACCCATACTGAGCTGGGCTTGGGGATAAGCAATCTTACAATCTATTTCCAGTAATAATCTGCAAAAGCAAACAAAAATGTAAATAACAATCTGTGTATTATACTGTTAAACATAAGAATATTCCCTTTGTGTCATAGAGAGGCTTATCTTTTAAAAAGTCTTTCAATAGTATAGATCAGGCATGTCAAACTGCCGGCCCGCGGGCTGGATGCATCACATCAAAACCACGCCCACCCCATTGCCGGCAATGGGGAAAAAGTTCCGATACGTCGTGCGATGTCACGTGATGTCGCGAGTTTGACATGCCTGGTATAGATGATGATCTGGAGGTCCTCAGAATGATTTCCCCAAAATAGATATTCAAAGAATGCTAACACTGATTATTAGTACTGATCCAAGATCTCATTTGGAAATCTTGTCTGATCCTTTTCCTTTACTATTATGTTTTTCTGACACTTTCCCCTTGCATTTTTAATAACAATGGGCTACTGTTCATATTGATGTCTTACTTATTATTTATTTATAGAAGAGCTGTGGTGGCACAGTGATTAGAATGCATATTGCAGGCTAATTCTGCTGCCTGCCAGCAGTTCAATTCTCATCGACTCAAGTTTGACTCAGCCTTCCATCCTTCCAGGTCGGTAAAATGAGAACCCAGATTATTCAAGTCCACAAGGCAGTTGAAAGTCTCCCAATCAAAATAAACCCACCAGGCAAAATTAAATCCACAGCACAAGAGGGTTCGGTTCACAAGGCAAGGAAATCCAGGGTTCACAAGGCACGATGTCAATCCAAAGCGAGGCAAGAATCACAATGACCACAAAACACACAGCTAATAAACAAACACATTGTTCCCAGCATCGCCTCCACCTGCTGCTGTGCTAAATAGCCAACTTCTGGTGCAGCCAATCAAGAAGGGCGAGGCTTTCTCCTCATGAGTAACCTGGCTGATTTTCACTGCTCCTGCCTTTTCTCTGCCCTACGTGTTCTTGGATCAGATGCAGAAGGCAGTTCTTCTTCCTCATCCATGACCAGCTGCAGCTACATGCTTTCCCCATCTGATGCATCAGGGCTGTCCTGTTGCAGCTGTGCTTCAGCCAGATCACTCTTAGGTGACTATTTGGAGCCATTGACCAAACTCCTCTCCTGAGGAGCCAGGAACTGGTTCATCCTCCCCCGAGCTGACATCTGAAAAGGTATCTGGGGAAGCGTCTGGGAGAGTCATCACAGTCTCCCTCCTGGGACTCACCAAATGTAATTCCATGACAGATGGGACCACAGCATGCCTTCTCTGCCAGACATGATGGGATGGGCAGATGTAAACAGAGAGAGGTGTCTTTAAGATAATGTGGTGGAATCACTAACTAAAGCAGAGGAGGGACTAAAAAGACATTCCAGCATGAAATTGCTATGTGAGAGGAAGTGACAGAGGCCAGACTATTGAAGCCTTTATCTGCAGTTTCGCAAGGGACTGCAGTCTGGCAAGATTTTTGTACATGGGTGATCAACAATAAAGAAACTGCTTAGATCTATTCATGGAGTTGTTCTGGTTCCTTGTGCCTGACAGATAACCTTGCCCCATGCCATGAAGGGATTTTAAAGTTAAAACTGGCACCTTGAATTGGACCTGGAAGCAAACTGGCAACCAATGCAGTTCATGGAGCAGAAATGTAATGTGTAGTATTTTAGGAGTACACATAACTGCCTACACTACTGCATTTTGCATCAGCTGAAACGTCTGGGTACTTTTCAAGGGCAGCCCCTTGTACTGAGCATTACAGAAGTCCAAACGAGATGAATAGGGCATGAGTGATAGTATTTGGTTGGAATTTGTAGACATTATATTGTAAAGACTGATTCAAATAGTGGATATTGTTTGCAGATCAGATTTTCCCAGATCTCTGCATGTCTTATAGATTGCCTCTGAAGGTTTTGAAGGTCCATAGAACAGATTTAGTGTGAAAAGAAAGAGAAATATTAACAGAAATCCACTTATACAATGTTAGACAGAGCGGAGAGAAGAAAACCTGAATACTGTCAAAGAAAGTTAGACATGGACTGTTCTTTTAATGTGTTAAAATAACTACTGATACATTTCATGCAGCATAAAAAATACAGAATAACAGAGTTGGAAGTGACGTTGGAGGTCTTCTAGTCCAACCCCCTGCCATAGTAGGAGACCCTTACCATTCAGGATAAATGACTGTTCAATCTCTTCTTAAAAACCTCCAGTGTTGGAGCACCCACAGCTTCTGAAGACAAGCCATTCCACTGATTAATTGTTCTCACTGACAGGAAATTTCTTCTTAATTTAAGTTGAATCTCTCTTTGATAAGTTTCCATCCATTATTTGTCTTGCCCTCAGCTGCTTTGGAGAAAAGGTTGTCCTCTCTTCTCTGTGACCCCCCTCTCAAATATTGGAAGACTGCTGTCATGTCACCTCTAGCCCTTCTCTTCGTTAGACTAGACATACCCAGTTCCTCATATGTTTGAAGAACGCAACTGTTCATCATATGTTTCAGCCTCCAATCCTAGTCTAAATCATCTTTGTTGCTGTTCTCTGAACTCTTTCCAGAGTCTCAACATCTTTTTTGTATCGTGGAATTTACTTGAGTTTATAAAGTTATACTTTTAAAAATTTATGTTGAATTTTGGAGTGTCAGATGAAAAGAAGGCTTAATCTGATTGTTTTCTAAATAGCTGAATTTCTCAGAGATGGACATGCATGTTCTTTGTTAAAGAAGAGAGTGTTCCACTAGTGCAATATATTTGGTAAACAGAATCAGTCTTTGTAAACGGAGCTTAATAGGAAAGGCCTTTTATTGTGCGGCAGCGACCAACATTTCCTTTGAAGAGGTGTAATCAGAAGAATACTATGCCTTTCATGTAATTCTTTCCTCTGTGCCTTAATTCTGGATCACGTTCTTCTGCATTGAAGAAAACTATAGATTACAACTAATGCAAAGAGATTGAGAATCCACATAATTATCTTTGAATAAAGTAGCAAGTAGGGCCTGCCTGATATTCTCCATCGGCTTCCAATGACCCGGCCTTGCCTCTAGCATTGTCTGTCCATTGGGGCTATAATTCTGAAGAGGAAGCTGACTTACCCAAGTAAGCATCCCATGCAGTTAGTAAGAAACTTGCTTAATGACATGAAATGGCATGACATTATAAAAAATTATGTCCTTCTCTCTATCCTCCAATATGCCTGATAAAGCAGAGGATGCTTCCTAAAGGTTATTTTGAATACATTTAACAGGTTTTGATTTTTGATGGTTTTTACATTCTTATATAATTGTTTAGTACTCAGAAAGGCAAAATATACTATCATATGAATTTATTTTAACTGGCAAAAAAATCCAAAGTAGCTGGTAGCCCCTTTTCTGACTAACAAACTTTATTAAAAGACATAACCTTTTGTGAAGTGTAGATTACTTCATAAAATACATGTTGTTGTTTTTTACTATCGGAGATTAACATAGCTCTCATCCTATAATGTTTGTCCTCCGATGGTTGCTTTTGGAAGCAATTTGTAAGGAGTAAATGACATGTGGAATAAAAACAAATGGATGCACAACATCAAGAAAAGTTTAAATATTCACTAAATGTTTGCTAATGTGAGTAACAGTCAGTTAACAGTCTTGCAAAAAATGATGGACTGCACCCAGAGGTGTTTGTGAGTTCAAAATAGGAGTGGGGAATAAGAAGGACTACAAAGTTATTTTATTCAGTTTGGTCTAATGGTTAAGGCACAAGACTGGAAAGCAGGAGACTGTGAGTTCTAATCCTGCCTTAGGCATGAAAGTCAGCTGAGTGACCTTGGGCCAGTCACACACACTCAGCCCAACTTACCTCACAGGGCTGTTGTTATAGGGAAAATAGGAAAAGGAAGGCATGCTGAATATGTTCGCCACCTTGAGTTATTTGTAAAAATAATAAAGGTGGGATATAAACAAACATCCATACTTAGGCAGCTGAGAATGTGACCCTAAAATTTCCAAGTTAGTTACATTATTTTGAATATGATACTATATTTTTTTATTCCCAAAGTACTGTAGTAATAGATATATTAGAAAACCTAACTTTCCTACAGCACATTATTTTACGTTGGATTGGAATCACTATCAATATTTCTGCATGCCTCAAACCACATTTTTTACTTTGCAATCATTCTCCTAGAAATGTAATAATAGCCAGTTGTTGGTCTGGGGTCCTTTTAGTTTCCTTTTAAATCATGATTCTGCCTATGTAAATAAAATGCATGGAATTCAAAGTGAAAGCACTCTCAGTGAGTCAAGTGATCTTTTTAGCTTCCTGAGAGAATAACCCGTCTCTGATTTAGATCTTTCATCTATTTAAATAAAAACAAGTCTGTGAAAAAGAAAAACTGATCAGGATTTCAGAAGACAAATGAGCTCAGCCACTTTTCTTCATCTACTGTAGTACTGATATTGGCCAAATCAGGATCAGATAAATTATTCACTCTTTTCAAATTAAAAAAAAAGCCTTGTTCATTCTAACAGAAATTGATGGCAGCCATCAATAGCTATACTAGCTGACCTATTGGCGGAAAAACTGACATCTTAAACTGTTATTCTCGTACTTTACTCAAATAATCGTATCCTTTAACTTATTAAATAAAAATTAGAATATGAAATGGATACCAAGAAATACTGAGTTTAATTATCATTATTCTTTTTGTCAGATAATTGGCATTGCTGACTACTTGTTCTATTGTAAAATTCCTGGATTGAAAGGAGTCATGTATGAATATTTGGAGTTTATCCCATAGTCCAGTGTTTTTTGCTGAATTAATTGCTAATGATAGATCAACAAAACAGCAAATATGTACTTGTCTGTGAACTAATTCCTACATTAGATGCTGCGGAATAAAGCCTTGATTTCTCACACTTCAGCTCTTTCAAAAGGCAGCACTTTGTTTTAGTTCAGATTTAATGTCACTTTGAAAAAAATTAATTGATATGAAGTAATCAAGCTTTGGTCACCTAATGAGAAGAAAGGACTCATTGGAGAAGAGCCTAATGCTGGGAAAGATTGAGGGCAATAGAAGAAGGGGACGACAGAGAATGAGGTGGCTGGATGGAGTCACTGAAGCAGTAGGCGTGAGCTTAAATGGACTCCAGAAGATGGTAGAGGACAGGAAGGCCTGGAGGAACGTTGTCCATGGGGTCGCGATGGGTCGGACACGACTTCGCAACTAACAACAACAACAAATCAAGCTTTATCATGTCAGAGATTAATTCATTGTATACTTGATCTCTTCAAAGGAAGAATATTGGGTCCAATGCACTCTTACATATTCAGTCTTTGTCAGTTATATTTTTTTATAGTAAAAAATGTAAAATGTTAACATACAGTAAGTTTACCATATTTAAACTCCTGTATATATTTGTTACTTTTGTGCATTTTTCTTTAATACAGGTGCATTTTGCATGCATTCTCCCTAATATTTTTCTAGGTATACCATACCTAATGTATGCAATGTTATATATTTTTAATTTGTAAATTGCACTGCAAATTTGGATAAATATAAATTCCTAAATATTAAGTGTACAGGTTTTTTTCATATTTGATGAGGAACTGTGAATTAGCATTAGACCTGATTTAATCCTTCCTACACATTCTTGCCATGAAAGATTTTGATATCACCATATAATAATTGTAAATGTGCAATGTGCTGGTGTACCTTTTTGGAATTCAATGAAAAAATATATAATGTTTCTATTTTAAGAGCAAGGGAGTACAGATTTTTGCCAGTTGGCAATGCAAACTTAGAGAGAAGATTGATACTGTATCATAATGTAATATAATGTAGATATGCAAAATAAATTATGTTTATATATTGTAAGATATTGGTAATTTATAACATAAATGAAATCTGCAGAGGGAATTATACTTTATATATAAATTTTCCTTTTAAAATCCACATAGGAACCCAGCAATAAAGTTTGTGACATCCCTGCTGTTACTTTATTTACTGATAACTTTTCAAATATTATGTTCCCTAAAATAGGTGCAAAAGATTATAAAGAGCCATTTTGAACTGGATTTATGAACCAAATAGTTTTACTTAGGACCATTATTCACTTGCATCTCAGATATCAACAGAGGTAAGAAAATTACACTGTGACCTATTACAGTACTTTTTCTTTTTAATCTAGCTGCAGAGCAAAACCTTCCTTTTACATAGGCTTTCTGATTATGAATTTCTTTCATACCTCTTCATACCTTTACTCATATTCAGAAATAAAACTGGTTATATCTGTATGTGCAGTAATTATTACATTTGGTTTGGTTATAAGTAGTAAAGTAGCATGTGATGTCTGGAATATATGCCAACCTTGAAGAGAGGTGTTACCCCATCCAAGGTCAAAGATGGAATATTGTCAAATCTGGATGGTTCAAACACCTTTGTAGGATTGAATTGGAGATGGTTCCTCTCCAATCAAACCAGCATAGCCTGCAGGCACTGGATTTAGTCCTGAATTTGGTAGAATATAATGTTATAGTTGTGCAGGTTATCTTATCGCAAATTAGATACCAAAAGTGGGAGTGCGCTGTTTTAAAAATATAATGGTATACTTTGCATTATCAGAAACAGTAATTTTTTTTATATAAAAAATGAAGATGTTCGTGATGAGAACTTCTTCAAAACTATTCGTAATTTTATTGAGCAGAGCTAAATAAAACAGGAGATTTTATTTTTCTCTTTCTATATTGCTCAATGCCTCCAGATTTCACAAGAACACACTGTATTCAACATCTGTTGGACTGACAGAAACATTCCACTATGGTTTGAAAAGTCTGGGCTTGCATTCACCCATGTATGTTGCTCCCCTCCAATTGCACACAGAAAGGAACCGAACACATTTTCGTTTTTTCCCCTGTGAATTGCTCCCCCATAGATGAGAATTTATTAAAAAAATAATTTGTTTTCAAATTTGGAATCTTTATTTTAATGTCTGGCGTTAAATTTCAGCCTGAAGTAGGAATATTGGTGGTAAAAGCAACTGTCTTGATCGTTTTCTGTAAAGCCCTAAAACCTGTGTGATTGCCTGTTCCTGCCTGGCCTCAGATGGCTAATAAATGCGATGTTTCAGGCTCACCCACCCCCAGCGGTGTTCAGAGCCTCTCCAAGTTTTTTTTGGGGGGGGTAGGGTTGGGGGGGGAGTGCATGCTGAGGGAAAGAATGGAAAAGCACATTAACATCCTATCTAGGCATTACATCCTGCCCTGGGTTGCTATAGTGATTGTCTGAAAAAGATAACAGAGCTGAAGTTACTCCTCCCAATTCTTCTGAGAGTGCACAGTGTTCTTAGGGAATGGATATTTAAATGCATGCAGTAACAGCAAGTGAGTACTATTTTAAAAAATGTAAACAAACAAACACACAAGGCTGTTATTTTGATGAATATAATCTGGCCCCTGTCATGTTTAAACTTCCTGAAATGGCACAGGCTGAAAAATCAATGGAGTTAATGATAATGTGCAGGATTAGGGACAAATGCGAGACTGGCTGGGCCAGGCCGGCAGAGCCATTACAGTGGAACAACATATGAAAAGGGTTTGAACAACATATTTCAGTTTTCATTAGTGTTTGAGTTGTGGTCTTTCTGTGAATTGAGCCTCATAGAGATGGAACTATTATATCTTTAGAAAACTCTGAATGATAATGAGTGGTCCACTAATGGCTTGTATTATAACCCATCCAAGAGGCAAGCATATGCATGCATTTGATAGGGCTAATTTAGGTTCTCGAGGTAGCGCTGATATAATGGATACTGCTGTGCTTTGGAAATCAAAGGTTTAATTTTCGTGAGGCAGTTACAGTTATGCAATCTTTTCCAGTGAGAAAAAAAATGAGTATGTTCAAAAAGCTTAGCCTTGGTGTCTGAATACAGGCACTGCTGATAAAGAGAAGCAGAAATTACAGCCAAACCTACATTGCCCTGAGCCTGAAGGTTAGACATTAATGGAGTAACTGAGTGGGGTTTTTTTTCCTGCCCATCGTCAAAGTGGATGAAACTTGTCATGTCCAACAAAAATCAAAGGTACATTTTTATAGATTTTATAGATTTGACTGAACTTTAGCCTGGGTGATGTATTTTCATACTGAGGAGAACACATCTTCTTGTGTTATTTATTTATTAATATCTAGTGACTAAAATACATGAAAGAGATTACCTTTTCCTAAATCAGACTTTTGTCTAACTAACTTGATGGTCACCTGAGTTTTAGAGAGAAGTTTTTGCAACCTTACGTGAAGATTCAAGGAGTTAAATTGACATCTTTGGCATGCAGCAGAGATGCTTTACTAATGAATTATAGCTATTTATTTATTTTTCCTTTTCCTTTATTTATATTTTATCAGTTCGTATGGAGAAAAAAGCACTTATATAAAAACAGTAAGTGCTTTTTTGCCCATATAAATTGAGAAAATGTATCTTGCATTTAAAATGGGGTATCGTATGCATACCAGCAGCTGCTAGGCCACTCGGTGGGAGCTAAAAAATGGAATCCTTCACAACCATTCTTACTCCCTCAAGACTTTCAGCATTGTGTATCATGATAGGTTGCAGAACTCTGATTCAAAATATTATGGGTGTATAACGATTCTCTTGAGTATTTTGCTTTGCTTTTTTTTTTTTGTAGAAAAGTCAGATCAAAAATTGATGCAATTATATCGTCACATATGGAATACATACAGTACCTGTAGGTAAATGCTTAGAATCCCGTCAATATGATATTAATTTTTCATTCAAACTAGTTTATTCTGAGAGTTTTCATGGTGGTATTTTCTCCAATTTATTTATGCACACCAAATATGAGTTTGTAAAAACATTTTTGTACCATTACAACTGCTTATAATAATTTCTATGGAACTATTAGAGTATGAAGTAGTTTTAAAGTATAAAGAATTGTATATTGTGCATTTTATCCATGTCTTAAAATCTGCCTAAACAAATTTTATGAACAATGATTAGTTATGGCTAGAATATATTTTAGTTTTCAGTGGAAGATGTAAAGTACATGCAAGTAGTACATTTTTATTTTGAGTACTCCTCTGAAGACAATTATTGAAATCTTTTTATACTGTGCTCTTTGATCTCCAGCTAAAACACAGATAGACAAAGACAGCTTGAAGGAGAAAATGATAGATAGATAGATGGATGGATGGATGGATGGATAGATAGATGATAGATAGATAGATAGATAGATAGATAGATAGATAGATAGATAGATAGATAGATAGATAGATAGATAGATAGATAGATAGATAGATGATAGATAGATAGATGATAGATAGATAGATAGATGATAGATAGATAGATAGATAGATAGATAGATAGATTAGATAGATTAGATAGATAGATAGATAGATAGATAGATAGATAGATAGATAGATTAGATAGATTAGATGATTAGATAGATAGATAGATAGATAGATAGATGATAGATAGATAGATAGATAGATAGATAGATAGATAGATAAGATAGATAGATAGATAGATAGATAGATAGATAGATAGATAGATAGATAGATAGATAGATAGATAGATAGATAGATAGATAGATAGATAGATAGATAGATAGATAGATAGATAGATAGATAGATAGATAGATAGATAGAGGCTTAGTGGTTAACCAGTTAGTATAGCCACTTAGTCGGCAGCTCGGGTTTGAGACCCAAGCACCACGCAATGGGGTGAGCTCCTGTTACTCGCCCAGCTCCTGACAACCAAGCAGTTTAAAAGCATGCAAATGCAAGTAGCTAAATAGGTACCACTTTGGTGGGAAGGTAACAGTGCTCTGTGCATCATATTCACATGACCACAGAAATGTCTTCGAGAAGCACTGGCTCAATGGCTTTGAAACGGCAATGACTAACACAATAAAATCTGCAGGGATTCCTTTACCTTACCTCTTTCTTTTCTTTCTTTTCTTTCTTTTCTTTCTTTCTTTCTTTCTTTCTTTCTTTCTTTCTTTCTTTCTTTCTTTCTTTCTTTCTTTCTTTCTTTCTTTCTTTCTTTCTTTTTCGTGACTTTCCTCTTTAAAGAGGATCACATGGATTATTTCTCTGAAAACATTCTTACTGGAAGTAATAATCCTTTGCGTATAATCAAATATCATGCAACCATACTTTTTCAAACATTTAAGAGAAACATAGTACAGTAGGCAAAATGATGATGCTTCTTTTTCCACTATAATTTTCCCCTGTCAATTCCTGAAAAGCATTTTCCAAAAGGTAAAGAAGAGGAAATCCAACAAGCAGCCTCTCAATATGCATGCAGGTGATTGCCTGTGGAAGAGAAGATTGAAATGACAATACCTTGTCAATTTCAATCCTATATGCTACTCCTGAATGATTGAGAGGGAGATGCAAAAGGTTTGTCCTTAATTTCACTTAGAGGACCTGTTAGATCTGTGAAAAATCAGAAACCAGGAAAGGATGAAGCATATGTTGAGGAACAAATTAGAGGCTGTTGAATGAGGTCCAGGAATGAGGTCCAGCCCAGCATTGGCACAAAACATTTACATGAAAATGCCTTGACAATTCCATTCACAAAAAAACAAAACCAAATCAAAAATACCTGAATCTTGGATATTATGATTCCTTCCAAATATGATGCTGGCTGCACCTTTATTTCTGAATCAAATTATTGGTAGCCTTTTCAATTTCCCTTCCTATCACTCTTAGTTCTCCAGCATGAAGAATGGAGAATCCACCGATGGGTTGAATCTGACCTCCTGCCCATTTAGACCAAGTCAGTCAAAGCTGACACGCCTGTCCTGGCTCAGGCCACGCCCCCAGTTTCGATTTGGTCTCAGCCCGGATGGACGTGACTACTTTGGCTCCCAGTCTTTGAGGAAAGCAGGTTTAGTTAGCAATTTCCATTGGTGGATTTTCCTTTCTTCTGTTTTCCCCCGATCAGTGTTGGGACCAGCACTGTTCCAGATTGTGATTTTCCTCACAATCAACTTAATTTCTCTAGTATATCTGTGTGGGTGTGTGAGTTTCCCTCATAGCCGATCATCGCGGCCGCCATTTTGGGCGCCGCGTGGCGATTCCCCCCCTAATTATTATTATTATTGCTGGGGGTGTTTTTCACTCTTTAAGGGGGTCTCTGTCCATAGAAGGAGAGTGCCCTTGGGCTTTCAGGCTGATCTGTGCCTGAAATTCATTGCCGATTGTCGCGGCCGCCATTTTGGGCGCCGGACGAAAATCGGCTTGTTCCTTTACATTGTTTTTCTGGTTTGCTTTAACTGTTGGTTGCTCTCAGAAGTGTGGAGGAGAGTGAAATTGCTTCCCCACCAGGTTCTGTTGAGTCCTGAAACTTGTTTACCGACAGTCCCGGCCGCCATTTTGGCAACCTTACCAAGATCGGGTCCCCTTTCTTTTTCCATTCAGGATTTTATTAGTTGCCTTCTCCTTACTGGGTATTGCTGTGAACAGGGTAACTAATTGCTGTGATCAAGCTGCCTGAGTTTTCACAAGGCCGTGCGCAGGTTGTTCTAGTAAAAGGAGAAAGGCTACCCCCGATCACGAGGCAGTCTGGAAAGCCCCAGATTTCCTCACTGTTTTCGCGGCCGCCATTTTGGAGGCCTCGCGATTCAACCGCATTTATCATTGCATTGGAGCTGCAGCAGTTTGTGATCCAGTTTAACAAATCACTCATAGGTGGGGGACTTACCAGATAAGGATTTATCTGCTCTGAATTATTGGCGGCTGCCAATTTGGATGCAGCAAACAATCAGCCACTGAACTCCGGAGGGAGCAGTCAAGGAATTTCAGGACACTGTTCTGTTCATATAGTTTTCACAAACGCTCATCTGTGACATTGGCTTTGCCACCTCAAATTAACTGCTGCTGGCCACCAGGGCTCTGCCTGGCCTCAAATTGCAGCTCAAATACAGTGGTGCCCTGTATTTTTCATTTCGTTTATTGGCCTTCCTCAGGCCTAACTGGGCTATACCTAGGCTACTGCCTTTTCTAGCATACCAATTGGGCCTTGCCAGTTTCAGCCTGTTGCCATAGTCTGCATCTAGTGACACGCCCTCAAAATACCCTGTGTCACTAAGTGAGACACGTGTGATCCCGTCACTAAATGCGATCTTGACCTTGCAGGGAGGTCTCTCGCACCTGTTCAGCATCTTTAGTGATGAGCGACGACTGTCGCTAAGTGTGACTCCGAGCTTGCCAGTGGGCCGGACCATCACAGATCCACGTGCAGGCCAGTCCCACCTCGGTGGTTAACAGCCGCATCTCTTGCAGACCGAGACGCTTCAGCACCCCACTGAAAACTCTCGCGTTACAATGGCAGATAACACTGCGCCACAGGCTTCCACCTCTGGTGGACAAACTAAGCATAAGTCCTCTAGTCAGGAGGCAGCTGCAAAAATTAAGGCCAAGACTAAGGCCGGTCTAGACAAACGGGCCTCCAAAGCGGCAGACAAACAGGCCAGCCGCCGACATCGTGCCTTGGAGAGACAGTGCTCCTGTGCACAGAAACTGGCTGTGGAGGAGAGGATCATCCCTCCGACTACCACAATGGCGGCACTGCCATGCGGCCCAGGCCCCGAGCCCACCCCGATGGCATGGTCCCCAGAGCGGGACCCAGACCAGGGGTTCTCAACTGGCCATGATCAGGAGCACCTCTCCCTTTTTGAAGAGGCACCAGGGACCCAGCAATTGCAAATACCTGAGGCCACATTTACCCCAACTGCAACAGGGCTCAGGTCTCCTGAGGGACCGCCTCTTGAGAGTCAGTTACAGGCTCCAACAGCCACATTTACTCCCACTGCAGCGGGTCTTCACACTCTAGAAAAGCCAGCATTCTCAGCTCATCTACAAGCCATGGTCTCGCAAGCCGTTGCCCAAGCTATGACGTCCACGGCGCGTCCACAGATGGCCTTCGCTCCTAAGTCCTCTTTACCATCGCCAGACTTTGCCAGACCTAGTGCTTCACACTATACCACAGAACAGGGAGAGGGCTCTGTTTCCCCCTCTCACTCACTTGGCAGCAAGGCCTCAGAATACCCAGAGTTTGGACGCATGGAGGGAGAGTGGTCGGAGGATGAGGAGCCTACTCAAGAACCTCCTCCCCTGGTAGGTCTATTTAACTCCGCTTTATTCCCGTCCTTGCTCCGTAAGGCCTGTGCGACCGGCAAATTTGATCCAGAGCAACCTCAGGTTCCTGAACAGGTTCCAGATCGGGTCACTAGCCCACTGTTCTCTGAACCGGTCATTACACATAAGCAGATTCCTTGCCCTCCCATGTTCTTAAAAAATATTCAGGGTCAATGGGAATCTTCAGGATCATTTCCCCCCGTAGGGGGAACTGACCGTAAGCTGATGGATATGGTGCAGGTTCTGAATGGGGCGCTGGAGATCCCTGAGGTGGACGAATCCTTAACCCCCCTGTTTTCAGACACTAAGGTTCCTGGCAACATGGCAGAGGTTCTGAAGGCCGAGGATAAAAAGTCGGAGGCTTCGCTCCGCAGGGCTTATCAGGCCTCGGCATGGGCAATACGAGCGTCCACCTCAACTTCCTTCTTCGCACGGATCTCGCTCTTTGGCTCCGTCAACTCCAGGCCAGAATTCCCCCTGAGGAGGTAAGAGTCCATCAGGACTTAACTAAGTTGCTGGCGGCCTCCGAGTATATGGCCGATGTGTCTCTGCCCGCTGCCCGCTTCTCAGCCCGTGCTATATCCTCCAACATCGCTGCACGGAGGCTATTAAGAATTGGAGGGCTGACACAAAGCACAAATGGCGGGTGGCAGCGGCACCGTACCGTAGCGGCCGTCTCTTTGGTGAAGCCCTGACTCCCTATCTAGTGGAAAACAGGGAGAAACGGAGGGTGATTTCTCACCTCTCTAGGAGGTCGGCCCGACGGTTCATCCCATATTCCCGCCGACAGCCCTTTCGCTCCGCTGTGGAGTCCTCCTCAAGCCAGTCCTCCCGGCCCTTTCCTGCGGGACCGGACCGTACATTTGACCGGCCCGGATATAGAGACGGATCCAGGCGTCAGGTTCGGGGCAAGCGGTACTTTTGTGGCAGGGGCGGCCGTCCCTTCCGTAAATCAAAGTGACTCAGGGAGGGCCTTTCCCATAGGTGGCAGGCTAACTTGCTTTTTCCACCAATGGGAGACCACGACCACGGACTCTTGGGTGTTAAGCACCATCAGAGACGGATTGTCTCTGGAGTTCGTGACCTCCCCCCCCGACATTTTCTGTCATGTCCCCCTCCCAGGAACCCAGTAAAATAGGGCCTTATGACGGAGGCCATTCAGCACCTATTAAAAATAAAAGCCATAGAGAGGGTGCCAGAGGATCAGTCAGGAAAGGGTTTTTACTCAATCCTGTTTGTGGTTCCAAAACCCTCAGGGGGATGGAGGGCGATATTCGACCTCAAAGGCCTGAACTCCCATCTCTCATACCGGAAGTTCAAAATGCAGACGCTCCAGTCTATCTTGGCCAGCGTCAGGCGAGGAGACCTCATGACGTCAATAGACCTGACGGAGGCGTATCTTCAGGCAATTTCTCCGTTTTTGCTACGGCAACAGCCATTACCAATACAGAGCACTACCGTTCGGCCTATCATCGGCCCCCAGGATTTTCACCAAGATCCTAGCAGTACTCGCCGCACATCTACGGTTGGTGCCGATGAGCCTACAATGCTCCCTGGATGACATTCTCATTCAGTCATCCTCGGTCCGGTCAGCCCAGGCGGACTTGGCTCTCACCATAAAGACACTGCAGGACCACGGGTTCTCGGTCAATTTTCAAAAGAGCCAGATGATGCAACCCGCATTCTACACTTGGGCGCGGTCATAGACTCAGGCCTCTGCCAGGTCTACCTGTCTCGGGAACATCAGGACAGCATTCGTGCCATGGTCCTCAAGGTCTGCAGGGAGCGTGTAGTGGCACTTGCTATCCTTTCCCAGTTGCTGGGAAAGATGATATCATGCATAGCAATAGTGCCCTGGGCCAGACTACACTCCAGAAACCTTCAATGGTTCCTGCTCCCATTCCAACGACTGGGCACAAGCTCTTCCAACCAAAGGGTACGGGTGCCATTACCCTAGGATCCGTTCTGTGGTGGACCTCCCCAGCGTTGGCCAGAGGATCACTGTTCAAGGATCCAGAGAGGCTAACTCTGACTACAGACGCCAGTCTGTTTGGCTGGGGAGCGCATTACCAGTCCCAGTTGGCTCAGGGCCGGTGGTCCCGGTCAGATCTGAAGCACAATATCAACTGGCTGGAACTCAGAGCTATTCATCAGGCCCTACGCCATTTCCGCAAAGAGATTGCAAGGCAACACGTGCTGGTCCTCACGGACAACGTGGCGGCAAAAGCCCATGTAAGCCGTCAAGGCGGTACCCGATCCCGGTCCCTTATGGCGGAGGCTCAACTATTGGGATCATGGGCAGAGAACAATCTCCTCTCCCTGAAAGCCGAACACACCTCGGGAGAGGCAAACCGGCAGGCGGACTATCTCAGCTGGACCACAGTAGACCACTCAGAGTGGGGCCTACATCCAGGCCTATTTGAGGAAATATCCTGGAGGTTCGGGCGACCGATCCTGGATCTGTTCGCCTCACCGGCAAACTCACAGCTCCCGAGGTTCTTCTCCCGGTTCCCGTCTCTGGGAGCGGAGCGGTCAGACGCCCTTCGCAGCACATGGCCCCAGGACCTACTGTATGCCTTCCCGCCTCTCCCTCTGATTCCGGCAGCCATCAGGAAGCTGCTGCAAGAACGGGCAGAGGTCTTATTCACCATACTGGCACCATACTGGCCGAGAAGGCTGTGGTTTGCTGACCTCGTGAGCCTGTCAGTGGTCCCGCCGTGGAGGATTCCGCCGGATCAGATCAGGCTCATACAGGGAGTCATTCAGCACCCAGAGCCTCAGTGGCTTCAGTTAGCCGTTTGGCACTTGAACTCCGCCTCTTGATTCAAGACTCTTACTCATCTGAGGTGATCTCTATGATACAAGCCTGTAGGCGACCGGCAACCAATCGCATCTACGACTCTACATGGCGGAGTTTCTGCAGTTGGTGCGAAACACGTCAATTGTCTCTATCAGCAGTAACTATCCCTCGGATCCTAGACTATCTGTTGGAGGGTGTTAACAGGGGCCTACTGCCCAACACTATATGCAGACAAGTTGCGGCCTTGTACACAGTGTTCTCCTGTGATAATGCAGAGCCGCTGGCCCAACACCCCATGATCCGTTCATTCATTAAAGGGGTCGTCAACAGTCGTCCGCCTGTTGTGCATAGATACCCAACTTGGAAGTTACCACAGGTATTACGGGCCCTCACAGGGTCACCTTTTGAGCCTCTTCGGACCTGCAGTCTCAGGTCCTTATCTCTCAAGGTTGCCTTTTTGGTCGCAGTTACTTCGGCCAGGCGTATCTCAGAGCTGGCAGCTCTTTCAGTCAGAGAGGACCTGTGTGTTTTTCATACGGATAGGGTGGTCTTACGTTTAGACCCCTCCTTCATTCCCAAGGTCAATACTGCTTTCCATAGGGCGCAGGAGGTTGTGTTGCCTGATTTTTGTCCCAACCCGTCCCATGATCTGGAACGGCGATGGCACACCTTGGATGTCCACAGGTCACTGCGGTATTATGTCAGGCGGACTGCGCCTTTCCGCAAATCTGAAGCCCTTTTTATCTCGTTCCATCCGGCCTCTAAGGGTCAGAAGGTTTCTTCTTCCACTATTGGCAGGTGGATCAGGGCGTGCATTGCGGAAGCGTATCAAGCGTGTTCATTGCCGGCTCCGCGGCATGTCACGGTGCATTCCACTCGAAGTGCTGCTACTTCTGCGGCATGGGCTACACAGGCCTCCATAATTGACATCTGTAGGGCGGCGACTTGGTCTTCGCCTTCCCCCTTTGTGCGCTATTATAAGATTGATAGGTTTGCCTCGGCGGAGGCCTCTTTTGGTCGTAGGGTACTGCAGCAAGTGGTGCCGGCGACAGGGACACTGGCCCAAGCTGCTTCCCTCCCAGAGGGACAGTAGGGCTTTGGTATGTCCCATCGGTGGATTCTCCATTCTTCATGCTGGAGAAGGGGCGTTGTCTTACCTGAACGCCTTTTCTCAGCATGATGAATGGAGAATCCACACCCATCCCTTTTGCGCAGTTGGGCGCAGTGTTAGGGATCTGGGAGCCAACACGTCGTGCAGTCATCGCATCGTCCTCATCGAAACCTCCACACTTCTGAGAGCAACCAACAGTTAAAGCAAACCAGAAAAACAATGTAAAGGAAACAAGCCGATTTTCGTCCGGCGCCCAAAATGGCGGCTGCGACAATCGGCAATGAATTTCAGGCACAGATCAGCCTGAAAGCCCAAGGGCACTCTCCTTCTATGGACAGAGACCCCTTTAAAGGGTGAAAAACACCCCCAGCAATAATAATAATAATTAGAGGGGGGGAATCGCCACGCGGCGCCCAAAATGGTAGCCGCGATGATCGGCTATGAGGGAAACTCACACACCCACACAGATATACTAGAGAAATTAAGTTGCTTGTGAGGAAAATCACAATCTGGAACAGTGCTGGTCCCAACACTGATCGGGGGAAAACAGAAGAAAGGAAAATCCACCAATGGAAATTGCTAACTAAACCTGCTTTCCTCAAAGACTGGGAGCCAAAGTAGTCACGTCCATCCGGGCTGAGACCAAATCGAAACTGGGGGCGTGGCCTGAGCCAGGACAGGCGTGGCAGCTTTGACTGACTTGGTCTAAATGGGCAGGAGGTCAGATTCAACCCATCGGTGGATTCTCCATTCATCATGCTGAGAAAAGGCGTTCAGGTAAGACAACGCCCCTTCTCTCTACCCAATAAAGGGTTTAGGTCTTTTGAGAAGATTATGTTCAGTGCAGTGCTGTCTGTCGTCAAGTGTTTTATAAGTAGAATAACCAAAATTTAGATTTTTCCTTCTCTGAGGTTTGAACATTTATAGGAGATATTTAATCATACCCATTTTTAATCCCTTTGCTTTGCTGCTGATTGCCTTGATAGCAATGTCTTCTACTACAGCTGATGCAATAATCGCTGCCCCCTCCATGCACACTTTGGAGAAAGAATGGAGGACAGAAAGATCGTTATGACTTCCTGAAGTGCTTAAGGTGTATAACCATAGAGCAGGAGCCTTGCCAGGGAAAATCAGTAGTATAGATAGGAGCCAAGAAGTGGAGTCATCCTGGTCAGAGCACTTTTCCTTTCTGTCGGTTCTCTTTAAATGATATATTCACTGATATTTTTTGAGTGCCTTCTGTTGTATTACACAGGCTTGCTGTGTTATGCATATCCCTAGTAATAATGCTTCCTTCAATCCATTGCTATTCGGAAGCTGAATATGTTCCAAGCTGGCAAGAAATCTCTGGTCCATGTTAGCAGGTTTCATCAGATGGTTATATGCTGTTTTGAGTTGGATAATAGTGGAATAAGTATACATGGGCTGATGAGGTACACTATTCCACTTACTTTTGCCAGAATGCACACACATATGGCATCCTGTGGCTATTTGGCCACATGGTTTGGATAAAGAAAAGTGAGACAGAGAGTTATTTGGAAGATTAATAAGATGGCAGCTTTCTTTTTTCTGCCCTATGTGCATTCACCCTTTACTGGTGAATGCAATTTAATGGCAAATCATGAACTTCTGAATTTGATCCAGAAAAAGACACAGCTAAACAATGAAGAAGAAGCAGAATTTTCCTAGAAATGTGCAGTTATATATTGCACAAGGTCCTGGACATCTTGTAAACATACAGCATGTTTGCTGTCAATCTGGACACTTGGGTCCCTTCAAAAGAAGATTCTGAATTAAGCAGTCTTGGATTTCTGAAATTAAAAATGCACTCATTGTTCCAGGAAGCAGTAATGATAGGGGCACTCACGTGTTTCTACTTGCAGCTGCTACTAATTTTTTTTTTTTTTTTGCAAAGTATGGACAAATTTGAGAATGTTGGTTCAGTAATGTTCCATGCTTGACTAGTGGAAAATATGACAGTGAGCAGTTAAGAACAAGTGAGCTCTTTTATTTCTGCAGGGAGATGGCATAGACAGGAAATTGTCAACGGCAACCTGTGAGCAGCTGTATGATGACTGTATGTAGGAGGAAAGAGTTCAAAGCTTTCCTGTCCTCATATTTTTGACAGCTATAACGTCTTTATTTTAAGATTGGCTGTAACATGGTATTATATAGAAACAGTGAACTACAACATGATGTAAGTCTAGGCTTGTAGACTGGCTGAGACAGAATGCTAGAATGCATGACATTCTTAATATTATATCCTTTGACAATCAGTATTTAAGCTAAACTAGAACCAGAGTCCTCCAGATTGAAGTCCATCCTCCTCTGTAGAATTTAATCAGATGAGTTTGGGCTAAGTTATTGTCAACCTGGTCTGCCTCACAGAGATACTGTTGTGGTACATAGGTTGGAGAGAGTGCTGTGCATGTCATTTTGAGCACCTGAAGGAAAGGTGAGATATAAGTTTAGCAATAATAAATTTAAATTTAGATTAAAATTGTAAGGTTTGTCAGCAACCACCATCACTTGATTACAGGTTTTTTTTGGCAATATATCTTCCTCTATTAAATTAATTTATGGTTGATAAATTCTGACAGTACGCTCCACCATCACGTTAATACACTGAAAAAGGACAATGCGTTTTATTATTTCATACCATTTTTCATATGGTTGCTTCATATGTCAGGCAGAATGTATCTATACCACTGACTCTGCAAAATTGGAAATATCCTTGTTTCATCACATTTTAAATTTTACTCCTGTTTCTGTTCTCATAATTACACTTTAGTTGCACAGGTGTCTTTACCAGATCCTAGAATTCTGCACCAGATCCTATAGTTTGGGAATTAATGCTAACCAAATCAATGTATTTCTGGCTCTACTGCCATATATTTGAAAGTTAATAAACTTAGTGGTTTTATTTTTACTTTTCTAAATCCTTTCCTAAATACATTTTAAATGGGGGGGATTTGCCTTTCTCAACCTCCCGGCTTTCCCCTGATTTACACAGAGCTGCCTTTTCTCATCTCCCCATAGTGCTGCAGCTTAGAATTTATTTGGGGGAACCGCAATTGCTTGGCAAGGAAAAAAAAAAAAGCAGGGTGCATTTTAGCCATATCATCCCTTAACAACCTGTGGTCCACTATATATTGTCAGTTTCACCCTTCCTTATTTCATTTAGGCAACTTGGGCCTAGGAAACAGTGCAGGGATTGTCCCAAAGCTTAAATCTGTATCATTTGTGTAGCCTCAGCACCCAAAAAGTGTGGTTCAAGCTATTGTGAAAAGCACTTGCTTGTAAAAATGCAACTTACTGTCCTTTCAGATTCATATTTACACTGGCTTTTAAACAGAAGCAGAAGGATTGCAGTTAGGCATGTTTACTTCGCAGCGGCATTGACCCATAGACCAAATCTGTTGTATCACTAAATAACAATTCCAGTACCCAGAGGTGGACAGCTTGAGTTGGCAAAGTCTCATACCTCCCCCCAAAAAAAACCCCTCTTGGATGTGGTCCCCAGACCTCCTATCAAAGCTGTTTGTAAGCTGCCCAGAGTCACCTCTAGGTGAAACAAGTCGAATGAATGAATGAATGAATGAACAAATGAACGAATGAACGCTGTCTCAGGATTTAAGTATCTGATATGATCAATAGGAAAATAACCCAATAAGTGGAAAACGATCTTATGAACTGCATTTAAGTCCAGTGAAAATTAATGTTGGTCTGCTCCCACAACTTTTCACAGAGTACATCAATGAAGAAAGCAATAGTCTCTCTAAAGAGGCAAGAAAATGTGAAGAGGAAGATCACAGAATTTTGCAAACTAGTTTACTTTAGCCCTTGTTTGTCCATTAAGGTGGAATTTCTGTGAGCTGTTCAGTTCTCCTTCTCACAGACTCCCTAACAGATTGACACCTAGCTTAAGAGATAATGCTGAAATGTCCATCTGGTCCTCATCTGCCAGGTCTTTCTTTCCAGATTTCAAGAATCTCTTTACAAATGGCCTGTCTATTCCCTTAGACTGCCAGAAATACTGCTTTAGTGTACTTATGTTGTGTATCCTCCTCATGTTCATAGATCCCTAATGAACAATCAACTTCTGTGTAGGCTTCTGCAAGTGATTACTTTGGTTCAGGTTTTTTTCTTTTTTCTTTTTTTAAATGGGGCATTTCCTCTGCTGGATTGAAAACTGCAAAATCAGTTTAGCTGAAGTTTATGAAGTGTGGTTTTCCAACAATCCATGAAACTTATATATTCAATAGGGAAAGATAGCTAAAAAGATCAGATAGATGAAAAATAGGCAAATGGATATGAAGGCATTTAAATGGAAAGGTGTAATATGTAAGCGTAAGTCAGTTTTTTATAGAGCAATGGAAGAGCTTACGTGCTGAAATGTTTTTATTTAATGGAGGTGTTTATTTATTGCCATTATTATGTGTGACATTCTGAACAGGAATAAAAAGGTCTTTTCTCCAAGGAGTTTACAATCTGAAATTTGGCTGTACATAGAGAACAGGTATGAATAAGAAATAATTTTAGGCAAATTGCAAGCATTTCTATTTTATTCCTAGTAGAGATGCTGATATTTTAATAATCTCTGTATGATTGTTGGAATTCATTTGCAACAAAACTGTATGTTTTGAACTGTATGTTCAAAGACTTTCTAATATTTACTATAGTTTTATGGTGTGGTTTTATGTTTAGCAGTTGCTAAACCCTATGACACTTCCAGGCATTGGAGTGTAATGTTGAAGCACAGAGATGGCAGCCTTAAATTCAGGTTTGAGCATTAGGTCAACTTGTGGAAACATGAGTGCTATTAATGATGAAACTGGAGCTTTGTTAATGCATTGTAATCATTGCTTCAGTCAAGCAATATCTCATATTCCTCCTATTTTAACTTCAGAATTTTAATTAAGCTGATTTTGTTCGATATAACTTTGTTCAGTATAATTCTCTGTTTTCTAATACATGTAGAAGGAAAAATTGGGTGTCCTTGTTTTCAAGGGTAACATGCCTTCACAATGTAAGTACACTTGAGCAGTTTTGTGAATTGCATAGGCAGGGAATAGCCTACGTAATGAATACATGAAGGAACACAGTTGTAATTATACAAGACACCTGATTAGCCCTGCCCTTTCCTCAAACAATGAAGATGTACGTCATCCTTCAGGACAAGCAGTGCTTTTGGCACTGTATTACCCACATTAAAAAAAAACCAAGCAAACATTTCTGTGTAAAAGGGAAAGGAAACATCTAATTGCACTAGCAATGAAGCCTGTAGATCCTAAATGATTGTCAATACATACCATTCATACATTTGTTAAAAGATAGATTGATTATAATATCTAGTGAACCATTGGTTGTTGAAGTTCTTGGATTCAGTTTCTTTTTTTTTTTTTAAATATATTTTATTAAATTTTATATGGGTATGGGAAGGATAGGAATAATATGGGTAAAGGATGGGGTTAGGGAATGGAGTTGGGATAGGGATGGGAATAGGGGTAGGGATAGGAACAGTAGTGGGGTTACCCCCACACAAAAAATCCAACGCTTAAACAAGCAGACTCTCGTCCAGGTACACATATTGAAAAACAATAATTAATACAATACTAAATAATTATAGTCATTAATACTAAAAATAGTCATATAATAAAAGCTTACTAATTAAATGTAATTTAGCTCTAGTGTAATGCTAACCATTGATAAAAAATTTCCTTGGATTCAGTTTCTGTCACTTGCATTTAAAAGGATTATTTAGCAGTTGGTAGGAAAACCTTTCTGAGATCTCGGAAATACTTAGTAGTTGGAAAACACTGGATTAATCAATTTTTACAATGTGTTGTCACTGGTAGGTTTTGAGTTAACGTTGGGTATAATCTGATGATTTTGATGGTTAGGATTTCATAGAAGTTTGGGAAATAGAAAACTGCTGTTTTTGGTGAATCATAAGATGATACAACTCAGAAGGAGGGAAACATCACAATTTCCTTTTGTCTGAATTTGGTAAGAATTTATCAGTTTCTCTTCAGATCTTACTACTGAAGTGAAAGACACATGCACAAATAATGCATGTATAATGTGGCACATTAGGACAAAGAAGTAAAAAAAAATCTATTAAAAAATATGGTAACCCAGACAATTTGCCCTAAGAAGATAATTTTCACAGAAGTGGTGTTTGAGGCCAAATGTCACAGAAATGAATACATATAAGTAGATAGCTCAAATGTCTACAGCAGGCTGAGTTGAACTTGGGCCAGTAAAACAAAAATGAGAGCAGATTCGCTAGTTTCTTTTTCCAGTCCTGCCATGAGAGGAAGAAAAAAAGGGTGAAAGAAAAAAGGGTCATCCTTTCCTGAGACAAGCATGTTCAATATTAAGATTCAGATGTTCTTTCTATGTTCTCATTGATACTGTAAGTGATTGTGGTGCATAAAATGGTAGCTGCAAGAATTGCAGGTACTCATATTGTATAGACTGATAGCAAAATGGGGGTGGATGGGTGCTGAATACATTCAAAGACAAGCTAAAAATATTCTCCAATGCATGACCCAGTCTCCTTCAAAAATGTTGAATAGGCATCAGTAAAATGAGTAAAAGACCATTCTATAATCATTTTATGTATTTTATGTACCTAATGCAGAATAAGTAGTGTATTTACATGTCTAGTTTGCAGGATGCAAAGTTGTATGTCAGCAAGAAAGCAAAATTTGATAACATCACTATTTTTTTTTACTTCCTTGCATTATATTACATATTGTGCATTATGTCAGCTAATTAACAATTTGCAGAACTTCAGCCCCCCTCCCTACAATTCATAACTTCTGCAAGAAAAGCTTAGTTTCTTATAAAATGTTTAGTAGCTCTGCCATGCTTGCCTGGCAAATATATTTATAGGCAAATATATTTAATGAAGAGAATTCTTTCAGCAGATGTATGTTCATCACCTTCTCATAGGCTTCATAAACTCAGAGAAATTGAAAAAAAGCTACTTCAGATGGGTAATGGGAAGAGCAACAACTGTGTTGAGGGAAGGGAATTAAATCAGAAGTAAGCTATGATCACCCTCTGTAAAATTAGTTGACTTGTAGATTGTGATAAAGTGACAAAAGTCTGCATGAAAGTACATGAGGAAAGGAGAGGCATGAAAGCAGCAGACATTAAGAAGGGATTAGAGAGTGTCAGGAAAAAGCAATAAAAGGGTGGCCCAATTACCCTGCTATGACTAACCCCAAAGAAAATAAATCAGGAAGATCGTTGAAATCTCTGAAGACGTTCTCTCAAAAGGAAACTAGCTGGGAGCTCCACCTGTTTCAGACAAGAAAGAAAAACCTGACAGGGACAGAAGATGCTATGTGCAGTTGGTAAGAAGAGGCATACCAAGAGGGCCACTTTGGGGGGGGGGGGGAATATAAGCATCATTTTTGTGTGGCTGACATTTTTCAGAAGGAAAACAAATCCACTTCTGTTAAGGACCAGATGTTTAAATTTAAAATAAAATGATTCTGGATTTACATGGGTGTGTATGCATCACAGTATGAGATATGAGTATCTTTTGTAATTTTTTCCATTAGTGTTGTTGTAAAGGTTGAGCATGTTGCCATAAGTAGTCACTCATAGATTGAGTTGAATGCCATTTCCTATATTGAGTGGAAATGTATTAGTCTATTCTTTTTCCTGCTTTGGCTCACCTTACTACATTTTTATATGTTATATCTTACTTGGAAATCTAAAAAGCTGTGTGGTAAAATGGTATTCACAGAAAAGATCTTTTCCTTCTTCTGAATAGGCCCAGACTAAACTAGTTTCCAAAATGGAAATCAGTCAAAATTATTCTGATCACTCAAATGGAATAAACATTACTCAACACTTCTGTCTCCTGATAGCAGATTTAATCTTGATAATACTTTATAGTATTTATTTCCTGTGTATAAAAATGTTTGTCTCAGTTCAGGCAGTTGGATTTCTCAGGGTAGAAATGAGTATTTGAGGTGGTTCAATATATTTTTTTTCTATTCATTTTTCTATTCATTAGCTTCTTTGGCTTATTTCATATCACATTTTTACCTGAAGTGTTAAACCAGGGGTGTCGAACTGGCGGCCTGCGGGGAAGATGTGTCACGTGCAGGCCACGCCCACCCCGGCTCCGCAAAGGCAAAAAACATCGTGATAGGTCACGATACGTCACGATATGTCACGATACACAATCGAGTTTGACACCCGTGTGTTAAACTTTATAAATTGTTTATAAATTGTTCAGTGACATTCAAGAATAACATTCCTAGTTATATTTCTATAAACTTTCCAGATTTTAATTTAAAAGAATGATTGAGCAGTGAAAAGTAACAAGTGCAGGTTCTTTTGCTGGCTTTGAACAATATAAGATACACAGAGTGATATCTACTGAGATAAAGATCACGGTTGAAATATTGTTGTGTATCAAATGGAGCATAGCCAATAATATATTTAAAAGCAGGAGGCTGGTTTGTCTTTAGGTGAATTTAAAACGAGAAAGAAAATAAAAAAATCCTCAAGTGTTAGACTTGCTAAATATATGCGGAGAATCATATGTAGTAGGTAGTCCTGCTATATTTAGATTTATGCTTGCCTTTGTCTTTACTGACTCCTCCACTGTACCTTTAATTCCCAGTGAACTGCTGCTTCCTGGGTTAGAAGGAAACATGTGATTAAAAGAGGATTGAATCTTGTCAGATGTAATTTATCAGTGTGTTGATAATGGCTGATTTCTGAGCAGGAAGAAAAAGCTTAATATAACAAGCAAGTGTGATTAAAAAGGCAACTACTCTTCTTAACAGTTTGCTCTTTGCAACCATTGAACCTTATCTGATCATTCATGCTCATCTGGATGCTGACGCCATAAAGAGTTCATTTGCATGATCTATTTTTATAACTATTGTCTGTCTGTTGGGAAAACAAGCAAGAGGGTTGGCTTGTAGTGATTTTATTTTCAGACTGAACAGGGTATCCTAAAACGTGGAAAGGAAAATTAATATATCTCTATTTTCTCAAATATTTGAGTTAAGAAGCAGGCGAGTGATAGCCGAGTGCAAGAGTTGTTGCATAGATTATACTATATGTGAATGAGTAATATAACAGGTGTGATCAGGTCTGTAGGGAGCTTGCAAGCTGTTTACTTTGGAAGAATGGTACACAGAAGGGATTGCTCATATCTGAGAATCTGGGTAAGTGGGATTGTGTATGTCAATACGTGCAATATGAAGCACAGCTGACTAACAAACCAATATTTGGGCTTTGAAGCTTGATTGGGAATGGAAGCTGGACATACATGGGAAGCAACATATGGGACATTACAGGGGAAGAGAAATTATCAATCTTGTAGCAGTCTTGATTTCTAAGCTGGTTGCTCTATTCTGGGTGGCAGCTGTTAAGCCTCTTGGCCTCACGATGATGATAATTGGTGCTAGATCTGTCTGTAATAAGACCACACTTCACCTACAATATAATGGCAGATGAAGCAACAGATCTGACATGTATTGCCAAAACCTGAGTAGGTGAAGACAGTGATATCACTCTGCTGGAAACCTGTCCAACAGTTTTTAATGTTAAGGTTGGAGACCTGGGGATGCATCAATTATTAGAAACATCTTATCTATGATCAGGGTACTTTGCTTCTGAGATACCAGAATGTGGGTACATAACATATATGCTGTTAGGACATGGGTCTGCAACCTTGACAACTTTAAGACTTATGGACTTCAGCTCCCAGAATTATGTTGGCTGAGGAATTTTGGGAGCTGAAGTCTGCAAGTCTTAAAGTTGTCAAGGTTGCAGACCCCTGTGTTAGCATATAGAGATAAGCTTGGGATCCAGCCACCTTGCAAGCCAGCAAGATCCCTTCCTCATCTGCTTTCAATATTAATCATAGAGAAACCTTGCCTTCTAGTGTTGGAGGCCTTAGCCCCTATATAGGATCCAGCTCTGGTAAGACTCAGGAATCTAATGGATCTAGATGATTTCAGAGGTTGTTTGGGGAATTTTCCAGTTCTTTGGGATAATTGCTTTAGGGCTTGGTGATATATTGGCAGTGGGAGGCATGATTGTCCCTGAGACATCTCTTTGAAGGAGCTAATCCTGGTTGGCTTCTTGATTTAATGAAGCCTCTAAGAGATGAACAATATCTACACTCTTGCTGGAGAAAGATAAAAATATATTCCAACCAGGCATAGGTAGGTGTCAATCGTTCAGGCCTAGATGATAGCAATAAGGAGAGGAGGGGAAAGTATCTTCATTTCTCTCTTACTGTGTCACCAGGCTGTTATCCAGAACCTAGTTTAGGGTGACTAATTTCCTTTCGGGGAGGAGTTAGCATCATGATCTTCTTTCTGCCCACTGTGAGTAATTTGCACAGCTGATAATTCACTCAGATTCACTTCAGCATTAACTCTTTATAGACTACAAGACTATCTTGTCATGTTATCTGCAACTCCTGACCTGTCAGTTCTGGGGAAGTGGATTGGATCTGTCTAGGTCTGCCACCTGTGGCTTGGACCTCTGCTTGTCCAGGTTCTTGTGAAGAATGTGTATGTGATTATGTGGACTTTGGAGATCGTTGATAATTTTTACAGGAGTGGTGCTGCCAACAGACTGTCACTGAATCTGGTGATCACCTACCTTCAACCTCCCTTTTTGAGGAAAGGTTATTGAGAAGTGGTAGATGGTCAACGACGGTAGTGAAGAGTTTGCCTGAGTCTCTTCTGAATACTATATTTTATTTATTTTATTTTAGAACATTTATATAGCCGCCTACTCACTCACAGCGACCCTAGGCGGCTTACAAACAGTAAAAACACAAAATAAATTTTAAAAATTACAATTAAAAAAGATAAAAAACAATACCCCCCTTTAAATCATACAATTTATGATGTTGTATCCCAGGACTTAAGAAATATTTTAGCGCTGTTTGCTTATATAATGGTTCTTGGCCATTTCTCTCAAGATCATCTCCCTGATTCTCTACCATGACACAGTCCCCCAGGAAAAAAAGATTGAACCCTTTTCAGTCAATGTTTAGGCCTGAACTAGAACAGCATTGGATAACCATGAGGTAATCTTGTTTGGGGGTAGTGTACATTTCCTGGTCCTCCTCCACTTCTTGGCAGCATTGACTATGGTGTTTTCTGAACCACCTCAGGGACTAGGATTAGAGGCATCATTTTGCAGTGGTTCCACTCCTTTCTTAGTGAGCAGTTTCAGTCATACTGGTTGGCCATGGGCGCAGACCTTCAGTGAACCTATCTTGGTGAGTGCTGCAGGAGTCAGCTCTTTCCCCCTTGCTCCTTAACATTCACAGGATATGAAACTTCTGGCCAGAATTATTTGACAGTTTGGGATGTATTATCATTGGTATCCTGATGACACTCAACTTTACATTACCACCCTGGGCTGTTGATATCTTATCTCAGTGCCTGGATGGGAGAGAACAAGCTGAAATTGAACCCAAAAAGGGTGAAGGTACTGTTGGCTCATTGAAATTTTTTTGACACTAATGTTATCTCTGGACAGACAAGAACTACCCTTGAAGGAGTAGATTTCCAATGTGGACAATCTTTTGGATCCATGTTTCTTATCTGAGCAGCTTTATTTAACAACAACAACAACAACAACAACAACAACAACATAATAATAATAATAATAATAATTATTATTATTATTATTATTATTATTATTATTATTATTATTATTATTATTATTATTATTATTATTATTATTATTATTATTATTATTATTATTATTATTATTATTATTATTATTATTATTATTATTATTATTATTATTATTTGTGGCTTTATCTGTTGAAAGAGGACCTGGCTATAGTAACCCATTCCTTCATTGCCACCCAACTAGATTATTACAAGATACTCTGTATCTTGTATCTGATTTTAAAGACTACTTGGAAACTATCATTGGTCCACAAAGTAGTAGCTTGTGTTCTCATTGACACTCAGTTCTGGGAATATGTGAGGGTTTTTTCAAGGGCAGGACCATTTCTTTGGAAAAGCTTTTTGATGCAGATCAGACCATCCTTTTCATTGACGACTTTCAGGAAATGTTAAAAACTGGGCTGTTTCAAATCTGTTAAGTGAACTTTGTAGTTTTTATTTTTTTTATTTTACTGTTATTATTTATTTATTAAATTTATATGCTGCCCATCTTATATTGTCCTATTCTGGTTGGTTTTATGATATATTTTGAAACATTACTTTTTAAAAATATATAATGAAAGCTCTAATGTCTTTATATCACGTTGAGCATCACCAATTACATTGGGATGTAAATGTAATGGATAAATAAATCAGATACATTTACACATTGTAATAAAGGCTATCTTATATTTCCGTAATGTATGAAGCAGCTGTAGGGGTTCAAACTCATCTTAGTTAATAACTACACTTGATCTTAGCCAAAAGGCCGAGAAGCGATAACATTTTTTAATGTTTTCTCTCTCATCCCTCCCCCGCTGATCCCTGTCACCCAAGATTCACAAAGAAGATGCATTTGGGATATGGGAATTACGACACGATGTCCAAAAGTATGTCAATGGTTTTTGTTAAAACTCTATGATGGTTAGTATCTTGTTGGAATATTGGGATCAGAAAGTTAAGGGATTTCACATTCTCTAACTTCAATTTTCAGTTTTGTGGTTTTAAAATCCCATTATGTCATTGAGAGGGACTGGTAAAGATTCATTGTTTCTAATTAATTCTGAATGGATTCTGCATACAGTTTTTTTTTCCTGCATTAAGACAGGAAATAGTGATGCATTTCAATGTGGGTACTCGGTGGAAAAGTGATCAACTGAAGGCAATTTTGTCTCAGTTATCTTCTAACAATGGCAGGGGGTTGGACTAGAAGACCTCCAAGGTCCCTTCCAGCTCTATTCTGATTAAATGGATTTTAATTAAAAACATTTATATGTTATTCATTTTTGTAATGAGTTGCAACCATAAAACATGTCATAGGCCAACTTCGTTTAAAGAAATATGTACAGTGTATGCAGATCAGTAATTCAAAATCTAATAGAAGTTATTATCATTGAGATAGGTTGGTTTATTTCCAGTGAACAGAAGCGGGTTTCAGGAATTACATTCTTGGAAACTTTTATTCCACAGCGATCTGATGTGAATAGCTAGAGTTTTAGTGAACGTGGCAAGATTATTCTTTTCAATATTCTGAAATAACACAATTGTGTGATATAGAACTATGTGGCATGTTGAATTTGAAGAGAAAAATTGCTTAGGAGTAGGAATGGATGCACACATACCAGATGTGTAAACCAAACATGTATTTTCCTGGGATTGTGATGCAACTGCAGAGGGTAACCGTGCCGTGCCAAGAAAAGGTGTGGCTGCTTTAAGGAGCTGCCAAGAGGTGCTACATCAATGTCCCTGTGTGTTCCAGAGCAGCTCTTTCCCTGAATTTGAGGTGCTCCATAGCCATAGTATAGAACAGGGGTCTTCAAACTTGGCCCTTTTATGACTTGTGGATTTCAACTCCCAGAATTCCTCAGCCAGCGTCCCTGGTTGAGGAATTCTGGGAGTTGAAGTCCTCAAGTCATAAAAGGGCCAAGTTTGAAGACCCCTGGTATAGAAGAATCTGCTAGAGACAGTAAAGCAACTTGTTGAAGGTGATTTTGTATAAAATCAGGACCATTTTTTCATTGTGAAATATAAGCTGAGATTCCTAGAGTGTTCCAAGCGTTCACAATTGCTTGTGCACATCATTTATTTATTTGAATCGTAGCCATATCTTCCTAACACCTTTCTAAAAGTACTTTTGAAACTCTCCTCCTCCATTTTATAGACAAGAAATAATAGGCAAACAGTAATGTCTAACTTATTGTGAAGTACTAGAATTTTGTCAAGGGGAAATACAAAATAAAATCAAGAGAGCGACTGGCTGCAATGGGATATAGTTGTCAGTGGTTTCCTTTTTTTACAGTTAGTAAAAGAATTAAAATAGCCAAAAGAATTTATGGTATTGAATAAGACTGGTTTTGAAATAGAATTGTGTACAAATGATAAACATTCAATTATATAAATTTTACTGAAATTTGAAATAGAAGAACAAGTGAAAGAATGTATGATAAAGTGTGATAAAAAGTTTCAGTTATAATATACAGATTGAACAATCGGAAAATATGTGATTGAAAGGATTGAAATTTACATTGTGTTACACTCTTAAAGAGTTTTGCAAAGTAATGTACATTGGTATTTGACATCCAGAGAAATTATCCAGAATTTATAAAGGCACTTCAAATTTATATTGGAAATATGAACAACAAAAAGGGACATTTTAGCATGTTTGGTGGATTCAAATAAATACACCAATTCAGAGGATTTTAAAAATTAATAAACAACTGAGACCAGAAGTCTTCCTATTGGACTGATGGAGGAAGAGTTGTAAAAAACATCATGGAATGTTGTTTTTGTATATGACAACCGCACTAAGATACTTGTATGCACAAAGATGGAAAGATTTAGCAATATCTACAGTGGAGGAATGGTTGGTGAAGAAGATAAAACTTGCTGAGATGGTCATATTAATTTTGATTACCAAAAAGAAAAGGCATTTGATTGCTGCCTGGAAACCCCTTATGGAATTTTTACATAAAACAGAAAAAGATGAACTTAAAATTTATGGTTTTGATGATTAGACAGGATAGATTATAGAAAGAAGAGCATCATGATGTAACTTTATAATTTATTTATGATTCTGCTTATAACTGTTGTAAAGAAGATTGGAATCTACTTTTTTGTATCTTTTTTCTGTTCTATTTCTTTCTTTCTTGCACTTTTCTGATTACTTTCTTTCTCTCTCTCCCGTTTATATTAATTTATTTTAGTTTTTAATCTTTTAAAAAACATTTAATATTATTTTACAGAATTCCATTGAGGGAATAACCTGTCAAGAAATGTGTGAACAAAGTTTATTTTTGGAGTCTTATTTTCCCCTCTTCATGACAATGAAAGAGAAGCTTTAGACCGAACCTGTAGGATATGATGATTTTAAAGTGGAAAACTAGCTACAGGTGCATCTTACTTGGGAATATACACTATTTTGTTGCAATCCCCCAAAGTAATTTATAATAAATCCAATAAAACAAGTATGTGAGTCAAAGAACATGCCCCCTTTGGTTATAATTATGTCTTTAAGCAAAAAGAAGGGTGTTATTATGAATAAGTAGCATCAAATATTGAGTGCTTTTGTTCTTTTGGCTGTATTGACTGCATATTTGCTCTTCACCTATAGAAATGGTTTCTTAGCAAATTTGGCCACCACTAAAGCTATTGTGATAAAACTTGGCCATGCACTTGTAAATAATATACAGGCAATCCTTGATTTATGACTAGTTGCTTAGCGACTGTTCAGAGTTATGGATCCCAAAAAGGCACTTATGACCTAAAATTCAAAATTTTGATTCCCCACCCCTAACCCGCAGTCATGTGATCACATTTGTGATGCTTGGAAACCAGCCTATGTTTACGGCCATTTACAGCATCCTGTAGTCACAAGACTGCAATTTACTACAACACCCCCCCCCCGGAAACCTGTGTTTACTTCCGGTTTCTGGCAAAACCTGTCCTTTGCAGACAATAGGTTTGTTTAATGATTGTAGCATTCACTTAATGACTGCAGATTTGTTTAACCGCTGCAAAAACCGCTGTCTTAAAATCAGATCGGTCACACGATGACCTGCTTAACAACTGGCATGACTTACAGCTGTAATTTTGAGGTAAATTATGATTATAAGTCGAGGACTACTTCTGTATAGTTTCTGCTATTTATTTCTGTTAAAAAATGAAATTGCTTTCCTTTCTAAAATATATTAAGTTTTTTCCCATAAGGAATAATGTAGTCAGTCACACTGACACTGACAAGTTCTAGCTTGTGCGTCGAGTTCCGGGACAAAATGTTTGTGTCAAAATGTGTTGAGAACCGCATTTGATGAGTTTCAAAAGCAGTTGAGTAGCAAGGTATCACTGTATTCTAAAATGTTCTGTCAACGTGAACAGCTTACCTATATGAAAGGGGAGATAGCTGCTCAGGGAAAGAGAGATATGTAGCAGGGGGCACAGATCCTCCTGCCCTTATGTGAGTGGAGCCAAAACCACCTGATCCAAACAGACTGCTGCCTTCATAAAGTTCTTTACGCCAACGTAGACCCTTCTACTTTTTTTTTTTTTAAAACCATGCTGGACCCTGATCAAGAGATAAAACTTTAATGATGCAAAATTGGCTACGTTCAAGTCAGCTTCCCCCTTTTAACCTCTCACACAATCTCATCAAATTCTCATGGAACCCTATGGTTCTGCAGGATATAATTTGAAAAATCCTGCTCTACACGGCTCTTTCTAGGATTTATTGCCTATTAGAATCACCATAGTCTATCTGCAACTATGGCTATAGAATTTAGTAGACCCTTGCTGCTTTTGAGTGTTTTCCCCCATTGTAGCTGACATGGGTATTTGGTGAACAGAAAATATGTTATTTTCAATATTTATGTAATAGCATACTTATTTTACTTACGACCATCTGGCTTTCTTTTGAATCAGTTTTTCTAGCTTACAAGCAATTGTATTTTTTTTAAAAAAATGGATGCTTAGCTGATCATTTAATTAGCTTATTAATCAAGCCTTGCCTAACTAGGTAGCAGCACTTAGCCAACCTGGTTTGATCTGAAAAAGTTAAAAAGGTTTAGGACAGGTTGATATTAGCATGGGAGATAATCAGGAAATACTGGGGATGTGGGCTAGATTGGGAAGTGGAAAAAAACACCCCAGGCAAACTATTTGCATATTACTACAAAGGAAGTGACATGGATACGTCCATGACATCACTAGCAGTTGAGCTGTTATTGTGCTAATCACATTAGTTGTCTACTTATATCTGTGTTTTAATGAACAGTTGTAGTATTCAGAGACATTGTACAATACTTCAGAATTAAAAAGAATTCAATAATATTCAATATTTTTAAAATACCTAGCTACATGATATTTTTTTAATGTAGGATGGGCTTTGTAACATAACTGAGCAACTTCAGGTAGTATATCATTAGTGGACATTGGATATTTGATCATAGCCCTATATAACATTGAGCTCAGTATGTGATCAGTCTTGCCCTCCAATTTTGCACCTGTGTTGTCACTTCAAAACAAACCTCAGCATATACAACATGGACCTTAGCAGTGAGGTTATCTTCACACTTGGCATTGCACGTGTACTGATTTTCATACCAGGTTGGGAGCAGGTTCAAGTTTACAAGGTGTTGATGTTTTTCATGGATGCCAGTTTGTATGCTCTTAGGTGTTGAAAGCCTTTCTAAATGCAGATGTTTGCATAGGCCTGCTTTAATAAGATACCACAGCCTTTATGTCATGAGGCTTATCTCTGCTGATCTTATGACAAAGACTGTGCTTATTTGAAAGAAGTATATTTACCTCATATCAGCTTTGCATCAATTGCTGAGGTCACTTTAAAATGTGATGTTAGTATTTTAAATCCTGAACAAATCTCAAAAGCTCTGTTTTCAGGCCCAGTATAAATCTGATTTGATTGTGGTTTTCAGGATAACCTTATCAATGGTGGCCCTGCACATGGGGATTCCTTCTGCTGACAACTGTACTTGTCTTGGCGTTCCCTTTTAGATCATTACATTGAGTTAGAATACTGTTCTGTTTTTATTACAGTTGTTTTTATACACATGTCTTTCACTAACTTAAACCTGCTTGGCAGTTATATTGAACAAGCAATATATCAGTTGTTTAGACACCCTGCTTTTTAAAAGTTATTAATGCTGTGACACAAGTAGCTGATAATGAAGAAAGAGATTAATCTACGCTTCAGTAGATTATTCAGAAAGCTGATCTTGTACGCAGGTAGCCTGAAACCTGATGGTTTGAACCAAATAGTCATTTGTATCATTGAATTATAGCAATACTATGGAAGGAGCCATGTAACCTTCAATCCTTTCAGTGGTATACCTGACATCTTTCACACCCAGGGTAGATCAGAGAGCTGAGCAGCAGTCATAGGATCCAGGCAGGCCTAACCTCACCACTATCAGCCTGCCCTGTAGTATTGTAGTTGCAGTGCCTTGCAGTCAACTGCCAAACAGTTGATTGGCACATAGGAGCACTGACCCAGTTCCATAGCCATCACTGACCCCTTGGATAGCCTCCTTAGACAATGCACCCCTTTATTGCCTTCATCCACCCCACCTTTGATATGCTACTGGATCCTTTCTGGTTAAACGGGTGACATGATAGCAGTATTCCAGTATTTGAGGGGCTGCCACAAAGAAGAGGGCATCAAACTATTCTCCAAAGCACCAGAGGGCAGGACAAGAAACAACTGACCAAAGAGAGAAGCAACCTGGAATTAAGAAGAAACTTCCTAACAGTGAGGACAATTAACCAGTGGAACAGCTTGCCTCCAGAAATCGTGGGCACTCCATCACTGGAGGTTTTTAAGAAGAGACTAGACAGTCACTTGTCTGAGATGGTATAGGTTCTCCTGCTCGAGCAGGGGGCTGGACTAGAAGACCTCCAAGATTCTATTCTATTCTATTCTATTCTATTCTATTCTATTCTATTCTATTCTATTCTATTCTATTCTATTCTATCCTATCCTATCCTATCCTATCCTATCCTACCCTATCCTATCCCTCAGAATGGTCTTTAGGTGCCAGAAATCAAGGCTCAGACCTTCATCAGGCTCTGCCAAACCTTTGAACAGATTACAATGGCTTTGGCATAGTAATTTTGCCGTCCTTCCTCAGTCCAGGTTTTGGTTCAGAAAGACTGACTCAGTGACAGCATTAGGTTTTGTTTTATTTACAATTGCTCGTAAGAGCAATCACTGAAATACTTCAATGATGCTAACTCGAAAGTTGAATTGGCTTCTACCAGAATTTGAAAATGCTTATTCTTGAAAACTTATTTTATCCACTGCCATGAATTATTTGAAGTAGACTCTTATCATTTCTTGTACATGAATAATAATTGCAGGATTTCAAAATATCTATTCTATAGAATCCCTGTAGATTTAAAACTTTTCCCTAATTGCTTTTTTATTTCTCTTCCTCTCCAGGAACCTTCACGATTTATCATGTATAATAGATGCCAACAAGATGAAGGTATTTGAAAAAAAATCAAAAAGACAAGCAAACCGAGTAACTCCTTAAACCCATAGCCTTTGCTCTGGACTGATTCTTGCTAGTTCGTGCCATAGCTCTGATGTTTTATTTCTTAAAAAATAAACAAACTAACTAACAAGCATGTAATACATTTACTGCATGCACTATTTCCTGATTCAGTGCCAGCGCTGATATTCAGTCATTACCTTAGACTTACAATAGGACTTTTGCTTCTGAAGAGTAGCTGTTCTCTGCTCACAAATCACAAAAATAGACTTTAGCAACTGAAGAAGAAATCATAGGTCAACACATTTGTTCTTCATGTATGAATTGATTCAGGATGCTGTATGTTTCCAAAGGCTAGCTGCCTTAAATACATAAGTATTGTGCCTGTGATCTTTGGACTTTGACTTCCAAGCTAATGATGTAGGATCAGATTCTGCTAGATTTACTTTTTACTTAAAACCATAGCAGTTATAAAGCACTTTGTAAGACATTTATCATGGAAACATGATGCAGAGGCAAGCTTCTAATTTGGCGCCCTCTGCTGCTGCTTTTCAGCAAAACAGTTAAAATTTCCAGAGATCCCATCTACGGGTAGTCCTTGACTTGCCACCATTCGTTTAGTGACTGAAGTTACAGCTGTACTGGAAGATGTGATTTATGACTGTGTTTCACACTGCAACCATTGCAGCATCCTCATGGTCACATGATCATAATTCAGACGCTTGGCAGCTGGCGTGTATTTATGACGGTTGTAGTGTTCTTTTGCGACCTTCTGACAAGCAAAGTCAATGGGGAAGCCAGAGTCACTTAACAACCCTGTTACTAACTTAACAGGTGCAGTGATTCATTTATGAATTGCAAGAAAAAATAGTAAAATGGGGCAAAACTCGCTTAATAACCATCTTGCCTAGCAGCAGAAATATGGGGCTCAATTGTAGTCATAAGTTGAGGACTACCTGTATATAGTAGATGTTAAGCGGCCTAGTCCAGAGCATCAAGTGTAATTCAGATTTGAATATGAGTTCATTTGCAGAAGATTCAGGAACATACCCATAGAGACTGTGAAGGATCCTGCATGTGTTTTGTAGGAAGCTGTTTATAAGGAAACCGAAGGGTGACTATTGAATTTTGATTTGAAAGGAACCTGCTTCTAAGCCTTCATTCAGTAATGAAGCTGAAAGGACTTCAAAAAATGACTTCTCAGACTAAAGTTACCCATAAAGTAGTTAAAATTAGAAACCGTACAACACTACTATCTGTTACTCAAAGAACTCATAAAAATCAATAAATAGCAAAAATATCAAACATCCGTAAAAGCACCTAACGAAACAAACCATGTTATGGTGTGGGATAATTATGTTGTCATTTTTTCCACCCCTGCCACTATGAAGAGGAAGCAAGCTTGAGAGAATGTCATAGCGTAATAATATCAGATCCCACTTTTGTTATTGTTACAGAACACAGTTGGGGGGTTTCCTTTAACATCTGTCTCCAGAATTATACAAACTTGCAAACACTTAACTCCTAAATCTTCACATGCCCTGACATCCGTCTTTGTCTTTTGAAATCTTTTTTGCAGGCAGCTGGATTTTCTGGAAGAGGTTGTGTGGAACTCTGCTTTAGTAGATGAGCAAATAGATCTCCCTGGTTCATTCTTCATCTGAACCTTTGTCAACCATGAATAACCTTCAGAGGTCTCACCATGTCTTGACAGATGTAAACTAAACTGTTCAGAGACATTTCCTGCCATGAACAGAACTGCTTGACAATTACTTTTTAGCATAGAACTACAAGAGATCTGATGCCTGTAGTACGACTATATGGAAAGTTTTCACAGAGGAAGAGACATCTGTGAAGTTAGAACAGCTGTGGAAAAATGGGAGCACCTGAACTTTAAAAAGCACAGCACTGGATACACTTCATGTGCCTGTACAGCTTTCAAGTGAACTAGTACCTAAGACCTTTGGTGACAAAATGGACTCTGGAGATATAGCTGTAGGGCAAAATGCTACCTCAAGAACCGGAGAAGCAGCAAAAGTATCAAGCAGATGGAGGCAGGAGCATTCAGCAAATGTGAAGATGGATAGCCTGGAAGGTCAGGCACAAATCGATCCAGAACACATGGGAAGCCCTGCGTCGTCTCAGCTCTTTCGTTCTGGGAAAGGGGTGTCACCGAACAATGCAACCCAACAAATCACAGACAAGCAATACCCTCAGCAGCTTCCAAGTCCATACTCCTGTCCGCACTCGCTTTCATTTCCACAGCCATCGTTGCCACAAGGTTTCTTGCACAATCTGAAGCCGCGACAGAGCCTGGAAGGCCATAAATGGCAATTTTCTGGCCCTCTGCAGCCAGTTGCCTCCGAGGACTTGTTTCCTTTTCACGTGCATGGCCATAGTGGAAGTTTCTCCAGAAAGAAAATGTCCAATCTTAATCCTGCTTATAGCCAGTACTCTCAGAAATGTATAGAGCAATCTTCAGAAGATGGTTATAAGAAAGAACATAAACCCAAAAAGCCTGGCAAATACATTTGCCCTTACTGTAGCAGGGCTTGTGCCAAACCTAGTGTACTTAAAAAACATATAAGGTCCCATACGGGGGAACGACCCTACCCTTGTGTCCCTTGTGGATTTTCATTTAAGACAAAAAGCAATTTATACAAGCACAGGAAATCCCATGCCCATGCAATTAAAGCAGGCTTAGTACCTTTCACAGAATCTGCTGTATCTAAGTTGGACCTAGAGAGCAGTTTCATTGATGTGGAAGCAGAGATACATTCAGATGGGGAGCAGAGTACAGATACAGATGAAGAGACATCGTTACTTGTCGAAAGTGCTGACAAACTGAGCCCAGTCCCACAGATTCCATTGGACATTGCAAGTAGAAGTGGCTTTCATGCATCCATAGAAGAATCCTTGGGAGGCCCAATGAAAGTCCCTATTTTAATTATTCCCAGAAGTGGAGTGTCATTCCCATGTGAAAGCTCCCTGCATGTTGGGACCGACAATCTGCAGAATCCATTAAATACGAAGTCTGATGACTCTCACACAGTTAAGCAACGCCTTGCATTGAGACTGTCTGAGAAGAAAGGACAAGATTCTGACCAGTCATTAAATCTACTGAGCCCACATAGCAAAGGAAGCACTGACTCTGGTTATTTTTCACGCTCGGAAAGCGCGGAGCAACAGATAAGTCCACCAAATACCAGTGTGAAATCGTATGAAGAAATCATTTTTGGGAAATTCTATAGGATTAATCAAAGGACTGCACAACCATTAGCGACAGCCAATCAAGATTGTAATTCAATGGGTAGAAAAGGCAAGATGGAGCCCCTTGTAAATCCTAGATTAGACATTAACTTGTCTGAAGAGAGAATGTCTCCAAATAATGAAGCACTAATTGACTCTGGCAACATGAGCACTATGAAAAATAGCCAGGTCTTTGATGACAGCAGTTCAGAATCCAAACAGTTGCGAATTGTTACATCATCCATCAAAAATGAATCAAGCTTTTATCCAGGAAGTCATCTGGGTGATGCATCTCTGCTCCTGGAACCTTCAGCAGATACAAATCCACTGATTAGAAGCAACTCCATGCCCACATCATCTGCAACTAACTTGAACATCCCATCATCTTTAAGAGGAAGCCATTCATTTGATGAGAGAATGACGGGTTCAGATGATGTATTTTATCCTGAAACTATAGGAATACCCCATCAACGAATGTTAATAAGACAGGCAGCCTTTGAACTTCCTTCATTGCAGGAAGGACACTCGGATTTGGAGTATCATGGACGAATGGGGAAGAACATTATGGTTGCTTCCGTTAGATCACCTGTTGGAGAAAAAGGGCCAGGCATGAGAGAAAAGAAATTGCCCGCAGGGGAAAGACATATGTATGAGGGTGACTCTTCTGGAAAGCACTATAGAAAGTGGGAAGACTATGGGGTTCTGAAGCAAAGCTTCAGTGGGTCAAAACCAAGTGGGGAATTCTATAATGAATCGCCTACACAGTTACAGGCGATGTCTTCCACATACGGCATTGTATTTGAAAATCGAAAGCGTAGGATCCAAAAAAGTGTTGGAGATGAGGAAGACACACCCTCATTATGCAGTGGGGTTAGTGGCAATTCCATGACTGGTGATTTTGACCCTAAATTGCAAATCCAGGATGGACCAAGGAGTGGCTATGCCATACAAAGCCATGATAGCGCTGCTATTTGTCATTCAGAGCGGTTTGAGATGTGTAGACCCCATTTACAGTCATGCAGTCCAGCCACTAGTTTAGAAGAATGCTCTCCAGCTACTGATCTAGAAAAGGCTGCAGAATCTCTGAGCAGAAAAGGGAATGTAATTTCTGTGATTCAGCATACAAATTCGTTGAGTCGGCCCAATTCATTTGAAAGATCTGAATCTACAGAGCTTGTTACTTGCCAGCAAGAGAAAAGCTATTTGACATCTGAAAGTTGTGAAAGTGAGGTTGTGGAATTCCCCATGAGCCCAGAGAGAATTCAGCAGACAGAAAATGCCGATGTTGCTAGCAAACAGCCTTCTCCGCTGCAGCCTTTTCAGACATACATGCAGCCGAGACTGGTTCGTCAGCATAATATACAAGTCCCTGAAATCCGTGTCACCGAGGAGCCGGATAAGCCTGAAAAAGAGAGAGAGGTCCCAGTGAAAGAGCAAGAAAAGCCCGCAGAAGAATTCCAGTGGCCACAAAGAAGTGAAACCTTGTCCCAGCTCCCAGCCGAAAAGCTACCGCCTAAGAAGAAACGTTTGCGTCTTGCTGACATGGAGCATTCCTCTGGAGAGTCTAGCTTTGAATCCACAGGAACTAGCCTTTCTCGCAGCCCTAGCCAAGAGAGTAATCTGTCTCACAGTTCAAGTTTTTCAATGTCTTTTGAACGGGAGGAGTGTGTCAGGTTCATAACATCGACCAAGCAGGATGAATTGGTCAAACAACCTGAATTTTTGACTGTCCCAGCTGGTGCTTACTCTCTTTCTGTCCCTGGACATCACCAACAGAAAGAAATGAGACGGTGCTCATCAGAACAGATGCCCTGTCCTTATCCTGCTGAAATCCCCGAGATACGAAGCAAATCTTTTGATTACGGGAATCTGTCTCATGCTTCTGCAGCAGGAGCACCTCCAGTGGCTTTATCTCCAGTGAGAGAAAGGAAGAAATGCTTTTTAGTTCGCCAGGCTTCTTTCAGCGGCTCCCCAGAGATTTCCCAGGCCGATTCAAGCATGGAACAAAATATAAAGCAAGAGCAAACAGAATATGGACATGCTGGTCTCCGGTCTTCCCAAACTCCTTGGTCTCATTCTTCCTTTTCTCTTCCTTCAGATGACTCCGGGAAGCAAGCTACTGGTTCTTGTCCTCCACGAAGCACTAGTTTATCACCACTTTCCCACCTCTCAGTCCCCCAAGCACCTTATATTCTAAGCAAATATCCAGCAGAACAACAGCATCTATTTGCACTGCAAGAAAAAGTTCCCTTTTTTCCTGTCCACAGTACTATATTGCAGTTCCCCTATCCATCTGTCTGCATGGTTCACTTGCCATCTCAGCCTTTGTGGCCTTCAGAAATTTCACAGACCCCCTTTCCACATCACTTTGTACAGCAGCTTCAAAAATCTTATTGTAAGCAACCTTTCCCAATGGAAAGTCACCCAGGCTGCCATTTGGAATATGCTCAAGAGCATATTCGAAAGAAACCTGATTATATATGTACTAAAGAGCAACCTTACCAGCGTTACTCAGGAACATCTGGGCAGTATTCTAAAAATGCACTTGCAATTTACCAGCCAGATTGTAGCATTAAATCAACTGATACCTCTTCTGAACAGCAGCTACAGGTGAATTTTGAAACCCAGAATATTGAACCTGTTCATTCATTACCGGGCACCGTTGTTCCTGTTAGAATCCAGACCCATGTGCCGTCCTATGGCAGTGTAATGTACACAAGCATTTCCCAGATGCTTGCTCAAAGCAGTAGCCCTGCTATTGTCATCTGCAAAGTAAATGAGACTCTTTCTCAAAGGACATTAGCAACAAGCTCACACATGCACGGAATAGGGTTTAACATAGCACAGATGTTAAACCAACATGGAGGGCTGGAAAAATATCCCTTGTGGAAAGTACCACAAACCCTGTCACTCAACTTAGACTCTTCTATCCCATTATGTTTGACCTCCAGTTCAGATACTGCCTCTACTCTAGGTGGAAACAAGCGTATGCTTTCACCAGCAAGTAGCTTGGAGCTCTTTATGGAGACCAAACAACAAAAGAGAGTCAAAGATGAAAAAATGTATGGACAGATTGTTGAGGAGCTAAGTGCTGTAGAACTCACTAGTTCAGATATAAAGAAAAGTTTTTCCAGACCACAAAAGCCCCAGCTGGTTAGGCAGAGTTGTACCACTGAGTCAAAAGAAAGGGGGCAGTCTCCTTTGCTCTGTTCTCCATTATCGTCATCATCTCAAGACTTGCCAGCTACCAAACCATCTCCCGCTGAGTCTTCTCCGTTAAACAAGGAGAAGCTTCCCAGTTTTGATTCTGCTTCACCTGGGCAAAGGTCTAGTGGCACTTCTGAAGGCCGGGAGTCCCCGGAAGAACTGGATGTGGATGAAACATCATCAGATATGTGCCTAAGCCCACAGAGGTCTTTTGTATCTTCGGGAGAAAGTCAGATGGAAGACCAATCCAAACTACAAAAATTGCCATTTGGTATGTTGGTGCAAATGGCATCTCAACCAAGTGGAAAAGCAGTGACCTCAACAATTCTCCTGACGGATCTCGCTGACATCCAGCAGATTTTGAAATTCCCTAGTTTGCGCACTACCACAACTGTGACCTGGTGTTTCTTAAACTACACAAAACCCAGTTTTATTCAACAAGCAACCCTAAAATCATCGGTTTATGCTTCATGGTGCATTAGTTCATGTAACCCAAACCCATCAGGACTGAGTACAAAGATTACCCTTGCACTTCTACGCTCTAAGCAGAAAAGCAGCAGAGAAATCTACACACTGTCTCCAATGAATAGGCCTGGAATAGGAAAGCTGACGTCATCAAGTGCATGGAAAGAGTTTGCTCAGGTAATCAGCCAATTCTTAAAGATCTATGTGTTTTGGTTAGAATTTCTATTGTATGGAAAAGTGCAGTGCAGAGACATTTCAGCATAATGTTTCTGGAATAGTTTTCCAACATATTAATGAGCTTGTTGTTTTATTCTAAGTGGATTTTTCAAATCTATGAGTAAGGGTTAGTAGGAAAATGGCATGATTATGGATTGTTTCTGAAAAATCTTGTGGGGATTTAACATTTTCCAATTATGTTTTTCAAAGGAAATTATTCCAAAGGTTCTATTTTAGAAGAAGAAATGGCATCATCACTAACTGGCTATAAAGCATAAATATGAAATGTTAATTTCAAGAGTTTCATAATGTGCCAGTTGTTACATTAACTGATTTTCTGCATCTTTCAACATAGTGATATAATTTTTCAGAGTGCAAAATATATTGAATTCTCATAAGTATAACAAATTCTGAACAATAGGGGTGGCCTTACTATTTTATTTTTAAGTGTTTTTTTTTTGTTTTTGCACCTGAGTACCCTCAGATAAAATCAATAATTAATCTACACTGTTGGAATTATGCATATCATACAATTGCATATCTATGCTTTCGCTTTCATTTTCTTATTAGGCCATTGGCTAAAGAAAATGGAGTTAATATTGGACTTGCACATCCAGGCTCAGGCCCCACTTGATTAAAAAATTAATTGAGTGATTTTGGATCAATCAGTCAACCTCTGCCTAATCTATCCAAGGAGATTATTGGGAAATTTAAATAAGGGAAAACCACCACATAAACTGTTGGGAAGAAAGTAGGATAGAAATTCAATACTGTAGCTAAAGAATAAATAAAGGAAGCTTAAAATAAAATTACATAGAGATTTCTCTCCAAACTTAATATGGGAAGGTGAATCTGCATTTTGCTTCCATAGCCATGGTGTGGCCATCTAACAATTTACAGGAAGATGAGATCTTAGGGGAGGGGGGGGGGAAACGGCATTGAGTTTTATTTGTCTTTGGTTTAAACCTGGTGGCAGTGCTACAGTTTGTGGATACTCGTCCCTGCCTCCACAAAAAAAGTGTGGACTCTAACATCACCTGGAGTTTTCCAATGCATATAAAGTCTATTCTACTTGAAACTGAAGTACTTGTTTCTGTCCCTGGAGATTGTGGATTTATTTTTTTATTTTAGCAATGAATAAATTCCTAATACATTGGGTTGGGGAGATCAAAGGTAGTTGGTCATAGTTTGTTGCCACATCACTACCTTTTGAACTATAGGCAGAGAAACTAGTGTGTCTTAACCACACCACCCCTGCTGGGCTGGATGGCTTTGAGGAGACTATGACTTGAAATGCCAGTGGTCATCAATTGACTGATTTTGATCGTCTAGTAAGTCTCATTTATCTTTACTTTTTACGTATAACTGGCAACATAATATACTATGTTTACAATATACTGAGGCATTTTAAAAAAAATTCTTCTGCCTACCTCTTTTATTCCTTGGAAAATCAAAAGACCTAGTTAATTGGCTTCCCGAGTTTTCAATAAGATGTAAGACCTAATTGTGACTTAAAGCATTTACATTAGTGTGGCACAACACTGTTATTCTGTTTATGCATGTAGTGTTTATTCTAAGCTTCAAACATTTTCAACAATTGGTGACATTTTCCCCTGCCTTTCTTTTTACAGATGAAACAGGAGCCATTTTTTGTATTTGGCAGCAAGTTTGAAAAGAAAGTCGTGGGGAATGTTATCAAAGAACGAATTAAAGGAGACAGCCATGCTGATAAAGATATTGTAGCCAAACAAACTGAGCCAATGAGAATTAAAATTTTTGAAGGCGGGTAAGAACAGAAAGATGGAATTGTTGTTTGTTCTGTTACTTTTAAAGACAAGAGCTAAAGAATTGTTCTGGGTCCTCATGCCTTTGTGATGAAATCTCAGGGTATAATCAGTTATGCAAATTATACCAGAATTGATTACGAGTTAAACAAGGCCCCAATTTGAACCTCATGAAAACTCTGTACAGACTATTTTGAAATCGTGAACAAAAAAGAACAAGGAATAAATAATCCATGGAACTTCTGCCGCGTCCCATTTTTGGGAAAAAAAATACATCTGACATCTACTTAATATCGTATGACCTTACACGCTTCGTAAAACCTCACGTATGATGCTGCATTGGAAACCTCTGAAGTATCTTCAGGGTTTGTTTTTGGTACTTATAAAATGGGTCTTTTGAAAGAATGACACGAAAGTCCTCTTGGGATCGTGCAACTAATGATGGAGCTCTTTGCAATATAAAAGGGTTTTTACAACTGTTTTTATAAGGCTATTACTATTCATTCAGTGGTGATTTCAACAAAATTTGCCCAATCTTCTGAAGATGATCATTGACTTATCACTGAAGAAAGGATACTGTAAAGTCCTCTGAACACTACTGATAGGTAATAAGGTCATAATTTAACTTCTTGTGCCAGATGAGTAGAAAGGACAATGGAAAAGAACATGGCCGACTGATCAAACTTCTCCAAAGAAGCCCTGGGCAGGGGAAAGGATAGACTTGAATTAAATCTTTCTTCTTTGGGCCAGTCACTGTCTTTCAGCTTAGAAAGAAGACAGTGGCAAAATCACTTCTGAAAAACGTGGCCAGGAAACCTGAATGGATTTGTCCATGCAATCACCAGGGCTCAAAATTGATTTGAAGGTCCATGTTAATTCATTTAAGTATTAAGAAAGAAGGCAACAAATCAGAATTAGCTAATGTGAATGTTCTCCTTTGCATTAAGGAAAAGATATTGGCACAGAAATAGTGTATTGAGAGAGCTTTTCCAAATAATCTTGAGCTGTATAATTTGGGCTGAAATACGGATCTTTTTGTAGGTTGTAGTTATGACCAGTGCTTCAATACTTACAGAGTTCTTTGGAAGCCAATTGAGTTCAGATATTGCATAGATTAAACCACAGGATTTAAAGTTTGAATTTATCACAGTCATCCACAGGATCAGAGGGCTTTTGAAATAATTTAAGCCAATATTTTAATCAAATGAATTGCATGCAAAAGGTTTATTGAAATCAAGGCAGATTTAGGACGCTCATCAGTTTAATAAGCTTAGTAGATTATCTTCTGGATCCTGTATATCAGTGATAAAAGTGGAATAAGATAATAATACAGCATGTGTAAAACCAGACTTTAAGGGAGATGGACAATAATGTGTCATTAATGTGTGCAACAATTACAAACAGACAAGGCACAAACACCTGTCTGTTCAAAGAACTATATAGCATCAGCGTGACAGCAACATTTAAACTAGATCTTGGTCTTCCAAAAGGAAGATTCTTCGCTGCCCTAGATGTCCAGTTTTTGAGACATATATAAAAATAAACCAAACCAAACTAAACTAAGCCATAATATGACAACAGAAAAAAAAAGCATTGCATGTGGTCACATTTTAGTAGTGATAAGGCTAAAAAAAGGTAACACCCCACTACAGGGACATATGATAGAGGAAAGCTTGCCGTGTGAGGGATTGTCTACTTGACAGTGTTTCAAGAGGATGATGAATTAGAGTAGACGGAGCCAGTAGAGCTCTTAGCTGAAAGACTTCTTTGGATCATGGCCAGGCATGATCTGTATGTCATTTTCATCACTCTTTGTTAGTAAAACTAAAATATCTTAAGCTAAAGGGAAACATTAGCGTCGTAGAAGAATAGAACAGAAATCCTCTGCTTTGCCAGTCCTGTTCATTATGTGTCCATTCTAAAATTTAGCAGATTCTACAGTATTTTCAATAATGCAGTCTGTTCTCTAGTTAACGATTGTCAGGAGGATCGTCCTACTTTAAGGGAAATGGAGATGTACAAGATCGTAGTGAAAATCATTCACATGGCCTCCCCTAATGAGATAACTATTGGCCATGTAGACATCCTTTTAGAAGTTGGTTGCCTTCAGAGACGGGGAAAAAAGAAATCAATGCAGCTTTTCTAGAGAGGAATAGTGGAAACATCTACTTTTTTTTTTTTTTTAATCTACCAGCTATCATGATTTTTCTGGGATTTCCAAATTTTCAAAGTGTGGTCCTTTTACAAAATCTTGGCCTGGAAACATCACATATCCCAAACAGTGTCAGCAATAAATTTAGAGTCTGTTTTGTCTTTTCTTGGCACTAACTTTATCAGTGAGTGATTTAGCATCCTCCTCTTGATAAAAGCCTTAACTTAACTTTTTCCAGTTGGTTGAGAACAAAGGCAACTTGACAGTGGCAAAAAGATGAAATAACCACCAGCAGCCATTTATAGCTGGGTGTTCATTTTGACTCCAGGATCTGGCTTTTGCTTAAATGATGGCTGGATGCAAAGCAGAGGGATTTGTGAGCAAATTTTGAGGAAATAAAGGCATTCTGGTCTTCCCTCTTCTCTCTCTCCCCCCCCCCCGGAAGCTATTTGATTGTCTCTTCTCTTGTTTGATTCTGTTCCTGAAGAGTGCAACCTTACTACTCTCTTACATGGGAATAAGCGTTACTGAAATCAGCTGAACTCACATCTGCACAGGAATGTATAGGATTGCATTGTGCAGTTGGGAATGTGTACACAACAACTTATGCAAGCCTTCTTTAGGCAAAAGTATGCTTCTGGAAATGGTTTTACAGTATATTGGACAGCAAGGGAAAACGCCTGGAAGGATACATTCTTCCATGGCAAAGTTATTCTTTACTTCTCTTTAAGAAGACTGAAAGATGTCTGGAGCTGGCATATAGAGGTGTGATGTATGCCATTGATGTCCTTGCTGATTTTGGAAATGTCTTTTTATCTACTATGTCTTTATTTACTCTACCTTTGGCCCAGTCAGAGTTAGCCTATGATCTTCAAAATCTTTCCCAGAACTGAGTATGAAAGGTTCTCTTTCCCTGATATAAATATGGAGTAAACAAAGAAATCATTGTTTGGATATCTGATTTTGTTAATCTGTAGGAGAACGATCCCTTTGGAAATTGAGAGGGAGAATACATGTGGTGAGGGGGGGTCTTGTGCTGTGTGAGGAATGTTAAAATAACCGTGGCTGTCTTTCTGATCCGGAAATGCTGGAAGTTTTAAATTCCCTGTCTTTAATGAGGAGTATGCATTGAAAAAGCAAAACAATTTCATTTGGCAGTTCAGATTGGCACACGTTTGCACATTTTGTATTTGTAACAGTTCTGGCTCAGCAAGAACAAAGGGTCATTGAGCAAAGGTCTATTTCTGTAAGAAGATGCATACAGTGAACATTTGCCAAATGTGTGGTCATAATCAACATGATATTGACATATGAAAGAATTCCCTTGATTTTGTGTGTGTGTGTGGAGGGAAGAAAGCCGTCAATGGACCGCGTGATCTGTTTTTGCAAGGAACAGGGCTGTGTGTTGTATCAAATGCTTCTGAATATAAAATAGTAGATAACCATGAACACAGGCAAAGAAACAGGTTTGTTCATAGTCCTGCTCTGCAAATGCACAAATGCATGGAAACTACCTAGAATTTCCTATGGAAAAGTAATTTTATAGTCCCTCAATAGGGCCTAAGCCTAAAAATACTTACAGGGCTGTTAGCTTTTTAAGAAGGCTTTAAAAAAAAAAGTGGGAAGGGAGAAAATTCATTGCTCAACTTCCTCTAAATAAGTGTTTCTGTTCAGACATAACTTTCTATGTGTGTGCATGCATGCCCTTTGAGTCATTGTTAACTCCTGACAACTGCCTGGATTAGTTCATGCAGTTTTCTTCACATTATTTATGGAAGTGGTTTGCCATTGTCTTCTTCCTAGGGCTAAGACAGAGTGTCTGGCCCAAAGTTGCCTAGTTGGGTTTGAGCCTCAGGAAGAACTAGATCTCATAACCTCCTCATTTTTAGCCTGATACCTTAACAGGTACCTACACAAGACAACTCTTTTTCTTATTTGAAGGAGTGACTTAACTTTTGTAGTAGGTTGTTCTGCTTGTAACCCATCTTAGCAATGATTTTGCCTTGAAAAGTAACATTTGTAATACTTCAACGAAATACAATCTTTGTGAATAAAAATGGCCGGGTTGGTGTTTCCTATTTCATTCTGACTTTCTTTTAACAGATATAAATCAAATGAGGATTACGTGTATGTCAGGGGACGGGGACGTGGAAAGTATATTTGTGAAGAATGTGGAATCCGTTGCAAGAAACCCAGCATGCTGAAAAAGCATATCCGGACTCATACTGATGTACGGCCTTATATATGCAAGCTGTGTAATTTTGCCTTCAAAACAAAAGGTACCTGCTCAGTTTTATTTATTTATTTATTTTGCTGGGCTAATGATGAAATGTCCTCCTGGTGCTCTGACTTCTATTCTTCAAAATGTAAGAGAAGTTTTCTTAAACCAAAGGGAGCTTTTTGCCTATGGAGATCCTCAGTCATCCAGGTCATGGTTGTCCCAAAGGTGATTCAACGACTCGCTAAAAGAAAGCAAATGACCAGCTGTCTGCAAGGAGTATAAATCCTGCCATTCCCCACCATCCAGTCAGAGCTGAAGAAGCTTCTTGGATGAGAAGCGAAACGTCTTCAAAGAAAAACAAGAAAGTCCAGTTGCCTCGTGAAAAAAAGCACCTTTGGGACAAGGGAGCTTTTATTTCTGAAAACGAGACTTCATGAAATACACCACTCCTATTTGAATAAGAGATTCATGGTTTGATGTGTTTGTCAGGGAGAAAGCCACTCTGTGTAACTACATTAAGAAATACGGGCTTCGACCCAGCCTATCTGTCTGCAGAGGAAATGTAGTGGCATAAAGTTACCTTGGCAATTATTACTTTTCTGCTGAAAATGCTATGGTGCAAATATCAATTACATCAAGGGGGTTGTACATTTGCGGCAGCACATTGCAGAAGTGGAACATTAACTGTGCCAAGTGGAGAATTCCTAAGCTGCCTTTATGATGGGTCAGTTTCACAATTATTAATAATGCACCATTCCACAGACTCTGGGTGGGCTCCTCCCTCCATGCTGACATGAATTATGGATTGAGATCTACTAGCATAGGTACATGGGTACTCACTGACACAGGGGAAGAGAAGCAGCTTCCGTTTAGCATCTCTGCAAAACCCTACCAAGCGGTGGCCGCAGTTGCCAGAACTGTGCCTTTAATCAATGCCTTCCTTTTTAAAGAAAATAATGCCATTTGCCTAATTTATAATGATAGAGCCATTGGTGATTTACTCCTGTTCCTAATAACAGAGAGGAAATACTCTCTGCATATGTATAGAGGAGAAGAAATCTGTTTAATATTGCACTACTAATACACAATTCGACCTCTCAACAGCATTTGATATTATAAGTCAACTTTACCAGGGTTAGTACACTCCAGATGTGCTGAGATACTGGGGAGTTGTAACCAAACACATCTGGAGGTCATCAGGCTGCAAAAATCTCCTGTAAAAGCTGATACTTTCACATGCTTAAAGTGTTACATTGAGACTAAATAGTGTGAAGAATCAGCAAATATCTGTAGGGAGGATAACACAATTAACAGAACTATTTATGAACTCATTTTTTCCCCCAAATATATCTGATTGTTAATTATATTTCAATAAGAACTTGCAGCCTGTTGTAAAAGTTAATCTAGTTGCACCTCAAGGACTTGCAAATTTATTCTGGAGTAAGTTTTCATGTACTTTTGTGTAAGGAAGTAGAACTGAGTTTCTGTAAAATCCTGTTCCTCCACGTCCCCATTGGCCTGACCCATAGTGATTCATAGTTGAACCTACTCTTTGATTATCTCAGTTCTGTGGAATTAATTCTTTGCTTTATTCAGGAGCATAACCTCTTTGATAAGACCCCACAAATGCCTTTTTTAAAATAGGCTTTTTGGCTGCTGGATTTGCTTGAGTAATATAGTTATCACCCTTAAAGCTCTATAGAACTTGAGGCCAGGTTATTTGAAGGACTGCTTCTGCCTTATTACATCTATCCAGCCCACCAGGATGGGAAGGCAGGGCATGTTATGGATCCCATAGAGTAAGAAGGGCTATCTGGTGGAACCACAAAAAAGGGCCTTCTCAGTGGTTGTCCTTCTTTATGGAACATTATTTTCCTGAGGTAAGGTTGACTCTCACCTGTTGCTCTTCCAAAAGGCCCTAAAAATGTGGTTTGGTCAGTAGGCCTGAAGAAAACGAATGGAGATTGAGCCGATCAAGCTGATTTGAATGCATTGTGGCTGCCGTGGGGGGAGGGAGGGGTGAAGGGTGATTTTTCTTAAGGGTTTTTATTAGATTTAGATTTTTTTTAATGTTGCAAGCTGCCCAGAGTCAGCTATGTTTAAGTTGGGCAAATATATACATTTGTTTAAAAAATAAATAACAAATAAATGCATCTAATTTTAATATGTCTAACCATAAACTCTGAGAGACTTTTGATAAACTTAATAAATAAAATAATCTACAAGGTTAGATAATAATACATGTGTTAGTCTCAAAGATGCCAAACAATGCTTTGTTGACTATAGTATTGGTTGATTTATTATTCAGTTTATATAGCTGGCCATCTCACTTTCCTCATTCTGGGTGGCTTACAGTTAAGTAATTTAGATATTAGAGGCTTGCAAACGGGAATAACACCTTGTGAAGTTTCTGCCAACTATTCATGTCCTCCTTGTTCCGTGCATTCAAGGCCAGAGGTTAGAGCAGCAGCTGTTTCTTTTTTTCTTTATTTGGCTAATTTTTTTTATAGTGCAGTCATTTCTTTCTAAAAATGCTCCTACAATACTATCATATCAGTTATAACAGTATCAGGAGTGCTGTTGATTCTGGACCGTTTTAGGGAGGGGCTATGCAGGTGTAAACTTCCGTTGTAGGAAACTGAAAGGACTTTGACTTTCCTAGATCCTTTGAAGCCACATTTAATACTTCCCTTCTTCTCCCCTAGCCACTGTTGAAATATAGGTAGTAGAGGAGCAAAAGTGCAAGAGGTTTTCCTTGCCTTGATCAGGAGCTGTGGTGGCAGAGCTCCTTTTTCACCCATTAAAAGGGAGCTCCAAAATACCCTACCTTAGACCGACATATGATAGTCCAAGTGTGCAAACCTGGTCAGTCCTAGATGAATCATTTGTTTTCTCCTCTTTCCAAGGTGGGAGGAAGAATATTTATGTCAGTTGGTAGAATTGGACTGACATCTTCAATTTTTTTCTTCTCAGTGACAGCCTTAGTTAGTTTCACATCTCATTCAGACAATTGGAATGCCTATCCTGTTCCAGCATTTGGTGGTGGGTGATGGTGGTAATGCATTATTAATAATAAAGACAGGGGCATAAAAATAAAATTCAGCTTCAGTAGTCCTGAGGTATTACAGCTGGGCTGTTAAGAGAGGAGAGACGAAGAAAACACATGTATTTCTATGAAATCATTCTTGCTGAAATGACATTTATATAAAATGAATATGTTTTTATCTCTCTGTCCAGTTCACTAATTCTATTTCTAGGAAAAAATGGGAAACCTCATGATAAGAGTCAGTATGAATTCTAAACTGGTGCCGTCTTGTCTGGTTTATCTTTGTGTTTTCCACAGGGAATCTGACAAAGCATATGAAGTCAAAAGCGCACATGAAAAAATGCCTGGAGCTTGAGGTATCAATGACATCAGTGGATGATGCAGAGACTGAAGAAGCAGGTATATGATTGTCTGAGTTGCCGGGATCGTTGCAGTGTACAAATTACATTCTGTCACTTAATCGCAAGAGAGGTTCTGTTAAGAATTTAAGTGTTCCTCTTGCCAACATTAAAGCACTGGAGATAATGTTGACTTATTGGTTTGAATCTTACAAAACTTAAAGATTATCTTTATGTCTTCTCGCATCTGACTCTATCCCAACCCACTCAGGTCTACAACTGGTTCTAGCACACAATATTCTTAGAGGCTGACATATTTCAAAATGGTGTGAATTTTATTGGCACCGCACATTGCTGTTATAGTTTGCCTCACTTTACATAAGGTATCTGAGCATCTCAGCTCTTTCTTTAGTGAGAGAAGAATATTAGCTTAGGCATAACTTAGTGGTATAATACATTTTTTAAAGATATATTACTGGATAGCTACACCCCAATCAACTTAATCCCTTGAAGTGAGTATATAGTTGTTAATCAAGTATTTGAGGATCATATAAATGATCAAATGTCATGAAACTTTGGTTGTATTCTGAATTTATTCAATTTTGCAAATAGTTTCAGAGAGGCATGGAAATTAAAAAGATTTATGCATTTGATGGTGCAGAAAAACATCCAATGTATTTCAGTAATACCCATGTATTACTGAAAAGCATCTGTCTGTATCATATTGCAGTGGGAGCTTTAGGCACAATCAATAGCTTTATAGGCAAAAAAGTTCTGCAGTCAAGTTCAGTTTTGTGTCCCTGCATATGACTTACTCATTTGTTACATTTATTTCAGAAAATATGGAAGATAACCACCAAGAAATTGGGAAGAACAACTTGACTGGCAGATCAACTGACCATCAGTTCTCTGATGCTGAGGAGTCTGATGGAGAAGATGGAGAAGACAATGATGAGGATGATGAAGATGAGGATGATTTTGATGATGCTCTCGGAGACTCCACACCCAAGACGAGATCTCGAAGCACTAGTCCCCAGCCGCCCCGATTTTCCTCATTATCTGTGAACACTGCTACCACGTCTTATGGGGGCTCTCCTGAGAGTTCTGTAGGACATTCCTCCTTGATAAGTTATTTGGCCACTTTACCTAGCATTCAAGTTACTCACCTCTTAACAACAAGTGATTCTTGTGATGATTCACCAATGACAGAATATCAAAGGTTTTTCCAGAATAAAAGTACAGATTCTGAACCTGACAAAGACAGACTTGACATACCTAGCTGCATGGATGATGATTATATGATTTCCTTGGAGTCCAACTCATCTCCTAGAGATCTTTCATCATCCAGCCAACAGTCATCCCCTGGGTATGATTCCTCACCATACAGAGATAACTCACCAAAGAGATATTTAATACCCAAAGGAGATCTGTCACCTAGAAGGCATCTATCACCAAGAAGAGAGATTTCACCTATCAGACATCTTTCACCGAGAAAGGAGGCTGTTCTAAGAAGAGAGTTATCACCACGCAGAGATGCTTCCCCAAGACGGCATCTGTCACCACGGAGGACAGTGTCTCCTGGAAAGGATGCATCTTCTCGAAGAGAACTGTCTCCACGAAGAGAGAGACGATATATGGCCTCAATTAGAGCAGCATCACCCCGAAGAGGCTTATACCATAACCCATCATTGCCCTTGGGCCAGTATATACAATCTGAATCACTTCCCCTGGGACATTCGGTAAGTTGAAAGTAATGTGGAAACAGGCCACCTAAAATGATTATCTACAAAATACAAAAAAACATTTTAACGTTCTTTCTTCTATTATGTCAATTGGATTCTGAGTTAATGGAAACTGGACTCTCAGGATTGGCTTAATTGCAAGGATATTGGTTTTGGTTGACAGGCAAATCCTTGTATCTTGATGTTAATCAGAGAGACATAAGGCCCATAAACACTTGTTTTTGCCCAGGTTGTTTGTTTTTTATTTGCTTCTTCCCTGTTACTGCAGTTTCCTGTCTGATATCCCAGATCCTTCCTTCCTGTAAGGCTTTTGGGAAGCTTTGATGGAAAGGAGAAGAAATCTACACGGCTGTCTTTTCATTCATGTACAGTTGGATCTTTGTTCTATTTACTTAAATGAAGACTTTTCTTCCTTACATGGATGAAAACTGTAGAATAGAAGTGAGCAACCTGGGACCCCAAATGTGTCCTATAATTCATCTTCTTGCGGAAACCTTTGACAAGAATCGCAGATAGTTAGTGAGTATCAGTAGCATTCGGGAGAAAATAGAGCCCCAAGGAACCCCATAAAGCAAGAGAAATAAGCTGGAATTCCGCCCTCCAATACCAACTCTAGCAGCTCACAGAGGAGTGAATAGAGCTATTTCAACAACATGCTCCTCTCTCCCACCCCGTAAGCCAGTCCAGAAACACAGCATCAAAAAATGCTGAGAGTTTAAGGAGGGCCAGGATAGATGCACCGACTCGATACTCAAGCCTAAAACCCAACTGAAAAGGGTCTAGATGATATGTTTCCTCCAGGTCCCTCCAGAGATGCGATCCAATTTCCTTTTCAACAACCTTCCCTAAAAAGGAAGAAATGTGTACAGCCCATAGATATGGTGATGGTTTCTTGAAAAGGCAATAGACCATCACTTCCTTAAGAGCAGAATCTTTATTTATTTATTCCTGAAAGATGAATTTACCACCACTTGAATCCAACCACACGTCTCCCTCCCAGGATGCCTTGACCGGCCAGAAGAGATTTGGATCTAATATAGAGATGGAATACATATGGAAATAATATCTTTATTTGGCCAGCTGATGACTTAGAAAATAGCGTGTAGGTTTTCAAGTGCGTAACTCCTTTGCTTCTTAAAGATAATTTTCACATTGTGACAGAGGTAAATCTAGTGGTCTCTGATCTTCACTGTCTTCATTTTTGTTTGGGGCAACTTGCTATATATCAGAGATACTTCATTTCATTAAAGACTTCTTTGTGACAATTTTCCAAATGTTATAACAACATTGGTTAACTGTCCGGAAATTAGGATATATTAGATAGAAACAGTAAGTTCAAATGCTGATATGAATAATTGTATTACTTTTAAAAAACTACATCTGAAATCAGCTGTTTTTTTTTAGATAAAAATGATTAGATGTATGAATATGTGCAGTTTCATACCGGTCAGCATGTATTTTTTAGAACAAGCATCCCTAGTTTGTTTTTTATTTATTTATTTATTTATCCTTAAACCTAAATTCTAAATTCCCTCCTCCCACAAAAGTAGGCGGAAAATAAATTAAAACAGACAAAAATTCAGAGAATGCACTGCTTGTCATACTTGAGTTGCCAACTCTAGCTGCAAACAATCCTGCAGATTTCTGCCACCTCCCCAAAATGTGTGCTATGACACCCATAACAAAAGTTTGTGTGTATATACTTGTTCAAAGACATTTTCACAAACCCTCCTTCCCACAGAAGCATCAAAAAAATAAGAAGAAAGTAACTAGGATGGAAACGGGGTAAGAGATAAAGTAGAGCAGCATTGGAAAGGGTGGGAGAAACTGGTAAATGGAAGAGGTAAATAGAGGAGAAAGAAAGGAGAGAGAAGCCCTAATTAGACCTAAGAAAAAGGGTTAAAATTCAGCGGGTAAAACAGTGGCTAAACCTCAGTGACATCACCTTTGCAGCACTGAGGCCTGTAGATTATTTATTTGGGATATTTATTTACCAGATCTGGCCCACCCTGTGTTTTTATTGCAGGCAGGGTTTACCCAGGATCTATAATCTAGCTAAGGTAGAAGGAGTGAACCAGTTGCCTTCCAACATCTGGAACACCAAACCTGCTTCCATCAATTGCTCAATAGTGTACAAACTGGTTATTAGATAGTTTTGATTTGTATGCTACTGATTATTTGTATTTTTCTTCCTTTGGTAAACTGTCCTTTGGACAGGATTTATTTATTTATTTACAAATGTCTTTAGGCCACTTAAGTCATTTGACTCTGCGGCTTATAGTAGCAGCATACAGGTAGTCCATTCATTTAATGACCATTCAAAATTACAATGGCACTGAAAAAAGTGACCCATGATCATTGCAGCATTCCCACAGTCACGTGATCAGACTTTGGGTGCTTGGCAACTGATTGCAGCATCTCAGGATTCTGGGCTTATCATCGGCAATCTTCCTAGAAAGCTTCTGACAAGCATAGTCAATGGGGGGAAGCCAGATTTGCTTAATAACCATATGATCCACTTAACAACTGTAGTAATTCACTTAACCACCATGGCTAAAAGGTCATAAAATGGGGCACATCTCACTTAACAACTGTCTTGCTTAACAATGGAAATTTTGGTTTCAGTTGTGGTCTTAAGTCAAGGGCTACCTGTATGTGATTTTAAATCCTAAGTATAGTTGGTTAGGGTTGTAGGGTTGTCAAAGTGCTGTAGGGCAGAGGTCCCCAACATTTTGGGCACGAAGCACCGGTTCCGTGGGGAGAGGTTTTTCCATGGACCGGAGGGTGCGTAGTTTTGTGTGCTGCCTGCATCTTGCGGATGGGGCTTTGCTTGTTTGTGTGGCATGCCGTGGACCGGTAGTTGGGGATCCCTGCTGTAGGGAATGAATTTTTTGCCGAGCTACGGACACGAATGGCGTATTTTCCCCTCTCCGAATCCGGAAACTGTTGCTGACCTTTGTTTTTGTCTGTTTGCAGAATTCAAGAGCAGGATTGTTGGAGGCACCATATTTCAACTTGCCTGGAGAAAAAGGCATTCTGGAGCATCGCATCCCTAACCTGTTTCCTGAGGGCCCTACCGACTACGTCTTTAGTCATCTTCCACTACACTCCCAGCAGCAACTTCGTGCGCCTATCCCTATGATGCCTATCGGGGGCATCCAAATTGTCCATTCGCTACCTGCAGCCCTGTCCGGTTTACACGCTCCATCCATCTGGTCTCTCTCCAAAGAAAGTTCTGAGGAGAAGCAGTGGGACTCTTGCACTCCTCCAAAGCATCAGGAGAAACGTGCCCGCCCTCCCTCTTTGCGTACGATGGCTCAGAGCAGCGCATCGACTTCCGAGTTACTGTTGATGAAAAAGAGCACTTCGGAGGAAGGTGTCATGGAGGGGGAGCAGGAAGAAAATATACACACTTGTACAAAAGCCATAGCCTCTCTCCGCATTGCCACAGAGGAAATCCTCCATGGGACGGAGCAAACAGCAAGGGATTCCGAGCCCTTTCGGAAACCCTTGGAAAGTGCACATTTTAGCATGGAACACTTTAGTGGCTCTGAGCCAGGCCAGATCTGTGCCTCAGCCACCAACCCTGACTTGCACAGTGGTGAAAAGGACCTTTTTGGTACATCACAGCAGACTGTAGTATCTCATTCCACCTTTTACAGCAAAAGCGGTGTGGAGGTCAGACCGTCCGTCTACCCGAGTAGGAAAGATTCAAGCACACAGGAAAAGGAGAGAGTCGCCCTCTGAAAAAAAGCAAACCACAGTAATCTCCAAGGTGTGAAAACTTGTTGACTCCCCACGTCCCTTCCCCAGTGATAGAAGGAAGTATTTGAATTTATAGCATGCTGGTTCTAAGTTGCAGTAGTTTGCTATTATATATACTTTTGTTGTATCAAAAGAATTGAGTAAAACTACAAGTCATCATGAGCCTGACCAAAATGAAATTTCAAAATTCTTATTGGGTCTGGTACTTTTAACCTGTACAGGTGTTTGTGCCTTTTCTTTACTTTTGCTTATATTCTTATAAGCATTTTTTAGCAGTAATTTGTACATATTTTAGAATTTGTGTATCTGCTTTGTAATAAATGTAATTTCTTTCCCTTTTGGGACACTTTGACCTAAATGATGTAAAGCAAAAAACAAAAAAAGCATCAATATATATGTGAGGTTGCACTAAAATATTTTTATATGATTAAAAACTGAACAGCTTTTATGTACAGCTCTGATCCTGTAATACTAATATTTATTTACTTTGTTTCATAAATTGTACATTTTTTCTTAAATGTTGCGGGTTGCTTTTTCTATGTGAAGCATGGGATTTACTGTTGCATTATTAGAACAAAAATGTATGTTGTAAACAAGATATTTAAACTAGAGTATCTTATTCTGCACTTATGTATTAGTTAAAAAAAAATAAGATAAAAGGATGTATCAGTCCATTCTTTACTCTTGTAATTTTTTTTTGGTCTCTTGTTTGCTGGATCAACTATAACTTAAAAAGTGCTGATTGTGATTTTAAAGAGATAGTACCGTAAAGCATTAAAGTAAAACCATGTGCTATTGTGAGTTTTTTCAAAGCTTTATACAACAGTTATAAATATATTAAAAGTATTTGGTCTTATGTGAACATGTTGCTATATGCTCCTTTAAAAAGAATATGGGAAAACATTCCACCCTGTGTAAATATATGCAACTTCAAAAACTGGTGCAATTTCATATCTATTGTGCGAATGCTTAAAGGGTTCTTCCCATTTCTAGTGAGGGTCAGTGAACAGTGGGATCTTGACTAGAAGAGAAGCAAGATCGGGGAGATAGGACATCACATATCAGTATTGAAGTGTCTTTAAAACAAGAGCAAGGAAATCTGGCATCCTTGGCCTTGATTACAGAGGAATCAAGCTTCTACTCCAGATGAGAAAGCACAGGTTGGTCTGCACAGAGCTTAGATAATCGGCTGGCCCGTCAGCTTGGTAGTCAGTGCTGGGCACTGCATGCAGGAGACAAAGCCATGAAAGCGACAAGAGGTGGGGGTGGGTGGGTTTCCATACTGGTTGAGAGCAAGGAACTGAGTCATATTGCCAAGTTATCTCACTTTGGAGGGGTAGGTTGGAAAGGGAATGGAGAGAAATAGTTGTTCACAGCTATTTGGGGCAGACATTTTTCCTTGTGGGAAAAAAATGTCTTTCGTATTGACAGATCTATCTAAAAGAGGAAAGATCAGCAGGCAAAAAAAATCTAAGATTTAGGGCATTTATAGCATTCAGTTGTCTTGGGAGAAGTTTGGGAGGAACCATTCCTTACATGTTTAAAGGTATGAAGGAGGCCCCCAGATATACACACATCTACCCAAGTCAACGACAACAAAAGAGCTGGGTTATTTTCTGTGCTATTTAGTGGATTATAATTCTGTGAAAACACATTTGTATATTGAATTGCAATACATTTAAGGAGTGTTGTTTAAAAAGAAATAAATATACAGTTACATTACAGATCTAGTGTCTAGTTTTCCTGTGGTGTTTTGATTTGCTCCCCAAGTTAATCAGTGGAAGCTTTGAGCTGCTGTCCTGGATTTGTCATTTTATTTGCAAGGATGCCACCTGGAACTCAGTAGAATTATCTCCAACTAAGGAACTGGACAGTGTGTTGCCTAGAGGTGTGTAAACTGATGTTACATTTTGTAAGCACAAAAACATGTAATATATTTAACTTTGCATATAACAACAAACTCTTGATCCTGGCTTTCGGCAATTTTTCAAACTATTACAAAGTTATTGCTGGTATATTTTAATATTTATTGCATTTTTTAAAAGAAAAAAAAATCACCTTAGTTCATTTGTTCAGCTCATCCAACCTTCTGAATGTATGCCACTTGACTGAAATAGCTATTAATACCCAACAAATCAACATAGTTACAGTAATTAATCCTTACCAGAGTCACAGAATCAACAGTCCTCCATACTGCTGAATTACAACTTTTCCTAGCTCCAATAAAATTGGCCCAATTTAAGGAATGCTTAGAATGAATTTCAGTATTGCAGTAGTAAATCATGTATAGAGAAAATAAGAACAATTCCATGTGGAAAAATCACTCAAAAGATATGGGAAACAAATTTGGATGTCAATATTGCAGCCCTTTTTGCTTCATTGCTGTTTTAGCATATACACAGCCAAAGCAAGCATTAAGAGGTGCAATTCAGAATCATTTGAAATGCCAATACGCACTTCTGTATACAATTGAGCATAAATTTAAACCTTGATTCTTTGTAGCATATTTAGATACTTGATTCTTTGTAGCATATTTAGGCCAGCAAAGTAAGCAGAGACTAATTTCTGTGATAGCAAAGATGAGGTACAGTAACCCTCACTTAATAAATTTCCACTTAACTAGGGATGATTGCTCATATGACTGATGGCTTTGGATTTTTAAAAGAATGACAAAATGTCACTAAAATGTCAAATATATTTGGCTGCAGAAAATCATAGAAGGCATATATAGCAATAGCACTTAGATTTATATACCGCTTCACAGTGCTTTACAGCCCTCTCTAAGCGGTTTACAGTGTCAGCATATTGCCCCCAAAATCTGAGTCCTCATTTTACCGATCTCGGAAGGATGGAAGGCTGAGTCAACCTTGAGCCAGTAAAAATCGAACTGCTGACAGCCGGCAGTCAGCAGAAGTAGCCTGCAGTATTGCATTCTTACCACTGCGTCACCATGGCTCTTGATACCATATTGAGCTACTTGAGTCAACCTTGCTTCCTAAACAGCAAATTCTTCAATCTATTTGCTATATAACATTTACTTTTTCTTTTCTTTTTTTTCTTTTCTTTCTTCTCTTTTATTTTCTTTTCTTTTCTTTGGTGTTACAACGCTGTTTAGAAAACATTCCTTGGATCACTGATACATGGTAAAGAGCTGCTATCACATGACTTTCCCCACAGATTATTCTATGAGCATAACCCAATAATAAACTACCTTCCATTTCATTCAAGGTGACACCTGGAAAATAGATGATTAATACATTTTTGACTCCTGGCAAAAAATGATCTATGAAATTTATTTGCTGATGATATGATTATAACCATCTCTAATGCAGCAACAGTTCATTAAAAATAACTTCAGGAATTCAACTCTGGCCTAACAGTCACTTTTTAAAAAATCTGCAGTAGTTGCATTCATACTCTGTTTATAAGCATATCTCCAATATTTTAGAAATTACCCTTGAACATAGCACCTTTAAATGTCTAGGAATTATTATATTGATAAATTTAAGCTTTTCATAACTATTGACAGTTATGATCCTGTCTGTAACATGAATGTTCTGAAAAGATAGAACAAGTATATCTTAGACAGACTGTGTAGCAGCAATTAAAATAATGTTTTTTCCAAATTGTTCTTGATAAAATTCTTACCGTTGAGCAAAAAAATAGTTATTAATTTGCTTTAAATCAACATACATTTTATATTTACCTCAAAATAAAAGGATGGTCAGAACTTGTTTAAGAATATGTTGTTAAGCAGTCAGCACAGCTTATTCCTTTTATAGATCCAACAAAGGTACAGATCAAGATGGAAAATATTCAGTTCTTAAGCAAGAATTTAAATCTACCCTTTTTTCAGGTACTAGAGCAGAGGGAACATACAGACCTATATCAGCTCAAGGTCGCTAAGAAGTGTTGGGCTGATTCAGCCCCGAAGCATCTTTTCTTGGTAGCTGAAGAAGTTGGAGTTGAGTTGCTTTGAGCTGTGTTCTGGTGCCACCATTTGACTGGTTTCTGCCTCCACTTCTTTTTAAGTGAATTCTAGATGGACCGCAAATCAGATATAGGATACGCAGCATTCTAAATAAACAACAACATTCAATAATTTGTACCTTGCATTGTTGAACTGAACTCGTGTGTCTATTTCATGCATAGCCTAATAATGATTTTATCCATTTATAAGTGATTCTGAAATACTTACAGCTCTTTCTAATATTTGCATTCTCAAAAAAAACAACCCACTATATGGTTAAACTTAAAATACTTAAAGTGTAACATATAAAGGTTATCAAACATGAAAGACATCACCATATCATATCAAACCAAACTTCCAGTTTGGAACAAACATGAATATCCATGAAATGCTTGGGTAGACTATTGCAACTTGCAGACTATTGCAATTTGCACCATTTGGTCCTTCTACTCCATCTTTCCCTAAAACTTTTAGGGAAGCTTTAGAAAATATCATACTGAAAGCAGAAAAATAATTGCTGCTGGATTCTATCTATTTGAATCAAAAGGATTACATTGTAGGTTATGTAAGGATAACACAGTTCTGATAATATTCAGTTATTCGAATCTTGCTAACCCTGTAAAAAACAAGTCTGAAATAGGCACACAATTATTGGAAGAACAAGCAGCAATCTAAAGAGCAAAACACTTTTAGCAGCTTTTCTTTCATGAAATAAATGATGCATCTGATTTTGGACAGAACAAATGGCTACGTAGAAAAACTGCAACAATTGCAATAACTTATACAGAGGCTTAGAGGAGAAGGATTAGAGTCTGCCTTACTGGATACAGGATTCTCTCCTTGGTTGAGAGGGGAGATGAGACACAGAAGTCCAAAGAAAAATTCAACTAAAGAAATTGAGACATTGGGGATAAGAAGGCACATAACTATAGGTCTGGCACATAATTATTCAGAAGACAAACCTAGGCAAGAGGAGAACAGAGTGGTGTTCACTTTTCATAGCACCAATGCCAATCTCTTTTATTCATCACTCTTTTTCTAGTGAGAGGGAAAGAACCTAGATCCCCAGTTAGCTCCATAGTGAATAAAATAAAACAAGGTGGCCCTTGTTTACTGATTGCCTTTTTAGCAACCATTCAATCCTTGCATCGTGATATTCACAGTTCTGTAAGGCAAAGGAAAGTGAAACAAGATCATAAGCATGGTGGTTTCACTTCACTTTGCTTACCTGTCAATTTGCCAGTCCCAATTGTGATCACTAAACAAGGACTACCTGTACAGTAAATTCAAACAATTAATGTCTGAAAGTAGCATCAAAATCAAAATTTTGTTACATATTAAAGGCAAATGAAGAATGATGACTGTTTAAGTCAAGATGTAAAAAAAAGGGGGTTCCTTCTTTCCTCCCAACTGTAACTGTCTCCCCAAGTCAGGGCTGCCTTTAAAAAAAGCTGCTTGTAAGGCAGACTCCCTCAGACTTGATTCTTGGTTACTTTGTAGACACTTCCAACAGGTTCTTGATATTAAAGTTGTTTGCACTTTTCATCTCTTGGGATTTGTCTATACCACTTCTCAATCTGGTCTACAGTGCTGGCTGTCTTCTTCCCAAAGGACTAAGCAAGTCTAGGTAAGCTTTTCCTAAGATCAACCAAGATCACACTAGGTGCTGCCACTATCTATGAGAAACTACAGTAACATATTTATTATTGAGCATTGTTTAAAATTTCCATTTATCACATTTGTAACATGCAATTCTATTTATAAAATGCAGTTGCAAAATGCAAAACCTAGAGTCAAACATTTTCAGCCCAGTTTTAACCTAGCTACCAACCAATCAGAATATTTACAGAACGATGTCTGCGTTAATATTTAGCTAAAACGATTCAAGGGCCTATATAAAAGTAATCAGAGTCAGGGGGATCTCCCCAGAAAATGCCTGTCTCTTGTGCTTGCATATTTGTTTGTTTGACATATCTGTACCCCAGGGCAACTGCCAGAATCAGGATCTAAGGCTTTTACAGAAAGCTAAGTATATGTGTGTGTATGGGGGGGGGCTTATTTCATTTTGAGGGGTATGATGTTCCAGAGAGTGGACACTGTGGCAGAAACCTTGGCTGATGGGGTCTGCAACATCCTCCTTCTGCTAATCGAGTGGGATGGGCCAATCCCATTGGGGTGAGGCAGGTGTTATTTAAGGTGCTTTATGTATTAGTTATGACATACTTTATGTATTAATGCTGCTGTGCAGGTTCTGAGGTTTTGCTTGATAAAAAAAATACAGGAAACCAGAAGTTGCCTTTAAGCTTTACGTTTTTATTCAGCTGAACAAAGGGGCTTCTCTCCTCTAAAAGAGAGAAGCCCCGAATGACTAGAAATCCTTGTATTTATTCTTTCTGATTACATAAGCAATCCACCCAGCAAAGCTGACACACATAAGATAAAGATTTCACCCAGTAAGTCTGGCACACTGTAGATAAGAAGGGAGAAAGCAGAAGTAGCTAAAAATGTTCCCTTTTGGGTGTTTCCCTAAAGACATCGTACGTTCCCGGGTGGGTTAGGACATTGGGTGTTTTCCTTGCTGTCCTTTCATGACCCTTGCATCCATGACTCTGCAAGTGCCCAAAGACAGCAGGGCCATCTGCACATATTCACAACTGATACTTCCTATGCTGTCTCCTAATTCCGGGTCAACAGTGCTTGCATCTTTTCTCTCATTCTCTCTTTCCAAACATCCAATGAAATGTTTCCATCTGAAGCCATATCCAATCAGCTATTGCTGAAATATAGAATGATATATACAGTATATTCAGAAAGTAGCTTGCTCCCCACCTCCCATGTCTAAGCTCCCACACATTTTCCCTTCAGATTCATGGTCTGTTTCCTCCACCTGTATCCAAAGCATTTATTTTCACATCAAATCCTTTACACATAATTCTCTTGACAGGCACCTTATTCTAGAAGCATTATTATTGTCAGCTCCATCATGGAAGTGTTAACATTCCTCCGCATTACTATATTCTAAACAGGTGATGCACAGAAGGCAAAACCTCCAAAATGAGGTTCAGAGCCCAGGGCAGAACTGTCGTATATTCAGTGCCTGTATGCAGCTGCATTTTTAGCCACAGCACATGACATTGTTCCATTATCATAACTATTATCACAGCTAAAATCCAATAATGGCATCTGAAAATCAAGCTACAGCTGGAGACAAGTGTGAGACTTTCTTTTAAAATTATTTGCAGATTGTTAATTAAACCCATTGCAAATAGGATTTCATTTTTGGTTTTGACAGAGAAAATGGTTTTAGTATATTTATATGGCTGGTTGTCAAGAGTACTACTCACTATGAATCAAGTAAAGCTAATGACTTTCTGCCACAACATATGGATGCTGGGAATAATCGAGTCATAAATGGAAGCAGATGAAAACAATTGTCAAAAGATAAAATATACAGGCAGAGGGTTGCAGCTATCCTTTGGTTGATTTCTATATTTTTGTTGCTCTCCTCATGGTCTTCTGGAAGGGGGGGGGGAATTATATTCCTGCATAACATGGTTTGTGGAACACATGGGTTCATTAAAATATTTAGAAACCTCATGCAAAGACAGTTGCTATGATATATTTGAAGAGCACCATTTCAACATACTTTTTGCTGAGGATGGCTTAGAATTTTGTTTGGTTCGGGGGGGGGCAGTTAAGGAAATGATGTTCACACAAACTCAAATTTTGTCATAACAGAAGAGAAAACTGTGGTCTGGGGAGGGTGTGTGTGGAAGGGGAGACTTCTCATGGATTCCTCTTTTGACATGATTACTTGTTTTATCCTTTCCAGGTAGGCTAACATGTATTATAATACACAAAAAGAGTACAGAAAAGAGCAACAAAGATGACTAGGGGACTGGAGGCTAAAACATATAAGGAACGGCTGCTGGAATTGGGTATGTCTAGTTTAATGAAGAGAAGGACGAGTAGTGACATTATAGCAATGTTCCAATATCTCAGAGGTTGCCACAAAGAAGAGGGAGTCAAGCTATTCTCAAAGCACCTGAAGGCAGGACAAGAAGCAATGGAGAAACTAACCAAGGAGAGAAGCAACCTAGAACTGAGGAGAAATTTCCTAACAGTTAGAACAATTAATCAGTGGGAACAACCTGCCTCCAAAAGCGGTGAATGCTCCAACACTGGAAGTTTTTAAGAAGAGACTGGACAGCCATTTGTCTGAAATGGTATAGGGTTTCCTGCCTGAGCAGGGGGTTGGACTAGATGACCTCCAAGACCACCTTCTTCTTCTTCTTCTTCTTCTTCTTCTTCTTCTTCTTCTTCTTCTTCTTCTTCTTCTTCTTCTTCTTCTTCTTCTTCTTCTTCTTCTTCTTCTTCTTCTTATTATTATTATTATTATTATTATTATTATTATTATTATTATTTATTATTTATTATTTATTATTTATTATTTATTATTATTATTATTATTATTATTATTATTATTATTATTTATTATTATTATTATTATTATTATTATTATTATTATTATTATTATTATTATTATTATTATTATTATTATTATTATTATTATTATTATTATTATTATTATTATTATTATTATTATTATTATTATAAAAACTATTGATAAAAAGATCATACCAAGTCAGTCTACCAACTTTTTTACATGTTTATGAGAATAGGGCTGCTAGAAAGACATTGTTTTTCTTCTTCTTAAATGCTGTGTGTCTGGGTACCTTGTTGGATTACAAGAAAATGTTGGTCACTAAGATAAGCAAAAGAACAGCCCAGCAATTGCTTGCTCTCCAAATTACTGGTTTCTAAATTTCTGTGCATCTGGGAACAGATTGCCTTGACTTTATGATTATTTTTCTAGCAAGTAAATTTTTACCTGTGTAAAAGTGAGAACAGTCACTGTTAGCTGGCGGAAGAGGTCATTTTTGGCTTCCCTATCTCAGACTGAGGAGATGTGCTGTTGTTGAGAATTTTGAAAATGATTCATGAACAATTTGGGGTTAGCATTTTACAAGAAAGCTTTTTAGCAACCAGATAAGAACCAGAGAGGTCTGGACCACTTCCAGCTTCTGACATCCCAACTATTAATAAGAATTAATTTTTTCTGAGTCTGACATGCAGAGCAAATGGCTCTCCTTTCCTCTTCATATTATCCCCATTCACTTTTAGTAATTAAACACCCTAGTTTATTAACTTGCTCTAAGGGGGAACTGTCAAATTGGAATGCACTAAGCATTTTGAGTTCAAAATATTTTGAGCTCACAAAGTTCCATTTTGCATTTGAAACAGTTGTTTCAAGATTAACCTGGATTGTTCCAATCATTATGAAAGTTGTTCCGATCATTATGAAAGTGAAAGCAACAAATATCTGCCATCTTTGTTTCAAAATGTAAGCAGTTCCAAAATGCTCAGCTTAACTCATTTTAAATATGAAACAATTCTTCTGAAGCGGAGTGTTATTAATTTGAAATACTCTGTAAATCTTGACTATCTAAGAACAATTAATGCTTTCTACACTTGAATGGATTATATTTGCTTAGGGAAGAGGAAATAGTTAAGATAATGCAATATACACACACATACATACTCATTTTTTATATGTAGGGAGGACTTGTGTACAAGGGTAACTAGCAAAATCTCTTAGGGGAAAGAAAGATTCCAAAAATGACAAGTAGGGAAAGGTAAGGAGTAACAAACTGTCAGAGGAGAAGATGGTTGAGAATAGAAAAGAGTGGTTGAAGAATAAGTATGATCTCTCTCTCTCTCTCTCTCTCTCTCTCTCTCTCTCTCTCTCTCTCTCTCTCTCTCTCTCATCTATCTATCTATCTATCTACCTACCTACCTACCTACCTACCTACCTACCTACCTACCTACCTACCTACCTACCTACCTACCAATGTCACATAATGAAAGATCTATTCATCAGCGTATTGAAAGCCAGCTAACTAGAGGAATCTTTACCAAGGCAGCAAAACAAAACAGGTAGGCCATTTGCATTAAAAACCAGAGAACAAATAATGAAACGGTACTGTGGCCTGTGGTGACACAGTTCATGCTTCAAAGTAATCCACATCTCAGGAGAGGATAGGAAGTTTTCTTGTTTGCTTTCTTTTCTCATTTGAAAGGGCTGTCTTGTCCCTGGAGGAGAAGGACCACTTTTCCTATACCTAATAATTCCTCAGTTGCTTGATAGGGAATTAACCTGTGTGTGTGTGTGTGTGTGTGTGTGTGTGTGTGTGTGTGAGAGAGAGAGAGAGAGAGAGAGAGAGAGAGAGAGAGAGAGGGAGAGAGAGGGAGAGAGAGGGAGAGATGTCTGCAGTGTGAGGTGGGGTAGGCCAAGAGAAGATAAGAGAAGATAATGTCAAAAGAGAGGGAGGGGAACTGAGTCAATTGTTAGCACTCAGTATCCAATAGGTACATTGGTGAAAACAAGTTATATATAGTGTCAGTTATATATAGCATCTGACCCCAATCAGATGCTTTATTTAAGTAAAATATTTATAACCCACATCACCAAAACAAATCTACACCTTACTAATAAATTAAAGACTCCTGCTGGTTGTCCTACAACTTGAAAAGACACCATGTAGAATGACAAAAATGATGCTGAGGGACCATAAACAGAACAACACAATTGTGATGGGCACTGAGGAAGCTAGCTCAGTATTGCCTGATCTAACGGTCCCAGTCTCTGGGAATTTAGACTGAAATGTTTCTTAGGCTTCTCTGCAGATACCCGGATGTTGAGCCACGCAGCTTAGCCATCCCACCGTGAAGCTGCATGATAGTATTAAGACAGGGGCCTGGGGACAATCCGTAAAAAAATAGCTCTGTTCCTTTTAAGAAAATTAAGAGGGTCTGCAGGTCTTTGATAATGTGATCCAGATTTTTGAAGAACTGATATAAAAGCAGATTCATAGATTCATTTGGCAATGATAACATTGATAGCGACTGGCCAAATTTTTATTTGCTTGGGTGGCAAGACTGAGAATGCCATTTCCTTTGTACCAACTTCTTTTTTTGTAGCACCTCATCTCTCTGGCATTGTGTCAATCTGCTTTGGCTGCCTCAGCCAACTACTGATTAACCTAGAGGCTTTAAGCCAGAACCCTGACGTAACCACCATGGACTTCCAGACGAGGCCAAGCATTGCCAATGTGCCCTGTCCAACCTGACATACCACCGGAAAGAGTGACATTGGAGCCCTTCCAAGCAGTGGCCAAATGAAACAGTCCACTGTGCCATCCCAATTGGCACCATCCCCGAATCCATTGATCAGATGCTGTAACTAACAACATTCCAAAAGAGCATTGAAGAAAGCAAAGAGCTGTCTAAGTAATGGTGAAAACTTTTATTTTTATGTTTGAGTTGGATAGGACTTTCCACAAACCCAGGTGCCAGCCTCCACCCAACCTTGTCTGGGCTTGAAAGCTAAGCAAATCAGGCCTGGTTTATATTTGGATGGAAAAACATCAGGGAATTCCAAAGCTATATAGTAAACTGGAAAGTAAAACACACACACACACACACACACACATAACCCTGTTAGGGAGATGACATGGGTAGGAGGTATGCTTGTAGTCCACCGAAGATGCCTTCATTTTGAGAGTATTTTTAAGACACATTCTGAATCAGTTTAGCACAACATCTCTGTTAAGTTCTTGGTTGGCCACTTTGCACATGCCTCTGTAGCCCTTTCCTGATTCCTTCTTGATCTCCCTTAAAGGAGGAGCAAAGTAAATGTGGGGAAAACTCTTGAAAGTTTGCTAAACTGAAATTTTAAAAGATTAATGGTTTTTATAGGTATGTTATTTTCATTGCATTCTGCCACAAATAAAGAAGCTGCAGACATTTTAATGTTTTTCCATTATAGTCTATGGATATTTTTTTTTTTTCCTAAGCAGCTAGAATTAAATCATTTTGTCTTTCAATCTCAGGCAGCTAAGCTGAACTGAATCACACTCTCTCTGATTTAATTCCCAATTCAAATTGAATTCAGTTCAAAGCAGAGCTGAGCTGACCTGATCTGCACAAGCAAAGGAACTGGATGGTTTCTGGGGTAATATGCTGATTACAAATTCACTGAAAATAGCCTGATTTTTGAGAAAATATTTTGCAGTTAAAATACCTCTGGGTTTTCAGAATTCCAGCTATGTTGAGTCCTTCAATCATATTGGTTGAAAATTCTTAAAAAGCAGTCCTAATTTCTATAATACATAAAGTTGGCGAAGACTGAGACTTAACATTCTCATTCTAAAGAGTCCTGGAGCTATATTTTGATTGATTGATTTTGTCATTGATTGATAAACTGGAATTGTATTACAATTTTAAAGATGCATTTGGCTGATTATTTTTAAAAAATTAAATAACATCAGCTGATGAGATGAGATATGCCTACCAGAATGATCAAGGAAAGCATGGTGGGGACACTTTAGCTATTAAAAATTGGTGCGCTTATTTACCTTGGAGCCAGAAAAAACATGAGCCTTGCATTAATTATTGTGATGACTTCTCTAATATGTCTACGGAGATTTTCAGTCATCCAGGTCATGGTTGTCCCAAAGATGCTTTTTCAAAAGGCAACTGGACTTTCTTTTTTCTCTTTGAAGACATTTTGCTTCTCATCCAAGAAGCTTCTTTAGCTCTGACTGGATGGTGCCTTCCATCCAGTTTTGAGAAGCAAAACGTCTTCAAAGAGAAAAAAGAAAGTTCAGTTGCCTCATGAAAAAGCACCTTTGGGATGACTTCTCTAATAGTCCTTGAGAAAGTGGAGGATGAAGGAAGATCATTATCAGAGGAAACAGGTTTCTTTCAGAAAAGATTCCTGAATGCAAAGGGAGGAAGGAGGAAACATGGGAAAGAGATTCAGAGATGCCTTAATGATACTAGGTATAAATAGTGCTGAAAAACTGCTTTGATGGGCTTTTTAGCTTGTGCTACATCTTCTGCTAGAAATATATGATATTTCCAAGTGCCTTAATAGAAAATCCATAGCACTGCAGTTTGTCAATCATGCCCTATTTTCAAGAAGAACAATAGCTACCATAAGAGGGTTTTTATGGTAGAACATTTAGCTTCATCCCATAACTGAAAGGTTCTTATCCATATTGTGGTCTCCATTTTATTCTGCCACATTTTCTTCTCACATTAAGTATATGCTGAAAAATATTCTGCACCACTGAGATAGAATAAATAAGTGCTAACTGATAAGTTGCGGTCAGGCTTTTGTAAAGCATATGTAGTATGAACATTTTTGCTTCCTTGTAGACCAGAATTCAGAACTTTTATACCGGGATCTTCATAGATGCAAGCTGATTTGGGTGGGTGTCTGTCTGTCTACATATTATGTAATTAAATTTGATTTTAGTGATTGTTTCTACACTTGCATTGCTCTCCTTAGATCTTCTGGAATCTGTTATAAAACTATTGCATCATATCCATATAGCTACAGGCTTACTGGTGACCTTTGGAAGATGTTCTTCTTTGATAAAACACTTCATCATGGAATTGAAGAAAAAAAAATGGAACAATAGTGTTGCAAGGATATATCCATGTTTAACTCCCTTTCTAGTTTGTATCAATGGAGTTCTCTAGATATTAGCTCAAAAGCTGCCTAAAGCCCACAAAACAGGATATAGCGCTTTTCTACCAGGTGGTAAAGCACTAAACCCTAGTCCAGCATCTATTGTATTGGCTTGATCTAATGCCTGCCTCCTCATAGCTTCTTCCTCTAGTTCAGCAACCTCCAGGAAAGGGGGTATTAATATAGGATACAGGAGATTATGGAAAATATTACAGAGCTAGAAAACGATGTCACAGACCTAGAAATGGTGCAAAATAGGCAACTGAAGTGAAATTATATGGAGGGACATTCAGGAACATCAGAAAGAGATGCCCCCCCACCCATACACTGCATATAAAATGCAAAATTTGCTGCCAGCAAAAACGGTTGTGACGCTCACTCAGGTTCCCAAGAACCTATTTGTATGGCATTGTGCCAATTTGGAGCATGGATTGGGCTATCAATAGTTATTAATTCTAAGTCATAGCAGGCCTTAAATACAGGCCACTCAGAAGTGACAAAGGAAGGGTACTATAATCTGCCAGTCCAGTCATGTGAGTTCTGATTCATTTATTTGAGCACTACATGTCCTGGAAGGCTGGATTTTAGGTGAGCCTGTGGCCTGACTCAGCAAGCAAACTCTTATGTTCTTAGATTCCCTGTTCTAATTTACTAAGGGAGATAGAAAAGGAGAAAGCAAAGGAAAAAAGAAGACACCATTGTGATTCCTTATCTTTCTATCTATCTTTTTATGTCATCCAGTTTTACAGAGGCAAGGAGATCTACTTCCACAGATGTTGAGATATTGGGGGAAATGAGGCAAAAAATAAAGGCAGACGTTTGCTCACTATTTGCCATTTCATCTTATGCACAACAAAAAGTCAGAACCAAATAAATGTTGAAAGTCATATATTTAGAGTGACATTTCAGCTCGATATTCATTGAAGGTCCTTTAAAAATGCCATTTAAGGGGAAAATGTACGTGGACTACTTACAATGTTTTGTATTATGGCAAGGGACAAAAATAGCTTATACGGTCACATCTTTTGAACTGAGCACTCTTTATTTTTCATGGCTCTGTCCTTTGTGTCTGCTTGTTACATGATACATTTTATTCATTAGTTTATATTCAGTATTTCACATCCATCAGGTTTCTAAACATCTGCTCTAAACTGGAATTTGCTGGTGCATTATAATGGATTGCTCTGGGTACCTACATTATGCACATCTACAGACAAACTTACCATCAGATTTATAAAATAAGACATTTTAATCCTACATAAAGCTAATTTGCCAATTTTGTAAGTACAATGTGCTTCAGATTTTCAAAACATTTTATTAATTTTTACTTGTTTCAAGAATTCTCAGAGGTGGTCAATGAATTCATTACTCCATTGTTGCAGCTTTGATATCTAGGTATGACGAATTTCCTTGTGAAGTCTCAGGTGGGTAGCAGATGCTTGGCAAAATGTCATAACTGGCACTATACATTCTGGCACAATAATCTGCACATATAACTTTTAACCAACTAAAGATTGCTTGAAAGAATTTCATTTGTTTGAGTCAAGACTCAACCTAACCCTGACAGCATGCATGTTCAGCCATCATGAAATACCTTGTATCATGCCAAAGGTAGTTCTTAGAATCTTTAAATTATTCACAGATGTTCTAATTTCTACAAGGTTGGACTAACACCAAATGGCAGACGGAATGAAGATTTCTTCTGATATTCCCATTTGTAATCTATCCTTGATTTCAGTAAGTTATGTCTTTCAGAACTTATTAACTCATAAGTTTATTTGTGGAAGTGCCTCTCCCTGACAGCATCTATCTACCTTTCCAGATCAGAGAAGGTAGACACACTTCCCTGAAATCCTATCTTCTAGTGGAACTTCAGAAGTGTGCCTTTTCTGTGACACTACTTTCTCTACCTAATGGAATACCCTTCCTTCCAGTGATTTGGTAGGTCCCCACCCTTTCAACCTTTTGGAATATCATCAAGACCTACTTCTTACCCAGGTGCTGTGGTAGAACAAGAATGTTTGGGGTTATGGTTATGGGACACCACAAAGGGATAATTGAGGCACTGTGTTTTGTTTTGGTTTTATGGCTTTATTTTTTTATAATTTTATAGTTCTGTGTTTTAATATTGTTATGAGCCAATATTGTTATGTGGTTTTAGATGGCCAGCCATACAAATTTTTCAAACAAACAAATAAAAAATTTAAAATATGCAATATTATGGTGCAAACCATGCACTGGACACTGTTGACCTAGATTTAGAATTTCACATATGCACTTTTCACTTGTCGGTTCAGCCGTTGCTGTAAATATTTTGCTATTCTGAATTTTAGTACTGACAAATAGATAGATGAGAGTTGCGAGTAATTAGATGAAGTCCCTTATTTCATTTATTTATTTAATCAAACATAGTGTATGGATAGGATATTGCACAATTTGGTTATTGCAAAGGTTTTTGGGAATGACCTTGGGAGACAGGAGGAAGAGCTGCAGACTAGACAACCGTCATGCAAAAAGTATCTCAGTCACAGAAGGAAAAGGGGTGTGGAAGTGTTTCAGAATGGACCCTCCCTGGTTTTCTTGAGAATAAAAGGAAAGGAGGGGAGAAATACCTTGGGTCTTGCAAGATTCTGTTAAAATAGAGTTACTACTCATACTTGTGTTTCTTGTCTGTAGTACCTCAAAGAGCTATCATTCTTGCAAGTCTGAAAATATTTCTCTTGTCCTTAAATCAGATTCTGCCTTTAAAGGAGACCCATCTATTCCTGCTAATACAAAATATGCTTGGAAAAGTTCCAATTGAGACCAGACATTGCAATCATATTAAACCTGTCCTTTCTTATCTGTATTGACTTTTGATTTGTTGCCGCAATCCTTCAACACACCCATTTAGTGTCTGTACAGTTGAGGTTCAGTAGGTGGCAATAAAAAAAACGTTTGTAATGTGCTGCCTTTCCAGAATGTTTTTCTTTTTAAAGTTCATCTGCACTTTCTTTCTCTCTTTCTGTATTTATTTATTCAGGCTCTTTTCAAATTTGGGGTGTTCTCTTTTTTTGCTGCCTTCAAATCAGTCTCAACTCCTGGTGACTATATGGCCAAGCCAATGTTGTTGGTTTTTTTGGCAACATATGCAGAAGTGGCTTTCCATTACATGCTTCCTGGGGCTGAGAGACAGAGAAACAGGTCCAAAGTTATCCTGCTGGCCTGATGTAGGATTAGAGATCACGATCTTCTGGTTTCTAGCCTGTGCCTTTAACTATTATACCCAACTGACTGTATTTTACTTATTGTACTGTATTGTACTACTGTACTATTATTCTAAAATTTCTCTGCTAAGGTCTGATTTTTCATATCTAACAGTGGGTTTAAGTTTTGTTCTATATCCATAATATATATTTTATCACACTAAGTCAGTTCATGTTTGCTTAATGCTATGTTGTGCTAGGTTTTATTGTAATCGCACTTGAGTAAACTAATTGTTGAACTACACTATAATTGTATTATATTTTAAATTGGAGTGTAACAGTAGTACAAAACAGGTTTAGGCATTCAGAATAACAGAATAACATAGTTGGAAGGGACCTTGGAGGTTTCCTAGTCCAACCCTCTGCTCAATCAGGATACTCTATCCAGGGGTAGGCAACCTTGGCTCTTTTATGACTCGTGGACTTCAACTCCCAAGATTCCTGAGCCAGCCATGCTGGCTCAGGAATTCTGGGAGTTGAAGTCCATGAGTCATAAAAGAGCCAAGGTTGCCTACCCCTGCATACCATTCAAGACAGATGGTTGTTCAGTCTCTTCTTAAAAGTCTCCAGTGACAAAACACCCACGTCTTCTGAAGGCAAGCTATTCCACTGGACTAGACAAACTCAATTCCTGCAACCATCCTTCATATGGGGCCTCCAGTCCCCTAATCATCTTTATTACTCTTTTCTGTCCTATTTCTAGAGTCTACATCTTTTTTATAATATGGTGATCAAAACTGGATGCAGTATTCTAAGTATGGTTTCGAATATTGCATTCTAAGAGTGCATTCAACAAATCCAATAAGCAAAATCATAGTTCTGTTATAAAAGAGAAACTGAGTGGTGACTACAAATTTACAGAACTCTATTCTAGAAGAGCGGAGTATAAATTTGTATAAATAGCTTCTTGATCGGCAATTCTATTTGCTAATGTGTGTGGTGGACAGTTCACACAATTTCCCATCTCCACTATCTGGCACACAAATTATGATGACAGAGTTGCAAAGATTATATTGCAGACCTCTACTCCAGAGACAGTGGATTGTGGCTGTTGGTAAGCCTGTTTGATTAGCAGAAAATTCCACCACTCTTGCTTCACTGCCATTGAGGGTCTACAGCAGCAGGAGCTAAACAAGGGTATAAAGCAGTGTTTCTCAACCTTGGCAACTTTAAGATGGGTGGACTTCTACTCCCAGATTTCCTCAGTCACCATGGCTGGCTGGGGAATGTTGGAAGTTGAAGTCCACACATCTTAAAGTTGTCAAGATTGAGAAACACTACTTAAAGGGAAACTTCTGGACTTCTTGATGCAAAACTCTCCATGCTTTCTTAAATCACTGTTCCTAAGAGAAAACAGCTATCTCAGCCCACCTGAGCTGCAGCTGTTATCTGTTCTCTCATTAGAAGAAGGAGGAGGAACAATAAAAAAATTCAGTTATTGCAAAAAAAAAGGAAAAGGAACAAGGAAGCCCCTTTCTCCCTCTTAACAACACATACGAACACAGTTTCTGTCCCAACCAGTACAAGCCTGGCAGGATTCTGACATTTCTTCTGCCACAATTTTTCCTCCTCTACAAATAATAGTTGCTTGTTATCTAATTTATTACTCATGTAGGAATTTACATGGAATGCTTTGAAGCATTCCAAGAGCAAGTTAGACAACATACTTTTCACCATCATGTAATAGAAGGTTTACTAAGCTGGGTCTCCAAAGGTGATTTATTGACAAAGATGGCCCAAACTATTTAGATCCTGGATCTAGACTGGAACATTTAGGTCTCACTAACACAGACACACTAGGCATGGAACGCTGAGGCTGATATAGAATATTATTAATTTATTATAAAGACAAAGAACGGCATTTTTCACTAAGCTATAAACAAATAGGCAGCATGTGAAATTAACAGTAACTGAGTGGGAACCAATGAAAGTTTCTGAATTATTTTACAGATATGAACTATTTCTGACTTGAAGCAGCACTGTTTGTGCTGTCATCGGGGTGCGTGTAACATTTCCACCTATGCTTAGCAAAGGATAACAAAAATACACAAAGAAACACATATTAGAGAAGAAAAGAACCCACCCTAATCTCCTGTATTAGCCTCACTCTTATTAGAATTAAAGATTTCTGGCTGATATGCAACCCCCCCCCTTTTTTTTTTTGCATCTGGGAAAGGCTTACACTGAAGCATGTTAAACCCCTGTGTAGTCAGATCAAAGACAGATCAAAGAGCTGTCTGGAGAAGCACCAGCCTTAAGGCAGCTGGAAATGATGGGTTTCAGTGGAAAGAACAGCCAGAAAGGGTCTTTGCTGGCTGAATATTGCCAGATTTATTTCTGGGATGTGAAAACTACAGAGGAGCTCACCTCACTAGAGGCTGGGGTGGTCCTCAAGAACCTTAAACTAATATGAAGCCTCTCAGAGATGAGAGAAAGAAAAGAAGATAAAATTAGGCCTCTGTTTTTGGTTGTGCAGATATCTCATGGGGAAAGTGAGTCTCATGTAACACTGAAGAATAGTTTAGATGTGATGGGATCAACATGTTTGCTCAGAAATAATTACATCTTATTTATTTATTTTGTATGCCACTCATCTCGCTAGCCAGATCTTGGTGAAAATGTGTAATATAATCTTTTTTTTTTATTAAGGTTGTTTTAGTTGAAAAAAATCAACTTAGAGTGGTCAAATATAATTATTTCACAATATATTTTGTGTAAATATACTGACTCTCCACAGTGGTACTGTATATACAGTATATTGGCTGAAGTCATATCCAATCAGCTTCCTTCCTTCCTTCCTTCCTTTCTTCCTTCCTTCCTTCCTTCCTTCCTTCCTTCCTTCCTTCCGTCATTTTTCCCTCCCTACCTCCCTCCCTCCCTCCCTCCCTCCCTCCCTCCATCCCAATATTATCAGTCTGAATCCTCTCTTCTCCCTCGCTCTGCTTTCCTATTGCCATTCTAATCTAGATCTATCTCTATCTATCTGTATTCTCTCTGTATCTCTCCTAGTCTATCTCTATCTATCGCTATCTATATCTATCTATCTATCTATCTATCTATCTATCTATCTATCTATCTATCTATCTATCTATCTATCTATCTATCTATCTATCTATCTATCTATCTATCTATCTATCTATCTATCTATCTATCTATCTCTATCTATCTATCCTTCGAAAAGACAGAGAAGGGACTCACCTCACCTTGTGGGGGGGAATGATGTTCCAGAGGGCAAGTGCCATAGCAGAAAAAGTAAGCTACCTGGGTCACATGGAGTTCCTTTGGAGATGCGACCTGTAGTATACACTCCTGCCTGAACTGATGGAACAGGTAGATATAATCAAGAAGAGGCCATCTCTCAAATCAGAGGTGTAACGTGTGCTCTTCTAAGCCCATATAAGTCTGTGCAACTTCATTCTGTATCAGTTGAATTTTTCCAGATGCTCTTCAAGGGCAGCCATGTCTCTGCTTTTACACTGATGTGTTAAATAGAGAAGTGTCAAAACTAAAACTTAGTAATTCTTTTCTCAGTTTATTAGTTACAGTATTGGGATTTTCCTGCAAGCCTTCATTTTAGCTACTTTAACAAAGAACAGAATGTGATTCCTATTTTAAGAAAATATTGGCCTCTTCATATATTCAAAGCAACATTCTTTCGGGCCTACGGCTTGAGCTATTTGTTAAATTAGTTACATTTTCTCGGAAAAATTATTTACATAGCTATATAAACACCTCTAGATTTCTTCTGTTTCAGTCATTGCTGATAGCAATTAAATAACATGAGACCCATGCATAAATCATCCCCTGTATATTCCTTCCTTTAAATGACCTAAAATATGAGCTCAAAAGTAGCATATTCCATTTGTTCAAAACATAGATATTTTAATACTGTTGCTGATGTTGCCTAAGAATCTATAGTTCTGCCAGTATTTGAGATTATTCAGAGTTAGTTCAATTCCTTAAGGAAAAAAAAATAAGAAAGAAACTGGGGTTTTGAGAGGTTCTTCATCACCATCTTTTCCCACTTTCTAGTGCTAGACTACATGTTTTGTGCAAAGTGGCATATTAATAGACCAAGAGCTGTTATGGCGAGAAGAACAAAGATGCAACGCTCAGCCAGTGTTATATACGAAAGCAGCTACTCTCTCCATACCTGATCTTATTTTGTACAAGTCAGCTTTTCAATCTAGTGTTTCAGTTTAGGGCCTGGAATTGCTAGTGGAACAGTACAAAATGGCGAAGCCTGTTTCTAATGGCTGATCAATATTAGCTGAAAAAGACATGCTGGTATAAAAGAGGAATTCCCACACTCAAAGTAGTTTTTTTGTAAGAACACAGAAATCAGCAGATGACACATTCCACTGCATGAGCAAAATAACCCTGTCCATAAGCTGTGCCTGCCAAGTATCGATCTGGCATTGTCAGTATCAATAGTCAGCATCACTGAGTAAAAAATAGATATCCCGCATGAGTGGATGCTATTGTCATCAGGGGATCATTGTGCTGCTACACTCAGATTACTGGGAGCAGATTAGGTACTCTACTTCAGTGGGCCATGCATCCTAAAAACATACAGAGAGATAGAGAGATGTGTATACAAAGAAACAGCAAAGACTGTGTCTTACCTTAACCCTCACTCTCTGTTAAAAATTCTCCAGAGATATCAAGATGCGACGGTCAACTGCAGCTTTGCAACATAACCAAATCCTCTTTAAAAATCAAAGCAAAAGAAGAAATAAAGTTCTAAATGCCATTACACTGAAGTACACAGAGAGAAAGAATGGGAAGAAGAGAAAGTATTGAGGTGGGAGGAAATAAGAGAGGGAAAGTCATAGATGAGAAACTGGGAGATAGATTGTCATCTATCTTGGTAGCACTACTGCCAGTGAAACACAAGAAGAAGAAGAAGAAGAAGAAGAAGAAGAAGAAGAAGAAGAAGAAGAAGAAGAAGAAGAAGAAGAAGAAGAAGAAGAAGAAGAAGAAGAAGAAGAAGAAGAAGAAGAAGAAGAAGAAGAAGAAAAGAAGAAGAAGAAGAAGAAGAAGAAGAAAAGAAGAGGAAGGAGGAGGAGGAGGAAGGAGGAGGAGGAGAGGCGGAGGAGGAGGAGGAGGAGGGAGGGGAGGAAGGAGGAGAAGGAGAAGGAGAAGAAGGAGGAGGAGGAGGAGGAGGAGGAGGAGGAGAAGACCTTTATTGTCATTTTTTACTGTGGGCTCAGTGGCACACATTAAAAATGAAATTCTGTTGCTTGCTCTCAAAAGTGTACACATACATAACACACATATAAACATGCTATATACAACATATGTATATACCTACACCCTTACATATAAATACTGTACACGTAAAAATTAATCACTGTCTTGAATATCTTGAATACACAGCGGAAAGAAGAAGAGAGTTAACAAGGTTAATACTGTATGGAACAAAACTGTGACTGAATCTGGATGTTCTGCTTCAGATACCACGAAGCTTCCTCCCAGAAGGTAGCAAGGAAAACAGGTTGTGAAGAGGATGTGTAGTGTCCCAGACAATTCTGCGGACCCTGCTCAAGCAATGCTTATATGCTATGTCCTGGATAGAAGGGAAAGAACTGCCAATAATCTTTGTCAAAAATCAAAAATTATGTATGGGGCAAGGGAGAAACTGAACTTGTGAGAAATTCTATGTCTAATCTTTGTTCCCACCTCAGTGATGGCACCACATCTTTGTTAGTTCATCGACAGAGCATGTCTTAGATCCAACATTTGAAGGCAATGGAATCCTAATATAACACCTTATATGGGGTAAGAGAAATCACCCTATGATTTCCCTGGCTAATGAATGAAACAAATTGTCCACTGCAGTTGTGAAGTGACTACAACTGAAATGCCAACCTTATGTCTTCCAGCTTTCAAGGCTCTGAGGTTAAAATCATATAGAGTAATGTTAGGGTGCTGAACAGCAGTAGGGAGACCCAGATACAAAGACACTCTTAGTTCAGTGGATAAGTTTGGGCCAGCCATCATCTCTCAGACCAAATTACCACACAAAGTTGTTGCTGTGGAAAAAAAACGAGAAGACAGACTTCTATTTTTGCTGCCTTGAGCTCCTAGAGGGAAGGCAGGAGATCAATCAAGAAAAACGTTTTTACATGGTATTCTGAGCTCATCGAAGACAGGGTTCAAATGCATGATAATGTGGCTTGTAAAGGTGTTTTTCAGACTAAAATGAGCATACTTCCTTCAGAACTGGGTTCTGTTTTTTTGCTAGAAGAAATGGAGGGAAAATATAAGGGATGAAAAAGGTCAGGAAGAATGATAACGAAAGCACGCAAAGAAAAGAAGAAACCTGTTATTAGACAAGGACAGGTATACATAGGTTTACGGCTTTACTGTAGTGAGTTATGAAATTCAAGATAAGTCTAATCCCATCTAATCTTAGTCTGATCTAAATGGTGGGGTAAAAAGTTTATATAAGGGGCTTCTTTTTCATAGCAATCCTCTCAAAAATCTCCTTCAAAGTTAAAATGGTATTGAAAATATCACGTTCTACAATGTGATGAGCTAGGAGGAAAGGGAAGGTCCACAAAAATCTGGCAGAAGATACCTCCGAGTCATAGCCATAGCCGTAGCCATAGCTCACTATGGTCAGCCATTCTGATTGCTGCTAGAGCATGAAGGGAGCTTCCATCACCAGCCTCATAATGCACTGTGATATGATGTGACTAAATCTATAAAGATCAGACACATGTTTGATCTTTGTAGATTTAGTGACATCACAATCTTCCCTGTGACACTCTATGGAAGCAACACCAGCTTTCTTACTAAGTGTATAATGCTGGTATAGATGGAAGGAAAGAGGACAAGCAGCAGAAAGATGGATTAGCTTAATTAGAACAGCAATGGGCTCACCACTGAAAGACCTGAAGGACTAGGTTGAGAATGGATCATTCTGGGGAAGGTCTACCTATGTGGTCTTTAAAGATCTACATGAACTTCACAGCTCATAATTAGTCAAAAACACTGACAAAGCAAGAATCTTAAATGCATAGGAAGTACCTTAAGCACATGTAGGGATTTATGCTGTAAATTTAATTTTGATGAATGGGCGCTTGATAGTTTGCAGTGAAGGTAACCAAGCTGATACTGTTTTCCTTCTGTGAATGAAATAAGGACTTTTACCTTCCAGACCTTTTTTTGAAAGTGGATTTCTTATTTTGCTCTTGTCAAACTTTAAATGCTTCTGGTGAAGCTTAAAAAAACAATAGTATAACATTATTCTAGACACAATGAGTCTAATAAAAATTTCAGACCAGCAATTGCAAAATATTTTTTAAAAACAGAATCAATTCTAGGGAACTCAGAAAAGCCCAATGGCTTAGATTCTTTTATTAGTATTAATATTAGCATTTGTCATTTTAGCTGCATAAATATGTATATGCGTATGCGTATGCGTATGCGTATGCGTATGCGTATGCGTATGCGTATGCGTATGTGTATGTGTGTGTGTATATATATATGTATGTATGTGTGTATGTGTATATATGTATATGTTATCTTTAATTACATTAAAAATACGAATCCTGGGTGTGTGCCTGTTAGAAAAACAAAAGAAGAATCGAACACCAGGATGAGAATACAAACAAGACTGTTCAATGTAAAACCACTTAGCTTTCGTTGGCCAAACTGCCGACGTCGTCAGAGTGAAAGTAGAGGATCCGGGAGTTTACTTATATAGCCGGCTGCTTCTGCACCCTGCTCCTTGAGCGAGTCACCGGTCCACTTGCTTCAATTGGCCATAGTGCTCTTAGTCGTCCCACACCTGTCAGCATACTAGCGGGTTCAAAAGCTGTTCCCCCGCTCGCATATACATATATATGTATATATATATATGTGTGTGTGTGTACATGTGTGTGCGTGTGTTTATATGTTTGTGTGTGTATATGTGTGTGAACCAAGGCACAAGTGATGAATCTTATTGCAGGCATTTTACAAAATGCCAGACTTTTAAATGTGTGCACTGCACTGCATTGACTTGAATTTCATAATAAGAAAAAAGAGAGACTGCAGTTGTCTTTAATCCTTCTCTAAGTGGAGGCAGTCTGTGGAATGGTTAGGTGGATTTATTCGGACAACTCTCTAAGGACACACAGTAATAGCTCCTGTACAAATTGACCAGATTGCTGAAGACTCACAAGGCCCTGAGTTACAATGAACAATTCAAATCTAATCCAATGAGTTGTTATTGCAATGTTACAACATCACTCAGCATTATGAAACCCACTTATGCCAAAGCAGCTATATTTGCTCCAGTGGCAATCATGATTGCAAAAGACAAAACAAATTGTATACCTTTACAATGATGAGATATGTTTTCATTGCTAAGAGAGTAAATATTTCTCATTTTCTTTTCCTCCCTGTCTTTAGGACCATGCCCTTCCAATCAAAAAGCAAATATTATTGAAGGTGTATACAGATTAAGGAATACATAGTATTTTCATGATATTACCTTTTCAACATGTTTTTGAATTATATCTATGAGAAAATGTCATCTGGAGATCTAATGCTATTTAGATCTGAATAAAGAAGCAAAAACTTATACTGGGAACATAGAGATGACCATCAATCAGGATGGCGTTCAAGGAGACTAGATAAATTCATGGAAGATTCAAGGGCAGAGCTATTTATGTGCTTATTTTTTCATATTTCATATTATTCATATTGATTTTGCCACATCAAGCAATTACTTTCTAGCAAAGGGACGTGGCTTGCATATTTTCCCAATATATTATTAAAAACATTTCAATGTATTAGTGCCCTATCAAGATATCATACAAAACAAAATATTGCATAACAAATTGCAGGCCAATTATTATAACCAATATGAGGGGAATGTCTATGGAGATTATCAGTTACCCAGGTCCTGGTTGTTGATTCTCATGGATGACTGAGAATCTCCATAGACATTTATGTCTATGCAATATGAGAAGAGTTAAAGCACTGAGCTCAAGTTAAGATCCAGGTAAATATTTTATAGTTTTGCAACCTATGAAATGAGCACCAGGGACAGATTAATCCAGCTCTCTTTTGATGCAGGGAGAGAGATAATTCAGTATCTCAGGTGGAAATAAGTGGGTAAGTTCATTCAGGGGACACAACTTTTCCAATATCCTAAACCTTTCATTATATTTTGTTATATAATAAGAGAATTTCTGAAACTTTGACCCAAGAGATGAATGAATAACTATAATTCAAGGGAATGTACAAATTATTCAACAGTGGCTAGAGTTGTGGATTGCTTGGAGAAGAAACAATTTGTCAGAATGTAGTAAGTAACCTTAAAAGCAATTGTTAAAGAGGAGAAAAAGTCTGAAGAGAGGCTGAGGCAAATTCTTCTACCCCAGAATGCAGAATGTTTGGTAAGAAGGGCCATGGCTTTTGTAGAAAATAATAGCACTGCCTTATTATCACAAATACATGTTACATGGGTGAGCATGCATGTATATTATCCAGAACATTGTTTTCTGTATTTACTAACCTACCTCTTTTGGGACAGGCTGATTTTAGCTCACAGGGTGGACAATGAGCCAGGAATTAATCTGAAGTCACAGGGCACACAATGCAACCCTTGGATGAAAGCCACCCAAGATCCTTCAAAAACAAGAGACAAAAATCAAATAGATATGGCGTAAGCCTATTCAAGGTATTTCATTTAGTTGTACTTATTTTTAAGTACATATAATAAATCTCTTTTAGTTGCAATAAGACTTACTTTTTAGATTTTTCTTTATGCATTTTTAGCTTCGCATTTCTTATTGTATTTTGTGTGTGTGTGTGTGTGTGTGTGTGTGTGTGTGCTGAGCTGTTGTTGCTCTATTTGGATTTTAGGTTGTGCAGGATTTTAGTGATGCTTTTAATTATGATTATGATTGGCTTCCTGTCAACAAAGAACTGTACATTGCCTTACAAGTAAAGACTCTGCTTTAATGCCATTTAATAAGTATGTTGATAGTGGGGGCTTGCAATTCTTTTAACTGTATTAATGAAGGGAGGCAAGGAATTGCAGGCAGAAACAACTGGCCAGGAGGAAGTGAGTCAGCTGGAGGGGTGAGGTGTCAATATTTTGAGATATTCTCTAAGCATCTGGCTCCTATAGATTCACAGCCATCTATGGGGAGGGGGTACGATGACATGTGCATCACAATGAGGACATGACTTATGTTCTTGCATCTGACATCAGGACATGACTGATACAACTTAAATAACTATCATTTGCATGTCAATATCGTGACACACATGGTATTTTGACATCGTCATGGCTTGCAGCAGCTGCCGATATTCATCCTTAAACAAAACAGAAATCTAGGACATTTACAAAGAAAAAACAACACAACAAGAAGAATGGTTCATGTAACAATCTGAGCAGAAGAAAGCAGGTCAAAACAGCTTGAGTTCCTCTGGGTTGTTAAAGGTGCAATACTGTATAGGATGGGCCATTTTTCGGTCAACCACTAAGCCTTTTTGAGGAGGACGGGATTATAATGTCTTTGATCTAACATGCTCCCTTTCTGAAACAGACTTGTGCAATCAGAGGCCAATCTCTTAAAATGTTCCAATATTGGACTGTCAAAAGCATCCGCAAATCTTTCCTTTACCCTCACGTCTTAACATCTTAAAAGTTCATTTCCTTTCCTCATTACTTTATCATAAATAATTATTTTACAGAGTGAATAGTTAAAGCTATCAACATGAAAAGCACAGTTGAAGAACAGCCCTAGAAATTATGCAATTTTGTATGAGGACATAAATGGATTCATTATGAAAATCTGAAAGGACTATAAAAATCCTCCTCCTCTTATTTCCCCCCCCTGCCCCATTCTTTCTGCATAAGGCAATGCAAATTTGAATGATAGCCATGTTGCAACTGCACACAATTCAAAGGAATGAGCAGTTAATCAGACATAAAACACTGGATCAACTGGGGATCACTGCAGAATTTTCAAGATTGCAAAATTTCCTCCTTGTTGAATAGTCTGAGACAGTTAAAGGAGCAAAGAATGGCAGACACCCAGATGAATGAATAGCATGATGCATAATAATAATAATAATAATAATAATAATAATAACAACAACAACAACAACAACAACAACAACAACCATCATCATCATCATCATCATCATCATCATCATCATCATCATCATCTAGGCTTCTAATGCTACCAAGAGTTAGGATGAAACTAGAGTACTGCACAAGTATTAAATTGGAAAAAACTGAGCATTATTCATTTCAGAAACAATTAATAAAAAACACATCATCCCAATATTTTGTAATCGGCTGAGGCACTTTCTAATCCTTTTCAGGGTTATAAAGAATTTATAAAGACTTGCTATTTCCAGTAGTGCTTCTTGAAGTCATTAACCTGCAATTACGAAAACTTCTGACTCTTCTGAAAGTAGTCAGCACACCTTAGGAGTGAGTTCCTTAAGCAAGGAAGTGCTTTCCATCCCATTATCCAGGAAGTAAAATATTACAGATTGCCAACACTATTCTTAATTTTATATGTAATTAAATTTTATTCATCTATGATAAGAAATAATGTTTGATACAATACACGTGAGAGTTAGTTTAGTGTAGTGGTCAAAGGATCCAGGCCAGAAACCAAGAGACTGTGAGTTCTGTTCTTCCCTTCGGCATGAAACCAGATGGGTGTCTTTGGACTGATCAGTCTGTCTCAGCTCTTGAAAGAAGGGAAGAGAAAATCTTGTCAAAAAACGTGCAGGAACTTGTCAGCTTAGTTGCCAGAAGTCAAGACTGACTAAGAGGCAACCCCCTTAACCTTCAGATATAGCTATCTACATACACACAGAGAGAGACAGACATAGACATAGACAGAGAGAGAGAGAGAGAGAGAGAGAGAGAGAGAGAGAGAGAGAGAGAGAGAGAGAGAGAGAGAGAACAAAGCTGATACTTATAATAAGCTGATACTCCTCCTCCTCCTCCTGCTTATACTAGTACTACTACAAATAATAATAATAATAATAATAATAATAATAATAATAATAATAATAATAATAATAATAATAATAATAATAATAATAATAATAATAATAATAATAATAATAATAGAGATAATACAAGATAACAAATAGAAAAAAATGTGAATAATCCCATAAGAAAGGATTACAGCAACAGATGAATTCATCCGGGTAATGTAAAAAAGTATCCATGAAACATTATAGTTCTTTTATATCTTGTTGCCCTCCAATGTAAGAAACTGAAGCAGTTAACTCTTCAGATGAAAACAAAGGGATAGACAACAGAAGGGGTTTGGTTGGGCTTTTTTGGGTTTTTTTTGCATTTTTTTGCGTTCATTTGTAATGTTAGGGTTATTACTGACTGGTAGAAGGAGAAGGTATGAGAAGATTTGGGGCAGCAAATTTCATATGTTTTTAAGACAGAATGAAGGGATCTAAATGTAGTAGAATGCCAAGACATCACTGAACTGAAGCTGAAATTACAAATGATGTAACCTATTTTGGAACATTAAAATTAAAAATGTCTCCACCCAGAATGTTTCAAGCACTTCTTCCAAATGTCTTCATGATGATTTCAACGATTAGTCAAACTCTAGGCCAAGCAAGACCAGTCAGCATGGAGAATAAAGACAAATGATGTTGAAAACAGCTGTAGGAAGAGGAGAAGAAACTAGCTGAAGCTCTGCTATTTTATATAGTTCTTTGACTATCATTGATGGTCTGGAACATCACTATGATAGTGGCAGTGTGGCCTCCATTTTGAACAAATAATTGAGCATTTTGCAAAATAATTCATCTTGCTGGAACTTCCACGACAAATGTCATTTATACATAAAGCTGTAAGACTGTGGACAAATTACAGACCACTTGAAAGGACACGTCCCATCCAGTAAATAAATCTGAAAGCAAATTTAATAAAAATATGAAATGAAATTGTGGTTCTGAAAAACTGAAGGTGGTCACAGGGGGCGAGGAAGAGAACCCAAGAACATAATGACCGGATTACATGAGTAATGTAGACTCATGTTGCTACTCAGTTATGGATAATTCTTCTGGGACTTTAGGTCTTGCCAACTGCAACATTGTACACGTCCCATCCAGTAAATAAATCTGAAAGCAAATTTAATAAAAATATGAAATGAAATTGTGGTTCTGAAAAACTGAAGGTGGTCACAGGGGGCGAGGAAGAGAACCCAAGAACATAATGACCGGATTACATGAGTAATGTAGACTCATGTTGCTACTCAGTTATGGATAATTCTTCTGGGACTTTAGGTCTTGCCAACTGCAACATTGTAATAATACTGTAAACACACACACACACACACCTTAAAAAGGGAGCTTTGGGGAATTATTTCTCAAAAAAGATATACAATCAAATAAAAGAAACTGTTAAATAAAATGATTGTTTCATCGATTTTTCTTTTTCAAATAAGCGGGATAAGTCATGTCTTGCACACAACTTCAATCTGTATTTTCTAAATGACAGCTGAAAATCAATAATGATTCAATACCAGGGAATGTACTGGATCAAGGAGTCACTCATTCTCTACTGCTTTCTCTTGAGTAACCCAAAAGATCTCTCGGCAAAAAGAAATCTAGTCCTTACCCTAAATGGATTTCCATTCCAATAGTATTTTTTCCATGTATATTAACAGGAAACAAAAATAAGGTGGTTTGGGAAAGTAAAAGACCTCCTAAGCATTACGAGTCCCTCTGAATCTATTGGTGATTTTACTCTGCAAATTCAAGGAAGCCTCACCCTAACTCCAAGTGGGTTTCCGTCCCAATAGGATTTTTCCATGTATTTTACCAGGAAAGAAAGATAAGGGAGACTGGAAAAGTAAGAGGTATCCTAAGCATAACGAGACTCTTGAAATCTAGTAGTAGTAGTAGTAGTAGTAGTAGTAGTAGTAGTAGTAGTAGTAGTAGTAGTAGTAGTAGAGTTGGAAGGGACCTTGGAGGTCTTCTGGTCCAACCCCCTGCTCAGGCAGGAAACCCTATACCATTTCAGACAAATGGTTGTCCAGTCTCTTCTTAAAAACTTTCAGTGTTGGAGCATTCACAACTTCTGGAGGCAGGTTGTTCCACTGATTAATTGTTCTGTCAGGAAATTTCTCCTTAGTTCTAGGTTGCTTCTCTCTTTGGTTAGTTTCCATCTGTTGCTTCTTGTCTTGCCTTCAGGTGCTTTGGAGAATAGCTTGACTCCCTCTTCTTTGTGGCAACCCCTGAGATATTGGAACACTGCTATCATGTCACCCATCGTCCTTCTCAATTCCAGCAACTGTTCTTTATATGTTTTAGCCTCCACTGAGCATCTCTCAGTGATGTTTGTTCTCCACTGTGAATTCTTGGGAATCTAATCCTAACAGTAAGGGGATTTTCATCCCAACAGGAAACAGTAAACTGAAGAAATTAAAAGACAGAAAAGGAAACAAATCTAAATTTGGTTTATATACACAATCTTCATTAGACTTTGCTTTCTAACCTTCCAAATAATGTTTGTTTCTTCTAAATTCATATACCACTTCACATATTACCTCTGCTTTTTAAACTTCTTGCCTCTTTTTTAAGGCTTTCATCAAATCCATCATCTCCTATTAGTCTTACCCTACTTATAATCCATTCATTTTTCCTCTATCTATTTGTTTGGTAATCGGATCCCCATTCAGTCTAATGTCCTTCTTAGAGCCTGGGACAAAGGATGGTGATTTTTCAAAATGTTATGCATAATACCTGCATATTCTTCCTTTATCAAGAAAACAGATAACTATCTTCCTGGAGCATTGATATGTAGTTAGCCAGGAAATCAAATAAATTCCATCTCAACAAACTGACAGATAAATTGCATGCTAAAATAAATGTACTCAGTTGCCAGTTGTATGCTAGTCCCCATTTCTCATTCAATAAATCTGATTCAATCAACCTAACAACAACAAAAAGAAAAAAATAGTGTGCAAAAAAGGAAAAAGTGAAAATGCTTTTATTTTGTTTTGTTTTGTTTTATTGTTTTGTATTTTATTTTTTATGATAAAATAATGAATAATATTTAAAAAAATAAATCTGATTCAAGATGACCCTGGCAATGCTTTTTCTTATACTGACAACTAAGAACTTGATGCTAATTCTCTGTGTATAATCAAATTGTCTCAATGTGTTTCTTTTGTAATCCATATTCATTTAGCACCGATTCATACCTGACCCTACTTCTAGCAGGATGAGAGATAGAAACCTTAATTAAAATCTTAAATTGTCTTCTCTATCTAAGATATTAAATCCAGGAGCTTAAAGCCGCATAGCCAGAATAGGCAACCTTTATGTACAAGTACAAATTTGGAATTTTAAATGTTTTAGGCGCTGTTTTCTGGTATGACTTGTCTAGTCATAAAAAGTTTTTTGTTGTTGTTACTGTTGTGCAATTGTGTCCAATTCTCAGAGATGGCCTGGACAAGTCTCTACAAAAAACCTTTACAAGGTTTTTTTAGAAGTGGTTTGCCTTTACCTCCTTCTTAGGACGGAGAGAAAGTGACTGGCTCAAGTCACCAGTTGGCTTTGTCTCAAGGCAGGACTAGAACTCACCATCTCCTGGTGTCCAGTCTGATGCTTAACCAATACACCAAAGAAACAAAAAGGTTACCATAGTTGATAAAGCAGAAAACTGTACAGTAAACTCTGCTATTCCCTCTTGGTATCCATTGCTCCATACGGTTTTCATGTATATCTTTGTTTCTGGGTTGTTGTTGTTTTGTGGGTGAGCATACACCCAAGCTGCAGCCATTCATCTTTTATATTTTCTAAGAGTGCTTGCAGGAATCCTGCAAGGCTTGAGACATTCTTGGAAATAATGATAATATAGAGGGCTTGTGTTTTACAGCCTACCTGATTCTCACTCATTTATTTTTAAATAACTTAATCTAAAAGCAATACATTTAAGCTTGGGTATGTAAATCTGACACAAGTCAAAAGATTCACCGTCTACCGTAGTACATTGGCAGCCCATCTTATGCAAGAAGAGAGAAAAAAAACTTATGATGGCAACATAACCCTGAGAATAGCTTAGCATGACCTGAAAACTAACATAACTTGGTAAAAATTAATCTGATTTAGACAATTTAGAAAATAATTGCCAATGAATGTGTAATGAAAATGAATAGTTCTAGGAATGACTACCTGTTTTCTTTTATTATAATTAATATTTATTATAATTTAGTATAATTAGTATAATAAGGAGATTGAGATTATTGCTATAAGGATATCGTAAAGATATCACTAATTATGGTGTATGTGTGCATGTGTATGTACACATTTGTGTATGCTATTAGAGGCTCAAGAGAAGAGAGGTTGTTCTGGAATGGCTGAGAAGACTAGATGTTTACAATCTAAAGAAAGTAATTTTTAATTGCAAACAACAAAGGAAAAATAAAGGAAAAGAAAGAACACGAATATTAATTTCTTAGACTGGTTACTCCTACATACGGTTTGTTATACAATATGTCCATATCATATTGTGCAACTAATTCATTTACATTACAGTCAGTTTACCTAACTGTAAAAGAGGAAAGAAGTGGACGATTAAGTATATACCTAGCAGCATAAATGAATCAAAGATCCAACTAGTCTCACAAAATCAGTTTTGCTGAGGATAGTATACTTGTTCAAATATGGAAAAATCAGTAAGTTATTCACATTATTGTATAAATGATGAATAGGCGTCCTTCCATCCTTATATTCTTTTTGCAATCCTAAGAATATACATTGCCTTTTTCCTTTATCCTCTTCTAGGTTTCCATACCACTAATATATAGTTCAAAGGACATGAGCATCGACAAAAACCAACGAGTCTTTCAAAACCAAAATGATGGCCAAGACCTTCTAGCTCAAATGGAGCCGTAATGTCATAATGTTGGTATCAATATCAATAATTATCCTGCAGAAGTTGTCAACTTGTATATTGCTTTGCTTCCATTTGCAGAACTCAAGCATTAAAAGAAAGACTCTGTCCTCGTTCAAAGGACTGGGAGCTATTTCTGTTATGGTACAGCACTGTATATTCATTAAAAAAAAATTCTTTTCGTTTGCCGTTATGTACATATAGTGAATGCTGAATGTACGTGAATTCTTAAAAAAGCTTAATACAATTTTGATTTTATGGACCCCCATCCAGCAGATTTTAGATACAATATAAAAATGTTTTAATTTTTTTCTTTTTTTTTTTTTACAAAATTTGTTCTTTTCCAAACAAGCTGGATAACTGACCTATTTCACAAAGACAAAACTACGTAAGTATGCAAATACCATCAATTAATGAATTATAATTTAATAGGCATTATGATTTTAATAGACGCAAATTTCCTTAGCCGATTCACAAAAACTTCTACTGTAATTAGGTTGGTTAAAATATTTTATTGCTGGCACATGTTTTGGGTTACACATAAATATTCTTAAATAAATAAGAATAAGAATAATGATTTGGGGTTTAAGTTTGATTTTTTGTTGTTTTCCTGTATTTACTGTTGCAATTTCAGGTGCTTTGCTATATGAATGGAAGTTTCATTGCCAATCAAATCAAAATCACTACAGGTATTCCTCAACTTGTGACAATTGAGCCCAAAATTTCTGTTGTTAAGTGAGGCATTTGTTAAGTGAATTTTGTCCCATTTTATGACCGACCTTTCTTGCCTCGGTTGTTATGTGAATCACTGCAGTTGATAAGTTAGTCACTTGGCTGTTAAGTGACTCTGGCTTCCCCATTAACTTTGCTTGGCAGAAAGTCGCAAAAGGGATCATGTGATCTTGGGACACAGCAACGGTCGTAAATATGAATCAGTTGCCAAGCATCTGAATTTTGATCACATGATCATGGGGGTGCTACAAAGGTTGTAACTGTGAAAAACGTTCATAAGTCACTTTTTTTTAGTGCCATCGTAACTTTGAATGCTCACTAAATGAACTGTTGTAAGTTGAGGACTACTTGTAGTTCTCCTGCAGACATGGCCATGATTGTGGTTTATAGATACCGTAGTTTTAATTTAGTGAGGAATTTAGTTAACTGAAAATGAGAGCAGATAATGCTTTCTGCAACTGCAGAAAAAGTGAATCCCCAAATCCTCTACTAAATCTCCATGTCATTCTAAACTGTGGTTTGGCGTTTGATGGAAAACTGCATGCAGTTAATAAAAACCAAGTCCCAATCTACGTATATAATAGAAAGATTCTGTTGCAATAGGCAGAATCATATTATAGGAGGAAAACCACATTTATAAGTGTTTCTGAATATAAACAAGTCTTTGAGCCAGGACCTTTCTTTCAAATATGCTGATTTTTCAGGTATAGCAAGACATTTGCTACAAGTACTGCTTGCAACCATTGAGAATCAAGCAGGGAGGTCTATAAAACAGGAGTTTCTTATTTCACTTCAGTGTGCCCTTCAGCTCTTTTTACCACTGGTAGTTATTCCTTCAAACATACATAGAATACAGAGGAAACAGGACACTGACTGCAGAAAAAGAATTAATGGTCCAATGAGTCTGCTCTTTGAGGGTTTTTTTAAAATTTTTTAATTTTTTTAATTTTTGTCAGACGATGGACATGTATTCACCTCAGCTCCTCCATATATAGTGTTTGTGTATAAAGGCATTCAAAAATAGCAACATCACTTACAGCCCAAAGCAGTACGGTTTATTTCAGGGGTGGAAAAATATTGCCTTCGGGCTGCATGCTAAAACAGCTTCCTTTGTTTACAGAGCTCTCCAGCGCAAACTGTGGAAAAACTAGTGGTACAATTTCTTCTCATGGTGAGGGAGAAATCGTGAGACCTGAAACCTTTAAGGAACTAAGAAAAGTAACCCAAACTCTCTCCCCAAATGAGGAGAGTAATCACAAGACTCGCCTCACCTACTTAGCATAATCCTACTATCCAGGGTTGTCCCCACCGAAAAATAATCCATCTTTGCCTGTAAGATCAAGCCATCTTATCCCACTAGTGCAGAATTTGCTAAATACCAACAAAAGCCCTGGTTACATTGCAGTATTGCAGGCAAACTCTGCCCACTGCCAGGAGTTCGATCCTGATCAGCTCAAGGTTGACTCAGCTTTCCATCTTTCCGAGGTCAGTAAAATGAGGACCCAGATTGTTAGGAGCAGTATGCTGACATTTTAAACCACACAGAGAGTGCTGAAAGTGCTATGGGGTGGTAAATAAGTCTGAGTGCTATTGCTATTGCTAAGGTCAATTTCAAACTTCAAGTTTTTCTGGATCAGTTATTCCTTCTATCAGCCTTCTGTGCATCCCTGGAATGTAATGCGATAATCCCAGATGTCTACTGTTTCCAGTCAATCTGTAAATCACCTAAATTAGAGACAAGGCAATGGAGCCAGAGCTCTGCTTGGAATTCCCATTCTGTTGTTCCATTTCCATTGACGTGTCTCCATGGCGGCTGCTGGTTGCCAAAGCCCAAATATGTCTGTGATAAACAAAGCAGCTTGCTAGACAGCAAAAGCAAACTGTTCCTTTCCCAGAAAGAGGCGAGGCTCCTCGGGATTGAGAAATAATAGGGATGCATTAGCAACCAAGAGAAGGAAGTACCAAACATCTGCTATGCTTCTGACTCCTTGGACTCCTGTCAAGTCATTAAGAAGCATCCAAAAAACAACAGAAGATTTGGTGGTGGGAGGTGAGCCAGAATTTTTAGGATTAAGCATTCAGCCTTCATGATGTTTTCATTAATGTTGAGAGTATCCCATCTCTTTCCCCCCCCCACCACTCCATTTTATATAGTCTACAAAAGAAGTAATGCGCCTAGAGCATAATGCTGAACTTTCACTGGGAAAAGCTTTGTCACACTATTGCGGTTCCTAAGAAACAGTGCAGGAGAGAAAACCCACCAGAAGAGCTGAATTCTGAGTTGGGAATGTGGTCCTAACATCACCTGTGACAGGGTGGAGACGCTGCATGCCTCTTAGAGGTTGCTGAACCTACATTGCTCATCACGCTTAACCAAAAAGACCAAAGAGGAGAGAGAGCAGAAATTGCTGAATAACAACATCTGGATGATCTCAGATCTCTATCCTTGTTTTACGACAATAAAGGCAGAGTTAGGCACTCTAAGCACATTTCGCTTTTGGAAAATTCTAATTTGGAATTGTAAAAATATTTCAGGCAACCTGGAGCCTATGAAATTGAAAAACCATGATATATATATATGCTTCTTAGAACTCAAGCCTCCGAGTCCAGGATGAGACAGATCTCAATGGCTTTAGCTGAACTTGAAGTCAGAAACCAAGAAAATAAAAATGGATAAATGAAGAGGTCTAGAAGCTTCGACCTTTATCTGATGGTTTAGATGAGTTTGCCTTTATCCTTATGGCAACGGTTTATAAAGCAGAGAAACTTATCCTTAGTTTGCAGGATGAGAAAGTTATTTGGCAGAGATAATTCGGTGGAATAATCATTCATGGTTCTGCACAGGAGGAAGAAATGATAGTGGCGATTATTGCTCACTTTTCTCAAATATTGGCTCTCAATTTAAATACCTCATTTCTAGCTCACTGTCCTTCCAAAAACTTGGTGGCAAGTGACTGGAAGGAAGCATCATGACTTTGTATTGCATTTTGTTGCTACATGTCTCCTATTTATGATTTAAAGAGAAGATCCAGCAAAGTTAGTTCTGTGTACATTTTCAAAAAGACACCTTTAATGATACCGCAGCTAAGCAGTTAGACTTTTTTACCTCATTCCTTTGGCTAGCTGGTGTTTAGTGTTTCCATGTTAGATCTTCCTGTGGCCCTTAATCATGAAAGCAAACAGGCCCAGAAAGCCATTATTCAGTTTATATGGGTGTTTTACAAAACCTGTACCAACTGGTGCAAACTGGCATTCAGTATTGTTGTCCACGCCACAGACATAATTGAGGTTTTTGGTCTCACACTTCTACATTAGGATCTTACATACGGCTTTATTAAACACCTTGCCCTTTTATGGGAAAGGCAGGAAGCACCAGCCTGGCCAGAATGAATCTCTGTAATGTGCTCAAGCAGATGCCAGCATATTTTAAAGCTAAATGCCATTTTCTAATAGTAGTGTTAATCTTGGCATTCTCAGAACTGTCCTAGTGGTCTAAGATTAATGACCAATTTTGTAAGGAAAATTATTTATTTTTTAAAGTGGTGACGAGTCATGCCAAAAGGGACAACGCTGGAAATAAATTCCCTATTGATTCACCACACAGGTGTAGCACTTCCAAATTAACCCCATAAATATGATTTTTCATGAAAATTGTGATTTAAGCTTAATCAATGAAGGCCTCCTTGTTATGGGGTTCTGGCTATGTATGCCATAATAATTCCATCATTTTGCCAAACTAATCACAAGGAGCATAAACATGAAACTTCTGTTACGTATGAAAAGCAAATGAACTTCTGTATTCAGAGTCAGATGTCTATAGCCAGCCCTGTCTTTTGTTGTAGCACAAACCTTTGGCCTGTTTTGCTAAGTTCATCTCATTGTCAGTTCATCTCTAATGCAGGGGTCCCCAACCTTGGCAACTTTAAGATCTGGCTGGGGAATTCTGGGAGTTGAAGTCCACAGATCTTAAAGTTGCCAAGGTTGGGGACCCCTGCTCTAATGCCCTCTCCCGCAGTTCAGTTACAGACTTAAGCCAAATCCCTTTTCCTATAACTGTCTTCCCATCAACATAGATCTTACAAAAAGAAAAAAAAATACTCAAAATTCTAGGCGTGTATTCCATGTTGAATGGATCTATTCAAATTCAACATGCATGTGAATTTGTGTTCAACTCACATCCCAGTCCATCTTTACGGGGCCACATCATAACTCAAATTTGGGCAGCTTGAGAGGGAGAGAGAAGGATCAAATTCCCTCTGCTTCATGGAAGAGTTCCAAAGTATACATATAAATTGAAAACAGGAAACAAGCATTTCCCTTTCATCTGGAACACATACATGGTATGGCATGTATGTATGTGTATATATAGAGGTGTGTGATATGGCTTGCTTGCATGTATGTGTGTGTGTATATATATATATATATATTTGTTTTCTGAAGACCTACATATATATATATATATATATATATATATATATATATATGTGTGTGTGTGTGTGTGTGTGTGTGTGTGTGTGTGTGTGTGTCGTAAAGCAAATAAGTAAAAACGATCACCGGGATGAAAATCTTAAAACAAAGATTGTTTAATTTATAAAGCTGAGCTTTCATCGGCCACACTGCCGACATCATCAGAGCATATAACGTAAGATTTGGGAGTCCGTTCTTATATGACTGGCTGTCTCTGCGCCCGGGCTCTCGACCTAGTTGTCGGTCCGCTCATCAGGATTCGGATTTTTAGTATAATTAAGAATACACACACACACACACACATATAGGTGGTTGTGTGTGTAAATATGTGTGTATATATATATTATACACACACACATACATACACATACATGTATATCATATGATTTTGGTTGCCATCTTGACTTTGATTCCGTCCCTGCAGACACTCCTGCTCACAGCAGACACAAATGAAACCAAATACTGACGTATATAGGGCATATTGTGAAGTGGTACTAAAGATCAGCATTTAGTGATTTAAGAGGACTTATTTTGTGAGAGGCAACCTACTCAGTTGTACATCATGTGTCAACATCATCCCAAACATAATATCATCGGCAAAGCTTCAAGTCCAAGTGCAGGATGTATGAATCTCCACTGACCATGGGGATTTTTTGGTCTGCATGTGGAAATCCAGTCAGAGATCACCTCAGGAGCTACATATCAGCAAGAGGGCAGAAAATATAAAGTCAACATAATCAGGGTCAAAGAGCTCTTCCCATCTATAATTGTGGCATATGGTTTCCAGTTTCTTTCCCGACACTCCTGCTCTCAGTGTGCTTTCAGCTGAAGCGAGGAGATCAGAAATGGCAATACCGCATTTCAAAACTCAATCTTAGATAAGCCAACTCGGAAATAATCTGGACTGATTTACCCAGGAACCAGAAAGAGAAGCATTTTGTGGTAGCTTCTCAGAAACAATGCCTTTCTGCTCAAAGTAAGCAAGGCTAATCAAAGGAAAACAACTGTAACATTACCTCAAATTACAATTACAAGCTTTTCTTTTACAATTAGTGATAACATCTTACCTCAGGTGTTTCCAAGTTTATAAGCATGAATTGGAATTGCAGCTCTCCTCACCTCTGCCAAGCCCCCTTCCTTTTTCAGGCTGCCCACAGTGTTTATGAAGCCTTGAAGACTTGACTAGAGAAGAATTTAATTATATCATTAAGGACCCCTCCCAACAAGATCAGAACATTCAGGGAGGGAGGAGACCCATCAAGTCAGGTTTTCTGTGAAAATAGAAAAACAGAAAATCCTGAAAGAGCTTCTAAACAAGGCTGTTGCCCTTAAGTGCATTTTTCCGTTGCTGCTGTTATTGTAAGATTCATGAGAAGTCCAAGTCTACACATGGGGCCATCTTGGTTTTGCAATATGGAATACAGTATCTTGTTCTTTCTTCCTTTCCTTTGAGTAAATGTTGACTCCTGGCAACTGGCCGGATACATTCTTGCAGTTTTCTTGGCATATTTCAGAAGTAGTTGTTTTTTTGTCTCTTTCCTAGGCTAGGATGACTGCATCAAGGTTACCCATCTGGCTTTGTACCTAATGGTCTCCCAGTCTCCAGTCTGGTGCTTTAATCACTATGCCAAACTAGCTCTCAGACTGTGCTATCCTTACCAATATTATTATGTATTATAATTTCAATTTTAATTTTCTGGGTTACTCAAGGCTATTGAGCTAGCAATATTTTAAATAAAGCTGGCGAATCCCATCACTCCTTATATTCTCCTATTACTGGTATAATTTACCACTGAGAGCAGTCGGCACGCTTTCTGTTCTTTAAACCAAACACTTTTTAAACCTTTAAATTATACAGAAGTTAGATCTGAAATGCTGAAATTCAATGTTCTGTTACATTCAGATCTGAATATAACATGTCAGCACACTGAATTAAATTAAATAAACAAAGTGAGGTTTACCGTTAGATAAAAGTGAATTCCAGGGAAGGTTGTACTCACATGCTGCAGAATTCTGGTTAATGGTTTGAATTTTAGCACTTTTAATTAATATGGATGCAGAAATATCTCTGTTGAAAAGAATTTTCAGCATTGCACAATTTTGAAGTAAAAGGATATCACGATAAACTTTCGAGATGTAAGCGTCCTGGTTGCAGAATTGGAAATGCAATTTGCAGGCAATTGGGATCTCTGCTATATTGCTCCCTGATAAACACATTGATTCAAATGAGTAGGCAATTATATTGTTATATCCTATGGTATTCCAAAATCTTCTACTTGTGCAGTACCAAGGTAACTTGCAGAAATGTATCAAGGTAACAGGTATGTGGTTGGGGAATTCTGAGAGCTGAACTCCAGACATCTTAAAGTTGCCAAGATTGAAAAACACTGGCCTAAGAAATAGGCTGAGGCAAAGTAGAGAGCCCCTTTAGTTTAGTGGTTAAAGTTCTAGCTGAAAACAAGGAGATTGTGAGTTCAAATCCCACCTTAGGCATGAAAACTATCTGGATGACTTTGGGCCAGTCACTCCCAGCCCAACCCACCTCATGGGGCTGCTGTTGTCAGGAAAAAGAGAAGGAGTGCTGTGTGCGGTTGCTGCTTTGTTATTTATAAAAAATAATAAAGGATGGGATAAAAATAAATAAACTAGATCAGAGTCTGAGCTGAGGTCCAAAGATAGTCTTAGGCGGCAAAGTAGAGTTATTTGAAAGAAAAGGATTGGGTCTTCCATTTAACTCCAACTCAGTTCTGCTACATTTTTCACAATGTTTGCTCACTCAGATTCAGCTGTATTCCCTGTCAATTAAGTAATTCTTATTTGAAGTTTAGCATTTCTTTAAATGCCAACCCTCTGGCCTTGCTCCTTCAGACATTTGCATTCTGGACTTTTCCGCCTCCGTATCAGAATCAGGGGTCTTTTGTGCCAGTCCCTGATAAAATGATTGCAAAGTCCTTTCCATGGTGAGTCCAGCCTGATTTTTGAGACTCCCTAATGTCCTTTTGCAATGATTCACATACGGTGTTTATAACAATCAATGGCTGGGTCTTAGCACAAACAGTTCCCATTTTCCACCATTTCCTTCTCAACCTTTGGGTTGCCTCATTCTTTCTTCTAGGGACCCCATTTCCCATTGGAGCTGCACCAACACAACTTAATTTTCACCGGCATTCAGCCTAAACTGATAAGCTCTGAGATCATATTACAGACAATTATTATAATCCAACTGGTTTATTAAGTTACTTGAACAACTGGAATTTGAAGAATGCTAACCTGATAATGAAATGTTAACTAGCAGTTAAATACAAGTGATGGGATAAGTTCATCTTGCTAAATATACAAGAAACGTGTTGGAAGGCACTTGTATGTGTTGCACTTCGATTCCTCAGAAAAGGAGAACAAAGGACTTTCCCCCCCAGCTGGTTCATTTATTTTATGATGAATAAAAAGACTTTTTCGGATTAAGGCAGATGTTATGGAAATCTAGTCCTGAAGCAAAACTGGATTTGGGACAAAAACTGGTTTATGTGCTGTAAATCCTTTAACTTCCTTTATGAGCAAAACTGAGTACATATAAGTATTTTTTTAATAGGGTTGGTTTGAAATAAGAAGGAAAGCAGTATGACAAAACAATGATCTTTCAACCTTCTACAGATCATATAATGAAACAATCTGATTCATCCCTTCTTTGTCAGCACCAGAAAAATGTACTTTGCACAAAAAAGATACTTTGTGATAAATGTTAGACTTGTGTTATACACATATATAAGTACCCATGCTTACTGTTTTGCTATAGAGTTGGTGGCTGCTAGAGTAATACATAAGCTAACTGAATTGGGTCCATGGTGATATATTTTTAGTGGTATTAGTAATCTTTATTCAGACAGGCTGAGTATGGTTCGAGGTCAATGGAAATGCATGAGAACCAGCTGTATTCAAACATCACTTATTTCAAAACTAATTTGTAATTCCATGCATGAGGAAATTTCATTTATGCTTTGATAATAATGGGCATACTTTCTCAGTCCCATCTGGATAGCTGAATTTGGGGGCTACCTGTCACCAATTAACACAATAGTTGGATTTACACATCGCACTAAGCCACAATAGGTTCAGTTTTGGCCTTGCATGTCGTGTGCACCCAGCTGAACTCATGGTTTATTAAATAAGCCGTTGTATCAAATGATAGCTTAGTGTGCTTTGTCAACAGCATTTGTTTTCATGTGCTGACTTTAGTATTTGTTCACTGAAGGCTAAAGTACAAATTGCATTCACTTGGGCAGGACTGATAATGATTTGGACTGCAGTCAGGATTTTTTACCAACTGGTGCCAGTGTGGGATTTCCTCACCAGTTCTGCCAAAATAAACACCAGCTTCAAAAGAGGGATTTTCCTTTATTTTCGTTTAGAAAAGAAAATGGTTCAATATCTGTTCCATCTTATTCCTGCTTTGTTATTTACCAGTTCTTCCTGAACTTACCCAAAGGTAAGTTTCAAATACTACTTGTGAGAAGGATTAGGTATCCTAGCAGACCACAGATCATACATGTGTCAGCAATATGCTAATGCAATTTTGGGTTGCATCAGCAAAATATAGTGTTGAGATCTATACAATATAATGGGAAAGTGATTTTTGTTGCATCTGCAGTACTAATCTTGTTCTGGTTGCTATGCTGTAAGAAGGATGCTGAAACTGGGAAGAATAGAGTGAAGACTCTATGGGGGGGCAGCTTGGAAACGAAATCTTATGAACATGTATTCAAAGAACTGAGTATGTTTAGCCTAGAGACAATAAAGCTAAAGGAAGACATGGTAGCAGTCTTCCATACCTGAAGGGTTGTCATAATAAAGAAGGGGTGGATTTATTCTCTCTCTTTTTAAATTAGTTTTATTCATTTATAACATAAAATGCGAAAATACAAAAGCAATTAGTAGGGGACAACAGTAGAGAAAGGGGGGAAAAAGCGTGAAGAAAGGGAGGGGAAGAAACAAAAGGCATTGACTTCCAACTCTCTCTGTTGTAGTAAAATCAGACATTAAAATCAAATCTCAACTTTTTTCATTTCTATAGTAGTATGCCCTAGCCATTTCTGTATCGGCGAATCATTCTAATCGGTAAAAGCCAAAATCATAGTATCATTTTATTCTCCAGTGTATTGAGTTTCAAAGAACCACTAAACATAGAGCATAGAATAATAGGATTGGAAGGGAACTTGGAGGTCTTCTAGTCCAACGTCCTGCCCAAGCAAGAGACCCTATATAATTCCAGACAAATAGTTATCTGGACTCTTCTTGAAAACCTCTAGTGATGAAGCACCCACAACTTCTGAAAGTAAGCTGTTCCATTGTTTAATGATTCTCACTGTCAGGAAATTTCTCCTTGGTTCTAGATTGGATCTCTTTGTAATGATCATCCACCCATTATTTCTTGTCTTGCCGTCATGTACTTTGGAGAATAGATTGACTCCTTTTTCTCTGTGATAACCGCTCAAGTATTGGAAGATTGCTATCATGTCACCTCTAGTCCTTCTCTTCATTAGACTAGACAGACCTAATTCCATCAATCGTTTATCGTATGGTTTAGCCTCTAGACCCTTATCATTTTTGTTGCTCTTCCCTGCACTCTTTCTAGGGCCTCAACATCTAAGTGGAAGCTTACAGAAGTCCACACTCAAAATAAGGAATAATTTTCTGAATATGGGAGCTATTAAGTCATGTGTGTCCTGGAGTCCTGAGTCCTGACTCCCTGGTGGTTTTGAAGCAGAGGTTGGATAGCCATTTGTCTGGGATGGTCTGAGGACTGAACTAGAAGACCTCCAAGTCCTATTAAAGTAAAATCAGTACATGAGGTTAAACCTTCAGCTAATATTACCTTCTCTCTATGTCTCTCCCCCACTTCCCCCCCAACAGCTCCAGCAAAGAGAAACTGTTATTAATTTTAATTAATTGTTCTCTATATAACAGAGATCTCTAAATCTATTTAATGCATACAAACTTCTAAGGAAGCTGTAAAACCCGGAGACTCTAGCAATGCAAGATTTGGCCTGTTCTCTTAAAGTATATGTGTGTACAGTATCAGGCTGTGAGCTGCAAAAATATAAATGCACTACAGGCAGTCCTTGTGTGCATGTTTGTGTATCTAAAAGTGTGCAGGGTCTTAGCCGAGACCAGACTTGCCCTTCCTGTGTTGATGGGAAAGTCTTGAAAGAGGCTGCAATTCCCATTTGATCCAATAAAGCAAAGGTTAGAATCTCATGAATTTCTACTTACATCCTGACTTAACAGGGTTTTGAGTGAGGAGTCTGGTCACAAAACCTGCTTTATTTTTGTTGTAGTTTTTATTTCCGTGCTGCTTTTGCTCCAAAAAGAGCCCATAGAAGTGTTGAAAAAGTAATAAAAACAATCTTCCATAAAATAAAATAATGAGTGTACATTAAAATAGAATTCACCGAAAAGACAGACTCGTCCTAGGACAGCTGTTACTGTACATTTTTGTCTCCATTATGAGACTCTATGGGGTTTGAGCAGGATGAATATTACAGGGACAGATTTCATGCTGGAGGTGCAGATTCAATAGCACTGACTCTTCAGCACTTCCTGACATACTAATGACAAGGTAGTAGTAGAAAAATGTAGGTAGAAAATTAACGTTTTCTAGATATCATCCCTTGGAGCATATCTACACTGTATCCTTATATGGCTCCTGCCCCACAGGCTGGCTGCACTAAGCCAATTTAAGAAAATTTGGTCTGGATTGGAATGTTTCAGCAGCAGCATATTCACTTTGGACAATTCCTCTGCTGTTGTGCCGACCCAACATTCCATTCTAAGAAAGCGATGGCCAATCAGTTCCTGCAGGCAGGTTTTCCTGGGGATAGAATTCTCCCAGGTTTAGCTTAATAATGTCTATTGGAGCTACTGATTAGTTTATTGGTAGTGTACAGTAGTGACTGTAACATTTGCTTGACATCCAGAACATCAACAGTTTGAAACCCAACAAATTATTGTAACTTGTTATTACAATTACTATTTTTCTTTCTCTCAGCTATCCACTTTAATGCTTTCTTTTTTAAAAAAAAAAAAATCACTGGTACACCATTGTTCGATCACTTGAGGTAAAAATGTTTCATCCTAGGTCCCAAATAGTTCTTTGTAGTACTTATTTTTGTTCATTGTATGCTGAGTTGAAGAAGAGAGAAGAAAGTTCCAGTAATTCAACAGTACACTGGTGGACTTATTCAGAAAAAAGCCCAGGACAAATACAGTACAGTAGGTCAGGGAAAGAAAAAAAAAAGATGTGTATGTGTGTATGTGTATGTGTGTATATTTGTTTTAAAAATGTTTCTAACCACTGACCCATTTGATAAATTTTATACCTACTATGCTACTGGAACACCATTACAAAGAATGCTGCAACATAGATTAAAGTTTTGTGTGTGTGTGTGTGTGTGTGTGTGTGTGTGAGAGAGAGAGAGAGAGAGAGAGAGGGAGACCTTTGTCCTAGATAAAGGGGCTTCCCTGATGTTATATGCAGTAGCCAATCCAATTATATCACTCAGAAATCCATTACAAATCAAGGGGGTGACTAATCATAATTCAATCCATCTTTACCATTAAAAGGCTGCCCTGGAGCTGAAAAGCAGCAAAAGCCCCTTTAGTATCACTTCATTATATATAACTAATAACTGAATCACCTGTCCTAAACCCTCTGAGAGAAGTCTAGCTTCCGAGTTCTTCTCTTAGTATCTTTGAAGATTTATTGCTGAGATAATAACAAAAATATAGCATTCATTTTGCCTGTTAATGCCGAGATGCTACATAAATCAGAATGGTTTCTGGAAGGCAGCAAAGAGTTTTTCATACCTCCTTGCTGACATTCACCTGTCATCTGGACTGTTGCAGCCAGATTGGGGAGCTCCAATTTTAATCATTTGTTTCTACATCTTCTCAGGTGGTTGCCTCTTGAAGGAGTTAAAATAACAATTCATGTGTAATTAATAGGAAATTACCCCATACCTGTTCAACCTTAGCTATTTGATGTCAGCCCATAGAAAAAAGCTTTGGTCTTGAAAAGGTTTGGATTTTAATTTAAAATTGCAATAAAGGAAGAGAGAATGTTTAGTCAAGAAAATTCCTGAGAATTTATAAGCTCATCATTTTTTAAAATTTAATCGGGCAATCAAGATGATATTCAGTTAAAATAGAAGATAAGTTAGCAATTTAGTCTTCAGCAAGCTGGACAAAAGTGGTAGAAGCCAGGGTAATGAGTTCTCTGCACTTCTTCAGTAGAAGTAACTTCATTCTTATGTAAGAATCTCATTTTCTTTTGCTAGGATTTTCTTTTTTTTATTATCATCAACTCCAGCTATATTCTATAGTTCAGGGATAACTAACTACTTTTAATCCTTCCATATTGAATGGCTGTCCTTGGATATATTGCTTGCTGAGATGGGGAGAGGGGAATTTGAGCTGGAGTTGGATATTTACAGATAAAATCATCTGACTTCAAATGTTAGGCTAAGTGGCACTCAGGAGAAAAAGTAACATTATAAGCTTCTTACCTTGCCAACAATTTATCACCATCTGCCTACTGGACAAAAATAATCATATAACCAGAAGGTTTTACTACAATAATATTAAATGGATTATATAAAGTGAAAAAAACAAAGGTCACGGAAACCCAATTTTCAGCATGTGCATAGGTTACAAGATAACAAACAGTTCAGGCAGCCTCCATATACAGGTAGTCCTTGACTTATGGCCACAATGGAGCCCAATGTTTCTGTTGCTAAGCTAAGCATTTGTTAAGTGAGTTTTGCCCCATTTTACGACCTTTCTTGCCACGGCGGTTAAGTGAATCGCTGCACTTGTTAAATTAATAACACGGTTGTTAAGTGAATCTGGCTTCCCCATTGACTTTGCTGGTGGGAAGGTCGTGAAAGCTGATCACATGACCCCGGACACCGCAACCGTCATAAATATGAGTCAGTTGCCAAGCATCCGAATTTTAATCACATGATCGTGGGGATGCTGCAACAGGACAAGAAGCTGAAGGCAGGACAAGAAGCAACAGATAGAAACTAATCAAGGAGAGAAGCAACCTAGAACTAAGGAGAAACTTCCTGACGGTTAGAACAATTAACCAGTGGAACAACCTGCCTCCAGAAGCGGTGAATGCTCCAACACTGGAAGTTTTTAAGAAGAGACTGGACAGCCATTTGTCTGAAATGGTATAGGGTTTCCTGCCTGAGCAGGGGGTTGGACTAGATGACCTCCAAGGTCCCTTCCAACTTTATTATTATTATTATTAGTTGTAAGTGTGAAAAATGGTCATAAGTCACTTTTTTCAATGATGTTGTAACTTTGAACAGTCACTAAATGAACCATTGTAAGTCGAGGACTACCTGTATTTATTTATACATCATATGTAGGAACCCCCCTCATAGAGCGACTTTGGCTGGTGATATACTTGCATTTTTAAATAATTCTCACTTGACTTTCCATCTCAACTTTCAAAATATCTAAGACAGTTGAAATTCCTCAAAGTCAACATAATCCTATAATATCCATATAGCAAGACAATGTAGAAATTAAAATATTACCTCATTTTTTCCCCAAAAGTTAGGGGACAGAAAGCAATTCATATGCCAGGCCAAAGTTTTTGTAGGATAGCTCTATTTTCTTTGGATTATCTAAATGCCTTTAAGAATCAAGGTGGCAGATGAATCTTTAAAGCAGATTGTGTCGAAACAGAAAAGTTTCCTTATGAACTTTTAAAAAAAAAATATTTTATTGATTTTTTTACCATTACAATCTTTAGTGCTTAGTAAACAACGTGTTGTCTGGGTTCACATATTTAATATTAATAATTATACAATTTCCATTCCTACTCTTTACTCCATTTTTCTAGCCATTTGTAAAAATTATCCCATGTTTGAAAGTATTCTGTATCTTGTTTCCCTTTTATTTTCAATGTAAGCCTATCCATTTCTGCACAGTCCAGAATTTTCTTAATTATATCTTCTTCAATTGGTGTTTCTTCATTTTTCCAATACTGTGCAAATGTAATTCTCGCTGCTGTTAGTACATGTAATATTAGATATATACATTATTTATCATAGTTTTCTGAGATTATCCCTAAAAGAAATAGTTCTGGTTTATATGTTTTCTTAACATTTTCTCTAACCACATATGTATTTTTGAACAGAATTATTTTTGCTTTAGGGCATGTCCACCAAAGGTGATAATACATGCCTGGCTCCTTATGATCTTATCAACTGGATTTGGATACAATCCAGAACCATTTCTTGATGATCTGAGTAAGTGGAACAGGGACACACTCTCTTATGGTTCCAATGATATCAGACTTCTGAATTTTTTTGCAGTCTCTAAAATAGAGAGAATAAAGCTAATAAAAGGGAAAAAAATCTACTTATGGTAGAATATAACATCATTAAAGCCAACAGTGAAAAAATCTGGAATGCTGCAGTGCTTCTTTGGTATGGAACAGTAATACATAAAGCCAAACAGAGCTGCATTTGCACACATAATCTCTGCGCAAACGAGTATTCCTTTACATCTTCTATATGAGTAGAATATATTTTAATGCATAACAAGCGTCTTCCAAAGTGATTGCTTGAATCTTAAAATAACTAGTGTTAGTTGTTCAGTCATCTGTTCCACGCGGCAGTATAAATTGAGCATAGTTGTTTCTTCCTAGATCCTCTCCTAATCCTATGAATCCTGGGGACCACAGTACTTTTGGTGCAAGCAGTGCTTTTTTTGTAAAAAGAAAAGGTGCTGAAACTCACACATGTCATACATGTGCCTACCCTACAAGGTTCCATCCAAAAAAGGTGCTGGAACTCCGTTCTGGGCGTTCTATAACAAAAAAAGCCCTGGGTGCAAGTATATCCTGGATAGTTTATTTTAAAATATTTTTCATCTAAAAGCTATTGAATTACCGTCACCATTTGCATTTGTTTGTCTAAACTGGGCAATTGAATTTAGAGCCCACCTAAAATGCCTTGCTTGGTTTTGTACGTCAGAGGGTGCCACTGATTTTTACATTTATCTTCTCTTATCTTCTTGGGATGACTGAGTTCTGTAATTCAGATAAGAGCATGCTGCAAGGTTTTATAATGTGATACCACTGATAGCTATAAAGAAAATAAAGTGATTTCCGATGAAGCCAATTATACAGATTATAAAGGAATTTGTAAGAAAGTAAAGCCTGTATGGGAAATAATCCTTGTATCAGAGAAGATGTGTAGAGAATACCATTATTTCACTGAAGTACTTTTCAATAATTTGTCTGCATCAGTCTTGATAATTTTAGATAAATATATCCTTTAAAGCATATTTGGTCTGTCTTGATTAGAAATATTTGTCTAATGAAGAGAAATAAACACGTTTCCTGACTGCACTCATTCCTTTTCCACTATCTTCCATTTTCCATCTTTTAAGTTTTCATAAACTATATTTTTCTTCTCAAGTCTTCGTGTCCAGTTGATGGTTATAAAAAACGATTTACCTAAGGCAAACCTAACAATTGCCGGAGAGGGGAAGCTAAGTGGTTATTCTTGAAAAATGTTTGATCGAAGCAAGAAGAACAAGGCTCTTGTAAAACATTCAGAATAGCCACAGGTCTCCTGGGCTGTAGGGTAATATGAATGCTTGCTATGGAGTTTAGTGATGATAGAAAGCCAAGAATCAATTTGAAATATCAAAAGTCCACCACAAACATGTATCTATCACAGTGTTTTAGAAGCAACACAATAAATCTAATCTGTCCTGAATAATTCATCACAAAAGACTTGCTTCCTTTTTTTCAAACCAGTGCAATCTTCAAAATATAGCTCACCCCCACAATCCCTCACTCCCAAAGTAGCACCATCCTTCAACACTTTTGTATATAGAAATCTGCTTCCATTATAAGATTGGTTGTTCGCCAGCTCAGGCCATTGTCTTTTATTCTGCTACCTAATCGCTCTGAAAATGGCCTTTGGGGATAGTGCTTCATTATCACAATGCATTCCCTTTCTATTTTCCACTCAACCAAGTCTGTCTACTTATCTAGCTAGCAGGGCAATTCTGGAAACAATCCCTCCTTAGTTCAGTTTCACTTGGAAGTAGGGGCAGGAGTGGAGAGAAAGATAGATAATGGGAAACTGAAGATTTTTTGGAGTATCTGAACATGTATAAATATACCAATTGAGCTCAATGGAGATACAGCTTAACAGTTGCCATATCCCAGTTCATAGAAAAAGTATCCCAAAACACTTCTGAACTTCAAATTTGGCTCTTTCCTCTCTCCTGGTCAAAATAGTTTCAAAACAAATAAACCTGTTTTGTACATAAACACCTAGCTCAAGGTATAGAGATAAAGATATCTTCCATCTGTAGCCATTTCTTAGTCATTTGATTTATTTCCCTGAAAATATATATTGATCAGTTCTTTTTTCACTGACAAGAGCGGCTTTCCATATGGTTTAAACACATGGGTATTCCTCACTTAATGACTGCAATTAGGGAAGACAACTCCATCATTAAGCAATGTGGTCACTAAGCAAAGTATCATGTCCAACTAACATTATCAGTTCCCCTGAGGTAATTAAGCAAATTACCTGCAGTCGTTAAGCACGACAGCATAGACTGTGCTTACAACATATCCAACTTATATCGGTTCCTCTGAGGTCATTCAGTGAATTACCTGCGGTCGTTAAGCTCAACGTCACATGACTGTGGCTTGCAACATACTGCCTGCTTCCCCATTGACTCTGCTTGTTGGAAGCTGGCTGTGAAGCATGCAAATGGTGATCATGTGACTGCAGGAGGCTGCAAATGTCATGAATGTGCACCAATCTCCAGGTGCCTAAATTACAATCAAGTGACCACAGGGACACTGCAACAGTCATAGGTTCAAGAACCAGTCATAAAACATTTTCAGAACCAATGTAAGTTTGAACGGCGACCAAACAGGGAAGTTTTTAACCAAGGACTACCTGTAATTAATCTCTGCTTTCCCAAATCTTGAAACTTGCATAATATGAAATAATACCACTCTATAAAGCCTTAGTAAGACCACACTTGGAATACTGCATCCAGTTTTGGTCGCCATGATGTAAAAAAGTTGTTGAGACTCTAGAAAAAGTAGAGAGAAGAGCAGCAAAGATGATTAGGGGACTGGAGGCTGAAACATATGAAGAACAGTTACTGGAATTGGGTATGTCTAGTTTAATAAAAAGAAGGACGAGGGGGGACATGATAGCAATGTTCCAATATCTCAGGGGTTGCCACAAAGAAGAGGGAGTCAAGCTATTCGCCAAAGCACCTGGAGAATAGCAATGGAAACAATGTATGGAAACTAATCAAGGAGAGAAGCAACCTAGAACTAAGGAGAAATTTCCTGACAGTGACAACAATTAACCAGTGGAACAACCTGCCTCCAGAAGTTGTGGATGCTCCAACACTGGAAGTTTTTAAGAAGAGATTGGACAACCATTTGTCTGAAATGGTATAGAGTTTCCAGCCTGAACAAGGGGTTGGACTAGAAGACCTCCAAGATCCCTTCCAACTCTGTTATTCTATTATTCTCTAATTACAATTTAGAGAATCTACTAGAATTAGAGTAGCAAAATATTTTCCTTGAGCAAGAGTTCTAAAACTCATTATTCAGTTTTTGCACTGGATTTTTGAGGTGGTGGTAGGGAGTGTCAGACACGGAGATCTGTTCCAAAGCCTGCTCAGCTTTGCCAGCAGCCTTTCTGCAGAGGAAAGGAATCAAGGTAAACATGGAGATATGATTTCTATTGACTGCAGGGAGGTCTGGAAACCTACCAATTTTAGTTACTTTTATGCTGTCTGTAGCAGCATAAAAATTCTATGGCAGTCTTTTGCTTATGTAGTTTTTGGTCTGCTTTATAAATCATCTTTGTCAGAACATGTCTTTTCTTTTCTAGTAATATACAGAGTTAAAAAATAAATGGGCTGAGTGGGAAAGGATGGGTCATAGTACTACCAACCTGATATATAATTTTAAAAGCTCTGATTGAGTTGTGCCCACTGGGAACAGCAAGTATGTCAGTCAGGTATTAAGCACTGAAGACTTCATCAGCCTTTTGCTGGTTTTTGCAATGCTAAAAACAACATCAGTGGCTGAACTAGAGAAAGGGAAAGCTAGTGGTTGTGTGCATGAACGGTTTGTGCATACAGCTTGCTTCTGGGGACTATGCTCCTGAATCAGGATGTGCATCCCTGGGAGTGACACCTTAGATTGGATGACTCAGCAATAGCCAACACTCCAGAAGATAGGCTTAAGATACAGAAGGATCTTGACAGACTTGAACACTGGGTGCTAACAAAATGAAATTCATTGGTGAAAAAAGTAAGGTTCTACATTTAGGCAAGAAAAAACAATGCACAGGTATAATATAGGTGGTACCTGGCTCAATTGTAGTAACTGTGAGAGGGATCTTGGAGTCCTACTGGACAATCACTTAAATATGAGCCAGCAGTGTGCTGCAGCTGCCAAAAAACTCAATGCAGTGCTAGGCCACATTAACAGAGGATAGAATCAAGGTCATGTGAAGTGTTAATACCACTTTACAATGCCTGTGTAAGACCACACTTGGAATACTGCATCCAGTTTTGGTTGCCACAATGTAAAAAAGATGTTGAAAGAGTGCAGAGAAAGAGCAGCAAAGTTGATTAGGGGACCAGAGGCTAAAACATATAAAGAACGGTGGCTGGAATTGGGTATGTTTAGTTTAATGAAAAGAAGGACTAGGGGTGACATGATAGCAGTGTACCAGTATCTCAGGGGTTGCCACAAGGAAGCAGGAGTCAAGCTATTCTCCAAAACACCTGAAGGCAAGACAAGAAGCAATCGAAGGAAACTAATCAAGGAGAGAAGCAACCTAGAACTAAGGAGAAATTTCCTGACAATTGGAACAATTGCCTCTAGAAATTGTGAATGGTCCAACACTGGAAGTTTTTAAGAAGAGATTGGACAACTGCTGGGAATTGCTTGCTGGGAATTGCTACAAACTGTGAGTTGAAAAGGAGAAGGTGGGAGGACCAAAGTAGCTAAGGCCTGCTGATTGGATACTTCATTGCATTTAAACTGCATTTAAACTGCCCAGAGCTTGCTGGGAATTGCTTGCTGGGAATTGCTACAAACTGTGAGTTGAAAAGGAGAAGGTGGGAGGACCAAAGTAGCTAAGGCCTGCTGATTGGATACTTCATTGCATTTAAACTGCATTTAAACTTCCCAGAGCTTGCTGGGAATTGCTTGCTGGGAATTGCTAAAAATCATAAACAGCAGCGGTACATTCAGGGCAAGTGCGTCTGAGATTCCTTGTATCTAAGAATGTCTGCCTTAGTTCAGTGCAACACTTGTTTTACAGCTGTCTTTCGCAGTACCCTCTTCAAACTTGGAAACTGTCCTATCTGTAAACAAATCACTAGTCTACAAGGACAGATTATCTATCTAGGGTCTGTAATCTGTGCTCTTCAGGCAGAAATTAGGTGTCCAGTTCAGCCCTTCTACTCTATTGAGCCTCCACTCTATCAGCCCCCTCTACCACAAAGATCCTGCAGGAGAAGGGCAGTGTGGACAACCGTGGGATCTGGCAGGGTGAGAGCTGTGAACCATAAACACAAAGCTTTCGCTGTATCCCTGCACAACAGATACAGTGCCCTTGCTGACCTTAATAGGGACATTAAGGAGACAGGTAAAGGTATTTGTGATGATAACTCGAATAAGCAGGGGATCGTGGACCGAGATGAAGAACTTTTTTTCGACAGGGAGAAGTGTGAATCAGGTATTACACATCAATCATGCAAGAACAGAAAGGCATCCAAAAAGAGACGCCACCTTCTGGTTGGTGATTCAATTATAAGGGATGTAAATTTAGGAAAGCATACAGAGGTTTCAAAAGAGGTCAGGTGTCTCCCAGGTGCTACTGCCAGTAGGGACAAGAAGCGTATTTCTAAAATAATCATGAATGCCAGCAAAGACTGTGATGTGGAGGCTGTTGTACATCTTGGCACTAACGATCTGTCCCAAAAACATGTACTCTCTGTGCAGAATGATTTCCAGAGTTTGGGGCAGGAACTTAGCAGAATAGGCTGTAGGCTTACTTTTTCAGAGGTTTTACCAGTGTATAAGGAGCAAAATGGAAAAGGCCAGCGTGTAGCACAATTCAATATGTGGCTAAAGGAGTGGTGTAAAGGGGAAGGCTATGGATATATTAGTCACGATGTCAGTAGCTGGTCCAATGAAAAAATGTACAAAAGAGATGGTTTGCATCCATCAAAGAAAGGGACTGAGTTACTCGGCTATAAATTCACAGATTTTCTGGAGGAATATTTAAACTAAACAGTGGGGACAGTGAGTTAATTGATACAGAACATCCCTGTCCCCGGCAATCTAAAAACTATAGGGCTATCAGTGCATGTAACATATATGTGTGTGTGGACAAGAATATCAACCTTGCTGTCAAGCAAAATCAAGCTTTCAATAGCTAGTGCCACACAAAGTGCACTAACCAAATAGGTGATAAGACAATAGGGGAACTCAGGCACCACACAGGTTATGTAGAAAGTAAACACAGGGCCAGTCATAAAGGACTCAAATGTCTATATACCAATGCACAGAGTATGAACAGCAAACAGGGTGAACTAGAAATTCAGGTTAATGAGGGCAGATATGATATTGTTGCCATTACGGAAACATGGTGGGATGAAATCCACAAATGGAACACACAGCTAGAGGGATTTAAATTATTTAAAAGAAACAGACCAAATAAAAGAGGAGGTGGAGTTGCTCTCTATATAAGAAATAACTACATCTCTACAGAAATAGAGCACAACAATGATGAAAACTGTTTTGAATGCATTTGGGTCAATATAAAAGGGAGAAAAAATGACATTGCCATAGATGTATACTATAGGCCACCCAACCAAACAGAGGAAATAGATGAACTTTTTGCTAGTCAGTTAACTAAGGTATGTAGGAAGCACATCACAATAGTAATGGGGGACTTTAACTACCCTGACATCAACTGGGAGACAAACTCTGCACCAAGTGGAAGATCAAACAGATTCCTGACAAACCTAGCAGACAACTTTGTCTCCCAAAAAGCAGAGAAGGGAACTAGGGGATTAGCCATTTTGGATCTAGTTCTCACTAACAGAGATGAAATGATAGAAGGTGTTGAAGCCACAGGAACCTTGGGAGATAGTGATCATGCAATATTGGAATTCAACATTATGGAAGCACAAGCAATAGAACACAGTCAAACTAGAGTCTTGGCCTTCAAGAGAGCTAATTTCAATAAACTTACAGAGGGCTTGGGAAGGACTCCATGGATGAGAATCCTCAAGGGGAAAACAACTCAAGAAGCTTGGGAAATTCTGAAAAGCGAGATAATAAAAGCCCAGTCTAGCACAATACCAACAAAGAGGAAAAATAACAGCTCTCAAAAGAAACCAGCATGGCTGCATAAAGAACTCTCTGACAAATTGAAAGATAAAAAGGACAAGTACAGAAAGTGGAAAGAGGGGCACATAACTAAGTCAGAATATCAGCAAATAGCCCGAGCCTGCAAAGATGAAGTGAGGAAAGCTAAGGCTCATAATGAACTAAGGCTTGCGACCAAAGTCAAAAATAACAAAAAAAGCTTCTTTCAACATGTAAAAAACAAGAAAAAAGTGAAGGAAATGATTGGTCTATTAGTGGGTGAAAGTGGCAAGAAGGTGACAAGCAATAGGGAGAAAGCAGAACTATTTAACTCGTTTTTTGCATCTGTCTTTACACAAAAGGAAAAAACAGACCAACCTATCAAAAATAGTGCCATAAATAGAAACACAAGTTAAGATAGGCAAGAAAACGGTAAGTGAGCACCTGTCCAGCCTAGACGAGTTCAAATCACCAGGACCAGATGGATTACACCCCAAGGTTCTCAAGGAACTGGCAGATGTGATCTCAGAACCACTGAACTATATTTTTCAAAGATCCTGGAGCACTGGGGAACTACCGGAGGACTGGAAAAGAGCTGATGTAGTTCCCATCTTCAAAAAAGGAAAAAAAAATGGATCCAGGAAATTACAGACCTATCAGCTTGACCTCAATACCTGGGAAAATTCTGGAAAAGATAATCAAACAACGACTCAGCGAACACCTAGAGGCAAATAAAATCACTACTAAAAGCCAACATGGGTTTGTCAAAAACAGATCATGCCAGACAAACCTTATTGCATTCTTTGACCAAGTGACAAAATTAGTGGATCAGAGGAATGCTGTGGATATAATTTACTTGAACTTCAGTAAGGCATTTGATAAAGTAGATAACAACCTACTACTCAATAAGATAGAAAAATGTGGGTTAGACAGCATCACCACCAGATGGATTTGTAGCTGGCTGACTGGCCGTACTCAGCATGTGGTCCTCAATGGAACCGCATCTACACGGAGGGAAGTGTGTAGTGGGGTGCCCCAGGGCTCTGTTCTGGGCCCAGTGCTCTTCAACATCTTCATCAATGATTTGGACAAGGGGATAGATGGGGAACTCATCAAATTTGCGGATGACACCAAGCCAGCACTCCAGAAGACAGGCTTAAGATACAGGAGGACCTGGACAGACTTGAACACTGGGCACTATCTAACAAAATGAAATTCAATGGTGAAAAAAGTAAGGTTCTACATTTAGGCAAGAAAAACCAAATGTACAGGTATAGTATAGGGGGTACCTTGCTCAATAGTTGTAACTGTGAGAGGGATCTCGGAGTCCTAGTGGACAATCACTTAAATATGAGCCAGCAGTGTGCTGCAGCTGCCAAAAAAGCCAACACAGTGCTAGGCTGCATTAACAGAGGGATAGAATCAAGATCACATGAAGTATTAATACCACTCTACAATGCCTTGGTAAGGCCACACTTGGAATACTGCATACTACAGTTTTGGTCACCACGATGTAAAAAAGATGTTGAGACTCTAGAAAGAGTGCAGAGAAGGGCAACAAAGATGATTAGGGGACTGGAGGCTAAAGCATATCAGAAACGTTTGCTGGAATTGGGTATGTCTAGTTTAATGAAAAGAAGGACTAGGGGTGACATGATAGCAGTATTCCAATATCTCAGGGGTTGCCACAAAGAAGAGGGAGTCAAGCTATTCTCCAAGGCGCTTGAGGGCAGGACAAGAAGTAATGGATGGAAACTAGTCAAGGAGAGAAGCAACCTGGAACTGAGGAGAAACTTCCTGACAGTTAGAACAATTAACCAGTGGAACAACCTGCCTCCAGAAGCGGTGAATGCTCCAACACTGGAAGTTTTTAAGAAGAGACTGGACAGCCATTTGTCCGAAATGGTGTAGGGTTTCCTGCCTGAGCAGGGGGTTGGACTAGACACTAGATGATTATTATTATTATTATTATTATTATTATTATTATTATTATTATTATTATTATTATTATTATTATTATTATTATTGTTGTTGTTGTTGTTGTTGTTGTTGTTGTTGTTGTTGTTGTTGTTATTAACTATTTCTCTGAAATGGTACAGGGTTTCTTGCCTGAACAAGGTCCCTTCCAACTCTGTTATTCTGTTCTATTCTGTTCTGTACTTTCTTTGTAGCCCCATGTAAGAAGAGAGACTTTCTATGAATGCTTTGAGCAATGGCAAAAACCACAGAACTACTTAACACTTCCTCAGAATTCATGTCACAGTAAATCAAGAGATGTCTCACCTGAATTGCCGTAGTTATTTGTAGTTCTCCAAAACTTTGGCTATAACTCTAGAAGGAAAAAAAAAACCTTCATGTAAAGTTTCTTTGCTTTGACTTCAAGAACACCTCCATGCTGTTTTCTTGGCCAAACTTTAGAAGTGGTTTGCTTGGTTTTTGGGGATGTTTTTCGGCTTCTCTATCTAGCTCATATTTGTGGGATTCCCTGCTTGTCTTCTGTCCAAGTACTAACCAGACTTGAACCTGCTTAGGAAGAAATGAAATGCACAAACCTGTGTAACTAATATGTATTTAATTAAGTATAAATTACATGAAGTGCAATTTAGTTTTTCTCAGAGTCCATTTACAGGTAATCCTCAACTTTCAATCACTAACATCTGTTGCTAAGACAGCTGCTCAGAGAATTTCCCCCATTTTATGACCTTTCTTACCATAGTTGTTAAGTGAATCACTGCAGTTGTAAAGTGAATCTGGCTTCCCCATTGATTTTGCTTGTGCGAAGGTCGCTTCAAGTGATCCCCTGACCCTGGACATGGCAACCATTATAAATACCTACCATTTGCCAAACATCTGAATTTTAATGACGTGGATGCTGCAGTGGTTGTAAGTGTGAAAAACAGTCATGTTGTAATTTCGAACTGTCACTAAATGAATGGCTGTAAGACAATGGCTACCTGTACTTCATTATCTTGGTCAGGCTCACTTTCAGCATGTTGCAATCCTGGGATGTTGCTGCTTTAGGCTGCTTTTTGCCTAAGAACACTTACGTATTCTTACCATAAACCTAAGTGTTATTATCCAAGCATGACTGGATTCATGCATCAAGCATTGTCAAAACCATGCAAATTTGCTTAGGACTTTATGTAATTTATGAACAGAGATATGAGTTTCAGAGCCAGTGATTAAATGAAAAGTACATATATTTGTTAACATTAAGTTTGGTTCAGTTAAACTCAGCCTATAATAATGACATTATGCTGAAACTCTTCACAACACATGTGACAGGACAGAATTTTAAGGCAAAGCAGTAATTTGTATACTGGCTCAGACGGATTTATCTACTAAATAAATGACTGTCAAATAAATATATATAAAATGATGATTTTCCTCTGCCTTTCTGAGAATTTTTTTTCTGCACAAGCCAAAAAGATTTAACAGAAAATCTAACAGGGCTGAATGAGTTCAACCACCTTGCCAGTAAATGGCATGCTATTTATTTGACTTGGCAAATTTGTTAAGGAGGATACCATCTGGGAGAGATTTATTTTCCCCAAGTAAAAGCAACTGGAGGAAAACTAAGATATTTTAAAAGACCATATAATCCTGTTGAAAAAGAAGGGAGGAAGAAAAACATTAAAAAAATAACTTTTTCTTGGAAGCACCCAAATTAGGTTTCCAGCTCAGAACAAGATTTATACAATGATACATCTCAATGTAAAATAGTGAACTTTTAAGCAATGAGAGAAGAAAAATTCAAAAACTTGTATGAGAACCCCTTGTTCAGATCACCTAGTGGTTGGCTCTCCACTCCATTTGTTTATTGCTAAGTGATAAACCTCTTTTAATTCAGTGCTCTCTAAAAGCAGAAAATAATTAGCTTGATAGTTCAGACATGTCCACAGTCCATTTGTCAAGAATGCAAAGATAGAAAAATGAGGGTGAGGCCAGTGGCGGGATTCAAATATGTGAACAACCGGTTCTCTGTGTGGATGCCGCTTCCGGAAGTCCATTCTGGGCCTGGGCAACAAAAAATTAGCTACCGGTTTTGCCGAACTGGTGTGAACCGGTTCTGCCGAATCCCACCACTGGGTGAGGCTCACATATAGCTACGTCCTTAACACTATCCATTGTATGATTTAGAGTTTCATTCAGTTTAGTTTCAGGCTATGAAATATGATTTGTTGGTCACACTATAAAAGAATACCATGTTTTGAAACTTTGGAGTCGTTATTACAGAATTATACATATTCAATAAACACTTAATATGAATCAGGTTGTAATTCTTTTCCAAGAGTCTCTACCCATCCAAACTGGGCATGCTGTAGAGCCTGTCAGCCAAAGAGGGCCAGCTGGTGGAAACTAGAAGATGGGCTTTCTCTGCTGTAGTCCCTGTTTTGTGGAATTTTCTCCCCTCAGAGATTAGAAGGGGCTCTGAGTGTGTTCAGGACCCTGTTTCTTGGCTTTATTGTTAGTCAGTTAACTATCTCAGCTGCTGTCTTTATTTTGGATGTTTTTATTGTTTTTAATTGCTTTATTGTTTTTATAGTTTTAGAATAGTAAGCCTCCCAGAGACACTGGGTTTAAGATGGGTGGCTGCAGAAATTGAATAAATAACTACATTTCCCCCCCTCTTATTACTGAAACTTTAATATCTGAAAAAGAATTGGGCATATTAACCCAGAATTCTACTTCTGCTCCAGTGTGAAGTTCTGAATGGTCAAGAAAATCTTCATTCATTGCAGTCGAAAAAAGCACCCAGGATGTGCATTTATGAATGAACGGCTTCTGCAACAAAGAAGGAATGGGGAGCTGTACATATGGCCGAATGTTGCACATGAAACAGATAATTTGGAAAACTGCTCTTTTGTATAATGTTTTGGAAAACTGAACTAATATTTTAGGTTGAAATTATTGTTCCTTGTTAAATAATACTTGAGGATTTTCTTTCTTTCTATGGATGTTTATAGTGTTAGAAGTTTCTTCATGGCACTGTACCTAAAGAACAGAATCAATGAAGAAAAAGGAGAAATTTTCTTTATTTTTAGAAATTGATGATGTAAGATAAAACCATCTAATTTGAAGGCCAAGTTGACATACAAGCTGTGTTTAAATTAAAAAGGGATTCATGGTTTCAGGAAAAAAAAATGGTTAACTGGAAGGTTATTTTTTTTTCCCCTTTGGAAATGAAAGGAGCTCTTTTTATCACAGCTGAGCATACAACTAATAGAAGCAAACTGAAGCTGTCGAACAGTAGTAATTTCTGTTGGAACAGATATGCTTTTCCGTCTTTAATGAAGTGGTTTGCTTTTTGGGCCATTCTTTTAATGTTTGAACCAATTTCGTGAATTCTAATTATATAAAACTGCAGCTGGGTTTTTGTTAAAGGTTAAGACTGCGTGCCACTGCAAGGAAGTGAAAAGGCAGCATCGTAGTGGATGCTTTCAGGTGGTGTAATCCGATGGGGCCTTAGGAAGTGGAGAAATGGTTAACATCGTGTGAGAAATACAATCTGGAAAGGGTCAAAAATATCAAGCACTGGTTTTCTAAAACACAATACAGGGAGTCCTCAACTAACGACTGAGCCCAACACTTATGTTGCTAAGTGAAAAATCTGTTAAGTGAGTTTTGCCCCATTTTGCGACTTTTCTCGCCACATTTGTTAAGCGAACCACTGCAGTTCGGTCGTTAAGTGAATCTGGCTTCCCCATTGATTTTGCTTGTCGGAAGGATCACATGACTCTGGGATACTGCAAAGGTCATAAATGTGAGTCAGTTGTCAAGCATCTGAATGTAAATCACGTGACCATGGGGCTGCTGCAACGGTCATAAGTGTGAAAAATGGTCATAAGTCATTTTTTTTCAGTGCCGTTGTAACTTTGAACAGTCACTAAATGAACTGTTCGAGGACTACCTGTATTATGTCTTATACTTACATTAGGGGAATTTTATCTAATTAGATGAAAATATTTTATCAGATCCATTACCAAAATAGTTTTTCACATGCTCCAGTATAGTGCACTCTAATCCTTTATTTCACAAAAACACATTTGTGTATTTGTGCATACTTTTTGATTTTTTATATAATCATTTGCTTAATGATCATACCATACCTCTTAATTTCCTTGCTCTCTGATCCATATTCTATTTTTAAATTTGCTAACAGAGTTTCTTGGAATGGAAAACTCATTTGTCCTCCCAGATTAGGAAAGAAAAAGTAATTTTCTTTTTTTATGAGAGTATATTTGTGAACTGAGTTTTGCTGCATATGCCCTGGCAATGCAGTGTGCTCAGGTTGATGCAGTTCTATAAAGGTAATTGCATAGCTGAAACTCAAGGTTTCAACTACTGCTAGCGCAAGAATACACTTTGAGAATAATTCACTTATGAATGATTCACTTTATGTTTAATTACCCAAACAGCTACCTATTAAGGAATTAAATAATTAGCTTTTCTGAAATATCACTTTGGAATGCAAGCAGGAGATTGAATATTTGAATATTTTTCCACATCAAAAACTTCCTTCCTGTAGAAAGTTAATACTGTATGTTACTGTATGTTAGCCCATCTCCCAGGCATGCTTCCTTATGGTCAATAGATACATTTAGCCTGTCCTGGAAGAACTATATTCTCTGGTGTTTCTCTGAGCCTGCCCTACAAAAGCTAGCCAATAACTTGTCTTTTCTCTGCTCTGCACTAAGAACATGAATCTGGTTTCTATATTTTTAATAGAATTGTGCATACAAAAGCACGCAATACTGTATTTGTGGTAAACATTGCAAGTGCTAGTTGAGGTTTAAGGTGATACAGGTGTCTTGTTGAGAAGAATTGTGTTCCTCCTCATCTTGATGGGAATCTCATATTTGCTATGGTGCAAAGTCCCTCATGGAGTGAATATAAACTATTACACACAGCCTAATTAATATAAAGTAATGCAATACAATTGCTAGGAGAATGGAGTCCTTTTTCAAATCTCAGAACTTCAGCCATGAATGTAGCATTTATTATTAAAATATGACTAAACTGTCTTTTAAAGACAGATTTCTAAGGCCACAGACCTATAAGGAATCCCACTAAATACAGTGAATTTTTTTTCTAGATAATCTTCTGCTAAACTATACATAATTGTTTTAAAAAATAACAATATCCTATGAATCCAAGTTGTTGCTGTACTGTCATAAAGATATTATATTGCAGGGTCCTTGAGGCTCTCTGACCTTGGTTGTTTTCTTGCAGACATTTCATTACCAAACTAGGTAACTTCAAAAAATAGTCTCAGAATATTGGAATAACAGAGTTGGAAGGGACCTTGAAGGTCTTCTAATCCAATCTCCTGTGTGTCCTCTGGATTTATTGAGGAAAGATAGGACAAATAAAATAAGTGGTAAAGTTAATTAGAATAGAAAACAAATCAGACTAGTTGCTGGATTTTTATTGATAGTGATTGTTTTTTCATTCACATACAGGTGTGGACTAGCATACACTGCATGTATATGAATGGACAGAGACAAAAAAAAGAACTTTTTGAGAGCATTAACAGCTAACAAAGATTAGTAGTTTTATGCATTATGTTTTAACAAGGAACATTTACTTCTATCTTTGACTGGTAGAATAAAGTTAACCATTCTTTAGGTATTTGTACATAGGGCCAAGTCCTCAGGAGCAACTGCTTTAAATCTAATAAATGAAAAAAAAACCCTTCTTTTTCTAAATGATGGTTCTGTCGTCTATGTGCAATTTTGAGTTTTACATTCTTGTTGCTATCAGTCCCCCAGCTTCCATTTCACTGTCTTTTCTGGAACAAATTGGCTCCTTGAGGAAATGTATCAAGAACATGGTCAGTAGAAAATACAAATTGCATGTGAATGAAGAGCCAAATATTCATGTTCCTCTGAAGCAGGTTTCAGTGGGAAATGGAAAGGAAGATATCAACTTTCCCTGCCTTCTTGATAACAACCGTCATCCCATCGTTGGATAGTGTACTGTATTGAGAATACTTCTACCCCGGCTCTTAAAAGGTTGTTATATAAAACTTTTGTAAGCATGTAACATTTGTTAGCTTCTTTGGTTTGGGAGATTATAATTTAGAATTCAATGTTCAAATATTAGCAATTTGATTCTGATTCTGTCGCTCATTTTATACATAGAGCATGAAATTCCCATCTCCTAGCAGTGTTTAGCTTGTAAGCTGTGGGTGTCTTTCAGGGAAGGGGTTGTGTATCAAAATTTGCAAGATTGCTGGCTCAGCATTGCAATACAACCTTCACCTCTTTTGTACATGTGTGATGACACGTGTACAAAAGAGGAAGAGCTGGATTTCTGTGCCCACCATCTTGCAGACCTGGTTGCCTCTGCCTGTCACTCTACAAAGCAAATGAGGTTAAAAAAAACCAATGCCGTGTGGGACAGTACTACTTTTATTGCAATAGTTATAGTAGCAAAATATTGCATGTCTGAAAGTGCTCTCCCCTCCCTCCCTTTATCTTTAGGTGAACTATGGAGGGGATTGTCTGAGATATTTTCTCAAGTTCCTTTTTTTGGCCTGGGCTTAGACCTGTTTATCTAACCATTGGAAGTAGCTTTTTCTCCTATCCTTCAAGGCATCTCTCTTCCTTCTACATCACCCCAGACATTTCTGTATAGGCATGAAATAATGAGGAGTCATTTTCTCATCTAAAGAAAACTGAAGCTGGAAGTTATTGTTTTAGAGGTGGTACAAATTACAGTATATCTATCACAGAAATGATTGCCAGTGCTGGCTCAAAGGAATATGGTGTCCCTAGGGCACATTGACTGATGGTGCCACCTCCCACAAATGTGAATTTTTCAATTTTTAGAATGATTTGTTTAACATCTGCTATGTGTGACATGACTTGGTCTACCACTGCACTGAAGCAGAGTTGTCAACTATAGTTAATTGAAAATGACTCTCAATGCCATATACCTGAAATCATATATTAACAAGAATAGAATAGAACAGAACAGAACAGAACAGAACAGAACAGAACAGAACAGAACAGAACAGAACAGAACAGAACAGAATAGAATAGAATAGAATAGAATAGAATAGAATAGAGCTGGAAGGGATCTTGGAGGTCTTCTAGTCCAGCCCCCTGCTCAAGCAGGAGAGCCTATACCATCTCAGACAAGTGATTGTCCAGTCTCTTCTTAAAAATTTCTAGTGATGGAGCACCCATGATTTCTGGGGTAAGCTGTTCCACTGGTTGATTGTCCTCACTGTCAGGAAGTTTCTCCTTAATTCCAGGTTGCTTCTCTCTTTGATCGGTTTCCAACCATTGTTTCTCGTCCTTCCCTCTTGTGCTCTGGTGAACAACCTGGCTCCCTCTGCCTTGTGGCAGCCCCTCAGATACTGGAATACTGCTATCATGTCTCCCCTATTTCTTCTTTTCTTTAGACTAGCCAAACCCAAGTTCCGCAGCCGTTCTTCGTACATTTTGCTCTCCAGGCTTTTGATCATCTTAGTTGCTCTTCTCTGAATTTTTCCAAACTCTCAACATCTTTTTTGTGATAGAAAGTTTGATTTTTTAAAAGTGGGGGAAATGTAAATAGTTTTTCTTATGGAATTTGTTCTTGGAAAGAGAGGTGACGTTGATACCCCCTAAGCTTTGGCGACCTTTGGCCAGTGCCCACTTGGCCTTAACCTAAAGCCAGCCATGGGTAGAGTACTGGAATTCACTTTCAGACATATATAACAGAATCTTAAACATCCCTGCTTAGAATTAGCCTCATTGCCTATAATGGGATTGCATCTTTAAAAAAATAACCTTGGTTTGGGACAACATTTAATTTCAACAACAGTTGGAATATTATCTATGCTTATCAGATACATGCTGAATTTACTAGAATGGTAAAAAAAATCAATATTAAGCAAAAAATATTTTCAATATTGAGCAAAAATCAAGAACACAGGAACTGACAGGAAGGAAGTTCAAAAGTAATGTTAGAAAGTATTGCTCCACAGAAAGAGTAGAGGAAGCTTGGAACTAACTTCCAGTGGAGGTAGTGGATCAGACATCAATAAGTGAATTTAAATATGCTTGGGATAAATACACGTCCATCAACCAATAAAGATAAATAAAATATAAAAGTAATAAATATATGAATTAAAAAGAGAACAAAACAGAAATAAACTCACAGGGCAGACTTGATGGACCACTAGGCCTTTTTTCTATTGTCAGTTTATGTTTTTATGTTTCTAAATGTAAGTCTGAAAGAAACAAGGTATTCCATACCCAAACAGTTTTAATAGATTACCTCATGCTATTTTTTTTATTTTAGGGAAAATTCTTTTCAACTCCAGATGTGCACAAAAAGATACAAAGTCTGCCAAGCCTTCCCACACATTAGTTCAAACTGTCCCAAATACCTTTTCCAGCTGAAGCCTTTTCCATTGCTTTGCAGAAAAAGGGGGAAAACCTAACATTTCTTGGATCAATATTCTGCACTTTATTTTTTAGGCTTGTCTTTTAGGTTAGTTGTTTTTGTCCCGATTCAGATTGAGTATAGTGTTTAATTCTTATCATTCCTTTTTTTGAAATCATCAGATAACTTTGAGAAAAGCACCTGATGTATTCTAACCCATCTGTTTAGCCTGGGCTCTTTTATTAATATGTTAACAGGTTCTTTAAATTTACTGCTTTGTCCTGTTTTGTGGGCTTCGAGGAAATAGGATGCTGGGCTTAGAAATCTTAAGTGTTCTGCGACAGGACAGTAAAAAAATGACCGAGGTGAGAATGTTTAGTTGTGCCACTGTACTTCAGAACGTTGTGAATACAAATACTAGTTTTAGCTATCTTTCATGCCTTTAATTTCTTGCTCTCTCCACTTTTTCACATTGCCTGCACTCTACATAATGTTGAATACCACTAAAAGCATAGCTTGAGCAGTGTGTTTCCCTCTATATATCTTTAACAATTCACTATCCCCTATGTGTCCTGATACAGCCTCATATAGCTGAATCTGCCTTTCAGAAAAACATGTGCAGCTATTATATAACAGAAGACTTCAGTTATCCCGGGAATCAAACTTTGAAGAGCTATGCTCTAAATTAATTTAAAAAATGCCAACTTTATTTATTATTTGTTGGTTGATTAGGTTTAGATCATGCCTTTCCTCCAGGAGCTCTTTTATTTCCCCCGAACAGCAACTGTGTGAAGGAGGCTGGGTAGAAGGAGAGGGAGTAGCTCCAAGTCACTCCCTTGAGTTTATTTTATTTATTTTATCAAATTTATTGGCTGCCCATCTTACCATGAGGTAACCCTGGGTGAGTTTCCATGGCTGAAGATGGATAGACCCTGAGCCTTCCAAATCCTTTAACTGAGACACTGAGAAATTCCCACAGACTCCAATGCCTTCAGCAAATAACTAGTGCCACAACGTTGCAATGCACCTTTGCCCCCTGTGTATGTAATGTAACAATGAGTGTATAAAAGGGCCAGTGCAGTGCTTATTTGATCATATACTCTCCCTTAGCTCTGCTGAATGCCTCTGAGTAAGCTGTCTTTAGCATTTTATAGTGTGTGTGTATGTGTGTGTGAACATGTTAGAAGCCTTTTCCAGCAGCCTTTTGGGGGTTCTCCAGAGCTCTAGGTCAGGGGTGTCAAACTGCTGGCCTGCAGGCCGGATGCGTCACGCAGAAGCCGCGCCCACCCCATTGCCGGCAATGGCAAAACTGTCCCGATACGTTGCGCGACATCATGTGACGTCGCAAGTTTGACATGTCTGCTCTAGGGTAAAAATTAGGAAGAAAATGCAATGTCATTAAAGTAAAAGGACTCTATATGGAGTAGTCAATGAATGGCATGATCTGTGATTGGTTATACCATAATAATTTGTTAAAGTAATAAATGCCACCCAATTCCCAGTGACTCTAGGGTCTCAAAACAATCAAAGAAATATCAATAAAACCAATAAGCATGAAAGATAAAGATAAAAGATGGCAAGTATGAGAGACCAAATGGAACGAAACAAGAAACTTCACTCTCCCATGCCAAACACCTAAGAGAAGAGCCTAAACTTCATGAATCTTCTGAAAACAGTAGAGTGGGAGCTATCCAGATCTCAAGCTATCCCTCCTTTCTGGAGGACAAGCATGGTTACAGAGAAGGCATGTTTGCGGGGCCTTGATATATAGCCTTGTTTAATCAAAGGAGCACAGAGCACATCAACCCTGCAAGATCAGATACTATGAACGAAAGGCAGTATCACAAGTAACCAATGTGATATGCCATTCAAGTCATATTGATTCTTTAATGATCACAGAGATTTTTATCTGGGACCTGTCTCCAAGCTAATCCTTTAAGTCTTCTAATTGTGCATCCACTACAAGTATAGTTGCAATTCTCCTGATTGTTGTCTTCTCTTTCTTTCCACCTTTCTCAGAGTTATAGATTTCTCCAGAGAGCTGGGTCTTTGGAAACAAATCATGTTTCCAAAGTATGATAATTTGAATCTGGTCATTTGTCTCTCAAGTGAGAACTCTGGGTTGTTTTGTTTTGATAAGTTTGTTTTCTTGGCTATCCATGATATTCTCAGGAGTCTTCAACACCAAAGTTCACGGTTCTCTTAATATATTGTAGTGTTTTGTAATCCACTCTTGGTAGATTATATACAGACACATAGATATATTCTGAAGTAAAAATTTATATTTTTAGAGAAATGGACAAAATTCAGAAGGATCCTAACAACCGCGAATGCAAACTTTTCTTTCCATTTAAGAACAGGGATGGGAATCAAGTTCTCTCTCTTTTGAAACAAAAGCTGCTAGTGTACACTTCTGTATCTATTTTCTGTCCCTCAAGTATTTGTTTCAATAGTCATCTAAAAAATGAACAAATATTGGATTGTGGGATATGAATATTCCTACAAACTTTAAAATTAATCAAAGAAAACATGCGCTGTGACATGAAAATGGAACGTAACTTGAGAGCTGAGTCATTGTTCTGTTCGCTAATAGGCTTATCTATCATTTAGTGATGAAGGGCCCTCTCTAAGGAAGGCACTATGAATAGGCTTTTCTATCTCTTCTTGTGTTCACAATATCCATTACTGTTGAATGTCCCATAAGTATGCAGAATTAAAATTTGCTTTATGTTGTGCTATGCCTTCAGGATACGGGTTGGGACTTTGGTCTGTATGTAGATTTTCCTGCTTAACACAATTCCATTTGCAACTGCATACAGAAATTAAACGTTTTTGAAAGTTTTCAGTACATAACCAATAGTGGGACCATATTGCACTCTGCTGGCTCATTCTAGCTAATGCAGGCAACCAGTTTTCTGCATAATTTCTATTTTTATTTTGAGGCAAACATGCAGGGAACCACTGCAATGCAGGAATGCTAAGTGAGTAAGATCATCACACCACCATTCTCAACAGATTGGGCAGAAGAAACAAATGGAGCTGCAAATATGTATAAAGCACAGCAAGCTTCTTTTATGAACTGTCCACATCCGATGTTTATAATTTTATTCCAAAACAAACAATACCTAAGAGCTTTGGAGGCAGAACATGATCTCAAAGAACAAGAGCAATAGATTCTATGTCACAGAAAAATTGAGAAGTTGATATTTATTCAAAATAGCTCAGGGTAGCCTCAAAGTTCACCTGTTCCATTATCTCCAACAGTATACAGTATAAGCATGTGTAGTTAGTAAGATTACAGATGCAGAATTAAAATTATAGCTACGTCTTATGATTTGCTTCCAGAACTTAGTATTTATCAATATACGCATCTGCTAACATTTATCAGCTAACTTTAAAGCTGTAGCCTTTGCCGGATGCATACTTACTCAGAGTTATATCCCTTTCATATGTATTTGGAGGATATGGACTATCTGCACACATTCCAGTCAAGTTTCCTATCTGTTTTGGCAGCAAGAATACAGCTTTGAGAGATTTCTGCTTGGCCTCACGGATGCTAGGCTGTGAAGTTCCACAGGGAACCAATCTGTCACTCTTGTTGCTTTAACATCTATATGAAGCGTCTGGGCAAGGTCACTGGAATATTTGGAGTTGGATGTCTTCAGCTTGGGTGACATTCAGTTTTCTCCCTTTCATAATTATCCCAAAACATTAGAGCAGTGGTTAGAATGCAGTATTGCAGGCTAACTCTGCCCACTGCCAGCAGTTCGATTCTCACCGGCTCAAGGTTGACTCGGCCTTCCATCCTTTTGAGGTTGGTAAAACAAGGACCCAGATTGTTGGGGGCAATATGCTGACTCTATAAAATGCTTAGAGAGGGCTGTAAAGCACTGTGAAGTGGTATGTAAGTCTAAGTCACGGGTGTCAAACTTGCTGTGTCACGTGACATGTTGCGACGTATCGTGACTTTTTTTGCATTGCCGGAGCTGGGGTGGGTGCAGCCTCTGTATGATGCAACCGGCCCCTGGGCCAGCAGTTTGACACCCCTGGTCTAAGTGCCATTGCTATTTATTTCAGAAAGACTGAGAAAATTAGGGAAGGGTGATTAGAGACTCTGAATATCAGATAAACCATTTTTGTTACTGTAAAGGAAGGATTTGGGGAGAAAAATAAAATGGAAGATAAGGTGGAAAGGTATGAAAGACGACAGAGTGAAAGTGGAATGACTGCAGGAAGAGAATGCACAAGACTTGTATGAAAACATATTTTACATCAGACTCAGCCTTACTGAATGTGAGGAAAGATGTTGAAGGACCTCAGAACAAAGTGAAAAGAATGAAGTTAAAGTGTGTAGTTATGCTAACGGCAAGCATAAAAAAAGTACTTGATAGAATGAACTGAAGAAAAATTGATATAAGAAATGCTGCAAAGAATGAAAATATATAACATACAGTGGGAAAGATACTTCTGTGAAGAGGATGACAAGAAGCCTCCAGCAAGGGAATGGAATTAAAATGGAATCAAAATGATTTGGAATGAAACTGAAATGATGGTAAGCCGGAAAGAACATTTTAGAGATTTGAAAGAGCGGAATAGTAAGAAACACTATAAATGTTAATGTTCAAGGAAAAAATGCTGAGATTTAATAAATGTATGACTCTTGAATAATGGCAAAGCTGCAGAAGTAGATGGTATAACTGGAGAAAAGTTTAAATACGAGTAAGATTTGGTTAAGAAGCAGCAATACTACTTCGTGTGTGAAGTGTGAAGGCTGCATCCTTAGCAGATAGTTTGAAGAACTCTGGCAAAGTTGCACTGGCAAAGTTCCAAAATTTGGACTGGAAAGGTACAAGAAGCAGTTACGAGTAAAATGTTGCAAATGCAATATGACTTTAATCTGGGCTGGTGTGTAAACCAGGTCATTGAGAAATATATGATTGTGAGAAAGGTTTGTGTTTATTGAATAAAGTGAAGCAGTACATAAAACCACACCCCCTCCAGTCTGCGAAAAAATCTCTCTCCACGGAACCGGTCCCTGGTGCCCAAAAGGTTGGGGACCTCTGGTTTAGAGTTCCCTGTCCTTCAGTGTCTGGTTTAACTCTTCCATCTCCAAATTCTGGTGAAGAAAGGTTACTTGGAAGGAATAGATCATTCTCTGGCATTCTACCAAAGAATTTCATTGATCAGTTGCAAAGAATCAAGAGTCACTTACAATTTTAAAAACAATTTAATGACTTAGACTATTGATGTTACAATGTTTTTTATAAATTGTATCACTAGTCCCTAAAAACTAATGTTTGAAATTATATTGGCATTTCCATCATAAACAAAAGTTTATCCAATAAACTATACACATAGCAAATCCAACATGCACAGACATATTCACACACACACATCTCCCTATCACTTAAAGTTTGCATATAATTACAAATACTGCTAGTGTGCAGCTAAAATATGCTTGCATATTTTGAACCTCAGAAATAAATAAATATATACAAAGGAAGTTAAACTTTGCTGATAAGAAAATCAAAGATTTATACAGAAAGATGATATGATAAAAGAAGAGCACTGGAAAAACTATCTGAAATAATTTTTTAAGGATTACTACATGGTAGTAAATGCAAAGAATATTCTTATTTGGCAAAAATATAGGCATATTTCACATTAATCTGGTCATAAAAAAAACCGTCTGAAGGGAAAACAAAACTATTACAATTTTCCTAATGAAAGTAAAGCCCTATTTACCATTTTAATATTATTTACTTCCAATTATCATATACAGAAATACATTTTCCCTTCTCATTTTGAATATTTTTATCCAAAATAAATGTTACATAAGCTATTTTCTGAAATCTATTAAGAGACATAAACTTACTAATTTTTTAGAAAGCACATATGAACAAAACATTCTTAGTAAAGCTGTTTGATCCCATCAGACTCTGATATAATTTGATGTCATAAGGAATCATTCACTCATATTAAGTTAAATTCTTAACCTGTGATAAATAATTCCTTTTAGGGATTATAAAACAAATTAAATAGTTTGAAGTCAAGCAACTTTAGTGTAATAGAGCAACTTGATTTGACAATTCTGATGGTGCAAAGTAATAAATTGTAGTTGTTAAACAGCTATAATACAGACAAAGTTGAAATATATTTTGAAAATAAACATGCAGAGATTATTTTCATAGAAATAGGGAGGGAATCCTATGATTTGTCAGTGGTCAAATTTGCAGTTGTAATTCTGTATAAATTTTTCCTTAAAGTAAGCCTCCTTGTATTCAGTTGGAATTACTTCTAAGAAGACATACTGGAGATTATGCTATATATTACTGGGAGATTAAATAAAGTAGCACACACAGAAAGTTATTAAAGATTGAGCAAGTGAAAAACTTTTATAATTAGCATATAATTTTTTTTGATACTTGGAACGTTTATTTTAACTAATTTCATCCAAAGAGAATTTATATTTGTAAACAATGAATATAACACCCTTCTCCTTTAAAGATGAGGCATACTGACTTTAGTAAATCTAAATATAGGTGCTACAGAGTATATAATTATTATAATCTGTAATTCAAAATACTGTATGAAGGGATGAATAGATGGCATTACCGCTAGGCTTACATATGAGTATCTCAATTGTTTCAGCAGCTGTGTGTATCTGAAATTATAAAGATTTCTTCTTAGCTATATTTCAATACACATCTTGGAAAAGGACTATCTGGGGAAAAGGTGTAAGAATTAATAGCATCTTGATTTGTACAGGTTAATAAACATTGCTCTTAAGGCGTAAATCAATGGAAAACCTCCATATTCCAGGCTGCAATTCCACCTATCTAAGGATGTGAAAATAAATCAAATTAGGAAAAACTGATGGAAGTTTATTTATAATATTGGGTTGATTCAGAATTTCTATTCTTTGATCATGATAAAGATGCATAGCAACCGTGATATATTCAACTGCTCACTTTCTTTTGGTCTATAACTAGGCAAACTTTCAAGTTAACATAAAACACTTTGTTAAGCTCTTCCAATATCAAAGAAGCACACTTTAATACAGGGGTCCTCAAACTTGGCCCTTTTATGACTTGTGGATTTCAACTCCCAGAATTCCTCAGCCAGGCACACTGGCTGAGGAATTCTGGGAGTTGAAGTCCACAAGTCATAAAAGGGCCAAGTCTGAAGACCCCTGCTTTAATACTTCTGCCATTAAAAAATAATAAAATAATAAATATGGCCCAGAGTTTGCAAGCAAGAGTTAAGATCAAGAGTACAATAATCTTTGAAACACTTTTGGTTTCTGTAATCAGGCACAAAAAAAGTATAAATTCACTAAAAATAGCTTTTCTTTGCCTCGTCTGTAGAGAAAAAAAATCTATAAAATCTCCCATGACTTCTCTAGCATTGCACAAGCAGACTTCTGCTTATGCCACAAGCAGAATAGGCTATCATCCCTCTTTATAGAGTAGATTTGGTTATATGAAACAAGGGGATCCATTATACCTATGAACATGCACAATTGGATAGCTCTCCCTGTGTAAGGCTATATAGACACACAGACACACAAGAAAACTTGGGTTGATGTAACATCTTAATAGCATGGTTTGAAAATGTATTTGGAAGCTACAAGCTTTAGTTTTGGGCTTTTCAAGATTCTTAATTTTGCAAGATTACAGATGGGATTAATAAACATGTCACTGATAGATGCTTGAGAACTGTTGATGAGAGAACGCCAGCATCAATACTGTGTCAGTGGAGAGAATTAATTAGATGTTCTGTTTCTCCAAGTATCGGTACAGGTAGCTGAACAACTTATATAACTGGATAAAGCACAACACTTTAGCGGAGTCTGTATCTTCAGTCAGTCACCAAGTTCAATACTTAATAATCTTAATAATCTTCATTCTGTTTGTTGACTTCTCTTCTGACAGATATCCAGATACTCAGAATTTTGTACTGTGGCTCAGGGAGTCTGACATGATCATGTTTCTATAGAAATTGTCTGACTGAGTATTGTAGTAACCTTTCACTTTGTCAATGACTTGGTGAACTGGGATGATTGACGTCTGTTCCATGTCCACTTGGATGTATTTTGTTGAAGGCTTGTCAAGAAAAACATTGTCTGATTAAAAACAAGACAAAACAAAACAAGTCAGTAATTTTGAAAACAAAGTTTACTGCCAAGAGGATGACCTCAGACAACCCCTTAGTACAGTATATAACAATCTTTTATTTTTGTTCCAAATTCTGATTTTCTTTCTATAATCCATACCGTGAATATGTAAGCTGTCAGTCTGATAGTTACAATAGACTTTACATTGCACATTAACAACCACACATTAAAGGTTTTTCCTTTAATATTTTCTTATAAAATTATGTCATTTTGAGAAGTTTTAATGAGTAAAATATGTGTGTGTGAGAGTGTGTCTAAAAGGTGCAATGAGTGTCTTGAAGTCTTAAGATACACATTTCATCTGTGTAATCTGCCTGAAAAATTCAGCCCCACTGATCCTCTCAGAGCTGTAAATTAGTAAGGTTGGACTGTATGCACACCACACTTTTGTGCGCCTGATTTATCTAGAAGTACAAATCAAATTTTGCTCCTTTAGCCTTCATGATCTGAAATTTAGCATTAGTTTTCAGTTATTGGATGGCATTTCTAAGCTGACCTACATGGTTACTGAAATAATGGCAACGGCATTATTGAAGCCGTAATATCAAACTGCAGTAATCTGACTCACAATTAAATTCTTTTTGGTATAAGCATTAGTCTGTTTTTGTATTGGGAACGTGATTATGATGGTGCTCTACAGAACAGGATTCAGGATAATTTCACACAAACAATCAGCTTTGAATGTATGAACCAATTCAGAATAAGGACAAGAGAAAATACATCTCATTAAGAGTGATGCTAGAAAGGGGAAAGAAGTTCATTTTTTTACTACTGAATTGCTGAAATGAGGAAATCATAAAATCAATAGTAATGGCTACAGGTTTCATCATTTTTAGACTCAGCTTATTATGTCCTGAAAAAAGATTTTGAGTGTGTTCCTCACTATCAATTTACATTCATATTCCATTTCATTTATGCACACAGACTGTGTTATCTACATTGAAATGAATGTCAAGCCCATGTGCCAACCCCTGGAGATGCAGAATCTATAGATATAGGTTTTTATTTATTTATCAAATTTAGGCACTGCTCATCTCACTTTCAGAATGATTCTGCTGTATCTAAAGGTGACATTACTGCAAACTGTAAAGAACGTACAGAATTGACAATGGAAGTCACAGCTTCATATTCTTTTTTATAACATGCATCATCTCTCACCCTCTGTTATGCTATGATCATATTGCGTGTTTCCATTTTTTTTCTTTTAATGACCCTGTAATCCCTTGCATCAGGGTGGAATTGGGACGTCTGAAAGGAGCACAAGCATTTACTGACCGGATGCCCTTCCTGACAATTACACAGAGTTCACAGCAGACAACAACTCATTGCACCCAGAAACAGAAATATCTGCTGCTATCTAGTATTGAACTCACAGCCTCCTGACTGTGAGGTGAGAGCTCCATCTCTAGGCCACCACACTTCTCACATTGTGTTTCCATTATACTGTACAAAATCAGCTGGCATGGCTATTCACAACAAAATATTCCACATCATTATTATGTAACTAGAGATTCTTGACAGAACTGAAATTTACAAATTCTGATCAAAATTAGGAGAGGCACAGTTTCCAGCATGCATTCTTTTCACATAAAGGGTACTAAAATGCACTTAATTAATACATTTTTGAAAAAGAAGGATAATGTTTAAATGCATTTTGTGTGAACTGGGTTGTTTTCAATGTAGAGTTTAATCCAGAAAGGAGAATGTGTGATTAAATATATGTGAAAGTAATATTGACTCATCTCTCGTTATTACATAGAATAAATGGTATTACTTATTACCTAAAAAGAGAAGGAACTTGATAACATATTTTTTTCTACTAAAATTAAGATATGTAATTTTGACCTAGGTGCAATAAATGTCTATAACAACACTGACAGAGTTTACTGAATTCCTTTTCAGTAATGCTTAGTAGGTTCAATATATTGTTTCAGACATTGACAGAACTATACTATGGCATAATCAGGATTGACTCAAATATCAGCTGAAACCAACTGGGTTCAGTCAGCTGTGTTCATCCTGGTAACTTCAACCTCAAGCATACCTAGAACAAACTTTTGTGTAAGATACTAACAGAAGGCTAGAAGATTCAAGACAGTGAGCAGCTTTGCTAATCTAAATGTGACCATTAGATGGTGCTCATATAATGTTCCTCTTCATGTGCAATTAAACACATTATTTTAAACATATCTAACGAATAGGAGTTTACCTACTGAATTCTTTCCACAACTGGTATATATTACTATTGAATATTTAATATTATATTTATGCAAAATATTAAATATTCCTTAAACTATTTAGCATTCATTTACTCAAACAAGCAACTATGTAAAATTTAAATTGGTCACAAGTATAAACAAGAGGAAAGGATTCCTCAATCTTTTCTTACAATAATGTATACTTAAAATTAAGATTTAAAATTAGAATTACTTATGAAATGCAAATGAAGAAAATGCAAATTGCACAGGTTTTTTTTAACATGGAAAAAAGCATAGCCATGCTAAAATGTAGGCAGAATGATTTTTTTGTTGTTGCAAACATTCGTATATGGCATGGGTCGGCAACCTGAAACACTGAAAGAGCCACTTGGACCTGTTTCCCTCACAAAAAAAAAAACTGGGAGCCGCATAATGCGCGCACCTGCGCATGCGCGCACGGGCACCTGCGCATGCACGCACAGGCACCTGCGCATGCGCGCACAGGCACCTGCGCATGCACGCACAGGCACCTGCGCATGCACGCATGCGCGAAACAGGGGGCTTGATTAGAGTGGAGCCTAAGGCGAGACATGCACCGGCCCTGCCCCCGTCCAGCTCTGGTATGGACGACTCTGCCGTCCTGGCTTCTCCCCTCGGAAAAGACTGCTCTCCCCCTGCCCGCACTCTCCCTCTCTGGGACTTTCTTCTTTCCGCCTTTTGGTGGGAAGGTTCTGAGAGAGCGGAGGAGGAGGCCGACGGGGCTGACCAGTAGGTCTTCCATGCCGCTCCGCTCGGACCGCCAGCTTTTGGCTGCGGGGCTGCCTCCCTCCGGAGCTGTCTTTACCCGCTGCTTCCTCGCCCTCCCAGCAAAAGAACCGCAGAGAACACTTGCCTGTGAGCCAGGCCTGCCGTCCGCGTGACTGTGATAGGCAACGGCCCCAACTCTGCTCCGGGGCCGCGAAGGGGCCCGGCTGCCCGCTCGCCGCTGCCTCTCTGGCCCCGCTCAGTGCGAGCAGCGGCAGGACGGCGGTGAAGGGGAGCGGCTGTCTGGTCACCTCCGCCTCTCCCACCTCGCTTAGCGCCACCGGCAGCGGGAGAACGGGGAAGGGGCTCGGCTGCCTTGTCGCCGCCGCCTCTCCGGCTTCGCTTGGCGCGAATAGCGCCGGCGGCGGGAGAACGGGGAAGGGCCGCGGCTCCCTTGTCGCCGCCGCCTCTCCGGCTTCGCTGGGCGCGAATAGCGCCGGCGGCGGGAGAACGGGGAAGGGCCGCGGCTTCCTTGTCGCCGCCGCCTCTCCGGCTTCGCTGGGCGCGAATAGCGCCGGCGGCGGGAGAACGGGGAAGGGCCGCGGCTCCCTTGTCGCCGCCGCCTCTCCGGCTTCGCTGGGCACGAATAGCGCCGGCGGCGGGAGAACGGGGAAGGGGCTCGGCTGCCTTGTCGCCGCCGCCTCTCCGGCTTCGCTGGGCGCGAATAGCGCCGGCGGCGGGAGAACGGGGAAGGGGCTCGCTGCTGCTGCTGCTGCCGGTGGCGCTGAGTGAGGCCAAAGAGCCGCGCCCCTTCGCTGTCCTCCCCCTGCCGCTGCCGGCGCTGAGCGAGGCCGGGGAGGCTTTGGCGACCTGGCAGCCGAGCCCCTTCCCCGTTCTTCCGCCGCCGGCGCTATTCGCGCCCAGCGAATCCGGAGAGGCGGCAGCGACAAGGCAGCCAAGCCCCTTCCGCGTTCTCCCGCCGCCGGCGCTATTCGCGCCCAGCGAAGCCGGAGAGGCGGCGGCAAGGCAGCCGAGCCCCTTCCCCGTTCTCCCGCCGCCGGCGCTATTCGCGCCCAGCGAAGCCGGAGAGGCGGCGGTGACAAGGCAGCCGAGCCCCTTCCCCGTTCTCCCACCGCCGGCGCTATTCGCGCCCAGCGAAGCCGGAGAGGCGGCGGCGGGGCCGCGGCCCTTCCCCGTTCGGGGAAGGGCCGCGGCTGCCAGGTCGCCAAAGCCTCCCCGGCCTCGCTCAGCGCCGGCGGCGGCGGCGGGAGGACAGCGAAGGGGCGCGGCTCTTTGGCCTCACTCAGCGCCACCGGCAGCAGCAGCAGCAGCAGCGGCAGTGGGAGGACGGCGAAGGGGCGCGGCTGCCCGGTCGCCACTGCGTCTCCGGCCTCGCTCAATGCGAATGGCGGCGGTGGCGGCAGCGAAAGAGGCCATGGAGATCCGCCGCCCGCGAGATGGCCGAAAGGTGCAGGCTGAGAGGGGAAGTTTCCAAGACCCCCGGCAACCCCCCCCAGGGCTAGCAGAGGCGGCGGCGGAGCAGGGCGAGGGGAGACCCGCCGGGCAGGGAAGAGGCACCCCGAGACTGGCCGCCCCCACCCGCGGCTCCTTACCCAGATTCTGCCTCCGGAGGACAGCAAAGGGACACCTTTCCAGCCATCCTCCCGGCTCTTCCACCGCTGCCGCCACGTGCAGTCCGAAGAAGGAAAGAGGTTTGTGGGCAGTCCCACAAACCAAAGAAGTTCAACCAATCAATTCAAACTTTGCGAAGTTTTTTTTGGTGAGAAGTTTGAATTGATTGGTTGAACTTTTTTAGTCTCACTTTTTTTTTTTCGGACTGCACATGGCAGCGGAGGACAGGGAGCTGCAGGAGACGGCTGAAAGAGCCGCATGCGGCTCCGGAGCCGCGGGTTGCCGACCCGTGGTATATGGCAAAGCTCATGGCTTAACTTTGGTTTTGTTGTACTGTTTTTGAAAAGGTGTAGTTATTCCTTGCATGTTACATTATATGTATTTTTCAATATGAATCTGTGATTTAAGGGCTAAAGCAGCTTTCCTACAGTGTTTAGGGTTTGGGGATTTAGAAGGAAGTTCAATATGAAGAGATACAACAGAGGTATATGAAACAAGCCATAGCATGAAAAATATAGAAAAGTTTTCCCCTTCAGTCTATTGGAACTTGGAGTCAGCCATGGAGGTGGAACAGAGTGAATAAGACAGCAAAACAGCATCTTCTGCTGAAATGTGCAAAAGCAAATTTAGAAGCTCATTAACAGCTCATTAACCTGAGGGGTGGGTTATAAAATCTTTTTATTCATAAATACAACACTTACTTACTTAAATAACCACACTTTAATCCATAATCCATGTAGTTCTACAAATGTTGATGAATTGCAATTCCCAGCAGCCTCAGTCATGCTGGCTAATGGTAAGGGATGCTGGATTCTGTAGCTCGGCACCATTAGCAAACAATCTTTTCAAGGAAAGCTTCACTTTCCAAGGAAGACCCATTAATTCTTCCCCATCCCATCATTGGGATGTACTTTCAAGTCTCCAACAAAAGCAGAGAACAGAGGATTTCACAAATCCCTCATCAGTCCTTTAAAAGTTACCTTGACCAGGTTTGTTGCACATCCTTCTTCCCTTTGATCTTTTAGCCCTAATAATGGCCTCCAATGGGCTCTTTCCAGCTCTCATCTTATGGGAACTTCCAAGCCACCTGTCTATCCTTCCATGCTACATTGCAGTCCTATTTACTTAGATAGCCTGCTAATTCATGTTCATCTCTGTCACGGCCCCAGGTTATTTGGGATGATGTAATAAATTTCTTCCTCCCCTCTTCCTTTAGAGAGGGAATAGCTTTATTCCTCCTAATCCATGTGTGAAATGGGGTGGGAGGAATAGAGAACTGCAGTCTTGACTCTTCCTTCCAGTTCTTCTTCTTCAAGCAGGTGGTGAAGGAGGAGCCAAAGGGAGGCACTCAGCCTTGCTCATTCATATCCACCACAGAAAGGAATGTATTGCAGCAATTCAGTGGTGTGGTGATGTTCACTGCATATTTTAAAAATCTAAGTAGGTTGCTAACTGAAAGCTTTTTCTAATGTTCTGAAAAAAGTTCAGCATCAGAGAAAACAGTAATTTCTTGCAGACATTATTATAAATTAGGTGAATCACTTTAATGGTGTTTTTTTCATTTTCTTCTTGTCAGCTACTATACCAATTTTAGAGATGCCTAACAATATGCATTTTATGAAGCTGTTTCCATTGGATGCTTACCTCAAACAATCCTGAATGTTTCATTTTTATGCTAACCATAATCAAAAGCACTCTTGTGTACCAAACTATAGTCAGCCAGAATTAATGACAGAGAAAGATGCACAGTATAGAATGAAGCAATATGTATGATTAGTTAATCTTTTCTGTTGATTCAAACTTCATGCAAGTGTCCTTATGCAAGCGCTTGGAAATCATGCATTCAGCAAATGTGATGTACACTTTACCTTGAATGTTCGACCACTGGTGAGGATATGTTCTTAGAAGACATTATCTATACCATAAACATATGAGCAGCTGAATCAATTTTGGAGAACAGTGAAATAGTTCAATAATTACTTGGAAATATCCACCACCACACAAATTACTAAACTATGATTAAACATGAGCACAACATACCAATTGAATAACTGCATTTTACGCAAATGTACTCAAGCAGTTAACAGTTAATACAGAATGAAAGATTAAATTGTGCTTTACAAATTTTGCACCTAACACAAACATATTGTTGTTGTCACTTATACTAAAAAGAGACCAATAAGCTGTATCATGACCAAGGATAAATAATCACGTACAGATGCTTAAAGAAAATCTACTATGTAAAGCAGAACTTCTACGAATAAAGCTTTAATCCACAACAACACATCAAATTAGTTACTTAGGGCGATTCACATTTAACGAATCACCAAAAAGACTACTTACAATTAATGCAATGAGGTGTTATATGCCAATAATTATAAACACTTTTAAACACTTCCAGAGAAATTTTTATTGCGCTCAATTTTTTAAACTGTAAACCGCCCAGAATTACTTAAGTGTGATGGGTGGTGTAGACATTTGATGAGTAAAATAAATAAAAATTAAAAGAAATGTTACTTATATGAATGTTACTGTGCACAATGTCTTGTTGAAAAGTACCAAAAATCTTACTATGTTTTAGACTTAGATAAGCCTTAGCTTTTGGTAATCCTAAAGATAATGCAATAGCATGGGTGGCTTGAGGCCTATATATTTCACTTGAATGGGCTGTTGGAAAAAAACAGCAATGAAGTAGATGAATCCCAGACAAATTCTGGTTAATTCCTCTGGATGCACATTTACATAACTTATCTAAGGTAAAGCAAGCTATTCCAGTAGATACTTCATTTTAAAGTTAGACTTTTTCATATTGAAAACTACTGACCAGAATGGCTGTTCCTTTGATGGTAGGTGTTTGATGTGGATTTGGATTTTGAAGTCAGATATGTTGAATTGGAACCAATAGAACTGGAAGATAAGGATTTCCCCAGATTGTCTGAACTCTTCTTTATTATATTAGTTGCTGTTTTACTCCAGTCTGAAAATAAATGAGAGCAAAAGGGGCTGTGATTGCATACCAGCTGGAAATAATCATTCAGACCTTAAAAGAAGTAAAGAAATGGAATTAAAGAAAGCACAAATCATTTTCATCCCCCCCCCGAGTGTATTTATTACCCTTTGTTATGCAAATCATTCCCCAGTGCATTTCCTCTGGGCTGACAATATGGGAAATTCATATGTGCAGTGACACAACCATGTTAATGATATCATTCATGTTTAACATCTGAAATTATTCCCACCCTGTCACTAATATAAGATGTAAGTATTTCTTGTTTCGCAAGGCTTGGGGAGGGAGGGAGGGGATGTATAACTGGTGAGAGATGCATGGCGAGGCTCAGGGAAGTACTGGGGTCTGTGAGGGTGATGCGACAAGGCACAGGGAGGGTGTGCCAGGCAGGTGCAGCAAGAAGGGGGAGGTTGTGCAGTGGTTCCTGAATAGCCTGCAAGGTGGAAGGGAGGAGGAGGAGCTAGGGAAGATGTGTGGGTAGGGGAGACTTACTCTAGTGACTTGCAACCTTCACTGCCAGCTTCCCCATTGGCTTTTTGGGGAAGCCATCAGGGAAGGTCATAAATGGTAATCAGATGACCGCAGGGTATTACAACTGGTCATAAGTGCAAGTGGTTGCCAAGCCGCCCAGATCATCATCACGTGATCATGGGAATCCTGGGATGGTCAGAACTCTGAGGATCAATTGTAACCAGCCTTCGTTCAGCACCGTCGTTAACATTGAACAGTTTCTGAATGAATAATTATATGTTGAGGATTATCTTTGTATGTACAAAGATGGAGAAATACTGAACTACCCACAATGGAAGAATGGATTGTGAAGATGGCAGAACTAACAGAAACGACAAAAATTACCTGTTTGGTCAGGGACAAAAAAATAAGCACTTTTATTAAAGACTGGAAACATTTTATGAAAATGGGAAAAAAGAGAAATGGTGATTTCTGGATTTGATAATTGTAAAAAGACTGAATAAGGGATGGAGGACTATTGTAATGTTCTGTAGGGAGGAAGGAAAATGAGTTTGTAACTGCTGTAAAGAAATGTGGAAGTAGCTTCTTTAACTATCTTTCCCTCCCTTTAACTCTATTTTTTCTGCACATTTTCTCTTCTCTTTTTTCCTTTATTTGCTTTTAGCTATGTAAAAACCTTTAATAAAAATTATTTTAAAATGCAAATATTCGCTACATGCAACCACTAAATAATGACTTTCTGAACCAAGGTTCTGTATGATTACATCTTAAACTGCAACTAAAACTTTAGTTTAATTTAATTAATTTCTTTTGATTTAAAAGGAAACACAGGTGAGGTGAATTTCACTATTGTGATGAAGAGTTATAAATTTTAACCAGATGTTTTTAAAAGACACTTCATATGCAAATGATGCTTTCAGTTCCTATTGAACCATGCAATACTATAGAACACAGAGAACCTCTATGAGAAACTATTTCAAGATCCTTTATGCTTCTGACTCATACCCTTTCCTCTGCCAGCTCTCAAACATACAAAAGAAATTATTCAAACATATATTCACCAACATAAGTCAGAGAAATGTATGCATCTGCCCAGTATATAAACATGAATGTTCCTCATTTGGTAGACTCAAGGGGTTCAAATGTTTGTAGGCAACTAGTCTCCTTGAACTGGATGAGGCTATAAACAATATTTTTTAAGCTACAGAGACAATTTTAAAAAGATCCAGAGCAATTAAAGGTTGTTTCAACTCTACAAATAAGCATGGTTACAGCCATTTTCCTTCTCATTCTAGGTTGCCACATAGACCGGAGGGAGGGGGGTTGCCCAGGTGCTTCGTTAGTCAAAATAATTCTTTGTCCCTTGGGAACCAAGATCATCGGCTGCTCCCGAGATTGCAGGCTGGTGGTTGCGTAAAAAGCCCGCCGAGAAGATGCATTGGGGAACGTAGTTGCTTGCATAGTTTTATGGGTGGGATTTTTTAACTTTGTATTGGGGAATTGTATCCAGACTTGGTTTCACATCTCCGATTCTCAGCCTAGGGAGCCTGTGTTGTCTGAGAAATGTTTCTATCATCATGTGGCCAGCATGAAAATACGGAACACAGTAACCTTTCCCACCAAAGCGGTATCTATTTATCTACTTGTATTTGCATGCTATCGAACTGCTAGGTTGCAGGAGCTGAGGCTAGTAACGGGAGCTCACCTCGTCGTGAGGCGCTTGGGTCTCAAACCTGAGCAATCAGCTTTCCAACAATGGAAAGCAATGGAAGTATATAATTATGCAAACCCTTCCTGGTAACACTATTACAGAAGATCCTTTCAAATTCTGCTTACTACTAAAAATCCATTCATCCCTGGAATTACATACATACAATAACTAGGAAGTTAAATAAGAAATCTGGAAAGCTGGTAAAGGGTAAATAACAATATAACTGCCAAGAAAAGTACAAGGATATTTCTGTAAATAACCCATTCAAAATGAAGTAGATTTTGCTTTAATAATGAGTAGAACTGATGTTAATTAAAGTAACAAATCATAGAATAAAATGACAAGTATACAGTACATGGATCTTGTCCATTTATCTACTAAATGGGAATTCTGCCAGACTTATGAATACATATATTTAATTCGGTGAAAGCGAAGATAAAAGGATCTAAGCAATTGCTCTGTTTCAGGCTTTGTTTTCTAATCTTACATAAACATTGCAAGGAAACACTTATTCTTTGAAATAACATTATTTGCAGAAATGGCACATTCTCAATTTTCTGGTAGACAGTTTCTATTAAATATCTCAGAAAGTTGCGCTTATCAGGTCCTAGCAGGTCAGCACATGGATGAAAGATTACCTTATAATGTACATTTTAGCTTTATGGGCTCAATTAAGAGAGAAGAATTACAAACGGTAGTTCATATTACCTGAGTTATCCGCCAGCCTGAATCGTCCACAACATAGATGCCTTCTCCATTGCTTTTGTACATTTTCTTTCATTGCACAGTGGAATATAAATATAAATAAACCTGAAAAGGAAAATAGTAATAAAATCTAATGTTTTATTAAATAAGGTTAAAACACACACACACACACAAATACCTTTGGTTCATGAAATAGTGTATATGATATCTAGATATACACCTTCACTAATTGTTACTCATGTGCAAACCAAACCAAACTGATTCAGAGTAAGGTAGAAGTTTGAATATGATATATTAATATAATATAATATATTCTAATATATTAGAGCAGGGGCCCCCAAACTGTTCAACCCCTTCATGAAGTTTCAGATTGTTCATCAACCTCCAAACTTTTATTATACAAAAATAATTTAATAAATATTACTTTAATGAATGGTTCTATGAATAATAACAACAAACAGTCCTATTGATCTTTGGGAATCAATATTGACCACAGTTAGAGAGACCACCTCATTTTTTAAGCCAAACTGGTTAATATATGAAAGACCTCCAATCAAGAAAACCCTGAGCACCTGTCCTTTCTCCAGTGGTCTTCCAAATTTCTCCCATTACTCCCCTACTCATGCTGATGCTGTATCTTTAATGGTGACATTAAATAGGAGAAAACAAAGCTTTATTGAACATTACTGTTATTTCCCTGATGCCATTTATACTTAGTCCTAATACTGCTGCACTCCAGATTCCATCCGTTCCTCCTCTTATAGCACCATTAGCAAGGGATCAATCACAGTAGAAGTGCCAGGAAGAAGGCAAATTTGAATGCTGAAGTTGGATGGACCTGGAATCTGGGACCAGCATGTATAGATGTGGAGTGTGGTAAATCACTTTAAATATTATTTTGCTTGGGCTAAAATGTTTAATTTGCATGTTGTATAAACAGCAGGAAGACTCAAGACTTTCCTAATCCAGAAATATATGTATTATTATCTTGTCTATTATTACATCCATTTGGATGTAGAGGTAGAAGATAAATGACATACAGTAGCATGTTCACATTATTCTGCCTTACTTGTGGGTTCCAAGGGAATTTTGCAATGGACATCCCATAAGCTGGCAATTGTTACATTGTTATCCCATTTTTAAAAGAATCTTATTTTATTCCAGTTAATTATATTAATGAAACAGAAAATGCACTTTCTTTTTTTTTAATGACAAGGTACTTCAAATGTATTTATTAATTATTCTAACAAATACTATTCCTTCCATTTTATTAATTTAAAAATACTATTAACACTTCTCTATTTCTCTGTTTATTTAAAAAACAAATCCACATCTGTACTTCAAGACTCTATGGCAGGTCTCTATAGCACACTGTATATGTAGATTAACATTCACTTTATGTGTTGCAAATTGGTGCTGAAGATGGAATATAGGAACTGGTAAAGAAGAACAAATGTATAGAATTAGAACATGACATTATTAATATACAGCTATCCGGAATTGAATAGGGAGAGTAATCAGATTCATAATTTGATTCAGACTATATAATTTGATTCTAACCATTACATTTTGAATACAATTTATATACTATTCATATTACTGATTTATACACAGGTTGTACATTTGAAATGAAAGATCTATTGAATGATTTTTCTCTAGCACCTAGCCTTTTTATTGCATATCTCTATTCAGTTATGCATGTATTCAGGTATATTGATAAGGAGGTCAGAACAATTTCGTAAACAAGAGTACAGCTATGTAAGTGGGTACCTAGGATACACTACTGTATTTTCAGTTATAGAGCATAAATTGCTTAATATGAGAAAAAAAATCCCTGTTCAACTTGTAAATCAAGTTTTTTTTTCTTTTAATTCCTTCAACTAATTAACACAGGCTGCTATTAGGGCTGTTTGCTAAACTGGAAACTTTCTTCTTCCTAAGAACAGTGGATTCTTTGAAATGCACAAATGTTGAATTTGGTTTGGAACTCTCATTGGATTTCCAAGAACAAATTTTAATTATTCATCTGGATTTTGGATAAGAACCCAGATTCCATGACCTTACTGGTAAGAGTTCTTAAGCAATTCCAAAAAAATCAAGTATGGGGATAGTCCTGATGAATACCTTTTAGTTCACTATTTTCTTAATGAAACCTTTGCCGTCTTTGTAAAACTGCACCAATTCAAGTTTCCTATTACATATGAGAGATGTTTTTGAAAACACCCTTGGAAAAGCAATGGCATGAAATAAAATTGGGAGTATCTTGGATAAAAAGGCAAATGACTGAAAAAAACAAATGGAGAGCTGATGGTGTGAAAAAAGATCCCTTTTTAAATTGGCCCTTTTCTGCTACAAAAATTTACTCCAGTCTGCTGAAGGGGAAGTGATGTAGGCTTGATAATCTAAACCATAACTAAATTTAAATATTATTAAAACAAAGCCACATATTGTCTATATAATATTTCAAAATCTGGTTTTTTTTGAGATAATTAATTTAGTATTTGCATCCTTCAGCTGCTCCTATATAATAAATTAACAAAAATAATGAACTTCTTATAATATAATAATATCTTATAATACATTTCCCCTTTTATTCTCTCCAAATTAGTGGAATAGAAAGAAATTGTGTAAAATGGTTCAGGACTCTGTTTACCAGCAAGATAACATTCTGAAAGCCAATTAGAATTGGGCCAAATTTTGATATGGCAAGAGAAGATGGCAAAAAAAAAAAAAAAATCAAATAAAAATGAGTTAGAGAGAGACAAATCAGAAACAATTTCCTCAATCAACTCTATGGGTCATGGTTTAGAACAAGAACCACTAGTTCAGTCTAAACTCCCCTCCCCTTCCTATTTCAACAATAAGGAACATTTTAGGCTTAATTTTGGAGTGTATTGTTAAGTCTAAATTAGATATCTTGAATAAGTTTCAAGTTGGAAAGCAGAAATGTGCCAATTCTATATTTCCTACTCCAAAACCTGGATGAATTACTTTTTTGAAACAATAAGAACACGCTCCTAGGGTAAGTTGGAGAACATTTCCAGTTCCAAAAAAATTCTATTGACCGTGATATGATGTTTCTGAATTCTATTATCATCAATTATTGTCATGTGACTCTTTACTATTTATGCTGTATAGTTGTTACCATTGATACCGTGTGTGTGTGTGTGCGTGTGCATGCGCGTGCTTACATCTACAAATCTTAAGCACAATGAATCTGTTAAGAGTGCTACAGAATGCATATAATATACCTGTGAATCTGTGTTAGGTTATTATTGATATTGTTTTTCCAAAACATTCCTCTACTCACCTTGCAATGAGTTAGAAATACAGAAGAGATACACAAAAGGAAGATATAGTGGCCCCCAGGCAAAAAAAGCAAATCCCCACGTCATGCCTAGGAGGAAGGTCAGGCTAATAACACTACGAAGGTTCCTCAGGATCTCTTCCCGCATAGTCCTATTGGTCCGTTTGCCATTTCGTCCACATATTTGCATCATCACCACAACAAACATGGCAATGTTCATGAGGAACATGATTCCAAAGTAGCCAACACAAGTCACGTAAAATACGACAGTGCTTTTAATCCAGCAGCTATAAAAAAAAGTATTAATTCTACATTATTGTCATGTTACAAAATTGGTTGCCTATTAATTCTGGTTGCTTTGGGCTACTTTAAACAAAAATATTGGGCTTTAGCTATTACTTCTCCAAAGTTGTATATCAGGGTAATGCTGGATTAGTAAATGATCAGACAAATTCAGAATCAGTTATTCTGTACTTCTAGATACTTCAAATATTGCCACAATTGCCTCAGTGAAGATTAAACATTTTTCTGAACAAACCTGAAAGCACTTAAAATCTTTTGCTTCTTTTGAGCCATTAAATTAATGTGCAAACAAACTCTGGTTTCCTGAAATCTATCTGAAGAAGTTCAATATCCAGCTAGGTATTGTCCCAAATGTAAACATTCCTAATTTTATAATCACCTCTGCATTAAAAAAACTGCACCCTGAATATTTATTGACCTGGAATTTAGACAATATGAAAACATCCTATGAACAATGAATATTCACAGAATGCATGGTTATTTCACCAGGAACATGTTTGTTTATATTGGAATGAAAAATTCAAATAAATATCACATAAACATACATTTTATGAGTAAAGTTTTCAGTCTAAAAGTATATAAATGAGAGTCAATCCCTTTGATTTCAATGGAGGTTAACTCCAGAAGGAGCAGAACTAATAAATTCTGTGTCACAATACTGGTATTATACAGGTACAACTTACAACTTACAACTTCATTTAGTGACCATTCAAAGATACAACGGCACTGAAAAAAGTGACTGATGACTGTTTTTCACACCTACAACCCTTGCAGCATCCGTGTGGTAACATGATCAAAATTTGGATGGTTGGCAACTGACTCATATTTATGATGGTTGCAGTGTCCTGGGGTCATGTGATCCCCTTTTGTGACCTTGACAAGCCAGGTCAATGAGGAAGCCAGATTCACTTAACAGCCGTGTTATTAACTTAACAACTGCAGTGATTCACTTAACAACTGTGGCAAGAAAGGTCATAATATGGGGCAAAACTCACTTAACAACTGTCTCACTAAGCAACAGAAACTTTGGACTCAATTATGGTCGTAAGTCAAGGACCTTTCATAGCCGTTTCAGCAATAAACTCATAAAGTGTAGATAAAAAAACATAACTACCTTCATTTTAAATTGTTTATGCACATGTGTTCGGAAAGTTGAGCTTATCAAATGAGCAAAATGAAGCAAAGTACATTCAGGTGAATGCCACACCTGCACTAATATAAGTTAATGGTTTCTACTAAATGTTTCCAGAAGGATTATCACAATTACTTTTCACATAGTAAAAATTAGAATTCTAACGCAAACATTTGTAGCACTGAATTACTAAAATATTATTAATCATGTGCCACAGTTCAAATAGGACAATAATATCCATGAGAACATGTCCTTCCTTAGTAAGTTAGGAAATTGCATAAGCAAATCATGTTTCACTAAATAATGCTTCTTCCTCATCCAACACCTAGAATTACTTGTGTTACATTTTAACAAAAGTGGAAAGCTTACTTAACTGGCTGCTTGGAAGGAAGAGGATCATGACAAATTTGCCTTTATCGTAGTTGCCTTTACTACCATCGTATGAGACACATATTGTTATTGGATTTACATCATTTTAAAAATGATTTAAAAGCATGTACTAGGGTGCCTGCATCATTATGTTTTAACCTAATACTTACAAATTATCTCCACTTTGTTCCTTATTATTTTTGTCATCCAGAATGTTGCTGTAAATATTATTTGTATTTGCATGGGTGCTTGCTAGAATAATCACCACCACCAATGCTGGTAAACCTGCAATAAAATAAAACACAGCAAAAGGAAGTTTTATAAACCTACAATAACCCATCTGTTGTGAATGTAAACTGCAGATTCTTACATACAATCTTCATGAGTACACATGGATCTTCATCATGCAGATTTTGTTTATCTCCTATGGGACTGGATTTACTTGCCATGGGGGAGGAAAGGCTGAACTCTCTAAGCCAGGCATGTCAAACTCGCGACGTCACGTGACATCGCACGATGTATCGCGACTTTTTCCCCATTGCCGGCAACGGGGTGGGTGCGGTTTCAGTATGATGCATCCGGCCCGTGGGCCGACAGTTTGACATGCCTGCTCTAAGCACTGTATTTATATGCTACGTGAATGACCAGATGGTGATTCTACATTTTGCCTATTTAATCAGAAAGGATAGAGTGTAAGAGCCCTATCTCTCTCAAAGCACTGGAATGAGATATGTATGTCAGGGGAGGCACCTTCATAAAATTGATGGCGTTAGAAGGAAGTACCAAGATGCTACCAAGCAGAAGCTTCACAAGGGTCTGACGACATGAGGTGTCTGGAAAAAGAGGTAGGGCCTCCAGCCTTGTGAACCTTGTGAACCTCAGCTATCTGCTACACCATCTAATAGAGCAAATTAATGCAACAGTGGTTTTAAAATCAATTATCAATATTTCTAAAATACTGTATATACACAACGCATATGTACATATAAATGTATGTTATTATGCCTGTGTGCATTTGAACTTTTGGATGTGAATGGAAGTGTTTAGCTTCATCTTTTTCCTAGTTTCATCCATTTTCAAATACTCACTGTAATTGTAAACCTTAAGCTGTAGTGTATACACTATAGATAACAATAAATCTGCCAGCTCAACTTGACTTGTATTTATGTCTCATTCCAAATACCTCGAGAGAGAAATAGCTGAACAAAATAATAATGAAGGGCTTTGTATATGATGCTGCACTGGTAAAAATATATCTTACATAGGAACAAGCTGACTTTTTCTTTTTCTAGTGTTTCTAATCCTCTCCAACTTTCCAGAGCAGATTCTGTGAATATATCATAACACTTCTGGTGGTGAAAAATCTCTCTTCTTTCAGCTTCAGTATTTTGCTCTAAGTAGCTGCAGTGGATAAGAGTAGCCATACATACCAGGGGCAGGCAAATGATTATCAAAAGTCTTATAAAGAGTTTATAAAGATTAACCCACTCTTTTAAAGAGAAAGAAGTGATTATATGTGAAGTATTCTAGATACTAATTTCAACTGGTAATAAAGTATATAAAAGATTCTTCATTGGTGGACAACATCATTTCTCTGCTAAACTGACAAACGCTAGACCATACGTTGCTTTTAAAATAATTTATTAGACTTTAGGGGATATTTAATGAAGAAATATTATAGAAATTGCATTTCAATCTATCTGAGTTCTAAGAATTCAGCCCGTCAATAATATGTGGTTTAATGTTCTATTGTAATTTTTTTTAAAAAAAGATAAAGGTTTCCCTGTCCAGTCATGTCTGACTCTAAGGCACGGTGCTCATCTCTGTTTCTTGGCCAAGGGCGCCAGCATTATCCGAAGACATTTCTGTAGTCATGTGGTCAGTTTGGCTATATGCCGAAGGTACTCAAAATGCTGTTACCTTCCTACTGAAATAGTACCTATTAATCTACTCGCATTTGCAAGCTTTCTAACTGCTTGGTGGGCAGGAGCTGGGGCAAGGAATGGGAGCTCACCCTGTTGTGCAATGCTTGAGTCTCAAACTTGGACTGTTAGCTTTCCAGCTGTTGAGGTCTGTCGGCCGCCGGAGGACTCCGCACCCGACTCAGAGGAGGAAGCACAGGAGTGGGTGTCGGGCCCAGTGTCAGGGCCAGCTGAAAGCAATGATAGGGACGAAGGAATGGGCTGTCCGCCAGCCCCCAGATGCAAAGGCTGAGACCTCCATGCCTTGAGGGAAGTGATTCAGGAGAGGAGGATCACATGGGGCCAGTGATTGATGCGTGGCCATGGCAGAGGCTGAGGAGAGGAGAACAGCGAGAGGCTATGGGCCGGTCTTCGGGGTGGAGGAGTCACTGCTGCCAACAGAGCCCCACCCTCAGCTGTGGATAAAAGGCAGGGGCAGAGACGAATAGGTGTGGCAGACAACTATTCGTCTCCCTGCTGGTCAGCCACTGCTAGTTAGAACTCCTGACTCTTGTTTGGAAACTTGCCGGAGTTTTCCTCGGATCCTGTGGTGCTGGGAGTCGGAGTGCTTTCTGAGCGTGTGCATGTGTCTTATATTAGAAAAGAGCCAGCTTGCCTGAAGGACTCTTGCTACAAGCGTGGTGAGAGACTGAGATTAACTCTGGGTTTTGGGAGACCCCTGCAGGGGAAAAGGGAGTGAGCTCTGTTGTTTGGAGGCAACTAAAACTTTAATAGGCGACTGTGTGAAACTGCTGATGTTCCTGAATAAAAAGAACGTTGGAGAATTATAGGTGCATCTGTTGTGTTCGGGGAACCGGGTCAGAACACCAGCTGACAAGCTCAGCGTCTTTAACCACTGAGACATCATGCCCCCTTCTATTCTAGATTAGTGGTCAGTATTTTGTATGGTATCTCAAAATGGGTATCAACAATGTAGTTAAAATTATAAGAAATCTACTCCCAAATTAGTTTATTGCTGTTATTTCATAACTACTTCTTTCTTTCTGTGAATTGTTGCATACTACAATTGTGTTCCAGCCCTCTAATGTTTTTTCATAATTCAAAAATTACAAATGTGGGGGGAGGCGAAGTGAATAGGAGTTTTGTTTCATGAACTGTACAATTATTTATTGGAATCACTGTTCACTGCATGTTTTATAAATAAAAGCTGTCCTTCCTTCCAATCTGAAAACAGCACAGGTGAAGGCGCAGAAAAACTATATATAAATGATAGCATACTTCATAGAATGAATTAACCAACATAATCTTCACAATGCAACATATTTCGCTTTATGAATTTCATACATTTACTTTAGTAATTTTTCCTTAGCTTTATAGAAGAAACAGTTACTACCATGCTGTGTTAGATTATAATGTATAAAGATTATGCTATGAAAATGCTCCTTGTAGCCATGAATATATATAACCCAGATACATAAAATGCAGGAACCTATCCCTTGCTCTCAGTTTCAGTTCTTCTCCTACTTGTATGAATATAACTTCATCAGATACCATTTGATTTGTAAAAGAAACCAAGCAAATGCTTCACTGAATGAAAATAAGGACTCCAGGGCAGGAATTAAAAGAATCCATAGTTGGAAAATGGGCTAATAAAAACTCAGATTTTTTGGCCTAAAGATTCTAGTTTTGCTGCCTAAAAACAGCTCATAACAATTTGTGAGATTATCAGTTGGTCAGGCTTTTTAAGCCATCCATATGTATATCATATCAACATATGAATGTGTTAAAATTATAGGTTCTACTGTTATATAAGTTCTAAGCAACCACTCCTCTGGCACTTTATCAATTTCTGTAAATAAGTCATAATAAAATTATGTAATTACATTTAAAGGAAAGAGCTCACTTTTAGGAATAAAAATTAATTGAAAAAAGTTATGGAAAGCCTTATGTGAAATATTTAAAACTTTTAAAATTATAAATGTATCTGTGTAGAATGCCAGGACTTACTTGGGGACAATCCTGCAACTTATAAAAAGTACTAATTTAGCCAAAAACAAAAGCGGAAAGGAGGGATAGAAAAACTAGAAAACCAAAAATATTTCCCATATATCTGCTGTACCTCTGTTGTCCCTCTTTGACTTCAGGAGCTAGAATAATCTAATTTAAAAACAAAAACTGTAAAACAGCCTTACTTACCCCAACCAATGACACAAAACTTTAATATGTATCGTCGAATGTAAGTATTGAACACTTTTACTAGAGCTATATACATATGAACAGCTTCAAGGGCCATCCAGGTGAAAGTTGCCAGAAGAAAGTAATGCAGGAGAGCGGCAATAGCTATGCAGAGGCCATCTATGTCAAATGATGCAATCCAGCCATCAAGGAGAAAGACCAGATTTAAGCACAGCAAAGCTGTGCTCAAATTCATTAGGATTTTAGAAGGATAATCTCTTCGCAGTTTTCTGGCGATAAATGGATAGCAAATTACAATCAAGTTAAGAATTCCATCCCATTGATTTTTGACATTGTTTTGAATCTCTGTTATTTAGGCCATAACAGAACAAACAGACAGATGTACTCATCTCTATTGATGAAAGGCAAGTCCGTTTATAAACTTGTGCGCTGAGAAAGTAACATATATACATTTGCTTTTAAATGGTATCTACAGCAGACTGTTTTGTAGTTTGGGTTTGATTCTATTTTCCATAGAAACCAGGATATTATCAGGAAGACAAAACTTCATGTCTGAATCTCTAAAATAATTTCAGGTATCATATGGACTTATGTGTGTGTGATACATGGGCATGTATATTAGAGAGAGTAAATAAGTAAGAGCTGGATTTTAATATGATATCCCACATTCTTACCTAGTTGAGGAATTAAATAACTATTTAGCCATTTTATTATTAGGTGTCTGTTTGCAACATCAAAATCACATTCCTGCCACAAATAAAATGTATGTCTTACTGTATCTACTTGCTGAAAGAGCAGACTAGGGATCAGGTTTTACTTTTATGATGTTTTCCTGATTTCTCATATTCACTGATCTTGTGACTCTCTCCACGCAATGATTACATTGAAATGTATTACTGTGGTGTAATTAAAATTATTATTTAACAAACACTTACTCAAAAGCAATGTATGTCAGAAGAGTTGCAGCAGAAAATATGGCCGATATTCCACAACCAATATATGTTATGAAAGTGAGGACTTTGGTATTTACAGAATCTATTTGTGAAGCTGTTCTTGGCAAATCCTACACAGAAAAAGAAACAAAGTATATAAACTGTTAGAAAGACATTTTTGAAAGCTGTTTATTTTCTCCTGTGACAACAACATAGATGAAAGTCATAGGCAATCTGGCCAAAAGTACTGCCGATGATATATTTAATACTTTGCTGTCTTACCTTTGGTTTCCTTCCTACTTTTTCTGAAGTCAGAGGCTATGTTGTAAGTTGGAATGAGCGGTGAATGCAAACCACTATAGTTTATGTCATTTTGTCATATAGATTACAAAACAGCCAGTAAACAATCCTTCTACTTGCAGTCTTCTATTTTCTCAGCATTCCTTATAAATCAGGATTTTTCCCCCTCTTATAAGTGTAATCTTTCTTTATAAAAAAAAAAGTCTAGAAAGTTTAACAGTCTTGTCATTTTGGTGTGTGAAAATTTATGCTGGTGTTCTTTTATAGAGCCGTTTGGGAACTTCAGTTTGAGTACTATGTTCCAGATTGGAAAAATGAAAGGAGATGAAATACTTTAAAACTTGGGATTTGTTCCTGGGCATAGGGGTCAGGAAGTTAGTTGGAGTCCATGAGATGTTGCTGTTTACTTGTTGATTGGTTTTTTCCCTTGGCTAATTATACGCTTCTTATATTGTTGTTTATAGATGCTTCTTTTGTAATGTGCCCAGAGTCATCACAGCAAGATGGGTGGCCACATAAAGTGATTAAATGAATGAGGATTGGTATCCTAAAGTTTTTAAGAATATTTTCTTCCACAAGGTCACCCATTCAGATTATTTCCCCCCAACCAGGCCTCAAATATTTATCAGAAGTTAAACACGCAACTGGAATCTTGTGGAAATATTACAAAGGCTAAAAGGAAGGTAAACTTATGTGGGAAAATGGGATTGAACAGATTTCATTGCTATTTCTCAACTACAAAATTTCCCACCTCTGCGAATTGCTTTTACTTAATTAAAACCACTGGTCAGATTTAAGAACATGCTATTTGTATGGGATGCGATAATGATGTCACCTTTAGACTTTCCATTCACACAGATCTGACTGAAGATTCACTACAGTGCAGGGGTGGACAATCTGCAGTTTCTGTCTACAGGATCACTTTCTCAGAACAACCGTATCAACATGCTTGTAAAAGTGGCCATACCAGAATGTGACTCTTACAGCACAATTACACTCATACCTATTTATACTGAAGTCTCATTGAGCTCCATAGACTTCCCCCCAGGCAAGTAAGTAAATATAGTCTTTCAGCATTAAACGTTTCAGAAAAAATACCGAACTACGATATTGACAGCTTCTGAGGCTGGTGATGTTAACTCTGCTGAAAGAGACAGAAAGTGTTCTGTACTAAAGCAGCCACTAAAGAGGTGTAAACATCTGTCTGGTAATGGGCACCGCTGCCTCATCCTGTCTTAAATGCAGCTGTAAGTTGGGAAGTGTCAGACATTTCTGCACAGAAATATTCCTGGAAGTGTTACTGGGATACTCAAATTAAAGAACTGGCCCAAAAATATTAAAATTTTCATATTGGAATGCTGCCAGGATTCTATAGACTTTTCCCTGTCTTCATTTCTAAAACCCTTACAAAAGTATTCGCAGCAAGAGAAAGGACCCATTGAATTTATTTCAAAGAATGATCTCCTTTTTGACAAAAATATGGAAGCAGAATGTAACAGTCTTGAGAAGGGAACAGAAAAGCTTGCAACATTACTAAGCCTATGGGAGCCATATATTAACTTTGTGTGTTAGGGACCCACATAGAACCATAGGAGGGAAGTAGGAAGGAAGAAGTAGGGAAAAACTCATTCTTACATTGTAACCTAGTATTTGAAACATAGTTTACTTTAAAAAAAAAAAAATTAAACCAGGAAAATTTTTATGTACCAACTTAACTTTAACCTAAAGAGAAAATCACCAAAATATCTCAGAGGTTGTCAACATCAAAACAAAAGTTGAAATGGTTACTGAAAAGAGCTTTGTCAAAAAGTTATCATAGATTTTTAAGAAGTTCAGTATTTAATACATCTTTTCCTTGCCTGCAGATGGTTCAACAGGGCAAAATTATTTATTTATTTTTTTTTAAAAAAGGAAAATAGCCAGATGAATTCCAGAAAAGTTATTTTCCTAAAACAGCAACAGAAATACAATTCCTATAGCAGATTCTCACTCTGGACCAGAATATGTAAGAAAATGCAAAAGAACTATGTATAGTCCTCTATGTTGTATTATTAACTGTTTGCATAGGGATCAAAGCAGAATATCAACGCCTCTATCAACGCTGAACATTGCTGATGAGGATGTGTTTCTCATATGTTTTCCTGTGTAGATAACATTCAATGATACATTCCCATCTAATGCCTAATACCATATTGTGTGGTATCAAGAATACTACAATTCAGAGTAAAAGAATAAAAATGTTTCATGAAATGTTTGGTATATTCAAAAGCAGCTCATTTAAGTAAAATTACAAAAATACCTCAAGGAAGATAGCAATTTGCGAATGTTAAGATGAGATAATCTTTACTGTCATTTTTTACTGTGGGCACAACGAATATCAAAAAACAATATCAAAAATGAAATTTAGTTGCCTGCTCTCAAAGTGAACACATACATGACACACACGTAAACATACTATATACAACATATACATATTATATGCACCATATGTTATGAATGAATAAGAATGACACTTACCATCAATATACCAAAATGTGTAAGATGATTGCAGAGACAGACAGTCTCATTCTCATTTGACTCTGGAAGTGCATAGCAGCCAGTTGTATTCCACCCACCTTGGCCTCCTAGAATAATCAATGAAGGAAAATATTCATCATCATCATCAATTTTTTCACGCACATTTCATATGCACAACATATGAAAACAGCTTACAATAATTATTAAAAAATAATGCAGTAAAATAAAAAAAATTAAAATAAAGATGATGTAAGCAAAAATGGACAAAATGAAAGAGGCAGACAAGATCAAACATTAAACTGCACAGAAATGGAAAGTTTATTAGCAATTACTTAAAGAGTTAAAAAGGTAGCCCAGTAAATCTTTGTAAGAAGGATACAACATTTAATATATACTCTGTATTAAGAAATATACTATTCTTTTAAGCTGAGGGTACTTAGAAGAAAAAGCTGAACCTCGAATCCCAATCTTATCTGTCCCATTTAAGAGAAGACCATGAACAGAGATGGATATTTTTATTTTGGCAGGGGGAAAATCTATGTTATCTTAAAATTTATGTTGTGAGTAGTAAACACTGCTCTCTCCTATAGTGGTTCCTTCCCTGCTTTATCACAGTTTGGGCAACTAGAACAAATATGATGGAATGATAAAACATACAGTAGGTTTAACAAGCTGATTCTGCAGGGGCGTCTACAGTGACAGTCAACGATGTCAAAATGGCAAGTGTGACCGAACAACTGAAGCATTGCCAATTTTATGTGTGATACATGACATGCACATTAAAAAAGGGGAGTCCTTCAATTGCCTGGTTGTACTTCTCATTTTGACATTGTTGACTGTCATTGAAGAGGTTCCTACAACTGGGATAGCAAGATGGGCAACAAGGTAATTTAAAACATTCAGCAGTTTACCTCAATGGATGACAGTATGCTTCTAAACCTGTTCTAAATGGAAGGATTCAAAAATTGTTCACAATTGCTGTGAATGATTACTAAATACCTTCAGCAAAATGTTACTTTAATATTATCAATCCTTCTAGTTGGGCTACACAAAGGCGGACCAAGAAATTATGGATGAAGTTTAACTGTGCCCTGACAAAGGGTATGGACAACTATTTATTCCTTCATAATGCATGTTCCATTACTTAAAATAGCTCCTTCAGTGTAAAATCTAACCTGTGCTGACTTGGATGCATCTCAAGACTTCCAACAACTGCCTTCCATCAACACACCTTTTCATTACTCTAGAAAACAAAGTATCTGTATAGGGGTAGTTGCTTGGTTATAATCACTTTCCAGTTTATATAGGAGAAGTTGCTTAGTTGTAAACACTTTCCAGTCTATTTTCTGATTCCTGAGTGTGGTCTGAATTGCAACAAGATTACAGAAGGGGCAAATCCCAAAGAAATACATGGAAACTATTCATCTATAATGGATGGTTGGAGTATATCACATAATTGGATTGTCTTAAAGAGTTTGCCACCAGAGGGAGGCTCCGTGCCACTGTTAGATTAAACTTTTAGACTCTACCTCTTGTATAAATTATTAGTAAGTTTGAATGTGAATTGTCTTACTAAGGAACGGCTGCTGGAATTGGGTATGTCTAGTTTAATGAAGAGAAGGACGAGGGGGGACATGATAGCAGTGTTCCAATATCTCAGGGGCTGCCACAACGAAGAGGGAGTCAAGTTATTCTCCAAAGCACCTGAAGGCAGGACAAGAAGCAAGGGATGGAAACTAATCAAGGAGAGAAGCAACCTAGAACTAAGGAGAAACTTCCTGACAGTTAGAACAATTAAGCAGTGGAACAACCTACCTCCAGAAGCGGTTTGGACTAGATGACCTCCAAGGTCCCTTCCAACTTTATTATTATTATTATTATTATTATTATATTATTATTATTATTATTATTATTATTATTATTATTATTATTATTATTATTATTATTATTATTATTATTGTTATTATTATTATTATTATTATTATTATTATTATTATTATTATTATTATTATTATTATTATTTAGATAAAACGTTTACAGAAATGCCCCATATTTTGCATATCAAAGAAGAGGGGAAAAAATTAAACTTACTGTTCTTGTTCATATCCCAAAAAACGCAAGTAGTATTAGGAGCCTTCTATAAATTAAACAAGCACAAAAAACAAAACAAAAAACAAAATTGCATCTCCATTAGGTACATGAATTAAAAAGTAATGTCTTATGTTATTAATTAAGCAAGGAAGCTAATTCTCCATTTGCATTTATTTCCATTTATTGTTCTACTCTTGTAAACAGATAAAGAACTGAAGAACAAATTAGAAACAATCTTAAATGAGCATTTTCAATTAAAAATCCAAACTTCTGAACATGCACATTTAATCAGTTGGATAACTACTGGAGAAAAGCAGATATTGTGGAATTTAACCCTTTAGTTCTGTAATGCTCTCCTGAAGAAAATCCATTTTTCTGAAATTAGCGAGGAAATCATTTGTTGGGGGAAAAAATGCTACATTTTCTAAGTCTTTGTAATTCTGTGACTGTCTCAAAGCTGCAGGATTAGAAATTATTGAACTCTTAGTCCTCTAACAAAGAGCGAATGTGCATGAAAAAATAGAAAGCACTTGCAGGAGTTAATTGGTGACAGTGGATTAAGGAATGGAATCCTCTCTAGCAAAAGTTGATTGTTCTTGAAAATGTTCCTTTATTTCAGGTCACTTTCCTCCCACATAGTGACTCCTAATTTACATGATAGGATCAGCCCTGGTATTACTGTTTTGCTTTGTAGATTCACAGCAAGAAAAAGCAGTGAAAGCTGCTGTACTTGTCACTATGCTTTTCTCTTTCTCTAATTTCTCCCATTAACAGTTGTGAAAAAGTATAGACATAATGGTTAGTGGATTCCTGTACATTCAACTGGAACCTACACATAGCCTCTCTCATTAGTGAAGAAAAAGGAATGCTAACACATTTCTCTAAGGATATACTTGCCGTTCATATGTTTACTTGAACAAGCAGCCATGTAGCTATCATAAACAACAGTTTTTTTTGTGGGATGGGGTCCATGGAAAAACAAAGTTTCTGATCTATGTTTAAGTTATTCTAAGTTACCCTATAACTTTATGTACACCATTTTCAGTTCACAAAGGGCAAGAAATTTTACCTTCCCTTTTTGTCCCCCAGCTTCCTGATTTCAGGTTTGATTTTGGAGGGGAAAAAAGCAACTCTGGGGCCACAGAAAATAATCCAGAGGTTGCCAATACATGTGTGTTATGTAGACGTATTTCTGTTTCTAAAAAGCATTTTGTTTTGCCCTCCTGCTCAGTACAGACAAATGAACATTTTCCTGCTCTAACTTAATTAATTATATTTTAAACAAAAGCTGAAGATCTCTTACCTGGATGTTATCATGTTTGAATGTATGCTTGATTGTAATTTTCACAGCCTCCTTGAGATCACGGATAGTAGTATTCCCCACACTGCATGCTACCACATAACTGGTTAAATTGGAAGGAGCTTCTGTATCCTTTAGGATATTAATTTAAAGATTCCATAGGAAAACATTATTTTATAAACCCCCATAATAGAAACAAGACTTCATAAATTTATTTCTTCACGTTACCAGAACAAATATTGCCAGTACATAATGCTTAACATTACTTGATTATAAGAACATCCTGTTCATTAATTTAAAAGACTTTTTCCTCCCAGAAAGTCTAGTTCCCTTACTACTGCAATGCGTAGTTTTTCAGTCATTCTGAGAAAATGTTTCCCTTTTGACATTTTTTGGGAGGCCAACCAGAGTTAATTCACAAACAATACTGACTGATATCCAATGATATAATTAGATTAGTTCCCAATTAGTTCCCAAGATGGAACAGCTTCCTTTTATTAACAAAACCCGTCTTACAGAAAGGAGATCATACTTATCTTCAGTTTTACTACTTTATACATTATCCTATCATGAATATCCAAAAGGGACATACACTTTTCAAATCCTGTACCCCCGCACCCACCTCAAAAATTCAGACATGTTTTCACCAGCTGCCTATCTAAATTATCATTAAATTATCATCCAATTATTTCAGTACACCACTTCACTTAAGCCATGGTTTAAACCTGATTTGCGATCTAAACTGGGACTAAGCAAGGACTATAGTTACCTTCCAAACTTTACTCATTATATCTTTTGATAAAGAGATGGGAAAGAAAAAGATCTAGTGGTTTGTTAACACTCATACATAAAATAATTAACGTTTAATGCATCAGCAGGGAAACTATTTCCAGTTTAATGTAGTACTCCCTAAAATAGTATGTTGAGGTTCTTTTTTGGTAGATTATATGCTAAAAACTCTTATGAGAGTACATCCAAGCTGGGTAAAGCCATCTGTTTCCTTTCCACTTATGCACAACACATACCAAAACATGGTACTATACTTTGTAAATCTAATAGGACAGGGAAGCAAACATCTCCGTTTTTGTACCAATACCTACTTTTTAGTTCTCCCCTAAGCCTGGCAGGGAGAAACTTTGAAGATAATTTAGTTCGTGTCAAACTAGGACAGTTCAAAAGACCAGAAAATCTTTACCTGCCTTCCCCCTTTGGAAGCTTAATAACATTCCCTAATTATGTGTCACTAGGATGATGTCATAACATAGTTCCAATTACTGTATGCCTTTGATTTTCCTGTTCACTGTAAATTTCTTTGTTGTAAAGGCATTTTTTGAAAATGTAGACTAAGAACTCTACATATTAAAAGACAATGGTTGGTCATGGTGATTTATCAAGTTATATTATCTTTAATTATTAGGTACTGTTCTGATAAAAAAAAAACTGTGATATATTCCAGCACAATGCAGATAATCTGTAGATCACTAGAAATGAATTGTAGGAAACAAACTCTTGACAAACAAAGCTTCTTTCTGGAACCCTGCTGTAGTATAATATAAAACATAGTTTTCTAAAACACAGGACCTCTTATAGGAGAAAGAAGTGGCAGACTCAAGATGGTTCTGAGAAGAATGAAGAGCTGATGTGTAGACAAAGAGAGAACAGGACATCATCCACAAATGGTCCAGAGAGTTGCTCCTCACCAGGAGACCACAAAAGAGTGGTCCCTTGTAGGTTTAGAGCTCTGGGAAACAAGGGAGTAGCCATCTTGTTCAAACCATGGTCAGCAACTTTAAAAGGACACAAAGTACCCATATTTCCTTTCCTAATCACATTTGGAAATTACTTATCAATTACTTTTCAGCTGTTACAAACTTCTGGAATCTGAAAACACCAGGTGAGTCTACCTTAAAGTCTTAATGAAAGAAACTTTAAAAAAATTGAAATTAAAACTAATTAAAACTTTGATTTTTAGAAAGTATCAACTGATAAAGGGTCCGTCCACATAAATTTGAAATAAGGTTTTAGATTTAATTATGAATTGAACTGTTTTGAATTTTTATAAAACAGATAAGATTTTAAAAATTGGACACTAGAGGAAACTAAAGATTTATGTTAAAGGAGAAAAACACATAAACTTGATTAACAGCTACAGAATGGTGCAAAATATTCCAGCATTGGAAATATTGAAAGACAATTTTGAAAAATGGAGTTAAAAGTTAATATTAACAATGTCAATAGCATTATCTGCCTCTATAGATAGACTGTGTCTAAAAACTGTTATACAAATTTTACTTGACAAGACAGAGCCTCAGTTAAAGGTCGATTTACAAATGTCAGGCTATGAAAATTATATGAAAAAAGATGATACACTGGACATATAGTAGAAAAGAAAAAGATGTTTCAATAGTTTAAAAGGATATACAAACAAAAAACCAAGATAATGACTGGGATTATTTTTTATACATTACAAATGGGACTTGTTAAAACTTTGAATAATCTTGTGAGAAGGGATAAAGAAATAAAAAGATATCGAGCTCTATGACATTATTTCAATGGACTAAAATTTAGATTTGTTAGAGCAACTTTATATTCTTTCCTTTTACTTCTATTTGATCAGTTAATTGATCTGTTGTTATTTTTGGCAACCCTTAATGATTGTAATGATGAAGTTTTGTTTATGGATATGAGATGGATATGGGAAGAAAATTTAATTGAATTGTAATTTAAAGGAAGGTGAGAAGTTACCAAAATTGTTTATACTTCTTATGGAGAAGATTGGAAGTCACTTCTTTATATATTTTTCTTTATTCTTACTTTTCTTTTTCTTTCTAATCTTTATATCTTTTTTCTTTTCTCTTTGCATCTTTTACTCTTTCTTTTTTAACCTTTCTTTTCGTTTGCATTCACTTTACTATTGTAATTGTAATCTTTAATAAAACTATTTGAACAAGCAAGAAAGGAGATTAGGCATTATTATTGTACCTATCCAATCTTGTACTTACGAACAAATACTCACATTTAAACTGAGTTTAGTAGCACCAGAATTCTATTTTGAACAAAACAGATTATATTTCAATCCCATGTATCACTCAGGATTTATTTCTATTGGACATGGACAATCTATTGTATGAATATGCTGTTGATTGCATATGTTCTTTATAAAATCTTGAGGCAGATTAATATTACCTATTGGGAAATTTTGAAAAGCGAGATAATAAAAGCCCAGTCTAGCACAATACCAACAAAGAGGAAAAATAACAGCTCTCAAAAGAGACCAGCATGGCTGCATAAAGAACTCTCTGATAAATTGAAAGATAAAAAGACAAGTATAGAAAGTGGAAAGAGGGCACATAACAAAGTCAGAATATCAGCAAATAGCCCGAGCCTGCAAAGATGAAGTGAGGAAAGCTAAGGCTCATAATGAACTAAGGCTTGCGACCAAAAGTCAAAAAATAACAAAAAAAGCTTAATAATAAAATAATAATAAGTTGGAGGGACCTTGGAGGTCATCGAGTCCAACCCCCTGCTCAGGCAGGAAACCCTATACCATTTCGACAAATGGCTGTCCAGTCTCTTCTTAAAAACTTCCAGTGTTGGAGCATTCACCACTTCTGGAGGCAGGTTGTTCCACTGGTTAATTGTTCTAACTGTCAGGAAGTTTCTCCTCAGTTCCAGGTTGCTTCTTTCCTTGACTAGTTTCCATCCATTACTTCTTGTCCTGCCCTCAGGCGCCTTGGAGAATAGCTTGAACTCCCTCTTCTTTGTGGCAGCCCCTGAGATATTGGAATACTGATATCATGTCACCTTCTTTCAACATGTAAAAAATAAGAACAAAGTGAAGGAAATGATTGGTCTATTAGTGGGTGAAAGTGGCAAGAAGGTGACAAGCAATAGTGAGAAAGCAGAACTATTTAACTCGTTTTTTTGCATCTGTCTTTACACAAAGGGAAAAAACAGACCAACCTATCAAAATAGTGCCATAAAAAACAGAATAGAAACACAAGTTAGATAGGCAAGAAATGGTAAGTGAGCACCTGTCCAGCCTAGACGAGTTCAAATCACCAGGACCAGATGGATTACACCCCAGTTTCTCAAGGAACTGGCAGATGTGATCTCAGAACCACTGAACTATATTTTTCAAAGATCCTGGAGCTGGGGAACTACCAGAGGACTGGAAAAGAGCTGATGTAGTTCCCATCTTCAAAAAGGAAAAAAAATCGGATCCAGGAAATTACAGACCTATCAGCCTGACCTCAATACCTGGGAAGATTCTGGAAAAGATAATCAAACAACGAATCAGCGAACACCTAGAGGCAAACAAAATCACTACTAAAAGCCAACATGGGTTTGTCAAAAACGATCATGCCAGACAAACCTTATTGCATTCTTTGACCAAGTGACAAAATTAGTGGATCAGAGGAATGCTGTGGATATAATTTACTTGGACTTCAGTAAGGCATTTGATAAAGTAGATCACAACCTACTACTTGATAAGATAGAAAAATGTGGGTTAGACAGCATCACCACCAGATGGATTCGTAGCTGGCTGACCGGCCGTACTCAGCGTGTGGTCCTCAATGGAACCGCATCTACATGGAGGGAAGTGTGCAGTGGGGTGCCCCAGGGCTCTGTTCTGGGGCCAGTGCTCTTCAAATCTTCATCAACGATTTGGACGAGGGGATAGATGGGGAACTCATCAAATTTGCGGATGACACCAAGCTGGCAGGAATAGCCAACACTCCAGAAGACAGGCTTAAGATACAGGAGGACCTGGACAGACTTGAACACTGGGCGCTATCTAACAAAATGAAATTCAATGGTGAAAAAGTAAGTTCTACATTTAGGCAAGAAAAACCAAATGTACAGTATAGGGGGTACCTTGCTCAATAGTAGTAACTGTGAGAGGGATCTCGGAGTCCTAGTGGACAATCACTTAAATATGAGCCAGCAGTGTGCTGCAGCTGCCAAAAAGCCAACACAGTGCTGGCTGCATTAACAGAGGATAGAATCAAGATCACGTGAAGTATTAATACCACTTTACAATGCCTTGGTAAGGCCACACTTGGAATACTCCATCCAGTTTTGGTCACCACGATGTAAAAAAGATGTTGAGACTCTAGAAAGAGTGCAGAGAAGGCAACAAAGATGATTAGGGGACTGGAGGCTAAAGCATATCAGGAACGTTTGCTGGAATTGGTATGTCTAGTTTAATGAAAAGAAGGACTAGGGGTGACATGATAGCAGTATTCCAATATCTCAGGGGTTGCCACAAAGAAGAGGAGTCAAGCTATTCTCCAAGGCGCTGAGGGCAGGACAAGAAGTAATGGATGGAAACTAGTCAAGGAGAGAAGCAACCTGGAACTGAGGAGAAAACTTCCTGACAGTTAGAACAATTAACCAGTGGAACAACCTGCCTCCAGAAGCGGTGAATGCTCCAACACTGGAAGTTTTTTAAGAAGAGACTGGACAGCCATTTGTCCGAAATGGTATAGGGTTTCCTGCCTGAGCAGGGGTTGGACTCGATGACCTCCAAGGTCCCTTCCCAACTTTTTATTATTATTATTATTATTATTATTATTATTATTATTATTATTATTATTATTATTATTATTATTATTATTATTATTATTATTATTATTATTATTATTATTATTATTATTATTATCTGAACATTTTACCCAAATTAAATGTAAATGTTTATTTATGAAGACATTTCTATCCTGCCTTTCAGGCATTTTACACCATAAAAAAGCATGCAAAAACAAAACAAAACAAAACACCAGTAAAATTAATCAAACAGAATCGAATAATAATGTTTTCAAAATTCTTTTAAAAACCAGAAATAAAGAGGCCCATATGTATTTCACTGAGTAATACATTCCAAGGCTATGAGGCAATTGAGAAGAATTTCTACCCATCAATGTATTATTCATGAAAGCAGGATCTCTTTAGTAGATCACAGAACTCAAGAAAGCTCATAAAGATAATACCTGTATATCAAGGAAATATTTATATTTTCTTTTCAAATCCTGCAGTTCTGGTATTCTTTAGCTTCCCCCGCTGTAACTGTGCATTTTATAAGTTTATTTAAACTTACCAAATAAATTATCAAGACTTGTTTTTTAAATACCAAGGTTAAAAATAATATTTTTTTCTTTTAATGACCCTGCAATCTGTTGCTTGGGGATGGAGTCAGGGCAACTGACTGGAGCTAAACGTTTACTGGCTGGATGCTCTTCCCGACATCTACGCAGAGTTCGCAGCAGACAATTACTCATTGCGCCCAGAAAGAGAAATATCTGCCGCTACCTAGTATCGAACTCGCAGCCTCCTGACTCTGAGGTGAGAGCTCCACCTCTAGTTCACTAGGTCACTCAAGGTTAAAAAGAAGAATAAACCAACAAAAATTAAAGCAATGGAAAGAAAAAGAGCCACCATTGATATTTTTTAAAAACTACCCATTAATTTCATCATGCAATTCACTTCACGTCTAAATTGGCCTTTACAGCAGAAAGGTCTTTTACTACATTTGCCAATCACAGAAAGAATCTTCAAAAGGTTTTATCAGATAATGAGCACATAGAGGTAAAATGAATGTCAATCCTGCTATTCCTCTCTCTAAATGTATACATAGGGTCATAAAAACAGTACCATCTCACCAAAATTATAAAGATAACTTTCAGTATTGCTATGTTCTTTACGTAACCATTAAATATATTGATGCCTACCTGGAAGAGTCCATTTTTATTGAAAAAAGTGAATTGAGCCCTGGATATTGCTTCAAGATCTTCTTGACTTAAATTATTTAGCAAACTTGGAGGCAAAGAAATAGTAGCAAGAGAATTTTCTTGGTTTTGATCAAAATCAATCTAAAACAGAAAAATGAAAAAAAAAACCTATCAAAATAAAAATAGAAACTATTTACCATGTTGCATGAGGGAATATACTGGTATTATTTGATTCCTAATTATTTAGTTAATAACAAGTTTTAGCCCTTGAAAATCAATATTTATTTTGTTTCAGTTTATAAGATTATGTCCTTATAAAGAAAATTTTAAAATCTTCTCTATTAAACATAAATATCAATTTAATATTGTTTATTTTTAAAAATCAACATTAATGTTAATTTATTGAAAAACATTTTCACTTAGAAGTTGATATAATTCATGTTGTACAAGATCAACTTATCATTTTTTTCAAAGCTATTGTTTACCTAATTTAACGGGTGGATAATAGTGCTAAATATATTTTGGTTTGGATTCACTGAGAAGTAAATAATTAAGAGAGTCTGTCTCAGCAACCTCCCTCCCAGTGAACCAACAACTAATAGTTGCAATAAGTCCTTGAGCCTACCCTAACAAGCTGCTCAACTCATAAATCTTAATAGATTAGACTGCTTTCAGCATGGGCCAGATATAATGTTTACCACAGAATAGTACTAGTTTTCAAATTCTGATATCTTTTCTCAGTGTTTTATTTAACTTGCTGTTGAACGTTGATGGAACAGTACACAACACAACACAACAGTACTGCATAAGCTAGCTCAAACCCCTTATCAGGTAGGACATAACCCCAAAGCCTTAAATCAGAGATGGATCACATTCTTCAACCTAGAAACAGAACACTGCTTACGTTTCTTGCTGGGAACTACAGAGAGTGTGGCCGGCAAGGCCATATAACATCTTCAGAGAGACTAGGACTAAATTGCTGAGGCTTTATGATGCACACTGTTAAGGCCAAAATGTAACCTCCCCATGTCAGCTGCATTCACTATCAAACCCATGAAGTTCCCCTTCCATAACTACTTAAAATGCCCTTGTAAGAAAACATTCCCAGAAAGCTGAATTGACCCTGGGTGGCGGCAGGGAGAAGAATCAGTCAGGAACCTGTGGCCCAGTAAACCAAATTGTTTCTATTCATTGACCATATCTCAAAGATAGTGTGGCTAGCATGCTGACCTAGTAGGATGGGATAAATAATAATGTCACATGGATGGGTTTATCTAATACATTCCACACTGTGTTTGTCGTTTTCTTTGTCTTGTCTTTGCTATGTAGTGGGCCAAAGGTATACAAGCTCTGGTTCTGCTTTTGCTCACGCTTGTTCAGCAGAGAGTCAATGCTTTGTAGGGAGCCCCGTATATACTGTTGCATGTAAATAAAATTACATTGTGTCTTCAACATGATTTGGTTGCTTTAGGTGAGTCATGTTTTGACAGTAACAATATTTAAGGCTTAAAGAACTCATTTGCCCTTAAACATCCCATGGGAAAAAAAACCCCGAACAGGTATTTTTTGGGGATGAGAAATGGCAGTAATTTTTAAGGAGTAAAATAGGTGCTTTACCTTGCAAGACATATTTTTGGCTTTTAAAAACCTCCCAAACTCTCCTCCTTACAAACATCTGGCCCCAGTCACTCTAGGGAGTGTTGGAAGCCACAAATGGAGTGGTAAGCACATCTGGATTACATACTATGCGTTGCTCATCCCTGCCTTGAATTGACTAACTTGGCATAAAATCACTGAATTAATCAATTATGTTCCTGTCAATGTATCTTGCTTGAAAATAACCCTGAATGTTTATACAGTATGCAAATGTTTTTGATATACCTGAAAATCTGAAGCATTGTTCTGGGGACCAACACTGAAGGAAGAGCCATTGAATAAAGATGAATTCAAGGATGAAACTCCAAGTGCTAAGTTTCGGGTTGAGATGCTCATGGAGGGACCTGTAAACTGAATCTTCAATGCCAAGGCATCAATTGTCTTTATAGCTCTAAAATCAAGCATACGTATCAAATTCATTAAAATAATGAGATTAAAAGCACTTTGAGTCTAAAGAACCTTTGCATGCATTAGTAGGTATTATTTTTGGCACAGATTTACCTAAGTATATAAAAAAAAAACTAAACTGCAAAATATTCAGATACTTGCGAGCAAATTCTACTTAAGTACAGTGTGTCCCAAATGATGGGAAAGAGAACAAAAGTTATATGCAGATCATCTTCTTTTTTTGCTCTATCCTTTTCCCTGCTGGAGGAGGAAAATGTTGCTTTTTTCTCAAAGTTACTTTTTCTCTTAGAATGGTGGTATTTTGAACATATTTTTTTAAAATATAGATTATGATGTTCCTTGTTTTTAAGACCTAACTCTATTTTTTTAAATTTTGCTCATCGTGATGGGGATATAATAACTGATAGATACTGGAGAGATAGCCAGGACTCTTGATAGTTGTTGCCCCCACAATACAATTATAGCTACTCACAAAACCAGTTGTATCCCATCTATTAGCATGGGCAGAATGGGAGAGAATTTGCAAAAGCTTTATTGGGCACTATAATTTCTATTCTACCACCAAGCTGGGAGCTATGATTATGCCAAACAAATGCATCTCTTTTCTGGGCATCTGTTCCTTTGGATTACATTTGCAGTTAAGAGTTAATTGATGTTACTTGAGTGAATGTGTTACAGTAATTTGATTCAAAGAAACACTTTTTTGCTTGTATCTAATCTAGTGAATGTTATTAGTGTCACTAGTACATCCTGTCACCTTTTATCTACCTTTCACTATGATTTTTTTTAAATGCTATGATCCTAGAGCAAAACTGATTTAATATCAAAATAGCAGATTTGCTATCAAGCCCATGAACTGAGATGCTAAGATACTTAAAATTAAGCTTCATTTCTGTAATGATTTGAATAATTCACTTGAGGAGTTAATTATAAAATGCAGATAAAGTTTCACATGGTTTGTATGTCCTTCATGGACTACCAATATATAAACATTTTTTAAAAACTCTGCATAACACTCAGATCCTCTTCCAGTAACACTTACTCGGAAGATGATGCAGCCAATACATTATCAGAACTAGTTAAAATATTAGAAAATATTGTGATCACAGTAGAACCCAAAGATTCATTGATTTCTTCATCATTCACAATTTTTTTTAGTTTCTGGATCACATCATTGACTTTGTCTGAAGTCAACTGCTGCCCTTCTCCTGTAAGATTCAGTAGCTGATTGGCTATGTCAGCAGCATTTTCTGAAAGCACACAAAGAAAGCAATATATGTCAGTTAGTCCCAGAAAAAGTTTCTTTCCAATTATAGCAAGTTTATCGAGGATCAGGGTGTGTATGTACTGTGTACTGCTGTAGTAGAGCTTACAGAGTGCCATTAAAAATGGAGATTGGAGATGGCTTTGGACAGTTTGCTCGGTGTTGTTTGGCTGCTTCAGACTCTGCTGGGTGTGTTTGATTGTTTCTTTCATTCTCTGGGTTTTGGAATTCATTTGTTCTGCCTATCAGCTATAAAGCTAGTATGATTTTGGTGTTGCTTTTGTATTGTGTTATAAAGTTCTGTCCACTGCTTATGGGATTGTTGCATGATGTACATGGTAGCTGAAATATCTGAGGATAGAGATTAGTTTATTAGCGTTAATATGCTAAATCAGGGGTCCCCAAGCCCCGGTCCGTGCTGCAGCATGCCATCAACCAGTCCGCACAAACAAGCAAAGCTCCATTCGTGGGATGTAGGTAGCACACAAAACCACGCACTCTCCGGTCCGCGGAAAAACCTCTCTCCACGGAACCGGTCCTGGTGACCAAAAAGGTTGGGATCCTCTGCGCTAAATGAATGCCTAAAAGGGTTTAACAAATCTAAAAATGCTTTTTAAAGATGACAGGTGAGAGGGGGAAACAGGCTGTTCTGATTTGATTGCTGCTTCAATTGTACCAACAGACCTATCTTATGGGTGATATTCTTTATCTTTAAAGCCATTTTTCTGCATGATGGGTCTAGTCCTAGTCAGTGGGACTGCCACCCAAATTACTCATGTGGTGCTATGGTAATAAACAACGGAGTGAGAGGATTTTGGCCAAGTTCCCATAGCCAAATGCTAAAAATATTCTGATTTTTCTTCAGTAGGAATAAAAAACCCCTCAACCTGATAGAATATTCTGAGTAGAACTTAAATATTTATGCTATATAAACACATGTTGTTTGCTGTATATATCTAAAATAAACATGGATTGTGCTTTAGAGTCTAACAAAATGGCATAATTCTTTAGTAAAGCATTAAAGAATTTTATATTAGTGACTAATATCTAAAAACTTTTCTTGGTGAGGCCCAGAAGTGTTTGAAGCTTGGAAAAGAAATATTTCAAATGGATGGAGCAGATACACAAATACAGAATACACAAATAGATGGGGCAGATACACAAACCCTTACCTGTGCAGTTTCTAAGATCAGGAGTACCCCAATGAGATGTATAATTTTTCAGGTTTAGAAAGCTAAGATAGAACAGAAAATATTAACAATCAATATATGGATGTTCTTATGAAATTACATAGTCCTTCTGTATTGTTTTAAATTCTTTGTATCTTTTACTTCTTTACTTTTAAAAACCTGTATCTGTCACTTTTTAATTATATCCATAGTATACTTCATCTCAGTCTCACCACTAAGCATCTCATGATCTCTGAGCTGTTACCATGTTCGTGATGCAATCTGGGTAGGGCTGTCATAGCAGATAGTGGTGGCAGTCTCTTGTGGTCCGGTTTCTCTCCAAAAGTAATTTAGAGGCTGTTCCTGAGCCTCACATTTTTCTACAAGAGCAAATGAAAAGCAATGAATCAACCAACCAACCAAATGAACAAAAAACAACCATTAACACTGTAGCTTCCTAGTAAAAGTTGTTAGACTGGTCTGAATGAGTCAGGTTTAATTTTATACCAAGTTATTTTTACTTACAATGGAATGAGTATTTATGAAACAAAATGTGCATCACTGAATACAAATGTATTTTCCAATTAGAGACAAAAACCATCTAAAATCAGAGAGAAATTAGTATCTGTGGTTTTTTTTTTTTAAATCTATACATTTTAAACTAATTTATAATCTGATAATCGTAACAAATCAGGAATGTGTGGATCAGGACTGAACACCAAATGATTCCAAATGTCCTTGAATCTGAATTGGTGGCTTGCAATGTGGTATTCAAAGCTCACTATGTTGCTCAGCCCTATTGTCTCTAAGTTAGGGTATTGCTCATGTAATGGCCCATTTCTAGTCAAATTAACTCTGATCTGGCTTTGCCCGAATTCCATTACTATTTCGCAATACTATTCTAGGGCCATTGTCCCAGATGTTAATTCCTTCCCAGATCAGCCACTAAATCTTTTGCATAATGTCCTTGCTTCTTGTATTTTTTTTCAGTGGACAGCTGAATGTCTGAAGGAGAGACCTGTGGCATGGGTCATAGGGCACAAGGTACTGAGAATAAAGATTCAACACAAAAGGATACAGAACTTTTCTCAATCATAAATAGTTTTTACTTTTTTTTTTGCTGTTTCTACCAGGGCTAAGTTAAAGGTGAACTTGAAGAACAAAATGTTTAACATCCGTGAACTGCATGCTTTAAAAATAATTTGGAAAAAGTGTTTTGGATTTCAGACCAGTACATTAATCTTCTGATATTCATTGAAGCATTAAAGGTGTATGTTTTCAATATAATTCTTAATATAATGGCATTTTTTCAGACTCACAAAGAAACCTGAAAAATGACAATAATGAATGAATGAACAGCAGAGAGGTGCTGTGCTTGCAGTTGTGCATGGTCTGAACCACTTCTTATACTGTAGATTATTTTCAAATGATGAACAGAACTATTAAGTCTATTAATTTTGATTTCTCATCTGTTGCAACTGACTTCACTATTTTAATGTCTTCTGCTTATATGGTCAATGTAGAATAGTTAATTCCTTAAAGCATAGTATAGTACATAAAACTATAAACTGAAACAGTATGTTTAAAATACAGTTACTGGTTAAAATGTATTGTTCTTGTGCACTAATAATGATGATCACAATATTAATATTTGCAGTATTGATATTTAATCTAATAGTAATATAATGAGAATGCAGCAAAAACAAAAACTCTGTCCTTACCAATTGAATGAACATTCACGTTATGGAGTTTCAAGTTGTCTGTGATATTGCTGCTTTCAAGTTTCTTCCTAATTGTTTGTTCTTCTAAACTCACATTGTCGGTAGAATTGTAAGCTAAAAGAGCACGGACCTCAAAACTGCAAAAGAATTGCTGAATCAGAATATAGTATAATAATAAGACATTTAAGTATGATCACTGTAATGTAATATAATTCACAAAAATAATTAATTAATCAACCAATCCTATTAATGGACTCACCAATTCATCAATTTACATATGCCATATTGGAACATCCTGTTTTATTCTTATGAGATTTTTTTTCCTATGGTATCACAGCTAATAATGAAAAGTCTTTCTAAAAGAAGTAATCCCAGGGGTAAGGGGAATACATAGGGATCGCAAAGAAGACTTGAAATTTCCACTTCTTTTACTTCCTCGTACTTAATCTTAACTAGGTTCAATGTAACAACTAATATTAATCAGGCTCAAAGGAAGCCAACAACACCTAGTTTATTGATTGTTTTAACGTGTTTTAGTGACCAGATAAATCAATCAGTACCAAAGCATACAAAAGTGATATTTAATTTTGCACCATAAAGCAAAATTACTGATTTTATTGCACAAATTCCTGTTACTATATTTTTTAAAAATGCAGTTTTAGGAAATAGTTCTGTAGTACACTGTTAAATATAACAGATAGTTTTGTTTGATTAGATTTGCTGTTATTTTGTTACAGGAATTGTCATTCCTTGTAGTAAGAATGTGCAGCAAGCGCGTATTTATTGAGCTGGTAAATAACATCAAAGGCAACAATGCAATTTGCAAAATAAAATGGGGAATTCACAAACACAAACAAGGGAGTCCCTTTGTAATATACATCTTACCCATCTGACCTAGACTTGGTCATATGGCTACACCTAGGATATGAACCATCTTTCGGGGGAAAACAGCAGCAGCAGCAGGAACAGAAATGTGTGGCTTTACTGTGATGTCAAAAATGACATGGCATCAGTTATATAGAGGGCAAATATAGAGATTAAAAATAGAGAATCCAGTGCAAATGATGATGATTTTAAAAATTATTCTCTTTGCTTTCCAATAGATTTCATTTAATTGGGAAACAGGACTACTGAAAAATTAGACATTTTGTTACAGTAACAACTGAGAAAACATTGAATTTATTCAAAAGTTAATAATCTATTAACAATGCGTTGTCACTTCACTTGTCCAGAGATCTTTTTATTATGCTGCTCCAGGTGCAAAAGCACCATGTGGTTCAGGAACTGGCAAACATACATCTGTCACCAAATGTATGATTAATGCAATCTGAACATCAAGAGCTTTTGATAACTTTAATAGAAATTACCAAGTGATGTAAGATGAACAAACCACTTGTCAAGCCATTCCAGAGTTTAATATTCTATGAGAACTCTTCCATAACTCTAGTTTGAGTAGTTCAGTTTTCAGCCTTTGAGAAAACAAACAATACTAAAACTCACGAATGAAGGCAAATATATTTTGATCTTGCAATACTAAAACTGTTTCCAGTGGGGATAGCCGTTGGACTTCGCAGCGAAAAATGAAGTTTAGTGGAACATTCATATTATTGTAGTTATTTATTAACATTTCCCCTGTGATGCTGTATGATGCTGATATATACAGGTAGTCCTCATGGCCATTTGTTTAGTGACTAAAATTACTAAAAAGTGACTTATGTTTTTCACACTTATGATCACTGCAGGATTCCCATGGTCACGAGACCAAAATTCAGACGCTTGGCAACTGGCATGTATTTATGATGGTTACAGTGTCCCAGGATCATGTGATCACCTTTTGAGATCCTCTGACAAACAAAGTCAATGAGGAAGTCAGATTCATTTAACAACCATACAAACTTAACAATTACAGTCATTCACGTAACAACTGTGGCAAGAAAGGTCATAAAATGGGGCAAAACTCTCTTAATAACTGTCTTGCTTAGCAATGGAAATTTTAAGCACAATTGTGGTCTTAAATCAAGGACTACCTGTATGTGTACAACAGACTTCAGGAAGTATGTAGTAGGTTCCTTATAAAATGCATCAACTGACATCTTTCATAAATGGAACTCCTGGATGCTTCCTAAACTTTCTTTTTATCTTTCCTAGAACATGAGTCTTCCGAAAAGGAATTATGACATTGGCTCTTTCTAATTCATTCGCCTTTAAACTGGTAAATAAAGAGTAGCTTAAATATGTCTTGGGAAATATGTCCAATTAGCATTTGATAAATAGAACAAAACTGCTAGAATAATTTCAGAGCTTTTGTAAGAAGAATTTCTCACAATTTTACCTTTGATCAACACTTCTCTTTCCTCTTGATGCAGTTTTTGTTGAAATTGGTTCAACACTAGAAAAACAAAAAACATATTTTTCAGAAAAGTGCCTTCTGCATATTTCCTTTCTATCCTGTCAAGCACCTACCTTACATCCACCACACATACATTGTAATTCCAATTCCCCATGGTCTGAATTAACTAGAAAACAGGAAAACAATGCAAAGGTTAAAATGCATAAAATTGTTGGAACTTTTAATTTTTGCATTAAATTCATTTTGTATGAATTTATTTTCATAGAATCTGAGTTTATTTTCATATGATCAACATTATGATCATCACCATCACCAGCATATCGTTCATGCTGTTCCATTTCATGTTGTGGTGGAAAGTACAGAAAGTGTAAAAAATAGTAAGCCAAAGAAATAATAATAATAATGATGATGATGATGATGATGATGATGATGATGATGATGATAATAATAATAATGTTGGAAGGGACCTTGGAGGTCATCTAGTCCAACCCCCTGCTCAGGCAGGAAACTATATACAGTATTTCTGCCCTTACTTTTACTATACCCATAAGCAGTTCATACATTTCCTTTTGTTCTTGTGAGCTAATTGTAGAAAAAAATAGTCTTTAAAAGGTAAGGCACAGAACAACAAGCTAGGGAAAGCAAGGTTAAGTGCAGAAAATCAAGAATTCTAAAGGGCATGACAGTATGTCTTAGTGGGAAAGTTCTCTTCCTAACCTATACGTTCACTATCAATATAAAGCACTAATAGAAGACTATTACTCACTAATTGAGACATGAATCTGGATTAGATAACAGTCAAAATCTTTGTTATTAATCCTTAAAAGTAGTGACAGAAATCTAAATACGAGAAGAAAATCTCCATGCAGAAGTCTTAGCTGGGGGTCTTACTCAAACAATATCTCAATGGCACTGTTGGCAAATTTACAACCTTATAGCCTATAAATTTTATAACCTTGTGTCAAGATGGGTGGCAAATAAATTTAATAAATAAATAAATTCAAACATTATTAATCCAGATTCCATTTGACCTTAGCAACTGGTAAACCTTTAAAAACATTTTTAACAGTGAATTAAAAAAAACACTATATCACCACCATCACCAACAAAAACCTTGTGATTATACAGTGAGAATAAACCTACATAGACTGTGGTGAAAAAGTAAACTCGAAGTGACAAAAGACAGAGCCCACTTTGGTGTAATGGTTAAGGTATCAATTTCTTCCCTAAACTGAACTGACATATAAGGTCTAATAAACATGAAATATTTTCTGGTAAATTAATTTCATTTTAAAATCATAAGTAAATTCAGGTTTCTTCACATCTGGACCTATTGACTGCAAAATTGGATATTCCAATCCTTCATTCCACAGTTCAGACATTTAACTAATACTAACTTTCATTTTCCATTTAAATTCCCTATAAATTGGAAATTTTGGGTTTGGTTCAGGTACTGCATCTTTTAGTTAAAATTGCAAGTTACTCAGAAGTTGCTAGAGCATCAGGTCAATATTCTAATTAATTCATAAAATTTCAATTCCATACATTCTCAATAGAGTATTATACTTAAATTATTTTCAACAGGTATCAAGTGATCTCTTATATAGTTCATGAATCTAGTAAAACATCTTCCCTGGTATTTTCAAATTTGGATTATTCTACTGAACTAATTTCAGATGGAATTTGAAAGGTTACCGCTTATCTATTAATAACCAAATATATCTGGCAGCTTTCAAGGGTGGACAAAAATATCTTTGTTTAGTGTACCTTGGTCCTAAAATTTGTGAAGTGCAAAATGGGCCCCAAAAAGGGATGGGCCCCAAAAAGGGAATGGGCCCCCAAAAGGGAATAATTATGAAAATGGTCCCCCTCAAAAATATGTTAAAATAAAATGGTTAAATCTGGTAAATTATATAATATTCATTATGATATAATTAATTTTGCCCCCAAATTAATGGAGGTTTTAATCATTAGACAGTATCTACTAAAATTGCATCTATGCACCTTTTCTTATTGAATGCCCTCTAGTTGTTGTCAACCACATAGACAGGTTTTCTTCTTTGGTCATATATGGTCCTTAAGTGTATCACTTTGTGTCTTTTGTACCTTAAGGGTAAACTTTGGATTGATTTCTTTCATGATCCACTTGTTTGTTTACCTAGCTAGCCAGAATATTCTTGGGACTCTTCTCCAACACCAAATTTCACAAAGGTTTATACTCTTCTATCCTGCTTCTTCAAAGTCCAACTTTCAATTCCATGCAGTGTCACAGAGAAAACTATTGCCTTTATAATTATGAACCTTGTAGGTATAGATATGTCATATATTTTCTTTTTCTTCCTTCCTTCCTTCCTTTTTCTTTTCTCTTCTTCCTCTCTCCCTCCCTCCCTCCCTTCTCCAACACCTACAATGTTATTCTAATCTATGGCATATTTCTTGGTTTTACTTTAATTTATTGCTGATAAATCTTTATTTTACTTTATTGTTCAAGTTAATCTTAAAAAGCAAAACTATTATCTGCCTAAATTAATTTAAAAGATTAATTCTTTTAATTGTTTTAATTCCGAGAAGGTCACAACAATAATAATGCTCAGAACTATAAAAATCACAAAACCAAAAGAAACATGGTGCCTCAACCATCCCCTTGAGATGCCTCACAATCAACTCCAAATATCCTCACTCTACTCCAGTGCCTGGGTTAAAAGCCAGGTCTTGATGGCCTTCTGAAAAGCTAGAAAGATGGTGCCTGCTTAATCCCTATAGATTTTGAAAGATCAGAATAAAAAGCCGTATTTCAGATAAACAGCATGTTCATTTGAACAAATAATCTAGAAATTACCAGTTCTGAATCATGCTTTTTAAAAATTAATATTTAAAATTTTAAAGATCATACTTTTAAATATTTAAAAAAGTATTTAAGTAACATCTTCAAAAGCACTTAAAATGTATATACAATGGTTTGAAAAGTAGCCTAACTTACCCATTCTGTAATTATATTCTGAATGTTTGACTCTGCATCTTCTTTGATTTTATAGACAGTAAAGTCTATTCTGTAGTATAATCTACCTAGGCATTACAAAAACAATGTAAATGTCAGAATTATGACTCTTATTTTATATTAATCTATAAAATTCTCACCAAGACAGATCACCAAGCTTATTATAGACATTATCTTAACATATATATTGAAGCTGTATAGAAATATTTGCACTAAGAGTAAAGGTGACCGCTTCAGTGTTTTCATATTTTTAATCAGAATTTATATGAATAGAATGCTGTTACTTTTCTTTTCAGTACTTGAGCTTTATCTTATAATTCATTATGTTAACATGAAAATATGTAATAATTTGTTACAGTTCATAATTATTTATTTGAATATGAGTGAGCTGTATGTTTAATAACATTATTATCACGAATGTGTTTGTGTTTGTGTTTGGATATGTTATATCTAAACACATAGAAACATACACATTTTTCTACATTTGTACATTTTTATTAATATATAATAAGATGCCAGATATTGGGAGAGATTCTGATATTTTTTATTAATTTTTAGTTAATTAAGGGTATTAATGGTGATAGAATTTTGTCAATGCTATTATCACTAGTTACACTGAAGTATATTCTATTTTTGAAGAAGAACCTATAACTTTTCTTTTGATTGTTAACTGCTTATACTGCAATAAGGGATCATTTACATGAATAAAGTTCAATGACTGGTATCTTTTCATTTTATCTTTCCTCTTATTCATCATAGTATTGTACATATCAAGTATAGCACACACGAAGGAGCAAATCTAGTTGTTATATGGCGCACATTTGAAACATCTCGTGGTTCCCACTGAGTAAGAAGGGCAGAGAGCAGAGCCTGTTTATAGCCTGAAATGATAATCAGGTGGAGTAGGGGAAAAAATTCCCACAGATTACCTGCTCAATTATAAGAGAATCACTTAGGGAAGGAATTACCTACACGGAATCCAGATTCTCTTATTGTACAGCATTTCACTGGTCATACTGAACTTTTTAATAATTACTTTAATTACCAAACTGTTTATGGGATAGTAGAGTCAATGTGTCATCAAAAAAGAGCTAAATAACTTTAAAAATAGGTTGTACAATCCCAATATTTCATTCCACGTTTGTGGGGGGAAAAAATTGTATTTTCATTCATATATCCCTATTTCTGGTATGAATTGACATATTTGAGGAACCACATTAACATGAATAATCCATGACCTTATTAACATTTCAACTCATTTGGATAAATATATGCCATAAATATGAACCAATTTTCTATGAACACAAAATCTTTTTTACATCTTCCTGGAAAGGAATTATTCGTGTGTTTTATGGAAATACAGTTTACATTATGTCACACTGAATGGGAAAACTCTACTGTCTCTAAATAGTAGAGCTAATTCAAATCTACCACTTATTTTCTCGAGGTTAGTACTCTCAGGAGACTATCAATTGACAATATTAAAAAAATTCAAAACATACTTTCCATTGAATTTATACTCACATTATTTTTAAGATCACTGTTTCAAAATACTTAGATTACAGTAATATAAGTAAAATAAAAATCAAACAAAACTTTTTTATTTAAATATATTAGTCAGTGATTTCTCCTGTTCATTTTGTTGGATTTTGTTTATTTTGAAAAATCAGTTTTAAAAAAATAACAGTTCAGTAGATTCAATGTCTTTTTTCTTTATGGGTCGCAAGACATATAATAGAGAAAGACACACACAGAGATTCCATGTTTTGGTTCAGAAGCAAGGATCTAGCATCTCAGTGGAGAGAAGTGGGAGAGCAGAAATTATCTGCATATTGAGAAGATAATTTGATATGATTTCTCTCTCATATTTTCTGATCAAACTATAATTATTTGTCTTCATTAGATTTTTACAAAACAATCTCCATGGATTGAATAGGAGAAACAGTGTAATTTGATTGTCATAATAGTCTCCTCAAAGATCTTGAATTAGTAAATGGAATGGTAGTGATTAGAATCAGATGCTAAAGTTCTACACTTCTATCATTGATCATTTTAATATGGTATAAATGCATTTCTAATACATTTCTATTGCTTTAATGTTTCTATTGCTAAGCATTGTCTAATTTAGCACCAGTAATTCTAAACTCTATTTATACATCTAGCAGATAGACATTTTTTTCATTCTACATCTAGCTTCATGTTTTGACCTACTGTGTTTGACCTCAGGTCCACATGGGCAGTCCCGGTCCATGAAGGAATTACATAAAAAATTAGTCAAAAGATATTTGCTACTAGGAGTCAATGTTGTTTTGAACACAATACTTTGATTTGCTTCTGCTGCTATATTGGTCAGAGCAGTTTCATGAATTAATATATCCACTGCATTTTGAACTTCTGACTTGTGTTTATGGAATATCATTCCAATGTTTGATATGTTTTCATCAAAATACTTAGTAGATTCATTCAACAGAAAAGACTGAACCTCAGTAACTACTGGAATTGTGGTTTGTTCCAAAAGGGAAGAATAGCTTACTATTTTTTCATATTTCAAGTCTTCAAAAGATGAAGGAATTATCTGGTCATAAAAATCAGTCACACTAACATTATTTGAATTTAAAGAAGACAATCCTTTCTTAATGGGATCATCAACAGACTTGCTAGAACCGTGATGCACTTTCCAAACAACCGATTCTTGTTTTGAAACAGTAACTTTTATTTTCGTATCAATACTTTTGTGAGCCATATCACCAAACTCTTCTGCATGACCAGGTTGAAGAAGTAGAATGTCTTTGCTTTCTAAATTGTTTGGATCATTATGTTCATTTTCAAAAAGGTATGTTTCATTCATGGTGCTTGTTTCCTGAACTAGCTTTTCATTCCACAAATATTCTGAATCAAGAAAATATTGATCAAGGTTATTTAGAGGATTTTGTGAAGTTGAAGCATCTGAAATCATTAAAGTTGCTGAATGTTTGCCAAATTGTGTAATTGTTCCATGACTATTAGTAGGCAGTATTTCTAAAGGCAATGTCCTTATGAACAGATCAGATATCTGTGGATGTTGTTTTTCAAAAAAAACATTATTTATATGTGAACGCACTGCACTTTTCATATAATCAGAAGCACTTGTAAGCTGACTAATCTGTAAGTCTGTATATACATTATGTGCCAGTTCCTTAAAATGTATGGGACTTAGCGATAAAACTTTGCAGGTATCTTCTATACAGGAAGATTCAAAAAATGGTGTTGCTGATGTTTCAGCAGATGGAAAAAAGGTTATTAGTTGATCATCTGGGATTTTCTCCATAGTCTGTTGCATGGTTAAACTGGCAGTAATTTTTAAATCATCAGTAAACCTTCCTTGTAATATGTCATAAGTACCTATCTGTAAATGCAAGGAAGGCTGAATCAAAGGTATTACCTGGGAAGTTAAAGGGACATGCACAGCTGAAATATCATTTATTGATCCATTTTTGTTAAGAAGAGGGTCTGATTTTGTTGCTATTCTTTCAATAACATCTGAAATCCCTGATGGGTACACTGCAAAAACTGAACTAAAATTCTCTTCTGTTATGTTAGTAAAAATATATAACTTTGAAACATTATGGCCTACTTGTCTATTATAAGGAACTGTTTGCATGGTGATATCATCATCTATTTGTGTAGGCGACATGAAAAAAGACACTGTCTCTATTAGGGAAGAATATGGTTGATTAAATGAGGACAACCATCTTCCAGTAGATTCTAGACGATCATTAACCATAGTCCAAGATGAAGTATTTATGTATTGTGTTGGAAGACTTGCATCATTAATTGTGAGAAAAGAAATGTCATTATATGGACTGCTAGATATATTATTTTCTACATATCCTACTCCAGAATTCACTTTGGACTTTGACTTGACATCTTCCAATAGAAATGAAAAAGAAGATACATTATTATTGTAAGAAATGAACTTATCCGGAAGCTCAAATTCATCTTCTAGAGATGAACCTTCCTGTTCTTCTAAATTATCTAATTGCTCAGTGAGAGAATTAAATGCAAAAAAATCACTTTTAAAAAAAGATCTATTGTATGTTTCTTGATATAAAGGCGAAACAGTTTGCTGAATTTCAGAATTTCTGCCTCTTGCTTTTGGTAAACCTGATGATAAATGTAATTCTCTACTATATTCCACTGACGTGAAGACTTCTGTGGGATGGATTCTGGGCATAACATCTGGAAACCAGGCCTTCATGTTTTGTAATGAACCAGAAGGATTTGCACTGTGTTTAAACAGTTGTTTTTTAAAATGTTCTGAATTATAGTCCCTTACATGATTTAATTTTGTAGTCTGTAAATCATCTACAATGTAAAAGCCATTCCTAAGAGAATCCTCTTGTAGAAATCTTTTTGTGGGCTGCAAGTAGACACTTTCAAGTGATTTGTTTAGTAAGCCAAGCATTGTTTCTTTAACTAATTCCTTAGGGTATGTATAAGAATATTTATGAACAAGAGAAGAAAGGTTTTCTTCTGGAATTCTGGAAATAAAATACTCGTAAGTTGCATTTTCCTTCCATGTACTCAAAGACTGCGAGAAATTGTTAGCATGTTTATACACGGAAGAAAATGTGTAACTGATAGGAGATAACATCCACTGAGTGTCTTCTGTAAGTTCAAAAAAAGTGTTCTTGTTCACCAATGAAGGAAACAATAAGTTTGATCTAGAATCTTCTATCTCAATACTTCCACTCTGTTGAATATGGAATCCTAAATTCCTAATGTGATCAAGTGGGAGAGTTGGTGTTTCCTGTGAAATACTACTCTTACTTAACAAGCTCTCAGAATGTCCTGAAACGTTATTAAAGTATGACACTTCGATGGAAGAATTATAATTTATGTTTACTTGTTCTGTGAAAGGGCCCAAGCTATTAATTTGCATTTCTCTAGAAGCAGATGGTATCACCTCGGGAGTTATTGTGATGAAGTAACTAGGTGCACTTTTTCTCTCAGTTGTTGTAAATTTACTGGTGTGTAAAGGCCTCTGTTTTACAGGCCAAACTATTGGGGTTGATATAATTCCTATGTTTTTGATGCCTCTTATCTTAGAATCTTCTTGCCAATGTTCAATAGGTTGAGAAGAGTCAGCTGAATTTCTCTTGACTCTGAAGACCACTGTAGCAGGACTTTTCATTTCCTGCAGGACTGTACACATTAAGTCATTCAATTAATAAATGAAGTAAATTACTTAAGGAAATTACTTTGACATTAAATACAGCTCAGAGATTGATTATGAAGAAATCACTTATTTCAGCAGGAACTGCATTATATAGACTAAGTTCTGATATGCAAAGATTAAATAAGAAGTTTAGGCAATTTATTATTAAACTGTTCATTATACAAAACTGCTTCCACTGACTTAAATTTTTCAAAATGTGTATAGGAGACAGAAATATGTTCAGTCCTGATCTTACCAAACTTTTATTCTATGCATTATTACTGTTTGTGCATGAAGACACAGAATTCTCTTTGAATGAGCTCCTGATCATAAATTCTATTACATGATCTACTATCTGTGAAATATTTTTATTCTTACTCCATACATATCCCAAGTTAGGCTGTACATAGCTGTCTTGGTCATCTTACCCTTGTACCTATATAGCTGTTTGTTGCTTTCTTTATAATTCTGTATCTAATTTTTATTTCATTTATTTCATTGGCATCCAATTGGAATTGAAAATATTCAACTCTAGAATCTGACAATGTTTTAAAGCAAGAGTAGACAAACTAAGAGACCACTCTTGGTCCTCTCTTCTCCAATCTGTATATTTCTTAAAATATACATTATCAGGGTCTCTTGAATATTGCAACATTCTAACAGAACTGTCACTTTTCATGCTTATCTTTAGGAGAAAGGTAGCAATCACTTTCAAGTGGATTTGGATTGTTCTTAACGATGTTACTTCAATTAATGACCCTAACTGAAGTTTGTGAATAATTTTCTATTTTTCATTAGCCTCAAGGGTGCTCTGGATAACCACTCCTACAGAGAACTACATGAAGATTGCTTTTGTAAAACCTTTAGTATTTGAAGGTTAATAAAAAGAATCAAAACAGAAACATGAAATCTTCTAGAAAATCTTCCCTCCTCACAGGAAATTTTGTTTATTCAAAATTGTTACTTGACACAAGCCTCTTTAAACAAGCCTTTTTGTTTTAATGAAACAAAATCTGACATTCATATATAATGCAAGTATGCTCAAAAGATAAAATGATGTAACCTATCAAAGAAAATATAACATTAAATGTCTTACCATCCGTTATTTTATCGGTTCTGTTAGTATCAGGCATGTTAGTGGTAATGGTAGGTGATGGAGTGGTTGCACTTACAGTAGCTGGTAACAAAGATGAAAAAGAATTGAACTTATATGGAATATGAATGTTAATAAGGTCAGGCAACATGAAAAAACAAACAGAGGAAATGACTTTTAAATGACTGAATCCACATACAACATAAATCACACATATACATTTTTTTGTGTTAAGACTCATTTCAAATTCCAGTCTGGTATATATATTTTAAAAAGTCTCATTTGTTCACCTACAACATTTGGCAAAACAATACCTCCACAAACAATTTAACAATAGTGTATGGGTGAATTCATGCTTAAAACTTCTCTCTCTTTTTTTTTATCAAATCATGAACCAATGAATGACTTAAATTACTATATACTATTTCCTGTTGACCAATGTAGACAAATGTGTTACTTTGCTTCTTTTGCAATGGCTGCAACAAATATACTAATGCAGATGTTGACCATTAATGCTATTAGCTATAATGGAGATGAACTGAACTAATATGGATTGTAATTTTATGTGAAATTTTGCTAAAACCTACTATGGTTGCAATTTTTTTAAAAAATAATAATAATGAAAGTAACATGAATTTTCCCTCAGAGTTTTGCTACAGTATACTACGCAAACAATATATTTCATTAGTTAATAAAGCAGATATTTCAATCCTGAACACATTGTTTGCAAGTGAGCCACTGACTTGTAAGTTTAATATCAAGCTTGTCAGCTGAACAAAACTATTTGTTTGAAATGAAATACAGCATAATCCACTTGTGAGTATGAAAATTCAAAATAATATTCTCTTAATGACAAAAAGGAGCCTTTATGAATAGCATAAAATTTGCCTTGCATCTTATCTGCCAATTGTGTCAGCTTCTGATTAATACCCACATAAATGACCACAACAAGATTACTTTTTCAAGTTGCCTCAATTTCAGATGTCTTTTGTATTGGCAATCAGAGAGTACCACTCATGATTGAAAATATTCAAAAACAGATGCCTGCTCGTCTTTTAAGAACATCAACAGATGGAGACATTCTATTACAAAAATAAGTTAGCATGACTATATTTTTGAGAAAAAATGCATTAAATAACAGCTCAGTCTAAAACATAACTGCTGCAATATTTGTTTAGTAACTATTCCTATTCATAGTCTTGCAATTGTTACCTGACTATTCCATACCCGACCCAGCTGCACATAGCAGCACCCTGTCAGCATTTTCTTCACCCACTTTGCAGTGTAGTAAAATCACTTCGTGATTAAGTAAAAAACAAAACAAAAATGTGAACGGAAATGTAAGTATGTCTATGCCAGAGGCTCCAAAATTCCAAACATTCAGATCAAAATTCTTCACTAGTAATTTCACAGATAATATAGCTCAAACCATTCCTCTAACTGAAATAATTTAGTACATTATTTAATCTCTCTCTCTCTCTCTCACACACACACATCGGTATTAAATCTAATAACTGTTTTGTGAATGCCTACTGTACTACTAAGGCATTCAATTTGTATAAACATGGTTTTATAGCTATGTGACTTGTCTCACAAATCATGTCATGAATCAGAAAATTAATGAAATCCTCATGATCTATTATCCTTTCACTACTAAATATTAAAGGAGATATGCAGTGATGTGGAATCAATGGTAAAGATAAATGGGTAAAAATCTCATGGGTAATTCAAATCTAGAACTATCTGTCCCACAGATGTTCAACTAACAGTTGTGCCACCCTCTTTCTTTTAATATATAATTTTTATTGAAAGGTTTAACAACAATATTAAGAACTAATATAAACCAAAGTATTAAGAAAATTCATAAAAAGATAGAGAGAAAATGAGAAATAAAGAAAAAACTAAAAGGGCAGAAAGAAAAAGTAGTAGAAGTGGAGAAAAAGAAAAAAGACAAGACTTTGATATATTTCTAATGTCTAAGTTTGATTTTTATGAGCTGCATAATATAAGAAATAAAAAAAAACCAAAATAAAAAAAAAACTTTCCTAACTGCTTGGTCTATAGAGGAACAATATGGGTTTTCTTCTTTCTTCTCAAAAAAATAAAATAAAATCTTCCCACAAAAAGTCTATGTATAATTTCTATATTATACAGAATAAAACATGAATCAAGAAGTAAAATAAATTACCACAAGTCAAACTGCAGTGAAGTATCCCCTCTTTTCTGGAATACTTTGTTAGATTGCTGTAGCTGGAGAAGAAGAAACTGCATAACCCTTAAGGAGAATGCTGCGATCCATTAGTTTGCTCATACCTTTGTTGTGTCAAAATAAACAGTACACTTCTGAAATATACTATAGCAACAAACTGAATGAAGGGGAAAAAAATAGGCTAGAACCTTTTATACTGGAGGTGTTGATTATCTACAAAATTTAAAATATGTAACAGAAAACATAAATTATTTTTCTTTTCCTTCCATATTTGATTTATCCACTTCTGTCTCAGCTATCATACACATATATTATATATGTATACTGATCATTTAAATCTTAAAGCCTATAAAGAAAAGGTAGCAATAAACTCTGACTCAGCAGACTAGTGTTGGTTTCTTACCTCGGCAAAGGCTTCCTATAGTGGCACAGCTAGTTGGTTCAACTGTTGGCAAGGGGACAAGATATGAGCCTTTAAAAAAAAGGAAACACTGTAAACAAGACTTATCTTTTAATGAGAAACTCAGTGAGATAGCTAAAGAAACTGCTTTAGTAAATACAAAGTAAAGACAAAAAGTGTTAACAGATCACTGAATAAAACAAATGTGCTGAACATAACAGTAGATATTATGGGGTCTTTTGGTAACTCAGTAAAGGTTGAGGGGCTAGCTTGACACTTGTGTTTACAAGTGTAAACACAAACATTTGCTAGCTTATTCCCATATTTATGATTCAGGCAAATGAAATAGCATGTTGCCTCATTTAAGGAAGACAAATATGCTAATAGTTCATTTTTCACAAAAGACAAAAGGATAGAAGCTCTTCATGAAATTAGACACACAGCCTATATTCTACAAGCCAATTGTGACAGGAACACTATTCCAATGCCAATGTTAAATAAGATTCAGCTGCTAGACTGTGCATGAAATGAGTTGTGGCAGCAGAGAAGGGAACATGTCTTTCACCACAGATGGCACAATTTATGGAGGTGGGCTTGGATGTACCTCAGAATAATGGCTCCCTTTCTGAAGATATAATTAGAAATTGAGGATTTTTTTGCTTTAAAGAAAATCATACTTACTTCATAATGCTATCTGCACATATAAATGAAATTGTAATTGTTCTTTCCCTTCATGTAAACAGGAATGGTTGTGATGATGGGCATAAAAAAGTTCTGGGTCAAAAAGCAAAACCCCTTTATAAATAAAAAACATTCTTATAAAGGAGAGTATTTGTAGCTCAGGGTTGAAATAAGGGTCCTTGGTGCTCTCTGAACTTGGCTATTTTCTTGAAGGTGTTTCATTACCCAAAACTAGGTAACATCACTGTTATGCAGATGTTTGTGAAGTACATCATTTTATGTTAGCAGAAGCTTATGCTATCACTTTCTTTCTGCACATTGCAACAAACTGCTTTCAAAATCATACCATAAAGGCTAAAGGCTCCCTTTAAATGCATTATATTGCCTATACAGTATATTGTAGGAGGTGGGCCATGTCAGTAGTATCTGTAATGTGTCTCCCAAAGAACCCCATCCCTATAGCCTGATATCTCCTACCTTCCCCTTCCCTTTTCCCTTCTGCCTCATCCTAATATATTTAATCAGCCATAAGCCAAGCTGCTTCATGCACCTGATGAAATTAACTGCAACCCACAAAATGTTATGCCTTAAATAAAATGGTTAATCTCAAAAGACTCTATCACCTGATATGAACCATGAGCCATGAAATACTTGAAAGCTTTTGTGAGTGAGTTCTGTTAAAAGTAGAAATCTAAAGAAATAAAACTTTAAAGTTATATGTACTCCTTATAATTTCCTTGCCCTTTTGAAATTTTTTAAGATTTCCTACTTAGGGGCATCTCTACAGCATAAAGATACAAATTACTCACTAAAATAGCTGAAGAAGAAAGCAAATTCCTTTTTATTCAAACTAATCATGTGTGAAGGAACTTTACAAAGCCCATTTCTTTTCACCTGCAAAAGAAGAAGCACCCCCACTTTTGAAAACTTCTTGATTGAAAAGTTACCCCATCTAAAACTTTGGCACATGACTCATATTCTTGGCTCAATGGGGTGGCAGTGTCTAGCTGACCATAACTAATCTTGAAAAACTAAGCTAGAAATTAGATGACAGGTCACTCCTATTCACTGAGTCCAGGAACAAAGCTCAATTTGAAGAAGACTGTACTTAATCCTCTTAGTGTGGGCTATTCTATCTATCTGATTCTTCTGATTTTTTAAAAAAAACTTCCAATCTTTTTTGATTGCCTGTGACAATCAGAAGAAAGGCACAAACATAAGCATTCTGGAACTGTGATGTTGATTTATGTGATACCTGAATTATGTGACTTTTGAAACAGAATGTGTGATTAACTGGAGTGTTGTTCAAATCACCGAATCACAGTCTGAACCTAATCATACCCATTGGTATGTGATCAGCATATACCCTTAATAAAAATCAAGGATGTATAGAAATTAAGTAGATGGGAACAAGAACGTTTTGATCTAATTAGTTTCCCTTACAAGAGAATTTCAAGAAATAAATAAAATGTTTATCTTGTTATAAAAGTATCATCAACTTCATCTTGATCCTCAGTTGGTGCATGTATACGCTGTAATAAGCTCCAAGCTTAAAATGAATATAGAAGAATATTTTTGCATATAGAGATTTTTAGGATCCTTCAAATATACAGGTCAAGGCTTAGCCTTTTTATCCAGCTTGGAATTGGAGTAGGTATAGTGATAATCAAAAAAAGGTATGGAGCAACTTTATTTTCAGTCTGAAAATACCATATTTCTGCATTCTAGACTTTACTCCGCACAGCTCTATGCTAGTCTCCAAGCAAAGCTGGAAGAAAACTGTTTAAAAGATACACAGTATTTTATGAAATAAGTTGAGGAAATGGTGATTTTATTCTCTCTTCTGTGGACTTTTTCATAGGATGTATAGTTTGACTACTAGCAAGACTCTGGTTAGAAAAATGAAGACTTGTTGATAAACTTTGTTTCTATTTTTATAACTTATTTTTGAATGGGTAGTATACAAATAAATGAATAGATTTAGTTAATCTATTCATGAGTGTAAAGAGAAGCATAATATAACACTTAATGCTGTAGTTTTTGTCATTGATTGTAATATAATTCAATAAACAATAAAATGTAACAATTTGACAATTGTTAAAATTGCATCATTATAAAATCTATTAATAAAAACTCTTGAAATCAGTTTGTGCTGTACTGGTTGAACTGGTGCTGGAGAGATCCTGATTTTAAGGATCAACCATAGAAACTCACTGAGTGACTTTCAGCCAATCACTGTTTCTCGGTCCAGCTACTTGATCAAGTTGTTATTATGGGGAAAAATAAGAGAAAGGAATATTTTGTGTAACACCTTAAGCTCCTGAACAAAATAATGGAATATAAATTGAATAAATAAATAAACCCATTACTGAGGTACTGAATTCATAAAAGTTATCTATAGAATAATATATTTACTGTGGCACATGAATCTTATAGTAAAACAAGTTCAAGAAAATAAATACCGGGATGTTAATTCATTTTCACTATAAACAAATTTTCTTTCTGACCTAAATCATCTTAACAGCTATGCCAAATTTAAAAAAGAAACTCACCACAACTCAGGTTGTTCTCCGCTTTTAGAAATGTTGCTGGAATGCTCCAGAAATCATTTTCCCAGTCAATAATGTTACCTTTCTCATCACAGGTGAGGTTGAAAAGTGATTGGGAATTCATTGTAAAATTCCAAAGCCGGAAGTTGTACATATCTCCAGGTAGAGGGCTTATGTCTTCTTTGTCAGAACTCAGAACCAACTTTCCATTACCAGGAATTACTTTTCCATAAGTATCTAAACAAGAGACTGCTTTATATGTCTCTTTGACATTTACACCTACTATGCCTAATGAGCTATCCCATACAATGCAAAGCTCTTCAAATGTTTCTGTGAAAATGTCCTCATTTGGACCAATGTCAAGTGCATCATTTAGAAAACACTTTGAGTCTGAGATAAAAATGAAATACCCCTGTTTTGTTTTTCCAAAACTGAAGAATTCCACAGAGGAATCACCATAGGAGAAAGCCTTCCATTCATAGTTATTACTGTTGTTTGCTCTTGCTTCAAAGCATAGGGTGAACTGATTAAGTTCTGGGACTTGAATAGAATTTGCCAGAGACACAGAATCAGAATCTAGAAATTGCGGAATGACAACCTTTTGATTCTTCAAAGATACAGCAACTGGAACATAAAAAGAAAATGTTTTCAGAATCAACTACCATCAAATTTTATTAAAAGTAATATAATACTTTTTACCAATGTATAATTAAACTCATGAGTCAGAAATATATGCAGGGATATTATTGTAGTCAATTAACTTACAATATGACCATTTGATTCCTACAAAATGTAAGTTACTTGCAAAAAATGTTTTGGATAGTACTAGTTTGGATAGTACTAGACAAAGCAGTAAACCAGTAACCTGAAATAGCCCTTTCATTTCTTTATGCGTTGCTCCCAATAGGTTATTTTATACAGCTACATTAAACTGAAGAAATGAATACCAGATATCTTTTTCAGACTGTGCAGAAAGTAACCTGCCATGTTATTTCACAAATAAAAGCTCTTTGTTTACAAACTTTTGAATTTCAGTTGAATAAATCTATTCACATTTCATTGCAAAACAACTTACTAAATATACCAGCAGTCACATCTGGCTGCCATATTCTCTGCATCTATACTTAGAAATGAATCTGAGTATTTTAATTGAACTTTACTTTGCAGTAAGCATACATAAATACTGATCAATATTTAACCCTTAAAAATCCTATTCATATTTCTATCTATCTTGCCAAACATGATTCTGAAGTCGTTTGTGATTGATCCCATTGATCCCATTTGATATACATTGTGTTAGTTACAAATATTAACAGATTAATTATAGGAATGTATATTAATTATAGGAAATATAGTGGCATAAATATCCTACTTCTTCCTCCACAAATAATACAAATGTAGCCACATCATCAAGCAGAGGAAAGTGACTGCTTTAGCTTACTGGGGAGGGGGGCTCATGAAAGGGCACTTAACTATGTATTGTTGTTACACTTTTACTGATAAGAGAGAGAGATATTCTGACTTAGGTATCATGTAAATCAACTTATTCTGAGTCTGATTTACCTTAGTAACAAGAAACTGAAACTACTTCTTGCCTGTTAATACCTTTTGGAAGTCTGTTTGTTTGTCAAAACAAGCAAACCAAAAGAAGTGAATACTGATCCCTTAGAAAGTCTAGAAAAGAAAAACTGAAAAAAAAAGTCCTTACAAATCCAGTTATGTAACAATGGTAATCTGATGCAAATAATAATTTTAGTAGTAGCTCAAGAGAGAAAGGACAAGCATTCTGTCAGTAATTTCAAAAGAAACATATTTCTCTCCTGATGTAAAAATGTTTAATTTTTTTTAGGAATTCGTACTTTTGGTATTCCTTTTTAAGCAGTATCTATAACATTTTTTATTATGTACCATTAAGTACATAATATATATTTATATATATAAATATAGCTAGCTATATTTATTATTATTATTATTATTATTGATCATCGCACAGTCAGCCAGATGTTCAGACTGGATTTGGCATTTTTGTCTACCTATTGCAGTGATGGCGAACCTTTTAGAGACCGAGTGCCCAAATTGCAACCCAAAACCCACTTATGCATCGTCGGGTGCCGGGTGGGTGTGGCCAATTGGGTGGGTGTGGCCCATTGGGTGGGCGTGGCTGCGGTGGTAACGGCAGACTGGGTGGGACTAAAAAGTTCAATCAATCAATTCCAACTTTACAAGATTTTTTTTCCCGCGAGAAGTTGAAATTGACTGATTGAACCTGTTGGTTTTTTTTGCACACGGCGCCGGAGGCCTAAAGTGAAAAGGTTTTATAAAACCCAGCTGAAGGCCTAGGACTGGGGCAACGGCACGCGTGCCCAGAGAGAGGGCTCAGAGTGCTGCCTCTGGCACCCCTGCCATAGGTTCGCCACCACTGACCTATTGAGTCCTTATCAAGGACCTGGGATAGGCAGATGTTGTTGTTGTTAATAATAATAATAATAATAATAATAATAATAATAATAATAATAATAATAATAATAATAATAATAATAATAATAATAATAATAATAATAATGTTGGAAGGGACATTGGAAGTCATCTAGTCCAACCTCCTGTTCAGGCAGGAAACCCTATACCATTTCAGACAAATGGCTGTCCAGTCTCTTCTTAAAAACTTCCAATGCTGTGGAGCATTCACAGCTTCTGGAGGCAGGTTGTTCCACTAATTAATTGTTCTAACTATTCTAAATGGCAAGCATATATTAAAAAGTAACTAATCTCAATGTGCAACTGAACAGGGATACTTTTTTTCCTTCCTTTTTAAAATTTTCTTTGAAAAGTTGGAAAAGTCTATTAAAAAGCAATCAATAATAGAGTTTTATATCACATTGTGAGAACAAGATTGGATGACTACAGGCCTGACTAATCAAAAGCAAACTTAAATTAGATCAGTGGGGCTAATTTGTAGCTATGTGGTAGTTTTCTATTTAATTATAACTAGGGCTTAATTTTTATTTAATGAAATGGAAGTTTTATTTCATTAAGGAAATAGTGATATGCAGTCTTATTTCATTAATCCGATTTCCTAATGACTTATTTTCTTCAGGCATTTAAAGAAAAACATCTATATGATCTTACTCACTCTTGAAAGGTTTTGATGTGCAATTAAAATGCTTAAGGAAATCCAATGCATTCCTATTTACTTATTCAGCACATACCATAATCTTATAGTACATTACAGGATATATATACAAGTAGACTGGCTTATAATCACAACTGGGATCAGAATTTCCATTGCTAAGTAAGGCAATTAAGTGAGTCACAGCTGATTTTATGACCTTTTTTGCAACAATTGTTAAACAAATAACTGCAGTTGTTCAATGAATTACATGGCTGTTAAGCAAATCCTGCCTTGTCTATTAATCCCTTGTCGGAAACTGACTGTGAAGGGCAAATGTTGATTACATGAACCTGGGACACTGCAACCATTGTAAATGCATACCAATTGCCAAGTGCCCAAATTTTGATCATGTGACCAAGGGGTGCTGTGACGGTCGTGTGAGAATCAATTCTAAGTCATTTTTTTCCAGTGCCATTGTAACTTGAAACGGTCACTAAACAAATGTTAAGTTGATTACTTGTACTGTACAGTAGGGGTCCCCAACCGGCACTGGGCTGCAGCATGCCAGAAACTAGGCCGCACAAACAAGCAAAGCCCCATCTGTGGAATGCAGGCAGCACACGAAACCACACCTCCTCCGGTCTGCGGAAAAACCTCCCTCCATGGAACCGGTCCCTGGTGCCCAAAAGGTTGGGGGCACTTGCTGTACAGGATTTAAACAACCACTAGAGGGCAATCAAGAATTAGATATTTGGTTTGTCTTGCTGCCATCTGCTCATCTAGATTTTTGCAGCTCATATGGTGCCCTATCTTGCAATACAGCAGGGGTGTCAAACTGCCGGCCCGCAGGCCGGATTCGTCACGAGGAAACCGCGCCCACCCCATTGCCGGCAATGGGGAAAAAGCTCTGATACGTCACGCGGCATCATGTGATGTCGCGAGTTTGACATGTCTGCAATACAGTAACCCTATAACTTAGATCTATATTATTTTCCACATCACAGATGCAGAAGGCTTGAAGTACAGGGAAATAAAGAGAGTGGCAAACTTGAGAGCCTCTTATTGACTTCATGACACAGAGGAGATCCATATCTCTTTATCTGCTATGTAACGCAATTTCTTTAAGAGAACTCCAATAAATTTAAGTCAGTGGTATGGATACCTTATCTAACCTAGCTAAATAATAATATTTTACTTTTACTATCGAATAGATATTATCAAATCACAATCTCAGAAGTTTACGTATATTCTACAGATGGAAACAGCAAGAAGCGTATACTTACTTCGGGTATAAGTGGCATTGAAGCCTTTTTTTTGAATGCTAAAGTCACTTGTAAAAGATATAATCATTTCATTCCTAGATGAATTAAATGATAAACCTTTGGCAGTCATACCACAATAGGAATCTCTTTTGTCTCCAGTGTCCAAAGCTACATGATCATATGTGCAACCAGAAGCTTCTTCAATATCAAAATCAACAAATGTTATCTGAATGATGTATCCAGAAGGAGCCCTGATGGTCCATTTGCATGCTTGATTGTTGGGATAATTATTGGGGAAGCAAGGAGAGGTAAAAATTCCTGTAGGATTCGATAGTACCATACGACACAATGAGCATTCTTGAGCTTTGGAATAAAAACAAAAAAACAGAGAAGAGTTAGTTAACAAAACAAAGTAGAATTTACCACAGTGTAGATATTCTTGATCATTTCATGCATAATCAAGAAATATTTACGATTAACTGAACTTGGTCTCCTTCAGATAATGCCATAATATATCTATTGTTCTATAGATGAGCAATATGTAATTCATAAACCAGATAAATATATTTAAATATCATTTAACTGAACTTGGTCTCCTTCAGATATAGCCATAATATATCTATTGTTCTATAGATGAGCAATATGTAATTCATAAACCAGATAAATATATTTAAATATCATTTAATAAATATGTAGGTGATTTACATCATTTAATGCTTTAACTTCATCTACCCTTACCTGGTTGTAAATTCCTTTAATCATGGGAATTTTCCTCTGAATAAACGTGCAAGGGCCTCACTACATTGTAAATAACATTTCATAATTTGTACTTTATATGTTTCTAGCATAATTGTTAACTGGCTGCTAAAACATATTTTTATTTCCAGTGTTAGATGTTTTATTTATTTATTTGTTTTTATCCTGCTTTTAATTTAAAAGAAGCTTCAAAGAGAAGGTTTAATAGAACATATTATTAAACTACATAAAATGTGCTAAACGGAACGTATTATAATAAATAATTTTAAACATGTTGACATTTCAGCAACAATATACAAAATAAAATACAAATGAAAAACCTTTCTGTAGATTTAGATCAGGCCACTGTAAAGGCACTAATTCCATTTTGATTCCCATAAGAATTTTGGAAATATATTACATGTAGGGACCTTCTCTACCTATCAGCAGGATATTTGTCCAAAACCAAATTTGGTGGAGGAGAACAAACTGACAAAAGAAATATTGAGTTTGAAAATGGGCCAGATCTGGATAGGAGATACACAGAAAAAAAAAAAATCAATACCATCCAAGCGTAGAAGCAATCTGGCAACCAACTACTTTATCTTACGTGCCCCTGGTCACATGACCCAGCATGACCAATCTGCAGCCTACCCTGTGCTCCTCATTGTATTTACAAAGACAAACAAAAAAACAATGCAACAAGGGGACATCAAAAAAATACACAATGAAAAATATTTCAAAAAAATGTGCTTTTAAGAGCTTTTTTAAAGCTGATGTGTTTAGAGATATGAAGCTTTGGGAAACATTCTATTTTCTGGACATGAGGTAGCTACAAAGAAAGCTCGCTTGCAAGTGATCAAAAGGTACGCCCACAGAAACAGTAGATGGACTCCCCAGATGACCCTGAGTAGGGGATTTCCTATAAAAGAAGGCATTGTTTCAACTTATGGACTCAAGTTACTCAAGCTTTCAAGGTAATAATGGAAACTTTGTATCTCATATAAAAAAATTACCAAGGTATGTAGTACTAGCTGTGTAATTGGTATAATTTAGATTAACTGAGCTGCTTCTGTAGATGAACCTGGCTGCTGAATTCTGTATTAATATAAAACACACTCCATGTACATCACTATAGATAGACTTGGAATTTACCAATACATGCTTAACATTTTAATCAAATTCTTTCAAAAAAACAGAATTGAATGTTATAACTGTCTCAATCTGGGGAACAAGAAAAGGATTTAGATCTAGAAACTCTCCCAAACTATGTAACTTTGCATACATATATATCCAACACACAAACAAAATTAAATAATACATTAAAAAAAAAACCCTAAGGAATATGATAAACACAGAGAGACATTTCACTAATTCTACTTGACATCAACTCTATTCTTTATATTTAATATAAGATAATCCTCAACTTACAACCACAATTGAGCCCAAATTTTCTGCTGCTAAGCAAGCTTACTTACTTACATTAAGTAACAGCTGTCTTGCTTAGCAACAGAAATTACTACATCTACTTAAATGGAGTTTTGCCCCATTTTACGATCTTTCTTGCCACAGTTGTTAAGTTAGTAACACGGTTGTGGCTTCCCCATTGACTCTGCTTGTCAGAAAGTCATAAATGGTGATCATGTGACTCTAGGACACTGCAATTGTCATAAATATGCATCAGTTGCCAAGCACCTGACCACGGGGATACTGCAAGGGTTGTAAATGTCAAAAACAGTCGTACAGTAAGTCTGCTTTTTTAGTACCATTGTGACTTCAAATGGTCACTAAATGAACTGTTGTAAGTCGAAGGCTACTTGTGTTTCTCTATATATGTAGTGGCAATGCAGAAGACCATTCTATTTTGAGGAGTCTGGTGAGATATTTTGTTTTTTCCTTCATTAAGAAAATTCTACAAGTGTCTTGCCTTGCAGTTTTGTGACCATGGAAGCAGGGTCACGAAGTCTTAGTGCCAGGTTTTAATAAAAATCCTATAATACAATAGAATAGAGCTGGAAGGGACTTTAGAGGTCTTCTAGTCCAACCCCCTGCTCAAGCAGGAAAACCTATACCATCTCAGACAAGTGACTGTCTAGCCTCTTCTTAAAAATCTCCAGTGATGGAGCACCCATGATTTCTGGAGGCAAGCTGTTCCACTGGTTAATTGTCTTCACTGTCAGGAAGTTCCTCCTTAATTACAGGTTGCTTCTCTCTTTGATCAGTTTCCAACCATTGTTTCTTGTCCTGCCCTCTGGTGCTTTGGAGAATAATGTGACCCCCTCTTCTAGCCCCTCAAATACTGGAATACTGCTATCATGTCTCCCCTATTTCTTCTTTTCTTTAGACTAGCCAAACCCAAGTCCTGCAGCCGTTCTTCGTTTGTTTTAATCTCCAGGCCTTTGATCATCTTAGTTGCTCTTCTCTGAATTTTTTCCAAACTCTCAACATCTTTTTGTAATATGGTGACCAAAATTGGTTGTAGTGTTCCAGGTGTGGTCTTACTAGGGTTTTATAAAGTGGTACTAATACTTCGCGTGATTTTGATTCTATGCCTCTGTTTATGCAGCCCAGGATTGTATTAACTTTTTTGGTGGCTGCTGCACACTGCTGGCTCATAGTCAAGTGATCGTCCACTATGACTCCAAGATCCCTCTCACAGTTGCTGTTCTCAAGCCAGGTCTCGCCCTGAAACTGTCCATGAATCTTGAGACTCTGCATAGGCTTGAATACTCAGTGCTGTGTACCCAGGGCCAATTGGGGTCTCTCTGCTGCTTGAAAAGGAGCTCCCAGTGAGAAAATCTTGTTTGGTATTTTATGTTTTCTTGTGTTTCTGTTTAATATACCTGCTACAATTAAATAATAAAAGCTTGATAACTTCTTATGCTTTTTGTTTCTATATCCAAAAGAACCAATTGCCTGGTACCTGATCATTGCCCTGGCACTTGGCAAAACACTACATTTCTATCCCTGCAAACTACTCTTGTTTCCATTATGTCCAAATATCCATTTATACATTGCCACTCTCAGTTCTCTCTTTTTAAGGATCTGATCAACTCATCCACACATGATTTTCTCAATCTTCCCTTCCTCTCAGCCCTTCCTCCTTTCTTCATGTATTTTGGTGATTCAATCCTCATTCAATCTCTTTATGACCAAATCACTTCAGATGTTTTTGGGATTGCTCAATTATTCAGTCTGCATTCATTCAACATCAATTCAATATCCAATCCCACTGCATTCATTTTAGTTTTATGCTTCTTCTGAAATACCTGACTCGCTTACAAATAATGAAGTAGAGCTGCACTCTTATCAGACAGCATTTTAGCTTTTTCTGATAAGCATTCATTTCTCACAGCAAGCCACAAACTGTCCATATATCTCTATTAGCATTTACATGTCTTGAAATATTTTTATTATTCGTCTTCAGTAAATATTCTGTAAAAATGTTCTACTCTTTCATCTAATATTTTGCCATTTGCAACATTACCACCTTGCAATTGTTTGTTCCAATTTCCCTGTCAAGTTATATTGACCAACAAAAAAATCTTTTTTTCTTTTTTCTTTTAATAATACTTTATTAATTTTCCAATTTTACATTTAAGTATTTAAAAAGCAACGTGGTGGCTGGGTTAATCAATAGTTCGGTAACAAAATCTTTAGTACAAATCTCAAGTTACAACCTCAAATATTTCCTCTCTTTTCCCCTTAACATTACTGTCTCGTATTTAAGCTAATACAATTCTTATTATATCAACTCAGTAAAAACATCATTATTACATTTATCAATAAATTTTAGCTTATACGTATCGTAATTATTTTTTACATTCAATCTTCATAAACAATCCATATCCTGTTATTAATTTTTTCCCAATTTTTAGTTTCCCATCAATATTCCAATTTAACCTTTGATATTTATAATTTTCAGGCTTTAGGTAACCAAGATTTCCCTTATCTCAATTCGTAACAGAATCTAATATCCAAAATACACATTTTATCTATTTAAATATAATCTTGTTCTATTTCCTAAAAGTTATCTATTTCCCACCATATTAAATCATCTACTTAATAATACAATATCCCCTTTGATAAATCAAAACCATTATATATATTACCTGGGTTATTCAATAAATCAAACATATTCATATGTTTATATGTGGGGAATATTTGAGGAATATTGGTTACTATATGAGATGATGAAATATCTTGGACTATAAAATCTATTTCTACTATAAAGACTATTTATAAACATGTGAAAGAGATGGATGAAGACCAGGAAAAGATCCTTTCCATGTTGAAAGCAATACATGAAACCATTCTTTCAGCTTGTGATAAAATAAGACCTAACATAAAAGATCAAGATGCCAGCTTAGATACACAAACCCAAACTTTGACTACAACCAAAGAACTAACAACGCAGAAGATAACAGAAGAAGTGGAACAATCAAATATTAAGACAGAGGACTCAATTGACCAACAAATACAGTTAATGGAAAATCCAGAAAAGGGAGTGACAACACTGAAAATGGAAAAGACTTTCTATATAAATCAGAAGAAATTTGAGAAAGAATGGAAGATAAACTTATCAGGGCAATCATGGGGAATTGGAATAATAGGGAGACAACTTAAATGAATATAAATGGGCTAGTCCTTCCAAAAAAATGGTAATTAAATGGTCTCCTTTATTTCAAATAACATATATAATAATAGAGGGAGATCTATTTGACGATCTAAAAGCACTGATATGGAAGCCTAGTTGGCAAAGGAAGAAAGCCATAATAAGGCTGAAGAAAATTGGGGTTTTGATTTATTAGAGGGGATTTCATATTATTAATTAGAGGGTTAAAGGGAGAAGTTGAGATAAGGGGAATTCTGGTCATTAGATTTAAAATATTTGGAAATTAGTTGAAAATAAGGATTTTATCTGTTTAATATTTAAAAATTAGACCTATTTTTTTTTAAAAAAATCTTTTTTTCATAATAACTTTCTGGGCAAGATAACAGTGAAAACAGTAAAAAGAACAAAAATAAAATAAAATCATAATTGGATTTGAATTTATAATTTGGCAGTATTTTGTATTTTCTGCTGATACGTAATTCCATCTTTAACTTGTGAGCAATTACTTCTGAAAGTCTGCTTCTAGCTGAAGCTCAGTTCACAGCCATAGCAGAGAAATACTTTGCAAAGTCATTTGCTGAAGAGAAGTTAAAATTGTGGATATTAATTGTAAGCAAGTAATATTTTGCAAGATATCTGGCAAGCAAATACATGCTGAATGATGGCGACCCAACTAATTAATTACATGCATTGTCAAAAACATTACAGGGGCAGAAATTTCAGAACCTGACTTTCAAACTCCTACCCCAATTTGTGCCCACATTTTTCCATTCGTACTGGTTAATATGAGGACAGATTTTTTTCCAGAGTGGAAAAAAACTTAAATGTTAGACCCAATTCTGTAAATAATTATACTTGTCACTCAGAGTGTACTGGTGATTTGGTAGAAATATATTCTCATATAGTGGTCTATTACTATTTGCATGTACAACTCTAGAAGCGTACCAACAAGAAAACCAATAAGAAAAGAAGTCCCGTTGCAGTGACTCTGCTTCCAGATAAATCTAGAAGAGTAGTAAACTATTTAGATTCTAAAATATTTTACATTTTGCTTACAATTGGCTTACATAATTACTATGCCACAGTTTCTTAAATGTTCTTATAATCACAGAAGTAGCATAGGAATGTCTGTGAGATGAGAAAAAGACTGTTCAGCAGTTGTAGCTGGTAACTTTTTTCAATCCAAGAGAGCATATTTGGAACTGGAAACACTTGGACTTGGGTATACCAAAATTTATGGAAAATGAGACAAAGATTTGGTAAGGGCCTAAATGACTAAAGTTTGTTTATATAGCTAGTTTTATTGAAATCTTGGAAAGGATAAGTCCTGTTCTGATTCATGGACAAGGCTAGAGACAGCACTTAACTTTTCTCTAACTAATCGTACCTTTTGGAGAAAAGATACCATACTTTTTAAAACCATGAATCTGAAAACACTAAACAGTAGAATACATCTCCATTTTTTTAATATTAAATGTTTTACAGACATTATTTACTTAATAATTACATATAGAGAAAAGTATACAATAGCTCTTCCTATTGCCAAGTAGAGCTTAAATCAACACTAATCTTCAACTATGTTGGGAGACGTTGTATTACCAAATGTTTTCAGCATTGCTTTTAACTCACTTATAGCACTGATTTAAAAAAAAAACTGAATTCATTATTTGGAAAACACTTATTTTACTTCACCTTAAGAAAATTAATTTCAAACAAAAAAATTGAAGTAGTTAGTGTACATAGTTACTTATTTGTTCACTTTTTTCTCATTTTAGGCTGTCATTAACACTTTTTGAAAGCACAATCACCAGCAATTTTTTACTTTCTAGAAACAAAAAGCATATTATCAATACCAAGAACAAAAACTCCTTTACTTACATTAAAAAAAACAACAGTTGCTTCTATTTTCAAATTCACATGAAATAATAAAAAGGATTTTTTTCTCCAGATAACATTTTATTAAACATACAACTTCTATCATTAAAATTAACTGTCAATCTTTGGTCATTCCAAATCTTAAAATTATATTGCTATACATGGCTATGTATAAATGCAGAAGAACTTATTCTGGGAGGTCACAAGCAATAACATAATCTTCTATGATAATATTACTGCTCCAAATATTTAAGAGCGCTATTTAATTAATGTTATTTTATATACTATATAGGATATTACAACTTGTTATTTTTCATTGTTGTGTTCCTCTCATCTGCTTAGTAGGACTCCCTTAACCCGGAGGTATATAAATCCTTCACTCTGGACTGGAAATAATGCACAGGCCTCATGAAATCTTTTATAATTCAATGAAAGACAGAATTATGCAGTCATAAAATTATTCAACTGTGTTTTGGTCGCTGATGATAGGAAACAAAGACAGCATTATTGCTAGTCCCACCAGCTTGCTTTATATCTTTATGCGCGGATATTTTGTGTTTTAGAGAAAACTCAACTGCTTATAGCATATAATAGTAAGCAATACAATCCTAAAATGTCCTGTGCTACCCCAAAATAAATGCTCTGCTAAAAACATTTTTTTATAGTGTGTGGCATTTATAGAGTGAAGAATACAGACTGATGGCATTGACATTATCATTCAAAATCACCTGAAGAATTTTCAGCTTAACAGAGTTTAGCTATCTAACATGTTACTTTAAAGCAGGGGTCCCCAACCCCCGGTCTGTGGACCGACACCGGGCTGCAGTATACCAGCAACTGGGCCACGCAAACAAGTGAAGCCCCATCCGCTGGATGCAGGCAGCACACAAAACCACGCCCCCTCTGGTCCGCGGAAAAATATTTTTCCACAGAACTGGTCCTTGGTGCCCAAAAGGTTGGGGGCCTCTGCTTTAAAGCACAAATGAGAAACCTTTAGTTCAGTAGTCTGCTTAGATTTCTGATGCACAAAACTAATGGCAGGGGTTTTTTTGCGGTGAGAATCACATGAAAACATAAAATAGAATATGCCCTTCATAGTTAAGCAACAAAAGGACCCTACCAAATTTAACACAGAGGTATCTGCAACTGGAGAGGGAAGTTGAAAATGGGGTGCCTATTATGAACGTGCCTGTTCCACCCATCTCGTAACTCCTCTGTCCATTCACAAATACTGTACAGCCCTTGACCACCAAAACATTCTGAACTGAGTATCTGAGAAGAGGACATTTTACACAGAAATAATTTGAAACACAAAAGGGCCAGAGCTAGAAAAAGGTCATCTGGCTCATAATATGCAGGAATACAGATTAAGCTACTCCAGGCAGATGGTTATCTAGCCTTCACTTGAACACATTAAATGAAGTAGTTTCATAACTGAAGTGCTCTTATTGTAATCAGGTATTTTTCAACAGAATTGGAAGTTGCTTCCTGTAACTTAAAACCATTCCATCTGGTACTCTGGAATGAGTGAGCAAAATGTGACCATCTTCTTTGTGGCATCCTCTCAAGTTATCTGAAGAATGCTATCACATTTCTCTTCAGTCACTTTTCTCAAAGCTCCTTCAATCTCCTTTCCCAAGTTTTAATTTCCTGATTTTTCTTATTATGCTTCTCTCAAGGTATCCAAATTTCTCTGATTCATTCTTAAAAAATGCTACTCAGATGTGGCAGTAACCTTTAAGGTAACCTTGAAGAAGAAATCTAAGAACTGCTTAGCCTTGAAAAAGTGTAGAGGATGAGAAAAAAAACATCCTGCCTTTTGTATAACAGATCGCTGCTTTTTTTGTCTAACAGGCTGCAGAAAGTTAAAACAGGCACCTCAATATCTGATCCGGTATCATTTAATAACGGTTTTCCTCAGGACAGTGCTCTAGGATCTACTCTTTTCCTGATTTATATAATGTGATCAACTTAAAAGTAATTGTGTCTTCTTTGCTGATGATATAAAATTGTTCAATACTATTGAAAATTCACTTATTTTTCAAAATGTCATTGATCATGTTTTTGATGTCATCTATTTGGCAACGTCAAGTTTCAGTTAAGCAATGCTTAGTTTTACATATTGGAAAGCAAAACCAGAATGTAAAGTACAAGTTAGGAGGTATTGATCTAGAAGCTGACCTTTATTTTGCTAAAGACGTAGGTGTACTCATCTCTAATGATTTATGTTCTAAAGTTCATTGTAACAGCATTGATTAAAAAAAGCAATACAAGTTATAAATTTAATTTTACTAAGTTTCTTTTCTGTAAATACTGTATTGCTCACTAGAGCTTACAAAACATACATTAGACAAATCCTAGAACACTTGTTTCACCATTTGGAATTCTTACCACATATCGGACATTAATACAATCAAGTTCAGAAGTATTTTACAAGAAAATAACTCTCCTTCATTGGTTTACAAGAAAAGTTTTGCACTCTTCTGTCCGTAATAGAATATCTTATACTACTAGGGTTGAAATTCTTGGTATGGATAGTTTAGAACTGCTTAGTTAGACTTAGGTATTGCATACAAAATTGTACATAGTAATGTTTTAGCTGTAAATGGCTTTTTTAGTTTTAAATGTAATGTGACGAGGGCAAATAATCGCTTTAAACTTAATGTAAGCCGCTTTAAATTTGATAGTAAAAAAAAAAGATTTTTGTAATAGAGTTGTCAAATTTTGCAATATTCTACCCGATTCAGTTGTCTCAGCTACTAACTTTCTATAGTTTTAACTCCAACCTAATGTCTGTGGACCTCACCCCATATTTAAGAGGTCCTTAAGAGAGTGTACATAAATGCATTAACGTGCCTATCGTCCCTGTCACATTTTAAGTTTTTTTCATTTTGCCTGTTCGAATTATTAAGTTTTGCTTGACAAATAAACATTAAACAGTAGGACTACAGTTTTCAAATTAAGCTTTGGTACTTTGTACCATGTGGGAGAAAATCTCACCAACCATTTCTGGTATCAAAAGTTAATCGTTTTTTCTCTTTTTTTTTAAGTGAAAGAAAGTTTACATGTCAAAAATGGATGGGTAATATAGGCAGTCTTTGCTTACCAACTGCTTGTTCAGAGACTGTTCAAAGTTATGATGACTCCAAAAAAGGAGATTTATGACTGGTCTTCAAAGTTGTGCCTATTGCAGTATCCCTGTAGACATATGATTGCAATTTGGGCACTTGGCAATTGGTGCACATTTATGAATGACAGCATCCTATGGTCATGTGATCATCACCTGCAACCTTCACAGCCAACTTCCAACAAGCAAAGTGAATGGGGAAGCCAGAAGGAAGTTGCAAATCACTGTCACGTGCTTAATGACTGCAGATAATTAATTTGACAACTGCAGCCAGAAGTGACAAACTGACATAAGTCATGCATGGTCATATAATGTTTCACTTTATGACTATGATGCTTAGTGATGGTTGCTGGTCCCAATTATGGTCTATAAGTAAGGACAAATAAGCAATTCCTCCAAGTTTAGCATGATTTTTCTTTTATTTTGAAGTTTTCTTTTGCTAAGGATTTCACTCTTAACTCATAAAATATTCAAGTGAGTGTGAATATATATACAGAAGTTGTATCAGTTGGAAGTTAGTTTTCCTTTATACTTTCCAGTTGTACAACCATCGTATTTCCCAAAAAAATACAATCTTTGTGAGAAAAATAAGTAGGCCTTGAGTCTTTCTAACCAACTTGGGTTTTCTTTTGCTTTGTACTTTAATATGAGACTTTTCATTTGTGCCCATTCATTGCTTTTCTTGTCTTCTTTTTCTTGAAGGGAAGTTACCTTGTTACTCATAACCTTCTCAGCAGGACTATTTCTTCTCTTGTGGTTTTCTCAGCTTTCAGTTTTCTTTTCCTTGCTATAAAGTACTCTGTTCCTATCAAGTTGCCTAACATGGAGGTGCTCTCTGAAATGCCTCTGATGCCAAAGACCAATTTGCCTTAAGAGCTAGTTGCTTGAAAAAATTATGTATGTCTATGTATAATCAGAGATTACAAAAGTTTTCCAGGATGATAGCATATATATGTGTTACTTTTCCTGAAAGACAGACTGAACTGTGAAAGAACAAGTTGTAAAAGTAGAACATATTTTCTGAGCTAGAGTTGGGGCCCTGCCCTGCCTGTTTCCCTTGATACTTTGGTTTTCTGCCAGTGAAAATTCAAGTAGAAGCACAATGCATTGACTAACTCAACCCACATCCACAGTTTTTGAAGAGGTCATCCTAAAGGCAGAGTAAGGATTTCCCTTGGAGGAACAGGTAGTATGAAAATCCTGTGTTACACCCAATATTATTTGAGAGTATTTTCATTGGCATTCATGCTATACGTTTTTACAAATAACAAAACTCAGTTGCTAATACAAATCTTAATTTCATGTTTGTATAAATTAATTACATTTTTATAAAACAATTAAAGCTCAGTAGACTGAAGATGCTTTGATAATTTATACCCAATAATGTTTCACTAAATAAAAACTAAACATGCAGGAAAATATTGGCCTATGGTTCCATCTTCATTTCCGTCTTCTGCAAATTAATTTCATTTCGGTGTAATTTATTTTCAAACATTACTGCACGGGGAAAAATCTAATCTTTCTTCAAGCTGCTCTGACAATATCCTTAGTTAGGCTTAGGTTGTATTTTAACAATGTAGTAGCTCAGCTTCTTATAGACTGCATATCAGTGTATTATAAGCTTACTATAATACGCAAGTGTGCAAGAAAAATAATGGCAGCAATTATGACAAACAAAATCCAATATGAAACAAGAATTCTGTTCTCTACAACAAAATTCTTTTTATGAGACTAAATAAGACTAAATCTGATACAACTGTACCCATGTGGAGATGCACAATCATGAACACTTTTAGGAGCTAAAGAAATATGAGTAATAAGACCCATTATTGAAGGAGGGTTTGCAATAGTGTTAATTTTTGTTGTTGTTGAACTGAATATAGGCTCAACATATATTTTACCATTTTAAAAGAGTTGCAAAATTATATATCTATTTATTGGCATGGCTTCTAATCAAATTTATTCTAAAACTGAGAAGGAATTAATGGGATAATCACACTTCATTTTAACTTCAGTTTAAAGTTAAACTAACACCACAGAACAGAAATAGAAAGCAGACATGAATAAGGTATTGCTTTAAAAAATGGCAATTTCCTATTACCCAAAATCCCAAATAGATAACTTACAAAAGGAGCAAAGACAAAAAAAACCTGTTGCAATTCAGCTTGTTTTAATGTCTGACCTACCGGCGCACTTCACATTTCCCTCTAAAACTGCAAAACTATGCAACTGAATTGCTTTACAACTTCTGAAACGAAATCTAGGACATTAGCCAAAAGGAAATCTCTGTCATGGTTATGTATTTAAAAGTAATACAGACAGGAAAATGGCATTTAGTTATCTCTGGAGACATGCTTTAAAGAGGCTTGGAAAGATTTATTGAAGCAGGATAACAAGTGCACAAAGATTCTTGAAATGAATTAGGAAGTGACTTAAGATATTTTAATGTCTTTTCTGAAATCGACTGAACAAATTGTTTTAAAACAGTGTGTCTATGTTTGTAATTTAGGCACAATGTTCCTTATCTTGAACTTTAACACCATGTACAGGCTCAGGATTAAATACACTTGTCATTATATCTCTGGATGAAATACAAATCTGCCTCAGCCCCAGCCATTAATTTTTTGTCTACTTTAAAAAAAAAATTCATATAGAAATAAAGTATGTTCTTTCATTTAAAGTTTCCTATCATTTTGGAACTTTATTACTAGTTTTGTATATGTTACAATGGCAAATACCATTAATTAGTCCTGCACATTAGCTTGGAGAAATTTTAGTGCAAGCTTCAATTTAGGAATATTGATGGATTTTATCACATGATGTTCTTCAGGTCCTTCCACAACTGTTCTATAGGAGTAAAGTCAGGACTCTGACTCGGTCATTCCAAAACATTAACTTCCTTTTGTTTTAACCATTTTTGTTGTTGTACAGCTTGTGGTTTGGGTCACTGTCTTTGTACATGACCCACTTTCTCTTGAGCTTCACTTCAAAGACAGACACCCTAGGCATTTTCCTGTAGACTTTGTTGGTACAATTCAGAATTCATAAGTTCCATTAATGATAGCAAGTTGTCTTGGTCTAGAGACAGCAAAGCGGGCCCAAACCATGACACTCCCACTACCATGTTTCACAAACGGGATAAAGTTCTTATGCTGGAATGCAATGTGTGCTTTTTGGCAAATATAATACTTTTTTAAAAAGAAAAACAGTTTAGTTTTGGTTTCATCTGTCCACAGAACAGTCTTCCCCGTTTATAACATTTTATTAGATTATAGAATAAAATACAAAAATACAAAAGCAAATACTAGGACTTGGTGGGGAGGGAAAGGGGAAAGAAAAGTGAGGAGGAGAGGGGGGGGGGAAAGAAAAGGCATTGACTTATGACTTCCTCTATTGCAGTAGAGTAGAGCATTAACACTGATATCTTGATCACACAGAACAGTCTTCCAATAGCCTTCTGGCTTACCCACATTGTCTTTTGCAAACTGCAGACAGATAGCAATGTTCTCTTTGGAGAACTGTGGCTTTCTCCTTGCAATTCTGTCACGTATACCATTGATGTTGAAAATGACCCCATCAAGTAAAAAGTAAATTAAAATTAAGTTGCAAAATATTTGGGTAAAATATTATAGGATTAGTAAATGTAGCCAATAAGTATTAATGGGTATTAATTGGGGCATATTTAATGTTCTTATTCTTATTTGTAAAGCACCATTATTGCACCTGCTACTTTATAAAACTTCTCAAATTATTTGCTTAAACAGTCTCAGAATGTCAGTGTGAGCAATAAGCAAATCCAGCAGGATCTTGGGTTGGCATAAAACCTGTCCTTACAAGTTAGGAAAACCGTATCTCAGAGTAGCTTTGCTATCTCAAATTTCCCATGTGCTAGAGAACCATTTCCTGTTTAATCATTCTGTCACATGATAATTGCTTAGAAAGAATTCTTAGATCTAAAGGAAATTCTTTTAAAGACGAAGTGCTTGGAATTACAACCCACACATTCTTTAGAAGTGTTGGAGTGGAAATGGTAAGGAAACGAACGGAAAGACTGGGCACTATGCTTTGTGTCTATGTTCTTTCATCTGGTTAAATACTGTTTCACATCAAAAATATCCCTTCCAAAAAGTGTGTGTGTCCGTGTCCAGGTATGTATGTGTTATATATCATATATATGATTAAAACAGAGAAATACCCATCCATAAGCTTCAGGCACACAAATTAGTCTGCACAAACATTTCCTGCAGTTTCTTTTCCTCTATTTCCTAACAAATCAGCCATAAAGCAACCCATTCATCTTTTCAGTTACTACATGTCCTTATATTTCAATTAGTAAACATAGCGTGATTTTCACTGATAGTAACTGAAAATTCAAATTATAAATTTAGGAGAGAGTCCTATTCTCCCTTCCTGATAAGATGCTTTCCCCGCTTTAAATTAAAACAACAAGGGAAGGAAGCAAAGGTGCAAGAAATTTGTCCCTTTCACTTACACCCTGCTGGCCTGAAGCCAGCAGGGCACAGGGGTCTTTAGAGTTCTTCACATCACAGAGGAAAAGAAAAACAGATTATTTTGCCAATAATTGTATACTGGTGGAAAAAGATAACAGGAATAATTCAACTTTGTAATTGTTTTCCAAAAACTGGAGGAGAATAATAATATTTAATGAAGAAATTCACAGTATAATGCAAAGTTAATATATTTATGATAACTGAAAATTAAAGGCACATTAAAATTACTGTTTTATCTCATTTGCAGTAATGATTCAGAACAAAATTAAGACTTTATTTGTGTTAGGATTAGAATTATTTAAAGCCTTAATCAGATTATACAACCTTTAGAGCAAATTCTGTTCAGTTGAGGCAATATGGTCATCCATTTAAAAATTAAACTGCTGAATTATTATACCATCTGTTTTCCCCATAATATGTTTTGTTTACTGCTAAATACATTAAACATATCTAAGTTTAGAATTTGGCCTAAACAATAAACAGCAGCAACATACAGGTCAACCTCGACTTACAAAAGTTCGTTTAGTGACCGTTCAGTTACAATGGAACTGAAAAATTACTTATGACAGTTTTTCACACTTACGACCAACTTAGCATCCTTGCTATCTGGGTGTTGATTGTTGGCAAGGAAGTATTCTAGTCTTTTTGTTTTCTTTTTAGCATTTTTATTATCTGTTTCAATTTAAATGTTGCTTATCTCTATGTGCCTGTTGATGTTTGGTGCTGGATGGGGTGGCAATTGTGCACAATCTGGGGGTCCTCCTGGACTCACTATTCCTGCTCAAAGGTCAGTTGACAATCATAGTTAGGGGGGGGCTTTGCACAGCTTTGTGCTGTGCACCAGTTGCACCCATTCCTAGATCAGGGGAATTTGCTTAGTCACATATGCCCTAGTAGAGTAGTATGCCCTACTACTAAGGAAAGTAAGTGAGTGTATTGAAAGTACATTGGAAGAATATCTGTAGGATAGTGAAGAAGATGCACCAAAGCTAGTATACCAGGAAGGCCTACTGAGTACTGGAGAGACCAAACTGGCCTACAAGAAAGACCAAATGAAGAACAGAGAAGAGGCATGGGAAGACAAAACATTACATGGCCAGTGGCATAAAAAAAAATAGCAGGGAAAACAAATAATAACAAGACCTGGCAGTGGCTAAGAGCAGGAAAATTGAAGAAAGATATAGAGTGGCTAATTCTGGCTGCACAAGACATAGCCTTAAGAAAAAATGCACACAAAGCCAGAATTGAGAAGACACCAACAGATAGTAAGTGCTACCTCTGTAAAGAAGCTGAAGAAACAGTGAATCACCTGGTTAGCTGATGCAAGAAGATGGCACAGACTGGCTAAAAAGGATGGCATGGCAAATAGCAACAATGGTGCATTGGAAGAACTGCAAGAAATAACATTTGTCTGCAAGCAAGAACTGGTGGGACCATAAAATAGGGAAAGTCATAGAAAATGAAGAAGCTAAAGTGCTCTGGGACTTTAGAATTCATACAGACAGGCATCTGCCACATAACACCCCAGACTTAACAATTGTTAATAAGAAAGATAAAAAAAGTCTGGATAGTAGACATTGCAATACCTGGAGATGGCCGAAGGGAAAGAACTAGAGCAAATAACAAAATACAAAGAGCTGCAAATAAAAATAGAAAGACTGTGGCAAAAGAAAGCAAAGGTAGTATCAATAGTAATAGGCATTTTGGGTGCAATCCCAAAACAAATGGAGCACCACTTGAACACCATTGGCACTGACAAAAATCACCATCAGTCAATTGCAATTTGCTCAGAACAGCTTACATCCTGCAACAATACCTTTAAGACCATCAAACATCGACTTCCGGTTCCGGTCGCAGCGCCCGCGGACGTGCAGAGAACTCGTTCTCTTGGCCGTCCGGTTTCCCCCCGCCGGTAGACCCTGGATAGGGTCGAAAGTCGCCCTGTAGGGGCGACCACCGTAGAGGAGGGCACTCGTTGATCGCGGAGGGAGCGGCGGCTCCCTCTGCGGTCCTAGAAAACCACCTTTGGGCCGACGGGGAAAAGATCGGCCAGTAACATGGCCGATCACTCAGCTGCTCCAGCCGAAAGTCACAGCAACATCTAAGCGAAAAGAACCACCGTGGAAGATCCGGGTGAGACCTTTCCTTCCCTCTTGTTAATTTACCTTTTTCCCTGCTAACAGCTTTAAGAACTATTTCCCTATTTTGAGAAAGCAGCGTTTGATTACTGGGGAAAACGGGCTTTGGAAAAACAATTATTGTTTTTTTTTACTATTTTATTTTGTCTACATAAGCAGTTGGAACTCGAGCATCCGGATTATTGTGACTTTCTCTTTTGGCTTGTTTATCTTCAGTTTAGGTGAAAATCCTTAGGGAGGGGGTGGAATGTTCTTTGTTTCCCCCCCCCCTCCTGAACAGTACTGCCTAAAAAACTTTTTGCTCTCTGGGCGGACTTATGTAGATTATTTTGGATACAATGCATCCTGGGACTTGGCATGAAGCCCAGAAACAGACTGATACAATGTAACTTGCTCTTTGAACTCCCACTTCCTGATTTTGGCCTGATGCCCAGACTGGATTACAATATAACAACTGACTGCCAGTTTTTATCTCTGTGCTGGTCTTGACTATTGGTTGTTTTTTTTCCTCTATCTTTCTTTGGAAATATATTTCTGTCTGCATTTTATATTTTATAACGCTGCAATCTATTTTTTAAGCTGAACTTCTCTAAAAAAAAAAAAAAGAAGAAGATGGAATCCTATTCACAGATTAATTATGGACTTATATTAGAAAAAATCTTGGAAGCAAGACTGGAACTTAAAGAACATATTAGATCGCTTAGATTCAAGGAGGACTCAGAATTAAAAATTGAAGCTCAACCTTTGATTGACTATGATAGACAATCAGATCTACAACTTAATGAGATGGATGGAATACATTTACAATCTATTGAATCTACTGAATTTATTGAAGAGGAAGAGGACACATCCTACATGATGGATTTCTTTGATGATCAAAGGCAGAACTCAACTAAAACATTTACAACTTTAAAAGCAACAGGATTGGACTTCCAAATACGAGGCACAAAAAACGTTGACAACATGACAGTACAGACAACACTGGATAAAAGAGAAAAAGAATATGATTGGACTCAATGGTGGGAAAAGGCCTTTAGCCAGTTACTAAGATGGGAGGACTTAGAAGCCCTGTTGTGGAAACCTACCTGGCACAAAAAGAAAGCTAGAATTAGATTTAAAAATAAGAGTTAAAATTTTATTTGATGGGTAAAAAGGGCTTCTGGACATTGATTGAACTAATATTTTTGAGATCTTTAAGGTCACTTTGGTATGAGTCAACACTAGATTTAAATTATGGATTTGAGTATGATTTGGAATGGCAATAAGAATAATTGGAAAATTTATAATTAAAGGAGTTAGATTGAGATTGAGACTGGTGAAATATTATTGATATTTTTATTTATAAGAATTGAATGGTAATTAGTGAGATATTAAATGGATTAAACTGAAACAATTGAGGAATCTTTTAGGGACGTGGATTGATCTATGAAAATATTGGATAGAATATATGAAATAGAATATAGTTGAGAAATATTAAGATATAATAGTTATATTACTTGTTTATGATAGAAATAATTATTGTCCTATTATTATTATTATGATGTTATTATATTACTATGTCTAATGAAATAGTTTTAAAATATATAAATTCATGTTTATTTACATAATATGTATGTGAAATATAATAAGAGATATAATTTGATTGAGAAATATAAATTGAAATTGGAATAATAGAGGTGAGAAACAATTTATATTTTAGGAATGCTCGAATTGTATACCATAAGAGGGAACTTTTAAAGTAGTAGTTTAAATTGTATATGTATGACTGTATTTTTTGTTGTGTTCCCTGGAGTGCCCTATCTCCACGATGTGTTACAAGCACTTGGCTGTAAAACAAACAAAAACTAATAAAACTTGTTATGATAAAAAAAAAGACCATCAAACATCCAACATCCTTTGGAAAGACTCAATAGGTGGACAAAATGCTTCAAATCCAGTCTGAATATCTGACTGACTGTGAGACAAACCATAATTTATTAAGCATATAAAAGCTTTGGGTGCATTTCATGCCCAGTCTCCATCTGCAATATCACAAATTATTTCCTGCTTGGAAAATTCCTGGACCATCTGGAACAACCAGAACAGAATAATTCAAAGGAATAATAGGATGTTTTAGCAATCCCCAGATCTTTCCTTCTCTAGATACAGAATGTTTTGCAAACACTGCATTGTAATATTTGTTTATAAATAATGATTTTGTGAAAATATGTAAAACATTCTAATACTTAAAAGTGGGCCCAAAGTAGTTACTTCTTGCAACTTATATCTGGACATAAATACATTAAAATATATATTAAGATAAAATATATTAAGATAAATATTTTATCTCAGGATATTGCCATCTTGTAAATGATACTTACATTGCAACTTAATTAACTGCAATTGGTATCTAAGCCTCTACATTGATCAAAGTTACACAATCCAGGTTTTATAACAAAAAATAGTCCTTCTATTTCAAATCTGGATTTTTTTCTAACAATTTATTTAACATGATTACAAGGACCAAACTTGAGCTGCCAACTGGTTGAATATTATGTCATCTACTGCTAATATTAGGAACTGGAAATTAACAAATGTAGTAATTCAAAGTTGTGTATGTACATATAGCACTAAACAATTTTGAATTTTTTATTCATAACTGCAAATAATGCTTTAAAACTCTAATATTAGTAAACGTATCCTTGATCCAAATAATCTATATTAATTGACATGGTTTTCAGGAGGAAAAACACAACACTAAAAAGTAGAACTTTTAACATTGGCTGGGTTTAAGTGAACTTCCCCCCCCCCCACAAATCCCATCAAGTTCTTAGGATTCCACAGAATACAATTTGAAAAATCCTAGTTTATTTCACTGGCCATTCACTGTAAAAAAAAGCATTCTTTGTAGAGTCAGAGTCTTTGACTCTGAAGAGGACCACACAAAAGTATTCCCTGATTACAACTACAATGATAATCACAAGAAGTTGACAATAAACAGTTAAGGATAACCTACTATCCTGCCTATAACAGAATGAGCTACAATGCAATTACCCCTCTGTTCTGTTCTTGCAAAGCAGACATCGAGACGAGGCAGGTTCACAACAAAGGATCTCTTTATTAAGTACATTCACAGAACAGAAGCAAGAACACAATGGCAACTGGCCTTTTTATACTCCCCTTGCAAGGGGATGCACAGCCAATCATTGCAGGCCATTCTCCCTCCTTGCGCATGCACGCAAGGCCGGAGACAACCTGTCTGGGTCCCGGGCAGACACGTGGTCTGTCCGGGTCTCTGCAACCTTCCTGCAGCCTTTCTGAGCCTTGCTGAATGACTCAGCAAGGCCCAGGACATAACATCCCTCCCCCCTTGGATTAAACAATAAGTAAGCAATTGTTTGACACTTCACATAAACACACATGGCAGGCCGGTTAGCACGTTATACCATCCACCTTACTCCTTGCAACCTATTACTTTCAGGTCCCAATGGAATCCACGGACTTTCACTCTTTGACAATATTCGCACCGCAACCTACACTTGTTTTTGTTTACCCCCTCAGCTGGCGAGGACTAATACCCCTCCTGTATAGTGAACAGGGATCTGACATATTCCCCTAAATGCTTAGGAGGACCCTTGACCCGCTCTGATCTTCATGGAGCCAGATTAGGTGCAGGTGCGATTGTAGGTGTGGGATTAGGAATAGGTGCCTGGACTGCCTGCTTCCGGTTTGCGCAAAACAAACCAGGACTTTGTCTCCCAGAAGACTCAGGGTTTCCCCCTGACTGCTGACTGGCTGGATCCACCAGACCCAAACCAGAGTTCCTTGGTGGGGTTGAGTTCCCCAGAATTCCATGGGACTCCTCTTGGGAGCACTGTCCCTCGAGCCCAAGACCAGCAGCAGGAGTACCTTAAGTAGCCGATTTACGGCCATTTGCCCCTAGCCAGGGACCTCTGCCAGAGTCAGGAGCTGCCTCCATGGCAAGACCCCCGGAGTCTATGCCAGAGTCAGGAGCCGCCTCCATGGCAAGACCCCCACCTGGAACATGTGTAGGAACATTTGGATAAGTGCCCTTGTGGAGAGACTGTGGTCCACAATCGTAATTGGGGTCCCCCTCCCCCCCGAGAGCAAAGCCAGGAGCGGAAACGTGGCCAGGAAGCCTCCAGTGCACTTGGTCAATGTGGCATCTAAGCACACGACCATCCTCTAAGGCCGCTTCGTAGGACAGTGGTCCAGAGACCTTGCATACCACAGCAGGCACCCAGATATGTCCATGCCCATAGTTTCTGGCCCATACCGGATCACCCACTTGGAGTCTCCTAGGTGCCCGTGGTTGTGACACCTGTGAAGCCACCCGGTCTGGGTGCAGCCTGTCCAGCTTCGTGATGAGTCTGCGACCCCAGCGGAGTTCAGCTGGGCTCTTTCCTGTAGCTGTGCAAGGTGTGGTGCGGTGTGCAAGGAGAAAATCGGCTAACCTGTGGTGCCAGGGTCTTCGAGTGGTTCTCTTTAATGCCTCCTTGGTGGTACGCACCATGCGTTCAGCCTGACTGTTGGTGGCAGGGTGAAAAGGAGCAGACGTAGCATGCCGGATCATGTTGGCTTGAAGAAAAACCTGAAACTCAGAAGAGGTAAATTGGGGACCATTGTCTGAAACAAGGACATCAGGAAGACCATGGGAAGTGAAGATTCCTCTGAGCACCTGGATGGTCCTGGCAGTAGTGGTGGAGGATACAGGAACGACCTCTAGCCACTTGGAATGGCTATCCATGAGGAGAAGGAAGAATTGCCCCTGAAAGGGCCCAGCATAGTCAATGTGTACGCGTGACCATGGAGTGTCTCCTCCCACCTATGTACAGGGGCCTGGGGCATCTCAGGCCGTGATTGTTGGCACACTTGGCACCCCTGAACCTGGGCCTCGATGTCCTTATGGAGTCCAGGCCACCACAGATAGCTACGTGCAAGCGGCTTCATCCTCACAATTCCCAGATGTCCCTCATGCAGAGAGAGCAAGACTCTAGTCCTCAATGAGGCCGGGATGACTACCCTGCTTCCCCACAGGATACACCCTTTGAATGTAGAAAATTCATGTTTCCTACGCCAGAAACTTTGGAACTCTGTACCAGGACACGTGTCAGGTCATCCTGACAACACCCAAGTCAGCACGTGTGCAAGCGTGTGATCAGTGGCAGTTTCAGCAGCCACATCCCTAGCATTGAGGGGAGATTCAGGCAATTCCTGAATGGAAAGAATGTGTACAGCAGGAGCAGGGTCTGCCTCTATTTGCTTTAGAGGTAACCTACTAAGGCCATCAGCGTGGCCCATCTCTGTCCCTGGTTTGTGAACCAGGGTGTAGTCATAAGCTGACAAGAAAATTGACCATCTCAGCATTCTGGGGGAGATGATGTGTGGGGTTTGCTTGTTTGTTGTAAACAAACCCAGCAAAGGCTTGTGGTCAGTGTAGACCGTGAAATGGCGGCCATACAAGAATTCATGAAATTTCTTGATGCCTGAGATTATTGCCAAGGCTTCTCTGTCAATCTGCGCGTAATTACGCTCTGCAGATGAGAGAGTTCTAGAGTAGTAGGCCACAGGGACCTGAGTCCCATCAGCCTTGAGATGACTTAACACTGCTCCTACCCCATAAGGGGAGGCATCACATGCGATGCACACAGGCAATTGCTCATTGAAATGCGCCAGTATCGCATTAGAAGATAGCAAGGCCTTGACTTCTTTGAAAGCCCTTTCATGGACCTTTGTCCATTTCCATGGAGTCTGCTTGTCCAAGAGCCGGTGTAACGGCTCAGCCACTGCAGCCTTGTGGGGGAGAAATGAATGATAAAAATTAAGTAGGCCCAGAAAAGCCTGGAGTTCAGCTTTTGACTGGGGACTGGGGGCCAGTTGAATGGCCTGGAATTTAGACTCTGCAGGGTGGATGCCTTCAGCATCAATACGAAACCCTAGAAATTTGGTGGATGTTACACCAATTTTACATTTGTCTTGCTGCAACTTCAGCCCAGCTTGACGGAAACGCAGCAAGACAGCTCTCAGCCTTTCAGCCAAGTTTCCAGATGACTCTCCTGCAATGAGGACGTCATCGAAATAGGGGCAGACCCCAGGAATACCACGGAGCGTTTGCTCCATCACCCCTTGGAAAATGCCATGGGCTACATTGACCCCAAACTGCAGTCTTTTTACTTTAAAAGCCCCTCTGTGAGTAACTATCGTTTGGGCCTCAGCTGTTGCCTCATCAACAGGTAATTGTTGGTAGGCCTGAGCTAAGTCAAGCTTAGCAAAGACTTTCCCCCCTTTCAGTGAGGCCAGAATGTGGCTCACCACAGGTACTGGATATGCATGCTACTGCAAGGCTTTGTTTAGAGTGCATTTATAGTCCGCACAAATTCGGACTTCACCATTGGCTTTTAATGGTGTCACTATGGGGGTTTCCCATGGACTAGAATCCACAGGTTCTAGAATGCCTTGTTGGAGCAGTTTGTCCAACTCAGCATCTATTTTACTTTTGAGAGCAAAAGGCACCCTCCTTGGTTTAACCCTGATGGTTGTGATGGCTGGATCTAACCTTAGAGCAATGGGAAGCCCTTTGTATGAGCCAAGCTCTGTGCTGAACATATCTGCAAACTCCTTACAGACTCCTGCAAGGCTGGCAGTTTGTAGATGATTAAGACCAGTCACTTGGATCCCAAGTGCCTCGAACCAACCGAGTCCGATAAGACTCGTTCGATCACCCCCAACTACCACCACGTCTAACAACCCATCAAATTCCTTACACTGTACTCTAAGCGTGGCCTCCCCCTTCACACTAACTCGTGAATTTTGGAAGTCAGTGAGGGTGAGATTGGAGGGCCTGAGTTTGACTCGTGAGCCACTCCTGGAACAAACCTTTTTAAAGGTGTCTGCAGAAATAATAGAAAGAGCGGACCCTGTGTCCAGCTCCATAGCCGGGGGAACTCCCTGCACTCTTACATCAACGCGAAGCTTTTTCTTAAGGGGCCGGTGAACCCCAGTTTTGAATACCCCAGAAACCCACCCTGTGTTGGCTGGGGACCTTGGTACCTTTCAGAGGCAATTCTTCAGGGGACCTGTTTTTCTGGCGACCCATGCAGGCTGATGCGATGTGGCCTTGCCTGCCACATGCCCGGCAAACAGCAGAACAAAAACGGCAGTCGGCTCTCCTGTGGCGATCCCCACAGCCGAAACATTGAAGGGATGCAGGCGTCTGTCCTCTGCATTCTTGCAGTCTTCTCTCCGCCGACTGTTGAAGTTTGTCCACCTCTTCTTCCTCGGATTCTTCTCCGGATGCCTCTTGCACGACCTCCTGATGGACGGGAACTGCTGCTGGAGGGTTCTTGGTCGACCGCAAAGCCAGCTGCTTCTTCAGCTGCAACTTCTCTCAGGGCATCTTGGAAGGAGACATCAGCTCTAGCAAACAACTTTTGTTGCATCTCACGGCTTCGCAATCCACAGACAAGTCGATCTCGGAGCCTCTCTTCCAAGTCTTGGAACGCACATGGCCTAGCAGCCTGCCTCAGAGCCGTGACGAAGTCCGCAGCTGATTCTCCCAGCCGCTGATCCCGCTGCTCAAATTGGTGCCTCCAAGCTATTATAGAAAGCTTGGACTCAAAATGCTCACACAGCATTTTCTTTAGATCTGAATCGGCGATCGACTCCAATGGTGCTGGGGCTACAAGGTTCTCAGCAATGTCAAAAGTCTCTTGCCCGCAGACACACAGCAAAGTAGCAGCTTTCGTCTTCTTGGATCTTATTCACCCTGAAGTAGTTCTCGACGCGAGCTACGTAAGAGCTCCATCGTTCTGGGTGCGAAGTATCGAATTCGACAAGACGGCCCAGCTTGGACATCGTTGTGACTGATAGCCTCTTCGATATCTCTCGCCGCAAGGAAGGAGAAGGGGTCCCACGAAGCCAAGCCCACCTCCAGCGTCTTCATACTGGCAGGCGGTTGCTTCTCCTGGACGCCGCGCTTCTCTTCGCTTCAGGCCTTCAGGTGAGTTGGCCCTAGCTTCTTTTCCTTTGGCTTCCTATGTGGCGGATCCCACCTTCATCGCCAATGTTCTGTTCTTGCCTCAGCAAGGCCCAGGACATAATACCCTCCTTATATTTTTATTATTTTATTTATTTATATCCCACTTTATTATTTTTACAAATAAATCAAGGTGGTGAACATATAATTGAAAGTGTAGTAAAATAAATAAGACCTCCATAAAAGCATTCTTTTTTCATATCTTCAGCAAAGGCCCACATTTTATACTACTTCTCATGTTCATAAATTTGGTTTGTAACATGTGATTAACTTTCTGTAAAGTTGTTATTCCAGTTAGAGAACGTGTTTACCCATCATCTGATTGGAGGTGCTACATTTTATTAATTGTGCTGTGATCATATCAGCATATGTTTAAGGTACACCCACTGAATCTCTCATTCCTTTAAACTTAGTCATGTTATATTCATTTATTTAAGGTAAAGTATTAGCTTTTATTTTCCTTGTGGGTGGATGAAGTAGGAAAAGATGGAACTAACACCTTGTCATAAATTGAAGGCTTCTTTTATGCTTTAGATTTTTTCCTCTTTCGAAAGCAAGCAGTTTCCCAATTAGAGTGGCAAAAATAAAGATTAGTCAGTTTTAATGAAGGAAATATGCAGCTCTGTAGTCTAGATGAAACAGGAGAAGATTTCATGTTTCAATGTTTTTTTTCATAGTCAGCAGCAACTCTTTCCACTCCTGTTGACTTACAGCTTATTTCATCTAGAGACCTGTTTATTTCTAATTAGCTTTTTGCAACATGGTACCCTCCAGGTCTGTTTGGACCATAACTCCAGATTTCTCAGTCACGGACCTTTCTGATTAAGAATTATTTGCTTTGGTTACTGCTCACATACAGGTTACAGAAAAACTGCTCTAACTTGATTTTCAAAGCACTGGTGATCATTAACTAGCATGGAAGCAAGAAAAATTTAAGTCAGCACTGAAGATCTTTCAAGTTGCAGAAGAGACCAGATAATGGTTATTAAAATTCAATTTTCATTCCTTTTGAATAAAAAGTGAGGATTATCAGTCTTGCTGAACATAATAGTGCTCAGTATTTTGCACGAAGAACAATTGACAAAGAAAAATACATTATTCTTAGCATACTTTTTCCTTCTAGAATTGGCCCATCAAAGTCACACACACATCTTAAAATTTTAAAATCAGCGTATCTTACTTTTTCACATATTTACATCAAATGGGTTGTTTTCCAATTTCTAAGTATCTGAGGTTTTTTTTCTTCAGGTATTTGATTAGTTGTCCTCACTAATATAGATGATCAGTTGTTTAATGACCATTTAAAATTATAATGGACCCCCCAAAAAATACAACCCAGTTCTGAAGTCCCCCCCATAGTCATGTGACCACATTTTGAGCACTTGGCAGCCAGCCCGCATTTATGGCTGTTTGCAGTGTCCTGTAATCACATGACTGCAATTTGCAATGTTTTTTTCTGAAAGTGTTTATTTCTGGTTTTCAGCAATCCTCCGGTATAGCAAGCAATGGGTTTATTTAATGATCATGGTCTTCACTTACTAACTGCCACAAAAAAAGGTCGTAAAATCGGCTTAGTCACATGATGATGATAGACCCATCTTACAACCATTATGGCCAGGCTCCATTATGGTCGTAAGTTAAAGGACTACCTGTATTTGAATTAATGACTATTAATTCAAAAGTTAAGCTAGCCCTTAACAAATAGAAAAATGTGTAATTTCCAATCCGTGCCCTTGCTACAGGAATAGCTTTCATATGTGTAGGATTTAGTATGTTTTTTTAATTGATGAAACACTGACTGTCCTGGTGGGTGATACTGTCTTATTACTATTTAATAAGCAGGCCTCTTGGTTTTACAACTACAAAAATAAGTGCAACTTATGTATGATTAATTAGGAAATTCAATATTTGCTATCTAATGTGGAAAATATACTGACGTGTCCAACTTATAAAACAGTTTGTAGATATTTCAAAAGAACTAATGAAGAAATTGTTAGGATTGACTAATAGGGCTATGCAAATATTTCAAAAGATGAATTTCAAAATGCATAGAAGTGCAGCTGAAGTATCTGTTCCTGAACAGTAAAGACAGCCACCTGTTTCCCAGGGTTATGCACCTGCTTCAAAAGCTATTCCCAGCTCTACCTAGATGAATATGCATGTACAGCTACTTTTCCTTTTTGGGAAAAAAAATTGAAGAGAAATGTCTGTGCATGCCCACACATCAGACAGATGGAAGCAGTTTCTGAAAGAACTGTACAAGAAGGAAAAAAGACATAGCTACTTTGACAATGTGGAAAGTGCTTTGGATATAATGGACATATTCCAAATGGATCAGTGGTATCTTTTCTTAGGATTTCCTAAACAGAGCTGAGAAAATTGAAAACACAATACCTTAATATCAAATCCCATTGCAGCATTAAATTTTCTTATACTAATATTTTTAAATATTTCTTTTATTTAAATAACAACTTTAAAAAAACCCATGCCCAAGCAATAGAAGGAACCAGTAATCCCTTGTTATAATCACTTCCATACTTACCATTTGGCTTGCATTGAGCTCTCTGTACTATACTCCTAGGATCTTTCTAGTTAGGAAGCAAACTACATAGGCACAGTGAACAGGTCCTCTGTGCAACAATTCTAGAGAGCAATAGGTGAGTTTTTAGCCCCACTTCAGTTACCAGTTCTAATCCATTGCTTTATTATGACTAATCATAGGGCTGGCTCTGGACAATGTGGCTGACTCCATTTAAAAAAAAAAAAAAAAAAATCCCTTTCATAGCTGGTTCAAAATTTTACAATGTTCATTACATATACTGCATTCATTACCGATGTGCCAAGATAGGTGCATTATTACTTAAATTACTATTTCCAAACATACTTGCATAAAAATAGCTTCCTATTTTTAAGTAGATTTTACTTAATTTATGATCCTGAGTGCATTGCAGCATTTGTACTCATGAAGCAATTTTATGAAAATTCAGAAGCTACTATTTCTGAAATACTAAAGTTCATATCTAATTATAAAATACTATGAAGATTCATGTCAATATTATTCTTTCATACTCTGATATTTCACATAGCCTTTCTAACAGAATACCAACCAAACTTGCAAATTCATTACCTGAATATTGAAAGATGTATAGACAGGGAGAGTTAAACTTGTACTAAACTCAGATTTAAAACAATAAGTGGTTGATGTTATTGATTTGCCCTTCGAAAATAAAATAGTAAGATAATACCATCATACATGCTAATTACTTGCTTACTGATAGTGAACTATTCACTACTTTCCCCCTCTATCTAAACTGAAGAGAGAGGCAAGAAGTCATCTGGAGTTTTTTGCTGCATTGCTGAATGGTTCCTTAGCCCCCAACTCTACAAAAGCCATTAGAAGCCTTGAGCATCCATTAAGTAAGAAGACGATTAAAAAAGGAGGGGGAAAAATCAAGTTAAAACCTAGATAAAAATATGAAGATCCCACTTGTTTTGACTAAGCCTACTTTCCTCTTAAGGGATTAAGTCTACACTTTAGAAGTACTCTTTGACCATGGGCTGTCATCAAGATGTCACATGTGGCAGTTGTGGAAATGTTTCACAATCATGCTTGATGTCTCAGCTGAGTTGGTCATATTAATAGTGGCTAAACAAGCTGCTTTGACTACTGCCACAATCCCTATATATTGAAGTATTCAGAAATGTCAAGTGGTGCAGCATCTAGGTTGCCATCTAGCACAAGGAATAGATATCAAATGATGACTACCAAAATATTGGAACTGCTTGCCAATTGCTTACAGAACACAGTGTAAGATGGTAGAGTTGACTTTTTAAAGCCGTCTTACTTTTAAGGCCTAATCATCCAAATGCATGTTTTTCCTCATTAAAATAACTGTTCCAGTGTTAAGGTCTGCAGGAGAAACTTAGTGAAGATGGCCCTGGCTATCAGAGATCTGTGGTTCTAAAAAGAGGAAGAGAACCTTAGCCAGCATTCTTTCCGGATTACAGAACACATTCCTTCAAGTGTGGCATCTGGCTCCAGTCTCTCTGTTTTCAGAAAATATATAAAAACATGGCTTTTATCATGGTTTTAATAGCTATTTATTGATCTCAAAATCTGTATGTCATTTTAAAGACCCTGAAGCTAAACTATTAATGTTAGCGTAGAAGTGTTTCTAAAGTTCCTTTCAGTTTCAGCAATTGTGACTAGAAGTTTTCTTATGTCTTGCCACTGAGGTAAAATTATTTGAATTCTCCTATCTGGACTATTACATCAGTAGCAGTCATATCCCTCCTGCTAGTAGTTTATTTCTATCCACCACCTACTGAATTTATTCTGCTCTTCTTCGTGCAGCATTTTTTGCTATTGTTGTCTTCTTTTTTTGTAAGATATTTTATTAATGTTTATAGTTACAAATCTTTCATGCTTAGTAAACAACATGTTGTCTGGATCCACATATTTAACTTAATAATAATACATCTTCTGAATAGAAGGAATTTATCTATATCAAAAGCAATTCCTTCCTTCTACTTCTCGGAACAACTCATGTCCCCTCCCAGGCTTCACTAAATCCAATTTACCATTTAATAAATATTTAAAGAAAATAAAATATATTTTCGGAAACAAATTACATAATACCCATGATAGCAATCATGAAGAGACAGACTGGTATGGTTATTTATTTATCATTGTGCTCTACTTAATTGCAAATCTAATCCAAACTATGTACACAAAATAGAGGAAGCCTAATTTTCCTCCATTCTTCTGTTTGTAAAAATATAACAACACCTTCAAAGAATTATTGGCAGAGACTCATAAATATCATAAGGTGACAAAGACTAATAACATCAAAGCCATAATTTAACTCCTATCAGAACATCAGAGATGTGCCAAAGAGGGAAATTTCCAGCTTGTTTCCTTCCTTTGAGGCGATTTGTTTTCCTCCTTTTATATTTTTATTTGTTTCATAAAGCAGTAAAATTGATCTTACTCTGCAGAACAAATGAAGCTATACTTTCTATTCACAAGGTACTTTTAGTAGATGCTTCACAAAACTCAACTTCTTAAATGATACTATTGTGTGTGCAGTTCATATTGAAAGAAACAATTATTAGATTTATAGGTGATATTTGTGGTAATTAAGTATGACATTTGTTCAATTCCTGTTGCACTGAATTTTTGACACTAAGTACTAATATTAATGAATTGTTACAGCTCTTGTCAAATTCTGTTTCTAGCACATTGTGCAATAGCACGCAAGATTGTATGTGGTGCACTAGGAGATTCAAAATGCACCACTGGCTGCCACCCCGCCCATTACTTGGGCATCTGATCTGAAAATCGTAGCTTAATAATTTGTGAAATGTAACTCTAAGAATTAACAAGGAAAAATTAGGATTACCGATTAAGTAAAAAGCATCCATCCAAAAATATAAATGCGTATATAATGCAAAGGTTTATACTTGTTTTATTAATAAAATAATGTCTTAATACTATAATAATAATAATATAATTATCTTCAAATACCTTTTGCAAAACCTCCATAAAACCAATATAAATTGGTATATAAATTCAGGATTTATTAAAGAAATATTCATGGTATCTTACCTGAAATCTGTATGCACAGAAGACTGAGTATGAATAGAAAAAATAAATGTGACTTCCTTTTCCATTGACAGCACCACATCTGAATCTCATATGACATCCTATGGAACAAGGAATGAGAAAAATATAGATACCTCTTTAACATTCCTGGTATTACAAATCTACTTTTTCTTCAAAGAGTTGCTTTCTTCAATCTATTTCTTCTTGCATAGTATATTAAATACGTGAGGTGTATATATATATATATATATATATATATATATAACACACACACGCACACACACACACACACACACACACTACTTTGGGAATGCATTTCATGAATAGCAGCTTTATTCTAAAACATTTGGAGATCAGCAGATAACTTTCTCTGTTTTAGATAAGAAATAAGTAATAGTAGTTATCAATTATACAACTAAAATGTTTTAAGCTGCCCAAAGTCGTCTGTGGAAATAAAATCAATTTTATATATATACTATTACTTATTTCTTATCTAAAACAGAGAAAGTTATCTGCTGATCTCCAAATGTTTTAGAATAAAGCTGCTATTCAGGAAATGCACTCCCAAAGTAGTGTCGTCTGAATGGTACTGAAAACAACTAAATAAGTTACACTCAAATTTACCAAATCTAAGATCTTTTTCCACTGATTTAAAGAGGTAACAACAAAATTGGATATAAGACTGGAATAGCAATACAAGGCTGCAGTCCAAGTGTAAAATTGTACTTGTGTTTCATCAGCCAGTGGATTAGTGGAAGCTTTGCTAGATCACCTAGTTTACTGTAATGTACAGGGGAAAAACAAATAGTTATTTTGATATTAAAAACATTGACTTGATTCTAGCTACAACATTAAAAGTCACATAGGGATGATAGGCTATTCTCCCTGTTTCTCTTCTGTGCATCCAGTGAAGATTTGGGATCAATCCTTCTGTCATTAGAGCACTTTTATACATCATTGACTCTTTTCCTTTACCTTTACCACAACTAGGAATTCTAGGACACAACACCTTTCACAAAAAAGGACATGAAAATGAAAATATCTATATTATTACAAATGGGATCATAGGTGTCACCATTCTATCTCACATAGACAGTCTTTGAGTATGGTAAATGCAATATTTGCTTAAGGCTAAACGTATCATGCAAACTGGATTACATTTACAAGAATCAGAATCTGGAACCAAAGCTAGTCATCATTACTCATTAATTGGTATCTCCACAAAATAGGCATGATCATCTTTACCAACAGGGAAAGCTGAGATGAATGAACTAGTCCTTTTCTTTTGTACATCTAGATTCAGAGACAGTGTGCTCTAATTGGTGATTATTGCATGATCACTAGTATAGGCAGGGCTTTTTTTGTCATAGAACGCCCAGAACGGAGTTCCGGCACCTTTTTTGGATGGAACCTTGTAGGGTAGACAAGGCGGGTTGTATGACATGTGTGAGTTCCGGCACCTTTTCTTTTTACAAAAAAAGCACTGAGTATAGGAATTACCCCACTGCAGGCAGGCCAGGAAAGAACCGCACTATGACTAATTAGAGAGGACGGCCAACTGTTTGGTTTACTCCATTGGGGATCAGACCTTTGCATCACTGCATCTATTAAGGAAATAGCTATATAACAATGACTATGTTACTAATTTAGTTAGGGCCAAGGGATATTTGCCTTTTGCAGTTTACTCCAACCTGGGTACTATGCAGTTTCTTCATTATTAATGATACTTGTTTAAAATTATATGCTGCCCATTTCTAGGCTGTGTTTTCAGATAGTCTTAAAGACCACACAACATAGCATAACTTGGTATCAGCTGGTATGGGGGGGGACTTTGGAGCTAGGATGGCAAGGAAAGTTGACTGGTTCAGGGAAAGTAGCATGGGTGTCCCTGGGGATACAGATGGATTGTATACTGCTACAACATAAGAAAATCTACATTGTGCTCCTTTTTAGATTCTGTACCCATAAGTCCACTTAACAAAGGGCATTCTGACTAGATTATAAAAAGCATAGTTCAGCAACATCTAAAGAACTCTATGTTCTCTACTTCTGCTATATGTGATCAAAAGGGGGAAATGAATGGACAGGCATTGATGACATACACTGCAGAGATGAAGAAAGAAAAAAAGTTTTTTCTGGTCACTCAGTTGTATCTTGGACAGCCCTCCTTTGCTAAAATAGAGTTGTATTCTGAATCTGAGTTTTAATATTTCTTCCCAACGTGTAACAACAGGATTTTAAAGCTGATTTCACCAATTTTAGTGGAAAGCTGTTTTAAAGCCTTATTGTCACGTAGGAGCTATATGTCAGTGGCCAATACTCATGCACTGCATTTTGTAATATATAAAATGAGATTGCTAATTTATTAAATACCCTCAGCCTATATTAATATTAACCCCATATTTGTAACCATCAACAGTAGAGTACTTATTTTCATCAGATTCATGAGAATTGTGTCTACGTGAGAAAGGGAATATGAAGCAAATCAAAGGCAGTACTTAAGTCTTCTGAGAACATCTGAGTTTCCTCACAGGCGGCCTAATGTCCTCCAGATGCCTTACCTCCAGTTCCATATGTCCTTCCAGAATTATGAAAGATCTAATCTAAAACATCAGTAAAACAAGAAGTCGTTTTTGAGATTACTCTCTGTGTATGGAAAGTATCTCCTTTTGGTTTTTCTTTTCAGACAAAAGCAGCCATTTTACAGGGAACTTATATTTGTAATCCAACTTGTTCTTCCCTAGTTAATGGCACCGAGATATAGAAATTAAATTACATAATATTATTGATTTTTCATAAATAAGTAGCTGATTAATCAATCACATTTTTCTTTACTGAAAAGTATCTTAAATTATCAAGTCAGAAAGTGACTCAGCTTTCTGATGAGCAGTAACATTAAACTTAATGGTGATCCTACACTACTTCTTGCTCTCTGAAATATAAAAAGCTCTTTGATGAAGCTAGACATTCTAAAATAACCGGATTAGCACACAACAAAGTGATTGTCTTGCATGTCAATGCAATTGCAAATAAATCCTTGCTAAAAATTTCTGAAAATGAGATACCAGAGATCCATAATGAATGGTTAATAAATGAACACACATATTCTGAATTCTTTACTAGATGAGGAAGTTTGCCTTTATGTTTCTTAGCCTCATTTTTTCCTCTATGTGTATAATACTGAAATAGCCTACAGAGAATCTAAGAACATTAATTAAGAAAATATGGCTGAGGAAATCTTTACATTTTAAGGATGGCCTGCACTATGACCCTAATTCTGTAAATAAAAGTATCTATCCATTAAAAAAAAACAAGCGGTCAATATACTATTATTCCACAGCTATAATTCTCAGTTAAGCTAAATAGTGCAAATACAGACTGCATTTTGAATGTCAGAGGATCATTATTTTCAATCAATCCTACTTAAAGAGATCTTTTCTCACTTTGAAAGAGAAATTATGCCTATTAAAATTACTCTAAGTTCCTGGAAATCTTATGTATATATAAGGTAACCTTTAACAAATATGTTATATCAGATTTACTATATCAGCTTAAATACGAAGTGATCAGAGTGTGTACTCTATCCAGAAATCCATACTGAAATCTCTTAAAGAAAATTTGTTCTGTAAAAATGGATTGAAAAATCCTCACAGTTTGAACAGATTGAGTTCTGGCAACCAGATATATTACATTGCTCAAACAAGCCAATTAAACTCTATTTTCTGGATTGGAACCTTTTTAACATCAAGTCCACCATAGGCTGCAACTTACAACTTTTCATTATACAATAATTTTAAATACAGCACTCCCATTTTGTCTTTTTCCTCATTCCTCTCCAAAATCCCTTCTCTTCCAATCTGCTGCAATATCTCTTGGGATTTGTATTGTAATATCCATACACTGATCCTTCTATCAGCTATTAGTATTGTCACAAGTATCTGCTATTAGTATTGTCACAAGTATTCCTCCATCAAGGAAGGAAGGAAGGAAGGAAGGAAGGAAGGAAGGAAGGAAGGAAGGAAGGAAGGAAACATCCAAGTCCCATCAATATTTTTAACAGCTAGAGTACTCTGAGCATTATGGCTGTGTTTTGAGGTATAGTCCATTGATCTATTATTAATTATTATTATTATTATTATTATTATTATTATTATTATTATTATTATTATTATTATTATTATTATTATTATTATTATTATTATTATTATTATTATTATTATTATTATTATTATTATAATAAATCAGAAGTAGTAGAAAACCAAACAGTGCAACATTATTAAGGGTGAATTGTAAGACAAATTGCATACATCATTATATTTCAGGAACATCTTTATTTTTCAATTATTCCTGTGATGCTTTTCAGTCCATAAAGTGAGGTTCACATTCTGCTTTATATTGCTGACAGAAAGGAAAAGGATTACTTTCTAGGAAGACAGATTGGATTTTAATTTTTAGCAAGTTGAAATTGTAGTTAGCAATTGGATGCCTTGAAAAGTTTGCAGATGAAATCATATACCATAGCAGCTTTTTAGGGAACCAATATATAGATTCTTCTAAAACAAAAGAAAGCTGTCATTATTATTCCAGATGACAGAAAATTGAAATGTACAAACAAAAGAATGCTGGCCTTTAATATCATAGGTCTTAAGTACCAAAAAATAGTTTTGTCTGAAATCTGCCCTTAGACGGATTATTTCAAATCATGGCAAAAAGGTGATCAGAGATGGCACAAAATCAATGTGATCTTTTGCATCCCCTTGATTCGACTTCTTACAACTACTGACTAGTACTTCTTGAGGAAAAAATAAGCAATGGAAAAAAAATGAAAGAGTGTTTTACAACCAAAGGATAAATATTCAGCCCAATGCATAAATAAATAAGAAATAAGAGGGGCTGGCTAGCTATTCTTTTGTTAGATAGTACGATGGCTGTTAGTCTTAAATGGTGGGATTCTTGGTGCTCTCTCTGAAGTTGGTTGTTTTTTTTTGCAGATGTTCCATTACCCAAACTAGATAAAATCATCAGAGCACTGCTGATGTTACCTAGTTTGGGTAATGAAACATCTACAACAGGGGTGTCAAACTGCCGGCCCGCAGGCTGGTTGCATCATACGGAGGCCGCGCCCACCCCAGCTCCAGCAATGCAAAAAAAGTTGTGATACGTTGCAACACGTCATGTGACATGGCGAGTTTGACACCCGTGGTCTACAAGAAAACAACCAAGCTCAGAGAGCACCAAGGACCCCTCATTTCAATCCTAAGCTACAAATATTCTCCTTTATCAGTCTTGAATTGTGTTTGATGTTTTATCAGCAAAGGCAAGTTATTCTGAAGCTTGCTTTCCAGAGCCTATAATGATAACCATCAAAATTTTTGAGAATAGAGGAGGAAATAGGAAAGTCAAAAGTATACCATATTGACCGAAAGGTGCTTTTTCAAAAGGCAACTGGACTTTGTTTTTCCTTGAAGACACTTTGCTTCTCATCCAAGATGAGAAGTGAAACATCTTCAAGGAAAAACAAAGTCCAGTTACCCTTTGAAAAAGCACCATTGGGACAACCATGATCTGATGATTGAGAATCTCCATAGACATATATCATATTGAACCTAGATACATAGAAAGAGAGAATGAAGCATTCTACTTGGAATGAGCTAAACATTGTGACAAGGGATACTGCCTACTTAAAAAAGCATGATGGATAAATTACTTTCTGGGTACCTGCTTTTTCTTGAAGTCATATATGTTGACTTGCAGCTTGTTAAGCTTGTTTTTTCTGAAAATAAAGTACAGACTACAACTACAAAGATATGTGAATTATAAATGCATAATACATACAAATTGAATGTACCAGCAATTACTGGTATTTTTTTTCAAGGAAATTAGATCTGGAAGGGGGGGGGGAGAGCTCCCTCTAAAACTTTCCTGTTTGAAGAACTATGAACATCTGTGCATGGGCTGTGCAACTATGTTAGTTAATGGTTTAATTATGTGCCACCACAGATGTGGGGTAGCCAGTCCTTTGTTTTCCTCCTTCTTTAAGGAAGATTTCATGTATATACACTTTTAAACAAGAAGATAAAAGCTAACACAAACTAATATAAATAAGAAAGAAAAAAAGAAATCAAAGAAGAAGTCTAAGAGAAGGGGGGAAAGACAGAAAGAAAAGAAAGAAAGAAAAGTATAAATAAGTAGCTTCTGATATTCCTCCCAGTAATTATAAGCACACATATATTTTGACCTCTCTCTCTCTAAAGTTACATCATATTACTCTTCTTTCTATAATCCTTCCTGTCATTAGAACCGTAAATCAAAAGTTCATTGTTTTCATTTTTTATGCAAAAAGTCCATAAGAGACTTCCAGTCTCCAATAAAATATAAATAATGTCTTTTCTCTAATGAAAGACGTTAAGTTTATCCATTTCAGCAAAATATGTCAACTTCATCAACCATTCCTCCAAAGATAGTAGTGTTGAATCTTTCCATCTCTCTGCATCTCGTTGCTGTAATTATATACTGAAATAATCTTACATGGTTTCTTTCTAATTTTTTATCCATTAGTCAATTGAATATATCTCTAAATTCCTCTGTATCAAATAGGTATTGGGTTCCAAAACTGTTTAGTTTTCTTACATGTCCACGATGATAAAATGTTCTTTCAGGTTGTTCTTCACTTCTATTTGATATTCTGGTTTCATTTTTTTTTACATTTTTGTCTTCTGGTTATTAATTTTGAAACCTATTAACATATCAAAGTCTTTTAATTTTTCCCATTAATGCTTCTACTCCCTCTAGTGCATGGGTCGGCCATCCGAAACGTCGGATGAGCCGCACGGACCCATTTAGCTTAAAAAAAAAAAACGCTGGGAGCCGCGCGTTCGCGCATGCGCGCGCACCCGCGCATGCGCGCGACATGCGCGCGCGCCCCGTGCACCCGCGCATGCGCACCCGCGCGCCCGCATGCCGTTCGCGCATGCGCGCGCACCGTTCGCGCATGCGCACCTGCGCGCGCGCGCCCCCGCACATGCGCGTATGCGCGCGCGCACCCCCCGCACCCGCCCGCGCATGCGCGCATGCGCTCGCCAAAATGGCGGAGGAGGCTCCGGAGCCGCAGGTAAGGCCTCAAAGAGCCGCATGCGGCTCCGGAGCCGCGGGTTGCCGACCCGTGCTCTAGTGGATCTTCTAAAATTAACACTAAATCATCTGCAAATGCCCTTAATTTATGAAAATCTTTTTTTAATCTTCACTTCCATAATTCTCTGATCTTGTCTTATATTGCTATTCAATACCGCAAGTCCCATAATAAACAAAAGTGGACACAATTATATAACGGCTGCCTAATGTTTTCTGATTATTAGTGCTAACAATCCCTTTTATGGAAGCAGCTGAATTTCATGTACTTTCCTTTGTCTTATCCCTTTTCGAATCTCACAAGGTTTTATTAGTTCTCCATTAGAAATTATTTGTGCTTTCTCCAAGGTTCCTATGTTCTAAGACTCCAAAGAAAAAAAAATCAAAAATCTAGTCTAAATTGTCAAAGGACTTCTCTGCATCTAACAATTCAGTGGAGAATGTTTTTCATTATGTTGCTGCAAGTATTCCAGAATATTCACAGCATTTCTAATATTATCAAATAGTTGTATTTTGGGTAAAAACCCACACTGATCTTCATGAATGAAATCCTCTAAAATTATTTTCAGCTTTTCAGCCAAAATTTAACAGAATAACAGAGTTGGAGGAGACCTTGGAGGTCTTCTAATCCAGTGGTTCTTAACCTTTTTGAACGAATCGCCCCCTTGAGCCAATGAGGAAGTTGTCATCGCCCCCCTCCCCCAACATAACCTCTCAATCACAACATAGGAAATAATTCTTCAATTTATGCAAACACTTTTTTTGTTTTCTTTAAAATTGTCATCAGGACATATTGATGCAAATAATTTATTTCCAGTCTTTTCCCCATATCTCAACTGTGTGAAAAATTTTGGTGCCACCCGTCACTTTATTCCCAAACTTCGTGAATCATGTATTTCATTATTATCTTATTTATTCAAGACACTTACACTAAATGTAATGACCACTGAAAACAAAATTCAATTGCAAGAAAGTGAAATGCCCGAAAAGAAAAACTAAGAATTTCAAGACGAAAACTCTGAAACTAAATTAAGATTCGAGGAAAGTATATATAGTCACACACACTGTAAAAAGGATTAAAAAGACACAAAGAAAATATAATGTCACAGGGGACAGCCACTCAGCATGCGATGTTTCGAAAGAAGCGCTCCCCCTCCATCACTGCCCATTCTGGCCAATGGCACGCCACTGTATGGGTAGAGGCTGCTGCGCAACGCGCATGAAGATAAGCGATGCGTACTCACATATGTACGGTGTTCTGTACTGAAGCTAGCTGGAGGAACATTTGAAAACACAATTCAATCCACTAATAGCGAGCGATCTGATGTTTTTGTATGACAGATATACAGCGATTCACTGTACGAAAAAGTCTCAAAAGTGTCCCCAAAACTTCTTGCTCCATCGCCCCCATATCACCCCCTTTTCATTCCTTCGCCCCCGCATCGCCCCTTTTCGTTCCATCGCCCCCCTGAAAAATGAAATCGCCCCCTGGGGGGCAATATCACCCAGGTTAAGAACCACTGTTCTAATCCATCCCTCTGTTCAAGCAGAAAACTCTATTCCGTTCCAGACAAATGGCTGTCTGGTCTCTTCTGGACACAGTAATCATAGTAATCATAATATTAATCATAATAAATCATAGTTAGCAATTTATAATCATTATTTAACAAAGATAGGGGTCAATAATTTATCCTTAAAGTAAATCTTCTTTCTGTTTAGGTATTAAGATTGTATCAGCTTCCTTCCAACTATCAGTAATCTTCCCATTCTGCAAAATAGTCTTTAGTATTTTTTGAAATGGTTGTAAAAGCTCCTCTTCAAAACATTTGTAATAAGAAGCCATCAGCTCTTCTGGATCTGATACCTTTCCTGTTGTAATCTTTTTGATAGCTTCACAAAGCTCCCTTATTGTCATAGGTCCATTCAAAATTAGTCTCTGATTGTCTACAATCTTAGGTAAATTCTGTTTATGCAAGTATTCATACGATTTTCCTGAAGAAATTTCTTGACCTTTATATACTTTCATACATTCACATCATCAGTTATCAGAGCAGTCCTTTCTTGTAACTTTAATATCACTTTCTGTTCTTTTTCCTTTTTTCCCCCTGGTTTATTTTGAAATTCAAAATTTCTTCATTTTGGATAGTTCATCTTTTTTCCCATCTGTCTCACTATTAACATAGACAATTGGCTCGGTAAAAGCTTAATTTGAGGAGTTATCGCTTTCATCCTTAGAGATTATTTTAAAATTCATACTTTTTAAAATCTCATCCAAACGTATCTGTATTTTCTCTTGCCTTTTCCTTTTAATTCACTATTGCATTGTATAAAATAACCTCTTACAAAATTTATATTTGCATTCCAAACTTTCCTCACTTCTGTGCCCTTATTAAGATTATTCTAAAAAATTCCTTGAACTTCTTTTTACAGTCCACACCTTTCTTTTTGTAATAACTTCTCATTCAATCTTCACCTAAAAGACCCAGGATTCCTACTAAAAGTTAAAGATTATGATTTGAAAATCTCCACTTTGTAAGCAATATTAGCCAGAGTCTTAGAAATCAAAATCATGTCTATTCTCGAGACGGATCTATGTTTTTAGAAGAATAAATATATTCTTTTGAATTGCCATTTTTATATCTCCACGTATCAAGCTCCAAATTATCCATTCATAAGTTTGAAAAAGTATTTGGTATTTTACTTTTTTTGTGTTATTTTACTATTTTTGTAGAGAAACCACTCTGTTCCAATCTCCCAGAAGGCACCAATTTTCATATAAAAATTCCAAAAGATTATCCATAAATCTTTTGCAAAATGCTGTTTGATCTTCATTTGGAGCATAAATGCTCAATATCAAAGGCTTAGACTCCTATAGATGGACTTCTACCCCAAGATATCTACCATTATGGGTTGATTAAGGATTTATTTTTGTTCACCGTAAGCTAATTTTTCTTCAAATTGACTTAAATCTTCTCCAGATTGGTCTGTTTACTAAATAATCTGGAATGATAGTCAACAAATTATCCTATCATCTCTTACATTGCAGGAACTTGTTTGGTTCCATTCCAGACCGAGGTAATAATTTTTGTATCTTATTCCTTTTAGATAGCTCAACAATTCATCTGACATTGCCTTTATTGAAATAGTTGACAAAGAAGCTGAATTTTATTATTTACTCTTTCCAATTCTGTTATTCTATTAAATCTAGTTGGTTTTGTTTTTTGTCCTAAGTCCAAACTGGCTTGAGTTGATGCCTTGATTTTAATTGTTTCAGATCATTCAGCAATACATCCTTCTGTTTCCGCATGGCTTTCTGCCTACTTGATGCTAGAGAGATTAGCAAAGCCTTCATAAATGCTTTGGTACCATCCCAAATGATCCCATAGGAGACATCAGGGGTTAAATTGATTTGGAAGAAGCTTTTCTGCTGTTAAATGTATCTCTGTCACTCTCAAACAAATCTCTAATATTCCCTCCCTTACGTTTTATCCCAAACAATATTTGTTCTTTGTGTTACTTATCTAGTATTTATGCATTATTATGAAAATGTAAAAGACTAACCTGAAGGTCATATTTTTCTTGACTTTGATAAGGCCTGCAATTTATTTCCCTCCATGAATGTCTATGCCGATAGCCTATTTGAAGTATTAATAGTAATACAATTTCTAGGGTCTCCCTTTGAAATTTCCTTTCTATCAATCAACAGATAATGATCTGGCAAATTTTAGGGGTCGCTTCCTATTAAAGGTGATAGGCTCCTGTTGCTCTGATTATGCACCGAGCTGTCCTCACTGTGAAAATGCACTCTTAAGATAGAGCAGATGTACAATGTCATCAACAGAAAATAACGCTGCAGACTCAGGATGAAAGACAAAGATTTCAATGGTTTTAGCTGAGGACAGTTGAACTTATTTTGTTGAGAGAAAGAAAAAATGAAAGAGAGAGATTGACTCCCAGCATTAGCACAAACTAGAGACCAAGCATGTAAGTGAAACTTCTCATGTTAATCCATCTAAGGTGTGTCTCAATCATGCAGGTCAAAAAGCACCCAAAGAGTGCCATTCTTTGGACATATTTAAAATTCTGTTTCATTATAATTAGATCTTGCATTGGATATGTAGCAGTAACAGAAATTCTTCTGTAATAGCTTCTTTAGCATTTCTACAAATGGCAATGGAGAATCAAGAAGCAATGGATAAAAAGTAATCAAGGAAAGAACCAATCTAGAATTAAGGAGAAATATCCTGATAGCTAGAACAATTAATGGAATGACTTGCCTTCAAAAGTTGTGGGTGCTCCAACACTGGAGGTTTTTAAGAAAAGATTGGACAACCATTTGGTATAAGGTCTCCTACTTGAGTAAAAGACTGGAAGATCTCCAAGTTCCCTTCCAACTCTGTTATTCTGCTACTCAAGAGACATTCTTTTTTTTTTTTTTTTTTAATATATTTTATTAGATTTTATAGGGGTGCAGGGATAACATTAAGGTGCTTAGGAACCACCATGGAGGTGGGTATATTAAACATCCAAAAGAAAGAAAAACAATCACAGATATATAAGTCAACTCAAGTCTTTTAAGCTTCCCTCTCTAATTCCCTCATTTAATTTTACATATTCAAATTAATAAATTCTATATAAGTTTCAAACGGTCCTATCAAATATCAGTTACATTTCAATTCTAAAAAGTCCAAATCCTGTTTTTAAGCTTTACTAACTTACAATTACTATATTTCAATTAGCCTTAAATAGACATGTTATTAACACTTCGGGTGCCCTTTTTTTTTTTACATAATTATATCTGGTATATTGTTCTTACAACAACATTCCCATATCTTCTTCATTGATACCATTTTTTTCTCTTATCACCCATCCCTCTTATTCTCCTTTTATTTCCAAATAATTCTCTTAAAATAAAGATATCAGGCCAACAAATAAATTTCTATCTAATTTAAATATATATTCTATCAATGCCTCTATATCTATAAAAATCTTTTTAAACCAGTAGATAAAGTTTACTTCTCCAATATATATCATATCTAAAACAGAGTAATATTACAAAGGGTATCCTCTTAAAAATTTCACGTATTCCATTAGTTGTTAAGTCAGTCCAGAAATCAAAGCCTTTTTAATCCCATTAAATAAAACTTTAAAATACATTTTTAAATCTAACTCTAGGCTTCTTTCTATGCCATAGTGGTTTCCATAGTGAGGTTCCTACATAATCAAACCACACTATTAAAAGGTCCATATTCTTTAACGCTTCAAATTGGTCAAAGTTCTCTTTCCTTTCTTCTAATAGCCTTTGGATGGTAAAAGCTGTTTTATTCCATGTTATATTTGCCAATTGTTTATCCACCTTTTCTCGATTTTCAATAAGTTGTGTCTGAGTGTCAGTCTCTGTTGATGTTGGTATTGATGCTTCAGACATCTCTGTTGAAGTTGTTGTATAGTCATCAGACTTCTCGATAGGTTGTGTTGGAAGTTGAATAAAATTAGTTTGTTTTGTGGTTTCCACAGTTTCTCTCAGTGTAGAGAAAAGGGATTGAAAGTAAGAGCTCACATCCTTTGCAGCTTCTAAAATTGTTTCCAATATAAGTTCATAGTCCAGTTGTGTATTAAGTTCCATATCGATAATAATAAGGCTTTTTAATCTTTAATCTTTAAGAAAGGCTCTGCTTCATAAGAATCAAGCAAGCATTCACCTTCAATTTTCAATAGGCCAGCTGCATCGTTATCTTGTAGTTATGACTCTTTCAGGGTCATAGCCATTCCCAGTCATAAAAAAAATAAAAAAAAATATAGTTGCAGTACCACTTTTTGACACAAGATGTCCTCAGCAAACCAAAAAATCCTTTTTTTCTTTCCAAATAATAGATTTTTTATTTTTCGTATTAAAAAAGATGAAGAAAGGGTTCAAAATAATGAATACGTAGTTGTAGCAATAATAGTCAAAAATAAAATGTTTTCAGATCCCCTCAGTATTCCAAAATTTAAATAGTATCAAAATTAACTGGTTTTTATTTATATATTTTTTTTTTCCAACGCTGTTTTTCCCCATTGCTCACACGCTGCTTCCTCACGACAGGGAAATAATTCAAAGAAAGCTTTTAACAGGAAAGTAGTTAGGGGAAAAAAAAAGGGGGTAGGAAAGGTCTCACCCGGATTCTCCACGGGGGTTCTTTCGCTTAGATGTTCTTCTGGCTTTCAGCTGGTGCGACGAAGTGACCGTCCATTTTGTAGGACGATCTTTTCCTCCGGCGGCCCTAAGGAGAAAGCTCGAACTGGGGAGAGCCGCCGCTCTTCCCCAGTCGAGCAGGAGCCTCCTCTAACGGTGGTCGCCTCTACGGGGCGACTTTCGACCCGATTAAGGGTCTACCGACGGAGGGAAACCAGCCGGTGGGAGAGAGAGATCTCTCCGTGCGACTGCTGGTGTCGCGATCCGGAACCGGAAGCCTCAAGGACATTCTTGTATCCTTAAGTACCTGTGTAGAGTCCAGCTTGCTAAAAGAAAACTGACATGGACCAAACAGGCTATGACCCCCCCCCCCAGGGTCACAGGGACAATACTACAAATTTCCCCTGCCTCCAATTCATCTTCTAGGAATACCTTGTACTTTCTTCCATTCTAGAAAAAAAAACCCACCTCTTGGACAGAAGCCTGATATATTAGTGGATTATTACTTGTATATCTGAGATAACTTGTGGTTATTCTTTGAAGAGACAACATCAGAGTTTCAAGCAGACCACAATTTCATATGATTTTTGCTGATAACCAAGTAGATATACATTTCATGGAAGACCCTTCATGCCTACGGTCAGTAATGTGAAATGACATGAGTTTCAATCAGAAAGAAACTAAGATTTTACATGTGCTATCAGATAATAGTTTATTTTTTGATCCAACATTTACTTACCAATGGAAAGGAGATTATGCCATTAAAAAGACTATGAGGACTTATTTTGATGAAGGATTTTTAAAAGTCTTTTTTCTTTTGCTCTTCCCCTTTCCATGAAGACAGCTTTTCCGCCTTATTTGGGGATGTGAAATGAGGACAGAGAGGAATGGGGAGGGATATAATCTCCAACCCATTTATCCTCCTACTTTCTTGGCTGAAGTTTGTGCATTGTAAAATTGTGGAACAATTTAAATTCCCAGCAGAAATGAGTAAGCATAATAAAAGAAATTAAGGGAAGGGAGAGAAAAAAGAAGAATGCTGCTGGTGAAGGTTCGGAGGAAAACAATTATGTTTTAATGCTTGGTCCCTAAATAATTAAACTGGTGCCCTAGGCAATAATGCATTAGTTTCTAGTGAGGAGAATACCTCATTCCCTGGATCCCATTAACAACCAGAAGGATTCAAGGCAAAATAGGAAACAGTAACATATTTGCAGTGCCTTTTGTATAATCAGTGAAATGAAGGAGAAAGCAAAGCATGCCTTGGAATCTCAGTTACTTTTCTTCATCACACAGCTGTCAAGCATGGTGTTTGATGCAGAAAAGCTCTTGCTGCGATCCTAGTACATTTTTGACTCAGTATAACTTTACTAGACTGTCATAGCAGCTAGAATGTGGAGCCTAAATATGGGATATCATATCGCAATTGCTATATTCAGCTGGGAAGCTCAAGGGGGACAGTACCCCACAAGTAAAACCAAAGTCCAATTATGGGGTCATTGGTGCTGTCTGAGCTCGGTTGTTTTCTTGCAGATGTTCCATTACCAAACCAGGTAACATCATCAGTGTTTGTGAGTGTGGGGTTTGCTCCCTGTTTATATACAGTAGCTTGCCCTGCTGGGGTTGGTGGGATGTGGTTTTCTCCTTGGTAATTCATTGATTATGATTTTGTGTCCTGCTTGATTGTTTGCTTGGTATTGTTAACCCTTGTTTATTCGGATGCTGGTGGTTGGAGAGCATGTGCTCTGATCTTTTTGTTTCTTTCTTAGCTTTTTATTGTCTCTTTTGAATGCTGTATGATTTTTCCTAGTTTGGTAGTGAAATGTCTGCAAGAAAACAACCAAGCTCAAAGACCACTGAGGACCCCACAGTTCAACCCTGAGCTATGAATATTTTCTCTTCTAAAGTTCAGATTTAGTACATAGAACATAGAATAATATGGTTGGATGGGACCTTGGAGGTCTTTTGTCCAATCCCCTGCCCATGGCAGGAGATCCTATACCATTCCAGATTTTCATTGGGCTCAATGGGATGGATACACATGATCTATGAAAGAAGAACAGAATAGAGTTGGAAGGGACCCTGGAGGTCCTCCAGTCCAACCCCCAACTCCAACTCCAAGCATGTCCACATAATTCTATGCATAGTAGAGATTCCCTTGCAATCTGTCTCATCCCACCCAAAGAAGGAATTTAATGAGTTCGGAACTGCATCTGCAGTTTTGAAGCTTTTGGAACAATCTGGAAAGGGTACCATCTAAAGAGTGAATTCTGGTGAGTTAATTGGGATGCTATTGGAGGATGGGAAGCTGAGATCAGACTATCACAGCTCCTTTATCTATCATAGTTGGTAAAAAGACTTTTTGTATTTCCAGGGACCATGATGGATCAAGGAGCACTTTAGCAATGAAGCTATTATTGCAAATAAAGCAACTGAAACAGCTTCCTTTGGTTCCATGTGAGCTTAGGTTTATCCAGTTCATTACTAATTTGGGACTTGGTTATATTCACTTGAACTCAATCCAAAGGAGAAATCAAATCTTTATAATCCATATTGCCTCATACCTATGGAGATGTTAATATAACCTAAGGAACTGAATAGAACCTTTCTTTTATTGAATAAATGCCAAGGGATTGAATATTTATCCTTCAGAATTATTTCTGAGAATCAACCAGACAGGTAAGATTAAAGTACCTCCAATCCTCAGCCTCTCCAGAAGGATACCATGGTTGATAATAATAAATGTTCCTGAGAGATTTTGTGAAATAACAGGATCACACTCTGTAGGGATAATCCAACTCTATCTCAAGGAAAGTATGAATGGTTTAATTGGTTTAGTGAAAAAGAGGACCCTTCCATAAAGATGGAAGGAAATGGTGGGGAAAAATAATGGGAAGAAAATTTCTTTCAAAAAGAGAGGCTTGCTGCACTCAGTGGTTTGCTGCTAAATCGTTTTAAATGACTCTGGAACAGTACTGGAACACAGCTATATTATTATTGTCACCGGCTCAAGGTTGACTCAGCCTTCCATCCTTCTCAGGTTGGTAAAATGAGGACCCGGATTGTTGGGGACAATTATGCTGACTCTGTAAACCGCTTAGAGAGGGCTGTAAAGCACTGTGAAGCAGTATATAAGTCTAAATGCTATTGCTATTATGCCTTATAAAATGAAGTCTTTCCCTATAAAATACAAGAGGGAATAGTTCCAAGCTGAAGGTATCTGATATGATATCATGAACCTGGAGTGTGGTACACTCGAATTGTGTGTTTTAATCAAGACCTGTTCAATTCTGAATGCCAACAATAATGAGTAAGACAAGCTTGACTTTCAAAATGATTTCCTGTATTCACAAGCACTATTCTTATGGATGTTGATGAAGAGTCTCAGTCATCCAGGTAGAGGTGTCTAGAAGTTGAGTCATGGGAACTGGACATCTTTCCCTTTTTGGTTTGAAATACTTTGCTGCTTATCCAAATGGCTTCTTGAGCAAGTCGGTTAAGGGGACCCCATACACTGTACATCCTGCAGGGAGCTTTCATTTCTCATCAAATCTAGATAGGCTCCATAGGTGAGTAGACAGAGAGTCACTAGGATGTAAATGTTCCAACTCTTCAAATCCTTTATCCTAGAGGGAAGTGTGGCTTCCCTGGTGAACCCATGGAGTGGTCTTACTTTTCCAGGGACTGATGCAAGAGCAGCATACAAAATGGGGGATAGGTTGTTTCTGAGGCCTCCACCTCTATGGAGGGGAGGACTTTCCACTTTGGCATACGTGGATTACCTCACCCTCTATCAAACCATTAATCTTCCTTGTCCAAAATGTGAATATGGATGCTTTGGCATCTATTCCTCAACAATGGTTTCTTGGCACTAAATGTGTCAGCCTACACAAGTTCAGTCCAACCAAACTTTTTTAGCCTCGCTTAAGCTACCCTCACTTTCTAAGTTTGCAGACTCTCTGCCTTTACCATTTTTCTTTTTCTTTTGCAATAATCTATTTTCCACTAACCCTTTTTAAATAGCTTCTGCACAAACTACTAATTTTATTTGAGAATAACCCTGAGATGGCCCTCTTATTTTGAATACTCAATTTCTCTCCTCTAATGGGGTGAAATGTCACATTAAACCTATAGCATCACATTTGCAAAGTGAAATATTAGAGGCCAAATGGTTCTCGTGGTGTTTCCATAGTAACTTGTGCCTTAGAATTTAGACCAGTAAATCAATAAAAGAAAAATAGGATGGCCAAATTAAAAAAAAAAAGATTTTATTTCTACTGCTAATATTATGGAAAATCTCTAAAATATTTAAATCCATAAACAGTTTTATGGCTACTTCTAGATAATATCAGTCTATTTTCAATGTGAACGTTAAAAACAAAGATCCGCTAAGAATTCTGAGAAACAATTAAGAAAATTCAGAACTCCCAGCTAGACTGGAGTTAAATAATTATCCTATTTTCTGGAATAAAAGGGGCAAGTGAAGTTCTAATCCCAGAGAGGGTGGATAAAATAAACAGGATACATTTGCTTATCCATCTATTCCTGACACATTTTTCCTAATTATTAGATATTGCTTATTAGATTAGATTCCTCCATTGGGAAGAGACAGTTTGAAAACAAAAGTATTTTGAGGTTGTTCTGCTATTGTTTTCTGACGGCTCCTATCCTCAATCTAGAAATATGGACACACACAAAGATACACACAGGAACACAAAACTTCACAGGGAAAAAAATTTCTTAGAAATTACAGCAAAGATTTCAAGTCCTCATTACGATTTCCTTCTTTGTCTTTGCAAAGGAAAATGGGAAACTAGCATAAGAGAGACAGTTTGGTGAAGTGGTGAAGATCCTGGCCCAGAAACCAGGAGACTGGGAGTTCTAGTCTCACCTTAGGCATAAAATTTGCTGCGTGACTTTGGGACAGTTACTTCTCTAGGCCCAACTCACTTTGTTGTGAGTTAGATATAAAGTAATAAAGTTGGCATAAAAATCCAATAAATAAAATAAATAAACAAAATATCCCTTCTTCTAATGTCCCTATGATATCCTGGTGAAACAGTGAAGGTGTGTTTTCGGTTTTTTAAAACTGACCACTCTCGGGCTGTGTTCATATCTTAAATTAAGCCTTAATATAATTTGGATTCAGCTTAATGAAAAGTGTAGTCTCTGCCATTTTGAACTGTGGTTTGTAGTTAGCCTCTTCTGTGAACTAATGAACTGAGACTTATGAAAAAAAAAACCACAGCAAGTAACAGCTACGGTCAAGCATTTAAAATAAACATTTACAGTAGCCTTAAGCTCAAACTCTGTTTTAGTTTTGGGCTTGTGTTATGTGTGACTCCAATGATTGTGGCATGTACAACCCCAATTTATGGTTCTGATACTAGTGACATTACCAATCATGGCTCTTTCAATAAGCTATGACTAAAGACTAAGAAAAAGGGTGAACTGCAGCATTGCCTTTAGTACGCTATTATATTGGCTAGCTTCTCTCCCTTATATTCCAATAATTGTAGGAGATGACCAGGCTGAGCCTCAGAGAGGGGTCAAAAGCATCATCACTCATGAGTCCCTTCGTACCCACAAGAGATCTAAGTCCAGCCCACCACGAATTTCTTATTTACTGCCAAATTGCTTTAATTGTTAATAGTTCAGATTAATGTCAAGTGCCAGGGAAATCAAGAGATCCAGGCAGTTTCAATGGGTACAAAGATTTATTGCAAGTTTAAGCTCTCTATAAGAATCTGAACTACTAACGGTTAAAGCAATGTGGTGGTAAATAAAGAATTCATGGTGGGCTGGACTTAGATCTCTTGTGGGCGTGAAAGGATTCATGACTGATGATGCATTTGACCCTTTCCTCGGGCTCAGCCTAGTCATCTCCTACAATAATTCTGGGAAATAGAAAGGGCTGCTATTATTCTCTATGATAAATCTTATTTTCTGAAATAGAAAGTGTGTTTCTTATGCATTTCCAATATAGGACTGTGAAAGGGTTGGGTTGCACTTTGTTTCCAAATAAAGACCCCCAGGAGGACATAATAATTCTTAACCATGGTGTCCACCTATGTATTGCTAAATGAATATGTACAGTATTCAAAGCCTTCACAATCCAGTCCGTGCTCTTGTCAAATGATACATTTCTGTCCTTTTGCATTCCCCACAACTGGAGTCACTTGGAGCAGCTGTGAAAGAACTGTACAGTCTCAACTTACAACCATTTCTTTAAAGACCATTCAAAGTATCAACAGCATTGAAAAAAGTGACTTATGACCATTGTGGCATTCCTGTGGTTGCGTGATCAAAATTTGGACGGTATGTATTTATGATGGTTGCAGTGTCCCAGGTTCATGTGATGACATTTTTCGACCCTTCTGAAATGCAGTCAATGGGGAAGCCAGACTCACTAAACAACAGTATTACTAACTTAGTAACTGCAGTGATTCACTTAACAACTGTGGCAAAAAAAGGTCATAAAATGGGGCAAAACTCATTTAACTGTTTTGTTTAGCAACAGAAATCTTGGGCTCAGTTTTGGTCATAAATCAAGGACTACTTGAAAAATAGATAATAGATACAGAGATACAGATTTCCTCCCTAATAATTGCTAATTCTTTTACTAAAGACCTTAAGCATAGCTCAGAAGAAACTATAGGCCAAAAAAATTAAGACAAATTTCTTAAAACTGTTGTATGAATGTTGCCATCCAGCAGTGGGCAATGGTGAGTTCTGCTCTGGAATTACCCCTTTAGGCATCTACATTTTTAGAAGAAACTGGCAGATACAATTCTCCAGGGTCTGAAATAACTCATTTGAGAAGACAATTTATTTGGTTGGACTCAAGAGAAAGCTGTGTCACTACAGTTTTTTTATAATTTCTTCCAAAGTCCTCCCAAAGAGATATAATGACCTTCAGATCTAACCCAAATGGTCAGTCCAACAAATTAATCCTAGCACTGTACTTGGCTTAAATAGACATGGCCTGCAGTTTAGTCTCCAGAAGTTTCTTGAAGAATCATATCCTGAGCTTCAAATTTATCCCAAGAAAAAAATTCATCTAGTTTGGCTCCCCAACTTAATACAAATGTTTTATCTAGTCCTGCTTTCAATGCGGGACCCCAATTTCCAGGATAACATTAGCAAAGAAATCACATCACAGCTTAAATTTTCAATAATTTCAGTCACATGGATGGCCTTACCTATTATTAAACCACATAGTTAATAATCAATGCTGTAGGATTTAATTTTTTTATCTATATTGCCTTTATTGAGTTGACTAAAATGTGTTCAGATGATATTTATGTTCTTGCTTAGTTCATTTCAAGATCTATTAAATTGAAGTAGCAGAACATGGCCTTTGTAACAATTTTCTCATGATACAGCATATCGCTGGCTTTGACCCCACAGCCTTTAAGAAGATGGTTAACGTTTGGGACTTCTCCCTGGCCTTTTGGCCAGAATTGGGGACTCCATTTTTAGGAATTACAGTGTATTTTAGCTGTGTTCACCATTTATGGTATACTTGGCTTTAATGATATCTGTTGTTTTTAGTATTTGTTGATTTTGACTTTTTTTTCCTTTTGTACCAGGCCCAACATCATATTGTCTGAGTTGGGTGGCCATATAAATATTTTAAATAAGTAAATAAATAAATATTAAACCGATTCATTGTAAAACCAGTGAACTATTGTAAAACTGTAATATACTCAATATATCTAACAAGGCCTGATACTATCCAAATCCAAAGTTTCTTTTAGCACATGTCTATGTGTTGTGTATTATAATAAGAAGAGGGATAACCTATTGTTCTTTTGCAAATTCATCCAACTAATAAAAAAAGAGTGTCTACAAATTAATGGCAGAGCAGAAATAAAAAGTTGATTAAAACTGTCTCAGGAAGTTAATGATCCAGGCATTATAAGACAGAGAGAAATGAAACCAGTATTTTGTCATCTTATTGTCTGCTGATGTCAAGGAATTCAACAGCACAGAAGTATTTTTGAAATCCCTTTTTTTGGTTACTGCTATTAATGCCAAGAAAAGGCAACATCTCATTTCAACAGCACAGATGTGCAACCTAACTGTACCATAGCTCGGCTTCTGACAGACCTGTTCTATTCTTATTAAAATTCTCCAGTGGTTCCCATTGGGAGCAATTAAGTTATTTCATCCTGAAATTTTACATCCTCTGTAACTGGGTTCAGTGGACCAGTGCTAAGCCTCTAAACACTTCTGAGCACTCTATTGTAACCTTGGTATATTAGTATGATCGTTTGCTTCATGGTAGCTTTGCCTTTTTCTGCTCACTCGGTTGTCGGATCCAATTTCTCTTTGTCATTGTTTATTGCCTTGCCTGTCTGGCTGTCTATGAAACTCTACTTTGAAGTCAATAGATTTGTATTCTGCTAGCTTAAGCCACCCAGGTGATGAATAGCAAAATACTAATCCTGTAGATCTGACAAGACTCTTCCAGCCAACCCGTAGGACTTTGGGACTTTAAACACAGCATGCCTTAACACAGTCAACACTTGTTATTGCTACTGAACAGAGGATGAAAATCCCAGATTACAGTCATGCCTTGGGTGATGCGGTATCTTTCTTCAGATAGTTTTGGCTTGCTGTAGTAATTGACTGCCTGATCCGTCTTCTAATTTAAAGCCAACATTGACTGGAGCTGTGTTACAAAAATCTGTTTCTGCTTGGTGTTATCCAGTGACCATGGGGTTCTTTTGATTCCTAACATTGACCACTCATGAAAGCTAGTCTGAAAATGATGACAAGATGCGGTGATAAGAGACAAGAGACAAGAGACAAGAGACAAGAGACAAGAGACAAGGGACAAGGGACAAAGACAAGAGACAAGAGACAAGAGAAGATAGATAACTCATTATTTTCTGTGAACACATTGGCACACATTCAGAAATGAAATTCTGATGCTCGCTCTCAAAAGAAAATAAGTCGAAATGTTGAAAATCCACTCAAGCTAACAGCACTATCTGGGATGGAATGCTTTAACCAAGTTTCCATTGCAATGATGACACATCAGTTACTCGTCTGCTGGTTTGTTTTTAAGTCTAGCTTCACGTAATCCATTTTAGACTTTAAGGAGGACATTAGCAAACAAAATAGATGGTAGTGACACTCTATACAGATTGGCCTTTAGCCTAATTGTCCACATTTGCCTCGTTTCTTCTCTTGATCACATCGCCTCCACCTCAGAAGACACTCAGCCAGTGTCTTCCCGCTGCCTCCACCACCCAAAATGCTGAACACTTTCAGAGATTGCAGTTCATCTCACACCCTCCGCACAACCCACCAACACTTCTGCTGCTGACACCTTCAACCGAAGCAGTCCGAAGCAATGCAGACTCTCCAGATCAGCTTTATCAACAATTCCTCTCTTGCTAAATATCACCAAGCCCGATACAGATTGACGGTCATATAACAGTCTGATAATTCCATTTTCTTGTCACAATTCTCAAAGAATCACTCAAACCGGATGGCACTTTCAACTCCAAAACCCCAATACTCTTTAGAGCCGAAGCCGATGCAGCCAAGCAAGGCATCACCATTTTAGAATACTATCAATTATATCATCAATTCAGTGTAGAAAATATTTTAATCACGTATTTTAATTCAACCAAACCAACCCTCAAACACACAAAGCCGTGTGATCTTTCTGCAAAGAACTTATTATGAAACGGACACAAAGAACTGTATTAAATACTAATGCAAAAATATAAACAGAGAGGCAGCCTGACTATCTCTGAAGCTAATCCTTTATTTCCATATAAATGCTGTTGTGGCAATAAGGTGATCAGAGAGCAAATGAGACAATATTTACAATTTAGAACTCTTTAAAAAAATGTCTCACACATACTATCTACAACCTCTTCAAAATGAATGAACAGGACTGTTTTTCATCAGAAAGCACATCAAATGTCATTGCACGGTGACAACAGTGAAAGCATTTGTCAAGTAAATATAAAAGAAACCAGATTTATGGATGCCACTATAATCTATAATGTAGGATGGGTAGGTTAATTATTTGAAGGTTGAGGAGACATGGTATATTTTAAGACAGGGATGCAAAAAAAAAAATTCTGATGGCTTTCAGAGGGAGTGAATTTGAATGATACACCAAAATAGACTCTATCACAGCAAAAATGAATAAGAACACAAGTCAGAGGAGGAGACCCAAACTCATGGGTATCCTCACATTGCAATAAACAAGGACATACATTCAATTTTGCAGATTGTCAGATGAGCAGACACAAAAATAGCTGGGGAAGTGATTGAAGCCTAGGAAACGTGCCCCTTGTCAGTCAATAGGAGTGCTGATTTACCACCGATTATTAAGTACTTAGGAGGCGAGGGCTTGGCAGCACAAGGAAACAACAGCCAATGACTTATTAGTCAGCCATCAACATCCTAATCAACATCTAAAAAGCCACACACAAAAACCATCATATAAATCCACACACAAAATAGCCAAAAGCACACACTCTGCTAGAGAGAAGTTCCCTGAGGATGACTGAAAACTCAGAAGACTAAACCTCTGGTCCTGGTGACCTACCTAGATTGGATGCTGCAACATTATCCTGGGACACGTATAATCACCTTCATTTGTTAAAAAATGAATAAGCCCACCAGTAACTGCTATTCCTTGTCTTAGAGAAATAGGGATGTAGAAAGAGAGTATCTAAAGAAATAACATATACTTCGGAATGCAAAACAACTACAGCAAACCGTACACCAAATTCACACATTTATTTGAAATACTTTAAAAAATGGTAAGTTTTACATGCAGTCCTTGACTTATGACCACAACTAAGCCCACAATTTCTGCTGCTAAGCAAGACAGTTAAGTGAGTTTTGCCCCATTTTGCAAGCTTTCTTGCCACAGCTGTTAAATGAATCACTGCAGTTAAGTTTGTAACACGGTTGTTAAGTGCATCTGGCGTCTCTATTGACTTTGCTTGTCAGAGGGTCACAACAGCTGATCCCATGACCCTGAGACACTGCAAGTATTGTAAATACAGGCCAGTTGCCAAGTGCCTAAATTTTGATCACGTGACCACGGGGATGCTGCAATGGTCGTAAGTATGAAAAATGATCATAAGTCACTCTTTTTCAGAGCTGTTGTAACTTCAAATGGTCACTGCACAAATGGTTGTAAGTTGAAGACTGCCTGTATAAAGACATTGCACTCTAGCTGAGGAATTTTTAGAAATAAAATTGTGTATGTAAAGAAAGTTGTTTAGAAAACTGTGCATATTAATTTAGGGGCTCAATGGCTTAGCGATTAAAGAGGCTGAGCTTGTCAGCTGTAAAACTGACAGCGTGGGTTCGAGACCTGAGTGCTGTGCAATGGGGTGAGCTCCTGTTCCTTGCTCCAGCTCCTGCCCACCTAGCCCTTCAAAAGCATGCAAATGTGAGTAGATAAATGGGTACCACTTCAATGGGAAGATAACAGCACTCCGTGCATCTCAGCGTATAGTCATGGTGGCCACCTGACCACAGAAAATGTCTTCGGACAATGCTGGCTCCCTCGGCCAAGAAATGGAGATGAGCACCACTGCCCTAGAGTCAGACATGACTGGACAGGGAAATCTTTACCTTTACCTGCATATTAAGTTGTCATTACAAATGGCAACAAATGTGAGTTTAAAAAAGAAGGGAACCTTATTGGAACATTGTACCTGCAGGATCCTGATAGTTTCTGCATGGCCCATCAGATCTGGCAGAGCGGGGATACTTGGAGTCTCCTTGGCGAAGCAGGGTCACCTGGTAAGGTGTGAGCAAGTATGTCTTCTCTATCATGGTGCCTGTCCTATGGAATCACCTTCCCCCAGAGCTATAAACAGCACCAATCTTACTGGCCTTTTGGAAGGCCATGAAAACCTGAGTCTTCTCCTGGGCATCGGGACCCAGATGTTATTTACTGGAGCTCTGATGTGGATGGATGCCACATCTGTAATTTGAGATTTTTCACGGGAGAGTGTTCAACTTGTTTTTCAGGTTTTCTACTTGACTATGTTTTTATTTTGTTCACCACTGAGAGTTTTGCTGGACAGAGGGGCAACCCTGTAAATTGGATTAAAAAATAATCTAAAAAATAACATAAAAACCTGAGACAGTTATATCGTTTGAATTTAAACGAATCCCCATTATTCCTAACAAGTACTTTGTAACTATGTAAGACCGTTGATGCGCAGATTATAATGTAATATAACAACATACATAGGACCTTGTAAATTGCAGCCCAATGCTGGACTACAATAAAATGATTGAATGCAACCTGTTTCTGAAATGTAAATTCAAGCCATACTTTGAATTAATTATATTTCTAGGATATCAGATCTTAGAAGAAAACATTCCCAATTGTTCCCAATTCAAACAAAAAGATTTTTTTAGAAGTATGATATAGCTTAAAAATACTTAGCACGCAAAGTGTGATGTGCGGTATAGAAATGTGATGCTGTACATACATACATACATACATACATACATACATACATACATACATACATACATACACACACACACATACTAAAGCCAAATGGTTACGTTCAGACAGCGAGGACATCTGGACTTCAGCTTCCAGAATTCCCTAGTCAGGTATGACACATGTTTCTGTATAGAAACTTCCCCATCCTGGCTGGGGAATTCTGGGAGTTGAAGTCCACACAACTTAAAGTTCCCAAGTTTGAGAAACACTGATCTGGGGTAAAAACATTCATGGATGGCAGAGATGAAGATCCCAAAAGGACATCTAAAGACAGAAAGAGAAAGATCCATGACCTTTTGAATTAAAGTTTAATTTGTTGCTAGCATTCTAAGCAGCAGCTCCTTCAAATTAGATTAGTAGCATAGTTTAAGAAAACAAATTCAGCTGACAGGCAAAATAATCCTGTTTTTTAACAAACATGTTTATTGAAGTCAGTGAGGAACAAGTGATCCAGGAGACGGTGAGTTCTAGCCCTTCCTTAACTATGAAAGCTGGTTGCGAGACTTTGGGCCAGTCCCTCTCTCTCAGTCCAGCCCACCTCACAGGGTTGCTGTTGTGGGGAAAATAGGAGGAGAGAGGAATATTAGGTATGTTTGCTGCCTTGAGTTATTTATAAAACAAAGGTAGGATAAAAATTAAACAAATAAAAATAAATATAATTTTATATCCAACTTTTCCTCATAGGGATCTACATAGTACTTTCTCTTCCATTTTTTTTCTTCACAGCAACCTTGTGAGGTAGGTTTATTGTGACAGATATTCTGATCCAGTGAGTTTCTATTGATGAGAATGGACTTAATTCTTTTAGAGTTTAACCAAAACTCATAATTGTATTATCAATTAGCTTTTATTTCTTTACATATTGTAGATCACTATTGTCAGTTTGTGAAATACCATTACACTCTTATTTTTATCATATCTTTACAAGTTTGAATCAATGCTCTTGGTTCAGTTAAAACTCTAAATTCAAAAGCAGTTTTGAACCACCAGCAGAGCTTTTGTTATAAATATGCTTTTCTCTGTAAGTAGCATCTGTTCCAACTTATTCTTGAACATACTAGTAAAAAAATGAAAGACCAATAAAAATAACAAATTTGTGGTGCTTTAGAATAAGAGGAAAAACACATAGTTTTTCTTCAATTCAGCAAGGATAAAATATTAATAAGCTTTTCATTCACACAGAAATAACATTTTCAAGAATGGGAAAAAATAGGCACTTTTTTTAAAGGAAGAACTTTTTTAAGGCTATCATAATTAAATGTCAGGGAGAAAATATTTGGAAAAGTAATTCCAGTTGTAAAATGTATTTATTATAATACATCTAAATAAAAAAGTAGAATCATGCTTCCAATATTTGAAGTTACTTTAAAACAGGCTTCTGTTCTTCCTCAAGGAAAAAACATATCCAGTTGCATTTTGAAAAAAGCACCTTTGAGGCTTCTGTTCTCTAATTCCCAGCCGTTGTCTGTCCCTCCCTCCCTCCCTCCCTCCCTCCCTCCCATAATTGGGACTTGAAATACAGTCATAAGTCATTACAGTCACAAGTCAAGGAACCCAGGTGCTTGGAAATAATTTTCTATTAAGTGAATCCTGTGGTTATTAAATGAATGTAGCAGTGTTTAAGGGAACACCGCAGTCATTAAGCAGACCCATTCATTTGAATGGGCTTTTTTTGCTGGTTTCCCACAAAAAAATGCCAAAAACCAGCAAAAAAAAAAAAAAACCATTGAAAATTGCAATCATATGACCTCCAAATGCCACAACCAGTTATAAAACTGATCCACTCAACCTGTGGTCACCTGACCATGGTGGGGGGTGCGATGTGACCATTTATGATGGTCAGGGGTGCTTTACAGACCATAAAGCACCCATTGCGTGACCATTGTAACTTTGAATTGTCATAAAACATCTGGCCATAAATCGAGGACTACCTGTAAAATATTTTGAGAAAAGCAGATCTGTAGTAAAAAGGTTGGTGCATTACCTCTATATTTCCCTTTTCATTAATAGAATTATTTCAACTTCAGCCATTTAAGGAAAATAAAGTTCCTTTTGGAGCATAAGTGATCTTAAAGATTGTTCTCTACCCATAACTTCCTCCACCACATTGAGCAGTACTGAAATGGGAGGGGGGGGGAAGCAACAAATTAGACTCTTCTGTCAGTGTCAGACAGCTGGAAGTCCTTGCAATATTTCTCTAGATTTGTATTTGAAATTGCTTGTAAAATTTCTAGTTTTCTCTGGACAATTTCCTCCGCAATCAGGGTATTACAAGCTAAAACTGTACACAAGTTTGACTAATAGGTGAAAACAAAAGTATGACTATAGCATTAAGAAATCACATGGGTAATTTATTTTTTGGTAATTGGGAAATCTTTGCGGCCGGCTCTGGTGTTGTCACTGAAGTTCAACGATCTTTACAATCGGAATGGCAAGCTGGAGAAGCCTGAGGAAGGCAATCCAGTTAAAATGAGAAAACCTTTTGAAGCTGGTGCACAAGATTATTTTCAATAATACCAGCCTGACTACATCGAATGGTTTTTAATTCACAGAGGTTCCACCTAGATGACCTTATAGTATTTCAGCTGTGAGGGCAATTTACTAAGAATGATGCAGTTTCAGCTGAGTGACAGTGAAGACTAAGAATAGCCAAATTCTTGATGGCTTCTCAGAGTTGAGACTTCTCCGAGGTTACTAGCTTTCAAAACTGGTGCATGCTGTCCTCTAATTAGGATATGGACCTGGACGTGATGCTTCCCGAAGGAAATAATAAATGATAATTTTTCGCCTTTAATTTACATAGCTTTTGATTAGAGAGATGCTTGTTAAAATGATCTTTTCCCCTGTCAGTCACTCCACTCTTTTTTCCTCCAATCTGACATTTTACATATATGGAAAACTGAAAGGCAAAGCAGTGAAGATTTGCTTTTTAATTTTTTCAACATCTGCTTTTCAGCACTGAACCACATGAAATGCCCCAAGCAGCTGTAGATGCCATCCTAGACATTTTTGGAAGGAAAACTGCTTTGTACCAGAAAGACAGAGGCCACTTCAAATTGGGGTTTGACCTTCAGTCCAAATCCAGTTAAGACTTGGAAAATCTGATTTGTATTATGGCTAGGAAAGCCAGAAATGAACAAAAAATGTGGAGACAGAAATAGGTAGATAATACATGTCCCAGTTTTTCCCTTAATCATTCATTACATTCAATATTGGTGTGTTTGTGTGTGTGCGGGTTAACCTGGAAGATCCATATTTGCTATTATTTGTTGTTGCTGCTTTTCCTTTTTCTCTCCTTCACAACCTTGTAGCTCTTCCCTCTAAAGTTCAAGAAACCCGCTGAGCATCTTCCTTCATCTTATCCCAACAATAGTCCTCTTGAGAGGTAGGCTGCACTGAGAAAACTAGATGCATCTGTTGTGTCCTGGGCCTTGCTGAGTCAATCAGCAAGGCTCAGGAAACCTGCAGGACAACTGCAGAGACCCAGGCAGACCACGTGTTTGCCTGGGACCGGTTGTAGAGACCCGGGCAGACCACATGTCTGCCCGGGACCCAGACAGGCTGTCTCCAGCCTCGTGCGCATGCGCGAGGCGGGAGAATGTCCTGCATTCATTGGTTGAGCCTCCCCTTGCAGGGGAAGTATGAAAAGGGCATGTTGCCATTTTCTCGCTTGCTTCTGTTCAGTGCATGTACACAATAAAGATCATCTCTTGTACCAACTGCCTCGTCTTCATGTCTGCGTTGCGAACAGAACAGCATCCAAATTTATTCAGCAAGTGTCCATGGCTGAGAGTGAACTCAAGCTGAGTTTCCCCTGCTTTGGTCCATCATCTTGACTACTGAACTATACTGTTTAATATATAATGCTACTTCATTAATTACATAATATACCTCTCCTTAAACTGCAGCAGCTCCAATGCTCGCTTCTTCTTTCTCCTTTCCTCAGACAGAGAAGGGATGTTGAGGAATTGAGGAGAGACAAACCTATGGGGTTTAGGCCCTCTGTTGTAATGATGGTGAGGAACATTTAGGTGACTCTCCTCCCTTGCTCCAGACATATCACAGGTTTGTCTTGGGGGTGCAGAGAAATGCATTTACCTGTATGCAGTTTTCCCTAAAATATCTTCTTTTGGATGCATCCATGTATTTTTTTTTAGTAGAAAATGGCTATTAAGATACTACTTGTTCACTAGCCCCAATGTTATTGCAATGGAATCCTTTTGGAGAGATTGCAACATTTCACCAGCATTGGCATTTCTTTTGTTATTATCTTAAGATGGTAAAACAATTCAGTGAAGCACTTGTTGCTTGTATGTACACTGAGAGCTGATGCTCCAGAGACAAATTCCTTGTGTGTCCAATCACACTTGGCCAATAAAGAATTATATTCTGTTTTGTTCGCAAATGAAATTTGCCTCTAAATTCCCCTTCCTTGAAGCTGGGAAGCAGCCAAAGATAGTCAAAGGCTTGGTATAGCTGGCTTCAAGGCCCTTCTGAGATCTTCTGAGCATGTGTGTGCATGGTTAGAAGACATCTCTGATGGGATAGTCAGTGGAACAAAGCAGCAGGCCCAAAAAAGCTTTAGAAGATCCCAAAACAATGGTGTGAGCTTTCAAAAGTGATTCGAAGTCCTATTAAAGACATCCTTCTCCAAAGAGTAATAACTTTAGGTCAGATGTGGATTTTTTTTTAATTAGAGCCAAGTAAAGCTTCAGGTTTTTAAATGAAAGATTCAGCCCAGCAATCAGACAGTGTGGCCTTCAAATCAGCTCAAGTCAAATTGGTCTCTGCAAAAATCCAGTTTGGACCTTTGGAGCTTATGCACTGGTGAAATATTAGTACTTAGGCCAATATGCATAAGAACAGGTGGGAAAGTCATATATTTTTAGAAGCAAAAATAACTTTGGTTGATTTATTTCAGGCTTGGATCAGAATTGGACTGTAAAGAGTAAAATGGCAGAATCCTTTAAAATTGGCCTTCATTGTTCTATTGCAGGGGAAAAAAAATATTCACTGTATGTTTCCATAGGATGTCAACAATTAACACCCAACATTTTAAAAAGGAATTCCAACTTCCAGGCATGTTTCACTTTATTTACCACGAGGAGGGACAAAATTAGAAACAGAAAGATAAAAAGCAATTGTCACAAAATGAAGTTTTCTTCCCCAGCAAGAAAGTTCTATAATCTTTCAAAGCAATTCAGAAGTCTCATGCATGTTTACTCAGAGGAAAATCTTACCAAGTTTCATGGGATTCAGTTAAAAAAAAAACCCTTAGGAAACTATGCAGAAACCCCTTGTAGTTTTCCTGGGAACAATACCTATGGGATTTACATTGCCTTTCTCAGTGGGATGTACTCCTATATAATTATTCAGAAGAGGGTATCCCAATATAAAACCATCCTAATGATATTTATGTTCCTATGATCAATATATTTGCCATTGGTAAATTGCTACATTAATCCTGAAACATATAACCGATAATAGATATGGCAAAAAAGAAGAATGGGGGCGAGGAAATTCTATACTTTTTATGTGGGAAGAGATAATTATGCTGTTCCAATTAGAACATAAATCACTTAACTCTAAGCAGCTGGTGATGCATAAGCATGATAATGATTTCAGATGGGGGTACAATTCCTTCTAGTTTTTATTTAGCAATTTTAACGTCTAAAGAAATATGGTTGTGGCAGAAAATGCAATGAGCATGGGTTTTTTTTTAAAGTAGGAGAAACAGTGCTACGATTTCAAATGAGGATGATGGTTACGCACCACCAGCTGTTCATGGTTTAGTGATCAAGTGTCTAAATGACAAAGAATAATTACATCTCTCTCAGTGGAGTGAAGTGTTCCCTCTTCTGTAACACAGAAATGGAAAACTTGTGGCATTCTAGATCTTTCTGAAGTGGAACTCTTAGAAGCTCTTCTCGGTGGACATGGTGCACAAGGGCTGCTGTCTTTTATAACTGAGCAACCTCTGGAGTTCTGGAGATTCTAATTTCCAATATAGGATTTACACAGGAATATGAACTACAAATAGATGGTAGAGTTCATTCTAGCTTAAATGTTGTCTTCATCCATTCAAATTTTGAAGCAATATTGCGTTACCTTTAGGCCTAACAATTAGGATTGCCATAATCTGTAAAAATCTTAGTAATAACTAGATGGCAGCAGCAAGATACAGAAGATTCCTAATGATCTGATGCCATCTAGTAGTTGTCTAGATTTTGCAGTTCAGATATAGTAGCACTGATATAGGGTACATACTTATATAGGTAGTCCTCGACTTATGACCACAATTTAACCCAAAATTTCTGCTGCTAAATGAAACATTTGTTAAGTGAGTTTTGCCTCCTTTAGACTTTTCTTGCCACAGTTGTTAAGTGAAGCACTGCAGTTGTCAAGTTAGTAACACGGTTGTTAAGTGAATCTGGATTCCCCATTGACTTTGCTTGCCAGAAGGTCACAGAAGGTGCTCACATGACCCTAGGACACAGCAGCTTTGATAAATATGAGCCTGTTGCATCTGAATTTTGATCACATGACTATGAGGATGCGTCAATGCTGATTGTAAGAAACGGTCACGTGACTGACAGAGCAATGACATTAATTTTACTTTTACAGCTTTTGTGAAGGATTATGGTCAGTTCTGAAAAAAAAATCCATGGAACTGCCATTTAAATAAATAAAGCTCAAATATATAACAATCTAATCTTAGAATAATTATAGTTTAAATTTTAAGTAATTTAACTTTGTCTTTTTGCTGGCCAGATCCTGAACCAACTTACTAGCCATAGAATAAAAAGAAATAATTTCTTATGCCTCAGCTAAAGGCCTAAGAATTGGAAGCCGGCTGGGAAGGTTACCCAACTCAAACAAGCCATGAAAAAGTGAAAAACAAGCACTGAAACTGGAAAACTGGGACGGTTCTTGAAGTAGAAAGATTTAGGCAGCATGAATGAACCTTTATTATCAAAGTATAACATGTATACAGTGAGATTGGCTGAGTCTCCCTCAGTACCCCCCCCACCACCACCACACTCACAGTGACTACAAACCCCCAACTTATTACACCCTGTGAGCTAATTGCACAGCACGCCGGCCTCATGGGTCTGTCATGCATGAAATTATTATGTCCCATTCAAGAGCCTGACAGCTCATGGATAAAAGCCGTTCTTCAGCCTGTTGGTACAGCTGGCTGTGTTTCTGTATCTCCTACCTGATGGTAGGAGAGTAAAGAGGTACCAACCAGGGTGTGAGTCATCCCTGAGAATTTTCCTCATTCTACCAAGGCAACGGGCCCTGGCGATGTCATCCAGTGGTATCAGGGAACAGCCCATGATGTTTTGTGCCGTGCTCACCATCCTCTGTAATACCTTCCTGTCCACGGCTGTCAAGCCAGCATACCAAACCACAATACAGTATGTGAGAACGCTTTCAATGGTAGACCGGTAGAAGAGGGTCATGAGTCGTCGTTCTACCCTGTTCTTCCGCAAGATCCTGAGGAAGTGGAGTCTCTGTTGAGCCTTTCTGGCCACCTGGGCTGTATTAATTTTCCAGGTAAGATCTTCACAGAGATAGACTCCCAGGAATTTGAAGGAGGAAACTCTCTCCACACAGTCCCCTCCGATGTAAAGTGGGGCAGGTTCCTCTCTTTTCCTCCGGAAGTCTAGCACCATCTCCTTTGTCTTGCCGATGTTCAGGTGCAGATTGTTCTCTAGGCACCATGAGGATAGTTTTTGTACCTCCCCCCTGTACGCTGTCTCATCACAGCCTGTAATGAGACCCGCCACGGTGGTGTCATCTGCGAACTTGATGATCACAGTGGACGGGTCGGATGATACACAATCGTATGTGTACAATGAGTACAGGTAGGGGCTAAGCACGCAGCCCTGTGGCGAGCCAGTGCAAAGCTTCAGGGAGGTGGATAAAACAGACCCAACCCTCACTGTTTGTAACCGGTCCCTCAGAAAGTCTTTGATCCAATCACAAATGGAGGGATGAAAATTCAGGTCAGTCAGCTTTTCAATAAGGATACTCGGCAGAATGGTATTGAAAGCCAAGCTATAATCAATGAAAAGCATCCTGACATAGTTTCCAGGTTTCTCCAGATGACTTGCTACCGAATGTAAAGCAGTAGCTATGGCATCGTCTGTCAACCTATTTCCCCTGTAGGCAAACTGATGTTTATCAAAGTCCGGTGGGAGGCATGTCCTAAGATGTTGGAGAACCAATCTTTCAAAGCATTTCATCACTACAGACGTTAATGCAATGGGTCTGTAGTCATTTAGGCAACTGATTGTTGTTTTCTTTGGAACTGGTAGGATTCCTACCAGGATCTGCTCTGGAAAGTATATTTTTAGCTTGTAAATAAAATGATGGAGGGATGAAACCCACCACACAGAATGAGCAGGCATCCCTCCTTTCCTCTTGAGATCCACCATTGATTGTTGCCTGGGAAACTGACTGCTTTCTCTGGAATTGGAGAGCATGTCCCATTCAAACAGACAAGAGGCCTTGCCACAAAAACGGAATTGGGTCAGGAAATTTCAAAGAACTAGGAAGGGAAAGAGTCTGACAAGTGTCTGCAACATAGCAACTAGAGTAAGCTCACTGTATGTATCAGCTCAAGGGTAGAGTTCCAGAAAGCAACTCCAAGAAGAGACCATTCAAACTGCCAATCAATGGGAGAACCAATCAGCTGCTCAGAATTCAAATATAGCTTCAAGCAAACAAACAACCACACGACCAACTGACCACACTGGCACACAGGACATTTATAAACTAAGGAGAATAGGACAAGAAAATCCTGCTGATGTTCAGTAATGAAACATTCAGAAATTATATTGAAACAAGCTTAGAGAACAAACCACAGCCAAAATCTAAAGCCCGAGCTACAAGTATTTTCTATTATTTCAAAGTTGTGACCAGTTTTCTCACTTACGACCATAGCAGCATCCCCACGGTCATGTGATCAAAATTCAGGCGCTTGGAAACTGGCATGTATTTATGACAGTTGCACTGTCCTGAGGTCATGTGATCGCCATTTGTAACCTTCCCAGCTGGCTTCCGACAAGCAAAATCAATGGGGGAAGCCAGATTCACTGAATAACTGCAAGATTCAATTAGCAACTGCAGTGATTCGCTTAACAACTGTAGCAAAAAAAGGTCGTAAAATGAGCTACAAATTTCTTGATAACTGCCTCGCTTAGCAACATACATTTTGGACTCAATTGTGGTCATATGTCAAGGACTACCTGTATTATAAGATTGTTTTAAAAGGTATAAGAATTGCTAATACTTGGTTGAATTTCTTCTTTCTCCTTGTTTTCAGAGAAAGCAAGTATTTTTGATATTGTTATATTTTTATATTCTAGATATGACTGGCCTATTTACTTTTGCCTTTGTATTGTATTTAAAATATCAGATGTTCATTTTCCATATTTTTTCTGTCACCAGTCATCTTTTCAAGGCTGTATATGGGTATGTGTTCACTTTCCTTTAATTCATATTCCTTTTAAGAAGGATGTTGTTATCCCGACTTTGTTACAATGGCCCATTCTTAGTTGAAGTTCATTTTAGGTTTCTAAAAAATATCTCTGTCTTGCATATCTATAGTTCAATGAGAATATCTGCACGATATCAAGCAGCTTAGCTAAAATGAAGGAAACTCCAATTGAGATAAATTTATTAAATAGACTTTTTTCTCATCAGACCTCTCTTTGAAGTTTGTATTGTCTCTCCCCATTTGCATGATAAGGAACCATCAAGAAATGGAGTCTTTTAAAGGTAATCATAAAGATTCTTCTTCTCCCCCCCCACCCAATGTGTAATTTTACATTCCGTTCCAAAAGTATAATGAAAGTGCCCTGGGGAATAAAACTAGGCTTCCTGAGAATCAAATGAGAAAAAGAAGCTCCACAGCGTAAGTATAGTCATTTTATTATCTTTGGGTGAAAATAATTGGATAGGAGAACACATCTGATTAGATAATTTAGCAATTAATGTAGATCCTGCACTTTGGAATTGGAGAGTGATTTAGAGATGGGTGTCCACATGAGGGGAAGAGAGAAAAGTTACAAAATATGCATGGATATGTCTTCAATCAAATGCTACAACTTATGTACTTTTAGGGATGGAACTTGTAATAGTAATAGAAGTTAGACTTATATACCACTCCATAGTGCTCAATAGCACTCTTTAAGCGGTTTACAGAATCAGCATATTGACCCCCAACAATCTGGCTCCTCGTTTTACAGACCTCGGAAGGATACAAAGCTGACTCATTCTGGACCCAGTCAGGAATGAATTTGCCTACAATATACTGCATTCTAACCACTGAGCGTCCATAGCTCTTAATGGTATGTAGGAATGGCCTTGGAAGACAGGGAGAAGAGCTACAGCCAGGGGAACAGTCAGATAAAAGGCAACATAGCCCACAGAACAGATGGGGAACAAGCAAGCATCTCAGAAGGAAACATCCCTAGTTTCCTGGCCTGTAAAGGGGTTGGGGAAGAAATGTATTTTCAGTGTACATTAACAATTTGGTAATGTAATCTTACAATGAAGCAGAATTAACTCATCTGGTCACGCTTCCTGTTTGGACTATCTTGCAAGAATGACAGAAGTAGGTAATAGTTACAATTGTGCGATGAATCTCCACAATTTACTGTGTCAGCTACTGAGTTTAAAGTCTTAGAAATGGAACCAATGGAGGTTAACTGAACATCCAAAGGACAGCTGCATACAGATTGCAAGCCTTTAAAAAAAACAAAAAACAGAGAACCACTGGTTAGCACATGGAGAAAAATTAGAAAAATTTCCCCAATCTGTTCTTCCAGGCAATGCTGTGACTGATTTACTGAATTTTTGATGCACCATTTTCAAACGATAACTTTGGGTTCTATTCTTAATTTCTTTTTACATTTTCAGAATTAGTGTTATAGTTTTATTAGCCAGCATTTCAGTGGTATGATGGAGAAATGGATTCCTTTTGTTACATTCTAACTTTAGGTTGTGTTCAAACATCAAACGTCAAACTAAGTAGTGATTTATGATTATTAAATAAATTAAATGATTTATTAAATAAATTTAAATAAACCTCCAAAGATTGAGTCACACATTATCCTCAGTCATAAAGCATGATGCAGAAGCTAATGATTCATATTTCACGCTGCAGCAAGGGTGAAGGTCCATTTTACTTCCATAAACTGCACTTATTTTAAATCCAGTTTTTTGGTGAAAGGTTAGATTGAAACGTTTTGCCTTTTGGAAATTTGAGGCTTAATATCAGAGAAAGAGAAAGAGAGAGAGACCTCATTTATTCCAATCTGGGGGGAGATTTATTTATTTGTTAGATTTATATCCAGGCTTTAATTTCTTTATGGATAAGTCAAGACGGTGAATATACTATTTCCTCCACCTATTTTCCCCACAATTACAACCCTGTGAGGTGGGAGGGGCTGAGAGAGAGTGACGGGCCCAAAGTCACCCAGCTGGCTTTCATGCCTAAGGCAGGATTAAAATTCTCAGTCTCCTGGTTTTCTAGCCTGCTGCCTTAACCATTAGACCAAAAAGTGTATGACACTGCTTCACTCATTGTCCATCACTGTCCCCTTCCTGTAGCTGTCCCTTCATGGAAAAAGAAAAAAAAAGAGGAAAAAAAATACCGAGTGGCTCCAGACCACCAAAATGTTGCCTTAGACCAGATGTTCTTGAACTGTGAATTATGACCCCCCGTGGGTCACAAGGAAAATTGCAGAGGGGAGGATGTCATAAAGGTGACTAACAAGCAAGTATTGCAGCATGTAACACCAAACATATCACTGGAAGGGAAAATCACAAAACTGCATCTCACTTATTTGAGCCATGTATGTGGGGGAAATTCACTGGAGAAAGCAATTACATTTGGAAGAGTTAGGGGTTGAAGAAAAACAGGCCACCCAAGAACACAGTGGCTGGACACCATCAAAGCTGACACCAGCCAGAGCACAGAAAAACTCAAAGAAATAGTGCAAGATGTGGAGAGACCTGACCTATAGAATCGCCAAGACTTGGAATCAATTGAATGGATAACATCTTCACGATCAACATCATCAAGCAGCATTCTCTGGGCTGCTGGTGCTGGGCTGGGTATGGATGGGGCTCTTCTCCAACAGCTTTTGCCCTGCAGTAGTGATTCATGTTAATGCTCCATCTCTTCCTTGGCAATGACCCAGCTAGACTCAAGGTGCTACCCTTCTTCCAAGGGTATTCCTCCCAACCTTTGTTCTTGGGGGTGGGTAGGCAAACTGTCATGCTGAGTCCTAGTTCTAAGCATTTGTGGTCATTCCATGCAGTCTAAGCAGGCTGGCCTCCTTTTGTGAGGCCACACCATTGTGCAAGAAGTATAATAAGTGCAGTGCTCAGGAGCAGTCAATCCCTCCATCGACCCTTGTGGTTGATACTAATCACTTTGGGGAACCATGGTCTAAGGAGAGACCTTGCCCCAGGACCGAAATCTGATGTTAATCTAGATTTGCAATCCTGCAGCTTGGTCAGTGCCATACCCTCTGTCTGGACAAGCTGACATATACATTCATGGAGAAAAGTTAGACAAATTAATGTATTATCAGAGTCACAGTATTACAAAATGTTAATATCCTGGCATTTGATCACAGAAATAGATTAAATAAAAAAAAACCAAGAGAGAGAGAAATGTTAACTTCTCCCTCAGGAAGGGAAAATAAGATGCAAAAATGCAAGATAAATGTTGATAATTCTTGGGGAAAAGATATAGCAAGTGCATGGATGGCTGAGGTTATACAAAAAATAGGACCCTGAGGTCAGGGCAGCTCTCAGGCAAAAGAAAGTGGAGAACTTTGTGGCTTGGGTTGCACTTTACTTATCCCTGACATAGGTATTAGGGGGGAGGGGCAATGAGTAAATACATGCTGCTAATGAGATGAAGCAACTAAAATAGCTACTCCCATTCTACGCTGAATCAATAGTTCAACCTTTCCTCCTCACCACAGGACCATTAGCACCACTGTTCCATGTGAAGGACCATAAAAGTATCTTTCTTTGTTTTTGAATAATATTCAGGGAATTCTTTTTTTATATTGCTTGTAAGCTGTGGTAGGACATTTACTGTCCTAAATAACTGTGGTAAGTAATAATGTATATAAGCATATTTTATATATGAGATATAATGGTAATTCTTCTGATAGATATTGTGACTATTCTGGCTCTTCTTGATATCTCAGTAACTTTCTAAATCATCAATAATGCTATCTTTTTGGATACATACAGAATAAAAGAGTTGGAAGGGACCCTGGAGGTCTTTTAGTCCAACCCTCTGCTCAAGCAGGAAACCTTACACCATTTCAGACCAATATGCAAATGGTGAGGGACCGTGGGATATGTTTTCTTGGCTAAAGTAATGACAGGCCCTAAGTACCAAGAAAGATGTGTGGAATTACTTAAGAGTACTTTCATTTATCGTTCTTCACTTATAGACAGAATCTTGCCAGATTAGAGCAACTATTTGCACAACTGTCTCCCCAAAAGTAGAGAAGGGAACTAGGGGATTAGCCATTTTGGATCTAATTCTCACTAACAGAGATGAAATGATAGAAGGTGTTGAAGCCACAGGAACCTTGGGAGGAAGTGATCATGCAATATTGGAATTCAACATTATGGAAGCACAAGCAATAGAACACAGTCAAACTAGAGTCTTGGACTTTAAGAGAGCTAATTTCAATAAATTTAGAGAGGGGTTGGGAAGGATTCCATGGATGAGAATCCTCAAGGGGAAAACAACTCAAGAAGCTTGGGAAATTTTGAAAATTGAGATAATAAACACCCCGTCTAGCACAATACCAACAAAGAGGAAAAATAATAGCTCTCAAAAGAAACCAGCATGGCTGCATAAAGAACTCTCTGGTAAATTGAAAGATAAAAAGGACAGGTATAGAAAGTGGAAAGAGGGGCACATAACTAAGTCAGAATATCAGCAAATAGCCCGAGCCTGCAAAGATGAAGTGAGGAAAGCTAAGGCTCAAAATGAACTAAGGCTTGCGACCAAAGTCAAGAATAACAAAAAAAGCTTCTTTCAACATGTAAAAAACAAGAAAAAGGTGAAGGATTGGTCCATTAGTGGGTGAAAGTGGCAAGAAGGTGACAAGCAACAGGGAGAAAGCAGAACTATTTAACTCGTTTTTTGCATCTGTCTTTACACAAAGGGAAAAAACAGACCAACCTACCAAAAATAGTGCCATAAAAAACAGAATAGAAACACAAGTTAAGATAGGCAAGAAAATGGTAAGTGAGCACCTGTCCAGCCTAGATGAGTTCAAATCACCAGGACCAGATGGATTACACCCCAGGGTTCTCAAGGAACTGGCAGATGTGATCTCAGAACCATTGAACTATATTTTTCAAAGATCCTGGAGCACTGGGGAACTACCGGAGGACTGGAAAAGAGCTGATGTAGTTCCCATCTTCAAAAAAGGAAAAAAAATGGACCCAGGAAATTACAGACCTATCAGCCTGACCTCAATACCTGGGAAGATTCTGGAAAAGACAATCAAACAACGAATCAGCGAACACCTAGAGGCAAACAAAGTCATTACTAAAAGCCAACATGAGTTTGTCAAAAACAGATCATGCCAGACAAATCTTTTTGCATTCTTTGACCAAGTGACAAAATTAGTGGATCAGAGGAATGCTGTGGATATAATTTACTTGGACTTCAGTAAGGCATTTGATAAAGTAGATCACAACCTATTACTTGATAAGATAGAAAAAATGTGGGTTAGACAGCATCACCACCAGATGGATCCATAGCTGGCTGACCGGCCGTACTCAGCGTGTGGTCCTCAATGGAACTGCATCTACATGGAGGGAAGTGTGTAGTGGGGTGCCCCAGGGCTCTGTTCTGGGCCCAGTGCTCTTCAACATCTTCATCAACGATTTGGACGAGGGGATAGATGGGGAAATCATCAAATTTGCAGACGACACCAAGCTGGCAGGAATAGCCAACATTCCAGAAGACAGGCTTAAGATACAGGAGGACCTGGACAGACTTGAACACTGAGCATTATCTAACAAAATGAAATTCAATGGTGAAAAATTAAGGTTCTACATTTAGGCAAGAAAAACCAAATGTACAGGTATAGTATAGGGGGTACCTTGCTCAATAGCAGTAACTGTGAGAGGGACCTCACAGTTGTCCTAGTGGACAATCACTTAAATATGAGCCAGCAGTGTGCTGCAGCTGCCAAAAAGGCCAACACAGTGCTAGGCTGCGTTAACAGAGGGATAGAATCAAGATCACGTGAAGTATTAATACCACTTTACAATGCCTCGGTAAGGCCACACTTGGAATACTGCATCCAGTTTTGGTCACCACGATGTAAAAAAGATGTTGAGACTCCAGAAAGAGTACAGAGAAGAGCAACAAAGATGATTAGGGGACTGGAGGCTAAAGCATATAAGGAACGGCTGCTGGAATTGGGTATGTCTAGTTTATTGAAGAGAAGGACGAGGGGGGACATGATAGCAGTGTTCCAATATCTCAGGGGCTGCCACAAAGAAGAGGGAGTGAAGCTATTTGCCAAGGTACCTGAAGGCAGGACAAGAAGCAATGGATGGAAAGTAATCAAGGAGAGAAGCAACCTAGAACTAAGGAGAAACTTCCTGATAGTTAGAACAATTAACCAGTGGAACAACCTGCCTCCAGAAGCGGTGAATGCTCCAACACTGGAAGTTTTTAAGAAGAGACAGCCATTTTACTGAAATGGTATAGGGTTTCCTGCCTGAGCAGGGGGTTGGACTAGATGACCTCCAAGGTACCTTCCAACTTTATTATTATTATTATTATTATTATTATTATTATTATTATTATTATTATTATTATTATTATTATTATTATTATTATTATTATTATTATTATTATTATTATTATTATTATTATTATTATTATTATTATTGATATACTTTGGGAATCGGTAGGGAGGAGCCCTTTTAACCTCTTCCTGCCAACCAAAGTTTCCAAGCTCTCCTGCCTCTTTGCCTTCTGTGGTGCAACCTCTCCTTCTTGGCAAACCAGATCTCATTCCTCCACAAGTACAAATATGAACTGGCTTCAGACAAGCCTTTTTTTGGCCTTAGATTTGTTCTTATATACATCCCACTTTCTATCCTTTTCTGTTTTTTCATTGCTAAGAAAGCAAAACTCTGTACTCCATTAATCATTGAAACCAAACTATCTTCCCAATCTGGGGCCACTTCAAAGACTTAGCATTTGGTTTCTGGGAGAGCACACATTTTCCATTCAATAAATGACAGATCTTTTTTTTTTTTTTATCAGAATAGTCTGATAAATTCTACTACTAACCTTTAAAATGCTCTCCTTTCATGAGTGGAAGTAGCGCTTCAGCCTTGAACACCGGAAACTTTGAGCCTGTCTGATATTTCTTAGATGTAATCTCAAAAAAGTTTATTATACTTTTCAAATTATCAGTGTTAAATGTTTTATGCCTGCTTTATAATGAATTGGAAATGAAAAGGTGATTTATGAGGGAACCAGCCAGTTATGTTGCCCTTTTAAACCTTTTGTTTTTTCATTGATTAAAAGTCTTTCTTTTTCAGGCTTCAAATAAACGATGCCAGTTCGTTAGAAGCATTTAATAACATTGGGGGTTTTGGGGAGGGGGGCTGGCTTGCATTTCTTGCTACAGTGCATAGCTTTGCACTATTCCATCTGAATTACAATTTCTCTTGATAACTGTAATCATATGGATTGTGCCAATCTTTACAACAGAGTTCTATGAAAATAATCCAGAAAAACCTAGGAAAGAAACCACAGCTACCTCAGGCAGCAGTTTCAGAGATTTCATGCAAAAAGTATCCTCTTGGCTCTTGTTTCTCTTCCAGGAGATTGCATCAGTTTAGAAAAATTGACCATCTGATCATTTGTCCTGCAAGATAAGCAAGAAAAATGTGCTGCTTGGCTGTTTTCATGCTGACCGGAATATGGATGAAAACACCAAGAGTTGGGTGGCCATATAAATTTTCTTAATAAATAATAAATATCATGAATGAAGGCGAATATAGGTGCCCCAGGATAATGTTGCTGGATCCAATCTGGGTCAGTCACTGGGACCCAAGGTTTTGTCTTCTGAGCTTTTGGACTGGTGCTGGAGCCCATCTTCAGGGAACTTCTCTTTAGCAGAGTGTGTGCTGTTCTGTGTGTGGTATTTTTCCACACACAGAACAGCACACACTCTAGTAAATAGAAGTTCCCTGAAGATGGGCTCCAGCACGAGTGACCAACCCAGATTGGATCCTGCAATAATAGAACTTTCCTCCTTTGGAAACAGAACTTTGGAAACAGAACTTTGACCTATATAGCCCAACACCGGCAACTCAGACTGCTATTAGTTGATACTGAACTAGGGATTTTAGGAATGCAAAAGTATTGAATTGGAGTCTGCAGAATGTCACAGATTCTACTAGCAGGCGACGTGACGTCGCACGACATATCGGGACTTTTCCCCCATTGCCGGCAATGGGGTGGGCGCGGTTTCGGCATGATGCATCCGGCCCACGAGCTGGCAGTTTGACATGCCTGAACTAGAGGGAACCAGTTATTGGACCATGAAACATGGTCATGCTAAATCAAATGATGGTCATTAAGAGCCCTGGTGGCACCGTGGTTAAAGTGCAGTAGTGGTTAAAGTGAAGTATTGCAAGCAAAGTCTGCTCACAGCCTGGAGTTCGATCCTGAGAGAGCTCAAGATTGATTCAGCCTTCCATCCTTCCAAGGTCGATTAAATGAGGGCCCAGATTGTTGGGGGCAGTATGCGAATAATGCTGGCATTGTAAGCCACCCAGAGAATGCTGTAAAGTGCTATGGGGTGGTATATAAGCCTAAATGCTGTTGCTATTGCTATTGCTATTATCATAAATTCTTGGCATGAATAACATTGCAGGGATCAAACTCCAAAATCTAGCCAAAGCTAGGATTATAAATAAATAGGACTAGGGCAAAATCTATAACTAATCTAATTTAAATACAGTTTGTAAAAGCACGGTTAAGATTATAAGTATGAGTGCTCAAAGCTCTTCTACCAGAAGCCCTCTGGATTTACAACCTAGGTTAGTTCCTGCTGCTTCACCTGGATTCCAGGGAACATTTCATATAGCAGGCTTTCTTAACCTTAGTTTGTGAAAGAAATAGGACTTCATCATTGGTGTTACCTTTATGGCAATGAAAAGGTAAACCTAAGAAAAATATGAAATGTTCCCTATAATGTACAGTAATTTCCTTTCCTTCTGACATAAAGATATATGATCAGAGATATACCAAACAGATAATAAATGAACAAAACCTACGCTTTATAAATATCTTTTTAAACTTAAGCTACCCAAAATGGAAGCTTTTTGTATTGGAGGTGATAGACACAGTTTGGCTTAGAAAGCAAATAAGCAAGCTTATCTGACAATGTAATGTTCCAGGTAGACACTGATTGACTACAAGTGAGATAGTTTATGGTCATCACTGTTGTCACAGTTGTTACAAAAATCTTTTAAAAGATAAATAGTAAATTTCTGGAACACTGATGTATGATTCTTGTCTGTCTCATCAACATCACAGTAATTATACTGTATCAGTTACAGTCTTTGGCGTGAGGGAGAAATTGAGAGTTCCCCTGGAAACACAATAGGAAAAAAAATATGGATGAAGACTTCATGTTGAGAAACAACTTGCTTTTCAGAGAATTTTCCAGGATTGCTTGCTAAAGCTGCTGATCCTAGTCTGAATCAAGATTTGGAGAAATCACTAAATTGTCCAGACACTGCCCTCCAGAAGAAACCTTCAAATAGCAGCTCAGCAATCATGGATCCCTATTCAAGGATTCCTATTTAGGAGTTAGAGGCATTTTTTATGATAATCCCATAGGTTCTATAATTTCTGCATTAATAAATGGTCAGTATCCAAAAATGTTCTGGCAAAGCTCTTTTTTTTTTTCCTGACAAGCATAGAATGTTATTTCATTATTTAGTTAAATATCAGTTGTGGCCTATGGGAAAAGATAAGAGGTAGATGACATGGAATGAAGGAACAAGGACAGCCAGAGAATATATTGATTCAAGTACCGGCTTCCTTGTGGACTGGTTTAATAAATTAAAATTTTAATTGATTGAAAGCTTTGGGGAAAATGTTAAAAACCCATGAATGATGCATACAAAAGTTGAATAATCATTATGAACATAATCTGTAGTATATTTACATAATGCATTTTTTCATCATGTTTTTTTTACTTACCTTTCTTGTAAGGTACCAAAATGCACCAAGTCAGGAAATTACATGGATATAATGTTCAGGATGGAAATAGACATTCTATAGTAGAGCGAGACTCCTATTCCCTATAGACATTTATTTTTAAAAGAGGTTTTATTATTCATCCCAAAGCAACCATCAGATTCATGCATATAACCATTAAAAATTCAGAAGTTCATATGATGAATGGCAAATGAAAGACTACTTGCACATTAGCCCTAAAAATGCACATCTGTCTTCAGATTTATAATTGTTACCATCTTAGTACTGGGGAAAAAAAGTGAAATATGTAAATTACATTTGTGTAACATCAGGATGGTCTAAACCAGGGGTAGGCAACCTTGGCTCTTTTATGACTCGTGGACTTCAACTCCCAGAATTCCTGAGCCAGCCATGCTGGCTCAGGAATTCTGGAAATTGAAGTCCACGAGTCATAAAAGAGCCAAGGTTGCCTATCCCTGGTCTAAACCAAATAGTTTATATGTATGTAAAGGTACTAATTCAATTTTCACTATCAAGCAAGTCATAAAATCATAGAATTGGAAGAGGTCCTTATAGAACAATGATTCCAACCACTTGCTCAGTGCAGGTACCACATTAAAGCATCCTTAGCAATTGGCGGTTCACCTTTGCTTGAACACATCAACTGAAGCCAAGGTACTGCCTCTCTGGATTTTTGTTCCACTTCTCTTACACTTCTTATTTCTGAGGAAGAAGGTTTCTTTAAATCAGTTGGAACCTGTAACTTAAATCCATTATTTCATGTTTTGTAGTTTGGAAGGAAAGTAAACCTTGATCTTCTGATCTACAACATCCTTTCAGATATTTGAAGAGTCTTATCAAATGTTCCTTTCGTCATTTTTTTATCAAGACTTTCCAAGTTCCTTCTAACCTCTCTTTATAAAAACTTAATTTTTAGTGCCCTGATTGTTCATGTTGTATATTTGTGATTGTGTTCTTGTTTCTCTGAACCCTTAAGGTGTGATTGGACCCCTGTAGTCTGACAAAAGCAGAATAAATTGGACTGATCATTTCCTGTGTTTTAAAAAGTAGACTTTAGTTGATGCAGTTAAGATTTGTATTTGCAGTTTTGCAACTATCTCCCACTATTAATTCAAGTTTCATTTGAAACCAATTAATATTTCATGTCTTTTTCGCAAGTAGTGTACTCCACTGTGTTAGCTTCTAAATGAAGAACTTTGTATTCATTACTTATATTTTATTGTGTTGCTTTCAGCCCATTTTTCTAATCTTTTGAGAATTAAAAGTTATTTTAATCTATGTGTGTAAAACTATTCAATTAGACAGAAATGTGGAATATTGGAGAACCAGTTTGGTGTAGTGGTTAAGGAATCAAGCTAGAAACTGGGAGAGCATGAGTTCTAGTATTGTTTTGGGAATGGAGCCAGCTGGGTGAGCCTGGGCCAGTCACTTTCTCTCAGGCCTAGAAAGAAGGAAATGGTAAACTACTTCTGACAAAACTTGCCACTGCTGACAAAAAGCGCCAAGAAAACTGCAAGGACATGTCCAGGCAGTCTGTGAGAATGCGACACAATTAAATGGAAGGATAAAACTTTCAGTATTGATCTTCTCGTCATTATTAGCTATATTAAAGGAAGTCTAAACCCACTGATACATATTGCTCTGGGAATGGGCTAGTATGTCCATGTCGTTCTCCCCCATATGCCATTTTTTCCAGTCTTCAGTTCTTCCCACTTCAGTATCAGTGGCTTGGGGTGGGGGGAGTTTACATGTCAATTTCTACACCAGCTTTTATTGTGTCTCTCAATAAGAACTTTTTTTGCATTTTTATCTGAATTACATATTTTGAAAACAGTTTTCCTTAATCTAGCATATATTTTTCTGTTTTCTTTCAACCATGCAGTAACGATTCCCTTTCACAGAAAATACCTCTCATTTTTGTCACTTTAAAACAAATGGAAAAGAATACTTTCAGCAGTCTTATTTTGAGTTTTCCAAAAATAATTTGCATAGATCCAATAGAGAAATTATCTTCCATTACCATAATCTGCATAGAACAATATAATGCAGTGAAGCTACAAAAAAGGATGCCTTTCATTGTTACATAGAAAAAGAATCCCAAACCTTCATTGCTCTTTTGACAGTGCAAACTGAATCCTATTATTGATAAAGTCAGGACTTTTTAAAAAATTTGTGTGCAGAGATCAGTCACTCAAGCATACCCAGAGAAAATCTATCTCCTCAAAAAACAAGAACAAGCAATCCATTCCTTTGTAACCAGTTTGTTAACTTGGCTCAGTTTTTCCTTGTAACTGCAAATTGATGTACTCAGATTAAGAAATGAAATTGGCTTTTTTCCTGAGCAGTCCACTGCCTTTTCAATAGAAGAATTAATCCTGCCCTCCATCCTCACAATCTCTCCTGTACCTAAACATTTGCTCCAGAGCAATGGGTTAGTTTAGGGTGGAAATTTGCTTCTGAAAGTGCTCCAACAAAATATTTAATATTTAATAATATTTTGTATATTTGTTATGCTACTGGAAATGTGGAAAAGCTGGCATTGTATAGAATGCCTAGGAAATCTATAGAATATGTGACTTTTTAGGCAAGTATATCTGTGTTATTTTAATATGCTAGGCATTGTATTTAATACTTAGGCATTACGGAGAATGACAAGAACTATTTAGGCAAAGTATGAAAAGAGAGTCATGGAAAGGATTGGATTAGGTTTAGGATTAGGGTGAGGATTAGGATTAGGATTAGGGTTAGGGTTAGGGTTAGGGTTAGAGTTAGCCTAACTATAACCCTAACCCTCACCCTAATCCTAACCCTAATCCTTTATCAAAAAGACCTATATGAAAATGAAAGAAGAAATGAAAAATATAGTACAGAACTTTCTTACTAAAAAAAAAAAAACCAAGAGAAAAAGACCAGTATTGACTTACTTGTTGCAACAAGGAAGATAGAATGGCATTTTAGCGGGACTATTTTATACTTTACTGGTTTGCCTTTCGGCATTTTATAGAATGCCTAGGAAATGTGTGAAATATTAAGTGTTTCATACTTTGATGTTGCATTTCTGACATTCTATAGATTTCCTAGGTGTTCTATAAAGTGCCTAATTTCACACACTGACGATAACACACACACACACACACACACACACACACAAATACAGTATATAAATGTATTCAGTTTAGATTTCAGAAGACCTGGCTTCATATGACAACACAGAAGGAAATTTTCTCCTTTCCAACTTGCCAATTGCAGAATTAAGTGAGCCAAGGATAGATGAGCTTTATTTTATGTGTATGGTATGTGATTGTTTCAAGTCGAGCTAAGGCCTCTTGTTCAACACATCAATATTTTTCTTTTAGTTTGGGTCAAGAAGATTGTTAAGTAGAAAGAATACAAATGCTTCTTTGCTTTTCATATGAACTCCCTCAGCATATACCTAGAGCAGAGGTCCCCAACCTTTTGGGCACCAGGGACCAATTCCATGGAGAGAGGTTTTTCCGTGGACCAGAGGGGGCATGGTTTTGTGTGCTGCCTGCATCCCACAGATGGGGCTTTGCTTGTTTGTGTGGACCAGTTGCTGGCATGCCGTGGCCTGGTACTGGTCCACGGACAGGGGGTTGGGGACCCCTGACCTAGAGAACCACAAATGCAGCAATCTCACTTAATCATCAATAGTCTTGTAGAGGGTTGTTGAATTGGATATTTCTAGAAGCATACTGAGTGATAAAACTGGTGTCAAATTCAGAATCTTGAGGATCTACATTCAGCACAGTTGTGTTCCCTTTTTCTGAGTGTGGACAGACATGAGCAGATGTGAAACTTGGAGACCTTGTTCTGTGTTGCATGTTTTGTAAAAAAAGCAAAAGCAGTACAGCCGATAGCATTGCAATATATAGATGAAATGTATACACATTAGATCCCATATGTTTATTACTACTCTATTCTGAACAAGTTGTGTGTTTTTCTAACATTTTTTAAAAAATGTTTTCATATGCAACCTTCCATAGCGTGCACATTTTATACATACTTTAGAGGCAACTATTCTCAAATATAGTCATTTTTGTAGATGGTTTCTCAAAACTTGAAGCAAGGGCATTTGGGAGGCAGGAGCTTAGGTAAGCTATGAATCATTTCCCCGTTCATATGACCATTGCAGAAAGCATGTTGTTCTGTAACAAAATTGTGACGAATGTGAATTCTTGTATGGATTTCTATCTTGGGCAGATGCAAGATGAGTATACACTCTCTGGGAGATAATAGTGTTAAGAGTTCACCTTAACTATATATGCCTGCAGTAAAGGAAGCTTGTTAGGGAATATTTCCTCAATTGGACAATAGGGACAGATTAGCTGGAATTGACACTCTCTGCAGATACCCAAGCACAAGAACCTAATTTCTTTTGAGTGCTGAGGGAAGTCTGGATAATGGTATTAAATTTATGGAAGAGAAAGGCATCGCCTTACATTATACCCTTGTGCTAGTTACCTTACAGAAGATCAACATAGGCGTAAACATTTAGAGCAACTAGATCCCAGTCTTCATCTGAGTTTTAAAGGGCATTCTGGAATCTGAATTAAAACAAAATTATATGAGAAGCTGGCACGCCAGACCCTCAGCACATGTTTATTTCCAAGGAATGCTGTGTCCATTTCTGGTCACCATGATACAAAAAAGATGCTGAGAGCCTAGAAAGAGTGGAAAAAAGAGCAACAAAGATGAAAGTGGTCTGGAGGTTAAATGGTATTGTGGGAAGTCACCCCCCCCCAGAGAAGGAAATATTAAAAAGGCAGAAAAGCATGCCCAGTTTTTCTTTATAGCCCCAAGTCTCCCTCCCCCAAGCAGAAACCAGCTCTGTAGAAATGCAGATGTAAACCATTCTGGAAGGTTGAAGCTAGAAGATTAAGAAGACAAAGACACCTAAAATCTACATGCCCCACACAAACTCTAAGACAGGACATAATAGGATTAAACCACAGATGCCAAAAAGGCACACTCAGACTCAGGTCAAAGTTCATGCCACAGGAACAACTCCAAACAAAAGACTCAAAAGGTATAAAAACCCACTCCCTACATGTGCTCTCTCTCTTTTCTTCCATCTTCCTGTCTGGCTCTCCTCTTCAATAAACTGCAACCTTCTTTCTAAAGCAGTTGCCATGTTGTTTATTCCCAGCTTGGACTGAACCATGATGAAGACTTTTCCTTCACCAGTATGATGAACAGTTAAGGAAACTTAGTATCTCTAGCCTAACAAAGAAAAAGCTTAGGAAAGATCTAATAGCAGTCTTCCAATACTTAAAAGGCTATTCAGAGAAGAGGGAGTTGATTTATTCTCCAATGCACCTGAGGGTAAGACAAGAAGCCATAGATAGAAGCTCATCAGAAGGAGATCCAATCTGGAAATAAGGAGGAAATTCCTGACAGTGAGAGCAATTAATCAATGGAACAGCTTGCATCCCAGAGTTGTGGGTCCTCCATTGCTGGATTTTTAGAAAAGATTGGACAACCATTTGTCTGGGATAGTATAAGGACTCCTGACTTGGGCAGGGGGTTGGACTAGAAGACCTCCAAGGTCCCTTCCAGCCCTAGGATTCTATGATACCACTGTACCTCACATGGGTCTTCTGATGCCTTTATTAAGGCATTACTAAATAAAAAAAAAATAATGGATAGCTGTAGAATACTGTTTTCTGCAATTCTGCACCCAAGCTGAAATACAAAAATATTGGAATGCTAGACAGGGTGGTGGAACAAAACCTCACCAATTTATTTTGTGATAGGTGCATGTTTTGTGATCCTACTATAGTAGCCCTCTTGTCAGGTTCCCTATGTAACATCCTCAAAAACTCAAATGTGTCCACTGGAAAGAGGGAAGATTAAGATTGAAAACAGATGCACACACGTGCAGATGTGTCACAATAGGATTTGTATTGAGGTTTGCAGTGAGGCATAGGGAATAGAGCCATCATGTTTTAATTTTAATCAACCTTTTTTCCATTTAAAGTTTGAACTGGTGGGCACTGTGTTGAACAAAATTAAGCAGCATTTGAAATTAAACTGAGATTCAACTGACCAATATTCACTCACTCATGTCTCAATAAATATTATTACTGTTCCATCAAGACATGAAAGGTATTTAAAAATCCATTCTGTGAGAGCCATTATCACCACAAGCAACAACATCAACACTGTCGTATTTTTCTATGAACATGTCTCCAAAAATAATTACACAGAAATATCACATTAGAAATGTATACTGACAACAGTCTAGAATAATAGAATTGTGGAGTCAGAATAGACTACAAGGATCATCTGGTCCAACCCCCTGCAATGTGCAAGAAAACCAACTAACCATCCTTGAGATGTGGTTGTCCAGCTTCTTCACAAAAGCCTCCAGAGATGGAGAACCCATGGCCTCCATAAATAAGATATGTCCATTGTTGTCCAGACTGTACCATCAAGAGGTTTTCCATTATATCTAAGTGTAATCTAGGTAGCTACAACCATTATTCATTATTTTTTATCCTACTCTCTCTGACAAAATTAAATAGTTCCTAATCAACCTTCTCATAGCATTCTTTTATGTACCTGAATACTAGTATCATGCTAGTATCAGTTCTATTTTTTTCCTAAACTAAACATGTCAGGTTTCTTTAACATGTCCTCAAGTACCTGCAGCATCTTTGTCACTGTCCTCTGAACCTGTCCTAAACTGTCAATAGTTTTCTGAAAATGTGGTATCCAGAACAGTACACAGTAACCCAGAGTCAAACTAATTTTAATTCATGATGTGCAACTATTATTACATTTCTTACAAAAAAGAACCACAATGTACTCTGTTGAGATTGGATTAGGATATTTTGTTTTCAGCTATGGTTCCCAGTCCAGTTTATGGTTCCTCATTTGGCAATTTTCAAAGGGAAAGAAAACCCCCACTGAAGCAAATGTCTTCTTTTTTTCTCTGCCAGTTGTAAATGTTGAATTCCAAAGAACATCATGGGGAATTAAGGTCCCTTAACTATTCAAATGAATTTACATCCTGGACTGACTCCTTCCAGATTATTTTTGAGTAAGAAAAAAAGATGATATAACATTTGCTACAAATTAAAATAACATTTAATTTGACCTGAAGAATAACCAAGGCAAAGTATTTAGAATCCAATTAATTATCCGAGTCTTGAGGGATGTTTGGCCTATTAAATAATTGTTTCCTGAAATTAGGATGGTTTGTGTGAAATGGCTTCTGTAAAGCTGTAAAAATAAACATGAATTCTGCTGGATTTAATTGGGCAAGAAGGCAATTAGGACACAGGCAAGTTTATTATAGTCTGCGTTGGTGTGACTTTAAAACTCTGTCTGTGCTTTACAGCTATGTCTATGATAGCATTCACCTCTGATTTAGGAACCTGTCCATTGGGGTTCAGGGAAAGAACAGCCAGTGAAACTAGTAACTGCATGTTGCATAAGATGCCACCTTCACTTTGTCATCAGGACTGTCAAGAGCCATCACAAATTGACAGGGTTTGCCTACAGATGACTAGAGGTCCTTTTCAATATGCCATATGTCTGTATTTCTGTGATATACTTTATGGATGTGAAAGTTGGACTTCAAAGGAACAAGAAAGAGTATTAATGTTTTTGAATGTGGGTGTTGGAGAAGACTCTTGAGAATACTAAAGTACAAACTATTCTGGTTTTTATGTGACAACCCAGATCCCTTGAGAAATCCACACTGCTGGGAAAGATGGAAGAAAAGAGAAGAAGAAGACAACTTGTAGAAAGGTGGATGGACTCAGTTACACTCCACCATTGCAAGATTTGAAAGATTTAGTAGGGGACAGATCATTTTGAAGAAAAGTTGTGTGATTGCTAAGAGTCAACTGACTTGTTAGCATATAATCTATCAATCCATCGATATTTAGGTATAATATTTTCTGAATTTATACCCTATATTTCTCTTACAAGTATTCATCCAACCACCCATCCCCAAAAACTTTTTTTTATGTTGAGATACATTGGTCTGATCATCAGTGACTGGTTTGGAAATACCAAATGAGCTTCAGCGCTCTACGTCTAACTGTTACACCATATTATAAGATGTGGTGCCTCAGGCAAGAGGTACTGATGATCCACTGGAGAAAGTTTCTATGTGGGCTTAAATGTTTTATGAGGACATCTCACTTGATTCTCTGTGCTACATGTCTTGGATATTGCAACACAATCTTCTTAAAGTAAAATATAAAGCCTTGCTCATTTACTGAAGTTGTAGTCTGTTTCATCCCAATTACTGATAGTCATTAGCTTTATAAAATCAGCAAGAACAGACTGAGTTAACCTGGGTTACAACTGGGACATACAATAAATGTAATGTAATTAGCTTCTTTCTAGAGCTATAATAGGCAAGACAGACAATGGACAAAGAGGTTTCTCCATCATGAGAGTGACATAAAAAGCCATCAGAGCTGCAGCAAATTAGTGAAAGAAATAGTTCTTTTTTAAAAAAAAAATAGTGATAAAAACTATAGGTAATTGTCAATATCAGGGTCCTGGATTTTCTACAACACTGATGTTTCATTTCCTTCCTTCCTTCCTTCCTTCCTTCCTTCCTTCCTTCCTTCCTTCCTTCCTTCCTTCCTTCCTTCCTTCCTTCCTTCCTTCCTTCCTTCTCCTTACAGACATAAAATATTGAATGATGAAATAAGATCCCTATGTTATGATGCGGTAAAGAAACTCCTGGATAGAAATACTGTAGATTTTGCAGAAGATACATTTGAGAAGACGAAGGATAAATTATAATAGGTTAAATGTGTAAATTTTATATTCATGGACTGGTTTCTTCTTTAGCACAGTGTTCTGTTCTTGTCGTACAGAACTGAGTGTACAAATGACTGAAACACAAGGAAACATATTTTCTTTCTGTAACATTTCCCCCCCCCCCCTAGGTTGCTTCAGTATCATGCTACTATGGATACTTTGTCAGGAACACAACATCTATTCTAGTGGACGGTGACAATTCCAGTGCTGTAAATTTGCCAATCATATTAACAAACCTCTGTGTCTCAGCAGCTTTCTCTGTAGGAGATCTATTTCTCTCCAATGTATCAAAAGCCACCAGAAGTTATTTAAACATGTTTTCCAAAAAAGCCATACATCACTTCATGCTGAATGCGCAGGAGCCTGTGGGGTGTCAATCATTCCTTTCTTTGTAATTCAAGAAACAGCATTGTTTTATGCCACAGTAACTTTTGTTTAAAAAAACCAGAGTACTTACTGATGTTTGGAACCATTAGTTTAGCAACTGCCCAACCAGTTCAATGATCAAGTATTCTTAATGCAATTGAAGACCATAGAGGATGTGGCAGAGATGGGCCCTAAACTGGTAGATTTCACATCTGTTGGAGGGTAAAATATACCAATATGAGCATCCCAAGTATTTCTTGAGGAAGGAGGAATCTCAGCTTGTCATGGTTAACTCGGGAACTGCACTGTGTCTACCACTATCTATACACATCAAATAACAGCCATATCATACAAAGCATCACACAACCAGGGGCAAACATGCTGACAGACCAGTCCTTGAATGCTTCACATATGGAAAAGCAGGAGGTTTCAAGGGACTAGAAACCAAGAATTGTCATTAATGCTTATGCTTTCAGGAGATTGTGCCAATGGTTTATACCACATGTAACCCAGTGGTGGGATTCAGCCAGTTTGCACCACTTCGGCAGAACTGGTAGCTAATTTTTTGTTGCCCAAGCCTATAATGGACTTCTGGAAGCAGCATCCACACAGAGAACTGGTTGTTCACTTATTTGAATCCCACCACTGATGTAACCATTAGGAAAAGTAGAATTATGCAGAGCTTTGTAGGAATATTTTGAAAGAGTAAAGATTTGGTCAAAGTGTCCCTTTGAGATAAAGCACTAAATCAGAAGAACTACTTTACCTTACTCTGAAACCAAAAAGGGGCTTCTCTCTATTTACTGCTTCAGGGCTTTGCTGGACATATTGAGAGAGAACAACTTGACTCTCTATAGATATGTTGTTTTCCATGGTAACCTTAATGGACTTTTGCTGACATCAGGACTGAAATGACAATGATTTACTGTTTTGTTTATAGATAAGAGATGGGAATTGGGAAGAAGAGATCATTTGTTGTATTTTAAGAGAAGGTGATAAGTTACTAAAATGGTTTATATTTGTGATGAAGGGAGAAGACATTTCCTTATATACTTCTTTTTCTTTACTACATTCTGCTTTCTGTTCCATTTTTTTCTATTTTCTTTTCTGCGTCTTATGTTTTTTTTTTCTTTATTTTTTTAGTTTGTATTAATCATTATAATTGTAATTTTAATAACATTATGAGAGAGAGAGAGAGAGAGAGAGAGAGAGAGAGAGAGAGAGAGAGAGAGAGAGAGAGAACAGCTTGACTTTCTAGGTTGAGGCATTACCTTGACTGAGATTGCTGATCAAGACAAACCCTCAAGGCAAAGTAGAGCCACTTTACACAGACTGAAGAGAAAATTACTTGTTTTATTGATTTCTATACCATTTTTTTCATCTAGGATCACAAGGTAGCATGCACAATATTTCTTCCTCCAGCTATACACTCAGAAAAACAATCACATTGGTCTGAAAGCTTTCATGGCTGAGCATGAACTTTTTTTTTTAGATAGAATCCAGCATTCTAGCCAATAAATCACACTTTTTGTATTTTTCCCTGATAACTTTAAATGTTGAAAGAATCTTTCTCCTCTGTAAATTTAAATTGTCTTCTAAAACTGAAAAAGCCATATTGTGTAAGGAAGGTGTTTTTTCAAAACAACATAAATAAATAAATGGTCAAGAATCCCCCCCCCCTTTTTATTTTGTAAAATAAAGTTGTTGCCATCTTGCAAAACTTCCTGTTTAGCAATATGCTAGATTCTTCAAGTGGTTCAAACTATGACAATAATGGGAATTTGCTTTCGTTTCTGTTGCAACGTGTCACAAACTTTCTCTGTCATGAGTTACTTTGGTACAGAAATACCCCAGAAAGCTTTCTGCTTGATTGTGCTTCTACTTAGAAACACTGACAATGCCACCATGCTTGCAACTTGCCTCCTCTTGAATGTAATTACTGGGCCCCAAAACTGATTCCCCCAAAATTCCTTGGGAATGCTTATGGAATTGGGACTGTCAAACTGTCATTGTTGATTTCATAAGCAAGTAGCAGCACAAATTGTAAATGTTTGTAGATTTACAATGCAAATGCAGCCACTTTCTGCTATTTATTCAGGTACCCCAACTTTTCCCAGGCTTCCATGCAAACTAAAAAAAAGGGGCAGTGTTATTTTAAAGTTACATTAGCTTTTAATAGATACCTTAAAGCAGTTGCGATTTTTCTCCTAGGCTTATGTGGTAGGCCCAAATATTCTGGGTGAGTCCGGCAAAATTGTGATTTTAGGGCACAAAGGACCTATCATTTACCTTTACCATATGGACCAAATACAGCCAACTCAAGTTACACATTATCAGTGTAACTCCTTCAGTCATCCAGAGATGTTCTTGCTGTTGTTTGTTCATATTGTCATTTCAGTGTACATTATAAGTAGAACAATCAGCAACAAATAGAAACATATCAAAGAGAGATCCAACCTAGAACTAAGACATTTCCTGACACTGAGAATAATTAATCATTAGAACAGCTTCCCTCTAGAAGTTGTGGATGCTTCATCACTGGAGGCTTTTAACAAGAGACTGGACAGCCATTTGTCTGGAATGGTGAAAGATTTCCTGCTTGAGCAGGAGGTTGGACTAGAAGACCTCCAAGGTCCCTTCCAACTCTGTTGTTCTGTTAATTTCTGTTAAAGAAAGGCAGAGTGCTGTCCTTGCTCAATGACCAAAGCAGGTTTTAAAATAATTTCAAAGGTCATCCAGGCATAATAAATATATTTGCTTTAAAAAAAAAAAGAATTGTGGTGCCAGGTGAAACCTTTTATTGTACAATTGTTCTCTTTGCACTTAGTTTACTTCTGTTTCACTGATTTCTGCTACTGTTGTGAGTCACACAGGAGGAATAATTACAGTTGTCAATTACTTTTAATGCATGGATTGATTTGAATTCAGTTGGTAAACATTAGATTGACATTTTCACCTGCAAGCCTGGAACTGTTCTTTTTTTTCTTCCCATTAGAAACTTTTTTTTTTTTTGCTTTTCCATAAATGATTCATCTATTTTTTTTCTTGGTGTCAGCATTTTTCCTTATAAGTCTTGATTTGGTGTGTTTGCATTTAAATGGGGAACATTATAAAAGCTGGAATAGAATCAAACTGGCTGGGATGGGCAACTTTAAAGTCAAATTAATGCCACCAAGAGTAAGTTGTGTTAGAGGCAAAGGACAATAAAGTTATAGAATTATAATCTGGTCAAGTTTGCATTTGATTAATCCTTTAATATCCAACATTCATCCTGAACTTGGCAAACTTCCTGGAATGAATGTTTTCTAGCTACCCAGCCAAAACTGGGTTTAGGGCTAAAAAATATCCATGCAAAAAGAGCCAGAACTTTTCTGGAGCAGCATTCCACTATTCATTTCTTTAACCACCTCACTAAATCTGCACCACTTGGAAAGGCTAGAAACGCAATACAAAAGATTAAAAATGGTGTGGCCACCTCAGACTGGGAAGATGAAGAAAACCATGAGTCTGAGGAGATTCAGTTGGAAGAGTTGCCTAGCAACCAGGAGAGATAGCTATGCCTAGTTTTAGAAGACAAAGAGGCGGAGCTAGCGTCTCTCCCAATGCAAAGGCCTCTTTTACATTCTGTACCACATTTTTATTTTTATTTTTCTGCAACCAGCTCTGAAATCTCTTTGATTCTGTATCTTGAAATAGATTGCATTTTGGGTGATATATGGTGAACTAGCTGTGTATAGAATGTTAACTCAGAGTTGTTGTTGTTTTTTGCTTATGTACATATTTCCTTTCTAAATAGAAACTCTCAAATGTAGTTGGTTTGGGAAAAATAAGATTTCTTTGAAAACTGAGAGGATCATTAAATTGGTAAACTTTACCAATTAGACGTCATACCACCATTTCTTCCCAATCTGGCAGCAAAATGATCCTGGGAGAAATTGTTCTCTTTGTATTCAAAGAGAAGAGATAATCCACATTTTAATATATACTCTTTAACATTTCTCTTAATTTAAGAGAATCAATTCACTTCAAATTAAAGCATGGACAATTAACCTACTAATTTTCAACTTGAAATGAATATTAATAAAAAATAAGATTAACTAATAATTTTCAAATTACTTACAGTGTAGAAATGGGAGACATCTCATACTAACGTATACTTCCCTCTCTAGATAGTCAAGGATATTATATGCCAGGTTTGGAAGGGAGCATAAAAGCCTTAAAATTGCTTAAAAAAAAAGTTTGTTGAATTATGCTGAAGTCCCACTAATTAAGCAGGCCATCTGGAACATACAGATGTAACTTGAAGTTCTTCATTTAAGATAGAAATAACATAAACTCTAATTGCCACAAATCTCAAATAGTATACTCTAAATATCTGGAGAACGTCTAGATATTTCTGAACAAAAGTGATTTCTTTGTGTTAGTCTCCAGGTTTAGCTTTTGGCATCTCCAATTAGAAATAATTAGTTGAATAATGGAGGGTCAGATCCCTGAGAAGTGCTGCTGGTAAAAATAGATAATACTGGATAATAAATAAACGAATAATCTGATAATGCCTCAGTGTCTCTTTTCAATTAGAACTATTCTTCTTCTTCTTTTTTTTAAATATGTTTTATTATTTTTATAGGGGTAGAAAGGGAAGGGTAGGTAAAGGTATAACATAGGGTAAAAAAAACAAGGATTAAACCAAGGGTAGGGGTAGATACAATAATGGGGTTACCCCCAACAATAACTCAACGCTTTAGCAAGCAGACTGTCGTCCGGGTATACATATTAAATATGCATAATTAACATAATACTAAAAAGCTATATTAATAAATTTATCACTATTAATGATAAAAACTTAACTCAATACATATCATTCATTCTATAAGTAACAATAATCAGTATACTATTAGTGATGTATTACTAAGTAAATATAGTTACATATAAATACCGATATAACGCTTATTAATTATAATTAATTATAGTTAAAAGTAAACATCTAACCGAAAAGTTAAAAAATAATATTCAAGAAAAAGTACATCATTTATCTTATTTAATTTCATCATCTTTTTTTCATTCTATCTTATTTCTAACCATTGATAAAAATTTTCCCATGTTTTAAAGAAAATTGTATCTTCTTTCTCTTTAATTTCTAAAGTTAATCTATCCATTTCTGCACATTCCAATATTTTCATAATAATAATCTGGTCAGGTGGTATCTTTTCATTTTTCCAAAATTGGGCAAATGCTATTCTTGCGGCTGTTAATATATGTAAAATTAAATATTCATTCTCTTTTCCGTAGTTAGATCTTAATATTCCTAATAAAAACAATTCCGGTTTGAATTCTATCTGTATCTTAGTCATCTTTTCTAACCATCTGTGAATTTTAAGCCAATATATCTTTGCATTAGGGCATATCCACCAGATATGATAATAAGTTCCTGGTGTTTGTTTACATTTCCAGCAAATATTTGATACATTTTTAAACATTTTCTCTAGTCTAACTGGTGTCATATGCCATCTATAAAACATTTTATATAAATTCTCCTTATATGCAGCCGCTTTAGTAAGTTTAATATTTCGATCCCATAGTTTTTGCCAATCTTCTAACTCTATAGAATATCCAAAGTTCTTAGCCCATACTATCATTGTTTCTTTTACTTGCTCTTCTTCCATCTTCCAGCTTAGCAGAAATTTATAAAAAAAATTAATCAAATGTTCATCAGTTTTTAGCAATATTTTATCTAGTGGTGTCTGTTCTTTATAAAATCCTGTAGACTTTATATCTTTTTCATATCTTGTCTGAATTTGCAAGTAAGACCACCATGTTAAGTCAATACCCTGTTGCTGAAGAATTTGTCTGTCTTTAAGTTTCCCGTCTTTGTCCAAAATATCTTTATAGCTAATGAGTTTATCATAATTAATTAAATTTGGATAGGAAAAGGCTTCCATTGTCGAAATCCATTCAGGTATTTTCATGTAAATTTTATGTTTAATTTTTTCCCACTCTGAAAACAATACATTCCTTATAGCATGATTTTGAAAATATTTATGTACTTTATTTTTCTCATACCACAAAAATGCATGCCAACCTAATTGCAAGTCATGCCCCTCTAAGTAAAGAAGTCTTTTGTTTCTCAATGTAATCCATTCTTTAAGCCAAAGCAAAATAGATGCCTGATAGTAAAGTCTCCAATCCGGGAGTCCAAAGCCCCCTCTGTCTTTAGAATCTTGTAATAATTTAATTTTAATTCTAGCTTTTTTGCCTTGCCATATAAATCTGATTATTGTAGCATTCAATTCATCGAAGAATTTTTGATTTAACTTAACAGGAACTGTTTGAAAAAGAAAAATTAGTTTAGGTAAAATGTTCATCTTGAACAGTCGCTATCCTTCCTAGTAATGATAATTGAAGATTTTTCCACTTCTCCAAGTCCACTTTTATTTGTTTTAGTAATCTCTCGTAGTTGTCTTCTTTTATTGTTGTATATTTTGAAGTTAAATGGATACCTAAATATTTAACTTTTTTAACTATTTGAAGATTTGTCTTTTTAGCAAATTGAATTTTTTGTTTATCTGTTAAATTCTTCGTTAATACTTTAGTCTTTTCCCTGTTTATCTTCAACCCCGCCACTTCTCCAAATTTCTCTATTTTCCGCAAGAGTTTAACAGCTGTCTCTAATGGTTCCTCCAAAATAAAAACTAAATCATCCGCAAAAGCCTGTAGTTTATATTTTTGGTCTTTTATCTCCAATCCTTTAATCTCAATATCTTGCCTAATATTTCTAGCCAACACTTCCAATGTAAAAATGAATAACAAAGGGGACAATGGACATCCCTGTCTTGTGCCTTTTTTGATTTCAAAGCTGTCTGTGTAATCTCCATTTATAAGTATCCTTGCTGATTGTTTATTATAAATTGCTTGAATTGCATTTATAAAATTTCCGCCAAAGTCCATCTCCTTCAACTGTTGAAACAAAAATTGCCAATTAAGATTATCAAAAGCTTTTTGCGCGTCAAGAAATATAAGCGCCAACTGTTTCCCTGGATCATTTTCATAATATTCCAACACATTTAGAATAATCCTTAAATTATTCTTTATCTGCCTTTTTGGTAGAAAGCCATTTTGGTCTGAATGGACGAATTCAGTCAAAAATTTCTTCATTCTTTCTGCCATTATTGTAGTAAATATTTTATAATCCACGTTTAATAAGGATATTGGTCTATAATTTTTAATTTGTGTACAATCGGTGTCTTCTTTAGGTATAAGAGAAATGTTGGCTTCTTTCCATGAATTTGGTATTTTTGTCTCTGAAAAAGCTTCATTACAAAGATCTTTCAAAATCGGACTGACAATGTCTTGTAAAGCTATATAAAATTCTGCCGGGAGACCATCAGGTCCCGGAGTTTTATCCTTGTTTTGCTTTTTTATCGCCTCTGTAATCTCCATCATTGTTATGTTCTCATTTAATATGTATTGCATATTCTCTGGTACCTTTGGAAGATCTGCTTCTTTTAAATATTCCTGTATTGTCTCATTCGAAACCACCTCAGTTTTATAAAGTGTCTCATAATAAGCTGTGGTAATTTTTTTAATTGCATCATTGTGGCAGTACAATTGGCCTTTTGAATCTTGTAGTTTACTTATCAGTCTTTTTTCTCTTTCTTTTTTCAATTTATATGCCAGCCATCTTCCGGGTTTATTGGCATTTTCAAAGAAATTCTGTTTACATCGTTTAATCTGTTGTGCCCTTATGTCCATTTCCAATAAATTTAATTTGTGTTTTATTAATTCCATTTGTGTCTTCAATTCTTTCTTTTGTGGATCATTTTGTAACTCCTGTTCCAAGTTACTAAGTTATTTTTTTTTAAAATTCCATTTCTTTCGTTGCTAATTGTAGAAATTCCTTTTCTTTCAATATAGTTTTGTTCAGCCACCATCTTAGTTTCTTTCTAGTTCCTTTCCACATCATTCTAATTGGATTATGGTCTGCCCAAATATTAGGTTCTATTTCAATCTCCTGTATCATAGTCTTTAAATCATAAGAAGTACATATCATATCAATTCGTGACCAGGATTTGTGCCTATTTGAATAAAATGTATATTGTGCTTTATCTGGATTCATTTCTCTCCATATATCTTGTATACCTAATTCGTCTTTCATCTTTAGAAAAGAATTAGATAAGGTATTTCCCCCTTTTTTCCCTTGTTTATAGCTCTTATAATCCTGTTTTGCATCAGTTATCGCATTAAAGTCTCCAAGAATACAAAGGTTTTGATAGTTTAATTCCATTAACTTATCGTATAGTTGCTGGAAAAATTGGTCTTGTTTCTCATTGGGGGCATATTTCGCAATCATCAAAATTTGTTTTTCGTTCCATGTAATTTCCACCATTAATAGTCTTCCTTCATCATCAGCATAAATTTGTTTTGGATTCATCTTCTCTTTTATATAAAAAGCTACCCCTCTTTTCTTTTGCAGTGCCGATGAAAAATAAAGTTTGCCTATTTTTGGTTGTTCTAGGAGTCTAAAGTGTTGTCTTTTTATATGTGTCTCTTGGAGACAAATTATGTCCATTTTTAATTTTTGTAATCTATAAAATATTTTACTCCTTTTTGATGGGGAGTTAAGACCATTTATATTTGTTGAAAAAATTTCAATTTCTTCCATAGTTTTAGTTGTATTTAGATCTCAGTTTTCTAGGAGAAGTTATCTGTCTCTGATCCTTGGGTCTTACATCTTCTTCTGATTGGGTCTTTTTAGATTCTTCCTCTTCTGTTTGTTTTGATGCTCCTGCTTCTTCCTCTGGTTTTTTAGATCTGATGTCGCCTTCTTCCAGAAAGGTTCTATGGTTATTAAAAAATTCCTCTGCTTTAAGTGGGGTATCCAATCTATATCTTCTCGAGTCCCAAAAAATTAATAATCCTTCTGGGACCAACCATCTAAAATTTACTCCTTTGTTCAGTAGTTTCCTTGTCAAAAATTGATATTCTCTTCGTGCTTCTCTTATTCTCTTCGGGATCTGTTTAAGAACTAGAAGTTCTTTATCTTTATATTTCAGTGGTTGGTCTCTTATTGCTCTCAAAATCTCATCTCGTATTGCTCTTTTAAGAAATCTTATGTGGACCTCTCTGGGAACTCTATTTCTTCTTGCATAGCTTGAATTGACTCTAAAGACCTGGTCCATTTCTTTTTTCATTTGATCCATTTCCATTCCAAGTCGTTCCGCCAATAACTCACACATCAACTCTAACAGATTCTCATCTTTCTCTTCTTAGAACTATTCTGAATATTTTTCAGCTTGCATGTGAAGGCTATCATGGTCCATTTGGATATTTCTTGAGTGCTAGATTTCTTGAACATTAGATTAATAAATTCTAGACATCAGATATAAAGTTGAGAAACAAAATTTCTTTTTAGTAACAATGTCATCACTTATGTCAGATCTGCGTTTATGTCTCACCGCACAAGTCACTGTTTGCTCAATTTGCCCAAATGTTAACTTATTATAAATTCCAGACATGGTTTGCTGCCTTTCTGAATAGGTATTATTTAATTGGAAAGGGCAAGGCAAGTGTCATGAATTGGCCTGAAAAGTCAGCTTGGGTTCCCAATTCTTGGGCTTATTAGAAGCAGACAATTGGGAAAGAGAAAAGAATAACTTTTAATGAAATGAATTAATAGGTTTAACCATTGCTATTGGTGGTCCATTCCTTTTCTTTTCTAAATATGGGTCCTTTTTGGTGTTTTACCTAATTAGCTCAGCCTCCTTCAACAGAATGTCTTTAATTTCAAATTATCAATGATTTTTTTTAAAAGGTTTTGGAATGTCCACCTAGTTTTAGACAGTTTATTACCTCAAAATATTCATCTCTTCTGTTTCTTTTCATCCCTTCTTGTTATCTTTGCTGCTTAAGGTGAATATGATCAAAAAGGTGAAAGAAATAGCAGCACCAACATAATCTGGAAAGCACCATATTAAAAAAATGAAATATCCAAATAGTCATTTCTCTAATATTCAAAGTTTTTACAGCCTATTTCTTACTTCCAGAAATATCTTTAAAATTATAAACATTATCAACATTCTAACTGATGAACCCAACCAACCAACAACGATCTGATCTCTTAATGCAAAATTTTATTGAAAACATCATTTCGGCACATATGGAAGCAAAACCAGCTCTGGCAAAACCCCACCCATGCCCTACATAGTGAAAGCATAGAATTCTCTCTCCTCCCTCTGGATTAGATCACGATGCCCAGTTAGATGCAGACACCTGGTTACTGTCCTTGGTTCCCATGGTCTGCTTCCTTAATCTTTGAAGTCTGCATTCCAATCCGATTCCCTCCACCCTGAGTTCGTTGGCAAGTTGAGAAGCAATAACTATTGCAACAGAAAAAAAATGCTTCGAAACTCGACACTACTTTTCCTGCCCCATCTTCTTTCTTTTCTCCATAAACATGGCCTAAACTTCTCTTTCATCAAGTAACTTTTCCTTTCATTTCTAACATTTTCCCTCTTCTTCTTTCTCTGTTTGTTTGTTTTTTCTGATCCTTTTTAACTTTGCATACATTCTATTAACATAACTTAGCTTCTGTTTTGAAAAGCTGCCTGCAGTGGCTCTTGGCTCCTGCAGTTTTGAACGGGCTCACTTTCTTAGGGATGGTTCCAAAATCAAAGAGGCCTTCTAAAGGTCCCAGCAGGCAGAGCTGTCTGTATCAAATTTTAACGATGGATGCCTCTTGATCCAGCCAAGAGATTTTTTTTAATATTGGAGAAATGCATAATTATGCTACAGCAGAAAAAATATATAGCATCATTATCAGATCCATGCATTTTAATTAAGAATACATTTGCTAGAATCCAGCTCACATATCTTATCTGGAATAAATCCTTTATATAGGACAATCATATTTCTCTTCTGTATTCTTTCTGAGACTGGTGATAAGACTGATTTATAGTTCACCATAGTGACATTACTATGCGGTTACTTATTATGCTGATTGTATAACTGGAATTATAAAAGCACAGACATTCAGATCTAGAAATTATATTGTTGTTATGTTAATGGCCAAGGGTTCTAATTCCCCCATGAAGTACATTTTAGCGTGCAGGGGCTGAACCAGTGAAAGAGTTTGCAGTGAAATGTGGCTTCTGCACTTTGTGTTTCAAGAACTTGGACTGGAGATCAATTTCACAGTTTATAAGTTTCAACTCCAGACCCAAAGATCATGAAATTGTGTTATCAATTCTGAGTTGGAGACTGAGTTAGACAGACAGCTTTTTGGAAACCTCAGGTTCATATGCCCACATTCTTGTCCTTTCTGATGCTGTTACAAACAATCTTTTTAAACCTAGGAGGCAAAAGCAACAGATAGACAAGATATTTAAAGTAACCTAAGGATAGGAAATGCATTTTTTTCCCTATGTATCATCTGTCAGAATTAACTATTGCCTTTTGTTCATCAATCACAAGCAGCATGCAACCCTGGAGGTGGTTGGCACCTTGATGACCTTCCCCCTGCCTTTTTATTTTTTAAAATATTTTATTCTTGTTTTTACCTGGACCTTTTTTGAGGTAATTGTATTTTATATGATTTTTAGGTTTTAATTGTACACTGTTCAGAGTCACTCCATGAGTGAGATGGATAATTTCTAAATTTGACAAATAAGCATAAAGATGAGCACTCCATATGAAATCAAGATGGATAAACAGCAAATATGGTTAGCTTTGTTTTATTTATTTATTTTTATTTGCTAACATTTTAAGGAAGACTGTCATCTGATTAGATTTTCATACTCAGAATACCAGTATATATGGAGTCATCCTATTAAAACGTCTAATAGTCTTTAGGGTAAGCTATAGAAATAAAATTGTAGAAGCAATCAGTTCCATGGCTATTGCTTGTCCTAAAAAAAAGGATAACTGGAAGGGAAAGTGACTGCCATTTTCTGAAAATGTAACCATTATTATAGGATAGAGGAAGTGAAAAAGGTTTGGAGGGGCTAATGTAGTTCCCTTATCAAGAAAAACTAGAAAATAGAAGCTTTTTACCTGACTTTAGAGGGAAGATGGGGTAGGGAAAATCTGATGATAAAATCAAGGACAATGTGAAATTAATGTAAAAAAAAGAGATGCTTTCTTTTTGCAAAATACTGAATTTGAGGCCATTCACTAGAGAAAATTCAAGGCCACCACTCTATATGGAAAGATTTAAGGCTGATAAAAGGAAGTCTTTTCTTACGTAATAAATAACTGCCATCATATATGAAGATGAGCACCAATTTATCTCTTTATTTGTTACAGTTATTTCAAGCCTTTCCACTATAACTTCAAATTGATGCTCATAGCACTTCCTCCATTTTCCCCCAACATGAAACATTGGATTGATGGAGAGCGACTGGCTGAGAGTCAGCTAGTAAGTTTCCATCACTGAGAGTAGACTTGAACGTCAGTGTCTGCAGTATTAATTTAATACCTTCACCTCAAATGGTTTTTAAAAGGAAACTATATCATTTAATCAAGGATAAGACTATCAATGGCTTCTAGCTTTGATGGCTGCTTACCATCTCATTAATCACGAGCACTACATTTTAACTGTCAGCTGCTATAAAGCATCATGCTTATCATGTTCATGAGCTTTCTGAATGTAATTGGTGTGACATTAGATTCCTCCTCAAAGCTATGGAGTATGTTTTCCTCCAAGCCTTGATTTCGAAGAAGCATATGCTGGCATAAATTGCTCTGCCTCAGTGATGTGAGTATTGTTTTCCTTACAGTTTTAATAATAAGTTGAGGAAAGCAATTGGTGGATTCCCTGGCTTTGCTTCTGCTTCCCTGGACATCATATGGTGGCAGGAACTAGAACCATTGAGTGCTGTTCTTATTGTGTGGCTTGTACAGATGTGAACAGGTGTTTAAGATATCAGGTTTAACCTCTTTTCAGGTGGCCCAAGAACAAGTCACCAGCATGGAGGTACCTTGTGCTAGTAAACTGTCATTACTTGTTATGAGTCAAATGTTTTCTGAAAGAGCACTAAATTCCCTTTCCCAATCCTAGGTGTAGCATTGATCTGAAAGAGTACTAAACCAAGTCAAAAACTGACCCAAGTAATAGGACAAGGGCTCAAAGTTATGTAAGAGGCAAGAGAAAAAGTTACCAGGATAATCAGAGGCCATTATGGTCAATGGCAAACTGTTCTGGGTAAAAAACATATTTTCAACTCATTTTTCTTTAGGTCCTAAAGAATTACTGAGATCTGAGACTTTCCAGAAAGCTCTGAAAAGACTTGTAATCAGGATATTGGTTGGGACACGATGAAAAATGCACATTTGAGAGTGCATCTTCAGCTTTTGCTGAGTAGTTCATCCCAACATTTCTGATTGGGGAAAATGTGCCTCACAAGAATGTGAGAAGGATATTTAGAACTTTCAAGGGGGTTACATTAGCTTGTTCTAGGAAGTGGTTGAGACGTTTGCTGATTGAAAAGAGTACCTAGAGAAGCAGAAGAGCATCATGGGGGAGAACTGGCTAAATATGAATCTCAGATAACAATTGAAAGGAAAGAATGAAATAGAAGGTGGTTATCCCCTTATTCATCAGACATCCAAAGCCATAGCTGTCAAAGCAATAGTACTTAGACTTATATGCCACTTCACAGCACTTTACAGCCCTCTCTAAGCAGTTTACAGAGTCAATCTATTGCCCCCAACAATCTGGGTCCTCATTTTATTGATCTCGGATGGAGTCAACCTTGAGCCGGTCAGAATCAAACTGCTGTCAAGCCATAAACACTAAAATATACACTATATATAATCAATGCAATGCTCATTTCAGTTCTTGATCAACCAATAATTCATGTGTGCAGCTTAAAGCAATGTATAGTCAACCCATTCTGGAAGAACTGTGATAGCATCTGCCTATTCATACAAATAAAAATGGGGTAAATCACCCATGGTTTTATGAATAATGCCTTTGAATGCTAGGTTGATACATTTCCCTTAGCAGACAAAACATTTTAAAAATCTCGAATAAAGTAATAAATAACAAATGAATCATCAGCACTCTCAAAGGTCTGAAATGTTGAAGATGTTTTTGCTCTAACATTCTGAAGAGCCACTAAGTGTAATTGCATTCAGTGTTGCAAAAGACAGCATTTTATTTTATTTTAATGACAAATTTATGATGAATTGGAAATGTGCTACATACTGTTCCTTTTTGGGGTGTGTGTAGAAAATTGACTTGCTCTTTTATTTCAGGTAGCTACTTTATTTCAATAACATCAGAGGGCTGATAACTTTTACATATTGAAAATTGCTCTTTTCAGTATTTAAATTCCTTCCCAACAGTGGATGGTATGTTTTTCTATATTTGCACAACAAGTAGAAAAAGGAGGGGAGGAAGAGGAGGAGGAGGAAAACAAAAGAAAAAAAAGGGGGGGGGAAGAAAAAAAAGAAAAGAAAAGAAAAGAAAAAGAAGAAAATATTTTTTTTAAATATACATCACTGGAAATTTCCCACTCAGGCATATGAACTTAACTTATTTAATATAAAAGAATGCTGAGCATTTTTTTTATTGAAAATTACTTTTTCTAAATGAGAGAATTCTCAGTCAAAATTGTCGTTTTGTGAATGTGACATCAGAATATATGAATGGACTAAGTAAGCCAACTGACTCTCTGACATGCAGATGGAGACAGAGATGTGCAGTGCTGTAATTGTTAGGCATTAACAAGTTATTAGCTGCCATGCATTCTAGCTTTTTTTCTTATACACTTAAGCCTCAAAAACAAAGCTGAAGCCCAGTGAGGCTGGAAAGGACATTATTTCACAATACCTGTTAGAGGTGGAAATGAAATCTTGGCAGTGTTATTGACAGCTCTGTGGGCAATCTGACAAAAACATAGGGCTCAGCCTGACAAACCATTTTCTTAACTTTATTTTTGAAAAAAAAAAGTATTAGGGATTAAGGAAGAACAAGAAGGGGGAAAAAAGCCATTTCTCCAGTACAGTGATTCACATTTGAGCCTTACAGAGTACATTCAATAACCTACCAAGAAGAAGGGGGGGGGAGAATCCCCAGCCTCAAATAACTTCATTAATCCTCAAATGTTTAAACTGAATTTATTTTAAATATATACCAGCTAAGCGTTCTTTAGATGGCTTAAGTATAAAATATGCCCACATTCCTTCTAAACGTTGTTTGTTATGGGGAAAGGAACATAAAAAGATCCCAGGTAGGAATCTGTTTGAGAAGGATTTAAAAAAGCAGGCTGCAACTTCTGAAATTGAAATGGTTGTGAAAATAAAATTAGGAGGGTGTCTGTCAGCACTGCCTTAAATTCCCAGAATAAAAACTGCATACACCGCATATCATAAATACATCAATAAAATAAATGTATTCATTCACTGTAAACCATTTCAGCATCCCTTAATTCCCTAAAAATTATTATCCCCATTAAAACACACTTTTCCTTTACTCTTAGTTTTTAATAGCAGGAATGGGGAGTGGACAAAGGGGAGGGCCCTTTAGGCCTCCAATAGACCCCAAAATCTCCATAAAACCAGACTAGGAGAATGCAGAGGAGGGAGGGGGGAAATTCCAATGCACAAGTGGAAGGCCATTGGCAAACTGCCAAGGCTGCATCCTGCAGTGAAAATGACACCCAACAGCCTGGCAGTTGTGTGTCCTGGTAGAATTTGATTCCTTGCAGAAAATGTGTTGTCTAAGCCTGTGTTCTTAACTCTCTTGTAGTGGCTCAAAAGCAGTGGTGGGATTCAGCTATGTGAACAACTGGTTCTCTGTGTGGCTGCCACTTCCGGAAGTCCATTCTGGGCCTGGGCAACAAAAAATTAGCTACCAGTTCTGCCGAAGTGGTGCGAACTGGCTGAATCCCACCACTGCTTAAAAAACTAAAGAAATAAACAGGAACGGTTATGATAAGGCTAGATTTAAATGCAAGTAGTCCTCGACTTACAACCACAATTCAGCCCCAAATTTCTGTTACTAAGTAAAATATTTGTTAAGTGAGTTTTGCCCCATTTTACGACCTTTCTTGTCACAAATTTGTTCAGTGAATCGCAGCAATTGTTAAGTTAGGAACACGGTTGTTAAGTGAATCTGGTTTCCCCATTGACTTTGCTTGCCAGAAGATTGCAAAAGAGGATCACATGACCCCAGGACACTGCAAGTGTCATAAATATGAACGAGGTGCCAAGTGTCTGAATTTTAAACATGTGAACATGGGGATGATGCAATGGTTGTTATGGTGAAAAACAGTCATAAGTGATTTTTTTCAGTGTCGTTGTAACTTCGAACAGTCACTATTGTAAGTTAAGGACTACCTGTTGATACTGAGGAGCAACCATCTGCCTTCGTGGCAGAGAAACTAGATTAAGCAACTTCATAATTTGTCATCTCTTCAGAGATGGAAGATTCTTCTAATCCATCGTCAGCCAACCATATACAAATTATTTTTAGTTCTACCATTTTTCTGAATTTCGGATTAAAAGAAAACCTGAATCATATATTCATAAGATCATTCTGATGGCACTCTGTATGTGTGCTTTCAAATAATTTTTTCATCTCTGGCAACTGTTGTACTAGTCACTGCAGTTTTCAGAAGCAGTTTGCCATTGCTTGAGAGAGAGAGAGAGAGAGGGAGAGAGAGAGGGAGGGAGAGAGAGAGAGAAAGAGAGAGAGAGAGAGGGAGACCCATAGCCACCCAACTGGCTTTGTGCCTAAGGTAGGACTATAATTCAGTCTCCCAGTTTCTTAATCTGGGAAACTCTTAATCTTTCTTAATCACTACATCAAATTGTGAAGGCACTATTTCTAGCATTATCCCATTAATTAACATTGACAGGTTTTAACAAAAATACCAGCTAACCACTATTGCATGTCTACAGGAGATAATATTGTATGTCCTACATTGGACCTGGTTTAATTAGCATAATCTGCTATTTTTTCTACCAGGACTTATATTGTAAGAATTGTTGTTGACTGAAATGAAAATGCATTGTATTTCATATTGCCCTAGTTGGAAATTTGTTATGGTTTACTCTATAATGCATAAAGTAAGGTTAATTCAAATAATCAGTCCCAGATAGCTATACAAACTATATAAGATCATATAATCATAACTAATTACCTGAAAGAGAATCTTAATTATTTGATTTAAAATGCAGATGTAGAAGCAAGAGGAAGTGACAAGGGAGAAAAATATTTCCATTATCCCCTAAAACATTTTCTTTTAAAGTAACACTAGAGATTCCCTAGCGATTCCTTACTTTCTGATCACTGGTATACAATATTGAAGAAGAAGGCAATGGAGAACCACTGCTTTATCATCACCAAGAAAGGCGCTTGGATGTGTCCTCATAATCACCAGGAAACATGTTCAACTCAAGGGCATGTTTGCTCTTCCTTTTCATACATTACCCAATTGCCTCTATGTTATTGGAGATATATTGGACATAGAAATTTTTCACCTTTAACTCTCAACAGGGGAATGTTTGTCCAGACAGAGTTGGTGTGCAATTTGAAGTCCTTCTGAACGTCTGGCTCCTGCTCAAAGAATCGGTGGCAGCTGTGGTCAGGGGAGCCTTTGACAAGGCTTATGGAACATCTTATGTTCCAATTGCACCCATTCCTGGATCAGGAGTCTCTGCTCACTGTCTCTCATGTCATTTTTCAATTGAACTGCAGCAATGCACTCTATGTGAGGATAACCATGAAAAATATCCAGAAGCTTCAGCTAGTCCAGAATGAAGTCATGTGCACGAATGTAGTTTCACTTGTGCTACACTACTGTGGTGAGAGCTGCTTGGTTGACATTGTGCTTCTCAGTGCAATTCAAGGTGCTGCTGGTTACCGCCTTTAAAGCCTTGCATGTCATAGGGCCCAGTTACTAGCAAGTTTCCTTGAGGTTTTTTGCCCATTCCAACAGATCCCACAGGATGAGTGCACTCTAGGTACCTCTATTAAATAAGGTCATCTGATAGAACCTAGGAGACATGCCTTATCTGCCATAGCACCTATAAAATGAAAAAGCTTCCCCTGCTAAGATCTGCAGAGCCTCAGCTCTCCTGGGGTCCTACAAAACTGAAAAATCTGTTTCTTACCCAAGCAGTTGGCTGGCATGTGAGTTGAGCCCAGTACAGATAATGTGAGTTTGTTATGATGCCTTATATAGAAGACCTCTAAGTTTCCTCCCAACTCTGTTATTCTGTTATAATAACAGACTTGGGAGGGAACTTGGAGGTCTTCTAGTCCAACCCCTGCTCAGGCAAGAAACCCAATACCACTTCAGACAAATGGTTATCCAATCTCTTCTTAAAAACTTCCAGTGTTGGAACATTCACAACTTCTGGAGGCAAGTTGTTCCACTGGTTAATTGTTCTAACTGTCAGGAAATTTCTCCTTAGTTCTAGGTTGCTTCTCTCCTTGATTAGTTTCCATCCATTGCTTATTGTCCTGCCTTCAGGGGAGAATAGATTCACACACACACACACACACACACACACACCGAGATATTGGACAACTGCTATCATGTCCTTCTTTTCATTAAACTAGACATACCTAATTCCAGCAACTGTTCTTTATATGCTTTTAGCCTCCAGTTAAAATTATTATTAATTATGGTTGCTTTAATTGTGTTTTGCATTTTGTGCTTTGTTTGCCACCGAGTATGTCAATATACAAGATAGGCAGTCATATAAAATCTCTCTATAAGAAAATAATATTGGGATAAACTCGGTTGATACATTTCATAGTAGTTTCAGGGCCCCAGAATGTGAAGAAAGTTGCCATTTTTTTTACAATTTTATTGAGAATGATACTCATTGACAAAAGAGACTGCTAAATTCTTTTTTATAACTGGAAAATATAATATTATACAATTATGAGGAAGGAAGAAGAGATTGTTAACTCACAAGATTTCATTAAGAAGAATGCAGTTAACTCGCAAGCTTTCATTCATGAGAATATGAAATACAAGAATATGATTTTCCCAGTATCCCCAAAAAAGTCAAAACCTGGAAAATGTGGGACTTCTGATTTGGTGCCATGATTGCACGGACAAAAGAAACTGGGGCTCCAGTTTCCTAGTCTGATTTTGCTCTGTCCAGAGACCCTAAGGGATCGGAAAGTTGCCCTGGAGAGGCAATGAGGAGGAAAAGAAGTCTTGGGAGCTTGGAGCCGATGGCGGTCGGTCCAATCGAACTGAGGAACCCCTTCAAACAGACAGGAGAAAGACTTCCAGCAACTGCGCAGACAGCCCAAGTCATAGACAGCCAGGAAAGAAGTGAAGAATGCGGCATGCCACTGAACAGCTGATTTTCAACAATGTGTTGAGATCTGGGTGAGACTGTCTTTTGTTTCTTTTCCCTATGGATTTATAAATATAAATCCCTGGATTGGACAATTTCTAAAAGCAAAAGACCCCAGAAAGACTTGGAAGAAGAGAGCGAAAAATCTTAAATGGGGGAACAAAATCAAGGAATACAAAAATATATATAGAAAATGAAATTGGGATCGATATAAAGAAAACTTTGCCAACTTTATGATTTGGGAAAATTTCTTTGTCTATTTTCCATGAGAAAGCATTTTGAAAAGGTTTTCAAACCTGGATATACATTACAGTTAAATGAGAACATCTAGTGGTGGGAAGAAGGCACTACAACAATACAAAAAGAACTAGAGAAATTGCTGACCTTGGACTAACACCTGTTGTAAACAAAAAGGACTTTGTGTGACTCTATGTTAGAAAAGATTTTTTATAATCATATCTCCTGACTCTGGATACAACTATTAAAGAAACTATTTGGAGATAGAGGGATTTCTATATTTTTTAACTGATCAAAATATTTGGATTAGCCTAAAGCAGTTGGCCTTTTTCATGATTGGATTATAGCCTAAAGCAGTTGGCTTTTTTTTCTTTTCTTCCCATGGATTTACAAAACCTGATTAATTGAAAAATGAGTGCACCAAATCTTACTAAAATTACGGGGGGGGGGGATTCTTCTGCACCCTCCTCTGGAACATCTAGCCCAGCAAGTCAGGGATCCATTGAAACAATGTTACAGCGAGAAAAGACAAACAATTTCCAAAAAGAAATGCAAGCCACAATACAATTAATTCAAGAAACAATAAAGAAGAATCATGAAGAGACAAAAAAACAACTTAGATAAGCTAAATGAGCAAATGCTTAATATAAAGACACAATTTGATGCTCATCAACAAATGATTGCTAAAAATGAACAAATAATTCAGAAAATGGAAGATAAATCAGAAGAAACTGATAAAAAATGGAGGCAAAAATGGAAGAAAATGAAAGGCTAGGACACGGGTCGGCAACCCGCGGCTCCGGAGCCGCATGCGGCTCTTTGAGGGATCACCTGCGGCTCCGGAGCCTCCGCCGCGGGCGCGTGCGCATGCGCGGGCGGGTGCGCGTGCGCGGGCGGGTGCGCATGCGCGAACGGGTGCACGTGCGCGGGCGGGTGCACATGCGCGAACGGGTGCACGTGCGCGAACGGGTGCGCGCGCGCATGCGTGAGCGGGCAGGCGCGCATGCGCGGGCGGGCGCGCATGCGCGGGCGGGTGCGGCTCCCAGGGGTTTTTTTTTTTAGGGAAACGGGTCCGTGCGGCTCGTTGGATATTTCGGCTGGCCGACCCATGGGCTAGGACAAGCAAATCAAAGCCTAGAAGAAGCGGCTGCAGCTTTGGAAATGGATAAAGCTGTACACTATTTAAGATTCCAGAATATACTTGAAGATAAGGAGGAAGATATAGCGGAAGTGATTATTAATTTACTGGTGGAGGCCTTGAAAATAGACAGAGTTGAGATGCAAATGGAGGTTGATGAGACATTTAGAATGAATTCAAGCTATGCAAGGAAACACAAATTGCCTAGAGAAGTTCATGTAAGATTTGTAAAGAAAACAACAAGAGATGAGATACTGAAAAGAGTTAGGGATGATCCACTACAACAGGCATGTCAAACTAGTGATGTCACATGATGTCGCATGACATATCGTGACTTTTTCCCCATTGCCAGCAATAGGGTGGGTGTGGTATCAGAGTGACACATCCAGCCCGTGGGCCGGCAGTTTGACATGCCTGCACTACAATATAGAAACAGGGAAATTGTGGTGTTGAAGCAGATTCCTAAGAGAATAAGGGACAACCCTCCCCCCCCAAAATCACTTTCTGAATACAAAGCTAATTGCAAAAGGTGTAAACTTTAGATGGTTAATGCCTACTCAAACTTTCAAGGAAGTGCTTCCTTCAAAGAAGCTTTAAGCAAAACACATACTTGAAACCATTTGCATTTGGCTAATCTAAAGAAAAGAAGAAACAGGGGAGACATGATAGCAGTATTCCAGTATTTGAGGGGCTGCCACAAAGAAGAAGGGGTCATGTTATTCACCAAAGCACCAGAGGGAAGGACGAGAAACAATGGTTGGAAACTGAACAAAGAGAGAAGCAACCTGGAATTAAGGAGAAACTTCCTGACAGTAAGGACAATTAATCAATGGAACAGCTTGCCTTCAGAATTTGTGGGCACTCCATCACTGGAGTTTTTTAAGAGGCTAGACCAGGAGTGTCAAACTCACAATGTCACGTGATGTGTCACAACATATCGCGACTTTTTTCCCATTGCTGACAATGGGGTGGGCGCGGTTTTGCCATGACATATCTGGCCCAGTTTGACACCCCTGGACTGAGATGGTATAGATTCTCCTGCTTGAGCAGGGGGCTGGACTAGAAGACCTCCAAGGTCCCTTCCAGCTCTATTCTATTCTATTCTATTCTATTCTATTCTATTCTATTCTATTCTATTCTATTCTATTCTATTCTATTCTATTCTATTCTATTCTATTCTATTCTATTCTATTCTATTCTATTCATTGCCCTCCCTTTTTAGGCCTAAACCAAGGATCCATGTTGTTTCATTTCTATTTCACGTCTCTCTCAACTTTCTTCCTCAGAGTTAACACTCCAGGAAAAGGCTAAGAGGAGCTCTGAGGTGCTCTCTGAGAGGTCTTTGAGGAAAGAGTACTTCAGAGTGGGCCTGGAGAATCCCTCAAGTACATGCTGGAGAAGCCTACCAATTGCTTGGCATATGCAAAAGAAGCTTTCAGGATGAACAGCACCTATATGTATCAGGGAATCTCACATTACTCATAGCAAGAGGCTGTAGGCAACACCAGCAATACCATCTGTACTGAAGTTGCCACTCTTGGATCTTGGTCTACATTGTGGGTTGTCCTCAGCACACATAAAGGGGCATTGGATGTACAATGATACCACTCAGGCGCTACTTTGGTTGTTTTTGTGCACTCTGCTATCCTCTTTTCTGGGTTAAGCAGCTCCCTTCTGTGGCACAGTAAGCCAGCTTAAGGGGGTTCAGAAGATGGTATCAGAGGTGTTCTGCATTAGTACTATGTGCACCAGAGCCAAAATGCCAGACATGCTCACAACATGCTAGTAGCATGTCACTAAATGATTTGAAGATAGTCTTTTCTTGCAGATTGCCTTCCCCTATGGTTGAGAGAGATTGAAGGCAAAAGCCCTTTCCATTTCCTTGATTCTCCTAACCCCAGGAAAAGAAAAAAATAATGAGGAATCTCTTCCTAATGAGCTTTTCCAGATCAGGAAGTATTGGCAATCAAGGTCACTTCACAGTGATAGAAAGGTATAAAATAGAAAAGAATAACATCATAAATAGAACCTTCTGGCCAGTTCTAATAATAAATCAGTTAAACAAAAAAGTACTACTAGAAACAATTCTTAAGAAATTCTTAAGGGAATAAGGATAGAAACCTCCATTGGAGGGGGGAAAATTGCAAGAGGGAGATCCATTCAATCTTAGGAGCCCTTTTTCCACCTAAGATACTACAGTACATTAATTTCACAGCAGCCTGTGAGAATCAGGACACTGGCCATGTCTTGACAGTGCTAACAGTAAAAGTAACTCAATTGCCTCTTTCATGCGAACCAAGATAAGCCAAGAGTCGTCTCTCTTCCCCTAGATGGTAATGATGCACCAGACCATCCAGGAATTAAAAATGCATCATAAATTTGTTGGATCATTGTGGCAGAAAGCAGACAATTGTGTCTTGTGCTCTAGACACATAAACTACCCTTACTGGTCTTTATTTAATAGCATGAATGAAGAGCAAATAGAAGTAGAATTATCTATCTAAGGTTCCCTAGAGAATGAGAAAGAGAGAAAGGGTGAGCAGGAGGATCAATTACTGCTAGTATATGTAGCAAAGAGAGTTCTGGGCATTATTTCTGTTTGAATGAATAACAGGGTAATTGAGTAGAATAAAAGAATAAGACAGAAAGATCATCTCAAAGATTTAGAATGTTGCAGGGAACACCCAAAAGGCCATATTTATTTATAATATGAATATCCAGGAGCCCTGTTGGTGCTATGGTTAAAGTGCAGTATTGCAGGTAAACTCTGCCCACAGCCAGAAGTTTGGTCTGGACAGGGCTCAAGGTTGACTCAGCCTTCCATCCTTCTTAGATCAGTAAAATGAGGACCAAGATATTTGGGGGTAATATGGTGACTCTGTAAACCACTTAAAGAGGGCTGTAAAAGCACTATGAAGTGAGTATATAAGTCTAAGTGCTATTGCTATTGCTAAGAAGACAAGTTGGTTTGTCCCTTTCTCAAACACAGGAATAGTTAGTTAGTTGAGGTTCCACTGCAACAAAAATATCTCCAACAAACACTAATAGAACTGATTTTTCTTCTAAAGCAGGGGTGTCAAACTGCCGGCCCGCAGGTCGGATGCATCATAACGAAACCACGCCCACCCCATTGCCGGCAATGGCAAAAAAGTCACGATACATCATGACACGTCACGTGACATTGCACGTTTGACACCGCTGTTCTAAAGAACAGGCGTCTTAAACATCAATATACATTAGGACTGAAGTGTGTGAATTGAATGTTTAGCTAGATGCACCTATGTCCAGGGATCATATTCTTAATAAGAGCCTCCCAAGTTCAGACATCAGAGCATAATTCACAGCTTAATGATCTTGATTTACACAACATTTGTTCATTCAAGATTCTGGGGATAAACCAGCTGGGTCACATCTCATGGGATTTTTCAGGTAAAACACTGTTAAAGGGCCAGAAAAGTTTCCTCATTAGGAAAAAGTTACACCTGGCAAGTTTTATTGCTGTTGTTTCCACATTTACTTTTTGACGACAGCTAACTTTATATTGCCACAATGACCTGATAAACTTGATTGATTTCTTGCTATGGGCTTGAATGATTTTGAGGCCAGTGGTTTGTTATTATTTTTATGTTACTAACAGCCAACGGAAAATGGAGAAGAGTTATTTCCAAGTGAATCTGGTAGGAAAAAAAATCAGTCTTGCTCTACCACCCAATGGCTTAAGATCCAGAGTCCAGAATTATATCGGAGGTAAAGAACAATTATAGATAAGTGAAGGAAATCAATATGGACTTTTAGTTCAAAATATCAGTGTCCAAAACAGGAAAATGAAAGGTGCAAGTTTAATGACTGTTTACAAACTTCTTCCCAATCCCAATGGCTCTGACCACCTTATTTTAGAAATAGAAGGGGGAAAAGGATGGGTTAAATGGCTATTTTGCAGATTAAAACTGAATGAAAAAGACATTTAAATCAAGAGCCATTGATCATTTATGCAAAGACCACCTGATCAAATGAAAAATGTTGATTTTTATAAAACTAGAGCCAAAGGATTTAATCTCCCTAAAACATTCTTTTTAAAAGGAAATCTTTTCTCTTCCTCTCTCATACTCATACATTCTCTGCCTCTTTAAAAAAAAACAGTTCACAATAACATAAAAAGAACTAGGATAATTCTCAATGGGATACAGACTGAGAGGTAGCCTACTGAGATGTCTGGGTTTAGGTTCCATATTCCACAGAGTTTTATATCAAGAATCGTTCTCATGTGGTGGACTGTGGATTACAGTGAAATCATTTTATGAGGTGAAGGTTTGTTGTCCGAGCTTGTGGGTTCATTTCTGAACATTTTGCTACCAGGTTAGGTAACATCTTCAGCAATGATTAGAGCAGACATGTCAAACTCGCGATGTCACATGACATCACACAACGTATCAGGACTGTTTTGCCGTTGCCGGCAATGGGGTGGGCGCGGCTTCTGCGTGATGCATCCAGCCCGTGGGCCAGCAGTTTGACACCCCTGGTTTATGCTCTTCTGTTTATAAGAGAGAGGCTTGTGATGGGTCTTGTAATGGGTCAGGTGTGAGTCATCATGTGATGGGAAGGTTACTTCAAGTCACGATCATTGGAGGGTGTGAATTATGGTATTGGTGGGTCAGAGAGACGCTGGCGATGGGTCTGGGTGATGGGTGATGGTGTTGGGTGATGGGTGATGGTGGGACCCATCGCCAACCTCTCACTGATGACTCACACCTGACCCACTGATAAATCACACCCTCCAATGACCCTGAGCTGAAGTAACCTCCCCATCACAAGACCCATCACAAGCCTCTCTCTGATGACTCACACCTGACCCATCACAAGACCCTCATTTGACACACCCACACCTGAAGTCCTTATAAACAGAAGAGCACTGACACAGACATCCTCTAAATGCTGCTGAGGATGTTACCTAGTCTGGTAATGAAATGGTTGGGAAACCAACCCACAAGCTTGGAGAATGAACCTTCACCCTCATCCTATACCCGAGCTACAGATATTTGCTACTATTGCAAATCATTTTATGTTCAGTCAACTGATGTAGTTTGGCAATTGAACACTGATGCCCAGTGAGATAGGAGGGCATAGGTCTTGTTAATTCTTCTATGAGAGACAATAGCTCGGTGGCAGAGCATCTGGTTCAATGCTCAGCATCTCCAGGTAAGGCTGCAGAAATTCCTTCCTGAAATCTTGGACAGCCATGTTTGTTTTCCGTCTCAAAAAGAGAACTAGGGTTGGTATAAAGCATGCTGCCTGATGTTCCTACAAGTCGTCAAATGAAAGAGCAGAACTGAATGTTATAAACCAAATATCTCCTTAAACCTGTCTTTTCTCTCCATGCCTGATGGGGCTGAAGAAATAAGTGATGAAAGCAAAGATGAATAAAGATAGGATGATGGTGAGAAGAAGAGGCTAATGTTGAGTCCCATATTTTTCTAAAGTGTACATCTGGTTTATTTGAAGAGTAGAATTATTATAATGATTACATCTGTGACTTTTGAGTTTCAGAAACCTAATTTGGTGTCTAATATCTTGATGACTCTTCTCTTTTTTATCACCCTTTTAAAAAGCTATTATAATGTACAAAAATGCAGAAATTATGAAGGAGTACACAATCCAATCCTAATATCTGGATTTTCAATCAGAACAGGACCATGCACAAATATGGATCATAATTTACTGCACAATAGTTTAGGACAGGGGTCTTCAAACTTGGCCCTTTTATGACTTGTGGATTTCAACTCCCAGAATTCCTCAGCCAGCGTGCCTGGCTGAGGAATTCTGGGAATTGAAGTCCATAAGTCATAAAAGGGCCAAGTTTGAAGACCCCTGGTTTAGGACATGTTACCTGTATTACTGTGTAGTTACCGTAGGTACTGCTTGGTAAGTGTTTGATTTACAGATAGCAATACAGATGTTAGAGAAATTTGTTTGAAAGTATGAATGGAATTATATGAAAGACAGTAGGCCACGGAGAGTGAAAGGTTGTTTTGGGAGATTTGACCTTATGTATCATGTGTAAGAACATCTAAAAAATTTTTAAGATGGAATGTTCTCAAAACAAACAGTTGTCAACTCAGAAAGACAAGAGATGAATTTCCATGGCAATGACACCAAAGTGCAAAAGGATCTGGAGATGTAAGAAGAATATCAACTAGGATTGGCCAAGGCTTGTCAGAAGTTTAGTCATACTTTAGTGTCATCACGTAGAATGATGTACTATGTTTCGCATCGCATTTTCTGGAAATTAAACCTATCGTGGCCAGGAGGACTTTGAACTGAATAGGTATACTCTGTGTGTGTGTGTGTGTGTGTGTGTGTATGTTTGCAATGCTTTTCAATCAGAAAGGGAACAATAGCAGTTGTAAACCTGTTGATTTCTTTATATCTCAAGCCTCTGGGTAAATAATGACAATAGTTAGCCAAAGATCCATTTTACAATCCTTCCTGTGGCACTTTTACTTGAAATATTAATCAGCAACTGATTTTAAGATGGTTGTTTTTGCTTTGTGCTTTATCTTGCTACTATACTTTTGTGTTTTATGTTAAAAAGTGATGAGTTTTAACAAGTTTACTGAATAATTTTTAACTCTTAGCTATTAATGTGAGAGCTACCTAAAAATCCTTATAACAAAGATGGGATGGCTATATTTTCAAGCATATCAACTTTTCGTATTGTAAAACTTAAACACTTTGTGCAAAAATAGTTATTGATGATCAGTTGCTTATGAAATGTACTAGTAAAATTAATAGTAAAACATTTTTGTAAAAGATGTCTATCCTTCTGTACTTACTCATCCTGTCTTCTATTCTTCTATGACCAACAGAAATCATATTCAATAAACATGATGGGAAGCATCTTACTTTGTTATGTTTTAGCATCAGACATTTTTGCCTTGAGTATGTACTTTCTGTTAACTGCCATACTTAATAGTGGTTAATCTATTATAAAAAGGGAATTAGTCACTTCCAAATCAAGTTTAACCACTGGTGACTTTCTTGGGCATATCCCAGAAATTTTCTTGGCATAATAAGTGGTTTGTCACTGTCTTCTTCTGAGATGCTTTTTAAGTTCCAAGTCTAGCCAACAGCACTGGCCTTCCTTTTAATTCTCATTCAAAGTACTACCCAAGACCAGCCCTGTTAAGGCCCGATTTATCTATACCTTCTAGTACCAAGGTGAAAGAGTTTTGATCAACAAATGGTGGGCACTTATTTAATTACATACAATCATTTACAGTTATGTACAATAGAAGCAAGCAGGATGTATTCAATGATTTTTTTCCTAATAAAGAGAAAAATGCTGGATTAACAATGCCATTGATCATGTTATTTGCTATTGTATTTGCATCCTATTTTTTCTATGCAAAATTAAGGTAACCAATTTTATTTCCACAACAACCTTACACATCAGGTTCTTTATGATTTAGGTTACAGAAAGGCAGTCTCCAATTGAATGAAGAAAAATCTTCCCAGCAGCAGGAATGTTTCTAGAGTGGAAACAATTACTTAGGTAAGTAAGATCTTCATTCAGTATGTTCAAGAACAGGATGGATTGCTAGGATTCTTTAACTGCTGATTGGAGCACTGATTTAGATTCAGTAATCTAAATGGCCTGGTCCGTATCTATGATTCCAGAACTAGACCAAAGATACTACTGGACTCCATGGTCAAATGAGATTTGAACATGGATTTCTCAGTCCTGGTACAAGATTTTAATTACTAAAGTACAGCTGAAAAACAAATATTTAGTCCTATTTGCTTCTAGTTTGTTTTATTTACCATAAAATATTCCATACATTAGTTAGAGATTAATGATCTGGGAAAAGTTGCGGATGACAGAGGGAAAAAAAGAGATTAAAGTTTAATTTTAGCTGATATCCTGAGCACCAAATTATACAGGACCAATTTTATTAAATGCATAAGCAAACCCTACGGGTTGTTTGTTTGTTCAGAAACCTCCGACTTTAAAAAATGATGGACAAATACAATAGTGCTCTTAAATCTTGGGAGGGAAAAAAATGTTCAATTGTCCAAGAGTTTAGCTAATTAAGTTCAGGAGAAAATTTCCAAAAAAGCAAGGACAAAAGGAAGTTATTATACATTCTGCTGGATATTTTGTGACCCTGTTGTTCCTTGACCTCTGTAGCTTATGGCAAGCCCTTTTGAGATGAAAGATTTGCTGCTATATATATATAATATTTTGAGCAAGCAAGGATAATAAAATATGTGGTGGTGTCTTGAGCTTTGTTACTGCAGTGAAAGATCTGACAGAGGTGAAGGAAACCTGTCATTGAAAATTTCACCTGTGTTGGGTCCAGAAACTAAAACTGTCCTTTGTGCCCATCAGTATCAGATGATATGAAGGGATCCTGATGCTATATCAGGTGGATCCACTTGATCCCCTGGCAGGGAAAGCTGCACGATTTCTCTGAAAGAGCTCAAAATAGAGAACTGAAGCCTTTCTTCTTTAAAAGGACTAAAAGGACATAGAATCAGAAAGAAAGTCTAGACAAAAGAGAAGTCAAAAAGGAAGTTTCCAGCTGGAGCTTCATGAGTTATTTTGGAGGGACTGTACCAGGAAACTAGGATTGCTTTGCTGTAGTCCTATGGCTGTCGGGTGCAAGAAGTCAGGAATCAGGATAGACTTCAATCATGCTACAAGTTTGTTTCATGCGACCTCTACTCAAGAATCTGAACTACTAATGGTCCAGGTGAATTGGCACCAGATAAGAGTCAACGGACTTCAAGTGGAGCTGGACTTAGGTCCAGATTCCAAACTGATGATGCATTTGACTCCACCGTTGGGCTCATCCTGGTCATCTCCTACAGTGCCCCCCCAAAGCATCCCAGTTTTCATAAGATATGAATCATAAGATGGACAATACAAATCAAATGAAATTTATTATAGCCTTAAGGCCAGATGCAAACAAAATATTGAATAAAAGAAGTATTACTCTCTGTCTGTCTGTCTGTACACATACAAACACATACGTACATACATACACACACATAAACATGTATATGTGTATAACAGAGAAACAATAAGTACAATGGTTTCTAGAAATACTTAAGAACATAGTCAATAAAATAAATCCAAACAAAATACTTTCAGAAGAAGTTCCAGTCCTAAGTATTGATACATATAAATGGTATCCTAAAACTGGGCAACTTAAGTAGTTATTTTTGAGTCCTTGCCTGAGAGTAATCGATTAAATAGAAATCACAATCCCTACCTGAAAATTTCTTCAAGGTAGGTTATATAAGAGTCTGTCTAGAGTCCTTATATATGATTATATATATTATGATGATTCACTTAATGACTGCATCATTTAGAGAACAAAATTCTGGTTGCAATTGTGATTGTAAGTTGAAGACTGCCTGTATTTTTATATATTGCTGACATGGTATTTTGCAGCATTAATCTTTTAGCGCGAAGTCCTTAATCTAGACCAGAATATTTGAATATACTTTATTTCCCCACAAGTACTGGATTAATATAATATAGTGTTTTTAGAGCTTTCATTGCATAAGAAGTCTGGCTTAATTCCAGCTTAGTCAGAGGACTTTTCCATACATCAGAAAACAAAACTTAATCAATCTTTATTATGGTCACAGATCAGCAAATAAAAGCATTAAAACAATAATAGTATTAAAAAATAAAAATAAAAGACAAAGAGTAATATATTGCAATTGGTGATGGCTTAACAGTGGGCATTTAAAGTTTGCCTAATTTTACATAGAGCATAGCAGAATTTGCCCACAAAAAACAAAGCTTAAATGGTAGGCAGTATTATTATTTATTTATTTGTAATTTATGCATTTGTTTTCTTCAGTGCTCCAAGTCATTTTCTCCCCCAAGGCCATCATAACTTTGAGCCATCATAAACTGAAAATTACCTGATTCTTCTTCCTACTTCTTACCAGAATAAAGAGATATAAAAGGATTTCTTCTCTTTGTTTCATTTAAAAATAATGGTACCACATAGCTGGTATGCATAGTTTTCCTTGTGGCAATAAAGAATAATTTAAATACCCTTTCAAATAAATAAACTAGCAAATAATCCATCTCCTTTACATAGAGAACTAGAATCTTGCAGTAGGATTGTCCCTTGGTTTTCCCTGAGAAACTGGATGTTTATACTTTCTTGAGGGGGAACAATGAATTTTCAATAATGTATTAATTTCTACTCTATCAATTAGAAGGAGTCTGATAGCACCTTTTCAGACTGACAAATGTTATTAAAAGGCATACATTTTGGTCAGCTGCAGCTCACTTCACCTGAGTGGCTAAATTGATGTAGGGTTTAAATTGGATGAAATGAAGAGGGAGGGAGTGGAAGGAAAGTTGATTCTTTCCCCTGTAGTAGCACTGAGCAGACATAAATTTCCTGTTTCTCTGTTTGACAACTACAAGGTCAACACAAAGGAATTCGTCACTGGCAGTTTTCATATCATAATTTCCCTGTCCTCTCTATAAGCAGCAGATTCTCTGGATAACCTGGTCTTAGTTCTGAGAATAGAATTTGCTCCAGCACTTCAGTGAGCATCAACATCTATTTGTACATGACAATTGCCATAACTCCTTTCTGTTGCATCTGAGTTTTGCATTTTGAAAAAAAAAGTACGTTCTGGCTCATTGGTATTTGGTTTATATTTTAACAGGGAGACTTTTGTGAAACAAAAATCTCAATTGAATTCTTTAAATCAAAAAGCACATTATGTAGCAGCTGGAAAGATGACAAATATTAGAGCCTCTCTCTGGCTGTCACCTGTAATGATGGCCACCAATGAGCATCTCCCAACAGAGTGCATGTTGTGTGGTTCCTACAGAAGGACTTTTCTGAAAAGGGGGAAATGGAACTGGTAGGTATTAAAGAAGGACACAGGACAATTGACTGGGAGCAAATTATTCATGAGATCTAGGCTCTCCAAACTTGGCAAGTTTAAGACTTGTGAACTTCAACTCCCAGAACTCCTCAGCCAGCCAATTCTGGGAGCTGAAGTCCACAAGTCTTAAAGTTGCCAGGTTTGGAGACCCCTGCCTTAGAGTATGTCAAAATGGTTTTCTGCCAATGACTAGAGAGGGAGGGAAGAAGGGAGGGAGTGCAAATGGAATGGAAGGAAGGAAGGAAGGAAGGAAGGAAGGAAGGAAGGAAGGAAGGAAGGAAGGAAGGAAGGAAGGAAGGAAGGAAGGAAGGAAGGAAGGAAGGAAGACCAGAAGTCACAAAGTCTATAGAAAATAATAGCTAAAGGCTGAGAAAGCATTTGGGCAGTGGGGGGGAGAGAGAGATTGGTGTTACAGGTGTGTATAGCTGAGGCAATTCAGCAGAAAAATCCTCAGAAATTCCAGGTAAAATGGATCTGGGAGAGAAGACAACTGGAGAAGAATGGCAGCATTATTCTTTTCTCAACACTTTGTGGTGCAGACTCAAGAGTTGTGATGGAGTCTAAGAAAAGGGGAGCAAGAAAGAGCTGAGTAGAATCCATGAGGACCATGACAAGAATAAAAAGGTTTCCAGAAGATATTCCAGGGGACAATTCCCCTGGAAGTTTCTGGGAGAAAGGTAAGGGCTGAGGCAGAAGAAATTATTTATTGAGTCCAATGGACCTCAGGCTCAAACACTTCAAATAAAAACCTGAGAGAAGCAAAACAAGTGATTCTGGAGAACTGAGGAGGGTATAGAGAGAAGATAGTAAGTTTTAAGTTGTAAAACTCGGCCCTTTTATGACTCATGGATTTCAACTCTCAGAATTCCTCAGCCAGCATGCCAGACAGGATTAAATAAAGAACTGACTGTTTAGGTAGAGGGAGTCACCTCTGGCAAGGTGGGCAGCATACAAGTTAAATAAATAAATAAATAAATAAATAAATAAATAAATAAATAAATAAATAAATAAATTCAAGATTAGAACTAAAATTTAACCGCAGGTAATTAAGACAAACTAGAACAGAAAAGGAACTTCTAAAACTATATCAGGAAAAGATTTGATGAAATAAAAAAAATATTGCCTTTAGAATGTGAATATCTAGTGTATATTGGTATACACAGTAGGTAAATAATAAAGTGCCTTTTTTTTGGTAACAAAAGTCTTATCTCCTTCCAGGTTTCAACTAGCCATTATAAAAGAACTCATGACAGCCAGCTCACCAAGCAAAGTACATAAATATAGTTTAAAATTGAAAGGAGGATATCAGGGAAGCTAAAACTCACAATGAGATCAGGTTGGCAAAGGATGTGAAGGACAACAAAAGCCACTTCTTTAGATAAAATATATTCAGAATAAAAGGGAAAGAATCAGTATACTCAATGAAGTCAGCAAAAAGGTAACAAAGAAAAAGTAGAATTACTTAAGTCCTATTTTGGCTCAATCTTTTTGAACACAAAGTTAGATAAAATGTGGGAAAATTGTGATGATAAAGGGAAGGGATTGGAACTTTAGACTAGTAAAAACACAATAGGAGAGAATATCCAATAATTCAGTTTATACATCCAGGGCCAGACAATTGCATTCTGGAGTATTTAAATAATTTGCTGATTGCTTGGTAAAATCTTCGAAAAGATTATTTGGAGTTCTGTTGAAGGAGCAAGGGACAGGAGACAGCAAATGTTCAATTCTTCAAAAAGGAAAAGGAAGATCTTGCAAATAATAGACAAGTCACTCAGACATAGGTACCTAAGAATATTCTATAACAGATTATAAATTGGTTGTTCTGTAGCAATATTGAAAACAATGTAGTAATAATTAGAAGTCATCATTGCTCAAGAACATATATGGGTAATCTTATTTCATGTTTTGACATGATAATATCTTTATTTGTGTTGTGACCATGAGATACTTTGATTTTATCCAATCATCATCGTCATTGTCATCATCGTCATCATCATCATAGAGTTGGAAGGGACCTTGGAGGTCTTATAGTCCAACCCCCTGCTCAGACAGGAAACCCTATATCATTTCAGACAAAAGGTTGTCCAGTCTCTTCTTAAAAACTTCCAATGCTGGAGCATTCACAGCTTTTGGAGGCAGGTTGTGTCAAGGTAATTATAATTTAGTAGCTGACCTGCAGACATGATATATAGAGAGTGAGTCAGCTGAGTATTTTGGGGGTAGTATCCCTTTAAAAGACTGTGTCTGAGGGGAATGGCAGTTGGAATCTTTTGCTCACTTGAACCGTTTGTATATAACTGACTACCTTGTATTCTGTATGCTCCCTGAATATTTTTGTTTTATATTGTATATTAAACCACAGTTCTTTTAACAAACCACTGTCAGATGTTTATGCTCTTGTGTTATCACAAGAAGAAAATAAGAAAAAGGCTGCAATAATTTATATTTTTAAACAACAGGTTGTTCCACTGATTAATTGTTCTAACTGTTAGTTTAGGTTGCTTTTCTCTTTGATTAGTTTCCATCCATTGCTTCTTGTCCTGCCAAATTTGACAAAGGTCTTCATGAATGTTGATTAGTAAGCTAAATAAATTTTCGGCTAATAGGGTGATAATTAAATTGATGCATAATTGATTTGAAACTTATACTTAAAGAGTGCTCATCAATATTCCTCATCAAACTAAAAAGCGGTATTGAATGAGGTGGTTTTGAAATTAATATTAAATTGATTGGGATAGTTAATACTGTAGAAGATAGAAATAACACTCAAAATGATCTTTCTAAGTTACATAAATGGATTAAAGTAGCAGAATTAAATAGAAAAGTTTGTTCACAAAGAAAACAAAAATCACCTGCACAGATATAGGATGGAAAATATGTAACCTGCTAATTGTACTTCTGCAAAAGATCTTAGAACAATATTTAGTTGATAGTGAACTACATTTGAGACCGCAATGCAATCAGACTGGAGAAAGCTGAAAGCAATTTTAGACTGCATCAATAGAAGTAGTTTCCTGCTGCTTCTACTTTTTTCTGCTTTGGTGAGATTTCATCTCAAACACTCTATTGAGTCCCAGGTATCACCGTTTAGAAAGGATTCGGAAAATTGGAACAGGTTTAAAGAAGAAAAGTTAGGATTATTGGCTGGCTAAAAGCTAAGTCTTCTGAAGAAAGGCCAAAGGAAAAGAAGAGGTCTCTTCTTAAGAAGACTGAGGTGAGATTCTGACAGCACTGTACAAATATCAGAAAAGGTGGCACAGAAGGAGATCATGATCCTCTTTCATTGCAGACTGCAAAACAGGAGGCCAGATTTCAGCCAAATGTTAAAAAGCACATCTTAGCAACAATAACTGTAGGACAGTAAGATGGTACAAGTATTCAGACAGAGACTGGAGAGCCATCTGTCAAAGATACTTTAATTTATACATCTGCACTGAGTAAAGGGGTTAAGCTCAAATACCTAAACATCCTTTTCCATTTTTAGGTTTCTAGGAAAATAGCACATTTATACCAGCCTTAAAACAAGATCCTTTTCTTTCGCATGGCCCCACTCAATGGTGCAGAATGAAAATGTATTGATAGGTTTTGATTTTTTTAAATGCAAAAATAATTTATGATTTCTCGACTGTTTTCCAGATGGTAAATCTTCCTCCAGTCTTATTTGCTAATTAGGACTGACCTTCTTTCACCTACTTGCAAATTTTCCTCTTGGTCACAGTTCAGAGATGATTAATAGTTTTTGGTTTAGATTGAACCATCCAATCTATTTCATGCCCAGATACACCTTGGGGCTTGCTTTTCCCAACTCATTTCTGATTCTTAAATGTTATTAGGGAAGCCCAGAGCTCCATTTTCCCATTATCTAGCAGACCAAAAATAGAATTCAATTTCTATGTAGGTTAGAATATTATATGTGAAAGAAACCTGCCTCTAAAAATATTTCTTTTAAGTGTCCAAAACTATTTTTACTTTTCTCCTCAACAGGGCAAAATTAGTAGGAAAGCTAGATCATTCTTAAAGACTAAAGCATTGCGAAGTTCATAGAACCTGATACATAATTGCCTCACTGCTCCATTTGAAATATTGATTTAAAAACTGAGATGGAATGGAATTAAATCCGAGCAAAAGTAGATCCTGCACTGAGGATATCTGGTCCATGACAATTTTCCAAATTCCCAATGGGCAAGTTCTAGCCCTAACATACATAACACATGACAACTGGTGCATCTGCAATTCTGTTCATCTGGATCTGAACATAGAGTACAGATTGCTCTTTACTCAATTTTCTTCAGGGCTATTTTGATGGGAGGAAGAAAGAAAAAAGAAAAGAAAGAGAGAGAGAGAGAGAGAGAGAGAGAGAAAGAAAGAAAAAGAAAGAAAGAAAGAAAAAGAAAAGAGAATGAGAAAGAGAGAGTGAAACAGAAAGAGAGAAAGAAAGAAAGAAAAATAGAAAGAAAGAAAAAAGAAGGAAAGAAAGAAAGAAGAAAGAAAGAAAGAAAGAAAGAAAGAAAGAAAGAAAGAAAGAAAGAAAGAAAGAAAGAAAGAAAGAAAGAAAGAAAGAAAGAAAAAGAAAAATATGGACAGATGAGGGCTACTATATGTTTGCTCGACTCTTATCCTTTCTGGCTGATTAAATGGCCAAGTTGGAGCTGATTCCATGGTTATAGGAGATCATTAATGTCATCTTGAGGGGAAAACGTGTTCCTTTCAGTGTATTTACATGGGGCTGTCCAGTGGTGGGATTCAAATATGTGAACAACCGGTTCTCTGTGTGGATGCCGCTTGTGGAAGTCCATTCTGGGCCTAGGCAACAAAAAATTAGTTACTGGTTCTGCTGAAGTGGTGCGAACCAGCTGAATCCCACCACTGGGGCTGTCCCTGAAAATTGTCAATAAATTGCAAGGTGGGCATAATGTACCATCTAGGGTGCTCACCAATATAAGATCCAGGGATCTTTGGGCCAGAGAATTATTTTCAAATTCTCTAGGGCAACCTTAATTCCTGAATTTTAGGAGACTTAATTGTGACCTGCACAATGTTACACTGGAACAGCTGCCTGGGGGCCCAAGAATATATTAGGTTACTTCCTTTGGGGAGTGAATTAGAGGTTCGGGTTCAAATACAGGGACTCGCAGTTTTATCTTCTGACCATTCTCTGTATTCAGATTTTCTAAGTTTCAAAAACCTTTAAAATAGAGTGTGCAAAAAAAAAAAAAGTCACAGAAAACATCTATGGGGAATAACAGAAATATTAAAATAGTGGCCATGCCATACAAAGTTACCTGAAACCGTGAGACAGGTGACACATAGTTTAATACATAAATAAAAATAAAATAAAAATGATAAAAATAAAATAAATCAAAGCCTGACTGCTTTTGTATGTGCTGTTTTTGTGGAGACCCCTGACATGAAATATTGTATTACAATGATCATATAGCTTTCTAGTTTGACATCAGCCTATAAGAAATAATGTTGCTACTTATTGAATCGACATCTGACTTTTCTGTTTATTCTAAAATAAAAGACTCAAAGTGTTAGAAAACAAATTATTCCTGCCCTCAAGATATGTCTCAATGAAGAGAATAGAGAGACTGACATCTTTTCCCCTTTGTGTCTCCTGTGCTGGCCTATAGCTTGCTTATAAAATTCTCCCGAAAGGCTATTAAAGTGCTTTTAGACTTTGCCAGATGATTAGCATAATCTTTACCTAATCAAGACACTTCAGAGGAAAAGCACTAATTATGGTACTTCAGCATGCCAATAGTTCATACCCAGGAAAGGAAGATTAAGTATTTCCTTGCTTGCTTGATTGTTTTTTTCCCTGTGAGAGGTGTGTTTCTCTCTCTCTGTGTGTGTGCGTGTGTGTGTGCCTGTGTGTGTGTGTTTTCTCTGTTTAATTCTTATGGTCAAGTTGCTTTTTATCTAAAATAAGATCACTTGACATCACTTGAAAATTATTTCCTTCTGCATTGCTTTTTTCAACTGGATGTCTCACACAACAAGTCCTATACAACTATTGGGAAATCAAAGTTCTCAGTTTGGATTTTGAAAAAGCAGGATAGGAAGAATATTAATGCTTTTGAACTTTGGTGCTGGAGAGGACTCCTGAGGATACCCTAGAGGGCCAGGAATACAAGCAAATAGATCACTGAACAAATTACCTCAGAAGTCTCACTCAAGGCACAAATGGCCAGGATCAATTTCTCCTACTTTGGACACATGTGAAGACTTAGATCTGTGGAGAAGGCAGTGATGCTGGAAAAGGTAGAAGGAAAGAAAAGAGGATGACTGCCAGCAAGGTAGATGGACAATGAATGCTCTGTTGGAAGACCTGAAAGTTATGAACAGATAAACATGGAGCAGATCTAGCTATGTGGTCACTAGGAGCCCACACTGACATGATGGCACATAATCAAACATAAATCAAAACTAAGGAGAAATTTCCTGACAGTGAGAACAATTAATCAGTGGATCGGCTTGCCTCCAGAAGTTATAGGTGCTCCAACACTGGAGGTTTTTAAGAAGAGGCTGGACAACCATTGCTCGAGCACGGGGGTTGGACTAGAAGACCTCCAAGGTCCCTTCCAATTCTGTTATTCTGTTAATCAAAAAATCCTCAGATAATTTGCCTCTCTTTATCCACAAGAAAATTAACTAGAGGAGAGAAAGGATGATGTATCAGATTTCAATTCTGTCTTTGCCCCTATTCTTTACTTTGTTTCTCTAGGTCTGATAGGGATAAATAAAAAGTAAATACTTGCAATGAAGTTATTTGATGTACTGCTAATTTCCCAAAGGAAAAAACCCACTATTTTCCTACCTTATTAGCAAAAAAACAACCAATCCATGATCTCCTAGTTCATTTCTTCTATTTACAAAGTATAACTTGACCTGCTATGTAATGTAATTGTCCACTCTTAAGTCATCATTAACAATACTTTACTTTGCATTTATGCCACAAGTCGAAGAGTTTTCATCTAGATTGCTATCACTAGAGGCAGATTTGGAAGCGGAGAGTTTGTCAAAACATTAAAACAGGCATGGTGATATCACAGCTCAGGCCCTTACCCATACACCCTTGTGTTGACCTTGTGTGCAAAGTCGAAAGAGGGCAGAGTTTATGTTGCAACATCAGGACTATTGTATTGCGGATAGATATTTATTGCAGCTGGCCTAAGATCAAATGAGCTCTTAAGGGAGATAATCTTTGAATTGGGGATGTCTCAGTTCCCCCCAACTGACTTTTCTAACTACAACTATATCCCATACATACCAGCTCTGTGTCAATGTTAATTTCTTTAGGCTTCCTCAAATATATGCTTTATTTATTTAATAAACATATGTACACCATTATTCAAGCGTTTAGCAAACAATCTGGGAAGCAAAATGCTAGCCCAGTTTTAGAAGAAGGTTAGTAAAAAGCAAAAATAATATGAAACTTTGATTTTAGGTTTTGATGACTATCATAACTTTGTTGTTATAGAAATGGCTTGGAATAGTTAAAAATGTAAAAGCAAAAGGTTGAGGTTGTAATTTTTTTTTTTTGGCATTCTACTGCACTGAAAAAGCTGGATGTCACTACTTTTTAATTCTTCCTTTCTCTCTGCACCCCTCTTTTCTTCTTTAATCTTTCTAATGTTTTCTTCCTTTTGAATTTTTATCTTATAGTAAACTTTAATGAAATAATAAAAAGAAGCACAATGAAAAATTCCTTATTTAAATAAAAATTAAAAAGCACAATAAAAATAACTACTTATTAAAATAAAAAAATAGTTTAAAAAAGTTTTCTCGCACCATCACGTTGCTTGAATTTAGACCTCCTAATCAGTCTGTACCCTAATTAGTCTGTACCCTAATTAATCTGTATCCAGACTGTAGCTGGTTATTATACATCATTAAAGTGAAAGTATCTTGTAGTTTAGTACTTAATGGAATCTTTTTGCCATTTACTATTCCAGCATCTTGACAGGGCATGGGGTTGGGTTATTTGAAAGACTGCTTCTCCCCAATCTTTTTCTACCCCTCCCATCAGTCCAACAGGAAGGACATGTTGTGGGTCCATCCGTGAAGGGATGACATCTGATGTGACTCAGAAAGAGATCCTTTTCTCATCATCATTTCCCCTGAGGTCAGACTGGCTCTGAACGTTGCTCTTTCAAAAAGGCCTGAAGACATGGCTTTGCTTGGGGATTCAGTGATGGTGATATGGAGCCTGCAAAGTGATTGTACTGTTAGGAAAAGTGAGTGTGCTATGCCTCGACTCCCACCATGGACGAATGGTACAAAAACTGATGGAATTAGCAGAGATGGCTAAATTGACTATGTTGATAAAAGATAAGAACACAAGGACATTTGTTTCTACTTGGAAACCACTTCTGGACTTTGTGCTTGAGGTGGAAAAAAATGATATTATGATTTTGGGTTTTACTGATTAGACTAATTTGCTGATACAGAAATGGCTAATGCATACTACTATAGAAATGTAAAAAGTTGAGATTTGATTTTAATATTTGATTTTACTGCAAAAGAGAGAATTGGAAGTCAATGCCTTTTGTTTCTTCCCTTCCCTTTCTTCACATTTTTTTGTTTTCCCTTTCTCTACTGTTGTCCCTTACTATTTGCTTTTGTATTTTCACATTTTATGTTATAAATGAATAAAACTTAAAAAAGAAAAGAAAAGAAAAGTGAGTGTGCTGTCCTGAGCATTATGAATTGTTTTGTTGTTTTGGAGTATTTTGTTTTAGTGTTTTTAACTTGCATGCCACCCAGAGTTATATATGTGAGATAAACTCTCTATTTATCTATATCTATATATTTATAATAAATACATTTAACAAATAAATATTGTCCCATCATTGTTTGTGTGGTTTCATGCTGAATTGGTTAAGCAGTAGAAAATTATTCCTGAATAACTAAATAAATAAATTAAAATTTGGGGGGGGGGGTTCTTGTTTTTTGTTTTTTTTTAGTATTTTGTTCTACAATTCAATTTGAACTCTAAGAAATAATATCATTGGTATCTAATGTGTACTGATTGCTCTGACAACTATCTTAATGGCACACATCCCAGGAATATTGGGAACTCACAGAAAAGACATGTAACATTAGAAAAGTATCACTTTATTTCTAGATTCAACCAGTGTTCGTTATTCATTTACTAATTCTATTTTCGTATCAAGTGGCTTTTTAAATAATGTATACATTTGCATTAGTTTGGAGAGTAGCCACAATTAAACTTGTATTCTTGTACAGATTTTATCCTTGAATAAAATCAAAATCAATACGCAATGTAGTTCCTTAGAAAAATTTTTTGTTGTTGAGCTAAGAATTGTAATTCAAAATATAGACAAATGCAAAAATAAAAGAATAGCAACTCTGCAAATCCTTATCCTATTTTGGGAAATGTAAATTAAAACAATTCACCAAAAGAACTGGGCACCAAGCAAAATCTTCAGGTATTCCTAGTTTATATACAGAAGAGTTACAAAGCTGATCTTTTTTTATACTTCCAAAAACATTAGTGAAGGCTTGTTGATTCTACATCTTTAAGAAAGAAAAATAAGACCATTATTAGACATAATCTGCTCACATTAAACTCAGCAAAACTCAGAGAAGGAATTTTTATGGCCCTTTTTTTATTCCAACCAATGCCAATTAAACATGCCAAAATGACTGTTTGGGGGCACATCACTCAGTGAGGCAGTAACTGCCATTTTACATGTTATAAGCCTAGCCAGCTTTTGAAGGAACACTTCCTATTTGAAGACATAAATTAATTGAGTGTTTTACTGCCTTTCATAAAAGGCAGTACTCATTTAATGTTCAACAGGAATGGTGTTAATGAAACTTTCAACCAAGTCTATTTTGAATCATTTAGTTTAGCCCATTCATTTGCATGTTTTTATCTGTGCTGCAAAGTGCATGAAATATTTATTTGAAAGGAAGTGGGGTGTGAGTAAAGATAAGGAACAGGATTTGATAAATACATTTAGTGTTTAAGGACAGCCCTGATAAAGGGAATACCTGTTTTCTTCTGAAGAAGAAAATATATTCTCGATACCGAGAACAGTATTGGTAAAAATGGACATATCTAGCCTTGAGAAAAAAGACAGGAATCAGAATCAGAATCAGAATAGAGCTGGAAAGGACCTTGGAAGTCTTTTAGTCCAGCCCCCTGCTCTAGCAGCAGTCCCTATATCATTTCAGACAAGTGACTGTCCAGTCTCTTCTTAAAAACCTCAAGTGAAGAAGCACCCACAATGTCTGAAGTCAAGCTGTTCCACTGGTTAATTGTTCTCACTGTTAGGCAGTTTCTCCTTAATTCCAGGTTGCTTCTCTCCTTGATTAGTTTCCATCCATTATTTCTTGTCTTGCCTTCTGGTGCTTTGGAAAATAAATTGACCCCCTTGTCCTTGTGGCAGCCTCTCAAATACTGGAATACTACTATCATGTCCCACCCAGTCCTTCTTTTCTATAGACTGGCCATTCCCAAATCCTGCAACCATTCTTCATATGTTTTAGTCTCCAGGCCTTTAATCATCTTAGTTGCTCTTCTTTGCACTTTTTCCAAAGTCTCAACATCCTTTTTGTAATGTGGTGACGAAAACTGAATGCAATATTCCAGATGTGGTCTTATTAAGGCTTTATCAAGCAGTGCTAATACTTCACATGATTTTCATTCTATGCCTCTGTTTATACAACCAAGGATTGTATTAGCTTTTTTAGCTTCTGCCGCACACTGCTGACTCATTTTTAAGAGATCATCTACTAGAATTCCAAGGTCCCTCTCACAGTTACTTTTTTTGAGTCAGGTTTTGCCTAATCTGTACTTGTACCTTTGGTTTTTCCTGCCTAGGTGTAAAACCTTGCTTTTCTCCACATTAAATATCATTTTGTTGGATAGGGCCGATTGTTCAAGTCTGTCAAGAATTTTTTGGATTCTGAGCTTGTCTTCTGGAGTATTGGCTATTACTGCCAGCTTAGTGTTATCTGCAAATTTAAAGATATGATAAAATGGTTCTGAGATATTCCCTCATCTAAGTCAGTTATGAAGATATTGAAGAACACTGGGCCTAAGACAGAACCATGTGGTACCCCACTGCTTACTTCCCTCATGTAGATGTAGTACCATTAAGGACTACTCGTTGAGTATGGTTTGTCAACCAGTTACAAATCCATCTGGTGGTGATGCTGTCCATCCCACATTTTTGTAGCTTATCAAGAAGTAGGTTGTGGTTTACTTTGTCAAATGCCTTGCTGAAGTCTAAATATACTAAGTCCACAGCATTTCGTTGGTCTACTAATTTAGTCAGTTTGTCAAAGTATGAAATAAGATTGGTTTGGCATGATCTGTTTTTAACAAACTCATGCTGGCTGCTAGTTATAAATTTATTTGTTTCTAGATGTTCACAGATGTTTTTTGATTATCTTTTTCAGTATCTTCCCAGGTATTGATGTCAGGTAATTCCCCAGTGATCCAAGATTTTTTAAATATATGATACAATAGTTCTGATATAACATCTGCCAGCTCCTTCAGAACTCTGGGATGTAATCCATCAGGTCCCAGTGATTTATTTCATCAAGGTCAGACAGATGTTCTCCTACCATTTCTTGCTTATTTTAATTTTTATTTCTAGTCCATCTTTTACAGTTATGTTTTTGGTAGATTGGACTATAGTTTCTTTTTGTGTGAAGACTGATGCAAAGAATGAGTTAAGCAGCTCTGCTTTCTCTCTATTGCCTGTTACTTCCTTGCATCTTCTCTCTTTAGTGGACCGACTGTTTCCTTGACTTTTTTTGTTATTTATATGTTGTAAGAAACTTTTTTTATTACCTTTGACTTTTGGTGCAAGTCTTTGTTCTTTCTGAGCCTTTGCTTTCCTGACTTCATGTTTGCAGATTCGGGCTATCCACTGATATTCTGCCTTAGTTATGTCTCCCTCTTTCCATTTTTTTGTTCTTATCCTTTTTGTTTTTCAGTTTATCAGAGAGATCTTTGTGCAACCATGCTGGTTTATTCTTGGATTTCTTATTTTTCATTTTTAGTGGTATTGTGTTGGACTAGGCTTTTATTTTCCCACACTTCTTGAGTTGTTTTCTCCTTTAGGATTTTTATCCATGAAATATTGCTTAGACTCTCTCTGAGTTTGTTAAAATCAGCTCTTGTTGGATTATATTCTATTGCTTGTGTTTGTATTATATTGAATTCCAGTATGATGTGGTCACTCTCGCCCAAGGTTCCTATAATTTCAACTCCCTCTATCACTTCTTTTCTATTAGTAAGAATTAGTTCTAGTATAGCTTTTCCTCTAGTTCCCTCCTCTACCTTTTGGGTGTCAAAGTTGTCAGCTTAGTTGGTTAGGAATCTGTTCAATCTCTCCCTCGCTGGGAAGCTTGTCTCCCAGTTGATATCAGGGTAGTTAAAGTCTCCCATTACTACTGTGGATGTTTCCTACATACATTTGTTAATTGATTAGCAAAGAGTTCATCTATTTCTTTTGCTTGGTTGGGTGGCCTGTAGTATACTCCTATAGCAATGACAGTCCTTTTTCCTTTTATATTGACCCATATGGATTCTAGGAGGTATTCTGTCAAGGTAATTATGATTTAGTAGCTGACTGGCTACTAATGAGAAGGAAGGACTCACTGGAGAAGAACCTAATGCTGGGAAAGATTGAGGGCAATAGAAGAAGGGGACGACAGAGAATGAGGTGGCTGGATGGAGTCACTGAAGCAGTAGGAGTGAGCTTAAATGGACTCCAGAAGATGGTAGAGGATAGGAAGACCTGGAGGAACATTGTCCATGGGGTCGCGATGGTTCAGACACAACTTCGCAACTAACAACAACAAAGCTGACTGGCAGAAGTGATAGATAGAGAATGAGTCAGCAGAGTATTTGGGGGTAGTATCCCTTTAAGAGACTGTCTGAGGAGAATGGTAGTTGGAACCTGCTTGCTCACTTCAACCGTTTGAATATAACTGACTTATCTTGTATTCTGTATGCTCCCTAAATATTGTTGTTTCATATTGTATATTAAACCACAGTTCTTTTAACAAACCACTGTCAGATGTTTATGCTTCTATGTTATCACAAGAAGAAAATAAGAAAAAGGCTGCGATAATTTATATTTTAAACAACATATTCATCCTTGGTTTTCTGTATTTCTGTAGAGATGTAGTGATGTGTAGCACAGCTCCACCTCTTTTGTTGGGTCTGTTTCTTTTGAATAGTTTATAGCCTTCCATCAGTACATTCTAGTCATGAGTTTCATCCCACCAGGTTTCAGTAATGGCAACTATATCATATCTGCCTTCTTGTACTGATACTTCAAATTCACCCTGCTTGTTTCCTAAACTTTGAGCATTAGTATATAGGCATTTGAGTCCTTTATTGATCTTGGGTATGTTTCTTGTATCTCCTACTTTGTAACTGGGATTTCCATCCTTTCCATCACTCTATTTCATTATGTTGTTCTTTTTTCTTTTAGAAACCATTGATGAATGCTCTTTTGGGAGTGTCTGTATATTTTCTTCCAGGGGGAGACTATGAAAGCGATTGTTCAGTTCCAGAGGGGCTACATTGGGGTGAGCTAGGGTAGATAGTAGGGGCTTTGCTCTTGATTGTTTTCTTCTAAGAGTGACATGATTCCATCGGTCTTGCTCTTTAAGTACATATGTAGGCTCATTTTTTACGGAAGGTGTTTGTTCCCTATTTTGTTCGATTTGGGTGTATCGGTTTTCTTCTTTATGTTCATATATGGGGTCATCATTTTTTAAGAAGCTGTTTGCTCCCTATTGTGTTTTATTTTGTTGTAGTCTTGTTTAGGTTGGGATTTCTTGATTTGCTCATTGAGTTTCAGAGTGACTATAGTTGCCTCTAAACTTTACTTTTTCTTCTAGTAATTCAAATAGATTACATTTGATACATACATAGTTTGGGTCTTCTGTGGGCATAAATGAAACATATGGCAGACTTTGCAAGTCGCTATAGAGTCAGTCTTTATCTCCATGACTTTTTTTCTTTGTTTGTTTGCTAAAAAAAATTAAACTTACTAAAATTTAAATATTCTCTGTGTTGCGAAGTGCCAGTTTACAATAAAAAGGAAGTGGGTAATGGCACTCTTCAAATACGTAAAAAGATGTCACACAGAAAGTCAGTTTTTTTCATTACTTTAACATGTTGAACATGAAATAATGGACATTACAGGAAGACAGATTCCAACTGAATATTAAAAAAAATCTTCCTAAGAATTGTTTGACAGTGAAACAAATGACCTAGAGAAGTGACAGGTCCTCTTTCACTAGATTTTTTTTATATAAATTGGAGGCTAGAGAGATATAATAGAATAACAGAGAAAACAGATTTGGAGGGGACCTTGGAGGTCTTATAGTCCAACCCCCTGCACAAGCAGGAGACTCTATACTGGAGACAAATGGCTGTCCATTCTCTTCTTAAAAACCTCCAGTGATGGAGAAAATACAACCTCTGAAAGCAAGCCATTCCATCAGTCTGAGCTGCTTTAATTTGGATCGCCATATTAAGCAGAGGGTTGGACTTAATGATTTAAATGTCCATCAATGCCTTTATGATTTCCATGTTTGGTTTATAGATAAGAAGAGACCAAATCTGGGGAATGAACAAAGCATGGGCACTTCATGCTAACAATTAGTTTCTCAACCAATACATATGTTGGAGATCATACCTGAGATCCTATCAAACTGGTTTAAAGACTCAACTTATCCAGCAGAATTTCTGCAACCCCAGAGGTGAGATCTGGATCCCCCCCCCCATTTGGCCTTCCAAAACTCCCTGAAGAACTGGCTCTGCCAATTGGCCTGGGATCCCAATAGGAGCACATTATTCTGGAGGTAATTAATGGACTAAGATAAGACTCTATCGCCTCCCTCTTGCTCCCTTCCTGCTCACCTTTGTTAATTTTTAAATCAATTTTAGTGTTAATATTTATTCTTTTAATGTTTATCTTTTTTTATTGATTGAAAGCCGGCTAAAGTCACCTCTAGCCGAGATGAGTGGCATATAAGTTTAATAAGTAAATAAATAACTAAAATAAGGCAGAACTTTGCAGAAAATAGTTACTGATGTCCCAACTTACTCAAAAGGTATTACCCAAATCTAATCTAATTCTACATGAATGAAACAGTAAGATTAAAATTCCAACCGAGACGTTCTGCAGATATACCTGAACACAATGGTGCTTTGGAAGCTTCTATTTATCCTATTTTAACCTCCTTAAGCCATCAAGTTTGAGAATATAATTTGTGCATGTACGAACAGAGAGGATGGCGCATTTAGCTTTACTCCATAGGTACCATTTAATGATGCCTAATTAAAGCAAGGTTCTCAAACATCAAAAAGCAGCGTAAAGAATGGGATTTGGGGCTGTCATTTGAAATGGCAGCCTCGGGTCAAGCATAATGTATTTCCATGTCCCAGGCAGGTGGCTACATAAATTAGGTTGCCTGAGGCTGGTCCTGATACTTTGCTAACTATATTTTCAGACATCTATTTCCAAAATAGTTCCTGTTGCCTCATGCCTTTTTCTTCTTTTTTGGGTGACAGATGTAAAAATGGACTTTCATAAATCTTATATTTTGCCTCTTGGAAATTATATATATATGTGTGTGTGTGTGTGTGTAATGCTCTTTTCCTTTTCTGGATCCTGCTCTATTTCCACTGTTAACCTCATTTGTAGCTGACAATAGAAAGCCAAGGTAATTACGTGTTCAGTTTTTTTTTTTTTAAAAAAAATCACCTTTCCATCTTCTATTCTTGTTGATGTCTTTCTACTCTATAATTTTTTGACACATGCACTGGATCCTGATATCATTAAATAATTAAAGAATGTTGTTCAGTTGTTTGGTTGCTTCCAACTCTTTGTGATCAAACAGGCATTACTCCACCAGGGCTATCTGTCAGTAATTTTGCTTGTTTGTTTGTTTGTTTTGCATTCTTGATGCTTGTGCTTCTGTTTGTAATAGCGGGCTTAATGTAATTGTCATGTTTGATGGGTCTATTGTACAAATAAATGGCTAAATCTAGTTCCAATCCAATCCATCAAATATTTTCTATCAGTCTTAGTTTCCTTTTGCTAGGTTGAAATTAAACTCCAAAATTTATTGACTAAGACCCCATCTTTTTGGAACTGGTAGCACTTGTAAGGTAAAATTGGTTTGGAAAATAATTATAGGAGAAATACAGATGTATACAGGGCTTTTTTTGTCATAGAACGCCCAGAACGGAGTTCCGGCACCTTTTTTGGATGGAACCTTGTAGGGTAGGCAAGACGGGTTGTATGACAGGTGTGAGTTCCGGCACCTTTTCTTTTTACCAAAAAACCACTGGATAAGTCGAAATGTGAAATATTTCTGCACCAAAATTTACTATCTCACAGAAAACAGTTAATTTACTTCAGGGTAAAGTCAATATCAGTATGGTGACTTTCATCAAGCAGCAGTGGCCATCATCTTGACTTTTGACCCTAGCCCCTGATAATACATTTGTTGAAAATGGAGAAATTTGATGCCTTGAGTTAGATTATGTCTCCATACAGATAAACTATAATTTTATTTTTAAAATTTATAATTTTGATTTTGAATTTTTTACCTGACCAAACAGTTGTCAGTTTGTCTACATTCTTCAAAATGTCTTGCAAGACAAGACTCAATTTGGTCTAGTAGTTAAGGCACCAAGCTAGAAAACAGGAGACTATGAATTCTAGTCCTGCCTTAGCCATGAGAACCAGCTGGATGACTTTACACCAGTCACTCTCCCTCAGCCCAACCCACCTTACAGGGTTGTGGTTGTGGGGAAACTAGGAGGAGGAAGTTGTGTTGGATATGTTCACCACCTTGAGTTATTTGTGAAAATATTATTTTCACAAATAACTCAAGGTGGTGAACAGGGTACAAATAAATAAAGTAAATAAAAGACAAACAATGTTGACACCTAACATTTCAACAGGATTCTCACTATCCGGGCACCATAGAATTCCATTTTTCTTCCCTTAATTTCGAGACAAAATTCCAACTTCGGACAGAGAATCCAATGATGGCAATTCCCTTGCTGTTGCTGTAAGAGAGGTTCAGAATGGAGCCATTTCTATTGTGACCCATGTATTTGGAAGGCTAACACTTTAATAACTTTTTAAAGGCCTCTGAAATACTTCCTTTTAACTGAGTATTTTAATTGTTAGCTATTAGTTCTGTTCTTTTTTTAAAAAAAATAATTGCCAGGTAAACTGTTTTCAGTGTCTTAGAAATTTATTAATGGATGTTGTATTAAACTGCATGGATGCATGAAAGTCAGTCTTGTTTCCTCCAGCTAAGTCTCCAGGATATCCCTTGGCCTGCCTCAAGCCAAGAAATTGCTCTGAAGTTGGGTTATCCTGATTTAGAAAACCCACAAAGGGCAAAATAGGAGGTGACAGAAGAGCTGTGAAGAACTAAGGTTTTGAAAGATGCTTAGGTTGGTCTTGTTACAAGAAGAATAATGTTTGAAGAATAATTTTTAGGTTCTTTTTAAGGCATTTTCCTAAAAATATTCAAATCCCCACCAAATTTTCTCCCACTTAACCAACTTGGAAAGAATAATAGAAGAATATGTTCTTATTAACCCAAAGGTGCATTCTTTCAAAAGGTAACTGGACTTTCTTGTTTTTCTTAAAGATGTTTCACTTCTCATCCAAGAAGCTTCTTCAGTTCTGAATGAATAGTGGAAAATGGAAGGATTTATATGCCTTGCAGTCATCTGGTTGTTAGCACTCTTTCTGAGAATTGTTCAGAGTTCAGTTGCTTTTTGAAAGAAAGCATCTTGGAGACAACCATGACCTGGATGATTGAGAATCTCCATAGACTGGGTTCTTATTAAGTCAATTAAAATTGACTTTTAAGTCAATTTTAGTTAATATTTATTGTTTTAATGTTTTATCTTGCTGCTTTTATTGACTGTAAGCCTCCTAGAGTTGCCTCTAGACAACATGGGAAGGGTACAAGTTAAATAAATAAATATTAAACAAGCAGGACAGTGATTGTGACTGTTTCTTCCTATTTCTGTCATAACATTCTGCAAGTGACAGGACTTTAAAATCACTGACGGGTTCTAATTGTTTCTCAGGACTGTTATAACAGTTATTAAAATATTTTCTCCTGTAGTTAAAAACTAAACCCAATTACATCTGACACAAGTGTAATTAATAATTTAGGATAACTATAGTGCTACTGAATAGTGACAGGAACCACCGTAACCTGTTATGTTATCTGGAATGCCACCTTATTATTGTTGAGATTGGATAATTATTTGCTCTGCGTTCAACAAACTCATAGGAGTTCCATTTCCAAATGATTTTCCTGTGCTTCAGTAGATTGTATAGAGATAATGTTAACTCCCTAAACGTTTTGGGTGTAGGAAAAGCTAAAAGATCATTTTGGAATGGCATTTTTAGACAATGCTTTACATAATCTGTGCTGGTGGATGATTTACTCACTGAATCTCAAATGTCTCAATTGAACTGCTCTACATGAATCTTTCATTAAAGTCACTTTTCTTATCTGTCAGTTCCCTTATGTCTGAAAGGGAAAGGAAAATGTTTATAAAATATTTTAAAGCCAAAGATTGTAATGTATATACTGTAGATAGGACTAGCTAACCATGTAACAAATAGGAAAAACAATATAGGGAACTGCAGCACTTTTCAACAATGAAAAGACAATTTTGGAAATAGCCCAGTCCAAGCCAAATTCTAATCCACCAGTTAATTAGAGTTCTAGTTCAGAGGAAAAGCTCCAATCTCAGATAGGAGATCTGACATCAGAAAACTCCTTTCAAGTGCTACTATAATTTCCCAGGGGAAAAAGAGATATTAATGTCATATAGGGAAGTCTCATGTGGATTGAGGATATGGCTGATCCAAATACCTTCCAACTTTGTATTATGACTCAATCTAGAGGAAATAGTTGAATCAGTTCGTGAACTGGTCTAATTTTTGTCACTAATTGCTTCTCCTGGAAAAAAGTCTGAAGTTCTTTCAAAAGAAGAAGGAAGGAAGGAAGGAAGGAAGGAAGGAAGGAAGGAAGGAAGGAAGGAAGGAAGGAAGGAAGGAAAGAAGGAAGGAAGGAAGGAAGGAAGGAAGGAAGGAAGGAAGGAAGGAAGGAAATGTATTTATCTCTTATTTTCATTTCTATTCTTCTAGTCTATATCTAACACAAATTTTAATATCTCAAAGCCTCCAGCACTGAGCACACACACAGATGTGATCGCATGCACACACATGTGCACACATACAGACACAGACCCCCCACATCTACATTTTAAAAAATGGATTTTCTTGCTTGTCTCCATCCCACTCTACATTATTAGAAAGAAAGATACAAGATAAATGTGTAAGCTTGAAAAGGGTCAAAGCTACCTTATTTTAATGATAAAGAATTACAGTGAAACCTAATAAAACATAAGAATGGGTTTTTCAAAATGAACCGGTGGTTGAATCTGCTTATATGGAAATTGTTGATGAAGTTTGCCAGACATAGCAGGAAACAAAGCCTAATATAAATTTTGAAACATAACTAAAACCATAGATCTTGAAAACATGGGTTTTTCTTAGTTTGCCCACTTTCTGATTGCTCTATTATATATTCCTGCTAGTTAGCATTTGATGGACTAAAGTCTTCTAACAAAGGATTAATTCTGAGTTTCCAATCCCTGTCAAATTAGCCCGTGAAAATAAGTTAGGCTAGGTTCTCCCACCCATAAAGCCTCTCAAGTTGGTCAACCAACCATTACAAAAACCAGCCAAGCTTACTGCCGGGGAAAAAACTTGTTTAACTGAAACAAGAGACAACACACAACAAATGTCTCACTTTAGGATCCAGAGGTTTATTTAAATTTAACACACAGATTCAGTACTTACATTTCAACAACTTATTGCAATAAGGGCCTAATGCACAAGCAGTCAAGACTTTGATGGCTTAGTGGCCAAATGGCAACAACTTCATTTCAATGTCCTTCTTTTATGCCTTACATTTACATACACACATGACTTTCAGGACTACACAGCTGGTGTCCTACTTCCCTGTTCTTGTTAAAACCATCAACACATGACTTTCTGGAACAGCCAGGAGAGCCCGTAGCCTACAGGTTAATACATCTGCCTAACATCCAAGTGGCCCAGGTTCAAATCTCAGAAGGGTATGGCTAGCTGATGAGAGCTAAGTAGCTTGAAATAGCTATACTAGTCTCCCTTTAATTCCTTGCCGGTAAATTTAAATTTAACACACAGTATGCGCCGTCCCATATTTGTGGTGGACAGACGGAGAATTAATTTCCCTCAACTTAGCAGTTCTCTTTCTCAGTTGAAATCATCCTTTTATGCAACCAAGAGTAGTGGGCTTTCAAAACTAAACACATGTTTAGAAACAGGGCTAGCATTCTTTCCAAAGATTGTTAAGTCCATCTTTACAAGGAGCCCTGTGTAACATCTGACAACCATTATGGAAAGTGGCCAGGCACTTCTGGTGAAAAGATGGCCAACTGCCTACATGCCCAGGCAAGGATCCCTGAGGGTTTTTTCCCCTGGAATGTAGCTTCTTCAACTATCAACAGAAGGAACCAGCATTCCTTTAACTTATATGACTCTCCTGGATTAGGGGAAGTCTTAGAATTACCCCTCATGATCCTCCAATACAGCAACAGATCTGCAAGTAGCTTCAGGAGCTATACTTCAAAGTAGCTTGTGTGCCGAAAACTGGGGTGGGGGGTGGGGCTGCAATCAGTTCATGGTTGATGAAGAAGCCACTTTGGAATTTATTTTTCAAATAGACAGTAAGTTGTGCTTTTCATTTCTTAATCATTTTTAAGGACTATTAATCTTTATTAAGCTAAAAGAGGCTCTCTTTAGCTACAGCCTGTTATTCATTTTTAAAGATCTGCGCCATTTTGGTTAAATTGGTTGTTCTATTCAAAGAGGAGAATATATTTGTTTTTTATCTGGATATCATTTCTGGATTTTGTGCTTGTGATGAAAAAATGAAACTTTGACTTTGGTTTTGCCAATTAGATAGATTTGTTATAGAAATGGCTGGTTATATACTAATGTGTAAAAGTAAAAAGTTGAGATTGTAATGTTATACTGTGCTAAAAAGAAAAGTCAACACCTTTTTTTTCTTCCCTTGTAACTCATATTTTATTTTCTTTTTTCTTCCCTTACTTTCCTATTTTTTTTCTTTGTATTTTATACATTGATAAAAGAATAAGATACATTCATATATGAAAAGGTATCCCACCTTTTCTGCAATCCAAACCAAAATGTCCACAAATGGTTATGCCAAACAATGGGAAGGAGGGGGCATGTCTGCAGTAGCTTACGGGTGGGGTCCTTGGTACTCCCTGAGCTTGGTTGCTTTCTTGCAGACATTTCATTACCCAGCTAGGTAACATCATCAGTGCTAGAAGGGAGTAGGGTTTGCTCTCAGTTTATATACAAGTGGCTTGCCCTGTCAGTGGGAGTGTTCTTGGTCGTTCCTTGACCAATATGAGCTGAACATTTCCCAGTCCCTGATTGCAACCACTCCGTTGATGAAACATTTGTATATCCTGTCATGCCATAATTTCTACTGGGAAAAGAGGGAAAACTTTTAAGGCAGAAGTCTTTAAGTCTTTATGTCTTTAAGCTGCCTTTTCTGCAGATAAGATGAAAACATGAGGACATGACAGAAAAAAACAGTTATGGAGAAATAGCTGTTCTGGAATTGGGAGAAAATCCATAAAAATACATTGCTGTGAAGCAAGAGGCATGAAAGCAGAAAGAAATATACGGGGAAACTGCCATGCGTAGATGACTCATATATTTAACTAAACACATAAATTATAGATTTTCATTTTTTAAACAGCCCTGAATGATACTTTTGCAGAAATGTCTAGTCCTATTGTGAATCATTATCTAGTATCTTTTCAAATAAACAAATGTGATAAGTCTTTAAGACACAGTGATTCAATATTTGTATTTTTCATGTTAGGAATCCAGGAGACAACTTCTAAAAATAGAAATATTCACATTTGCAACATCAGACCAAGATTATTTCAATGTGACAAGTGCTTTAAATATACAATTTGTTTAGGAGAATCAACCACATTTAGCTAATTTGCATTCCCCATCTGCATGCTGAAGCTTCATAGAACCACAAAATGTATGGATTTGAAACAGAAGGCATGAGCAATTCCTTTCCTTCCCTTCCCCCCTTTTATAAAGTTAGAAATTTTGCTGATTTTATTTAAACTCTGCCATTTCTGTAGGATTGTTCAGAAGAAGGTGCTTTTTACATCATTTTATGCAAATCTCCCCTCCCCCACCCCTCCTAATTGATGAGCTGAAGAAAGTGTGTGAATGAACTCAAATGGGCCATTTGGAAACCTAGATGAGCAGCTTTTTTCAAACTCTTCTTCAACAGACATTAATTCCCATTTCGATGCACAGCCTGGGTTGAGAAGATTGAATTCTGAGAGCAAAGTTTAAAAATGTTAAGACAGGATTGCTTAAATTGCATTAAAATCCATTGTAAGTGACCTGGTCTGCTGCATTTAGCTGAAGGTCTAGGTATACAGCCCACAGCATATCCTACCCAAGTTTCTGGTTGTTCTGCAAATTAGTGAGGACTGATAGATTTGGTGTTCACGCCTATTTTTCTAGTTAAGAATATGCTTATTTGCTGTAGGTTTCCTTCTATATTTATTCTATTCTACAAATAACTCAATATTCATGCTATTCTTTCACAATTAGAATGTAAAGAGCTGCTATCTATTATAGGTATTATAGATTTCTGCTGGCTAGGAAAGCAAGCATAACCAGGAAAAATAAACCTTGTTATATGTAACATAAAAAAAAATGATGATGCCCTAGGCTGGTTTGGAAATCACTTGTCAGCACAGGAAGCCAATCATCCATGTATAAATGATGCATTCTGAAAAACAGATGTAACTTTTATTCATTAATGCATGCGATACATTTTGTGCAATGTATAATTTAAAAACTGGTACAAAACCAGCACTGCAAAATTAATTTCCAGGAACAGATCTCACTGGGAGCTATATCAAAATGAAACCATTTATTCATAAGAGGTCTATATACATTACTTATTTTGAAAAAGAACAGTTGTGCAAAGCAATGCCTTTGCTATCAGCAATAATGAAGCATCTCAAATCTAATAAATAGTAGAATGTAAGTATCATTAATTTGCACTTAAAAATGTATGGGTAGGAGATGTAGTTTTCCTAATACAGCCTCTTTAAAAGACAGTAAAAACGCTCTGTTGACAGAACTAAACAAATGTTTAGAAGTTAAAAAGACCTAACTGAAGGGTGAATGAAGAATAAAAGTGATAAAATGATCACTGATAGAACTTTTATGAAGGAATATGGGAAAAAGTGATGAAGGAATATGGCAAAGAAATTTATATTGAAATGATAGCAATACATCAAAGAGTAAAGCTAAACTGAATATTCATGTCTGAGAAAAAAACATATCATGAAAATGAAGTCACTAGCGTTGTAAGATTGTTGAAAAATCAGTTGATTGTATACAGAAAGTTCTCAACTTACAGCCATTCCTTTAGTTATCATTCAAAATTACAACAGGATTGAAAAAAGAGGTGATGTATGACTCTTTTTCACACTTACATCTGTCACAGCATCCCATGGTTACATGATCAAAATTCAGGCATTTGGCAACTGGCATGTATTTAGGACAGTTGAGTTGTCCCAGGGTCATGTGATCACCATTTGTAACCTTCCCAGCTGGCTTCCAACAAGCAAAGTTGATGGAGGAAGCCAGACTCGCTTAATGATTGCATGATTCACTTAACAACTGCAGTGATTCGCTTAATAACTATGGCAAAAAGGATCATAACAGGGAACAAAGCTCACTTGACAATTCCTTGTTTAGCAATGGAAATTTTGGGCTCAGTTGCGGCTGTAAGTTGAAGAACACCTGTATCTAGATTATATAACTGAAGAAATATTAAAATGCATATTGGCTTGTTTTTAGAATGGTGGTGTGGCTTGTTCAATGTGTGTGAAGATTTGAACCTGTGCCAGAGAATTGGAGAAATGTTGCTGTTAATTGTGTATTTGTTGGAGAAAGGATTGAACATCATACAAAGCTATTGGCTGATGCCCGAATGATTTGAAGTGAATATTAGGTCACGTGATGCATTGAGAATGGTGGATCTGAAAATTCAAATTCAAATTTAAAGACTAGATCTGATAGGGAAAATGATATCCATAATTACTGTGTAAATTATACAGAAACTGTGAGTGACAAAAAACTAATATAGTCAATGAATGAGTGAGGAATGTATCTCATCCTTTACTGCAGGCATGTCAAACTCGCAACATCACGTGACATCGTGCAACGTATCGGGACTTTTCCCCCATTACCGGCAATGGGGTGGGTGCGGTTTCGGCATGACGCATCTGGCCGTGGGCCGGCAGTTTGACATGCCTGCTTTACTGTGCTTTGCGTAATACAGAGTGCCCTGATTAGGAATAGCTTAATTGGTAGGAATATATCATTATTCCTGACAGTCAGATGCTAACTCCAGGATTAGTGTTCTCAATACTCCCGTATTAACTATTCCTAGTCTCCCCATCTTGGAACTCTCCATCTTTTACAATTTTATAATGTTGTTTTACATTCTTTAAAAAAATGTCTTAATTACTTGGTTTTTAGTGTTTGTTATATTGATTAAATTAGAGCTGCATGGTGGTGGCCTCGTGGTGAAGACACTTGCTTCCATTTCAGAAACTTGAGAGTTCAATCCTAAGTAGCAGCAGATGTTTCTTAGGGCGCAAAGAAAAAATATCTACTGCAAACCCTGTGTGGCATCAGGAAGGGCATCCAGCCAATAAACACTCAGCTCCATCCAGTTTCCCTGACTCTAGCCCGAATTAAGAGATTACAGGGTTGTAAAAAGTTTTTTATTATGTTGATTAAATATAATGAGAGAGATGGGCAGTTAAGAAATTAGATATATAATAAATAAAGTTGCTCAGCGATATGAGTGATACAATCAACAGGGTGTTCTTATATTAGTGTCCTGTTTATTGGAAACATGATGCTGAATAGTGGTGTCTTTTATTTGCTCCAGCAACACATTTCTGGATACTGTTTCCAGGGACACATTGTCCTTTTAGGTTGCTTCCAACTATTGGCTGTTACAAACTTAAGTGCTATTTTTCTTTTATACCCACGGTTACTCTTTCTTCTGCTCATAGAAGGGCTGTACACTGTATCTTCGAAAAGTCCATATGTTTATGGTCTGATTTTATAACAGTCTATTCAAAACCACAGGCTGTCCAGATGGAATAGGTTGAATGTTCTTCGAAAAAAGATGGTGGTCTAGGTAGCACACAAAGCCTTTCATAATTAATAAACAGCAAAACTTTTTTGTACATATACTCAGCAATCCAGTGATCCAGCGTTTGGTCTTTTTTTTTTCCTTTGATTTCTTTTCACTATTTGACCCATCTTTCAGAAGGTGGTTTTCAAATTTGCATTGCTTCAAATTTGCATAGGGATATAATACATATTTTTTACTGATTCAGACTAACAATTGTCTGATTCAGTGTTTTATTAGTAGCAATGTATCAGAAGTTTACGATAAAAAGAAATGCACCATCCAAATCTTGACTTACAATAGTTCATTTATACAGAATAACAGAGTTGGAAGGGATCTTGGAAATCTTCTAGTCCAACTCCCTGCTCAAGCAGGAGACCCTATACCATTTTAGACAAATCACTGTCCATCCTAAAAGCCTCCAGTGTTGGAGCACCCACAACTTCTGAAGGCAAGTTGTTCCACTGGTTGAATGTTCTTACTGTCAGGAAATTTCTCCTTAGTTCTAACTTGCTTCTTTCTTTATTCAGTTTCCATCCATTGCTTCTTGTCCTGCCCTCAGGTGCTTTGGAGAATAGGTTGACCTATTAACAAAAAAATTAGTTCAAAAGTTCATTTGAATATGAAGAAAAAATGAATTAATATATTTTAATAAAGTTCTCAGTTGCAATCTGCTTGATATGATTTTCAAACAAATTGAGACCCAGGTACTTTTTAAATTCAAACAATCGCAGATGTAACATTATTCTCAAGGACCTTGCAAATAATGATCACACTTACATGGTTCAGACTACTGATTTTTAAGTATAACTGGGGTTGAAAGACTAACTGAGCAGCCTTTAGAACTAATGAAGTGAAAGGAGCATGCATTATCAAAATGCAAAGGATATCAAATGCTATGAAAATGAAGGCAAGTGATAGCTAAACGGTACAAAGAAATATTCCGTTGGAACCTAGTACAGAAAAGAGAGCTTTTATATTTATACCAAATATGTTTTTGTTCAATTTTGCTAACTTTATTTGTCAATGGGACAATATCTGCACAACAAAGGACAAATGTAAGACATGTAATAAAACAGTGCTTTCTGTTCTTCTAGCTGTGCAAAGTAAGTCTAATTTGGCTTCATTGTTAATTGTGCTATATTTAAATAGCAGGTTAAAATCATATTGCTAAAGTTTATTATATAACTCTCCCCACCCTACACATACTGAGTAACACTCACATGATATGTGAAGCATAAACAAGTGATTTGATTAGGGGATTCAATCATAGAACTCCTTCACATTACATCTAATGGAATTTTCTAATCAGTGTGCTTTGTCAAATTGTATCAAGTACATTCAAACACTTTAGAATGATTTGTTTTTAAATGGTAATAGTATTAAACATTACCATTAAAAAGCTAAAAACTAATACAAACTAAGAAAAATAAAAGAACAAAAAGAAAACATCATAACTACAGATTTTTTAAAAAAATCAAAGACAATTAGAAAAAATAGTATAATAAGAAAAAAGAAAATAAACATATAAAGAAATTACTTCCTCCTTCATTACAACAAATATAAACAATTTTTGTAACTTATCACCTTTTTTAAAAAATACAACAAAACATCTCTTTTTCCCATATCCCATCTCTTATCTATAAACAAATCCTTAAAACCTCTTCATTCAGTCCTGATCAGCAAAAATCCATTAAGGATTACCAGAGATAACAACATATCTATTTTAACCTTGATCAAATAAACCCATTTTGTATTCTTTCCCTTTACTTTAACAATCTTGATCCATAATGATCTCATATAATGTTCTAGAACTTGATAACTTTCTCATTTTTTACTTGTCCCTTCTCACACAAAAGAGTAGACTTATTCTGCTACTCTTTTTATTTGCTTTACATTTCTTGAATGACCTCTATCTTTTCCCCAAGTCTACACCAGGTCTAAATGGTGTAGTGAGTGTTTATTTAGCCAGATGCTTCCCTAGGTAGATGGATCTTCTTCTCATCTAATGATCCAGGGGTGAGGAAGCCACTGGCCTTATACTTATAAGCTGTGGGCAAGTGAGGTTTATTAGGTCCCTCTGTTTGGGGGGGGGATGAATATGCATGTTGGTTGGCTTGGAAAGAGAATATGCAGAATCAATACTTCTTCTCTGCAGCAGTAGAAAGATAGATCTGACTGGAAGTTCAGAATCAGTGGCACTTTCACTTTTAGCAGTCTTGCCTGAAGTCTCTTTCATCATCTTCAGTGGCAAAGGGCAGGTAGAATATTTTAGTAGCATACAACAATCTTTTCCACTCCAGTCTTCAATATGAGCAGCAAGGTGACCCCTTTGCTTCAAGTTCAAGACATCTGACAAAAGAAGACACCTCAAGGTTCAGTTGAGCCTTACCTTTCTGAAGATGTAGGGGAAAAAATGGGCATCAATCACTCTAATTGTTCAGCATTTAAAATTTGGCCACAAGATTTAACTCTGCAATTTTACACCAGCATTGCCATTTCTATAGCACTGTTACCTGTGTAACTCTGAAACGTCTGTTTGACACTTGGCACCAAGTAAGAGCTCAAAGCTTAACCTCCAGAATTTCCCTTCTTCTTGTCTGATGTAGCTTTCAGTCTCAACTAGCTAAATTTATATAAAGTGTACTTTCTTAAAATCAGCAGTGTTGTTTGAAGAGTCAATTAGATTGCATTCCCATGGAATCTGTCCTCCTTGGCTCAGAATTGGGGGTGAATTCCTCCTCCTATGGGAAGCTCCAGTCTGAAGATGATTGAATTGCATACACACGACAATCAAAACAAACTGTTATCCCAAGAGGGCAATAAAAGGAGATCAAATGCAGGCAGATGGCAAAATGAGAATCATTACCCACTTGTATATTTGATTGAAACATAGACCATGCCATAAAATACATGGAGAGGATACAGAGGTTCAAAAGCATATTGTAATCTTTACTGTTGAAGGAATATTAAAGCTCTGTGATCTCAGTACTTCCTAGTCTTCTAACCCTAGCATTAAATTTAATAATAATAATAAACAGAAATCCTTTCACAGTTGCATCCTACCTTTATGTTCAGGCTAATCAATATTACTTTGATATTGCACTTAGAGTTTCTTGCTTGAAGGAATAACCTAGATAAGGACTCCAGATAATAAGAATGGCTGAAGCAATGATCTGTTCTTTTATTGCTTAGTAATAAAAAAAAAACGGAGCATTGTTGGTATACCTTTTCTCACAGTGGATGGGATTTGATCTATTTGGTATACTAGTTCTGCTTCCAATCATAAATTCACAGATGCCTCAGAAATTTAGGAGTGAAATTAGTTGACCTAATACTCTAAAAAGCGACATCTCAGTTGTTTTGTATATAAACCCTCTGGATTCAGTCTGCAAAACTGAATAACAGATTTACCGGCCATTCTTATTTGAAGGTGGAACATGGTCTAAACAACCCTGTGGATGAAGAAAATCCAGCTTCTTTGCAGAATCTCAGAAAGGAACAATTTTCCAAGTGTGAGAAGCTATCACTGAGTTGATATATAACAGCATCCTGCTTTCAAGTCTTGCTTTTGGAAAAATTTAAAAACTCCCATGTCAAAATCACAGTGACAAAGTTTTCCTGGAGGACTCAAACCTCTTTAAATAGATCTAGAAGAAAACCAGTAATGATTGGTAACAATCATGCATACAAATACTCGTATCATGTATGGATTGGCCTTTTTGAATTTGACCCTACCACCTACTGTATATTCAGATACCTCTTTGGGGGAAGAACATCTCAATAAGAGACAGCACTAGAGTATTCTTGAGGAATGAAGAAATTGGTCAGAAAAGTTGCAAAAAAGTCTGTTGCTCATCCTATGAGTGATAATAGCCATTGCACATAACCCTTGACATGGAATTTTAAGTGGGAATTTAAGTAAAGAAGCAACTTTACTTTCAGGCCTTAGATTATATGTGGACCAAACAGTCACTCTCTCATAACCTCACAGGGTTGTTGTTGTGGGGAAAATAGGAAGAGGAAGGAGTATTAGATATGTCAACTGTTTTGACTTGTTTATAAACTAATAAAGACAGCACAAAAAATCTAAATAAAATCTAAATAAATAAATATAGAGCTGTTTAGCTGGATGAAGCCATGTGCATTTGGGGAGGGGAGAGGTGGAGCAGGAAGGAGAACACATTAAAGAAATGGACATCTATTCAAATTCTTGATCTTTCTTATTATAAACCAGTTTATTATTGAGAGCCCTTTTGATTTAGTGAATAAGGCACCAGACTAGAAAGCAAGACACTGTGAATTCTAGTCCCACCTTAGTTATGAAAGCTGACTGGGTGACTTTGTGCCAGTCATTCTCTCTCAGCCCAACCTACCTCACAGGGTTGTTGTGGGGAAAATAGGAGAAGGAAGGTGTGTTGGATATGTTCACCACCTTGAGTTATTTGTAAAAATAAAAAAGCCAGGGTACTGTGATGACTCCCCCGGATGGTTCCCCAGATATCTCTCCAGATGTCAGCTCAGAGGAAGATGAACCAGTTCTAGGAATGTCTAGAGGGGAATTGGTTAATGGCTCCAAGCAGCTGTTTGAGAGGGATTTGGCTCAAGCACAGCTGCAGTAGGACAGCCCTAAGGCTTCAGGTGGAGAAAGCATGCAGCTGCAGCCAGTCAGTGATGAGGAAGAGAAACTGCCTTCTGCACCTGATCCAAGAACACGTAGGGCAAGAGAAAAGGCAGGAGCAGAGAAGGTCAGCCAAATTATTTGTGAGAAGAAAGCCTCACTCTTCTTGATGAATTGCACCAGAAACTGGCTATTTAGCACAACAGACAGATGGAAGCAGTGCTGGGAACAACATATTTGTTCCGTAGCTGTGTGTTTTCTGGTCATTGTGATTCTTGCCTCGCTTTGGATTAAAACCATGCCTTGACTTGGATTGTGCCTTATGAACTCTCTTGTATTATGGATTTAATTTTGCCTGGTGGGTTTATTTTGATTGGGAAACTTCAAGTGCCTTGTGGACTCATTGGCTGTTGCTCTGTGAACTAGTATTGGGCTGCTTGTTGCTGGACTTAATTGGGACAGTTTTTGGTGAAGGGAGTTGCAGGGGAATATTAATAAACTCACTAAACCACAGTTATGTGGGGGGGGGGAGAGACAGCACAGGTACAAATAAATAAGCTGCGTTTTCCAAGAAAATCAAGAGACAATATGTCTTTTAATTCTTTATGATGCTACACAATGAAGCAATTAATCTCAGTTTGAACTTATATGGGTGTTTGAAAGTAATATCTTTTTTTGGCTATTCCAGGCATTTAGTTCAACTCATATTCTGTCATATTTTGTTCAGCTAGAATGTCGGCCCTTGGGTAAAATAAAGAAAATAATTACTTTTTGTCAAACTGGTGCAAAACCATAGCTCTGGGATTATAAAACAGACTTCATTAGTACTGTATGTCTTAAATTCTGCCATTATTTTAGTTGTCCCAAGAGACCTTGAAAGATGAAACTTGGCACTAATGGACTCCTATAATGCTTCTAACTTTAGCACAGCCTTGGCCATGTTATATTGCAAATAAATAAAAATCCCTACCCCTGATTTAACAAGATGCAATAATTAAAATTTATAAATGAAATCCTTTGGATATTTTGATATTATTATATATTTTCATTATGCTTTAAAACCATAATATTGAATAATCAATATTCAATTACATGCATTTGATCTGTTTGTTTTTTAAAAAAGCATCCATTCAAATACTGAAACGTATTTCAACTTTCACAAGGACATTTCAATTGATTTCCCAAGTAAGAAGGCAGAACTTCAGTCCATATAGGATTTTATAAGAGCAGGATTCTTTGTCTTATCTCTTTTTTCCATTTTTTTAAAAAAATAACCAATGACTGATGAATTATTGATCCAGCAGAAAAGTAGAACAATGTACATTTTGCTACCTTAATGGCCTAACAAGGTTGGGAATTTGTACTATGTTTACAGTTTTAATGACAGATAAGGAAAGTGATTGATAGAATCTTCTAACTTCATTTCCCCTTTCCACAAAGCATCAACTGCCAGCTGCCAAATATCCAATAATCCCTTAATGTGTAGTGGTCCGAAGCTGCAAATATAGAAGGATTGCTTTAGACAGGTGAGTTTACTCACCTGTCAAGTTGTTCAACAAGTTACAGGAGTAGGAACTGTTCCATGCCTCTGTGGTGCCATATAAGGCTCTTTATGAACATGCAATATTCTAAAAGAGACTTACCCCTGTTCTAAAATAGCCCAGATGACAGGTTGCAGTCTCAGAGAGTAGTTGAGGTGCTTCCTAAACTTGCATCCCATGTCTTATTAGGAGAGCTTTGTCTTGCTTCAAATCTGAATCCTCCTTCATGCCTATGACCTGCCAGATGGGCTATTTAGAGATGTGGGTTAGGGTGCTTTAAAAAAAAAAAGCGCTAGATCCATGTTCTGAAGTAGTCAGCCTGCAGGTCAAAGGTACAGAGGATGGATTGTGAGGAACATCAGAGGCACTTCCTCCCTCTGTCCTCATCCTCCTGCAACTTGACCTTTCACTCAGGCAGTGAGGAAGGATGTGTGATATAGCAGTAGGAAGCAATCAATAACAAGGCAACTACATTCTAAACTAATAATGCCAGGCAATAGCAGTGTTGTCAGTGAGTGGCTATAGGGAAATGAGAAATTGGTATAGAAATAGTCAAAATTTCATCATTTTTCTCCCCCACCCAAACAATAAAAAAAAAATTATGAAAAAGCACAGCCGTACAAAACTTTGCATCAGCAAAAACAGTAGAAAATCTGTCATATACTCATTAGTGACAGTAGTGGCAATACACAGCTGACACACCTGGATCTCCCTCACAGTTTAAATCAATCTTTGGTGTAGAAGGTTATAACAAAAGAGATCCTTCAAAAAGAGCTCAGAAACCCAAGTAAGACCTTATACATGCTTTGGAAAGTGTCGCCAGACATTATGTAGCCAGAAGCCACATGTCTAGTTTGTCCTGTAGCTCAAGCCTAAATGATCCTCAAAGGTGGTACTCGGTGACTAGAGAAAAGGTGGCATGCCCTTAGCACTTTAAAGTCATCAGTAGATGCTGATTAAGTCCCAGCTCTGGATTATCAACCACATGTTGAAGAAACATCACAGACCTTTTCCATTGCAAAAATAATGTTGGAAGAAGAAAAAACACTACAGGTAGTCCTTGACTTATGACCACAACTGAGAATGGAACTTCCATTCTAAGAGATGTGTTTGTTAAGTGAGTGGCGCCTGATTTTACTAGATTTTATGCTATAGTTCTCAAGCAAATCACCATGGTTCTTAAGCAAATCAGCACAGTTCTTAAGCAAATTGGTCTTCCCCCATTGACTTTGCTTATTGGAAGCTACCTGGAAAAGTCATAAATGACTTGACTCTGGAACTCTGCAACTTTCTTCAATATATGCAAGTTTCCAAGTGCCCAAATTTTGATCACATGACTGTGGGGACACGATGATTCCCATAAGTCATTTTTTTCCAGCGTCATCATTACTTTGAACAGCCCTTAAACATATGGCAGTAAGTTGAGGACTACCTGTAGTTGAAATACAGAACAAGGACAACTTCAAGTTACCCTAGTTGTATTTCCAGTGACATGAAAGCAATGTTATGTGAACACAAAATATAGAAACAGTTCCTGGGGTTGGTGTTATGGTTAGGTGGACAAGAGGATGAGCTATAAAATATATATTTTGTGATCTGCACTATGTGATTTCAAATTATTCTCAAAAGATAGGGTAGAATCTAGAAACTATTAGATCCCATTCAATCTGATCAGCTACAATGGTAAAAAGCAACAACATTCACTTACCTGTACAGTATATAGTAGAAACTGTTCGTAGGGTCATTCCAGATAAGTGACTTTAGATTTACAGCCCTAAAAAAGATCCAAGTGGAAATTAAGAGTGTTGAACTTTAGCTACACTATGCTTGAAATTTTGCCTTGTTAGAAAAGATGTATATAGTGGGATATCATGAACATAAAGAAGCCATTCAAAGAGATTTCTCAGAAAGCATCTGATTAAAGACATATTTCATAAAGCCATTAAGGAAGTGAAAATAAGTACTTCAACAAATGGAGAGTGGAATAAGTGGAATCTTTTCTGTAACTACTAAGAACTAAGTAGTTCTGTAACTACTGTCAATGGCTGCATTTGGATCTGAATCTGCCTGCCCTTGCTTGCTCCCTGGCATCACTACTTTTAATGTGTTTTCTGATGCCAGGCAATTCATTAGCCTGAACAAGATTCTATCTGACCTCCAGTCAGCAATAGATGAGGAGAACAAGGCTGTAGACACTTGTTCAACTATTTTCATGTTTCCCAGCCCACAAATGCCAGATTCATGATAATTATCATAGCAGTACTTGAAACATTCTATACATTGTGGAATGACAGTTGCATACTGCGACTTCAGTGAGAGCTTTAGGACTCTTCTCTAACAAGGAAAGAAGGAAGTCAGAGACAGAAATTGTAGGAAATCTATCTGTCTGTCTGTCTTTCATCTATCTCTCACCTAACCTATCACCTCTCATCTCTCTCTCTCTCTCTCTCTCTCTCTCTCTCTCTATCTATCTATCTATCTATCTATCTATTCTATCTATCTATCTATCTATCTATCTATCTATCTATCTATCTATCTATCTATCTATCTATCTATCTATCTATCTATCTATCTATCTCCATTCATCCATCTCAAGGATCAAGGGAAACAAAATCTATCTCCCTGAAAGAAACATCTACACACATAACATTCTCCACAATGTTTATAGGTATGTGAACTCTGGTGCAAATATATGTTTCTGTTTAGTTTTTTTTTTTTTTTTAATTGTTTCCTTGATGACTAATTCTCTTCTATTTTAATTGTTGGATCTTGACCAGATTAGGTTTATTACTCTTTGAGAAACCACGACAAAGGCTTAAGAAACTTGTATAGGTAAATTGAGGAGTTGATGTTTGTCAAGGCTGCCAACGATATTGCATCCCACCAGATCCCAATGACATCAGTGAAAACTGATTTTGAAATGCTAATCAGCACATTTGGAGAAATGGTTTCTATCAACACAAGCTGAGAGATAAAGAGTTAAAGTTCCCTTCACACCCACATGGTTTTCACCAGCTGCTGAGCCTCCCCCACATAAGCTATTTATATTATAATGACATATGCATGTTAATTACATTCATGCAATAAAAGTCACTTCTACTTTGACTCTTTGGCAAATACTCCAAAATGCATGAAGTTATTCCTCCTTTTAAATTTCCTTTTGATTGTAAAATTAAATTGTCCCCCTCCCATGGATTTTGATATGATATAAATGGTGTTTATGGATATTCCACTATTTTTTAATATTATTATTATTCCACTTTTAAACTAGTTTCTTTTTCAATATGTGGCCTGACACAAGCTTGATATAGGCTTGGTTTGATCATGAGAAATTCCTGGAAAGAAAGAAATGGAATTCAGAAATGCCAACTTCTTAATGTGGGTTGATGCAAAGGCAACAAACTATAACAATTTGGCCATGGATATGTAATCCACATTTTTGATGTGGGCTGTACACATTAAAATACACTTCCTTTGTTTTCCACCATAAATACAGTATATTACATTGCTTTTAAAAGGCTTGCTATATGTTAGTAATGTATAAAAGAAAATGGCAGAAATTATTGAGCTGGCCTGAGAGGTGATCAAGGAGTGGATTCACTGGTGATATTGGCCTCTTTAAGGAATGGAGTGATCCCTCCAGCTTTGAAGGAGGTGGTGGTACACCACTTCTCAAGCAATTATGATTGGATCCATCATTCTGAACTTCTCTTTGTGGGGAAGATTGTATAAAAATTACATCCTGCCTTTGTTATTTTTTATACACAACTCAAGGCAACAAATATTCATAGAATAGAATAGAATAGAATAGAATAGAATAGAATAGAATAGAATAGAATAGAATAGAATAGAATAGAATAGAATAGAATAGAATAGAATAGAATAGAATAGAGCTGGAAGGGACTTTGGAGGTCTTCTAGTCCAGCCCCCTGCTCAAGCAGGGAGAACCTATACCATCTCAGACAAGTGACTGTCTAGCCTCTTTTTAAAAATCTCCAGTGATGGAGCATCCACGATTTCTGGGGGCAAGCTATTCCACTGGTTAATTGTCCTTACTGTCAGGAAGTTTCTCCTTAATTCCAGGTTGCTTCTCTCTTTAATCAGTTTCCAACCATTGTTTCTTGTCTTGCCCTCTGGTGCTTTGGTGAATAACGTGACTCCCTCTTCTTTGTGGCAGCCCCTCAAATACTGGAATACTGTATTTTAGTCTAAAATACAGATAGAATATAAGCCAGAACTGTTTTTGCTAGGAATATTAGGACATAACTGTGGCAAAGAGAATGAATACTTAATATTACATGTATTGACAGCTGCAAGAATTACATTTGCCCAATTTTGGAAAAATGAAAATCTACCACCTGACCAGATTATAATTATGAAAATTTTAGAGTGTGCAGAAATGGATAGATTAACTTTAGAGATTAAAGAGAAAGAGGATTCAGTGTATTTTAGAACATGGGAAATTTTTTTATCAATGGCTAGCATTACGTTAGAGCAAAAAGATTGTGAAGTCTAACAGGATGAATGATATCTATTTAGTAAGCTTTAATTTTATGACTATTGTTAGCATTAATGATTATAATTGTTTAGTATTATATTAACTATTGTTATTTAATATTTGTACCCGGACGATAGTCTGCTTGTTCAGGCGTTGAATTTTCTGTGGGGGTAACCCCACTACTGTACCTATCCCTATCCCCACCCCAATCCCATTTCCCAACCCCACCCATTACCTATACCAACCCTCCCCTCCCCTTACCCATATAAAACCTAATAAAATATATATACAATAATAATAATAATAATGGAATACTTCTATCATGTCTCCCCTATTTATTCTTTTCTTTAGACTAGCCAAACCCAAGTCCTGCAGTTGTTCTTCGTATGTTTTAGTCTCCAGGCCTTTGATAATCTTAGTTGCTCTTCTCTGAATTTTTCCCAAACTCTCAACATCTTTTTTGTAATATGGTGACCAAAATTGGCTGCAGTATTCCAGGTGTGGCCTTACTAGGGTTTTATAAAGCGGTTCTAATACCTCATGTGATCTTGATTCTATGCCTCTGTTTATACAACCCAGGATTGTATTAGCTTTTTTGGCTGCTCCTGCACACTGCTGGCTCATGATTAAGTGATCGTCCACTAGGACTCCAAGGTCCCTCTCACAGTTACTGTTTTTAAGTCAGGTCTTGCCCGATCTGTACTTGTACCTTTGATTTTTCCTGCCTAAATGTAAAACTTTGCTTTTCTCCACATTGAAACTCATTTTGTTGGATAGGGCCCATTGTTCAAGTTTGTCAAGATCTTTTGGGATCCTGAGTTTGTCTTCTGGGGTTTTGGCTACTCCTGCCAATTTGGTGTCATCTGCAAATTTGATGAGTTCCCCTTCAATTCCCTCATCTAAGTTATTGATGAAGATATTGAAGAGTACTGGGCCTAAGAGTACTGGGCTTATTTGAGCCTCTAAACTTCTAACCTATCTACACAGATGCACACAGAAAGCTTCACCCATCTCTATCAGAAGTATCTGAATTTATTTATGTCATTAGGTATTTTTGTTAATTTTTACTGGACCTTGGTAGGACAATAAGGAGAGCTGAAGATTTCGAGATGAGTTTATAGAAAACTGGGTGAGATGTGGAATGAAGATGTATCGAATTGCAATTTAAGACAGTGGTCCCCAACCTTTGCAGCTTGGTAGCCCAGCAGATGGAGGAGAGGAATGGCACATAAACACACGCACAGCTCAACTTGTGCAAGCAGCAGGCCGCTGCGCGCACATATGCACAAAACTCGACTTTTGCAAACTGACTTGTGCACACTTGTACATGGGCAGCTGTCCACCACTCACACAAGTCGCCACTGTTGCGAATAGGCCACAGCCTGGGAATGGGCCGTCGCCCAGGAGTTAGGGACTCCTGATTTAAGAGACAGTGATAAATCGTTAACGTTGAATATGCTTGTTGGGTATGAAGCCGGAAGGTTTCTTACATCTTCTTTGGAGAGATTCTTTTTCTTTATTTCTCATTTTGTTTTGATACATATATTCTGGTATTAGGTTTCTTTGTTAGTATTATCTGTTTAATGTAATTCTGAATAAAATTATGAAAATGGTAAGATATTAGTGTTACTCTCAGTCTGGCCCTTAACGGCCACTAATTCCTGAAAGTCTCCCAATTTGTAGACCAATCTAGGAGACTTAGTGTGATGGTAAAGTGTTTTTTTTTAAATATATTTTTTATTAATTTTTCATAGTCACAAATTCTTAATATTTTATCAGCAACATATTGTCTGGGTTCCAATATTTATTTTACTAATATATGCTAGATTCCTTTCTCTCTACCTCGTTTTTCTAGCCATTGATAAGAAGTGTCCCATGTTCTAAAGTATTCTGAATCTTCTTTCTCTTTGATTTTCAATGTCAATCTGTCCATTTCTGCACAATCTAGAATTTTCTTAATTAACTCTTTCTCCGTTGGTAGTTCTTAATTTTTTCAATGTTGAGCAAATACAATTCTCGCTGCAGTTAATACATGTAATATTAGATATATACATTCTTTCTCATAGTTTCCTACAATTATTCCTAACAAAAATAGTTCTGGTTTAAAGTCTATATGTCTTTTAGTCATTTTCTCTAACCATATATGTATGGTTAGACCAAAATCTTTTGGTGATAAGTGTTATACTGGCACCAAGGGATATTTTATACTACCTTCTCCTATTGGCATCTTATGATTATATACTTTGTTGTTTGTATGTACACTGAGAGTTTATGCACTGGAAACAAATTCCTTGTGTGCCCAATCATACTTGGCCAATAAAGAATATTCTGTTCTCTTCTTTTCTGTTCTCTTCTGTTCTGTTCTGTTCTCTGGTTAGAGAAAGCTGCCTATACCTTCCTAAAGCAGGGAGTATCACATTTTCTAAGTGCTAGTCTGATTTATGCATGGTAGAAAACACTGTATTGAGTAATTATATTTTTTCATTTCCCCCCCCTTGTTTATGCTAAAAATTCCCTGAAAAGTGGAAATGAGCACAAAAATGAATAATAACAGCTTTAGCTTTTCTATTCTATGATGCTAGCTTTCTATTTGCTTGGAGGTTGGTTTTTTTTTTAAAAAGGAAGTAATAAAATGCTTTCTCTGGTATTTTGGACCCCTTATTGGACCCCTTATTCCAACCCAACCCCTTATTCCAACCCAGCTCTTATTATAGAATGGCACTACTTCATTCATAGAATTTTATGTAGGGTCCAAATGCCATTCACATGGAAGAGGCATCCACAGGAAGGATTTAAAAAATCAAGGTTGTGGACAAGCACATGCAACTGAAACCCATTCATTTTTTACATGTGAAAACCTCACCATCATGTCATAAGGGGTGGGACTTTGACCCTGTGCTCATGATTGTCACTTTGATTCCCTGCCTCTGCAGATATGGCTTTTCACAGTCTCAGGAATTCTACCTGAGCTGTTGTAGCCAGTAACTGCTGTTACCGGTCTAGGTAGATCAATAGTCTTTATATTATATTCATATTGGTTTCCTAACACAGTCATTATATTTAAATTAGTTTACTAATACAGTTATTATATTTATATTAGTTTACTATGTTGATCCCAGGCCCAGGAAAACTGAAAGCCATCCTGGGATCCTGTAAGTGACAGAGGAGAACAGTATTATTTTGTATTTCAAGATTTTATTATTATTTGTCGTGTAGTCAGCCAGATGTTCAGACTGCATTTGGCATTTTTGTCTACCTATTGAGTCTTTCCCAAAGGCCTGGGATAGGCAGATCTGTGTGTTTGATGAGGTTACAGTTATTGCCGCAGGATGTAAGCTGTTCCGAGTAAGCTGCTTTTTGCAATTGACGGATGGTGAATTTGTCAATGCCAATTATGTTCAAGTGGTGCTCCAGTTGTTTTGGGATTGTGCCTATTGTGATTGGTACTACATTTGTTTTCTTTTGCCACAGTCATTCTGTTTTTATTTGCAGGTCTTTGTATTTTGTTATCTTCTCCAGCTCTTTCTCTTCTCTTCTGCTCTCTCCAGATACTGCCATATCTACTATCCTGACTTTTTTGACAATTGTTATGTTTGGGGTGTTATGTGCTAAGTGCCTCTCTGTTTGAATTCTAAAATCCCAGAACAATTTAGCTTGTTCATTTTCTACGACTTTCTCTATTTTATGATCTCACAAGTTCTTGCTTGCAGACAAATTATAGTTCTTGCAGATCTTCCAATGCAATATTGTTGCTATTCTATCATGCCGTTGTTGTAGTCAGTCTGTTCAAACTTCTTGCAGCAGCTAACCAGATGGTCCACCATTTCTTCAGTTTCTTTGCATAGGCAGCATTTGCTATCATTTCTTGTCTTCTCAATTATGGTTTTGTATGCATTTGTTCTTAAGGCTGGCTCTTGTGCAGCCAGAATTAGCCCCTCTGTCTCTTTCTTCAACTTTCCTCCTCTTAGCAATTGTCAGGTCCTGTCATTGTCTGCTTTCCCTGCTATTGTTTTAATGTACTGGCCATGTAATGCTTTGTCTTCCCATGCCTCCTTTCTCATCTTCATTTGATCTTTCTTGTAGGCCAGTTTGGTCTCTCCAGTATTCAGGATGCCTCAGTGCATCTTCTTCACTGTCTTTTAGATATTCTTCCAATGCCCTTTTTTTCTTCTTCAACCGACTGGTGTATTTGCACAGCAATCATGTCTTCCAATGTGCCATAGATCTTTGCACAAAGCTTCTGAGGTTTCCACTAACTCCTGTTATTTCTAGGCACTTGATTATCCAGTCATGTGAAAGGGAGTTGAATGCCTTCCTGTAATCAATCCATACTACATTGAAGTTGGTCTTCCTTCTCTTGTGAGAAGAGAACAACATAATCTGCAAATCTTAAGTGGTTTAAATAGGCAAAAAATTAGCTACCTATTCTGCTGAACTGGTGTGAACTGGCTGGATCCCACCACTGGGCACCATTGACTTTTATTCCATCTTTTGCCCAGTCTAGTTTGCAAAAAACGTCCTCAAGGCAGGCTGAGAAAAGGATAGGTGATACTGTATCATCTTGTTGTACACCTCATTCTATGTTGATTCCCACTTTAAGATCACTAAGGCAAATTGTCACCATTGTTTTTTCATATATTGATTGTAGTAAATCTATGTAAGCAGTGTCTACAGTGTGGTTCAGCAATGCATTAATTATTTCTTGCTGGAATACTGAGTCAAATGACTTTTTGTACTCAATGACAGCCATGCATAGAGACGTGGTGTATTCACTGTGCCTTTCAATGACTTGCTGAACAACCTGGATGTGATCCATTGTGCTGTGACCACTTCTGAACTCTGCCTGCTCCTTTGCCTGTACATCATTTAATGTTCTCAATATTCTTTTTGCAGTTATCTTGGTGAAAGCTTGTAGATGACTGAAAGAAGACTTATTGGATGATACTTCTTGAAATTATCTTGAGCCCCTTTCTTATGTATAAGAATCACTTCAGCATTTTTCCATGCATCAGGTACTTTTTCTTCTCTGAGACATCTCGAGTATAGTTTTGGTAGCATCTTGTGTAAACTGTGGCCACCAGCTTTCAGCATTTCAACCATCTCACAGTCATTTCCCAAAGCTTTGCCATTTTTCATTGATTTTATGGCACTTGACACTTCCTCTACTAGGATATCTGGAATTTCCTCTTTGGTGGGTATTGTTAGTTTTGAGTGATCTTGATCTTTGTATAGCTCGGAATAGAATTTTCCAATTATTTCTAACATTTTCTGTCTTGTTCTACATACAGAGCCATCTTCAAGTTTTAATGCAAAAACCTTCTTTCTTATATTTGTAAGCTTGTATTTTGCTCTATTAATCCCTTTGTTTTCTACAATTGCCATTTTCACAAGCTTCATGTTAAACTGACACATTTCTTCTTGGATACATTTTCTTATGGTCTTGCAAAGTTCAACATACTCCAGTTTATTAGTGAAACTTCCAATATTTTTCATTGTCTGTCATTTTTTTCATTAAATAAATAGTTTCATCAGGATTTTTGAATCTACAAAGTGTTATTCCAGAGGTGCTATAGATATAGAGATTCAAGGACGCTTTGGGCTATTTGTTCATTTTGGTCCGTAATGTTCATCTCTTCCAAATCCTGCAACAGAATGAAGCGATTTGGTAAATTAATCTCAAAATCGCTGTTCTTCTCTAACTGCTTATCATTCTTTATTTTCGTTTTTCATGACATCTTCATAATTTTTATCTGCTCTTTTCAACAGTCTCTCTTCACTTCAGCTCATACCATTCTACAGTCACTTCCAACGTTAAAGCGACTGATAAGAATATAATTGCAGAATATGGTTTTATCACTTGACATGATGTAGTCAATTTCACTTGCTTACGCAGATGACTCGTCCATGTCCATTTTCTTATAAAATGAGTTCATGATATAAAGTTCCTGTCTGTAAGGACCCACCTCAGCTAAGCCTCCCAAGAAAGCAGAACTCTTGAGATAGGCATTATTTGAAAAGGAACTTTTATTAGGGGCTAGTGAAGGCAGGGATGGCAAGGCAAGATCTGGGGAAAAACCCGTGCAAATGATATATTAAAAGCAATCTTTATTACTCCTCCCCCCAGAGTCCCAGTGTCCATTTGAATTCCAGCCAATCCACAGGTGGCATAGTGTTTTGGTAACTGGCTCCGTTGGCACGCTCTTCAAGGTCTCTCTCTCGCTTTCATTTCCTTCTGGCTCTAGGCACCAACCATCATCCAGATAAGGGAGATGCATTCCTTCTCCTGGGGGAAGGGTACAGCAACAAGACAGTGTAAGGCATCCCAGAGCATCCCCCCTCCCAACAGAATGGCAGGCCGCAAAGAATGGTTACAAAGGCAAGCAAAGCATAGGAAGAGAAAAGAATATATTTCTTTGGAGACCCTGACACTGTCCTTCAGCAAAATCTACTTTGTGGCTCCTGATACCAAGGTGCTGTAAAAAAATAAATTTTATTTTATTTTTACTACTGAATTTTCTATGATAACCTTTCTACCAAATATATAAAAAATAATGTCTTAAAAACTGTATTATTTACCTTTTCGACACAGTCTTATTTTTCTCAGAAGTTCCAGCAGAATCTAAAAAGAGTGAAACAAATATTTTAAACAGTATTACGTGGATATTTCTTTGTTTTTATGCTACATCACATTAAGAAAAAATGCATTTTATTAACATTGAATTGACCTATAATCTTACAACTGCTTATTTTGCAATGCAAAATATTATCGTATCGAATAATACGATTTCTATAAGAACTATTTTTGATGTATTCAAAGAAAGCGTGCTGCTAAAAGGTTATAAAATTCCAGCGAGGGAGGATGAAGAGATGGCATTCCCAATTGTGACTCCTCAAAGTAGAAAGTCATCAATTGAAACATGTCTCTGTCTCTCCCAGAAACGAAAGGACAAGTCTTACCATCGTCGTCGTCCAGTTCCCCTTTTTTCTCCGGGCAGATGTTGTAGAATTCTGTGTACATTTCTTTAATTTTTCTCTCCATCACTTTTTGCTTTTTTTCCTCCTCTTCTACTTCCTGTAAAACAAAATTGATGAAGCACAATCAAAATTTAACTTCCAATGCATTATACAATTTTACTTACTGAGGTTGTTGTAATTTCTCACTAGCATACTTACAATTTTCAGTTTCTCTATGTCTTTCTGGAACCTCTGGATTTCTTCTTCCAGTTGTTTACATTTTTTGCAATCACTCCATGCTCCTTCTTCATTGGGGGAAGGGAGTGTAAGAGAAGAATAAGTGGCTGTAAAAGTGTACTGCTGATGTTGTGGCAACTGCCTTATGGAGTAATCTTTCCAAAATTAAGTTGGCTCCATCACTTTTGATTTTCCAAAAAGTCCTTAAGAACTGGTTAGGTGACCAGGTCCAAGTCTATGCAGTTCTTTCAGCTGTTGGCTCTCTTTTGCTAACCCTGTAAAAAGAAATTGATGAAGCACAATCAAAATTTAACTTTTAATGCATAATATAACTTACTGGCACTGTTCTAATTTTTTACTATCATGTAAGATCCTTACAATTTTCATTTTATCTATTTCTTTCTGGAACCTCTGGATTTCCTCTTTTAGTTTTCTACATTCCTTGTATTTTTCTGATTTTCTTTCTTTTCTTCTCCCATCACTGCCAGCTCCTTTGTTCATTTGCAACCTGGGAGAAGAGAGTTTAAGAGAAGAGTAAGTGGCTATAAACATGTACTGCTGATGTTACTTAGTTGGTTAATGAAATGTCTGGAAGAAAACAACCAAGCTCAGAGAGCACCAAGGTCCCAACAGTTTAGCTTCTCTGTCTGATTAAAACTGACTACAGTTCCTTCACCTCTTCCTTATATATAATATGGCTGTGATTAACAGTAGTTGCTTTCTCATCACCTAGAAACGTAGGGCTGGAAGGGACTTTAGAGGTCTTCTAGTCCAACCCCTTGCCCAAAGCAGGAGTTTTTATACCATCCTGAACAAATAGACATCCAATCTTTTCTTGAAAACCTCCAGTGATGGAGCACCCACCACTCCGGCAGGCAAGCTATTCAATTGATCTCACTGTCAGGAAATTTCTTAGTTCCAGATGGGATCTCACTTTAAAAAGCTTCTAAGCATTGCTTCTTAGTTTCTTTTGAGAATAAGTCAACCTCTTCATCTGTATGACTGCCCCTCAAGTACTATCATGTCACCCCTAATCTTTCTCTTTGATAGGCTAGACATAGCTAGTTCCCTTAACTGATGGTCGTACAATTTAGCCTCCAGACCTCTTATCATCTTAGTTGCTCTTCTCTGCACTCTTTCTAGACTCTCAGCATCTTTTTGGTATCATGGTGATTTTCCAAAAAGCCCTTAAGAAGACCAGGTCCAAGTGTGATGGAAAGTGCACCTGAAGGAGCAGTGAGGGAGACTGTGGGCAACACAGAGTTTTCCCTGAAAGAGACCTGGATCAAGAGACTGCGCAGACCTGAGCTGGATGAGGGAGCAGGAAAGAGGTTCAGTGTAGCTTGAATTCACACAAGACTCTCTCAGAGTATATCTAGTAAGTTAGAAGGTTATAACTTGAATTTGGCAAGATTCTGTCAATTAGCAAATAAAGGATTGAACTCTGTTGGATTTCGTTGTGCCATTTCTGGTGTTGGACTTAATACTGGGTTTCCTTGGAGTCAGAGACCTACCTAGATAGCTCCATTGTTAAGGGTGACATTTTTATTTCCTACAACTATGGGATTTCTAGTTTTTTAAGGATATTTATTATTATGGACTATTTGTATTTGCTATTTTGCCCTCCCTAGTTTTTGAGAGGGTAAAAGTGAGGGATGTGGGTGACACTTTAGACTTGCATGATTCTGTTAATATAACCTCTAAAGGTAGAACTGGCATTTCTGGTTGTGCTTCTTGCATGACTACCTTGCAAGTCGAATATCAATCTTGCAAGTCAATTTGATGCAAGGATATTATATATTCTTATTGGAAAGTCTATTTGATTTCCACCTTGGAAAAATGGTTAACCAAGCTGGGGAAGTTTGTTTTGATGTACAGAATAATTTTGTACCTTCCCAGTAAATCTGATGTAGAAAGTGAAGAACATCAAAGCTCTACTGGTTTTAACTGAACAAGCAATCCTGAAACAATTATTCTTCTAATGAAACTATGTGTAAAAATGTAGTGCTATTGATTTAGTTATTTGGAGGAACAGAAGAGAAATAGACGTCTTGCTGATAATGCAGTTGGACTATTCATTACAAATTAATCATACTTATTTTAACAATAATCTGTAGATTCGCATGGGTTAGTGTCCAAGTATTGCATGCATCAGTTGATACATAATTCCCAGTAATATGTACATTTCCTCCAAGCAGTGAGATTCTAGTTTCTAATTCTTTATTTAATTCTATCATTTATTAAAATAGTTCTTCCCAGAAAAATTCAAGGGCTCAAATGTTTGAAGATTGAGCTTTTAATCCACTGCAATTTATACTAAGCTAACTAAGCATACTTGGTGTAATATATTACTATTATAAATACTGTAGTATATTATAAAACATACAAGTGGTGTCTACCTCAAGCTTGGCTTGTGGTGACCACATTGCCTCATACATCACACTTCCTCCTTCTGTTATCTCCTTGGCAACAGTACAGTGATGGTTTACCTTGTCTTGGAATTTTTTAACTTGGCAATTTAACCTAGGAATTCTTGGCGTACTACTTACTTCTTTAGGTAAATGGTAACTAGTAAATTTTCAAGCTCAGCCTAGATCATCCAAGCGCTGTCACTTTCAGTGAACAGTCCACTAAATACTAAGCCCTTCTTATTTCGCTTCCTTTACACTAATAAGTCTGCTAAAAGATGCTTTAAACTGCTGTAGTAAAATGGAACAAATTTGAATTTGTTAAGCAGTTCTGCCGCATGAGTAACTTTCTCGTGAGGATCCACACATTTTACAAGCAAATTACAATTGTTAATTACAGCAAACCATATGCAGATCCATCCAACCAGTGTGGCCTTTAAAAGGAAAAAGAAAAATGTGTTAATAAAAATTAGCTGGAAGGTCTTTACAAAGACAGGCACAGAAAGAGGGGGAGACAACGATTCTCATAGAGTGCCAGGAATCTTTCTTTCTCCCACCCAAGAACTCTTTATGCAACACTTTCAGAATTATTCTCTTATCAAAAAGTGTTTCTGTTGCTGCCGAAAAGAGAAAGGCATTTCACTTCGTCAAAGCCAAACAGCAGAAATTGCCCCATTGAAGGTAGCAACAAAGAACAAAGTTTGAAGAAATGATGATGATCAATACTTAAGGGCTTTTTTAAAAAAACGCTCAAGTTTCAGGCACAGTCAGATGTTCAGATTCAAATGCAATCCACCATTCCTTGAGCCAGAAGAAGCGTAGGCTGTTATAAAATTTGGTGCTCCATTTCCCAACCTTTAGTCTGCTATTATAGCAAGACTGAGACTGGTACTTCTTTTAATGTTTTAAAACAGGATAAGGCATGGAATCTGATTGGTGGATTCCTCTCACCAAGTGTTGTCAGTTGGCATGGAAACTCCTATCAATCATTCTCCCTTATGTGGGATGGGTAGAAGAGGGTAAGTATAGGTGGGTGCTTGGAATGACAGGTGTCTTCACTCATCAAGTACCATGGTTAACAGAGGTGCTTCATGCTTATTACCTATCAATCAGGCTATTTCTGAATATTGGTCTAGTGCTGACAAGCTCCAGCACAGAAATAAAGCATCAGATGAAGTAGGAGGGAATAATCAAGAACAAATGAGCTCCATTCATGACTAATGCAGCAAGAGAATGTTAGTAGCAAGTCACATCCTTTCCTAGTGGCAGACAACATCCAGAAGTAGGTGGGTGACCCTTGAATAGGCAAATCCATACCATCTACCTTCCAACATAAGAAAAACACTAGAATATTTAGCCAAACAAAAACCCTTATTGGCAGAAGCAACACACATCTGAAAGACACTACAAATTGAGTAAAACAGCAATACACAACTGGCGGAACCCAGCTCACTTTCCTTGTTTAAATTGACCTTCTGTGTGGCATGGGACTAACATTCTTGCAACACCAGACAAGGTTACAGGATCCAATCTAGGTAGGTCACCAGGATCAGAGGTTCTGTCTTCTGAGCTTTGGGACTTGAGCTGGAGCCCATCTTCAGCCAAACCAGACAGATTCCTGCAACATTATCCTGGGACACGTATATTCACCTTCACCAGACATGGTCTTCAGAAATGGCCATGTAGTTGTATCTGTGGAAGCCAAGTGTCTGGTCTCTTCTACACCCCAAGACAAAATAGTTATGGTGAGCAGTTTGCAATGACTGAAGGAGAGGAACCCTGCCTCTAACAGTTCATCATTAGATGCTGGGCAGATCCCACTGCTGTATCAACAGCCACATGAATTGCAATTAATATTCTGATTTCCATCATTCAAAAATGACTTGTCATAACAGCAGCAAACAAAATAATGTGCTAATAATAGTTTATGATCTAACTGCTTACTGTCTAGTCAATGCTGCAATACAAAACATTTTCTCCTCGCTAGCAGAATGGTGCCAATGTATGCTTGTAAAAAGCATTGATAATCAAGCGCTCACTTAGTTTACATTATATGTAGATTAATTTTCTATGGAAATCAGTTATTTCTTTCTGTGGAATAAGCAGTTATGCAAGATAAGGAAAAACCGCATTCTACATGATCAGATGTGTAATTATGAGCAATTATTGACATTCCTGAAAATGCCCCTAAGTAAAATTTGCAGAAACGAGATCTCCTTAAGCTAATTCTTAACACTAATTCTTAACGTTTCACACCAAATCTATCATCTATTTCTTATACTTTCTTTATAGCTTGCAATGATCAGACTGGTAAATTATGTTTTCCTAGGTGTTTATGTACCAGCCACTTCTTCTGAGGCATATTCACTAGAGACTTGTGAAATGCAAATTGTCATAAAAATCTAAGAAGAAAAGACCAATTCTGACTCTCTGGGAATCCACAGGGAGAAAGAATAACAGAATTACAGAGTTGGAAGGGACTTTGAAGGTCTTCTAGTGCAACCCCCTGCTCAGACAGGAAACTCTATACCATTTCAGACAAATGGTTGTCCAATCTTTTCTTAAAAACCTCCAGTGTTGGAGCACCCACAACTTCTGGAGGCAAATCATTCCACCAAATAATTATTCCAACTGTCAGGAAATTTCTCCTTAGTTCTAGATTGCTTCTCTTTTTGATGGTTTCCATTCATTGTTTCTTGTCCAGCCTTCAGGTGCTTTGGAGAATAGGTTGATCCCCTCTTTTTGTCGCAGCCCCTTAGATATTGGAACACTGTTATCATGTCACCCCTAATCTTTCTCTTCATTAAATTAGACATACCAATTCCTGCAACTTCATAGCCTCCAGTTTCCTAATCATCTTTGTTGCTCTTCTTCATACTCTTTCTAGAGCCTCAGCATCATTTTTATATAATGGAAACCAAAACTGGATGCAGTATTCCAAGTGTGGCTTTACCAAGGCATTATAAAGTGGTATTAGCATGTCACATGATCTTGATTCTATCCCTCTGTTAATGCAGCCTAGGACTGCATTGCCTTTTTGGGCAGCTGCAGCACACTGCTGGCTCATACTTAAGTGATTGACCACGAGGACTCCAAGATCTGCTTTTTGATCTTGTCAGAAGTCTTTTGTTAATGTTAGTAGGTCTGAGGAAAGCAGTTTAAGAGCTGCATCAAAAAACCATCATGACACAGTGGTGGCATCTGGGGGAACCCGACAAGGAGTGTCCAAAAAGTCAAGATGGCAGGCATAATTATGCAGTCAAAGTTCTGCTCCTATGTTACCTATCAATACCACTGGTGACATGAATCTAATTCCAGATCATTAAATGAGCTGGAGTATATTCCATTACTCCACAAAGCCCTAAATAGGGTATTTAGGAAGGACTAGAATGAGGTCAGTGTTCTAGTTCAGCAACATATCTGCTTCCCTTAACTAACATATTCACACACACACACACACACACACACACAGAGAGAGAGAGAGAGAGAGAGAGAGAGAGAGAGAGAGAGAGAGAGAGAGAGAGAGATATTTAATGCTATCTTTGTTTCCCTATCTTGAAGGGAATGGAGAAGTTCTGACAGAGGGGAATCTATCCATATAATACTCCTTCCTATTGTCAGTAAGACACTCAACAAAACTGTTGTTATGAGGATTGGATCTCTAATCTGGACTTATTTTAAATCTCATTTTTCATATCATAAGGAAAATGTAATCCTTAGAGTGGAAGTGTGTGGGTGTTTGGCAATCACAGCAATGGCCTTTGACCTGACATTTATCGGTGTGATCAGGGTGTAACCTGGTGTTCCTCACCTTCATTCTGTTGTCACTCAATTTAGGCTGCAGGAACTTTTACCATCTTAAATATGCAATAGGAAAAAGAAAAAAGATTTATGGTAGGCTGGAAACCCCTTAGAGACTTTTTGAATGAAAGAGAGAAAAAATGCCCTTATGACTTGTAGTTTTGATAGTAGAAAAAAATGGACAATAGGTTAAATAAGAGTTTTTTGTAACCATAAAAAGATCTTTGTAAATATTTGTAAATATTTGCTACACAGAAAATCAGAAGTTTTCCTTCCTTCCTTCCTTCCTTCCTTCCTTCCTTCCTTCCTTCCTTCCTTCCTTCCTTCCTTCCTTCCTTCCTTCCTTCCTTCCTTCCTCCCTCCCTCCCTCTCTCCCTCCCTCCCTCTCTTCTTCCTTTCCTTCCCTCCTTATCACTTTGTGTCAGTTTTTATGTGTTTTGTAAAACTTTAATACAAATTTATTTTAAAAAAGGAAGGAGGAGGAAGAGAGGGGGGAAATGATTTAGCTTGTCAAGAGATTTAGCAATATACACTGCCCGAAGGTGAGTTCATTTGTTCGATCAATTACAGGAAAGCAGATATTGTTAAACAATCTGCTATATTCCAGAAATGTTGCCACTAGTATAAACCTAATTTATATGGATAGCAAATACATTTCACCGAGTCTCTGTGTCTGCCTCTCAGTGCATGATGCAGTTTACATAATGGGAAATTGAAGTAGACATTATTTCAAAATAACTTTTTTTTCAGGTGATTGGGGTTGACTTTTGCAATCAAGAAGATATCCTTCACTAAGGTTGCTATGAAAAGTATCCTCTGATATTATTGTCTGTAAATGAAAAAAAATCTAGGATATTAAAACCATATCTAAAGATTGAAAAGAACATAGATGAAAGGTTGCACAACTGAAATAAAATTGCTTGAATTTTATATGTTATAGCTAGAACTATCCAGTATATTTGATTTTGTATGCACGTTTGTGTAAAAGTTATATTTCTGAACAACAGTTCATCCCCCCCACCCCCAAATCAACAAATAAACCAATGCCAGGTTTTGCCATAAATTATTGCTTGTCAGCAATGATGGTTTAACTTTTTAACAATTCTTATTTCTCACCGAGCTCTCACTGAGACACTGTCATTTATACAGGTAGTCCTTGACTTATGATCATAATTGAATCCAAAATTTCCATTGATAAGTCAGACAATTATTGAGTTTTACCCCGTTTTATGACCTTTCTTGCCATGGTTGTTATGTGAATCACTGCTGTTATTAAGTTGGTAACACGGTTGTTAAATGAATCTGCCTTCCTCATTGAGTTTGCTTATCAGAAGGTTGCAAAAGGTGATCATATGAACATGGGACAACTGCAGCCGTCATAAATATGAGCCAGTTGCCAGGTGTCCAAATTTTGGGGATGCTACAATGGTCATAAGTGTGAAAAATAGTCCTGAGTCACTTTTTTCAGTGCTGTTGTAACTTCAAATGGTCACTAAAAAAATGGTTTTAAATCAAGGACTACCTAATACAATAGCAACTATCCAATCAACTATTGGACAAATAGTTCACAGCCACACAACTCTCCACTCCCACCTTCCTAAAAGATGCCCCCTCTATACCTAGCTGTTTACTGATGGCTTTGTGGGCCAGGTCTTCAATTTGCTTCCTTCCTCACCCTCTTATCCTAATATTTTTCTCCTCTTGACTTAGGTCTCCAAATACCTTCTCAGCTTGAGGGTGAAGATTCGTCCTCCGAGCTTGTGGGTTGGTTTCTCAATGTTTCGTTACCAGGCTAGGTAACATCTTCAGCAGAGTTTAGGGCAGAGGTCCCCAACCTTTTGGGCACCAGGGACCGGTTCCATGGAGAAAGGTTTTTCCACGGACTGGAGAGTGTGTAGTTTTGTGTGCTGCCTGCATCCCATGGATGGGGCTTTGCTTGTTTGTGCGGACCAGTTGCTGGCATGCCGCAGCACAGTACAGGTCCACGGACCAGGGGTTGGGGACCCCTGGTTTAGGGGATGTCAGTGTTGTTCTTGTTTATAAGGGCTTCAGGTGTGGGTGGGTCAAGGGAGGGTCTTGTGATGGGTCTTGTGATGGGTCAGGTAAGAGTCATCAGTGAGTCTTGTGAGGGGTCTTGTGATGGGGAGGTTACCTTCTCAGCTTCTCCTGAAAGGTGAACTTCCATCTCTTCAAAACATGTTCACTCAGCTGCCATTCGATATGCAGATATTCTGTAAACAAGGCTTCCTGTTTTTCTCGTTTGCTTCTTGCTAATGAGTAGTCTTTCTGCCAACAAAGAGATGGGATGGCTCTTTCTTTCCTTTCAGTTCCTAGCTGGGGAATTCTGGGAGTTGAAGTCCACACTTCTGGAAGTTGCCAAGTTTGGAAAACACTGATTTAAAGCAACCCAGCAGGTTTAGTTCATGGAAACCCCAATTCATTAAGGTTAAATCCCATATTTTGAAATGTTGCTTCTGAAAACTGTGTTGAGGATGTCAGTTTTTGATATAAAATCAATGAACTTATATAGCCATCTATCAGGCACCATTTGGAGCAACTGAATGTGTTGTAAATGTTAATTAACTCTTCATTTTTTTTACAGGCTGGACTTGAAAGTCATTATTATAATGAGGAAATATAATGAGAGTCAGTGTTATTTTCTAATATTGCAAATGTTGCAGATGAAAAAGACATTTATTGGAACTCTGGGGTATGGCCAGAAAAAGCTGTGAGAATAAAATGGGACTTTCCAACTAGTCAACTGGCTTGAGTAATTTACTATTTTATGAAATGTAACAGCCGCTTCCCAGAAACAATTCTTTTCCCTCAATGGTCAAGGAATAATCAGAAGTTCTTCAAACAAAAGGGCCATTTTTGCCTTCCAGTAAATTGTTTAGTAAATTAATAAGAGCCGAGTCTGAAACTAAATGAAAACTTTTCATCAGCCTTAGGACATTTTGCAATTTGTTAAATGCAATACCTATCAAATAGCTGAACTTTAATTTGATATACTTCAATTGTTTTCTATATAAGATTTCAGCAGGTTGCAAAAAAGAGCATAGAAATGTTTTTTTTCAATAATTGTCTACACAAGGCAAATTGTTCATTAATTAAACATGCTAATAATCAATGTTATTCTCTTCAACTTCTAAATCTACTTATGGTGTTGTGCATTGCATCACAAGGAAACAGTTAAAGCTAGATATGGTATAGTATTTCTGAGCTATAGAATTATCTCATTCAAAATGGCTAAATGTCTTGCATTTTAGGCCTGATAATTGGAGAGGTGGAGTGAAGTTATACTAATGGTTATTTATTCATACCATATCCTTATATAATTTGCCACTCTGAGTTTGTATGTATGTACTATGAGATGATACATCTCATAGTGCATACATAGGAGGAAAAGACTAACAGTGTTCTAGATACCTTAGAAAGCAACTTATCGGGCAAATTAAACTGCCTGCAAGCAAAATGCCAATAAATTGTTCAGTTTAGAGGAGTGTCATCCTTCCTTTGTGCACTTGTTACAGTCTTCTATCCTCTACAAATTTGCAACATATGGTGACCAAGGTGTCATTGTATGTCAGACAGTGACTTTGTCATGAATGAAAAGAGAGGGATGAAGGTGCATCTAAAAAAAAGTGTATGGCCCCAGAAGAATAGAGCAATAGGCCATCATCTTCTCCCTGTTTCCCCCATATGAAACAGAGACAAAACAAATTAAATTGTATGATAAAATTAAATTGTATAAAACAAATGCACAAGATTAAAGAAGTAATAACAGGTCACAGAACACAGTAAGTATATGAGGAAAGAGTGAACGGGATGAAAGATTTAAGACTAGAACAGGCAGAGCTTGGAGGAGGAGTCAAGAGAGGACTCAGCCTAGAATCATTACATATCCATAAATTCACTGTCTCCAAGTATTTAGAAAGCAAATTTGTACATTTGTTTTACTTAGTATTTTTTTAAAAAAATATCTTTGTATATGTTATATTTTCTTTCAGTTAAAATTGAATCGAATATACATTTATAATAATTACTTTTAAAGAATACATAATAAATGTGTTGAGGCCAATATTTTGCTTCAAAGTTTTGGGGTATTGTTTTCAGGAACAATCAATATTTCTGGTTGATAGAGGTGGGGATGGGGGAGGAATTGGACTTCATAACTTTTTTTCTAGGAGAGAAGGATTGTTTTTTGCACCATACTGTGTCCATAATCTTGAAAGTTGTATGTGGTTCTTATAACATCTGTTTCAAGGAACAGCAACTGACTAATAACACACCAAAGGATCCACAGAACAAGATGTAAATCATTGAACTCGATCAATTATATGATCAAAAGCTTCTGTGAAAATCAAAGTTCTCTGAATGTGAATGCCTTGAACTAAATAAGGTCAGAGTATCAGTACACCTCTGAGAGAATGAAATGGTCTATCCGTGAAATCTTCAAGGGGACCATATATTGGTTAACAGTAGCATAGAGATAATTGTAAGCCTGGTACTGGTGATTAGATTTTTGGAAACTACGGTTTCCATTTCAAGAACTATGGGGACTAATTGTCCATACCCAAGTGGGCTTTATGTTTCTGTTATTCAAAAAACAACTTTATGAAACAAAGTACTACTAAAACTTTGGAAGGTTCCGATCAAAAGAAATCTGTCATATGGCAGAGGAAGAACTTCTGTTCCAAGGAAATTAATCCCAAGTCCCATTTGGTACCTGCCTAGTCGAATTCCTCTAATTGTGGTCAGTGTTTCCATAACTTGTGCTGCCCAAATGTATGATGGACCTTTCAAAGTACAGTATTCATTTTAATGTACAATAAAAATAAATTAGGCAAGTCCGTTATGGTATGAAGACATAAATCAAACAGAACATGGCCTGACTTGTGTGACTCTGCTTTACATGATTTTATTTATCTCAAAATATTTCCTGGTTCAGATGTGACACACTAAGACACTTGAGTATGTCATTTAGGCAAATTGTGTTGATGTTTTAGGGACTTTTTAAAAAATGTACAGGTGAGGGAGAATGGCTAAAAATGTGTTTGTAGAGAAAGCTCTCAAAAGCAGCAATGTCTGATTTTATATTGCTTTTAAAAGACACAGTAAACTAGTATACATTAATATTTTAGTATATGCCACCAATAGAAATGAACACAGAGTGACTTAGACTAACCCACTATCACTGCCTTCTAGTTTCAAGGGATATTAAATGTCTAAGCCTTTGTGTTTAACTAGGTGGCTGTATCTTCCCAGTGTTAGCTGATCTCAAAAAGCTAATAATGCCTAATTAGTATGGGGATGGACTCCACCTGCAAACTGTAATCACCATCATATTGGGAAAAAGCAATCATGGAGATGGGCAGTTTGTTTAATAAGATATAGATGTGTGTTTGTGTGTGTTTGTGTGTGTGTGTGTGTGTGTGTGTGAGAGAGAGAGAGAGAGAGAGAGAGAGAGAGAGAGAGAGAGAGCAGACCAGACCAGACCAGACCAGACACGTAGACAGATAGCAACCCATTTCTGGATTATTGCCAAGTAAACTACAAAGGATTGTATGAAGTCATAAGGATACTAGTTTAAGTCAAAGAACATTTGATTCTAAGCCATTTTATCAACTCAGTATAGATGTGAGAGAAATAAAAGCAAAGTTAACCAACCCTGATCCAGCAAGGGGTATTAAAAACCCTGAAAATTGTATTTATATACTAAAAATAGTAGACAGTAGTGCTTCGTGAACACAAATGTTTTTGAGAAGAGAGAATGACATTAACTACCCTTAAAAGGAGGATGTGATTGTTTGAGCAAGACTGAAATAATCACCGTAATTCTAAGAAGGCAGCTCTCATATTTATTTAACTTAGCTTTATATAACTTAGTGAACATGAACAATTTCTATTTCCTCCTTTTTCCTAAAGGTCAACTGATAGTCAAGGGGTGGCCACAATTTCCTGCTTCTTGAATGACATTCTATATTGCTATCAAAATTCATTTTAGGTACAGGAAATGCCTGGAAAGCCAATCTTATATTCTTTTTCCCAGAAAAGGCCTAAAGCAATTAGAAACCATCACTACTATATTTTATCACTTTTTCCAGCTCTCCATAAACAAGTGGAGAAAACAAAATAAGGACACATCATTGTTCTTCTATATACTTATTAAAGGTAATTTCTCTCTACCATATTTCTAAATTGACAGTGTCAAATTGGCTTAATTTTATGATACTGGCTATGTTTATTCTATAGGAATAGAGATGTATTCCAAGAATTTTATCAGTCAGCCCTTTTCTGTATTTAAATTCATGTTCGTTAATAAACCACAAGACACTTTAATTTAGATAGTGCTCCATTGTACCGGCTCAGACAATACACAGGATAATGAATATCAACAGTGCTTGTTGCCAGTAGATCCATATATACTGTTTTTCACATATATAATTTGCACTCAATAATCCAAATTTAATCAGAGCTTAGAGGACAAGAAACAAGCATTTTTTAAAAGGCTGATGTTGCATGCTCAGCAGTATATATAATCTTATAATGTATCATCCCCAAGTGTCTATAAATCTATATGACACAACTATTGATGTCAATTAAGAAACAAGAACATACTTTCAGGGAGGGGCAATTAGTAGCCCATCATAAGCTATTCCACTATTCAGACGGGTCATGGGAAGAGCAGTTGTCAAGGTAAGCAGAAACAGCCTCCAACAAGCCTCAATATTGACTGAATTAATATATGAGCTGTCTTCAATGCTGTTCCCCACAATAGGGACAAGGAAAGTTAGACCTGTGTATTCAGAAGATCATGCTAAACCATCAAAAGTCAAGTCAAGTCTCTTTTGTGTCAGTGCTGACTCTGGGAGACTTCATGAAAGATGGACATCCTCATATTCACAGTGGTAACCAGGAAATTATCTCAGCCATTGAAAAACATAAATTCTAAAATGTGATTTATCAGCTTCTTTGTAACAGATAATAGTTGGATTTCAGAAATATGACATGACTGTACATTGATACTGTAGATATAAATGAGACAAGTTCCTAAAGTTTTCTTGGTAAGATTTTGGAAGTGGTTTGCCTTTGCCACCTTATTCCTAGGGAAGAGAGACCCAAGGTTACCCAGCTGGCTTCATGCCTTAGGTGGGACTAGAACTCACCATCTCCCAGTTTCTTGACCACTGCACCAAACTGGCTCTCAAGAAGATATATAGTTTGCTTTCAAAATAACAGTCGCCAGAGTTATATTCCCAGAAGCGCATGTCCTAATTACCTTCGTTGTAAATAACTGTAGCATTAATTTATTTTTATTGTGCAGTGTTCAAAAGGGTTCCAATACATTTTCCCTATACGCTGATCAAAATGAACTTCACAGAACATTTGTTCTACTTGCCAGATGGCCAGTTTCATCCATGTATGAAAGTCAGTGGCTCCTTTATCCTTTGGTTTTGCTAAGCAGTTCTAAATTTATAGAGTTCCATCTGTGTTATTATTGCTTTTTTAAAAAAATTCTTCCAGATAATGGAAAATTTGATTGCATTTAAAGAAAGAAAAAAGAAAATCCAAAGAGTTACTACAGGGATGAGGAGCAAGTGTTAGCAAATTTTAAAGGGGTTTCCATAGGCTTTATTAATCACAAATGTAAATATTATATTGCAGTTAACAGAGGGTTTTTCCTATAAGTTTAAGGAAAGAAGATTTATAAGTGTTTGAAAGGTTCACAGTAGTTCTGCATTTGCTTGGCTGTATCTACTTAGACAAATTTCTATATTCTGCTATTTATATATCATAAAAGCAGAAGAATGAAGCAAATAACATTCACAGGGTTACCAGATTTGGGTTGCAAAAGAAATCCAGCCACCTAGAAAACCTCAGCAAAGAATTTCTTGACCTCTTTGCTTCCATCTAGTAGCCATCCAGGTTTTTGTAGCTCTTATTTGGTACCCTGGATAAGATATCTTTGTAATTCAGCTCTTCTGAATCACAACCATCTCATAAATGGAAGGGCCTATGTATAGGGTAGGAAATATGAGCCCCAGGATTGAATACGATTTTTGGCTCAGTTTCATGACGTCTCTGTTTCCTGCAGGTCCTGTCCACTTCATTGAAGTTGCTTTTTCCCTAAGTGTATGGATTATATACATTTTTTGGCATAAGCGTAAGCTATAGAGAAGGAATATAGGGACAGGAAAGAGGACAGTAGGACTGTATGATCCAGAAAGGTTTAACTTCTTGGTCTTGCCCACCTTACCATCCATCATTCAATATTACAAACATATAAAGAAACTGACCCCAGTTGTAGAGTTCCCATTATATCTTGTGACTTGAGGCAACCTGTGCTACTAGAATTATTTTTCTATCCATATTGTTTAAAACCTCAAGGTTCAAATCCTGTATAGAACTTACCTCCAACACCCACAAACACATACATACATACATACATACATATATACAGAGAGAGAGAGAGAGAGAGAGAGAGAGAGAGAGAGAGAGAGAGAGAGAGAGAGAGAGAGAGAGAGAGAAACAAAAATATTGGAGAAATTGACCTGCACAAGCACATCCTGATTGTCTACAAACAGAAAGTGGGAAAACCTCTGGAGTGCCTAGTTTATTGCTGGCAACATGAGGCAAAACAGGCCCTTGAGAAAATCATACTTAGTGGCATTTCTCTGTTGGCTGATCCCAGATAATTATTTGGCTTACTGACAGCCTCCAGGAGAAGAAATGGCAGAAATTGCCTAGAGCATCACTGGAGAAAAATTAGGCATGATTCTCACCAAGTGTGGATAATGTCCGTGCTTAGGCCTACTCCGTGATGATTAAAAAAAGGAATGGCATCTATATTTCCCCTTTCTTATTGCATTGGTGCTTTATAATCCAATGGGAATATTTAGGGTGGCTAATTCTCCGTCAGGGAAGAGCTACCATCCAAAATTCCTGCTTGATTGCTCCTATCAGTTTAGCACAACAGTTTAATAGTGAAATTACCCAATTCTCACAAGTCTTGTTTCTCTATGAGCAGGATCTAGGTGATGCGTCTGGAGAGCTATCTTTGCCAACTTATCTCAATTTCTTTTTATCATGTGGCCTCTAATAAATTGGCTAGGTAGATGTCTAGGATGCCTCTGCTCCTATAGGATGTATCCTTGCCCTTCTTGGTTCCATCAAATGGGGGAAGGTGGAGGTTTGAGAGGGGTAGGGTAGGTAGTTTCCTGGATCCAATAAATTTTTAGTATCCCATTGTAGGAAAGGATACTCTTGAAGCCTTGAAGGAAACTGTGATGCAACTATTCATTAAGAGGCCTCCTTAGATTTGAAGGTATTTGACAACTACTGCTTAGTCTCCAACTTGCCTTTTGTAGGGAAATTTGATGAGACATTGATGGGGAGTGATGGGGCATCAGCTATGGAGCAATAGACGAAACAAATAATCTTCAGTCAGGGTTCATATCTGGACAAGAGGCAGAGACAGCATTGGTTGCACTAGTGGGTGACTTTTGTCAGGACCGGGAAGAGGAAAGTACAAGATGAACTCCTTTTGGTGTTCTTTGATTCCATTACTCGTGGCATTTACCAGGGTTGGAGACTGGAGGTATTGTTTTGTAGTGGTTATTTCCTCACTGGAAGTTTTCAGTTGCCAGGGTGGAAGGAGAAGACACTGACCTAATAGTTGCTCCCTGCAGAGCTCAATTCTCTCCCTTTCTATTTAGGACCTAGGTGAAGTCATCTGATAGCTTGGGATTCAATATCATCAATATACTTCTTGTGCTCAGCTTTAAATCATAACTTCAGGCCAGGTTGCAGGTGTTGTTGAAGTCCTGTCCCAGTTCCCCACAGGCTGTGAGGATCTAGATGAAAGGGAGCCAGTTTGGTATAAGAACTTTGAATTCTAGGCCTCCCTTAGTCAGAAAAATCAGCTGGCTAACTTTGGGCCAGTTACTCTTTCTCAACCAACATACCACACAGAATTGTTGTGGGGGAAAACGGGGGCAGCACCTTTAGCATTTTTGCTGGCTTGAGTTATATACAAAGAAAGAAAGAAACATTCTAATAATTGAACCCCAGAGTTATCTGTTTGCCCTAGTGATCTGCTGGACCAGATCTATGACATGAGAGTCCTTCTGGACTTACAGCTCCTGCTTAAACAACAGATGGTGGCTATGGCCAGGGGGTCCTTTGTCCACCTTTGGTTCACCAGATGCAGTCCTCTGTGGAGCAAAGCAACCTTCAAATAATGACTTCTGACCTCATTACCATCTACCACTTGCCTAGACTACACTCCTATATGTTCTACATGATGCTTCCTTGGAAGACCACCCAGAAGCTTCAGTTTCTTTAAAGTGCAATAATTCTGTGTTAGCTGGTTTTTACCACTGGGAGCACATGTCAGCTGTCTTGCAAGGTGGGGAGCGGGGGCTGCATTTGATGTCAATAGGCTCTTGGATGCAATTGAAAATATTGGTGTTGATTTATAAAGCAGTGTTATTTGCAAAGTGGCACTCTACCATTTTAGAATGGTCCTGTCCATATCAATGTAGCCAGTAGAAGCTGTGGCTGGTTTCCAGTGTCAGAGATGAAGGGAACTGAGGCTCAGAGGTTCTGCTTCTTAGAGGGAGCACCAGTCTTTTGGAATAGCCTCTCAGTAGAGATCGGGTTCATTCCCACTTTAATTACTTTCTGGAAGCAGCTCAATATACAGTACTTCTAGAAGATGCTCTGTTGTGATATTATTAGCACTGAGACTGATAAGATAGCTTTCGTTGGGGGCTGTTTGTATATTTCTGTATTACGTTTTATCTGATTGTAGATATTTGAATTGTAATTGGGTATTTCTATCTCTGTGACCTGGCCAGAGTCCTCTGGCACTGCAGCAGGTGTAAATGTGATAAATAAACAAGTAATAATACATTTACAAGCTCTCTCCATATCTTGTTCTATCAAAGTTGGCCCTCTAATTAGATAACCAGCTCCCTGGTGCTGATGCTGATCATCTAGCATGACTTGATGCTATGCAGTGTGCTGGTATCCTAGATTCCAGACTGATAGAAGGTAGAGATTTCCCTAGGATCTCCCATCTACAAACCTGTCATTAGCACTAATGTAAAATGCATTAGCATATTGCTTTGGGAAATCACATCTCCCATTGACAAAGTGTTGATTGCAGCAGCTTCAAATAAAGAGCACCCTTTAAAATCCCAGGAAACAATGTATGACATCATGAATGGCTTACCAGAGACATTTTGTATTGCTGGCAATTTTGCTGCTTGTACTTCAAATAACAAAATGTTTTGTACTGCGCAGTCGGTTTGCCTGCCTTTGCTTTTCTATCACTCTCCCTGTGACTTTGTTTTGGGTTTTTTGGGGTCATCAATTCATTAGGTTTTTATCTCATTTTAAAGTTAAAGACATCTGTGCTCTATTCTTTAGTGATCACAAGATATTGGTTCATAATATTGGACAAGATGGGCAGCATACAAGATAGACAGACAGACAGACAGAAAGAAAGAAAGAAAAGAAAGAAAGAAAGAAAGAAAGAAAGAAAGAAAGAAAGAAAGAGAGAGAGAAAGAAAGAAAGAAAGAGTTGCTTTAAGATGCTTTGCCTTTTTTGAATGAGGTGCCTCTCTCACACACTTATAAACATATGACCATACATTTGTAAGTAAGTTATTTTGGTGGACTCAGCTCTTCGAAAACTCTGCATGATACTTGTCCAAAAATGTTTAGAAGACATACTGAATTGTTAGAAAGTAATGTTTTCTGCACAGGAAATATTAAAAAGGTAACTTTTTTTTTTAATTTAAGTCTATACTTGTGATCAGAATGTTATTGTTTCTGTCCCTTCTGTCTCAAAATTGCAGTTATCTCAGAAACTGTGTGACCTCCTATGTAGCGATGCTTTCATAAACCAATTCTTTGCTTTTAAAGCTTGTTAATAACCTCCGCTTTGTGTCTTGCTATTCACATCTATTTGCTTCACCATATGAATTTGCCCGGCTTGTATTGTACATCAGCCGTATTTCAGAACATCAAGAGGACAGGTCTGCTACTTTGTTAATGCTTTAAAATTAAGCCCTTATTTTGCCATGAATGAGATATCTTTAATAGTGGCCTTTCATTTGCGCAATAAATCTATAATCAAACATTAAAGTATACTTTAGGCGTAGAGTCACAATTTTGGGTGGGCCGTGGCTATACGTAGTGGGTTCCATGTTGTGGAATATATTGGAGCAGAGTATTGTCAGGGCAAGGGAGAAAATGGAGGTTTCAAACAAAAAGTATCTCTGTAATAAAAACACATTTTACAGATTTCTTATTTTTTTATTAATTGATTCTTCCCATTCACCTTATTTTGGCTTTCAAAGACTTTGACTTTATACTACCATTAAATTTAATTTTTATCTTCCTACAAAATAACTGCAACAAGCAGGCTGAATAGTGCATACATTTAATAATAATAATAATAATAATAATAATAATAAAGTTGGAAGGGACCTTGGAGGTCATCTAGTCCAACCCTCTGCTCAGGCAGGAAACTCTATACCATTTCAGACAAATGGCTGTCCAGTCTCTTCTTAAAAACTTCCAGTGTTGGAGCATTCACCGCTTCTGGAGGCAGGTTGTTCCACTGGTTAATTGTTCTAACTGTCAGGAAGTTTCTCCTTAGTTCTAGGTTGCTTCTCTTCTTGATTACTTTCCATCCGTTGTTCTTGTCCTGCCTTCAGGCGCTTTGGAAAATAGCTTCACTCCCTCTTCTTTGTGGCAGCCCCTGAGATATTGGAACACTGCTATCATGTCCCCCCTCGTCCTTCTCTTCATTAAACTAGACATACCCAATTCCAGCAGCCGTTCCTTATATGCTTTAGCCTCCAGTCCCCTAATCATCTTTGTTGCTCTTCTCTGTACTCTTTCTAGAGTCTCAACGTCTTTTTTACATCGTGGTGACCAAAACTGGATGCAGTATTCCAAGTGTGGCCTTACCAAGGCATTGTAAAGTGGTATTAATACTTCACGTGATCTTGATTCTATCCCTCTGTTAATGCAGCCTAGCACTGTGTTGGCCTTTTTGGCAGCTGCAGCACACTGCTGGCTCATATTTAAGTGATTGTCCACTAGGACTCCGAGGTCCCTCTCACAGTTACTGCTATTGAGCAAGGTACCCCCTATATATACCTGTACATTTGGTTTTTCTTGCCTAAATGTAGAACCTTACTTTTTTCACCATTGAATTTCATTTTGTTAGATAGTGCCCAGTGTTCAAGTCTGTCCAGATCCTCCTGTATCTTAAGCCTGTCTTCTGGAGTGTTGGCTATTCCTGCCAGCTTGGTGTCGTCTGCAAATTTGATGATTTCCCCATCTATCCCCTCGTCCAAATCATGATGAAGATGTTGAAGAGCACTGGCCCAGAACAGAGCCCTGGGGCACCCCTACACACTTCCCTCCATGTAGATGCGGTTCCATTGAGGACCACATGCTGAGTACGGCCGGTCAGCCAGCTCCAGATCCATCTGGTGGTGATGCTGTCTAAACCCACATTTTTCTATCTTATCAAGTAGTAGGTTGTGATCTACTTTATCAAATGCCTTACTGAAGTCCAAGTAAATTATATCCACAGCATTCCTCTGATCCACTAATTTTGTCACTTGGTCAAAGAATGCAATAAGATTTGTCTGGCATGATCTGTTTTTGACAAACCCATGTTGGCTTTTAGTAATGACTTTGTTTTCCTCTAGGTGTTCGCTGATTCGTTGTTTGAATTTGTACTGTACATTGTACTGTACATTGCCCAGAGAGCCTCCTTGTGGAAAATGGGAGGTCTAGAAACATGTAATATAAATAAATAGATAAATAGATAAATAGATAAATAGATAAATAGATAAATAGATAAATAGATAAATAGATAAATAGATAAATAGATAAATAGATAAATAGATAAATAGATAAATAGATAAATAGATAAATAAATAGATAAATAGATAAATAAATAGCCATGGTGATAGGAATTATCTTTATACACAAACAGTTTAGCAAAACAAAAATTTGGCTTCTACTTAATTTTTTAGTTCTTAAATAAAATTAGGACTATTTTTCCCCCATCCACCCCCATTTATGAAGAAGGAAGAAAGTTAGGGCAAGTGATTAGTTAGATTTAGAAAGACTTCCATGGCCACTGGCAACAAGTGCTAAAGATTTTCTCTTCCACATTCATCCTGGCAGTTTAGTTAGTAAATTGCTAACTAAACTACTATAACTGATCAGTATCTCGGCTGCTATGTATATTAATTTTGGATGTTTATATTGTTTTTTTTTATTGTTTTAAAAAGGTTTTAGTACTTTAATTGTAATATATTTTTTGAACTGTAAGTCATTGACTGAGATGGGTGGCTTTGGAAGTTAAATAAATATCTACGTCATCATGCAGCAATGTTGTGTGGTTGGTAGGCCTAGCCAAGTCCAGAATGCAATTATGATGTCCCATGTCAATATCCAGCCAGGTTTCCTTGATATTCTTTACCATTATAATCTACCACCTCTGTTTTTTTGGGGGGTAGGCACATAAGCACATTTTCAAACAAAGCCTTGGGCTACAGTATTCCATCATTTTATTTTCTTGGAATGCCCCCATGAACCAAACTTTTTTCTTAGAAATTAAAATTTGCTTAGGACACAGATTTGATTTTTAGGAGGCAAACTTCTTTTTTAGTTTTTTTTTTTTTAATATCCAAAACAATCTTAAGTTAGATGGGGACACCATGGGTGGTGTCCATGGTACATTAACACCTGCAGGCTCCTTGCTGAGAACTAAGAGCATACAAAAAAGACATCTGAAGAAGAACAGTTTGGATAATCCTCTGCAAATGAGTATTAGTGAATAACAGAAAATATTAACAAAGCTTGGTTTGTTAATGGAAGGCTGGCCTGTTTCATTAAGCACTTACCTAGCCTTCAGGGTTATAATTATTGCATTAGTCAAAATAGTTTACTTGCTAAGGAGATTTAAAAGTTAATCTTCTTGGAATTACAATCTTTTGTACTTTGAGAAGTCAAAAGAATTTGTAGATCCATTAGGAAATACTTTTTTATATAATTACATTCCAGGAATTTAATTCTAAAAATTGCACAAGGATCATCTGACATGTAACTCAACAACAACATTCAGAGCTACCACAAAATCTCAACTGTATGTGACAAGAATACAACTAAAAGATAACTGAAATGCTCCAAATTAGGAAAATACTGCATTGGGATTTTTCTGACATCAGTGGTATACAATAATATATGTGAGATACCATTACTTATTCTCATTTTACATGTACAGTATAACCCTTGCAGAGGTACTCTGCATTTCATGCCTATATATGAGTAGAAGAACATCATGGCTTCAAAATCTAAGGGATTGGTTTGGACAAAACTCAGCAGCACTTTTTTGTGCGGCTGCTGATAAAAACAGGATCGCCAACATGATCGCCAACGTCCGATAACGGATATGGCAGAAGAAGAAGAATATGAGTAGCATCTGGCTAGAAATTTCAGTGGTCTAATATGGAGTGGAAGTTGCTGTGCCTTTTGCTTCACAGCCAATTATTTACCTACATAAGCTTTAATGAAGTTCTTCACTCTTCTCCTTATTTTCCCCCCATTTAGATCCTAACTAAGGTTGAACTCATTTTCTAGAAAATTCAATATATTTATGTTTCTCAAGCTACTAAATGTTCTTTGATCTTACCTTACTGAAGACTTCTTTCTCATGGTTTAAATATAGTTAGTGTAAAAGGAAACCCCTGTTTCTACCGTATTTCTTTTCTTAATAATTATTTAGTCAATGCTTTAAATGCCTTCCTTCTCTGCATCATAGCAAAGGGCTAAAATCTTGAAAGCTCCATCCCAGTTTATCTTTTCCAGCTGACAAGCTCTTGACACATTTATTTCACACAAGATTTTACAAATCTTGTTACTGCATCTCTTAATGTTTGCATTTTGGTGAGTCTAGCAGAAAAAACTCTATGGGCATCTTTGTCTGAAAGCAAAAGGCAAGTGGTCATAAGGAAGAAGAGATAAGACATCCAGTTATACCAGTCTTGGTTATATTTAAATCTCAAATGGTTTCTTCTGTTTCAGTTCTCAACATCTGCCAAATGCAGTCTAATGTTTGTAATATCTTTGTGAACTTTCCCAATAGCAATGCTATGTGTTTCGCTAGCAGTCTCGATGACTTGTGATATTGGGTTAAATATTTCTTTAAGTTGTTTATTAATTTGTTTGAACATAATCTCCAAGTGGTTTTGTATCTTGGTAGTCATCAAGAAGCCAATGCTGAACCCATTTTTCTTTTGTCTAGTTTCCACTTTTTTAGGACAGTAGTTGAGAGTTTGGTCAGATTGAAGCTTCAGAGGCTCCTTGGAAGATTTGGATTATTTGGATGCTTTTCATTTGGGTTTCAAGCTGGCACAAGGTACAGAAACTCACTGATCTCTATATTTTGATGCCTCTGATGGGTGGCAAAATGAATTATTTAAATAAATAAGGTTGTGGTTGTTGATGCTCTCCAGCTGAGATGGGGCAGCAGTAGTGCAATTATCATGATCCTCCTTCATCTCTTCAATACCATCAATCATGGTATCCTCCTGGATCAATTGTGAGGATTAGGAGTAGGAGGCAGAGTGTTGCAGTGGTTCTCCTGATTTTCACACAGTCATTTTTGGTTAATTAAATGGAGAGGTTGTGCCTGAGACACCCAACTTGCAGAGTTTCCCAGAACTCAGTGCTTTCACTCTTCTATTTAACATTTAGATGAAGCTGTTGCGGAAGGACTTCTGTTGATACATGATCAGGTATCATCAGTATGCTGATGACACCCAGTTATACATCTTGACTGGACGCTGATGTAGAGGTGCTATTAAGGTCTTTTAAGGCTTAGTCTTAATCCAGACAACAATTGACATGGGACTGCCATTTAAGATCACTTGTGAAGTTCAGCCAGTCCAGAATGCAGCAGCACAGGCAGTTATGTGCACACCTAAGTATGCCCATGTATCAACTTTGCTGCGTGAACCATACTACTGACTGATAAGCTTCCAGGTGCAATTCAAGGTGCAGGTTGTGACCTGTAAATCCCTTCATGGCATGGGCCTAACTATCTGAGGGACCATCTTTCTTCCACTGTTTCTGTCCATCTAGTACAATCAAACAGTGGCAAAGTCCCACCTTTGAAGTAATGTCATCAGAGGGGAGCCAGGCAGTGTCCCTTCTCTATCATAGGATCTGCCCTCTGGAACATTATCTTCTCAGAGGTTCAAGTTGCCCCAATTTTGTCATCTGTTAAATAGATCTGAAGACCTGGTTCTTTCCTCAGGTGCTGGATTAGGAAGTATGACATTTTTGTCAAAGTATGGATGTATTTGTGCTTGGGTTGTTGCCTTTTTTATTTGTATTGTGCCATTTCACTTTTAACTCTTGTTTAAATTGCTTCATCATACATCGTATTGAGTCAAAATTTGAACCTTGTCTACTATGATGCTTAATTTTTAAGCTCCCTGCTGTGTTTGGTTTGACCATCTGTCCCTGCTGGCCCTATTTCTTCTAGTTTCCCTTTACGCAAGGGTGTGCACCTGCACAGCCGCATCCTATTCCTCCACCTCGTCTGCCTTTGGTCAGCCGGGCTGCCTGCTGACTCACTCCCGGATTCATTCCCTCTCATCCTTACCAACCCTATCCTTCCTAACGCCCCTGCCATTGGTGTATCTCCCAACCATCCCCCCGTGACCGTTCCGGGCCGCACGTCCGGATCTGGCACCATCGGTGATTCTCCATCGCCGCCCTCCCCCTTTTTGTCCCGCAAACACATTTGTTCAGCTGGATCATCTCTCCTCTCCTCCTTTTTGTGGACCATGTTTTTTATCTCCGAACGTCGTTCTTCCTCCTCCTTGGTTCCAGCAGCTCGTCGTGGGTCCAATTCCCTTTCCATACAATGATTGCCTTCTTTAATTCTGCCCCCTGCGAACGCCTCATATGCTTTTAATGTCTGGTATGCCGGGGGCAATTCTACGTGTTGGTTAATCGAGCCCGCATCTGAGAACCAGGCCTCCTTCAATAGGTGCCCTCCTTTAGAGGTATCCTGGGCGATGGCTTTTGCCCCCATGAAGTCAAACGAGTGTCCATTATTCACCATATGTGTCCATATTTGGGAGTACTGCTCCTGCCTTTTGACGGCCAATTTGTGTTCATGTATCCTGGTTTTTATCCGTTTGGCCGTCTCTCCCGTGTAATTACACTGGCAATCCTTGCAGTGCACCCTATAGACCACCGATGATTTTTCCTCCTCTGGCAGTGGTTCCCTAGGGCGCATCATTTTCATACGGAGTGTTTGGTCAGGTCAGTGAGCCACCCTGATGTTATGCGGTGCTAATATGCGAGCCGTTGCCTCTGACACCCCCTTATATATATATATAAGCTAAAAATCTATTGATAAATGTAATAAACATGTTTTTACTTAGCTGATATAATAAGAACTGTACTAGCTTAAATATAAGATAGTAGACATTAAGAGAAAAAGAGAGGAAGTATTTGATGTTGAAACGAGAATTTTTGATTACTAAATTTAAGACATTTGGAAATTAATAGAAAATAAGAATGTTATATTGTATTATTAATTAGATGATGTAAGATGGTGAGAAATAGAATATATTCAAATAGATAAGATGTGTATCCTGAATATTAGACTTTGTGATGAATTGTGATAAAGGGAACTTTGGTTACTTAAAACTTGGAAATTATAAATATGAAATGTTAAATTTAAATATTAAGGGGAAACCAAAAATTGGGAAAAACTAATTAGGACATTGATTGTCTATAAAGACTGAATGTTAAAATAACCAGGATATGTATAAGCTAAAAATTATTGATAAATGTACGAATGTTATTTTTATTTAATTGATATAATAAGAATTGTATTAGTTTAAACATGAGACAGCAAATACTAAGGGGAAAAGAGAGGAAATATTTCATGTGGTAGTTTGAGACTTGTACTAAAGATACTTGTATGTCATTGAATTATCAATTAACCCAGCCGCCCGTTGCTTTTTAAATACTTAAATGTAAAATTAGAAAATCAATAAAACATTAAAAAATATAAAAAATAAAAAAGAGACTTGAAATCATAATGAACATATTAATCAAAGTATATATACAAACAAAGTAAGATAATATTACATAAGTGAAATTATTAGGAAAATATTATGATAAGAAAAAAGGAATGTTGTATGGAGAATGAGTAGTTTATGTATGTTACTCAATCACATCAGAAATATTGGGAAAAAATATTCTACCATGCCACACTGTGTCTTCTCAGAAAATGTGTCACATATATTACAAAAGCTTATCATTTTAATATCTCAAAGAAAAGGTGAAAAAGAGTATTTTCTGCTTATTGCAAACTATACCAAAGGATGTAAAGAATATCAGATCATAGTTTCAGAGATATAAAGGGAGAAAAAAAGAGAATCCTAAGTGATGGAATCATTTATTTATACATTTGACATGATACTCATCTTACATATGACATCTTATCAGTTTTAATATCACACAGAGTCAAAAACAATATAAATCCTGTACTTACAGCCAAAAGGAGAAACTAAATGATTTTTTGTGAACTTAATCTTATTTTTTATAGCAAAAAAAAAAGCTAAGGAAAATTAATCTGCTTATTGGTGCCCATTAATTCAATTCATTTCAAAATAGCCATTCTCCTACTAAACCTACTAATATGGTAATATTTGTGTTAAATGAATATAAACATCAGCAGAAACATAATTAATTTTGTGTTTTATACTTTTCTGAATTTTTCAAAACAGTTCCAAAGGATGGATGGATGGATGGATGGATGGATGGATGGATGGATGGACGGATATGTGTGTGTGTGTGTGTGTGTGTGTTGTTATATACAAAAATACATGTGCTAAGGGAAATTGGAGAAAAAGGAATATAGCAGCAAAAGTGCACAAAATTCTATTTTATTACAGAAGACTGAAAGATGCAGGTATTGGGAAAATGTGTACAGTTATAAACATTTCAGGAAGAATGTCTATGAATGTAAGGATGGTTTTAAGAAAAGTATATGGACTTTGTAAAAAAAATTAACCACATACTTGCTTATGAAAATGCGATGAGAGAAATGTTAGCATTTATTTCCCCATATTTCCGAACTTACTTTCCTAACAATCCTATTAACAGTCATCATATTCATCATTAATAATCCAGTTCTATCCAAAATTATAGACATCTTCATCATATTTTACTTATATTATAGAGGTAATAATAATATCAATCAACAATCATGTTGTTTACTAAGCTCCAAAGATTGTAATTTTTAAAAATCAATAAAATTTATTTTAAAAAAATCCAGTTCTATCAGCAATCCTGCTCCATGCTCCTGTTGGATATATTAACTAGTTGGAATGATCAGAACTAAATATTTCAAAGGAACCATCTTGCTAATAATTTGTTATCTGAAGCCCACTTTTCCATCGCTGATTTGAAGGTTCAATGCACTACACAGGAAACTTGATTCCTTTGTGAAGCAAAAAACTTCAAAACATCTCCCATCATGTTGGGATAGAAGGTCCAGTGTGGTATTCCAAATTACACTGAGTTGATTTTGAGTTTGTCCATCTCAGGATTTTAAACTGGATTAGAAAGGCAGATGGTACCCTGAAATAGCCACCAGAAAGTTTTTTGTAGCAAAACCTGAGCCAAAAATCTCAAATTTATAAGGTTGGGCAATGATTTGGGTAATAAGAAGGTAAAAATGATGGAGATGTACCATAATCGTAGTGTCTCTTGTGCAGTCAAAATCATCATATCTCTTCCAAAACTGGATAGCTGTATGAACAAGACATTACTAAGGGCAATATCATAGAATACAAAATGATTGCTAATTTGCCATCGTGTTTAGCATAGTTGCTGCTGCAGTGACTATAAAAAAGAAAGGTTTAGAGAAAGTATCTCTACACTCAAAAATATTTAGTGAAATTCCTTCCTATCATTCTCCCTCTACTAAAATAAAAATATAAAAATTGAGCAGTCATTTTTGCTTATAGCTCTGTTTATCGTAGGGTTTTGTGGGTTTTGTTTTTTTTACTTTTTTTAAATCTTATTTTTACTGGAAGACAATTATTCTTGCCAGGTAAACAAATCCCACGTGGTAGAAAAACATTATTTTTCTGAACAATTTATAATATGTTGGCAGGAATCCTCAACATGCCTCCATTATTTTGAATGTTTGTTTGATAGGGTTAGGAGACATGGCCTTGTGAGAGATGAATGCTAAACATTCATAAATAACTGTAACTTGAAATGGATTTAGGGAGGTCAAAGACAGACAGGAAACAAATCTTCTTCTTCCTGGAGTCTTTTAAATTGTTAAACTCTATCTAGTTCCCATCATATCCAACCAGTAAGGTCAGCATAATGGGAAAGTCTAAAAAACATTGTAGCTACCCATGGCTATTTTCCAAAAACATTTTTAAAATATTTATCTACACAAAAATAACAGAAATGTCACTATATGGCGTGTTTCCATTCTAGTAACTGAAAGAACAAGTGCCATCAACTTTTAACTTTCCTTCTTTGAATTCCCTAACCTCAACACTTCATGTGCCTTGAAAAAATCTACTTTGAACAGGTGATAGTTCTAGATAAGCATTCAATTAGGAAAAACAGTGGGAAGAGGAGAAGGCCTACTGTGGCTCAAAATGGAATGATGTCTGAGCATATAAACTCATTTTTGAAAGATTTTCTTTTTTCAAAAATTGAGTTTCTCTAGACATCTGCTCTATGTTTTCTCAAACAGCAAAAAGAACAAATATGTCTTATTTCATAACTGTAGTTTACAGCAGGAGTCCCCAACCTGTGGGCTATGGCCCAGTACCAGTCCATGGCCTATTGGCCACCGGACCATGGTAATGGCTGGTGAGTGTGCACATGTGCATGCACCCTCCCCACTCGTGCTAGTGCTGCTGCATGAGTGCTAGTGGTCCCGTTTGCACATGCGCAGGGTGCTAGCATTGCTGCCAGTGTCACGCAGGCACTAGCATCCATTTGTGGATGCACACAGGCACCAGTGTCTCCACCAGCAGTGTCACTGTGGGTGCACGTGGCCTGCTTGTGCATGCATGGGGCGCTAGTGCTGCCGCTGTGCATGCACCCATTTTGCACATGAATGCACACGTGTACATTTACCTCCTTCTCCCTTTACCTCTGGGCCACCAACCCAGAAAGGTTGGGGAGCTCTGGTCTACAGCACTGAACTATCAAGGCAAAAGCTAGGTCTAAGTAAACCAAAGACTTTTTCACTGAGTTGATGACAGTTCATTACAGCCAATTCATGAGACATCTCGATGCTATTGGTTAATGTGGTATAATGCTTAATGTGAGACTCAGATTCAAGTCATCCCTCACCCATAGAAATACATTCAGTGACTGCCAGTCATTTTCTCTTTGCCAAAATGTATCACACAGTTTTGCTGCAGTGATAAAATGAAGGGAGATTCCCATAAATGCTGCTGTGGGGAAAAGGGTATAAATCTAATAAATACAAGCTCTGCTTATGAGATTATCCTTTACATGCCTTTAATCCATTCTCTTTTTTAAATGGGGATCTTCTATTTGTTCCTAAATGGAAGACAAAACTGGAAAAACTGGAGATATTTTCCAGAGAAAAAGCTGTTTCCTTTCAGTGGAATGGAGCAGAGTGGTGAGGATGGCAGAAAAGATTATTGTCAGTTCACTCCCTTCAGTCCAGGACATAGCATATAAGCATTGCTTGAGCAGGGTCAGGAGGATTGTCTGGGATGCTACACATCCTCTTCATGACCTGTTTTCCTTGTTACTTTCTGGGAGGAGGCTTCATGGTATCTGAAGCAGAACATTCAGATTCAGTCAGTTTTGTTCCATACAGTATCAATCTTGTGAACTCTCAAGCTTCTTCTTTCTGCTACATATTCAAGGTGGACAGTGATTAATATTTATATGTTATTTATATGTAAAGGTGTAGGTATATACATATGTATAAAGCATGTCTACCTGTGTGTTATGTATGTGTACATTTTTGAGACCAGGCAACAGAATTTCATTTTTAATGTATGCCAATGTGCCCACAATAAAGAAGGACAATAAAGGTTATCTTATCTTATCTTAACTTATCTTATCTTATCTTATCTTGTCTTGTCTCATCTCGTCTCAGCTCAGCTCAGCTCAGCTTAGCTTGCCTTATCTTATCTTATCTATCTATCTATCTCATCACATCTCACCTTATATCTTACCTTACCTTACCTTACCTTACCTTATCATCTTATCTTGCCTTATATCTTATCTTATCTTCTGCCACCAGGTATAGAGAGGTCTTTCTTGACTGGAATTTCTGAATGTATGTTTGCTTTATAACTTTCAGATGTGGCTTGAATTTAGGACTTGTAATCCTTACACATTTGTTGCATTGATGACACTATCTAACCATCTCCTCCTCTACCATTCGCTTCTCCTTTTGGCTTCAATCTTTCCCAACATTAGGCTCTTTCCCAAGGAGTCCTCTCTTCTCATCAGGTGGCCAAAGTATTTGAGCTTCAGCTTCAGCGTCTGTCCTTCCAACGAACAATCAAAGTTGATTCCCTTTAGGCTTGACTGATTTGATCTCCTTGCAGTCCACCTCAATTCCAAAGCATCAATTCTTTGGCAGGAATATAAAACAGAACATAACTATTCAGAGAGGTCAACCATGCCCATTGTTGATTTGGACATCTGTCCTCTCCAGAATGAATAGCATTATTCTCCTTGGACTGGAAGGGAGTTTCATCCAGCCTAGATACTTGACAATACAAACTTGTATTTTGCCTTCTCCAGAGCCACAGAAGTTTGTTGTGTTTTTGTTGTTGTTTAATATTATTTTTTGTCACAATCCCAGTGATTATATAAGATGCACTGTGCTAGGTCTATTTAAGAGGTAAAGAAAGGGGACTTTGGCCAATGAACAAATCATCTAGTGACAAAATGATTTCATAGGTTAGCTCAGTTCTAGCCAATCAATGATTAATTCCTTGTCTGGTTTATCTGGTTTGTGTATGTAGGAGCCCAGATAAGATTGTTGCCCTATTTAGCTCCCTGTAATTGAACAACTGCAATTACAGTTGAGTCCATATGAGAGCAGAGACAGGAAATGTACTTATCTGTTTCCATCATAATGAATTAAGAAAATAATATCTACTCGGCTTCTGTTGTAGAGACTCCTCTAATTTGCTTGCTTAAATTTGCTGCATTTGCAGTTTTGATGACATTCTGAAATACTGATGCCATTTGATAATTAAGGAATTGTCAATGCTACTAATATAAGATATTATTGCTTTGACAAGATATGCAGAACTGTCTGGTATTTATAGAGTTAATTTCAGTTGATGGTAGGGGGGGGGGAGGAGAAAGATAGGAAAGCCCGGGATAAGGAACGGAAGTGAATCTTTGCCCTTCAGACTAATTGGAGAATATGAATAATGACTGCAAAATAGGGGAGGGGAATAGCTTGAAATGTAATGTGCAGAGAAAAGGAAATTCAGATCTTGGCATCCATTCATGATGTGCCGACATTGTGTTCCTGATTAAAGACTTTTCAGAATAAACAATGCCTGGAATTTCTATGAAGTGTTCCATTAGTCGGAACCTTGACAGGAATCCTTTTCAGAATACTATTAAAACTAGGCACAGTGATGAAACATTTGGATAAGGATAAGTTCAAATCATGGTCTAGCAACATTCATCATTTAAAACCCTTCAAATAATTATGCAGGACTATTGTGAGAACAAGTGGGGCAAAGGCGGGAAGACACCTCAACTGCATTGGAGGAAAGCTGATTATCAATGTACTAAATGAATTGCCAATCTATGTTTTTTTCTGAGATATTATGCTACATCACTGTAGTCTGTTGTTCCATAAGGGTCCCCCTATAATTTTTCATGGGCATTCCTCTTGTAGAAAATAAAATTAGTGCAAATTAGCTGTGCAGCAGAACATTAATGTATAATGAGAGGAGACAATGTTAAGCCAATGGCTATTAGCCTCTTTTTGGTAGTCCCTGAAATCATCAGTATAGGTAGTCCTCGACTTACGACCACAATGGAGCCCAAATTTTCTGTTGCTAAGCGAGACAGTTGAGTGAATTTTGTCTCATTTTACAACCTTTCTTGCCACAGTTGTGAATCACTGCAATTGTTAAGTTAGTAACACGATTGTTAAGCAAATCTGGCTTTCCTATTGATTTTGCTTGTCGGAAGGTCACAAAAGCTGATCACAGGACCCTGGGAAAACTGCAACTGTCATAAATATGAGTCAGTTACCAAGCATCCAAATTTTAATCACATGACTACGGGGATGCTACAATGGACGTAAATTGGGAAAACGGTCATAAATCACTTTTTCATTGCTGTTGTAACTTTGAACAGTCACTAAATGAACTGTTGTTAAGCTGAGGACTATCTGTATGTTCTGCTGCTATTCGACTATAGTCCTAAAAAAAAAATAGGTGAGTTAATCTTCCACTCCTCAAACCCAAAGAAAGGAAGGAGAAGGAGTGACACCCCAACATCACAATCGTACCTTACCCTGCCATGATGAAGGAGGTTTTTAAAAAGCTTGCAAAAGTTACAATGTCTACAATAACAGGGAAGGGGCAGGAGAGAAGATACTGTTCACAGGAAAGACAAAGTGTGCAGAGAAGAAGAAGGTACATAGAAAGTTACAAATGCACAAAGAAAGTCTCTGTTTTCTCTTAGCTACTTTTATGTAGCTATGACAGATACAAGAAGCAACAGACCAGCTGGATTTCTCTAAAGGATTTTGAAGATCAACATAAAAAGAAAACACACACATACACACACTAACCCAATGTGGGTCCTTTTCAGTACTGCCTCTCTTGAAGTATTCACTACTGAGCTGGAATAAAGCCACTTGGCCTTCACTGCTGTCAGTCTTACCCAGCCTTAATAGATTATGTTTAAAAAAAAATTGGTCTGGGATCAGTCAAATCCCAAAGTAGCACAGCACCAAAATGTAATGTTCTGCCTTGCTAGAGAAAGGCCAGGAAGGCTTCCTCTCGGCTTGTAAAATGTAGGATGCGGTTGGAAATAAGCAGAAGTCCTAATATTTCCTCAGGATATATATTTTTTTTTCCTCCTGCTGTCTGACTCCCTGCATTGATCAGGCCTTTCAAAGCTGCAGATTCCGAATGAAATATTTTATTAAGATGTTGAAGAAATCGGCTGGCGCTCACAATAGTCAGCATTATCCAACAGCAATGCATCTTCGTTGCACATTGTCACCGATCCAATGATATATCAACCCATCGTGATTGCTTCCATGATTAATTAATGTAATACGTCGTCAAAATGTCATTATGGTGAGAAGGTATGATTCTGTAATATGGCATCAGGTGGTTAAAAAAAAAAAGGCCTGAAGAATTGGGCTGAAGTCACAAGCAATGGAAATACATTAAGTTGAATTGCAAATATTTCTACCTATATTCCTGGGCTTTTATTTAATAAACTATACTAGAACAAAAAGGTAGTTCTCAACCACAATTGAGCCTAATTTTTCTGTTGCTAAGCGAGGCATTTATTAAGTGAGTTTTGCCCTGTTTTACGACCTTTCTTGCCTCAATTGTTAAGGGAATCACTGCAGTTGTTAAGTTAGTAATACGGTTGTTAAGTGAATCTGGCTCCCCCATTGACTTTGCTTGTCAGAAGGTGGCAAAAGGTTATCACATGAGCCTGGGACACTGCAACCGTCATAAATGTGAGTCAGTTGCCAAATGTCTGAATTTTGATCATGTGACCGTGGGGATGCTACAACGGTTGTAAGTATGAAAAATGGTCATTTTTTTTCACTGCCATTGTAACTTTGAACAGTCACTAAATGAACTGTGGTAAGTCAAGGAACACCTGTACAGGTATTCTATGACTGGCTGTAATGCAATTCCATGTCAATTCTCCATTGTTGAGAATAAGGAATTCCAGTTACTTGTATTTCAGAAATGCAATTTATAATACTGTGGTTTGTGTGTATATGTGTGTGAGAGCCACATGCCCAATTCAACAAGAAAGTATACCCATTCTTTTGAAGGCTCTGAATAAATGCTTTGACATTTCGTCAAAAGGAAAAACAGGATGCACAATACCTTTAACCTAATCATTGAATTGTTGTAGAGGTGAAATTCTGTCTCTCCTTTGTAAATATATAGTTAACTATGAATGCTGAAACATATGTATGTTGGAGAGTCTGAATGGATACAATTGAGCAAATACAGTTTGAAACCTACCTACAAAATCATGGTGGTGCATTTGGTTAGAAAGCAGCATTGCAGGCTAATTCTGCTGACTTTCAGCAGTTCAATTCTGACCGGCTCAAGGTTGACTCAGATTTCCATCCTTCTGAGGTTGGTAAAAGGAGGATCCAGATTGTTGGGGGCAATAGGCTGATTCTGTAAGCTGTTTAGAGTGGGCTGTAAAGCACTGTGAAGCGGTATATAAGTCTAAGCGCTATTGCTATTGCTGCTACCAACAGTAATAAAAAGTTTGTCCTCTCTGAAGCCAAGTTGGAGGTAATGGTATTTGTGATTGGAACTTTAAATTGTGCTCAAGTTATGTAACCATAAAACATCACATTAATACAGCTCCCTTTTATGTAAATCAGTGTTCTACCAAAACGATGCTTGATGGATTTGGACTAACTCCTTAAACACTATTAATGAATTAACAACATGTCTGCATATGTAATCATATAGATTTCCTTTTTGGGTTGGCAAATGATTATTATAAATGTATAAAGGGAAATGCATTCATTAATTCCAATTTCTGTATCGATTGGCTTTATTTATTAAAGTTAAAATATTAAAAGAAATATAAGCAATATATCTTGGTTGGATATTTTTATTGTTGGCAATGCTGGGCTTCATTTCCAATTAAAATTACTGATGACAAATGGAAATTAAATTTGGCATTGTAAAGCAAATCACATAGATCACCCCCGAGTCAATATAAAAGTCTCGGGCTATTCCAGAATACATAATACCAAAAGCTATATTAAGGCTGTGGTCCTTCCATAAGTTCCCATGCAGGAGCTTTTTCCATCAACTCAGATTAAAACAGACCTGCCATTCACTCCATAATGCAATGACAAAAGACAAATGTCCCAGGATTCAGCTGAATATCTTTACCTTATTTGCTGCTACATTCTTCCCAGTTATGGGGCAAGCTGAACTTCCTGCAAGATTCCCAGACATTATGTGTCCATGAAGTTGTTGGAGTTCCTTTCAGAAACTCCATCCCATAGACATGTTCAGGAGACACATTCCTGAACATCTTCCTGCCATTTCTTTTAAATAGATGTTGGATAGCATATAACCTTTGTGTTAAAGAGGTCACCCCACCTCATGACCAGACTTAGAGAATATCTGTTCATCATGAGCCAGAATCTTAAGAATTTTGAGCACAGGTTCCATGAATAAAAAGGCTTGTATACACCCAAGATTATGACTGTAAAAAATGAAAATTTGGCAGCTATGTGCCTCTTTGTTTCAACTTGCCATTAGAGTAAGGGCGGGAGGTGTTGCTTTAGAATGGGTTAGATGGAGAAACGAAACCTCTATAATTCTGCTGAAGACTGTGGGAGCCTGAAACCTTTCCAAGGACACTGCAGCAGGTGTGGAGAGGAAGCAGACGGTTCCCATAACAAAGTGAAATTGTTTACATGGACTACATGAGAGGGTGGGGATTTGGCCAGAGAAATTATTGTTTAATACTATGAACTGGTGTCTGGGAACCTCATAGTTAGTTTTGATTCGACATTACTATGCCAGTAAGATTTTCAGAAACAGAATGAACCTGGAGTTTAATTTGGATTCTCGAGCTGGATGTTGACAATGATTCTATGCCAAGTACAAGATCTTAATATTTTTATATACATCTTCCCACAAATAGGCATGTTCTAAAGCATCATTTCTGATATATATGTCCAAATAGTTGCTAGTAATATAGCTGCACTAGTGGCGATAAAAAGTGTGCAAGAAGATGCTGTCAGCTATAACCTGCCTATAAGCTTACCAGTAACATCTATTGACCAATGCTGAACAGTATACTGGCCTGCAGAGGCGTTTGTCAGAATATGAATTGCTTTCTTTATGTTCTTGACAGATGCCATAGTCATCTGAAAGCAAAATGATTACTGTACTAGGTTCAACAAATTGGATTTCTGAATTTCTTCAGCAGGAGGATTAATTCTTATATTGTAATGGTATGTGAGAGTGACCTTGGGAGACAGGAGGAAGAGCCACAGTCTAGATAGCAGTCTGATGAGCCAACTCTTATCTTGTCCCAAAGGTGCTTTTTCAAAAAAAACAACAACTGGACTTTGTTTTTTCCTTGAAGATGTTTTGCTTCTTATCCAAGAAGCTCCTTCAGTTCTGACTGAATGGTGGAGAACTGAAGAAGCTTCTTGGATGAGAAGCAAAACATCTTCAAGGAAAAAACAAAGTCCAGTTGCCTTTTGAAAAAGCACCTTTGAGACAACCATGACCTGGATGACTGAGAATCTCCATAGACAAACGCCTCTCTTCCTTCACTTTTATTCTTTTGAAATCTGGGGAAGGTCACGTCTGAGATGCCTTCACCATCTCTCCTTTGGACTCAAATTTTATCAGACCATTATCTGGGCTGAAGGGCTTCCTCCTGTCTCCCATACCATTACATACATCTATAGAAGAAGAGAGTCATCCTCAGTCATATCTCTCCATTAGATGGTGTGTCTGTGTCTCTGTGTGCGTGTATGCACATAACAGTTGCAATGGATATATTTTCTCTCAAAGTTTTCCTAATATTGAGAAAAGATTTTTATCTTTCCTAACACACCCACCCACATGTCTCTCCATCGCTCCATCTAGCTCTCTAGCATTCTGCTCACCTACCTGGAATGTTGGCATGATGGTCCAAATAAATATTTAATGTAAAAATACCCAGTGCTTTTTTTGTAAAAAAAAAAAAAAAAAAGGTGCCGGAACTCACACACGTCATACAACCCGCTTTGCCTACCCTACAAGGTTTACCTTTGTAGTTGAAAAAAAAAACCCTTCGATTTTTAGTGCATCTAAAAGACTAGGATTTTGTTCAAGGCAACTCTTGAAAATCCGTCAAAAAAAGGTGCCGGAACTCCGTTCCGCTGCGTTCTATGACAAAAAAAGCCCTGAAAATACCCATTTATGTAACTGAATGAGCAGCTTTAGAAACTGATTTAATAAACAAAGATAAAAACCATCAGTATCAAGGCAGTTCATTCATTATGAAAAGGCAGACATCCTAAAAGCAAAACAGCCACTTGAAAAGGTTGGGGTGTCAAGAGGTGGGATTCATAATCATCAGGGATGGATGAGAAACGGATTTCATGAAAATCTTTGTATATTAATCTGATTTTGGACCTTCCTGATAGGTTGAACTAGTGCACAATGAATTCTGCACTTTTCAAACAGTGTGACACGCTTTGTTTTTGAAACCAACCCAGGGAAAAAGTGAGAGTTCTTGCAAAGGTATATAAAAGACAGCAGGTTGTCTGAGCAAAAATATATTTTGAAATGTGCATATTGGGAAAACTGTACACAAAGGTGCATACATGAGGAGGGAAACCCAAATTTGCTAATGAATAAACGAAAGCAAGAAAAGAGCCCATTCCTCTTCCCTTGTTAGTTGGCACTTGGGATTTTAAAATCTTGTTCAAAACTACTTCCAATAACAAACTGCTTCATTATCTACTGCTAGTTAACAAAACTCTTACCCTTTTGCTTTTTGACCTGTGGTCATGTACTTTTCTGAAATCTAAAAAAAAAATAGTCTAAAAAAGTCCCTTCCCTCTCTGCTTTCCATTTTCCCAGTTGGTTAATTTAAGTCAATATTACGCTAAGGATATCTAGGTCATATAGCCTGAATTCTTGCAATCTACTTAGTTCCTATTATTATAGGTGACGTGTTTAGTATTCCATTTAATGAGAAACGTTTTTAAAATAAAACTTCTATATGTTATGGCATCGTCTGGTGAAAACAATTATTTTCACTTAATAAAAATATCCTCCAAAGTTGCTAAGCTGAAATAATATATCTGGCAGCAGAATATTGTGTAAGGTTGGCAAAAGTCAGAAGGAGATATTTTGCTTCGAGTGACGCTTCAAGCAAAGCATCTACCCGAAGCTTCTTTGGAGAGCCAGAGGGCCTTCAGTTTCTACAAACTGAAAGGAAGCTGACTCGTTACTTCACTTCAGTCCTGAAGACTCCTTCAGCCCACCCAGAGGTTGGAGGAGGTGAAATGAAGTGACGAGCATCAGTGTGGCAGAGCACAACTTTACTTTATGCAGGCCTACCACTCAGAAAGAAAGAAAGAAAGAAAGAAAGAAAGAAAGAAAGAAAGAAAGAAAGAAAGAAAGAAAGAAAGAAAGAAAGAAAGAAAGAAAGAAAGAAAGAAAGAAAGAAAAGGGGGGGCAGAACTTTTGACAGATCATGCAGGATCATGAAATGCTCTAAAATTGGAGGGGGGCTAGTTGGGGCTGTAATGATCCTAACTCAGTACGGGCAGATCATGGAATAAATTGGGAGAAGTAGACTGTGTAAATATTTTTGAAAATGATAGTATAGTCTGACATATGATGCAGTAAGGCTAACCAAGTACTGGGACAGCTAATCCCATTTCTACAACACAAAGTAATAATGATCAGCACAAAGAGGCATCTCTTATAAAGCATATTCATCCCCACCAGTGGTGGGATTCAGCTGGTTCACACCACTTCGGCAGAACCGGTAGCTAATTTTTTGTTGCTCAGGCCCAGAATGGACTGCATCCACACAGAGAACGGGTTGTTCACATGTTTGAATCCCACTACTGATCCCCACCCTATGTTCCTAGGGCTAAACATGGACAGTTGCAATAAAGCATAAGTGAAAGTTAGTCACCACAAGAATGAGATCTTTGAGGAAAGCTGTCAGAGTGACCAGAAGGGATAAAATCAAAAAGGAGATCACAAGAGAAAGAATTGGAATAGAACCAATCTTAAACTACATACAAAAACAGCAAACAAAGTGGTTTGCTCACCTGAAGAGAATGTCTTGGGATTCCATGCCATACAAGGCATCCACAGAGGAAGGCCAAGAACACGAGGCAGACCCAGAAGAAGATGGAGAGACAGCATCAAAGCCACACTACAACATCATCAAATAACCATGGGTGAGAAGAAGAGCAAGAATCAGAACTTTGTATTTCCCTCAACACCTGATGATAACAACAACAACAACAATTTTATTGTCACTTTGAATGTACACCAATCGGCAAACAACAAAATGAAATTTCATTGTATCCCGGGACCTCTCCTCCTCTGCCTCCTTCAGAAACAGCTCTGATTTGCAATAGAATCCATCACTGTGCCAGCAGTCAGAACTTGCTGCCGGCAGAACAATTTCAAACAGCACAAATGACTTTTAATGATCTCACCAACAGTTCCGAAACAGCTAAAAATTTGCCATGCCAGCAAAGATTATCAGTCGTATGTTAGCTTAGTCCCATTACGTTGCTCAAACACATTAAAACCTTCCAGATCATGTGGCCTATATCCCTTATATCCCTCCAAAAACATTTCACCTTCGAGAGCCAATGGAGCCGCAGCTGATCCAGGTGCCACCATCTGGGAAGATGATGACGAAGAAGAAGAATGACAACATAGTCAAGGGAGAATGGGGTAAAGTGACATTTTGTATTTTTAAAAGAGAACATAGAATTTGAAGATCGACCTAGTATATTATGTTGCAGATATTATAATATTCTATCTACCATTTCCTTTTTCGGATGTTTGATTCTCTGGTATCTATAAGAGAAAATTAACCTGCCTGTGTGGTCCTATCTCTAGGGTCAGTCTGTTCACGTGTGTCCCATTTCCAGCATTAGCAGCAAGCAGGATGGAGTGGAGAAGGTCTATTTGCTTCAGCTCTAAATGACTTTGATCACCATTGCCTTAAATCAAGTCTGTGCACCTCATGGCATGGCCCATAGGACATGTGCAGCCCCTGGAACATTCCAAGATCATGTCACCAAAACCTGCAACAAAATAGCCCATTTGTAATTTCAGTGCCATTTTCAACAAATTCACAATCACGTTGGACATATTAGGTTTCTGCGATACTTAGGACACCCATTTTCACCTTAAAATCCCCCCATCCATCTCTCCTTCCTCATACAAACTATTATATCTTTATTTGAAGCTCCCTCAAAATATGAGCGTTCTGGCAGCTCGGTGGCATTAGGGAAGCAAATGTCAAATTCTACTCAATTCTTGTTTCGTGCCATAAAATGTCAAGCTACACTGACTGCATCACTGAAGCTTGCAGACCCACCAAGCCTTAGCAGAACAAACTTCACAGCTGACTGATGACTTAATGAAAAGCTGCTGCCTCACTATCTTATTGAGAGGAGGCTTTGTTTAGTGTTCAACTTCCTGATAGGCAGCTACAAGAAGCCTAACTGAACTTTGAGATTAGACGCAGGATTGCTTTGCAAAAAAGACCCAGGAAGCTGGAGAATTTTGGAACTAGAAGGTTGACAGTTATTGCCCAACCAGCAAATAGTACTGAATGTATCCCAAGACTGTTTCCATACAATTCACAAAATGATTTTATATAGATAGTGCTCGAATTACAACGGTTTGTTTAGTGACCGTTCAAAGTTACAACGGCACTGAAAAAAGTGACTTATGACCATTTTTCCCAGTTATAACCTTTGAAGCATCCCTTTGATCATACTTATGACCGCTGCTGTGTCCTGAGGTCATGTGATCACCGTTTGCCACCTTCTGACAAGCAAAGTCAATGGGGAAGCCAGATTCACCCAACAACTGGGTTACTAACTTATCAGCTGCAGTGATTGACTTAACAACTGTGGCAAGAAAGATCTTAAAATGGGGCAAAACTCATTTAACAAATGTTTCACTTAACAACAGAAATTTTGGGCTCAGTTGTGGTCATTAAATTGAGAACTATCTGTAAGTAACTAATTCATTTAGGTCAAATTTCAGAGCACAATGGGGGGGGGAGAAATAAATCTTGTACTTTCATAATTTAAGGGAAAAGACCTTCCTTGTTTCACTGTCATGTTTTCAAGAAAAATCAGCTTATTTTTTTTTAAGCATAGAAGTTTGCCCCCTAGGTTGAAGGGTTCATCATCAGACTTGAACACTGGGCGCTATCTAAAAAAATGAAATTCAATGGTGAAAAAAGTAAGGTTCTACATTTAGGCAAGAAAAACCAAATGTACAGGTATAGTATAGGGGGTACCTTGCTCAATAGTAGTAACTGTGAGAGGGATCTCGGAGTCCTAGTGGACAATCACTTAAATATGAGCCAGCAGTGTGCTGCAGCTGCCAAAAAGGCCAACACAGTGCTAGGCTGCATTAACAGAGGGATAGAATCAAGATCACGTGAAGTATTAATACCACTTTACAATGCCTTGGTAAGGCCACACCTGGAATACTGCATCCAGTTTTGGTCACCACGATGTAAAAAAGATGTTGAGACTCTAGAAAGAGTGCAGAGAAGGGCAACAAAGATGATTAGGGGACTGGAGGCTAAAACGTATAAGGAACTGTTGCTGGAATTGGGTATGTCTAGTTTAATGAAAAGAAGGACTAGGGGTGACATGATAGCAGTATTCCAATATCTCAGGGCTGCCACAAAGAAGAGGGAGTCAAGCTATTCTCCAAGGCGCCTGAAGGCAAGACAAGAAGCAATGGATGGAAACTAGTCAAGGAGAGAAGCAACCTGGAACTGAGGAGAAACTTCCTGACAGTTAGAACAATTAACCAGTGGAACAACCTGCCTCCAGAAGCGGTGAATGCTCCAACACTGGAAGTTTTTAAGAGAGACTGGACAGCCATTTGTCCGAAATGGTGTAGGGTTTCCTGCCTGAGCAGGGGGTTGGACTCGATGACCTCCAAGGCCCTTCCAACTTTATTATTATTATTATTTATTATTATTATTATTATTATTATTATTATTATTATTATTATTATTATTTATTATTTATTATTATTATTATTATTATTATTATTATTATTATTATTATTATTATTGTTATTATTGTTATTATTATTATTATTATTATTATTATTATTATTATTATTATTATTATTATTATTATTATTATTGTTATTGTTATTATTATTATTGTTATTGTTATTATTATTATTATTATTATTATGAACTAAAGGCACAAACATGGCTTCAACAGGACATATTAGAATCTTACCGAAAGATTTTCTTTCTTGCTGGAATTACTCATGTAAGTTAACAATACAGATTCCTTCATTATAACACTGCACTGTATTTAACTATTATTTTTTTTAGTTTATTGGAGATCTGCCTTATTGTCAAAAAAAACCATCCCCATTTTCTGTGAGAACAAGCTTGTCCTGCTTTACGCGGATATGAACTATTAGACTATTAAGGTAAGAATCATCTTCATCCCTTGACACGGTCCATGCTGAGAGGGGTTGAATCTGCCTTGAATAGCTTAATAATCAAACGATAGGAGAAAAATCTTAAACAACCAATAAATATATAGATATGAAACAAAGATTTGGAGATATGTAGACGTCATCCAGATTTCTATCTTGTTCTAATAATTTTCTGGGGTGCCTGAAGCCTAAATTCACTAGAGACAAAGGATGATGTAGTGTGGTACTTTGATGCCGCATTATTTCTTTTTCAAAGAAGCATTACATTTAAAAAAACAACAACACTTTCTGCTGTTGATATATAGCAACAGTAGGAGATACCAATTGCCTTAAATTGCCTTTTTTTTTTCCCCAGAAAGAAAAGTCAAGAAATAATGTTTTGTTTTTAAACCAAGCTCAGACAAAAGACAAGATGGTAACTTTTCTTCACATCATGTCTAAACATCAACCAGACTGGACACTAAAACTTACTGTAACCTTGTTGATGGGAAAGCATCACTCACTGTCTTGGAAAATAGCACATGACTCAAAGGGGGAGACATTTGTGACACAGCGGCACTGAAGAAAGTGACTTGTGACCATTTTTCACACTTATGACCATTACAGCATCCCTGTGGTCACATGATCAAAATTCAGATACATGGCAACTGGCTCATATTTATGACGGTTGCAATGTCCTCGGGTCATGTGATCACCTTTTCCGATCTTCTCACAGACAAAATCAATGGGGAAACCAGATTCACTTAACAACTGTGTTACTAATTTAACAACTGCAGTGATTCACTTAACAACTGTGGCAAGAAAGGTCGTAAAATGGGGCAAAACTACATCTGTCTCACTTAGCAGCAGAAATGTTGGATTCAATTGTGGTCATACGTTGGAGATCTGTGTGTATATACTTATACAGTATAATCTGTAACAACTGGAGTCACCTTGTGGGGGAGATGGGCGTCGTAACAATTTACTAAATGAACAATAAAGAAATATCTGCATAACCAATTTGTTTCCTCCTCCCTTCCTGCCTCACCCAAATTCAGATCCTACCTCAGTCTGGCTGCTGATTGCATCTCATGAAAGCTGATGTCCTTTCACAAAACCTGTTACTGTAGTCAGAAAAAGTGTTACCCAACTCCTCCAGCTTTTTTACCTCATAACAGAGTTCTCCTCCTGCAGTTGCTTGGCACAGAACACCATGCTGCTTCTTCATCTGCCACCTGGCAGGCCCACTGAGTCTTGGATGAATGCATTTGCCTTGCATTTTATTTATGCATCTATATTGCTATTCTATTGCAGACATTTTCTGAGTGTCTCTTGATCCTCTTAAAATGTGTTTATTATAGAAACAAGAACTGGCAACTTCTTTTGAGGGAAGGCGAGAGCTTCACTTGGCCTTTCAGTGAGATGCTGTAAACCAGAACTCAAAAGCAGGGAGGCCAGAAACAGGAAGTCATCCCATCCAGGAAAAATCTGCCTCTGTTCATAACATGAAAAATCATCAGTCAAGTTAATAATCAAATGAATTCAATATATATTAGATTATTGTAATTTGCTCCCCGGTGATTCATTTTTTTTTTTTTTTTTTGGAATTCCTAAGACTACTTTAGGAATCTGATTACACGATTAGGAGGATGACTTAGAAAGGAGAAGCTGAAATATTCCAAACCTTTGGACCATTGCTTTTCCAGGGGAATTCCTTGGGATATCCGGCCCATTTTCAGTCTGTTTTAGAAACCTTCTTCGACTATGCCAAATCTGGTCCTGTTCAGCTCAATTATCCTGTAGTGCCAGAGAGGCAGAGCCCTTTTACACAATCAGTTCCCCAAAGTGAATGAGGTAGAGATGAATAAAACTCTACCTTGAAGGTACCTTTAAGGGGGTTGCATCCAATATTTCAGGAGTCACTTTTGAACCAGGGCTTCAACTTCTAGTATAAAACAATAAAAGGAGTAAAGCAATCACTAGTGTATTAAAATACTTTAAACAAGGGTTTCTAGGCTTCAACAAAGACAGGTAGTCCTCGACATATGGCCATAATTGAGCCCAGAATTTATGTTGCTGATTTGAGAAATTTGTTAAGTGCGTTTTGCCCCATTTTACGACTTTTCTTGCCACATTTGTTAAGTGAATCACTGCGGTTGCTAAATTAGTAACACGGTCGTTAAGTGAATCTGGCTTCCTCATTGATATTGCTCGTCAGATGGTCGCAAAAGGTGATCACATGATCCCGGGACACTGTCATAAGTATGAACCTGTTGTCAAGCATTCAAATGTCAATCACATGACCATGGGGATGCTGCAATGGTCATAAGTGTGAAAAATGTCACAAGTCATTATTTTTTCAGTGCCCTTGTAACGGTCACTAAATGAAGTGTTGTAAGTCAACACTGTACATTGTTTTAATCTCAATCCTCAGTAAATTTTAAAGTAAAAATAGTTTTGCCTGATGTCAAATAATAGCATAAAATAGCATAAAAGCAGCAGTAGGCAAGCCCCATCTGTTCCATAACCAATGTACCGCCACTGAGAAGAACTTCGCTTCAGTGGTCTGATGTTTCATTGTATTTGGCAAGAAAGCAAGAACAGAGGTTCTGCGACTCCTATCTTGAAATCTAAACTAAAACCTAGATGTAAGCCTAAAACCTAGATTTAAGCCTATGAATATGCCTCTCAGTACATTCAATTGGTTGATATGTAAGACATAGTTTTGAGTTCTATGGGAATATAGGAGGGGAACCAGATGAGCAAAATTACATTCTTGCATTATTGAAAGTTGCCCTCATAATACAGGTAGCAGATCCTTCAGTCATAAAGCTTAGCTTCAGAAAGCAATACAAAGGGAAAGCAGGGGGTGGGCAGTCTTGAGATGGGAAGTTTAGATTGGAGAAGTGGCGTGGTAGACAAATCAGTCATTCTAACAAGATTTGGGGATTCTTGCCCATGTTCTAGAGTTTGTAAACCATACTCAATCTTATTATGGAATGCTCTCATCTTTTGGAGTTTGGCCATAAGACTAAGAAGAATAGCCATAACCTTGGTAGCAAAAAAATAATAAAAAAAATAATAATCCGGGATTATTTCTATTTCCGCTCAGATTTACTCAAAGGCAGAAATCAAAACTACAAAAATATTTTCCCCATTTTATTATGCATAAAGTACACAATCTGGAGAAACAGACGCTCGCACAAACCACCTCCTGAGCCTAGTCAAGTGATATATGATAAGTTTGTCTTAAATTCCTGTTTTGTCTGCATAAACTTAGTTCAATATCTTTTTTTTTGTTTCAGAGCTTCAACTGCATTATCTCAATAGCCATCTGGTTTTTCAGTGTTGAATTGTAAGGACATCATTTCTAGAACTAGCCTGTCACTTAAATTAACTGATGATACTTTTCCAATTATCATCGTACGGTAGAATTACATTATGCACTCCGAATAAGTGTTATTAGAAGACCTAATAGAAAACCAGAAAAAAAATAGGGCCGTAAAGATCTGAAGAATCAAACACAGAAGACTTGATCAATAGAGGACTTTTGGAATGTGGCTACATCTGGATAAAATATTTCTGACCTCTTGCAAACTATGGATGGGGAATACTGAATTAACACTGAATAAGCAGTGGATGAATTAACCTCATATTTGCCTACTGAGATCTTTGTACTACTAGAGCGAGACATTGAAAAATATGACACAGCCTAATTTCAACTTAACATTTAAATCCTGAAAAATATTGGAATGAATTGAAATTTCCTACAAGGATTACTGTAGCAAAAGATACTATATTACAGACTGTATGTTAATTTCTTGAGTTTAGTTTTATAAGATGATTCTCACAGAGCTAATATAACTATGTAAAAACGGAAAGACCAAAACAATATAGTTTTAGGAAACAGGTTTTAAAAGGTAATTGTATAGAATGATTGTTCTGGAGAACAAAACTCCTGTCTAAAATCGTTCATAATAAATTTATTATCTTTTTTTTTTTGGATCATTTGCATTACTTGTCATTGTTTTTAAATTTTAATATATTTTGTTCTCATAACCCCATTCTATTCCATTATCTCGGTCCAGGATCTAAAACTTAAAATAACACACTGTCATGCCAAGCCAGGGTAATGTGATGTTTCAGAACTTTTCTACCACTAAGTTATGTCGTGACATCCTCAATATATTAAAAAAAGTAAAACAGCCAGGATTCCTGAAATTATATTTTTCAGAATTTTAAGACCTAATTTTGAAGATAAATAAATAAAATTTATAGCTGGGAAGCAATTCGCCTAAAATTTACATACCAAAAGGTATAAATCAACACAATTTATTAAAGTCTATTTTACTATTGAAAATCTAATTACAAAAACAGTCTGTATGCTAGGAAAAATATTTTTTTAATTACATGTACATTGAGCAAATACATTCACGGAAATAAAGATATGGACAGATATACTGTATACCGTATGCATACCTTTATGGCTACATAAGGAGTCAGACTGAACTACTTCCAGCAAAATGCACAATTCAGTGACAAAAAAAAAAGTTTGGCTGTCTCATCGCTGATCCAGTCTTCACTTTCATATCCAAGGCAGGCATTTGAATCAAAAGGTCTGGGACAATTCACTCACAGGCATCAGGATAGATTGGACCACGAATGTGTTGATTCTCATGGATGTAGAAATTTATATACATGACTATTTTCAAAATATCTATTTGTCTGTCTAACATCTATGTCTTCTGTCTGTCTGCCTATCTGTCTGTCTGACTGTCTGACTATCAGTCAGTCCATCCATCCATCCATCCATCCATCCATCCATCCATCCATCCATCCATCCATCCATCCATCCATCCATCCATCCATCCATCCATCCATCCATCCATCTATCTATCTATCTATCTATCTATCTATCTATCTATCTATCTATCTATCTATCTATCTATCTATCTATCTATCTATCTATCTATCTATCTATCTATCTCCATCCCTCCATCTTCAACATGAAAATGGCTTCTCCCACCACAAATATTATGCCTAGCAATGCATACATATTCAGATAAAACAAATACAATGAAATACACGTACCATTTGCAAAATCAATATCCATGAACTACCAACTGCAAACTATACTGTGACATGCAGTAGCTCCTCAAAGTAATAATCCCTCAAACTGTCAAATCTGATTTACATTGTGGATTATGCCAATACCACTAATGTAACATTCAACCCCAGCATAAATCATGTGGCTGTTCCTCTGTTATAATATCATAATGCATACTTTTTGGCATAACTCACCGTCTATTAGAAAATTTGTCATTAAAACATTACAAGTTGCAAGGTACATTTCAGAAACTAACTCTTGACAAGGATAATGGAGAGACATGAGAAGGACAGGGCAGGAGAAATTACAGGGGGTCCTTGACTTATGACCCCAATTGGGATGAAGAATTTACACTGCTAAGCAAGGCAGTTATTAAGCAAGTTGTGCCTGATTTTATGACCTTTTTTTTTGCCATGGTTGTTAAGCCGAACACAACACTTGTTAAGTGAATCTTGTGGTTGTCAATTGAATCAGACTTCCCACGTTGACTTTGTTTGTCAGAAGTTGGTTGGGAAGGTTGCAAATGGCTATTCCCATGACCCCGGAACGCGGCAACTGTCATAAATACAAGCCAATTTGTACTTGAAACTTAATAAAATTGATAATAAGGTTGGTTTAAAAAAATCTACCAGTTGCCAAATGCCCAATTTTTTATCATATGACCCTGGGGATGCTGAAACAGTCATATACATATATATATATACATATTTTATTGGTTTTAACTATAACAATCTCCAGTGCCTAGTGTACAGCGTGTTGTCTTGGTTTATGTTTTAATAAAAGGAAAAAAGGCAATAATAATCAATTAACAGTCAGTAATGATTGAGTTTGATAATTCCATAATTAGTATATTAATTAATAATATATTTCTTTGATCTTCCCTTCTCCCATTTATATTCTCCTTCTTCAACCTTGAACAAAATGTAATTCTTAATATTTTCAATATATAAATGGTTAAATATAGACACTTTTTAAATATTTGTACAAATAATAATAATTTCTATGTATAGCATTTTTTTCAGCTTATATTATTATAACCATCATCTCATTAATTCACCATGCATCCTATTTTCATAATTTTTGTTTAAGCTTAATTTCCCTTATATTCAATCCAATTCTTATCAGTTATAATTTCTTCATATGTTAGTCATCTAAATGTCCAAATTTTCTCATTTAAGTACACCATCCCAGTATTTTATATCATGCATTATAGAAATACTGTACTTATTATCTATCTTATAGTATCTAGGTATAACATCCTTTTTAATCAGTTTATATTTCACTTATATTAATAAAAGTTACATCAACCCACTATTTTTACATTTCATATATTGTAGAACATACTGTATTACTTAAATCTCTTGTCCCTCTTGTTATAGGGCCCCTTTATGTTCAAGGTTCTCTATTCTTTTAGCCATATTCAAGCAAGTGTTTTGTTCATGTAATAGTCCATCTGGTAGGGCGAGTCAAATCTCTTGCATCTGTCTCTGGTCTTCTTCTTTTGCCGATTAATTTTCCAAGTTGATATAATCTGCTTACCCAAGCAGGTTATGAGAACGACCACTGTTATCTATTCAAAATCTACAGTCTAGGTTTTGGAATTTAGCAAAGTCTTCTGTGGGGCAGGAAATAATTAAGAATAACTATCCCTTCCCTTGCCTATAATCTGAGATACTATTCTAACACACAGCTAATTATAAACTGTGAATCATTCAGGATTGCTTCTCTTCCCTACAGCTCTGTTTGGTTTTTATCACCATGACACTGTCTCTGTTCCTAAGCTCGCATAGCTTTCATTCTTGAATTTTGATCTCTACATGCTTATGTATTCCTGCATTATCCTTGCAAGTGCTTCTTTCACCATTTAAAACAATTTTCTGCAAAGCAAAGGGCACCGTTTAATGTTTTCAAAATATATTCTTCAGTTCCAGGTTTTTATATATATATATATATATGTTCTTGATTATACTAAAAATCCGAATCCTGGATATACACATATCGTAAACCAAATAAATATTAATGATCACCAGGATAAAAAACTTAAACAAAGACTGTTTAATTTACAAAGCTAAGCTTTCGTCGGCCACACTGCCGACATCGTCAGAGCATAAAATGTGAGGTTTGGGAGTCCGTTTTTTTATATGACTGGCTGTTTCTGCGCCTGGACCCTCGACCTAGTCATCGGTCCGCTCGTCAGCATTGGGCGCCTCGTTCTTAAAGGGGCCGTCTCCAAAGTTGTCCTCTCTCCTCCAGTTGCTATTGTTCCTTTGGCATGTGTGTTAGCGCTGGGGGATTGAGTGTTGGATCGCTCCTGCTCATCCTGCTCAGTGCCGGGGGATCAAGTGTCAAACTGTTCCTGCTTCTCCCCTGCCATCTCCATGGCCCCCTTCGTCTTGGTTTGCCTCCATGTCCCTAAACTACCCGGCGTCTTCCTGTTCGCCAGTCCTATCATTTTCCTTGCTCATGTGCAAACATCTGGGGTTGTTCCTGTCCCCTACTCCCTCTTGTCTCGCTGTCGGATGGGCCCCTCTATCTGTTGGTGGGTTGTCTATCAGGCATGCTCTTAAGATCACCCCCCTGCTCATTAGATGTGTAGTTTCCTCGGCGCGCATGCGGGAGCCCAGGAGATAGTCGTCTTGCGGTTTGCACACGCTGTTCATTGCTCTCTTTGTCACTTCGTCTATCGCCCAGTCCTTCACCGGGCGTATCTCTGGTGCCCCTCTCCTCCTCCCAAGCTCCGCTACCCCTCTTTCGCGTGTGTGACTGCTCGGGGGGTGGTCATCCGACTGGCACTTTGGAGTTCTTCCCCCCCTTCTCCCATATGTGTGCGTGTGTTGTGGGGTTGGCTATCTGAACGTTCCTGCTTGTTACCCTCCTCCCCCCATCTTAGCTGGATTGGGCTTATGCATCTGGGGGATCTATGGGGTGGGCTTCCCCTGTTCTTCTTCCACTTGTCACCCCTGTGCCTCCTTGCATGTGAATGCCTAGGGGTTGGTTGTCTGGTAGCGTTCAGCCACCCCCCCTTTTCTTTTTGTGCTCAGCTGGGCCTGGGGCATTGTCTTGCCTGTAAGGTGCAACTCCAGTTCATTGTTTTCTCCGGGGATCGTAGTAGTCCTTTCTATTGCTCCATCCTTCCAGTCCTGCAGAGTGGCTGGTTGCCTCTGTTGCCTGTTGGTGCGATGCCCTCCCCACCCCTTCAACATTTGATATGCAGGGCCAAGCTCTATATGTCAGTTGATGGAGTTTTCATCCGACATCCAGGCTTCCTTGAGCAGGCGGCCTCCCTTGGTGGCATCTCGGGATATGGCCTCCACGTTAGCGAGGTCGAACCCATGGCCATGGTTGGCCATATGGGTCCACACCTGTGAGTGTTATTCCTGTCTCTTAATCGCAAATTCATGTTCGTGGACCCTGGTTCTAAGTCTCTTGGAGGTTTCTCCAACATAGTTGCAGGGGCAGTCTTTGCATTTGATCCTATATATCACAGAGGATCTCTCCCCAATGGGGAGTGGATCTTTTGGGTGCATAATCCTGGCACGTAGGGTCTGGTCAGGTCTATGGGCCACCCTTACATTGAAGGGGGCCGTGGCCTCTGATACGCCATTGATGTATGGCAGAGTCATCCGTGCCGGTTGCGTTGATGCCACATCGACTTGTACATTCGCACGTGGTCCTTATGGTCTGCTAAGATGCCTAATAAACTCAACCAGGTAGCCATTGCGTCTGCACACCTGGTAGAGATACCTCCTTTCTTCCGTTTTGGTCTTATCTGTATTGCAATGCGAGCCAACCCGCTTGAATAGAGTCTTGATACAGCTGACCTTATGAGCAACTGGATGGTTGCTTCTGTAATGCAGCATCCTATCCATGTGGGTTGGCTTACGGAAGACGGCCGTTTGTAGGGACCCATCGGGCTGTCGTTTAATCCATACATCCAGGAAGGCCAGGGTGCCTTGATTTTCCTCCTCTGCAGTGAATCTGATGTCAGGGTAAACAGAGTTCAGTTTGTCCATGAAGCTGGTTTTATCTTGTTTTTTAATCACCACAAAGGTGTCATCGACGTATTGAGCCCAAATTTTGGGGCGGTACCTCATCATCACCACCCTCTCTAGTTGTGGAAGGACTGCCTCTGCTATGACACTCGAAATGGGTGACCCCATCGGTGTCTCTTTGGTTTGTTCATACATTGTTCCCTGGAAGACAAAATATGTTTTGAGGCATACGGTTATTAGTTGTACCAGGTCCTCGGTATGGAGGGAGTCCTGCTACTGTCCTTGGAGGCAGTCCCTCAATACCATGACTGCGAGATCTTGTGGAATGGAGGTGAAGAGCGAGGTGACATCATATGACACCATTATTTTGTCATTCTCCACCTTCAAGGACTTGATCTTCTCCAGGAACTCCTCTGCCGTCTTTACGGTGGTCTCATTTTTGTCCACTAAATAATTGATCTGGCCACTTAGCCATTTGGCCAATCCTGAGGTTGGGGTGCCTTTAAATGAAACGATGGGCCATAGGGGCACCCCTTCTTTGTGGACTTTTGGCAGACCATAGAACCTGGCCATGACCGAATCTCCCGGGCATATTCTCCTTAGGGTGTTTTCATCGATCTTTCCTAGACACTTCATGTTGTTAAGAAGCTTATTAATGTGGTTCCTGAGTGTTATTGTGGGGTCCTTGGTGATGACTTTATAGGCCGTGGTGTCATTAAGTGTCATTAAGAACCATGTTATTCAGTAATCCACGAAATCAAGATAAAGCCATGAAATCTGAAGGAACAACAACATTGTTCATTAAATGCACCTGTGGAAGAAAGACAAGACTTTGTCTATTCTGATTTAATCATCACTCTTCCTATAATGGATTAGACTGCTCATTGAGGTTGGTAGAAAATCAATTTTGCAACCATACCGATGCTGATTATTCAGTATATCTCTGCCTATCAAAATAATTATTTAATCAATAATTACCTAAATAGTCATATTTGGTTAGCCAAACTTGCTTTTGAAGAACATCCTAGACACAAGAAATATTAGTATCTAGAACATCCACAGGGATTACTCTACTGTTATTAATTTAACTAGACACTGGATGTCAGTATTGCCGTTTGCTAAAATGGAAATAAAGAAAAAGAATAAGAGGCAAAATGCATAATAGGAGATATCAAATGGAATCAGTCTAAATGGCTTGAAGTGCTAATGAGATTATAGTGTGTTTATTAAAGGTTTACTGGCCTTACAAATTGCTTTCCCTGTAAATCGGAAAAGGATGACCTCTTATCCACTACAATCTCTTGAATTCTTCTGTGCTTCACATCGCAACATCCACCCCTGGATTGGCAGCCTGCCTGCCTGCCAGAGGATGCCACAAAGAACTGGGTGGCTAATGCAGAAGTCATTGCCCAAAATGGTTCTGAAATATCCTTCCGCCCTTTTAAAGTAGAGAGGTATGACTGATGGCCTCAAAGTCAGGTGCACTTCTCGCAAAACAATCTGTGTTTGCCTACCAATTTGATTAAAAAGGAAGAATTAATAAAGATTTCAAAGAATAATTATATGCAAGATCAAATCTGGGCCAGCCACCGGGACCAGAGATGTACTCTTCCGAGCTTTTGGACTCATGCTGGAGCCCATCTTTGGGGAACTTCTCTCTACTGGAATATGTGCTTTGGTCTATTCTGTAAGTGTTATTTATGTGATGACTTCCTATTGGTTGATTGGTGTGTTGATGGGTGGCAATTGGCTGTTGTTTCCTTGTGCTGCCAAGCCCTTGGTCCTAAGTACTTGATAAGCTGGTGGTAAATTAGCACTCCTGTTAATTATAATTTTTATCATTTTATAATTTAAAATATTACAACGATAATAATTATACAGGTTGTCTTTAATTTGCCTCATGGCTAAAGGTGGTCTTGAACCACCCTGGTCCAGCACCTTAACCCCTATGTCATCTTGATTCTTGGATAATGAGATCCACAAATAGTGAGTCATCTTTATGACACTAATAATGCACATGAGAGACTCAGAAAACCTAGAAACCAAATGTGAGGCATAAAAAAAGCAGCTAGGTAATTTGGGCCAGTCATTCTCTCTCAGCCCAACTCATCTCCCAGGGTTCTTGTTGTGAGAAAGCCAGAAGGAGGAGGATGTATTTGGTATGATTGCTGCCTTGACTTGTGTAGTTTAAAAATCTAAAAGTGGGTTAAAAATCTAAAACCAAAACCAAAACCCACCTTCCTTGAACCAGCTTTTTATCAAGATAGTGCCACACAATGTGAAAAGAGATAATAGCTCCTCTTGCATCTGTGGCACAATTATCCCTCTGCTACAATATTGTGCACTGATGACTTTAAAGATGCTTCTACAAGTCACCAGATGTGGAACTTCTGCCAGCTTCCTGTTACACTGTATGCAACCATATGTTCTGCTGTGATCAACTACTAACTTCAAGAAATGGGAGGAAAAAGTCAAGACATGCTGCATTTTGACATTTTCAAATGGTTGTTTCAAAGTCTCTCGTGTGCACCATTAGTGTCATAAAGAAGAGATCTCATTGTCTGAGAATCAGGATGATACAGAGGTTAAAGTGATGGACTAGGATGGGGAGAATGAGGTATAATCCACCATTAGCAATGGGGGCAGACAGAATGACCTAGGGCCAGTCATCCATTCCAACTGTATTGCATATGGCTGTCAATGTGAGAATAAAACCAGAAGAGATGGTGCTAGCCCTAGTGATGTTACCTAGTTGCGTAATGAAATATCTGCAAGAAAATAGCCAAGCTCAGAGAGCACCAAGGATCCCACCAAAAGTGCTGTGCATAATACCTTGAGCTCTTGCCTTGAGCTCTTGAAGGATGATGATGGTGATGATAACTACCATTTCCACCCGATTCATATACAGGTAGTCCTTGACTTACAACAGTTCATTTAGTGATTGTTCAAAGTGAAAAAAGTGACTTATGACTGTTGCAGCATCCCCGTGGTCATGTGATCAAAGTTCAAATGCTTGGCAACTGACTCATATTTATGACGGTTGCAGTGTCCCAGGTTCACGTGATCATCTTTTGCGACCTTCTCATAAGCAAAGTCAATGGGAAAGCCAGATTCACTTAACAGTTGTGTCACTAACAACTGCAGTGATTCACTTAACAACTCTGTGGCAAGAAAGATCATAAAATGGGGCAAAGATTAACTTAACAAATGTCTTACTTAGCAACAGTAATTGGGGCTCAATTGAGGTTGTAAGTCAAGGACTACCTATACACACCAACAATACAGAGAGACGCACACATAGAGAGGCGCATTCAGATACATACACACATACACTCCTAACATGGCAGCCATGCAATCCTTTTAACCCCTAAACCGTTTTAAGAAATCACCAACACATTCTGACACATCTTTTCCCTTTGTATCCAAAGTACAGCACAACCTAACATTCAATTAGAAGTAATTAACTAATCAATAAATTTAAGTTGGCAACTTTGGGCTATTTCTTGTTCACATTTTACTAGCCTCTTAATAATACAAGTGTAGAAAAAGAAAGCCATTGTCATGGACTATATTAATCATTGTTCTAATGCAATAGTTGAGTAATATGATACTGGGGTTTTGTTACCATCTGTAAAGTCACCGAATGCAACATTATCCTGGGCCATGTATATTTGCCTTCATCTTGCATTATTTCTAAGTTCTACCTTCTCAAGTAAAAGCTTGTGGTTTGCATTTAATTCTTTTAAAGTACTCCTTAGATGTCTTTGGATTACTTTATTGTCAACTGCTTTGGGCTTTTTTTTGAACAAAAGAAAAGCAGTGAATAAAAGCTAGTTTTAAGAAATCAGCTAAGTCCATGCTAAATAGATCTAGGCAACCTCATCCTACTGATATTTTAATTACAGAATTCACAATTCCTTGCCAGTGATTGTGCTGATTGAATGCTGGGTAGAGTTGACATCTAAAATATCTGGAGTGCATCAAATTGCCTACCTCTGCTCTACTGGCTTAGAAAACCACTCCATTCTGTCCAGTGAACTCAATCTCTGGTTATATATATATAATACATCAGAATTATGACATTTCTCTCTCCCCTTTTTTTAGAGGCATCCTCGCCATTTTGACTATGTTTTGAGGAGCAAGCAATCATCACACTGAACCAAATCTCTAGCTGAAGACAAGGGAAGGTTTTCTCCTTCCTTTCAAGCATTGTGTATGGCACGCCAGAAGTGTTTTGCACTTGAGCAGCCCACCATTCTGTTATCCCTGCTGATGAGTTTTTGTCATTCTTCAAATCTTGCAAACTCTGTATGAGTTATTATGGCGGGACAGGAGAAATCGGACTGGAAGAACAGAGGAAATTATGCCACTAACATTCTGACCTCAATCACACTGAAAACTGTAGAGAAGAAATCCTGCCAAGCATGGGAAAAACATCTAAAATAAGTATATGGTCATTTGCAAAATTAAACTCCCTTTAAAACAACAATCTAGAAGTAGAGTAGGATCAAGCATTAAAAAAAACACCTTAAATATGATGATTTAATAGGCTTCAATGAAGCTTCAACGAAGTATTTCACTTCAGTGAGGTTTTGCACAAAGCCAGAATTGCTTTGCAAAGCAACACAGGCATCCTGCTTCTAAAGCAAAATAAAATAACCATATTGCATTCGTTTGAGACTTCCAGTGCTTATTGCAAGGACTGGGAACTACTTCCACTGTTCAAGACCTCATGAAGGATGACAAAGTTGCCTTGTCTTCCTCATTTGTATTGCCCTCAGGAGTCTAAATTTTTCCTGAAAAAAAGTGAAGCTGCCCCTTACGACACTAGAATTTAAATTTTAGCACACACAACTCCAGTGGCTTATTCAGAGCAGGGTTTTTTTCCTAAAAAGAAAGCAGTCAACAAGAAGTAATTTCATTTAAGGGCTTTAGAGTAACTCTAATTTTAATTGGCTTTCTCTAAGAAACATGAAAATAATGTCAAATAAGTTTGGTTGTTTATTTTAAACATCATTTTAAAATGTTTTATTTCTGAATCTTAATTTGATTAACATTAATATGTAAGCTATCACTATGTTTTTGCGTTCCCTCAAAAACAAAAAAAGAATACGTGAAAACTGAAAAGAAAAAAAAAAGTTTGCTGCAGCAAAAACTCAACTAACACTCCGGAGCCATGGTGGCACAGTGGTTAGAATGCAGTATTGCACTACTGCAGGCTAACTCTGCCCACTGCCAGTTCAATCCTGACTGGCTCAAGGTTGACTCAGCCTTCCATCCTTCCGAGGTCAGTGAAATGAGAACTCATATTGTTGGGGGCAATAGGCTGACTCTGTAAACCGCTTAGAGAGGGATGTAAAGCACAATGAAACAGTATATAAGTCTAAGTGCTCTTGCTATTGATCAGCCAAGAATTGGTTGCTTTTGGTTGAATCAGCTGCTGTTCCCGCCCTTTGGATTTCTATACCACCAGAACTGAGGCTAGCCTCCTTTTTTCTGGTTTTCCAGAAGACTATTAAGACAATTAGAACTCAGGGCCGGGGGTGGTGGTCTAAAAGTATAATGCAGCCAGTGGTTGGATTCAAATATGTGAACAACCGGTTCTCTGTGTGGATGTCGCTTCCGGAAGTCTGTTCTGGGCCTGGGCAACAAAAAATTAGCTACCAGTTCTCCCGAACTGGTGCGAACCGGCTGAATCCCACCACTGAATGCAGCTCTGGGGGTTGCTGATGGCTTGAGGATATTCCCCCTGCCTTATTAACTTCTGAATTTTTGATTTTTATTTTTACTTGTAAGTTTTAACTTTTTCAATTCTGTTTTTAGTCTGTGCTTTTATTCGTGTGTTTGCAAGGTTTTATTATGATGTAAACCACTTAGGTGAGTTGGGTGGTATAGAAATCTAATAAATAAATAAATAAAATTAGAATGAAAGAGCAATTATTTATTTACTTTCACCTCAAGGCAGTGAACATACCTAATCATTCTTTCATCTCCTATGTTCCCTACAAAAGGGGTGTCAAACTGCCAGCCCGCGGGCCGGATGCATCATAGCGAAACCGCGCACACCCCATTGCTGGCAATGGAAAAAAAGTCTCGATATGTCGTGACACGTCACGTGACATTGCAAGTTTGACACCCCTGCCCTACAACAACAATCCTGTGCAGTGGGCTAGGCTGAGAGAGAGTGACTGGCCCAAAGTTACCCAGCTGACTTTCATGCCTAAGGCGGAACTAGAACTCACCATCTCCTGGCTTCTATTGCCAGCACCTTTACCACTAGACCAAACTGGTGATTATTATGACCAGATTCCACTTATACTATACTTGCTTGCACCCACTCTCTTTCAGGAAGTTGAGAAAATGCCCCAAGCAATGTGAGATGTGGTGCAGTAGGCTATTTATTTGTTTGGTTGGTTTTTTGTTACTATGCTGCCCATCTTGCTGGGGAGACTATGAGAAAGGAAGAAATCGGTTTACTACTTCATTCTTCCCTCTCTTCAGCAGATGCTCTACTGGACCACAATCTCTTTCTGCAGATAGATGGAGACTTTCCATGAGCAGAAGTCCTAATTGAAGTACCAGCTGGTTATGGTTTTTATTTGTCTCTGAAAACGTGGGAATCTGTATTTCAGCAATAATGATATTGAACACTACATTTTTGAGTTGTAGACCTACAATCAAGTAATGAAACGGTTCTCACTTCACTGCCTGTTTATAATGACATCTATGTCCTTGCTGGAATAATAGCTGCTTCAGGTCGGGAAGAGGGGTGTTTATCAAATGGTCGCGTTTTGCTTGTGCGGTGCTGTGTGCACTAGAATGACATTTCAACAGAATTGAGGATGCTGAACATCTTTCATACATCGGATGTCAGCACTTTGCGGGAATGAGCAAAACTGATTTTTTTTCCTCCTTTCAGCAGTCAACTTGAAAATTCACATCAGCGTTTTATTTCACCACAAATACATTTGCAGGGGGAAAATCCAAATAGTGTTCTATGCAGAGAGGACAGATACTGGATGATGATAGGGTGTGCATATGTGCATGTGCTTTGGTGTGTGTGTTGGTGTGTGAGTGCATCATGGGTTCAACATTAACTCTTGATTCAAATCTTAATCTTCTTTGTACCAGAAGTGGTAGAAGATAACAATTCTTAAGGTTCAATCAATCAATTTATTATTACATCCATAGGCCAACACATAAATTAAACATTCAAATAAAACTAAACTAAACTGAACCGAACACAAGAAGACATAGCAATATATTACAATTAATGATGCAATCAATGGGTGACCAAGGTCTGCCTAGTTTTACAGACAGTATAACAAAACCTAGCTACCTTCAGAAAAACTGAATCATACTGACCTGACAATAAAAATACATTGAGTATAGTCTAATGCTGGATAAAAACACGTAATAAAATTAAGATTATTAAAAAGATCTAAAATATTTATTTATGTTTCTGGCAAATCCCCAATGCTGCTGTGCAGAATCTAGCCACCTGTACCACGATCACTGCCTGCTCGTCCTTAAATAACCACTGGAGATAAATACTTTCCGAATGACCAGGATACCTATCAATTATGGGGAGGAAATTCTTAAGGTTTCAAATAATGCAGGCTCATTCAGGAACCGGTCCATATGTCATCTAGTGCCACAGTTGAGCAACTAACATCTGGAAAAGAAATAATTGTTATATTTCCAGCTGCAAAACCTCTACCAATCCTTGCGCTACTATATCTTTCCTATGGCAGGAAAAGACTCAGCCACTCTGTTATTTAGCTATATTACTCAAAAGGGATCTTTAAAAGAAAATTTTGAATTCTTCTAAAGGCTCTCCAAAATCGAGGACTAACGTATGAAAAAAACAATGATTTTTTTTGTCTATATGTATATATCTCCCATATATCTGTTTTGTGAAAAGAATTTAGCACAACGAATAGGTGCTCACTCCCCAGTCTCTGCAAATATTCTACTGATGCAAAACACGCTGGAGGTGAGTAAATATTATGTGATGCATCTTCATCAGTCAAATTAACTTAATTAGTTAAATTAGTGAGAATTATTTCAAAGTATTCATCTTGCATTGGTTTTATATGTAAACTATTGCCTTTTATCATTAACCTGAGGTTAAGCTCCTAAATTAAGAAAATATGCATTATTTTGAGCCTATAATAATAGATCGGTGCTATAACAAAATGCCTTCTACATGTCATTCGTCATTCTCAATTAACTTCATTGTAACATCATAGGTAAAAAGCAAACCCCAGGAGAAACTGTAATTGTATATCAGAGTCCTGCCACTGCCATCTGCCTTGGTGCCATTGGTTTGTTTACTTATTTGTTTTGTTGGCTTATTTGCTGATTCATTTATTTGCTTATTTATTCATTTTATTCATTAATCTGCTTGTTTGTTTGTTATGACATTTGTAGGCTGCCCATTCTCACAGTTTGTATTGCTGCTTCTGCTTCCTTTTGAGTGGAGGTCTCACTTAACCTCTTCTCCTTAACCTCAGCGATTGGGAGATGTGGCTCTCATCATTTGTGTTGCCTTAGTGAATAGTAAAAGGTAACATTTAAAAGAACTGAAGTAATTTCAATAGCTCTTCACCTTTACACCAATTCTATACCTCCTAACTGGGCAACACAAGACCTGGGACTTATCAAACTTTTTTTTATGCCTTCTTTGAAAAATAGACAAATCTCACAAAAGATAAAACATTGAGCTTTAGTTGAAAAAGAAATAAATATTTAACATATTCTACCTTTCAGTATTAAAATTGAATAGTAATTATTGAAAATAAATGATGCCGGACTTCCAGGCAGGAGAACAACTTAAAATAGAATTGGAACAGCAAAAACAATATTTCAGCTAGACCACAACATGTTGTTAATCAGCTGCAAATGACTTCTTTCCAGCCAATACCTCAGAAGAAATCCCCAATTTTTGGAATATTTTAACTTCATGCCCATGGCCTGAAAAAAAGGGGCACTGTCTGATGATTAAATAATCATGTATACAGTGGTGGAATTCAAATATGTGAACAACCGGTTCTCTGTGTGGATGCCACTTCCGGAAGTCCATTCTGGGCCTGGGCAACAAAAAAATTAGCTACCGGTTCTGCCGAAGTGGTGTGAACAGGCTGAATCCCACCACTGCATGTATACAATTTATACATATTTAAATAAAAAACTCTTTGCATCTAAGACAAAACTTCTTAATATCTTTTTCCCATTATATATCTTAATATATATCTAATTCCTAATACATATGCATTTTCTACTATATTCTACATCCTTTATAAAGAGACATTGAAGACTCTTTAAATATATTTTGTCCTCTGGTCCAATGTATCTGAACGTCTTCATTTCCCGGAGATTCTAGTTCTTTCTCTCTTTGAAAAGATAGTACACCCCATGTTTTTTTCAACCCCCTGTCCAGCAACTCCTGTCTTATTTTAAAAGGATTCTTAATTTTTCTTATCTCTAGGAAAGAGTGGGGAGATCTTCCAGGTATAGATTAAAACCATCCAGTCTCTTGGAGTGACGTTTCCATTTGCTGACGTTCCTGAAAGGCAATTAGGCCTCTTTCAGGGTCTATATGACAGAAAGAACATGTATGAAACTCTGAGCCTCTGCCTGACCTGACAAGAAGGGCACATAGCATGGTACTCATGTCAGAAGTACTGAGGTACTTCCAGGGTTGAAAGGATTAGCCAGTGACGTCACCATTGTCCAGGGGACAACCAGTTAGGGGTTCCTTTCATGTCCCTGGCAGGAGCTGAAGGGAAGGACAGGAGCTCAACCCCACCACACGGCAGCACTTGGATCTTGAATACCGGCTTGCTAACCTTCAACCCAGCATCCTAATCACATGAGCAACCATACTCCTGAGAAGGACATATTTACCTTATTCATTTTTTTCCACACAGGAAAAAAAATGTATAGTTAAAATGTGATTGGTGTAGGGGTGTTTGCTATTAGTTTAGTTATGAGACAGCCAAGTGCTAGCCCTATGATGCTAGATCAAGAACTGACTCTACAGGAAGCCCAGAACTATACCGTTTTTTGATATAGTAATGGAATCTTAGAAGTCTAACAGATCTAGGTCTTACTTAAGCAAGAGCTTTTAATTCATTTAAGCAAATCCTTTCAAATAATCTTTTGTGAATTTTGGCTTTCTTTTCAATCTCGTTGACCTGGGTTATATATTATATTATTGCATAATATTGTGTTTGTTTTTGGTTCAACAAAACCCAGGAGCCCACCCATTACAGCATATGGAAAATAATGGATAGAGAACCAGTTTGGTCCAGTAGTTAATTCACCAGGCTAGAAACCAGGAAACTGTTAGTTCAAATTCAGTAATATTCCATATTACTGGTAAATTTATCTTTGATTTTTAGTGGGAAATGGTATATATATGTTTTAAATTAAAAAAAAAACATTAAATATAAATGTTTATAGAAAATGTACAGCTAATTTCAATAAAAAAAATACTTGGAAGTAAGGATATTTAAGACTGAAAGCTATAAATAATTTTTCCCCTTTATTTCCTTTCCTTTTTCTTTCCTTTTCCTTTGCACAGGTTGAATTAAGAAGAAGGAAGACTATTGATTGCATAATCTGACGTTTGTGGTGTTGTTTTTTCCGATCAGTATGGATTGTAATTATATTCTGATTTAGGTTTGTTTTTGTTTTTTTAATCCCAGAAAGCTTTTCCTGCTACAACCCAGAACTTTCTTGGATTAGACCTAATGTGCATCCCTGGAATTCATTTATTCCATCTAGAACTATAATCTAGATGGCTTAAGTATCAGCCACATTCTTTTCATCTTCTGTTTTCCCTGGGTTCAGAGCATTTCCTCAGATCAAAAGTTGTTGGGAACCCTAAAGCTTCATTTTTGATTGAAAGAGTTCTATGATGCAATTACATTTAAGATCCTCTCCCAGTATCAGAACACTGCACTTTTAATCTCAGAAGAATTAAACCTTACAACTCATGTCATATCTGAATCTTCTGGACAGTTCCATGTGACTCGGACCTCAAATTTGCAGCAAATAATCAGAATTAATAGTCAGATTTTGAAAAATGCAAAATACTTACGAACGTCTGCCACCTTTGACAAAAAGCATTTTCTAGTTCATAGCATAGCAACAGAGAAAAGTATTGCCAAATTATATTATAATTATTCCATGATATGTCTGTTTGGGGGGGTGTTCTTTCTTTCATCATTTTTTTTTTTTTAAAGGAAGAATTATACCATACTTGCTCTGCACAATTTGTAAAATATTATTTTGAAGGACAAAGGCTCCATTGCATCTTTTCACTATTTATTACTCTGCAAAGATTTAGTGGTAATAGGTTCCTGAATATTGGATTGATATCATTAATTTTAATGGTTATAAAAAAGATTAGATTTTTATAAGCAATGGCTTTCTCACCAACATATTATTAGTGCAAGCATACCTACTGCCTTACTGCCTTATACTCTTCCAAGGTCAAAGATTACATTTAATTTAATTTTGCTTTAATTATAACTAACTGCTTCAGTTCCAATTAAGTAAATTGCTACATGGATTTCTTTTCATCATTCCAGGAGACCTTTTACCCCTCTGGAATCAGTTCTTATTATGTAAAAACAATCAAACAGCAGAAACATGTTGCTTAATTACTGCAGACTGCAAAATGATAGAATAACATTACAGTACGAGCAAAAAGGAACTGAATGAATTAAACAGATGCAAATGAAGGCATAAGGAGAAAAGGAAACTGCAAGAAAGGCATGCAAATTGTCATAAATATGATGTACACACAATGGCAACAAGCAAAGATGAAAGAGAAATTAAAAACCCGAAAAAGGGAAGGACAAATGGAATTGAATTCTCTTTAAAATAAAAGTTGAGGAGTGCTTTATTTCACAGAAGCTACTGTTGAGAAGAGGGCTGAGACAATATGGACATAGCGCAACAGGTAAAACAATTTTGAAATCCACCAAGCATCAGTATCCTTATTCAACCAAGAAAGGAACCCTGAAAAGGAAAACTAGGAAAAAGTTACAAAAGGAACTAGGATGACATAGATTTTTGAAAGAAACCAAAATATGTCCACTTCCTTATGTTATTGGGACCAGCAGATGTTCTGTCCCATCCAGCTATCCCAATTACATAAGGAATTCCCATCTACCAGTCCCAATTACTCCTACTTTTTCAAATTGGTGGCAGATTTATTTATTTTTAAGAAAAACTAGTGCTAGCTAAATTTCATCCCTGGTGCTGATGCTGATGCTATTCAGAGCCAAAAGACAAAAAAAAAGAACATATATTCTAGTAGACTCTCTAGGAAAAAAAATATTTAACTTTATGAGTGCTTACCCACACTCCTATGGATAGAAAGCCTACTCCACCAGCAGTGTCACCACTGTGTTTGCCAATCAAACTTTGTTATCCATATTGAAAGGATGTGGTCTCCTTGATTCATCAATACTGCTGCCACCACAGAAATAGAGAATTCATCTAATTTTGCTAGATTTGAACTTTATAAACTTTAGATGCTAACAGGGTCTCTGCCATGAAAATAGATTAGCTGTTGTATAGTGGTGCAGGCTTTCATGACCGGTGTCCGTTAGGTAGTGTTGGGCTTCAGGATTTTGTGGCTGTAGTCTAGTGCAAAGGCCCCCAACCTTTTGGGCACCAGGGACCGGTTCTATGGAGAAAGGTTTTTCCACGGACCAGAGGGAGGGTGGTTTTGCATGCTTCCTGCATCCCGCAGATGAGGCTTTGCTTGTTTGCACGGACCGGTTTTGGGCATGCCGCAGCCATGGATGGGGGGGTTGGGGACCCCTGGTCTAGTGATCAGAGTCCCTACATCCTAAAGACCAACCTTGCCCAACATGTCTGCTGCTCTTTTTGAAAGTATGTCTTTCAGGCAAAGTCGATATTGAGAAATGTCTTTGCATACTTTAACCACCCAGAGTCGCTTTGGATAGTGAGATGGGTGGCCTATAAATTAAATAAATAAATACTTTCTGCCAAATTGAACATTGCTCTTCTCTTCCAGCAAACCACCTCTGAACTTACCTAGCAGTAAGAACTTATTGCATTTTTCCGTTGTTTCTGTCTTTTTTATTGTTTGCAAAGAAATACTGTAAATTTTTATAAAGTTGTTCCCCCTTCATTAACTTCCTAAGGAAAACGCATCCAAACGTATAACTTTGACAAGTGCATTTTATCTAACTGCCAAACTGGAGGGTACATGAATGAATGCCGGGCGATTGTTGAATAGCCAAAATGATGCTGTTAAAATTCTGCAAGACCTGGCTGAAAAATAATGGTATTAGAGTGACTCACAAGACTTCAACTCTTCTGCAGAAATTATTATGAAATGCAAACAGTTTTGAATCTCACTCTATCTCAAAATCTTTAACCATCAGTCTGCCACAGATATATTACATTTTCTTCCTTCTTCCCTATTCAGTATTATTTGAGAAGCTATAAGGCTGTTAAGGCCATAAGATTGCTATCATTTTTAAAATACTATGATTTAAGGTTTAAATATATTGAATCATTTACCTTTTTTTTTTTTTTTTACATCGGGCTGTTTGTTTCAAGCTCTGCTTGAGACACTAGAAAAAAACACTAAGTTACAGAATGGATGGTGGCTGATATCTATCGTATTTATTTGTTTGTCTGTTTATTAAATTTACCTGCCAGTGAGTAGTAGGTTTGCTTCCACTCAAGTAATCTTACATAATGCAAGCTTTTTTTCACTCTTTTGGTCTGGACAAGAAACTTACTCAGACAGGTATTAAGGCAGGTGCCCATTGGCCTTGCCCTTGCTGTGACCAGTAGCAAAATCTAATATGGAACTGTAAGCATGCACTCTCATTGAATTATTCTTTTCCATATTGTTTACATTGATCAGGAGCAAACTTAGAGATTTCTCCTGAAAAAACAAGTTTCATCTTCTTGCTTTACAGAGGACTCACTGCAAAGCTAATAATTTTGGCACTCATCATCTCCATTTGCTATTAGAGACCATAATGAGTCATGACATTGAGAAGTGAACATGCATACTTGAATGTGCTTTCACCTCCTTTTGAACACAAACATTGACAGTACATTGGAACACAACGTCCTCGATTATTGTATAATTTAACCAAAACGTAACAGTGAAATAAATGATCCAGTTGCTAAATCAAGGAAGAATCATTTGTGTTCAAATAACTTGGTTATCTCCCTCATAGGTGTACTAACAGTCCCTCAAAATTTATAGAATTCTTTTCTCCTAAAAACCTCCACTAATATTTTTTTTTTGGGGGGGGAGAGAGAGAATACAGAGTTTAGTGAGATGTTTGCTTGCTCCATAAGAGCATCTTGAGGTGGAATTAAGGAGTCTGAGGACTGAGGCCAAATCAAAGGAGCAGAAATGAAAAATGGGTGAAAATACATGAAACAAAACTTGGTGGTTTCTTGAGTTTGGGTGATGCTCCAGAGGTTGAAGATTTACAGTATGGTTTGAAGAAATGAAGAACTATAGAGAGGAACTATAGCAGAAAAGGAATTGAGGAGATAACAGTGATAAGCCCATGATAATGGGGGAAATAACCTGATAACATAAGCAGAAGAAAATGGAAGAGATGGGGAATCAAAATAAGGCAAGATAAAAGGCTGCAGAGATTTTTTTTTTAATGGTATAGAGAGAAGTTTTATTTTGGGAGGAATGCATGATATGCTATAAATTGAGTACATGACAGGAGGAGACAGGGGTCGAGCGGGCGACCCCCAGCATTCCACTGAGAAATTATGCCATAACTTTTGCTGGTTAGTAAAGATAAAACAAAGGCTATGGTCAGTTCTATGGTCTGGCCAGTTTCAAAATTTAGCTAGTCTGGGAAGTCCAAAAGGGGTCTTGGCTGGATTGAGGACAGCTGCTTTTAATGTGTGTACAGGGGGTGCTTCTTTAATCTAAGAGTTCTAGATCCAGCCATCAAGATGTGACAGCCCATACACTGCTTAATTGTAAATCTTCCAGCATAAATAGCCTTGATATGCCATATTTCTTGTTTTGTTGTTCTGGTTATTCTTTTTTTTCCTCCACTCCTAAGTGTCCATTTTTAAAATCTAGCCTGAATTTATCAAATTTCACAGTTGGTGATAAATGGATTTGTCAGCTGTAGAGTAAAATAATAGTATTCCAAGGTATTTTTAAAATTCAAATATCTTTTATAGCAGTCATTGAACATTATTGAAAAAAGAAAAATAAAACATAAGATACAGCAATGACTACACACATGGAGGCAGACCACAAGAAAATCAACAGTCAACCCCATTCTTTCAGAGTTATTTCTGTTTGAGGAAGTAATGCTGTTCGTTCTGTAGTTAATAGTAATTGTATCCTGCATGTTACTGATACCAAATTATATATTACTGTATAATCCTGTGTTTTGTAAGGCCCTTTTTAACAGAAGATGACATTTGTTGTCCCTCTGAGAGGACAGCTACAGTAGGATTGTGTTGTTTGGGAGGGAGAAGGGTGTCTATAGAAGTCCCAATGTGGTAAGGAAGAGCCAATGACAACAGTTCTTCCTCCACAAGGGCAAGGCTGTTGTCATTGTTGTTTTCTTTCTGAGGTTTCTTTCTGAATCTGTGCTCAAAAACTCTTGATGGTAACATGTCTATCATGAATTGCTTGTGATACCTAGCTGGTTTTAAATTATTCTTAAGCTTTCCCAATTCAAACCTTGTAGAAAGATTGCTAACTTCAGTTTGGGCATCCATGTCCAGAATCTTTTCCTTAAAAGATGCCTGGCTTGTCATTCAAAGCCAGCAATATCACAAGACAACATTAATAGGGTTGCAAGTTGTCAGTGATATTCCATTTCAACAAGATTGAAATTGATCAACTGGAATTAGAGAAGCCCAGCCTTCGGACAGAATGTTCAGCCAATAATTGAAGGGGCTTCTCCATATTTTGCTGTTAATCCTATTTTTCCTTGCTTCTGTGGCCTAATCTGAAATTATTTTCAAAAAAAAAAATCCATAAAGAAAAAGATGGCAAACCAGGAAGTCAAAAGTCTGCTTAAAGTCTATGAAAAGAATATATGAAGCTATTTTAGATAACTGACAACAATTTTCAGTCAGATGATACAGCACTAAGCCTTAAACAAGAGTAGATCAATTTGACCTAAAGCCTAAAGACCCAAATCTTCCAAGGTATTTTCTCCTTCACCCAATTCAGCAGCTTTCAAGACAGATTACTAGCCCAAGTTTATTAAACCAATAGGACAACAGCGGACAGGGAACTCATCTTCCTGATCCTCTTAAAAAGAAGGAATGTTATGGCCAAGCACCATTCTTTAGCTATGCAAGCTGACTTATTACTGCAAATGGAAAGGACACGGTTGGTGGCCACCATTCAAATTGATTTTCTATTATTTTGGAAGTGAATAAATCCCCTCCTGAGCTTTTGAGGCAAAAGGTAATAGCCAGGCATCATAAATTGACATATTCATGTGTTTGCTACTAGTATGACTTTGTGAAAATCAGCTAGTCGGCTCATCCCTTCAGTGGGATAGAACTGGCCAGCAGTTTGGCAAGGATTTCACAATGACAGAAACAGAAAGTATTTTCATGTTTCTCAATAGGTTCTTTAGAGAGAAAACATATCAGTGTTTTCTTTATAGGTAAAATCCTGCCTGATACAACTAGCTGACTTCATTGTTGCTATTATTTTGCTGGATTTTGCAAGATTTTCACTCCTTCGTATGCAAATTCATTGAGATAAAGTAAATTCTTGGCGAAAATCAGACTTCTTTTTATTTTTTATTGTAATAAGTATCCTTTGCATATTAATCTCAGTTTAAACATTATACAGTATATATAGTGATGTTTTTCATACTGTGCATGGAATTGCTCCCGTAAGACTTTTATAGGGCAGATCCAGACCTGTACATCAAAAACATGTGACTTATTTCTAAATAATCTGATCGATTGGAGAATGCTCCTATTAGGGAATGAAAGAATGCTCCTATTAGACAGTGAAAATCACAGGTTTTATTTTCTAATTATTTACAGAACACAAGCAGGCAATCAATGACACTTGTGTGGCAGAGAAAATGGATTTCATTATCTGGACTGCTTTACTCTGAAAGAAGACATCTGTGCTACTTCTTATCCATCCAGCTTCTGCAAAGCTTCAGAGACTCAACTGACACAGAGGATTGGATCATCTAGCATAATTAATTCTACAGTTTTCTTCTTTGGGGAAAGGGGGAGGCTTCAAAATGGCCCTAGGGAAAAAAGTAGGAAGATTAAATCAGACAGCAAGTTAACCAGGCGTTCTTCGGATGCGTTGTGCTCTGCTGAAACGTCCATAATTCGCAGTCAGCATGAGATTTGTTGCTGTTCGTGCAGTACCAAATTGGGCAGAGGGAGCTGGTTTGCTTCGAAAGGTCTCCCTGTTTCTCCTTGTGCTTTGAACCTGCCATTTTGAGAACGCTCTTAATTGATTGGGAGAGTAGAACCTGTAAATTGATGTTAATGTAATTAGCTGCCAGAATGGAAGAAATGTGATGACAGCAAAGAGACCAAGTAATGTTGATGAAAGCCTTTCAAAAGAGGTTTAGGGTCCCATATGCCTGAGAAGTTTTGGTGTTCTTTGTGTGCCGTTCTTTCTACAATGACTGAGTAAGCAAAAGCATGCTTCAAATTACTTGTCTTGCTGGTGACGACACTGTAATCATTCTCCTTATGCAGTGTTCAGATCATTTTCATTTAAAGCACCATCTTCAGAAGTTACAAAGTCAGGAGGCTCCACAAACTTAACAAAAAAAGACAACTGTTGAGAATTGCTTTCTATTTTTCTATATTTGCTGGATCTAATGATCTTGGGCAATTATGTATTCTTTATCATTTACATTAGTTTCATTAGTATGAGCCGTGGTGGCACAGTGGTTAAAATGTAGCCCTAATTCTGCTGAATGCCAGCAGTTTGATTCTCACTGGCTCAAAGTTGACTCAACTTTGCATCCTTCCAAGATTGGTAAAATGAGGACCCAGATTGTTGGGGGCAATAGGCTGACTCTGTAAACTGCTTAAAGAGGGCTGTAAAACAATGTGAAGAGGTATATAAGTCTAAGTGCTACCGTGTTTTCCCGAAAATAAGACCCACCCAACCAGAAAATAAAATAAAAATGATTTTAGCATGTGCCTAATATAAGTCCTACCCCACAAATAAGCCCTAGTTAAGAACTCGCCCACTCCATCTGGTTGCTTGCTGCTGCAACGGGGCAGGAAGCCATGCAGTGCGCTGGTGCCACTGCCATGAGATGAGGCGAGGCAGGTGGCTGGGGATGTAGAACTACCCCTTGTGCTCTGCACCCATGTACCTCACAGCCCCTGCAGCCAGCCACTCCCTGCTCAGTGAACTCCCCCTACCCATTCAATGACCTGGCTGCCCACCCGCCTCTTCCCTTTCATTCCCCTCCTGAGCTGGACTGCCATGCTACAGAGGATGAGGGGGAGGCTTGGTCCCCTTACCTGGTCACCCTCTGCCATTTTGGAGCCAGGGGGAGTGACAGCAAAAGGCCTCCCCCGCCACTGCGCAAGAGCTGCGTCCACCACTGGAGGATCTTTCTTTGGTCCCCGCCACTCATGCTTCACCCTGCCCTGCCTCGCAGATCACCTGCCTCATCCTGCACCTGCTGCTTGGGTTCTGCGGCACTGCCTTGCGCTGCCTCACCTCATCTTGCAGCAGCAGCAGCAGCCCGTCGGATCTGGGTAGCCACCTCCCTCCACCTGCCAGACACCTGCAAAAGCTATGCAGGGCAGGGGAGGCACATGCTGCCTGGTCCACTGACTGCCCCCACCTGTCTACACCGCTTTCCTTACCTGAAGGGCACATTCCACCGGCATTGCCGCTGCCTCCCGAGTGTCTGCCCTGGGAAGCCCTGTAAGCCATTGCAGCTGCGAGCAGCCAGACAGTGGGACGGAGTGGGCGGGCGGCTGCATGGCATGTCCAGCAGGGGCCAGCCCAGCAGTAGCAGCGTTCCCACTTCCACTCACCTGCTCTGCTTGTGCTTTGCAGCCCCAGAGTGCACTGGCCAAACGGCTGGTGAGCTGCAGCTGCTGCCGGACACCTTCAGCCCCCGCATGGTCACCACCTCCCAGAAAAATAAGACATCTCCTGAAAATAAGCCCTAATGGGTCTTTTGGACCAAAAATAATGCTAAGACTTGGTCTTATTTTTGGGGAAACACGGTATTGCTATTGTAATGCAACAACCATGTGTGTCTGTGTGTTTGTGTGTCTGTGTACACATACACCTAGATCCTAAAGCCCATTTATGTGATATCATTGAACAATATACATTTTTGAGATATGGGAAGAAAAGAGAGAAAAGAAGCAGATTGACAAGGTCTCATTAGAATGAACTGTTGCCTGAGTTAGGTAATACCTCTAGGTATCCTGAATCACCACATTTCCTCCTATGAAAAGCTTCAAGGAAGAGAGAAATGTCCAAATATAGCTAAGGGTTCTTTTGTTACTGGCAGCAACATAGATCAGTCCTGCCCATGACATATAAATTCATTCCTCTGTTCAAATAATGCTGGGTCAAACTGAGAGCGTGGTATTTATTCTTTAAAAAAATCATCTGGATTTGGTACAATCACTTTATTTTGTCTCCCATTCCCATCTTGTTAAGTTCTCTTTACAGTGATCAACTGGCTATGCAATGTTGCATATCAAATCAGAATTGGAATCATAGAAGATCACAGCAGAACTGCAGGATCTTATGCAGTTAGTAAGCAGAAGCAGGAGCAGGAACTATTTTGCTATAACACCACCTCTAAAATCCAAATGGAATTTAATTTCTTAGGCTTACCAGATGTCAGTTGGACATGATTGATGTGCAGAGAAAAGTCTATCCAACACCAAACATATAAAGAGGTTTCAAAGATGTGTCCAAACAATTTTGGTAATCATTTCCTAGTTAATGGTGATAATACGATAATACAATAAGCGATAACAAAATTGATATTTTTCTAAACCTAAGAAGGATGGGGCAGGATATGAATAAAAGAAGGAAAGGGGATTTTTCTTTCTCAAAGCATCAAGTAAATGAGAATTCCCATGCTCTCATTACTATGTAATCTAGCTAATTTTTTAAAAAAATTCGAACAGAGAATAATAGCATTCACTTTACTGTTGCAGAAATAGTAATGCCCACCTTTCTTGAAAATGGGCATACTAAAGGACTTGGAATTTGGTTATTCTAGTATGAGGATAATAACTAGTGTGAGATATGAGAACAATTCCCACTCCTTTCTAACACTGTTGATGTTACCTAGCTGGGTAACGAAAAGTCTGCAAGAAAACTAATAAGCTCAGAGAGCGCCAAGGACCCCACAGTTCAACCCTGAGCTATAATTATTCTTTTCGATCAAATGACTAGTAACTTGTTTGTGAACATATACATTTCATACATCTTCTTCCTGTTCTGCATATTAAATTGACATATTTTTGCATACTCTCATGGAGGAGAGAGAGAGTACATTTTATGGCAAAAGCATCATAAACGTGGAAAGCTTTTCAATTTGATCTTTAAAAATATATATATTTTAAAAGATGCCTGATTTATGGTTTATAAGACCAATATCTCCAGTGCAATGGTTTATAAGACCAATATCTCCACACACATTTTCATTCAATTTGGGATACACCTGGGTAGCAAATTTCACCTAGATACACCTATCCAATGAATACCTTCCAATATTGAATCTGCCTTCTTGGATTAGTTCTCAGAGAATCATTCTGTAGCTTTAGGGACCAAAGCTTCTGACCAAAAAAAAAAAAAAGATAATAGCATTCATGAAATCAGAATATCCTATTTTCTCCCAAGCTAGTAGAAAAAAGGAGACTCTCTGACTGTCCTCTTCATGCAGTAAGGAAAATGTCAAGTTTATCTTTTCTAATGCTGTCAAAGAGCATGATTGTCTAAGTGGCACTGCCGCAAATGACTATTAATATTAATTACAGCAAACTCGAACTATTACATTTCCAGTAGGGTTTTACTTGTACTTAGGTAAGGTTTTTTTTTTAATCATCAGTAAATAAGACTGCAACTGTCATTCTGCACATCACCATAGTTGCTCTGCAAATTTATACATCTTCATTTCACCCCCAGCATAATAAGCTTCCTGAATACATATCCATGATAAAGATACCTTACCAACCTTGTCATTTCAATTTTTCACACATGTTCTTTGTAGGTGTCCTCTCTTTCAGTGACATTTCAATTCATATTAGTCTGAAACATGGTATATATCATCTATCTATCTATCTATCTATCTATCTATCTATCTATCTATCTATCTATCTATCTATCTATCTATCTATCTATCTATCTATCTATCTATCTATCTATCTATCTATCTATCTATCATAAAAAGGAAACAAAGCTTTCAATTATAGGTTGCTTCTCTTATGTTTCATTAACAAAACTGGGGTGGACTCAGCCCTTTGTGACCATCAGGGGCCTTTCAAGAACCCCGGTCCTGTCCTCCCCTTGCCACAAAAGACAATGCCTGCCAATTTGCACTTTTGCCTTCCAGACTGACTAGGAAGAGCCTGGAAGGGACACTCAGCATTAAAAATGTAAGATCTTATTTATCTGCATAATATGCGCATGAAGAATTTATGCACCCAGTTAGTATAATTGTTGCTGCTAAAACTAAGCAAACAAAAATGAATTTCTTTGTTGCCAGTCAGCTGAAACTGCCAGGGGATAAGTATTGGGTTATAAAATCCCTAAACCAGAAACAAAGGAGGACCACCCCTCAGATGCACACCAGTGAGGTTTACCATTCAAAGTCTGAGTTGGTCTCAGAAAGTGATATTATACCAAAGACATGTGAACACACTTGGCAAGCCAGGAGCTGTCCTCTGAGAAGTAGGACAATGATTTATTAAATAAAATATTCAGTTCAAAGATTAGTTGAATCAATCATCGGGTTATTCTTTGTGTAATGTCCCTTTTCTACTACATGAATAATTGTAACATAAAACTTAAAGGAATTCTGGAGACTTTACCCAAGCCTTGAGCAGGCAACAGGTTATTCTCTGGCTATAACTTTCTCCATTCTATTGCTGGTGGCAACAATAAATTATTTAGCCTACTTCTGAATTAATTTGGTCCTGATGAGCAAGGTGCATTCATTAGGAAGAAATGAAAAATTGAATGAAACTTCATTTTTTTCTGAAACAAAGGGCTAAAAGATAGGACCAAGATTCTTGGACATCCAGCTTCCATTCACCCTTGCTGGTGGGGAGGGAGGATGCCTTCATTTTATGAATGACAACTAGGAAGCCATTCCTGTGGTTCTCATCATTCAATTTGCCCAAAATGCATAATTCCAGGAAAATGATGGCTTCCATCAGGATTTTTTCTGTTGCCATGGTACCATTAATGTCACAGAAGGAAGAATAATAATTCACAAAAGAACCAGTGAAAACAAGTGGCATGATGAAAGGACCACAAGTCCAAGAAAGACAGTATGAGAACAGATTAAATCATGACAATAAATGGAGCCTCAAAATCAAACCAATTTGCACAGTTCCAGCTGCCAGCTCAACTGGTTCTTCCCCCCACCCCCCCAAATGGCAGGAAATAAAAATTTAGCAGTCCAAGGCTTTTCAGAGGCCATCACAAAAATCAGTTCACTGGTTGTTCATCTCTAAATTACATGGATGGTGGAGATGTATTTTACTTAGTTCTGTAATTCAGTTGACTTCTCTAATTCAACAACTTCATCTGCAGAAACATTTTTAACCAGGCATACATACCTATACCTGCTGCAAGTCTAAATGTTTGATGAGAAGAGCATGTAGATACTTCCCTAAAGTCTACAGGAGGGGGAGTTACATCTTCTGTTGCAAGTCTGTATACTTTCATGCATAAAATTTACTACCTCGAAGTGATGTAAATAACACAGCAATATTTGTCAAAGGAAGAAGACACATATTACTTTCCGTGTTTGCAGTTGTTCTTTCACGGAGTCAAGATACTTTAAAGAGACATTTATGGAAAAAAGCAAAATGTGATACCATCCTTTTGATTCAAAATGACATCTTACAATGCTATCAAGTAAATTTCCATCCTCTGCCTTACAGTGCTCAGTTGCATTTCAGAAACAAGCAGAAATTTAGGCAGATAATAGACATGTTCAAAGTAAAACGCCATTCTGTAAATCCTACCAGTGTCTGGAAGGTGGCAGATTAAAAGCTTTATACATTTGGAATTAAAGCCTGTCTACACATAAAAACAAATTAGTTCTGGAAACCTGTCACCTTGGGATTTTTAAAAAGTGTACTTTGAATGTGTGGAGATTCATAAGAGGGATTCATACTTCTTCGGCTTTTGTCAATAGGCAAGTTTCAGATGCTTCTGGCAGTTGTTTGAATGTAATTAATGGATGCACATTAAAGAATACTAATTAGTTAACTTCACAAATTTGAGAGTGTTGAACTAGCATCTACTCCAAAACATGATAGCCTTTTATGTAAATGATGCCATTGGATTAAGCTTGGCTGCTTGCTATTGTTTTCTAAAATGGATCCAAATGAAGAATGTATTCAAAATAACAACATGGCAAACAACATTTTTTTTTTTTAGTCACCTAATGTGGACTCTCCAGCTGGAGTGGGGACAGGTGTTAAGAGGGGACCAAGTTTAGAGTCCTTGCACAGAAGAAAATGGTACAGACCTTCAGAGTCACTGAAGCCTTATTTGATCCTTCCCAAGAGAATGCAGTCAGTCTGGTCAAGATTCTTGTAAATAGGCATTGCAACAATAAAGAAGTAACCTGATCAACTCTAAGTGTGGACCTGGTTCCTTGGGCCTGACACCTAACTGTTAAGCCCTACAAGTCTGTATCTCCCTATTAATGTCAAGCCAAGTGAAATCTCCTTTCCAAATTGACTGCATGGAAAAGTCCATGGGGTGGGGATGGGGGTGTTTACAGCAGTAATCAATCAAACCATTGAAGCCCCACTCCTTTGAAGATCCATGTGACTCCACCTACTTATAATATGGGCACTCTTTGGTCATGCAGTCATGATCACCAACTTTTTTTAAACCTGCCCTGCAGATGCTATTGGAAGTTCACACAGTTTTTTTTGGCTTTAGTACAGAAATGGTCTTTCTGGTTTACTTCCAGGATTTTTTTCCCCTTCATTTTCCAATTACATCTATAGCCCTGGTATTTCCTGGTGGCCTCTCATTCAACTGCTAGCTAGGTTCAACTTCTCTAAGCTTCTTAGCCCATACAGTACTTGAAAATATTTTAATTTTAATACACCGATATAGGCTGCAATAACAGAGTCTTGAAAGCCCAATACTGTTTCTCTTTCCCTTATACCAAAGAGAGTCAAAACAGATCAATCTTTAGTTTCTTTCTCATGCCTTCCTGTTTTATGGGCTCAAGGTTATCTCTTCACGGTTCTACATGGACAGAGGAGATGCCTGATGAAAAGAATGGCCTAATAATATCAGAAATGTTTGTATATTGTATGCAACTGATAGCTTAAAACAAAATAAAATATGACAAGGCTTTTTCAAACAGTGCATGAATGGGATCCAGAATATGTGGTGGGAGATGAGAATCTCTAAATCTCATCTCCCTATGCCAAGATGGAAGTCTACAAGATGTTTAGAAAACATACATCTCCTCTATCCATATAGAACCGTGCGGAGATGACCTTGAGCCCAGAAAACAGGAAGGCATGAGAAAGAAACTAAAGGTTGAACTGTTTTGACTTCTTTGGTATAAGGGAAAGAGAAACAGTATTGGGCTTTCAAAACTCTGTTATTGCAGCCTATATCGGTCTATTAGGATTAAAGTATTTTCAAGTACTGTATGGGCTAAGAAGCCTAGAGGTAAAATAAGGTACACAGAGGTAAAATAAGATAAAATAACATACTAGTGAATAACTGTAACCACTTGTCTCTGAATGAGGTTAGAGTTGTTTGTACGTCTCACCAACGTGAAACAGAGCAGCTTCCCATCATAAATATTTGTACACCTGAAAAATTCTTATAAATGACTCAAGTTGCTTCTGTCTAGCACTACCAGTTCCCTAGTTCATATATATTTGTACCAATTGCCTTTTTAGATTACTCCAACTTTTAAGAAAAGCTTTTTCAATAGAAAGAGGGTTGTAGGAAAAGGATAAGAAAAGTGCTTTCTCTTGCTTGAATGCCATTATTTACCTTAATGTTTGCTTCCTTTCTCTGCAAGTTTCTCTTTCACAGCCTTGAGTGTTCTTGAAACCTCTCCTTAACCATATAACTCAACATTAGTGAGGATCTGGTGAGCACATTCAGAAATAGAAACATATATTAATGAGTGTTGGATGGTCCCTGCCTTAAAGATCTGCATTTATTTATTTCAGTGATTGAGAGAAAATGATGGGTCTTATGTCTTTTATATTGAATGATCACCAACGATCATTTCAAGAGTCCACTCCTTATGAGTAGGACTAAGTAGCCCTTGAAAATGATTAGTGCAGAAAATGAGCATTAATTCTCATCAAGTCTTTTCATCAGATATGGGAAGTACACTCCTTAGGAAGGGAGAATAATAAAAGGAGAAATGTGTGACTACATGTAGAGAGAAAAGGGAATGACCTTGGGGGAAAGGGGTAAGAATCACTGCCAAGGAAATGGTCAGATTAAAGACAGCTGAGTCTATCAATGGCCCAGGGTATGGACTCAGATTCTGAGTCTGAAGCTGAAGAAACTGCTCCAGCTGAGCCTGTGTATCATCAACTGCAGGAAGGACAAAGCCAGGCATCACATGAGGTTGATCAATCACAAGACCCACCTGAACAGAAGGACCTGTCAGGATGACATAAGGCCTCCCAGTCTCCGCACCAAACAAGAGAGTAGAACAGAGGAAGTCTATTAGGGTACCTGCCAAACAACAGAGTAAACATTCTGATTAGTGACAGTTGGCTATATAAAAGACTTTCTTTACTTCTGTTCCCTTTGTTGAAAACAGCATTTAGCTTGTGTGTGATTCCTGTGTATGAATTCCACTCTTGGACCTTAGACCTTTGGATTCTGGCTACAACCTTGACCTGGCTTCAACCTTGTCCTGGCTCTTGAACTTTAGACAGACTTTGGATGACTCTTCGTGTTCCAGAAGAACTCTGTATGTTCCTCTTTGAAAATAAATTTGCAAGCAAGCCTTTGCTTTGCTTTGATGTTTCTGGCGACAGTGCTAATTCTGTTGCTACATTGCTTGAAACTGATAAGCTCCCAAGAAGATGTTTGTGCGTGTTTGTGTCTGGAACCTGAAGGAGTCCAGAATCCAGGATAAGAATGTAATGAGTATAAATATTGCAGACAAACCCCTCCCTAGTGTATATGAAAATATAGAGGGGGATGGAGTGCCTTTAGACAGGCAAAATTGTGTTGATATAACATTGCAATAGAATTGAAAATGGCCTACATGACATTGATTTCCTGGGCTGATACTACTAGTAACCAGCAATAAAGGGTAGTTGAATGTTGCACATATGTTTTTACCTGAATGCACTACTTGAGGTGTGTAGACTGACAGGAAAGTTTGGCTGAATTTAATCTGATAAGAAACTATTTCCCCACCAGTGAATATCTCCCCAATCAGATTATTTTACTTCTGTAGGGATGGAAGACAAGTATCAAGAATAGCTGGCTACTAACAGGCTGAAAGCAATGCAGAAACTCACTGCAAGACACTTAAACCTGCAGCTGATGAAATGCAAAGAACATATTCTACCTCTGGGCAATGATCTGTCACTATTAACACTAATGCTATACACTGTTTGTTTGGTACAAGGTGATAATCATTAGGTGACCCATCTATTGATACCAGAATTAATTGCTTTAAAATAAATCATGTAACATTTTAGAGATTTTCTTTGTATTTACCCATTGGGTCTTGTAATGTAATATAAGCTAGCTTTGATTTTGTTTTTAAAATGTCCTGACAAAATTTCAATAAAGCAATTTTTGCCTATTGGAAAGCAACATTCAAATATCAATGTTCCACTAGTAACCATGGGCTATTGACCCAGTAAAATGTACATTAGGCACCTTTACTGAGAATCCTATAAAATATGTCAATTTTACAATTTAGATGACTATTGTACCACATGCCTTTCCTTAAGCACTTTAGAGGGAATACATTTTAATGAGAATTCAACCCTTGCCCTTAATTTTGCTGTCACCTTCAATCTTGCAAACTTTTTTATATTCCATCTCTGAAGGGCTTGCATAATTAAAGCACTATTAGAATTATAAGGGCCTCACAGTTTGTTGCCTTTTCTTTTTATGGCCCATAGAGATTCATTCATGGAGCAATTGACAGCTAAAACTAAGCACTGTTGTTTCACGACTTCAGACAGGTCTGTATTTCTTTTCACAAAGGTTTAATGGTCTGGCTCCAGGATTCCCCTTCCACAGAGAGGGTTTCCATTTCTGGGGACAACACAAAGGAAGCAGGATTTTATCTCCATGAATTTCTTCCTTCCAGCAGAAGGTGGGGAGAACAATTTGGTGAGAAGCCCCATGTCCCTTTTCTGCACCTTCTATGCTCTATGAGGCAATGGGCACCAAGGCTGTAGAAAGGAGGTACAAGTCAATATAACCTTTACCCAAGGAGAAGATGTAAAAGAGTTTACATTTGTAATCTTCCAACCAATGCTTATGGTCCACTTAGTGTTTACAGTGAAGACAGGAACTACACAATGATGCAAGAGTAGATATATCATATGAGAACATGAAGATTGTATCTCAAAAGATCAGGAAAGGATTTAGAACAAGAAGTGAAAAAGATGGTACAGGTGTGAGGTGTGGTCAAGCATTTATAGAGTAAATGATGTTTCCCTACAGTATTCAGATGCAGTTCTTGGTAGCATGGGTTCATCCACCTCTAGGTTGGACCTGTAATTAACTTGTCCTTTTCAGGAAACCAGGAGACATTTGTGTGGCAAGGTTCAGGAGGTAATTAAAATTTACAAGAATGGAAGAGATGGTGCCCCCCCCATCTTGAAGTAGGTGGTGATGTGCCCCTGCTGAAAAGGCAGCAAAGAATCCAACCCATTTGGATTTTTTTCTGATTTTAGATCAGGGGTCTTCAAACTTGGCCCTTTTATGACTTGTGGACCTCAACTCCCAGAATTCCTCAGCCAGGCATGCTGGCTGAGGAATTCTGGGAATTGAAGTCCACAAATCATAAAAGGGCCAAGTTTGAAGACCTTTGTCTTAGATCTTCCCTTTCTGGAACATGAGTAGCTTAGTTATTGCGGAGAAGAAAAGGAGGGGTAATGGCATTCAGGTCTCTTCTCCATAAAATTCAACATCAGCAGGAAGTGCTGGAGTGGCCATCTATTATTTTGGGATGAGGCATCATAAATATCCTGATGATTCCCAATTATGCCTCATCATCCCAGACTAGACAGGAGATGCAGTAGAGATTCTTACTTAGTGTTTAGAGAAACTGGATGGAAAAAGAACAAGCTCAGATTGAACTGCTGCAAAATGGAGGTGCTGCGTTTTGCTCAAGTCATAGGTAGAAGCTGTGGCCAGGGGAGATTTTATCCAGCTTCAGTTGCATCCTTCTTAGACTGAGGGTTTTGTCACTAATATTTGTGCTATTATCCCATTCATCACATATCCAGACTACTGTTACACAGTACACATGAGGTTGCCTTTGAAGGTTCAGAAACTATAGTTAATCCAAACTGCAGCAGCCCAACTATTGATGGAAACTACTATATCTATTTCTGACACAAAGCACCTGACAAGATGAAAATAATAAGGCATGTACTGTAGCTATTAAGTCATGTATTCAATAACCCAGTAAGAGCTTCAGAAATGAAAGAAATCCTGGACTTTATTTGGATACTTGAGCTGGAGGTTGACATTACCTATGTTATCATTACTGCATGAGTTAGCAGTTCAAAGTGGTGTTACTTACTTAGGTTCCTGCTTATCTGCAGAACCATCATTCCCAAACGGATTCAATCTGTCCTGTAACATTTTCTTGAAAGGTGGTGCTCCACATCTCCACCATATTACAGGATAAAGGGATGGGGATCCATAGTCAATGGTGGCACCAACATTGTGGAATAGTGTCTCACCTGAGGTTTGGTGACCCTCTCCATATTGACATTCCAGTTTTCTTTTGAGACGTATTTGAACAGCAAGGGGGGTATCAGGTTGCTTTTTGGGACACACTTTTTGGATATTCTTTGACATGGGAATTGTGGGGAGGGCTTTTTGTTGTTTTAATTCTATATACCACCTTGAGTGAATCTGATCAGGCAGTATAAAAGGCAGTGTCAATGAACAAATGCACTTGAAGCCTATTGATGATCTTAATGGAAAAATAAACATTCCAAATGTGAAAATTTGCAAATTAAAATGAAAGACCTGTTGAGTATGTACACAAGGCAATTCACTCCAGAACTGTATAAAGCTTTTACATCTGCTAATCTTGAACTGAAGTCCCTCTATGTATTCTGGTATGATAGAACCAGAAACTTTTATTACATGCTGGATGTATGCTATGTGTTACTGATTATGTAACATGTCAAATGTTTACTTCAAACTAAAATTGAAATAAATATATGGTTAAAATCCCAGTGAGATTATGGGGAAAGGTAGATATAGGCAGTCCACATTTGTTTAATGAACTTTTGAAGTTACCATTAAAAAAATGACTTGTGACCGTTTTTTACACTTACAACCATTGCCACAACCTTATTGTCATGTGATCAAAATTTGGACACTTGGCAACTGGCTCTTATTTATGATGGTTGCATTGTCCCAGGGGTCATGTGATCACCTTTTGCAACCTTCTGACAAGCAAAGTCAATGGGGAAGCCAGATTCACTTAGCAACTAGGTAACAACGGCAGTGATTTGCTTAACTGTGGCAAGAAACATCATAAAATGGGGCAAAACTCACTTAACTATCTTACTTTCGGGCTCAATTGTTGTAATAAGTTAAGGACTGCCTGTATTATAAAATGGGTATTACTTCAAAACTGATTTATTTTACACTAAGTATGTTCTTATTCTAGTATCTTTAAGGTTTCTAGCAGATTGATAGGTTATGAAAGAAGGTTTAATAGGAAAGACATACCACTGTTTCCTTTATCTAAATTATGACTGCCATGCAATGTGAGAAGATTAACTTCCTAACTTCCAGCTTTATTCCAGGTGTATATTCTGACTTTTATTAACCATTAGCAAAGGCGGTCTCTGCATTAAGAAAAGTCATAATAGCTCTCTAACTTTTCTGGTTTATATTATCAATATAAATAATATATCTCCTATATCTCTTGGGAATGAATCAGGACGTATCACTTCAGTTTAAAAAAAATCTCATTTAATCTCTTTGCAATAGCTGTAAAAAAAAAAGTCCTTATAATCTATATTCAGTTAAAAAAATGGATCTGTAAACTCTGGACATAATATGAAAGTTGAGCAGAGAACAATAATATGAAAGTTGAGCAAAGAGCAGGATTTTTTTTTTTGTAAATCCAAACCCTTTTTTGCAAATGAAAGGAATAAAAGCTTCTTACCATGATGAAGAAAAGTACTTGACATTGTTGAATCTCATTCATTACCTGAGTTAATAGTTTAATCAAAAGGTCTTGAAAAGTTTTATAATATAATGCAGGAAAATTGCCTGGTCCTACAGATTTATTCCACTTTAATTTCTGTATTGCTTCTTTTGTTTCATCTGCTGTAATTAATTTATGGAGAGCTTCCCTTGGTTGATTTTTGGCTTTTTCTTCTTCCCTTTCATATAGTAAAATAATAAAAAATACAGTGTGCTTCTTAGGACTGTGCATTCTTTAAAAATGATTCAGAAGTACTTCAGATGGACTGGAGGATATACATATTATCTCTTTGATGCATGCACATATTTGTCTCTTTTCCCCAACTTTGGCTAACTTTAAGAATCACTTTCAATATGCAGTTCTTTTAATGCTCTAAATGTGTAAAGGAGTCATATCTATTTTCAAACTAATATGGAAACCTAGAAAAAGATGTGCTGCTTTAAAGAGGTACTGCATTTGTGTTTCCACACATTTTGAGACCTTTTTTTTCCTAATCTATTTGAAACATGCACAACTCTGTTAGCTATGACCCTCCACTTAAAGGGTCAAAATAGTAGGGGAAAAGATACTTCATAGCACACATGGGTGTGCATATACAGTAGTCCTTGACCTATGGCCACAATTGAGCCCAAAATTCCTGTTGCTAAGTGAAACAGTTAAGTGAATTTTGTCTCATTTTACGACCTTTCTTGCTTAACAGTTGTTAAGTGAATCACTGCAGTTGTTAAATAAGTAACATGGTTGTTAAGTGAATCTGGCTTCCCCATTGACTTTGCTTGTCAGAAGGTCACAAAAGGTGATCACGTGGCCCTGGGACATTGCAACCGTCATAAGTATGGGTCAGGTGCCAAGCACCTGAATTTTGATCACGTGACCATGGGGATGCTGCAATGGTCATAAGTGTGAAAAAAGGTCATAAGTCACTTTTTTCAGTGCTGTTGTAACTTCAGATGGTCATTAAATGAACTGTTTTAAGTTGAGGACTACTGGTACCTCTATCAGCAACTTGTTAAAGCAGCTACGTCTTTCCTTGAGACTGAGTTGTACCTCCTGAGATTTCACCACAAAGTATTTCTTGTCATTAAATGCTTTAAAATTCATGCACCTTAAGAGCATTCACAAACTTTTATTCTTCATTAGAAGTATAAAAGTCTTTGGATATCTCCTTTAATGAGAGGTATCCTTTAAAGAGGGGTTAAAATTCCACAGAGCTAAAAAGCGAAATGAGAATGTAATAAAAGTTGGGGAAGCTTCACAGTTAAAATTATTCTTTAATTATATCAGAAACCTTTCCAGGTACTGAAAGCCTCCTCCTGGTCTTTATTCCTAAGCAAGCAGTGATGCCTTTGGACTTTAAATGGGGGCACTAAATGGAGCAGGTCTCCCCTTGCCACCAGCTTTATTAGCAGTTTGCAGGGAAGCTTTCCTCAGGATGACGCCGAAGCTGAAGATTTTGCATCTGAAAGGCAGTGGGGCTCCCACGAGTCTGCCATAGGCAAAGGTTAGTTATATTTTATCCACCAGGAACGTTGCTTAATGATGTTAGTTAGAAAAGACTCTGCACTAATTGAAATCCTTAAACTCCCCAAGTGGTTGTGCAATCTAAGATTAGACTTCCATAGTAACTCATGCCAGCACAGTAAATTTTGTTTATCGAGTGAAGATGCCTTCGCTGCGAGGGAGCACTTGGACCAAACACGTCCTTGCAATGAACAAAATACACATTACGACAGTAAAGTCTTTTGGTCTCATTTTTAGCAAGCAACTCTTTCGCATTGTTTGAGAAACCCTGGCAAATGCAGAAAACTGCTCTTGAGCCCACTTGGCTCCTAAGGGACAACATGAACCCATCACGTGCTACTCAAAATGGTGCTGCAGACGTAGCCTGTCATTGCCTTCTTCGGGATGTTTCCAGGTTATTTTATTTATTACATTTATATGCCACCCATCTCACTGTCAGATGTCTCAGGGCAGTTTACAATATCATAAAAGCAGAGAGAGAAATATGAAGACATTAATTTTATCCCCCAGCTCTGGAATTTCTGCTGATCTCACATCCCAGTACCAACCAGGCTGATTCCTGGTTAGGTTTTTCAAGGTCAGCTAGATTTGATTTGGTGTTACCTTCTACTTGGATTTCATCAACGGTGGTTACCACTGGTGGATATCATCAATGGTGGTTACTACATCAGATGGTTACTTCTAATGCAGAATATTTGCATACAAACAGGATGTGAGTGTAACAGTCATATTCCTTGTCATTCTTCAGGTCTTCAGAGCTTGGCATCAAGGAAGACCAGGATGGAAGCAAAGGAGCTGGACTCTGTTCTCTCTGAATTTCTTGCTAGATATGCCAGGAAGGAAGATTTCAGGAAGATCAACGTCTACCAGTTGCCCAATGGGGGCATATCATCCCTGGAGTTACTGGCTTAAATACAAGTTCCTACCCCCACTCCATTCTATTCCCTCCCCATCTTAGCTTCTTTTATATTAATTTTAATGTTACATTTATTGTTTAACTATTTTAACTGTTTAAATATTTTTATCAGATTGTAAACCACCCAGTGTCACAGGATTGCAAAATGGGCAGTATATAAATTTAATAACAAATAAATATCACGATCCCAACCACCAACTTGACTTTTCTTTTTTGTTGCATCTCCCCTCTTCTGGAGGCCCTTGGTCAGTTTGTTCTGAATCTAAATTTCAATAAAAGTTACATTAAACGCCAAATCTTCATTGCCAAGACTTTAAAAATTAGATGACTGGATTGCCTGTAGAGATTGATATTCCAGGTGCTAACTTTTACTGGAAAAAAAAATACTACCACTAGAATTCAGAAAAAAGAAAAAAAGTCAAAAAACACTTCTCATATTTTTTATTTAAAAAACCTCTCTTTTATGATTCAGTAAAATGCTGTATAACAGCAAGAAAGTTCAAAGGATTTAAATCAAAACATTTTAGTGCAAGAAGAGCGAAGGATAACACTTAATATGGATGTGTTTATTTATGGACTGCAAAACAATGTTCTGATGAATAATTGAGCCAGGGTCTTGTTAATATTTACTGACTTTAATGAGCAATTATGTGATAAAGCAATCACGGACTTGTAGAATGTGTTAATAGATTAGGGAATTAGCTAATGTTTGTGAACAAATATGCAAGCAATAATAAACTATTAACTACTGAAGTGCTAATTAAAGCATAAATAATATGATCTGCTGTATATTAATCAATAAAAACCATTTTAGACAAGTGGAGAGGGGATTTATTTATGCTTGTATATTGTAATGAAGTATAAATGCAGTAACAGAAAGTTGATCAGACATGCCAGAGATTTAAAATAAGAATTGACAGGAAGTGTCCCAGACATTCAAAAATCCCAACCTGAGTTCTTATCACTTATCCAGGATTAAAATGAAATAAAATGTTTCAAATGTCTACCAAACATTTTTGTATATCTTTTAATCCAAAATACAAAGCCATAAAAATCCACCCTCTAGCAAAAGTTGATCTTTTTGGACAATATGTATAAATGTATAAATGGGCATTTCTCTCCTATAAGGTTATGAGTCCATAGATCATGCTGCTAATTTATCCATCAATGTGGCAATAGCAGTTTTGACATTAATGAAGAACAGGATTTGGGATGATGTTCACTTATCCTTCTCAAAAATGCCACAGTGAATAAATTATTCTAGGAAGCTTGCCTTATATTTTAGAAAGAGATTCTAGGCTACCTCAGCATTGTTTCTCATTTCTCAAGCTAAATTTGCATATGCATCTAGGAGGTATCCCCAATGTGGCGTCTTTTAAATGGAGAAGTTGCTGTAGAAAGCCGTTCTTCATTGCAGAAACACTAGGTGAGATATGCTGTAAATAATATTTCTCAAGGAAGAATAAAATGCCATTACTATCACCAAAGTTTCAACAAACTCATCGAAATTATTCTTGCACAAATGACTACGGAAGGGGAAATAATTTGTGAATGAATACACACAAAAACTCACATCTGTGAAGTTTTTTTAAAGTCATTCATTCATCTTATGCCCTGCTTATAGCTCAGAGTAGATAGATAGATAGATAGATAGATAGATAGATAGATAGATAGATAGATAGATAGATAGATAGATAGATAGATAGATAGATAGATAGATAGATAGATAGATAGATAGATAGATAGATAGATACAGTACATACATACATACGAAAATTCAAGAAATATGCAACCCTGCACCACCCAGACCATAAAATGCATCCTCACCATCCATATCAGCATGTGATCTGCAAAGGCAAGAAAATAAGCAATTGGTTAATCCTGAAAAAGTTGGCAACAAATTGTTGTTAAAACAAGTCGGATTGAAATCAATAGATAATTTACAATTTACATTCCGATGGGGCCGGGTTGCAAATTTATGAAGTACTTTGCATAAAAAAAGCAAGGTCCTCTATAAATAAGCAAATGGGCTATATGATGAGTGTGCTTAAGTTATTTGGCAATAAACCTGTGGTAGAATTTTTTTTTTAGCATTCGTCCTCCACAGGTTAAAATTAAAATAAAAACAACAGTCCTTGGCCTGCATAATTTACGGCCAAAAACTTAATTAAATTAAAATAATAAACTGTACTGTTTATTGAATGTAAATGTGATACCAAGCACATATAAGAATCATAGTGTTTGTTGATTAAATTTAATTCCTCTGGAGATATCATGATTGATGAAATGTCAGGAGAAATGGATTTTGAAATTGTGGGAATTATAGAAGTTGTAAGTTAAATTTAGGAAATGTAAATTATCTATTGGCGTCAATCTGACCTGTTTTAGTCATTGGTTAATACAATAAATAATAATCAAGTATTTGATGTTATGTAGTTATTACTTAAAACAAATATTTCTCATTTTTTGTAAAATTTCTAGTAGTTTTTATTTCTTTAATGTTCTAGCTTTTTTATGGAGGAACCTCAAATTAAAAAAAATCCAATTGAGTGATAAAGCCTTCACAATGCATGCCCTGAGAAGTATGCCCTTATTGATAGAAATGGCAAATCATTGTGCCTTTTGTGTCATGAAACAAGAGTAAGCTGAACATGCAATGCAAAAAGGCCTTTTGAAATAAACCATCACTGGCCTTTGGGGAAAAAAGTGAGGAAAAAAGAAAGGAATACGGTTCTCAGCAGCAGTCAATCAAATTACTTCGTGAAATCCTTAAGAAGTCCCATGAATTTAACATCAGCAAGTTTCAAAATTGCTCACTCCATAGCTCAGCATGGAAAGGCTTCACAGAAGGAGAATTTATTAAAGAAACTCTTCTAAAATGTGCACCTTTTTTGTTTCAAGGAATGCAAACTAAAGAGGCTATTATTAAGCGTATTTGACTTACCAGTTCAGCAGAAATACCATTATAGACAGAGTGATGGCAATGATCTCTGACATGCAACAGGAATTAAAAGGAGACTTAAATACTTGTAATTATTTTTTTTTTCATTTTGTCTTGATGAAACTACTGCTGTCACCTCTTCCGCTCGGTGGCTGTCATTGCTAGATTTTCCAATGGTCAGACAACAACAAGAAGAGCTGATAAAGCTACAAACACTGCCAATAAGTACATCAGAAAACAAGATATGCGCAACTTTGCTTTAAAAATGCTCCACAAATTGACAATGGATTTGTGAAGCAGTTTATGGAAGCTATCGGATATCCAGTAGTGCTGCTTTAGGGCATTATCCATTTATCCACCCAGGGATGTTGTGTGCCAAGGCAGGATTTGCAGAACTACAGGTAGTCCTTGACTTACAACAGTTCATTTAGTGAGCGTTGTAAGTTACAACGGTGCTGAAAAAAAGTGACTTACGACTGTTTTTCACACTTACAACCATTGCAGCATCCCCATGGTCTCGTGATCAAAATTCGGATGCTTGGCAACTGACTCATATTTATGACGGTGGCAGTGTCCTGGGGTCATGTGATCACCTTTTGCAACCTTCTGACAAGCAAAGTCAATGGGGAAGCCAGACGCACTTAACAAGCATGTTACTGATTTAACGATTGCAGTGATTCACATAACAATTTTGGCAAGGAAAGGCCACAACATTCACTTAACTGTCTCACTTAACAACATATATATTTGGGCTCAATTATGGTCATAAGTCGAGGACTATCTGTACAGGATGGAATTGCAGTTGCAACAAAATTAGTGAATTTCATAACTGATCGACTCCTTCAAAGTGAGAATGTTCTGCACTATTGCAGGAGGTTGAATCAACTTACAGTGAACTGCTGGTGCACAACGAGAGCTGAGGATAAGATAAGATAAGATTTATGGAGTGCTATGAAGAAATTAAGTTATATGTGGAGAATAAAAAACCTGGAACACTTTTCTCGGCTCAATGATTGTACATGGGTCAGTGCACTGATATTTTTCACAGACTTCCCAGTTCACATGAGTGAACTGAACTTAAAGTTGCAAGGCTTGGGTCAAAGTCTTGACATTATGTTAGGATACATCAAAGCCTTTGAAATTAAACTTCAAATTTTCAAACGAGATGTGGGGGACTAAAACCTATAAGTATTTTCCTTTTTGTTTTTGCTTGGATGTGCAAAATGAAATGCAGTCTTTGCATGTAATATACCAGGACATTTTAAACTCAATAATTGGTCCATTTGGTGGAAGATTTAATCAATTCAGAAGTTTAGAACAGACAATTATATAAAGTAGCTTGATGTAGTCTACATTACTATGGAGTTAAATGATTTCCAATGGCTACAAATTGTGAAGGATTCAAGCTGCAGTTAACAGAGTTACAGACTAGCTTCTGGACTCAAGTTTTGTTGAACTGAGGTCTCAATTTCTGGATCTGGAAAGAAATTGCCTACAGAATGAAAACTGCCATATGAACAAGAAATTTTGAATGCTTGGAACTGAATACCACAAACCTGTAGCACCCTTAACATCTAGCTTGCTTAGATTTGTGAGTGATTTTGGTCCCTTTGAGTCACTCTCTTAGCCCAATGCATGTGGCTGAGTATTCAAGCTCCTTGTTTCAGGCCAGAATGATATTTAAATGTGGGTGGGGATACACTGATGATGTTACCTAGTTGGGTAATGAAAAGTCTGCAAGAAAACATCCAAGCTCAGAGAGTACCAAGGACCCCCCCACAATTCAACCCTGAGCTACAAATATTCTACCAGTAAAGGTAAATATTTGTAGCTCAGGGCTGAAATAAGGGGTCCTTGGTATTCTCTGAGTTTGATTGTTTCAGAGAACACCAAAGACCCCTCATACAAACATTCTGTTCTATAGATACTTAAATTAACTGCCTCCAAATTTCAAAGAAAAGAACGTTGCCATTAGCTTGATTAAATGCCCTTTGAGCTGTTCTCAAGGCCAAATATTTGAAGAATTTTTCACAAATTATGCCTTTGTTGAAAAGGACCTGTTGGATCTATAGTCTGTTTCTTATTTTTTTGTGCCTTTTATAAGGATACAAGGGCTTGCATCCCAGCTTCCTCTGGGTGAAACATCTTTACGATTCTGATTTATTTCATGTACAATTTCTCTTGTCCTATTGGTATAATTCTGTTTCCTTGAATGTGGCAAAACTTATGTTATAGTGCTTATAGGTCGCAAATGCCTTGATGATCGAGTCACAATTTTATGCTTGCATTTGACTGTACCTTAAACATGAACCGTTTCATTGTTTTGTTAATAACTTGCACAGTCCTGAACATTGTATAACATAGTATAATAGTAGAACTGGACTCATCTCAGGGTAAATGCATACTAAAATAGAAATTCAAAACCATTGTAGGATCTCCCAGGAAGTGAGATCCTGCTGTGTGTAGGAACACTGCAGCAGGAATCTTCCTTGAAGATTGACCTTAACATAAGATGGAGTGAGGCAGCTCACTCAGGCAAGCATATATGGTTATGTAGGCAGCTGTTGTAATGCAACATGAACAGAACTACATCTGCCACACAGCATGTTACCTGATCCTTAAATTAGCCTTTTGATGGAAGACTGTATTTGTCTATTAATTCTGAAATAGGTTCTACTGCTGTCTAATTAACCTTCATGAAGAAGCTACGCCATCCCGACTTTTTCTTCAAGAAGCAAGATGTGTACTGTACAGTGTAAATGTGTTACAAGGGAACCAAGTGGGAGTCAAGGCTGGTAAATGGTAATTTTTCTTTATTTATTACTTATTAAATTTATATGCCACCCATCTCACTGTCAAGCAACTCTGTGCGGTTTGCTACATCATAAAAGCAGGTACATAACATTTAAATATTACATATTAAAACAAACAAAGATTAAATAAGTTACAAATCAAAATGTAATATAGTGGATCTTCCTCCTAGTTCACCAAAACTTTCCAGTGTGGGAAGCCCCAATCAGGTCCCAGGTCCATCAGTAGAGCCAGTTTCTGAGGGCCAGTTTCAGTAGGCCAAGAGGGTGGGTGTGGATCTTACTCCAGAGGACCTGATGTTCCCAAGTTTGGGAGCCACAGCAGAAAAAGCTCTTCTCCTGGACTTATCAGCAAGACTTTCTTGACCAATGGGGTCCACAGCATGCCTGTTCCACCAGAATGAATGGAGCAGGCCAATCCCATTGAAATGAGACAGTTTCTCAGGTAGCCTGGACCCACGTCACAAAGGGCTATATTAATCCTGTGTTGATGTGGTGATTTGGATTAAGAATGACTGACCAGATGGGTCTAGGACAACTTGCCATAGCCAGCTCACCCTGGTCTGACTAACTCAATTGCAGGACAACTTGACATGCCCAAACTTGCGCATGATGAAATGGTGGAATAGAATAATTAAAGAAAGGATGCTAAAGGAGAGATAAAATAAAATGTGAATGACAAAAAAATAAAATGACGTTGAAGAAACAGTGGCAGATAACAGTACAGTTATCTCACGTTGAATTGCCTCACGGCAAGTTGTCCCATGGTAAGTTGGCCACATCAAGTTCTCCCATGTCAAGTTGGCTGAGTAAGTTGGCTGGGAAGAGTCAGCCATGGTGGGATGACCACAGCAAGACAACTTCAGTCATGTTGTCCCATTCTGGACCAGATAGAAGCAGATGACTTTTGTATAAATCTGCTGGGAAGAGTTCAGGAGAGTTGAAGAGGTGATCTATCGTGGTTTAAGCTCTTTTTTTTAGACCTAACACTAGATCCAACTGGTTATATGTGTCCAAAATCATACTGCTAGCTTTTGGGAACATATGGCAAAGAAGGATAAAGAGTAGGAAGAGATTTATTAAGCAACAGATCAGATAAACCTGAGCAAATTATGTTGACTGTTAATAAGATTTATTCAATATAGTTGTTCAAAATCTGGTTTCCATATCCAGACTTCTTTATCAACTCGGTAAGCTTTAATCTATATTTTAAATTCAAACTGCTTTATTGCTCCTGATTATTACATTTTGCTTTGTAAATAAAAATAGATGTTTTTCATATTACAAGGAAAGAGAACTTGGTTGAACTAAATAAATAATTAAAATTGTGATCTAAAGGGAAGGTGACTTATTTCCAGCATTATTTACAGGGAAATCCATCACTATGACATCTTATTTATAACAAAATACTCTAATCTACATTTTATATGCAATGTGGAATAGAACATTTATTATTCACAACAATAATGATAATGTTAAGTCTAGTCTGGTGTTGCATAGATATAGACTGGCATCCTGCAGATGTTTTGAACTATAGTACCCATTAATTCCATCAAGTAGTGGATGCTGGAAGTAGTAGTTAAAGATACATGGAGGATACATAAATACCTACTCTGAACATAGTTGAATGAAAGGGTTAAGCAATCTGATACCCTCCATATATTTTGACTACAGAAACACCCAGAGAAATATTGTAGAAGAAATAGATTATATTATATATTGGATTATATAATTTGTGTCAAGTGCATAATAGCTGTACTTTGTGTCCAGTGCAACATAGCTTGCCAAAATGTGTATCCAGTAAAACCTCAATTTTATGAGCCCCCCATATAGTGGATCTGGGATACAATGGACAAAATAGTACTTTGCATTGCACTCCAAACAATGAGCAAAGTTCAAAGGTGTTTCCAAAGCTGTCCGTTTAGCTAATTAGAAACAATTTGCATCATTCTGATCAACGTCTGCCATTTGCAAACTTACACAAATGATATTGAGCATGTCTGCCATGTACATTTGGATTTAACAAGCATTTAGGCCCAATTGACCCCAAACATCTCAAACAGGGGTATTGTTGTATTAAATCACAATATCCTTGTATTAAATATGCACTGTTTTTAAAAATATCAGAAAATGATGTTAAATTAAAATGGAAAAAAATTGTCACTGGAAAAACACCAAATGCCCAGAAATTAAAAGTGGTGATTTCAGCTGCTCCTTGTTTCATTTTCCAAGATTGTTCTCAGAATTGGCAATTATAAAACTAGAAATGCTGTCAGTGATGTGCCCAGGGTGGATCAAAACAGTGTTTCTCAACGTTGGCAACTTGAAGATGGCTGGCTGGGGAATTCTGGGAGTTGGAGTCCATCCATCTTCAAGCTGCTAAAGTTGAGAAACACTGTTTTTTTTTTTTTAAAAAAAAAAACAACTTGGTCGATCAAGTCTAAGAAAGAAAACAGCACTGCAAGGTTTAAAGGACACACTTAACGGAAAAGCGGGAAATATGAAAAAGAAAAGTGCAACTTTGGTGGGCTTAAAGGGATTATCTTAAACCCCTTTTTATTTATTAGAAATGCAGCCTCACTTTCCTACTGATATGCACATTTTTTAGGGATCTGGTTGATGCTGCATTTAACACAGAAGATTGTTATTTCTGCAAAATTGGGATTTTGTGGAACATTCTTATGGTAATAATTTTGCATTTGTAACTTGGGAAGAAAACTAGAATTGAATATATATATATATGAATTATATAAAAGTAGAGGTGCTTCAGCAAGAGATACCACTGTTATTCACATCCTTGTTGCTAAAAATGACTAAGCTTTTTATTTCTTGGCCAAAAAAGATTGGAAGGACTATTTCACTGAATCTCTTCACTACTGTTTCCATTATATCCTTGGCATTTTGTTTGCTTGCTGCATAGTATCAGATAGGAAAGCACTCCAGAGGGTCATTACCATCGCCCAGAGGATTATTGATTGCCCTCTCCTTCCCCCCTACTGGACAAACTGTACAGTTCCCGTTGTCTTAAGAAAGCTCAAAATATTCTTAAAGACTCATCTCATCCCGGACATTCGTTTTTTGAACTATTACCATCTGGCAGACCGTACAGGATAATAAAAACAAAGACAAATAGGCTGAGCAAATAGCTTTTATCCCAGAGCTGCAACCATATTAAATATCACAGTACAGTGCAACATTTTATGACCTCTCTTGCCACAATTGTTAAATTAGTAACACGGTTGTTAAGTGACTTCCCCATTGACTTTGCTTGTCAGAAGGTTGCTGTAAAAGAGGATCACATGACCCTGGGAGACTGCAACCATCATAAATATGAGTCAGTTGCCAAGCATCTGCATTTTGATCACATGACCATGGGGATGCTGTAATGGTTGTAAGTGTGAAAAATGGTCATAAGTCACTTTTGCTCAGTGATGTTGTAACTTTGAATGGTCACTAAACAAACTCTCATAAGTCGAGGACTACCTGTATTTGAAGGGCGGTAACTCCCCTGGCTTTCTGATTTAAATCCTTTCATTTGGTGGCACTTTGGCATTTGATTTTGTTCTCAACTTCTTCCTAGGCTTTGTCTGAGGAAAATGGGGGCTGCTGTTGAAAAATGATTGGAAGTATTCATTTCAAAAAAAAGTTACAAAGGAGGTTTAAAAAATATATAGAGAGAATTAACAAAAGATGTTGCAGTTAAAAGAGTTGTCATTTTTCAGTGACATATCAATTAATCACTTTTATTTGTCAGTGGAGGGCAATGGGAAATACTCAACCAAGTAATATTTTTTTTTTGTAAAAATGCAGCACTGCTTTACTCTGTTTCTCTGTTGCCCTTTGAAACTGAACCCAGAGAGAACTTTACCTCGAGACATTACAAGATAGACAGGTTTAAGTGGCCGTTTACTAAGCATTCAGGGAGATGGTTTCCAAAATGGCAGTGCTGCCATCCATCTTATTTAAATCTTCCTGCTTTAAATTTCATTATTTTTAAAGGTCAAATTAAGGAAGCCTCTTCCATATATCCTGGGAACAGCTTGAGCTGGATTGGTTCAACTATTGAATTAGGACCCAGATGACCTCAATTTTGTGGTTATTTCTGGAGCTGGCAATTCCTTCTCCACCAACCTATTGCACAGTCAGAGGTAAAATATCAAAAGTAACCTCACATCATCCTGGGACAAACTCTGGCTCTTTCATACATGCATGCAGTGCCACAACACATAAAAAAGAGGAGGACCTTCCATCCCAGTGGTTTGATATTGCTTTTGTCATATCTCCCTTCACACCCTCACCCTCATGGATGTGTCTGCTCAACGTTTTCTGTTGTGGGAATTTCAGTGAAGGACCAAATTCTGCATATGCTACAGAAAAGCAGAATGCAGATCAGATAGATGGACAGATCAAATCAACTAACAGGCAGATGAAAAAGACAACCGGCCATTTGCTCTTTGGGGTAGGGGAGAATGTTTCAGGAGAAGGAGAAAAGGGTTGCTTTTAGTCTAGGAAAGCACAATCATAATAATAATTAACAATTGTTGATAAAGACAAAAAAAAAGTCTGGATAGTGGATGCGGAAGTACCTGAAGACAGCAGAATAGAAGAGAAGAATAACAACATAGAAAGAACTGCAGATAGAAAGAGAACAACTGTGGCAAAGGAAAACAGTAGTACCAACAGTAATAGGTGCCTTGGATGCAAAACAACTGGAGCACCACTTGAACAGCATCGGCATTGACAAATTTACCATCAGTCAATTGCAAAAGGCAGCTTTACTCAGAACAGCTTATATCCTGCGATGATACCTGTAACACCATCAAACATCTAGATCTGCCTATCCCAGGTCATTGCGAAGGACTTGATAGATAGACAAAAATTCCAAATCCACTCCGAACATCTGGCTGACTGTGTGACAAACCAAAATAAAATGGAGAATTAACAAAGCAATATGGGTGACCCCTCCTTTTGGTTATCCCGCCATACTTCATATCCAGGTTTACGGATGTAAGGTTTTCTGTTGATTCCATTGAAAAGGTAATTGCAGTCTGGTAGCTCCACCAACCTTCTCACAGTGCCAGGGGCTTCCATTGCTGGATTGTCAAGGGACTGAAACAATAATGGCCATTCCTTCCTGAACTCACAAATACTGCAGGCATGTGAAAGCAAAACTACTTGTAGGAAATGTGTGTAAATTTCTTCTACAACAACAGCTCAAGAAGAAACATGGCGCCATTGCCAAAAACAAATTAATGAACAAAATCTGCCTATAAACTTTCAATGAGCTGTGAAAGAAGACAAAGGAGGTTTTGCTGAATATGTTATTTGTCATCTATTATTTATTCACTTACACTTCACCTCTGTTGCCAGACGGCTTGCTTTACAGTTTTTATTTTATGGAGGAGAGAAACATATGGACTGTATTATTTTCATGGCTCCTGTGGCCTATTGGATTTGTACCTGTACAAGCTTTTCCATCATATGTTCTTCTGTTCATGAGAAATTATTAGCCAGGGATGCTAAGCAGGTAGTATGAGATTTATAAGGATTCTAATGCTGGACTTACTTAGGTGTATGATGTAATCAATAAATGAGAATATTTGTAGCGTTGGTCCTTGGTGCTCTCTGAGCTTGGTTGTTTTCATGCAGACGTTTCATTCCTTAAATTAGGGAACATCATCAGTGCTAGTAAAGAGTGGAGTTTGCTCTCAATTTATATTCTAGTCACTTTTCCTTTCAGTGTTAGTGGAAGATGTAAGCCAACAGCCCTTATCTCTGGACCTTAAACACTGTAGCAATAGCAATAGCAATAGCACAGACTTATATACTGCTTCACAGTGCTTTACAGCCCTCTCTAAGCAGTTTACAGAGTCAGCCTATTGCCCCCAACAATCTGGGTCCTCATTTTAAAGACCTCAGAAGGATGGAAGGCTGCATCAACCTTGAACTGGTGAGTATCAAACTTCTGGCAGTTCGACAGAATTAGCCTGCAACTTTCATTTAACCACTGCGCTACCACAGCTCTATTGTACAATTGCACAAATTACAATTGTAAATAGTCATTTTTAGCCAGAGACAGAGGGAAATAATTAACCCTATGACTGTCTTCATGCTTCCAAAATTGAGTATGATTAAATAGGGGTAAAGGACAGCAAGATGGGCGGCATATACATTTAATAAATAAATAATAAATTGTTACTCTTCTGTGTTCTTCTCCTATTTCTCTTTATGCAACTGCCAAGGTGCTGTGCAAAAGCTGAAGATGGTCCTTGGCCCAGAAAAATCGTGCATCCTTGATAGAAGCAATGATGAGAAAATTCTGAAAAGGTGCAAGGTGCATCTGCTTGTGGCATTAAATTCAATGGCATTGAATACAAGATAAATAGATGTGCAATTGAAGTTAAAATATATGATTAGAATATATTAGAACAGTGATGGTGAACCTTTTAGAGACCGAGTGCCCAAACTGCAACTCAAAACCCACTTATTTATCACCGGGTGCCAGGTGGGCGTGGCCCACTGGGTGGGCGTGGCTGTGGTGGTCATGGCAGACTGGGTGGGTGTGGGCGTGGTTACCTTGATGTTGCTCCTGGGGAGGGACGCCTGTGGGGGCTGGGCAGGATTGGGGGAGATCCAGGGGGTCTCTGGCAGGTGGGGCGGTGGGCAGGAGGCTCGTCCTACGAGGTGAGGCGAGGCAAGGCGAGGCAAGGTGGTGGTGCCATTGTTGCAGGACAAGGCAAGTCAGGGGGCGGGGCGGCTCCTGCCTGACACCATCAGCCCCCGCACACAGAGGCCAGTGAGCACATGGGGGCTGACAGTGTCCGTCAGCAGTCACAGCCTGCCGGCCCCTCGACCGGCGCACTCTGGGGCTCTGCAGCCCGCCGGCAGCAGTTCAGAGAAGCCGCCTCTGAGCTGGACAGCTGGCCAACAGCTGAGGAGGCAATGCAGTGGGTCGTGCCCGGGAAAAGGAGAGCATGCGAGGCCAGGAGGGATGGGATGGGGGGAGGGAAACCAGCTGTGCTGGGATGCATCCGGCCACGTGGGATCTCGGCAAATTAGTGGGCGGCTGATTGAAGAGGGACAGTTGCCATCTCAGGGGCATGGCACGCGTGCCCAGAGAGAAGGCTCTGAGTGCCACCTCTGGCATGCGTGCCATAGGTTCGCCACCACTGTATTAGAATATTAGATATTATAATATAATATCTAATATAATATTATATTAGAATATATTAGAATATTAGAATATAAGGCCATTATCCTCCCCCAAAAAGAGAAGTGGATAACAGTGATCCATCCTTCAAAATTGGAATCTCTTGCTTTTTCTCTTGGGTTTTTAATGGACCACATGAAGAATAGGTTGTATTATGCTTCTATGTATTCCAGCTAATGAAAAAGTAATATAAGGCAACGCAGTCAAGAGACGATTCTGGAATCATAATAAGGATGTTTGAATACTAAATGTGCCCATTTCTGCTATAGAAGTTTAGGTACAATACAAGACACTATTTTCAGACTTGGAAGTCCTCATTAGGGAAATTCCTTGAACTGTTACTAAAAATACTGTAGACATGACAATAGTGTTTCAAAGCATCTTATTTGTTCACAACTATGCATTTTTCCATAAGCTCTTTCTTGATGATGAACTGCGTAGCATTCAACATTGTACTTTCCATTCAATTTGAAATGCATCATAAAGTTGGAAGCAGCAGCATCCTGGTGAAACACCCAGTGGCTCCAAGGTCTTCCTGTCCGTCCAGCTTCCTTCCTGCCCACAGACATGTCCCTAACCCCTGTTTCCAGGGCCCATTGCTCCAGACTACCTTGGGCCTGGCTCTCTAGTACACCTACCTGCCTTCCTTCATGCCTCTTCCCAGCTCCCAAACCTCAAAAGTCCTGATTGACTAAACTCAAACTTTTGGAAAAGACTCACCTCCTTGGCTCAAGCAGTTGTTTCCCCCATCTGCTTTGAGGGCCACAGAGGATGGACTTTGTAATACTTGCAATATGTTTTTTGTAATAATGTTGCACTGGCTAATTAACATGGGTTTCCTTGCGTTTTAGATTTGCTTTTTCAATTGTATTGCAGATAATTTCCCATAAGCCTTAACCTTCAAGAAAAAGCCTCCCTCAGAAACCAGGATGGGCAGGAGAGCATTCACCACACTGTAGATAACAATTTCATTTTGAGCTGTTCTCAAGCCTCTGTGAACAAAGAAAATAGTTGAACCAATCTTGGGAAGCGCTGAGAATGTATCTTATTCAAACCTATTTAGATGTTTTTCCTTTGCAAATGTTTCTTTTACTTTTATTCAGAATACAATGCTCTTTTCTATGGCTATGCACACATATTACTGGGTGCTGTAATTCTTGTGGTGTAACTGAACAGATGACTATTTCTAAACCAATCAACTTTTGCTTTGAAGTTCTTTGTTGTGCTAACTATAAAAGTAAATGTAATCCATTTCTCAGGGTTCCCCCTTTTCACAGGGAGACCGCACTTTATCAGAGTGCTCTAATAAATTGCTTTTGAATAATCTTCTGATTGGGTTGGTTATTGGAAATGGTAAAACTGAGGCAGAACTTAGGGCCAGATTTGGCCATCAGCTTGACCCACACAGCTTCCTCTTTGCTTTTTTGAAGCCTTCTTCTCCTCCTTCCACCAGCTGCATCCTGTTCCAGGAAATCTTCCAGGAGAGTGATGAGACCGAAAGCAAGGAGGTGGGCAAAGAGATAATTGATGGGGAGAATGTTTTGTTTGGGTCTCATAGGAGTTCAAAGAGGACAAGGGGATAACTTTTGTGGTCATCTTATTCCTATTAAGAAGGTTCACTGAGACAAAACCATGATTTCATTGCTTCATAAGGAGTTCAAACCAGAAGATCAACTCTCCTTTGCCTCATAAGTCATAGATAAAGTCCTGGGGCCTTCTTTCCTCCTCTCAAGCCTTTTGTAAGTAATGATACTTTCTTGGGTTCTGTTTCTGTGATGGTTCTACTAGAGTACAAGGATGGTAGGCAGGAGATCAGGGAAGGCCCAGAGTGAAGTGACACTTCAGACTCAGCCTGGAAGGGGTTGCAGACTATCAGGACTATATTGGATTCCTTGGACAGGGCAAAACAGGCCCTGGAATCTAATCCAAAGAAATATTGGCTCAGTTGTAACTAGGTTAAGGCCCTGGTAGCAAGTAAATCTTTTGGGGCTTCGCATGTTGAATGAAGTGAGCCTGTTTGGCTAGTTTATGCTTCAATGTATCAGGCAAAGCCAGGAAATGGGCATTCAGAAATCAAATTAAGTCCAATAAAGCCACATCAAAATTCTCTTCAAAGACAAGTTCTTGCTCCATTGAACATTCAACAGGAGATGGATGAGGCCAGGCTAGGGCTGTGAAGAAGCTACACAATCAATTGGATACAGACTGGGCTCAAATGTCTTTAATCCTGTCCCTATACCCTACTCATCTCAGTTTCTCAGAAAGTACAAGTTTTCTTATTGTAGAAGACTGGACTGAAACAGGATTTAGTAGCTTTATCTACTCTTCCTTACCTGTTAGCACTTGGCTGTCCTCACAGGTAGTCTATTGATTTTTCTCCCTCTCCTTTTATTTTGAACACCTCTAAACATCTTTCTGCTATTTGTAGCATCTCTCACCAACCTTGGCTCATTTTGAGCTTGAGCTTTCTTGACACCCTACTAACAGTTTAAATCTTCCTCTCTTTGGTGACTTCTCCCTTTTCCATCTGCTGCATTTATTTGTAGATCTTCATTAAGCTTTTTATGTAGTCATGTTAGCTTCCCCTACTATCCTCCATTCTTTTTGTGCCAATGCAGTTGTTTGAATTAATAAGGTTTTTTTAGGAATTCACATACCTGGGTTAAGAATTCTCTGGTATAAGAATGACCCATAGTTAAGAATGGAGCCTAGTGTAGCAAAATTCCAGTTAAATACACAATGCCTCAAGTTAAATAAACAATGGTTCACCTTTATTATGCAATACTACTTATACAGTATTATACAACAGTATTGTTTTGGTTTACATACACATTTGACTTAGGGACAGATTTTAGGAACATTTGTTCTTAACCGGAGATTATTTGTAGCTATGTTGTCCTATAATCTATCCTGAATTCATCAAAATCTGTCCTAATTTTTTTTTTTAACCAGAACTTGCTACTTCATCTTTATGTACAGGTAGTTAGGGCCTGCAGGGACCCAGTGGAGTAAAGAAGCAGGCCCAAGGCCTGAGGATCCCAAGGAACCCCACTTGGTGCCTCAGGGGGTGGGGGAAGCCTTGTGGGGGCTGGAGCAGGCCATGTGTGAACTGCAGAATGGGGTCTATGCTAGACCATCCATATCTAAGCCACCCTGTGCTTCACTTAATGACCTACACAGCCACTTAAGGACTGCATTGGAGAGAGCAGGGATAGGGGTTGTTAAGTGAGGCAGTTAGGTGGGCATCTTGCTTAATGACCAACACAACTTGTGACTAGAATGGGCAGGGTCCATTACATTTGTACGTTGAGGACTACTTGTATTCCCTGTTGGTTATTGTTAAGTCAACGGTAGCTGATCCTCTACTGTGTTCCTCTACTTTCTAAAGGAAGAAGCAAAACCAGTCAGAAATTTCCTGGAATAACAAGATTCAGCAGAGCTGATTTCCTAACTCAGAATGATTAAAGACCCCACATCATTGCTACACAGGTAGTCCTAGATGTAGATGACTGATTGTTTAGAAATGGGTTCACTTAATGACTGTGGCATTTGCTAAATGACTGCCACAAAAAAAGGTCATAAAATTGAATTAGTCATGTGACTAACCCAATTTATGACCATCATGATATACAACCATAATGGGAAGGCTCCAATACAGTCGTATTTTGAGGACTATCTGTATTTAAATTGTTCTTCTTCTAATATATTGAAGAGAGCGGGGTTTGCTCTGTCAGTGTTGGCCTGCAAGAAATCAACCAAGTTCAGAGAGCACCAAGAACCTCACAAATATTTTCTTCTTTTCATATTTGGCTGGGTGGATATTCCACATCTCCATAATAAATAACTATGCTACATGCAGAAAGTCCTGGATTCTGCCCCAGAATCTTATGTTCCCATCACTTTCTTAGTTTCCTGGCCATTCTGATGAACCCATGAATCAAACAAAAAATTATACAATATAGTATGAATGTTATATAATATGTTATTTAGTAGTTTTTATCAAAGAAAGCAAATTCTGGAAAGAAAAAACAAAACCCAAAACCCTGCATTCATTAGGAAATTTCTCACATTCTGCCTTGTCCTTCCTTATCACAGCAACCTAAAGTTCTTCTAATTCAATTGTACATTTATATTATTTATTCCCACTGCTCTAGCTGTAAAATATCATTAACAGCTGTGTTATCAAAGGTATGAGTTATGAAGCAAGATAAAACAGTATTCATAAATTGCTGAAAAACAAAAAGGAGCAAGCATGAAGCAAGAGAGTTCAGCTTTTGAAAGCTTTGGTAACATTGGCCAGGAAACTAAGAAAGTGATGGGAACATAAGATTCTGGGGCAGAATCCAGAGATAAGGAGCAAAGGCAGCTGGACAGCCACCCCCCGAGTGCATGTACGCGCTCAAGGAAAGCGAAGGAGGATCTGAAGGCAACCAGCAAGGCCACTGACAGATTGCCAGGTGTAGACCAACTCAGCACATTGTGGACTATTACAACCAATGGGCCGATGACGCGCTCAAGAAGCCGGGCACAGAGGCAGGAGGCTATATAGGCCAGCTCCCAGAATGCCTCCCACTCCAACTCTGAGGACGTCTGCAGTTTGGCCGATGAAAGCTAAGTGCTCTTTTATCCACAGGCCTGTTTATATTAAACAGCCTTGTTTATTTTTATCCTGGTGTTCGCTTTTTTCTTGTAAGAATTTTATCAACATATATATATGTGTGTGTGTGTGTGTGTGTGTGTGTGTGTGTGTGTGTGTGTGTATGTGTTTGTGTGTATATGTATATACACTCCCTTCCAGCACTGTAGATGTTACCTAGCTGGATAATGAAATATCTGCAAGAAAAGAACTACACTCAGAGAGCACCAAGGACCTCACAAATATGAAAAGGTTAGTAAGCTCTTCTTGAGAAACAAAATAAGAAATGGCTTTTTTACAGATGGATGCTTAACTGCTCATGCTTTTGCGGCATCTTATTTTCCCTCTCATATCTTATTTGATTAACTTGCCATGGCTGACCAAGAAAAAACAAGCAGAAAACCAAGAAAATGAGATCAGAGATATTTCATGAGCTACAGATATAATTATTTTGATTACTGATGACATTTTTGCTTAAATACATACATATAATGTATCCTTGTCTGCATTAAAGTTGCATACTCTTAGTAAACTATTTTTTTTTAAGTGTTTTGGCTCTCCTACGAGCATATCTCAGCTATTAATGTAAGCAGCCAGATGCTTTTCAGTCTTATGCATAAGCTAGAACTAAAGCTGTTTCTACTTTAAGAGTTGCGTTATGAACTTACTTCTTAAAATACCCACATTTTTAACGTACTGACTGAGGCCATTATGAACAGATGTGCAACTCTTATTTCTGGCATCATCATTCAACTTCAGTAGAGTTTCATTCTGAGCCTCTAATCATTCTCCTGCAATAAGAAAAGAGAAAACATCCTACCACTATGCAAAGAGGAAAAAAGTCAAACACTGTGCAATTAAAGGTCATAAATTAACATTTTTCCTACCCTACAAAATCCCCAAATGCTCATATATTTTCCCCATGAAACCATGTTATGTTAGGTGTGCAACAGAAGAGATCCAGAAACAATTCTTGAGCCATGACTTAGTCTGATTTTAAGGGTATTTTTGTTTCACAGAAAAAAATATCCCGATGCCTGCAGTCTCTTCAATCTGCAAAAGCTTATATTCTTTCATTCTTCAATTACCTGATTCAACAATGATGAATACCCAAGCAAAATCCTTTTAACCACTGGGCAATTAGATGACTTAGTTTCCATCGCTGGCAAGCTGTCACTACTTCGCAGAGGGAGATAATGTCTTACAGTTTTCAGAGTTTTTAAGAACATTTTTTCCCCAGAAATGACTCTTAATTAAGTCTCCACCAAAACTACCTGTCCAACTTTTCAAGCGGATGTGCAGATAAAGTAGGTTTTGGCATGCATCACTGACTCATGCAAGCATTGTTTCTGTGACTGATAAATTCTCCCCTGTGGTTAATTAATTATTGTTAATGAACAATAGCCAAAGGCCTTGAGAAATCTCATAGGAAAACCCTGACAGGAAAATATATCCATTGTGGCAACTAAGTAAAAATCGGGAAACCGTTCTCAAATTGGACAGTTCTTGTCAAGAGACATATACCTAAGATATTTTTCATGTTGATACAGATTGCTCTCCTACCAAAGTTTATCAAGCAGTAGAAGAGAAAGGAGGAAGAAATAATTTATTTCCCCCAACCAGACAATTCCAACAGAAAAAAATATCTGTAGCTCTGGGCTGAACTGTGAAATGTTGGTGTTCTTCTGAGCTTGGTGGTTTTCTTGCAGACATTTCATTACCCAAGTAGGTAACATCATCAGTACTAATGAGCATGGGTGAAGGTAGTGAGTGGTAGTGATTTTGGACAAAACATAGCTGCCATCCTTTTTGTAGTGCATGACATGAAAAAATATTTTTTTGTTGTTGTTATATAGAAATCTTGTGCTCTGAAAGCTGTTGTACCATTTGGCAGGTTTGGCTCTCCTCCTCATTCAGAAGAGACAAATAAGAATTTCCTTCACTTGTCTCAAGAAATATATCAAATATATTGGTCATTCTCTTCTTTAAAAACATTCTAGAGTTGGGGGAAAAAACTTAACCCAAGTCCACCTGCACCTACCTGAATGCAATTTCAGGCTCTGATTCCTGATCAAGACTGCCCATACTTGGCATTTCACCCAAATAACCATCTATAAAACAGGTTTACTTTTAAAAAGCAGAAATAAGCCAGCACAAATGTTGCTTATCTCTTGCCCTAGTTGGAGCTCTCCAACATCATTGCACTCACTTCTCTAAACTACTTTCATTCCATAAACAGTGTATGAAGCACAGTGCTTTTGCATACAGGTAATCCTCTACAATTCAACCCACAATTCAACCCAAAATGTCCGTTGCTGAGCAAGATGTTTGTTAAGTGAGTTTTGCCCATTTGTTGACCTTTCTTACCACAGTTGTTGAGTGAGTCACGGCAGCCGTTAAGTTAGTAACACGGCTGCTGAGTGAATGTGGCTTCCCCGGTGACTTTGCTTGTCAGACGGTTGCAAAAGGTGATCACATGACCTTGGGACACAGCAACCATCATGGATACATGCCAGTGGCCAAGCATCTGAATTTTGATCACGTGACCATGGGGGATGCTGCAACAGTCGTAAGTGTGAAAAACATGATTGTAAGTCAAGGACTACCTCTACTGGGACACATAAGCCCCTTAATTGCAGAGCACAGTTAAGGAAGTTCTACATTTAGGCAAGAAAAACCAAATGTACAGGTATAGTATAGGGGGTACCTTGCTCAATAGTAGTAACTGTGAGAGGGATCTCGGAATCCTAGTGGACAATCACTTAAATATGAGCCAGCAGTGTGCTGCAGCTGCCAAAAAAGCCAACACAGTGTTAGGCTGCATTAACAGAGGGATAGAATCAAGATTACGTGAAGTATTAATACCACTTTACAATGCCTTGGTAAGGCCACACTTGGAATACTGCATCCAGTTTTGGTCACCACAATGTAAAAAAGATGTTGAGACTCTAGAAAGAGTACAGAGAAGAGCAACAAAGATGATTAGGGGACTGGAGGCTAAAACATATAAGGAACAGTTGCTGGAATTGGGTATGTCTAGTTTAATGAAGAGAAGGATGAGGGGGGATATGATAGCAGTGTTCCAATATCTCGGGGGCTGCCACAAAGAAGAGGGAGTCAAGCTATTCTCCAAAGTGCCTGAAAGCAGGACAAGAAGCAATGGATGGAAACTAATCAAGGAGAGAAGCAACCTAGAACTAAGGAGAAACTTCCTGACAGTTAGAACAATTAACCAGTGGAACAACCTGCCTCCAGAGGCGGTGAATGCTCCAACACTGGAAGTGTTAAAGAAGAGACTGGACAGCCATTTGTCTGAAATGGTGTAGGGTTTCCTGCCTGAGCAGGGGGTTGGACTACATGACCTCCAAGGTCCCTTCCAACTTTATTATTATTATTAAGTAAGAATCAATGAGACTTTCTCTAATGAGCTTTAAAGCTAAGAATGGGGGGGATGAGAATTCTGAGAGAAGAACCCCCCAGCCAGGAGTGAGCATTTCCTTGAAGCATTTGAATTTTGTTTTTCTGAGCAGCTTGCAAGATGGGTCAGGAGTCCATTTCTCTGATAGCTCCAGAATGAGCTTTTCCATCTGCTAATTGATTGAGTCTAGAGATAGTCCTCTTTTCTCTGACTCTCAATATTTTCTTCTGTCTCTCTGATGTAGATATTTCATAGGATTTGCGCTCCATTAGACAAAGCAAGAGCCCATCCCAGATCTCCTGAATACATTTAATATTTGATGCATGATTACCGGGCACCGAATATCGAGGTAAGAATAATCTCTGTTAAGAGGAAAATCATTATTTAGCATAAAGACACAATCTTTCCATCCTGTCACTGGAAGGGAACTTCTCCTAGTTGACAGCACTTTGAAGAGTTGAAGGACACAGAGGTAAAAGAGATGAAAAATCACTACCAATTGACAATGACTTTCTATTTGTATCATTCTGAACCTATGGATGAGATTATGGACATTTGTGTTATATTCTATTACTAACATACAGGTGGCTCCTAACAATGCTTCTTTGCAGGGTCTAGGATTTAGTTGTAATGGGGAAAAACAGGGGCTTGTGAAATCACTAAAAGCTATGTACAGGTAGTCTCGACATATGACCACAATTAAGCCCAAAATTTCTGCTGCTAAGCATGATGGTTGTTAAGTGAGTTTTTCCCCATTGAACGACCTTTTTTGGCACCACTGTTAAGTGAATCACTGCAGTTGTTAAGTTAGTAACACGGTTGTTAACTGAATCTGGCTTCCCCCTTGACTTTGCTTGTCAGGAAGTTGCAAAAGGTAATCACATGCAACCGTCATAAATATGAGTCAGTTGCCAAGCATCTGAATTTTGATCATGTGACCACGGGGATGCTGCAACAGTTGTAAGTATGAAAAACAGTCATAAGTCACTTTTTTTAATGCTGTTGTAACTTCAAATGGTCACGAAACAAATGGTTGTAAGCCAAGGACTACTTGTACATATTTCCTGACTCTTGGCTAAGGTGATCTGGCTTCATTCATTTTCAGGATGTCAATACTTTGTACCCAACTTTTCCCACTCAAGGTAAGGAGCTCATTTTCACTACAATTAAATGAGGGTAGAAATAAAGATAGGGAGATTCATGCATGTAGGGAACTGCTCTGCCTGCAGAAATTCATTAGATGTGGCTGTTGATTTTTTTTGGGGGGGGAAAGAGGCATTATGCAAATGATAAGTTGCAACTGAAGGGTCTAAAAGGGGCATTTTTAGTTGTCCATAGGGTATATTCTGATTCAATACACTTATAGCCAAAAACATATTTTCTTAGTTTTGCCCCTTTGTGTTTTCACACTGCATTATAACATTCTGCATATTGAGACTTGTTTGAAAACAATCCAAATAGAACTGTACATAAAGACAGACGAGTTGTCTGTCAAATTGGAAATACTCTTATTTATGTCATGAATTTTAAGCAGATGGGTATATGAATTTGTAGATGAAAGGCTTTGCTGATGATCTTAGAAATAAGAAAGGCTTGCCTTAATCCAATTTCCAGTTGAGATAAAACCTATCACAAGGATTGAAAGATTAGTTTGTAACAAATGTATTGCTACAATCATTCTCACTTGTTGTAATAAAAGAACAGACATGCCAGTCCCCGGAGAAATAGGCATTTGATGACAACTGGTTTTTATATATATATATATATATATATACCTTGTTTGTATACTTCTTGTATCAAAATCAAGAAACCAAAGAAATGCCGTCTGCACTTTAGACGGATTTTCCATTTTGTTTTCCCCAGAAGCTCGGGGATTAAACTCCTAAAAGAAGACTAAACAGCGTTTCTAATATTTCTGAATACCAGTGACATTTTAAAGGAAACAAAGGCAGGAACAAAATACAGGGTTGAATTACAGTGCATTAAAAGGAAACTCTGTTATGATACTGCAACAAGATAACTTCATTCAATTAGTACTGTTGCAAACGATATCGGAAAATATCGGTTTATACCCTTTATGTGTTACTGCTAATAGACCATACATTATATTTTTTATATATAAAAAAAAAGAAAAGCAAAAGAAACCAAGGTAGAAATTAAACACATTTTATATTTATATTTTTAAAATTCCCTTCTCACCTTATGGGTGTTCTGCGCCTTCCTCAATCTTGGGTCCTCTAGAAGCCTGGGAGTTTGAAGGATCTGTGCAGGATCTTAGCTGTTCCTTGCACTGCACTCTTCTGGACAGAGAGCTCTGATGTCGTTCCTGGGATCTATTGGAGCCATTCACTCAGCTTTGTAGTCACAGCCCTGAGTGTTCCTATTGCCACTGGGCTCACTTTGGCCTTTATTTTCCACATCGTCTCTAGTTCTTCCTTCAGGCCTTGGTACTTCTCCGGGTTCTCCAGTACTCCTTCTTCCTGAAGATGTTATCACTTGGCTCTGCTGCGTCTATCACCATTGCTGTCTTTTGGTCCTTGTCTACTACCACAACCTCTGATTGATGGACCAGATACATCTGACTGTCCATCTAGATCTGGAAGCCTCGCAGAATCTTAGCTCTGTTCACGACTTTCTGTGAAATCTCCCCCTCTAGACTTGGTAGGGTCTTGCCCATATACGGTGCAGAGGTTCCTGAATTGTTGCACCATTCGGTGTATGCTGTTCCTGCTGCACCTTACACCCTATTCAATGTGTTGGGCTCTCTCTGAGAGCTTTCTGCATAGTCTGCACCTTGAGTCCTGTTTAATGTGGTAGAGCCCTGCTTCTATGGATCTGGTACTTAGTGCCTGTTCTTGTGCCACAGAGCTCTGTTTTATCCAGCCCTTTACAGCAGCTTGGTAGGATTTCCCAATGTCTTCCACTTCATCTATGGTAATTGAAGTGGAAGACATTGGGCTCCATGGCAAGACCATGTAGGACCTTGCCTTGGCATGGAAGCCACTTACATTGTGAGATGTTTTCAGATCTTCACATTGGCAGCTTCCATGTAATCCTTTGGCCAGCTCAATATACCAGCAGGTTATCTCATGAATGGCAGGGCATACATGTTGATGGTGTAGATCTTGTTCTTGCTGTTGATCTGGCTCTTCGGGACCTGTCTGATTCTTTGGTGGTACTTGGATACTTTTATCTTCCTTGCTTCCTCATCATGTTTCCCATGTGACTGTGGGATAACAAAGTATTTATAGCTGGTCTGTATATCAGCTGTGTGGCTCACTGATTGTTCCAAGTTCTACCTCATCAGTATTAACTATTTTCCCTTTCATGACTACCATCTGGCCCACAACTTTCCAGTATAAATGACATCTCAGTATTCTCACTGTAGACCCACATCAGGTGGATCAGCAGATTAATGTCTTGTTCACTCTCCGCATATAGCTTGATGTCATCCATGTAGAGGAAGTAACTGATGGTAGTTCCACTCTTGAACTTGTATCCATATCCAGTCTTTGGTATTATCTTAGATTATGCTGAACAGCAGTGGGACAATGCATCATCTTGGTATATGCTGCACTTGGTGGCAACTTGTGTGGGCTCCTTGACTCAAGTAGCTGGATAGCAGAGTGGTTAGAACACTGTTTTTTATCTGGGAGATTGAGATTTGAATCCTAGCTGCTAGCTACCTTTACCAGTAGGGGTTCTTGGGCAAAGACTCCTTAATACTTTATCTGCCTACTTAAATTTGAGTGTGACATGAATTCGAAGAGTCATGTCAATTTAGACATCACCCAGATTAACAAGGTCTGCATCAGATGTTGGGGAACCAGGACAATCTGACAGTAAGTGGACTACTGGAACAAACCATACATAGAAGAAGCAAGAGAACCTGGAACTGTTGGATATGAATCTACCATTGATGGTTATGACAGTTTCTATAATAGCTATTATCAATTTATAGAAATTTACAGAAAAAGATACAGAAAAAGATAATACATATCTTAACCTGCAGGAAGAACACAAGTAGCTCCACGTCAGGCAATAAAATGACATAGGGCTGTGGTGTTGTAATACTAGCAGTGTCACCCAGGTTTCACTGTAGAAAACAAGTGACGGTTGACATGAATTTATTGCCTGTTGAAGAACTCTAAAGAGGAATTAATTGAATGAATACATGATAAGGCCTGACTTCACTCATTCACCTTATATAGTAGGTACAGAACACTATTTATATGAATTAAGTTAATTAATGCCTGCATTGTGGTAATTGCCATAAATTGAGCACAGCAAGCATAAATTAAGTGACATTTCTATTGTATCAACAAACATACTTAACTCTGTGTGAATGAACTGCAGGCAGCAATCACATTCTGATAGCATCTGTAGCCAAATTGAATTGTTCATTTGTAATATGTATTGATTCCTGCAAAGTAAGATTCCTAGAGTAGGTGCATGAAATGCAATATATAATAATCATATTGAAAAGTGGGGATAAAATATAATTTTGGTTGTGTATCCCTAAGAGAGCCATAACTGTGTGTTCCTAATCACAATGCTAAAATGAAAAAAAAAAAAGATATTGTGAAGTCAGATACCACAGTTTACAAACCCTTCTCAATCATATGTAGCTATCATTCGTAGTAATAATTCACGATTTTGGTCAATGAAGTCAAGAGTTTTCCTGTTTATACTGGTTAAATCTTTAAATAGACCACAGATTAGAAAAAAATTAATTGCCGGGGTTAAAATTAATGAAAACTTAGGGGGGGAAATGTTTTTTTTTTCTTTTTGTGAAAATTCTTTTTGTGGAAATGTTTATATGGTACATCTGTCCTAACTATAAATTAGATAAGCCAATGATATTTGCATTTTCTAGCATACTGTTTTAAAAATATTGCTATTAATAATATGTTACAATAACCCAAGATTGGATTCTCACAAGATCCTTTGTTGCCTAGGGGAAGAACAAGAAGCAATGGCATTTACTATTGCAAATATCAAAGCCAACAACTTAATTTATTCATTTATTTTTAGATGTGTACACTGCCAAATTCACTGAGGGTCACGGTGGTTTGCAAGAGCAAAACATGTTGTTGTTAGTTGCAAAGTCATGTCCGACCCATCACGACCCCATGGACAATGTTCCTCCAGGTCTTCCTGTCCTCTACCATCTTCTGGAGTCCATTTAAGCTCACTCCTACTGCTTCAGTGACTCCATCCAGCCACCTCATTCTCTGTCGTCCCCTTCTTCTATTGCCCTCAATCTTTCCCAGCATTAGGCTCTTCTCCAGTGAGTCCTTCCTTCTCATTAGGTGGCCAAAGTATTTCAGTTTCAACTTCAGGATCTGGCCTTCTAAAAAGCAGTCAGGGTTGATCTCCTCTAGGATTGACCGGTTTGAACGCCTTGCAGTCCAAGGGACTCGCAGGAGTCTTTTCCAGCACCATAGTTCAAAGGCCTCAATTCTTTGGTGCTCAGCCTTTCTTATGGTCCAACTTTCACAGCTATACGTGGCAACTGGGAAAACCATGGCATTGACTATACACACTTTTGTTGGCAGGGTGATGTCTCTGCTTTTTAGTATGCTGTCTAAATTTGCCATAGCTTTCCTCCCCAGGAGCAAGCGTCTTTTAATTTCTTGGCTGCAGTCTCCATCTGCGGTGATCTTGGAGCCCAGGAAAATAAAATCTATCACTACCTCCATTTCTTCCCCATCTATTTGCCAGGAATTGAGAGGGCCAGATGCCATGATCTTGGTAGAGCAAAACATATCAACTATTAAAACATCCCTGGCAAATCAATCTGTGGGTAAATATACTAAATATAAGTGAATTTGATAAGTGAATTTAAAATCCACATACAAAGCTATACACAACCATTTTTCCCATTATAAGCTGAAGGGTTGCCCTTTTACAATCATATCCTTCTATATATCTGTCCCGTTTAGAGACATGGATTATAGGCTCTTACCCAGGTGGTTTTATTTAGTAATACATGTTATCTAAGTATAGTAAAGAAAAGTGTTTTTTTTTTAAAAAAATCTGATAACCTAAGCAAAACAAAGCCCATCTGAATCTGTGATTGGGCCTACGCAATTGGTTTAGATATTTAAAAGCGGCTACATATCTCATAGAAATCTCTAAAAACACTTTCATCGCAAAAATAAAATAAAAACTCTTCCTTCCTACGTGGCATTAACTGTGATCCAGTCTTTTGATGTAAAATTGCTAGGTTTGACGTCTCCGTTTTCCATAATTGTCAAAAAGTCGCATCTGGATTTATATATATATATATGTATAAATAAAAGAAGAAGACTGTGGGTGAATTTATTCTGCTCTTCTTTTTCAGCCTGTTGAGGTATTCAGGGCCACTAAATGGCTGTTATTATCAGTAAAATATACAACAAAGAGCTATGATGTTATGCCAGCTGACCTCGCGAGTTCTTCTCATCAGGTTTCGCTGGATGGCTCTGACTTTGTGGATCATTCAAATGCACTCCTTCTCATCCTGGAGGAGGTTTCCTTCCCAGCATGCTCATTAGAGAGAGAATGCCAAGTCTTTTGACCTTTCCTTAGTCTAGAGGAGAGATTACTTCTTCTAACAAAGCAGTCTTACACTTTGCGGTCTTCAGGAGCTAACAGAATTTGAGTCAATGCTTTCATTCCTGGGAAATACCGCTCGTCTTTTTTCCAGCGAGAAAAATAACTCGGAATGAAGTGAAACTATGAAGGTTGGATAGAGGCTAACGATTTCAGTGCTGTAAATGGGACAAAAAGCTGGTGTCTCACTTTGACTTTTTCTTCCAGCCTTCTTCTCTCTATCTCCTGGTATAGCAGCCCTCGGACATCCACTGAGAAACTAAGCTAAGTTGTTTCCCAGCATGACTCCTGGAAGCTGTTAATGTTATTGTAAAATGAAACTTCACTCATCTGTGTTCTAAAAGGAAAAAAAAAAATACAATGGTTCTCTTTTTCCACTCTTAAGATTTCCAGAAGAGATTTGTTTGGTGGGATGATAGCCTTTATAACAGAGTTCATTATTAAAGCTAAGTGTATTAGTATTTGTTGTAGTTTAACTTATATATAAGCAAAGAATAGGCTGTATGATTTGACTTGTGAGGTTTTAGATGTGAATATATACTTCATTTCACTTAAAAATCAATATTTTTTCCTCCATTACATATTCTATTACATTACTGTTCGTCTTAGATTTCAGATGACAGGAATCAACAATACAATTGTAATTGACTGAATACCTCCATACCCTCAAAATTAAGGTGTTCTATATAAAGGGGTCACTCATAGGATAGGCTGGAACAAGACTGTCCTCTTCTCAAGATAGGTTATTCTTCTCCTGATCCCCACTTGTCATGATGGCTCAGATTTGAACTGCTGTCTGAGCAGGCAAGGGCCAACACACCTAGCAAAAACAATTGCCATCATTGTCTGACCATGAGGCACAAAATTATTGCCCCCTCCCAATGCAAGAGTCTGGTGGTGGGCTGCAAAAAGACTGGAGCAAAGATGCCCTGCAAGACTGCTGATGTGGAGGGAGTCTTGCCCCACTAAATGAGCTACACTGGGGCTGCTTCTATTAAAATAGAGCAACAAGCACAAGTTCTCCAATGATGACAACCACCTATTAACTCCCATTCCATATACCTTGACTTATGAATCTCACAACCAGGGCTTTGAACCTGGACCAGCTGATGGATCTGCTACAAGCTCTACCTCTCAGATTCCACTTGACTCCTCTCCTGAATACCATTTTGATTTGGGATTCTTGTAAGCCAAACTTGCTGAACTTTACAGGGAAACCTGTCTCTATTCTGCAGGTGTGTATGTTTGTAAGCCCTGGTGACACAGTGGTTAAATGCAGTATTGCAGGCAAACTCTGCCCATAGCCCGGAGTTCGATCTTGATGGGGCTCAAGGTTGACTCAATCTTCCAGCCTTCTGAGCTCAGTAAACTGAGGGCTCAGACTGTTGGGGCCAATAAGCAAATAATGCTTCATCATTGTAAACTTCCCAGAGAGTGCTGTAAAATGCTATTGGGGTGGTGGTGGTGGTGGTATATAAATCTAAATCCTATTGCTATTTAGTAAATAGAACAAAAACACTGCCTTGTGCATTTGTGTGGGCTTGGTCTGGGACAGGACACACCAGGGGCTGCTGGGAGCTGGGACTCAGCCCTGTCTGAAGAGCCTCAGGTTTTTCAGCTGTGATTTAAGCTTTGCAGTTCTCTGCCAGTTCTCTGGGTTCTTCTAGCCATCCAGATCTTCTGCTCCACTTTCTGGGCTCATCGTTGTATCTGAGCATCCTGGATCTCTGTTCCCCTCCCTGTCACATGACCTGTTTATAACTTTTTCCACAGGGTCTGTTAGCTTCAGCCACAGTAGCTTTTTTAAGCTGTTGCTTAGCAACTACGGGGGAGGGGTGAAGTATTCTGAAGCGAACCAATGCATTCTGCTTCACTGACCCCTTTCCTGATGGGGTAGCATCTTCACAAGGCAATTTCCATTTAATGTTAACCATCAAAGCATCTTAAGCCAAAGAAGTTGCCGAAACCTGAGGTGGGAGTTCTCCTCCTTTCGTAGTAGGCCTTCTTCCACCAACAAAGGCAGGTTTAAAGGAAAATCTGAAAGACCATCTGCAAATGGATGTCATGGCTGTCATTGTGATGGTGTCTTCATCATTTGGTCCAGGACTGTTTCCTGCTTGCTTCCCTTCTGCAATGCAATCTTCTCCAGAGCTGGTGCTGGGCCCAGGGCCAGTGATTTTGAAGGCTTTGTAGGGTTGCAATGCATATCAGTTCAGGCTCTTGATTCCTTAAATGCCTTGAAGTAATTTTTTTCCAGTAATAAACAACTGTGAAATCAAAATAGGACAGGATAAGAAGATATGGTGGGGTTTTTTTTAGTTCTTAAGGAGTGTTCTTATTATTTTCTTATTATTTTTTTAATTATTATCTTTGCTTATCTTCAAAGGGAGCCCAGTTAGGATATTTTACCAACTCTCAATAACCAAGGAATGGATTGGAAGAATGATAAATCCTTTGGGTTCATAACATTATTTTTTGTCATCCAGTTTGTATCTTCTGATGTTTAATACTAAGTTCGTATCTGGTCTAGATTCAAAGATAATTGAGATGTAGGTACAGGCAGTCCTCAATTTACAACCATTCATTTAGTGACCATTCAAAGTTACAACAGCACTGAGGAAAGTGAATTATGACCATTTTTCACACGACCATTGCAGCATTCACACGGTTATGTGATCAGAATTTGGATGCTGGGCAACTGACTAATATTTATGATGGTTGCAAAGTCCCTGGTCACGTGATCAGCTTTTGCAACCTTCTGACAAGGAAAGTCAATGGGGAAGCCACTTAACAATCATGTTACTAATTTAACTACAGTGATTCACTTAACAACTATGGCAGGAACGGTTGTAAAATGGGGCAAAACTCACGTAACAACTACCTTGCTTAGCTCAGTTGTGTTCGTAAGTCAAGGACTACCTGTATTTATCCATGAAAGCGGCCTCCAATTCCTCTGTAGGCTACTATGATATCTGAAAAGTGAAGAGATTGTTGTTAATTCAGATAAAGCAGTCTTATCTCAGGGGTTGCCACAAAGAAGAGGGAGTCAAGCTATTCTCCAAGGCGCCTGAGGGCAGGACAAGAAGCAACGGATGGAAACTAGTCAAGGAGAGAAGCAACCTGGAACTGAGGAGAAACGTCCTGACAGTTAGAACAATTAACCAGTGGAACAACCTGCCTCCAGAAGCGGTGAATGCTCCAACACTGGAAGTTTTTAAGAAGAGACTGGACAGCCATTTGTCTGAAATGATATAGGGTTTCCTGCCTGAGCAGGGGATTGGACTCGATGACCTCCAAGGTCCCTTCCAACTTTATTATTATTATTATTATTATTAAGATTTTGATTCCTCAACACTGATTGCTGTTTTTAATGCAATCTCCGTCTGCTGTTTTAGGGTCACCTTTATGTTTGCAGTGAGGCTCCCTAGTGATTCTTCCAGGAGGGTGTAAAATTGTCCTGGAGGTGACCGTGAAAAATACAGGCTGTGCAGAGCACTGAGAGTTTCTCTTCAAGGTGATCTTATGCCCAAGTATTCACTCAGGTCCCATCTCAGGAAACCTGCTTTGACTACCTGAGAGAACAGAGCCACAGCAGAAGCTAATGAAAGTCAGAGAGGACATTCTCTGACAGCTGGGGTTATTGTGTACTTTATATGTGTGTGAGAGAGTTTGTCTGTGCCTAAAAAAATCCCCCAGTGCAGATCCATATGCATCTCATACACATGTACACATACATGCAAATGCAAAGTTTAATCTCGGCTATGGGATTTAAAGAGGTAATTTGTTTATTTGGTTGCATGTTTTTGGATGCATGTTTTATGCCACTTTTCATCTCAAAAAATAAAAAATAAAATAAAAAATCAAAGGGTCGAAAAATGTATGAAATAATCTTCAATAAAAACAATTAGAAAAAAATCACCTCCTATAGAACAAAACAACAAAACAATAAGAAAATGAAGCAATTAAAATCAAATTTCAATCGTGGGTGGTAAGGTAATCTTAATTTATCTTCCTTGTTTTAGATGATTACATTTTTTAATACATGTCATCCATAAAACTCAGAGAGAAGCAAAGAAATATAAATAAATGTGTGTGTGTGTATGTGTGTGTGTGTGTGTATACACAAACACACACACATACATACAAAGAGAGAGATGATAGGTAATAAATGACAAAGATATAATAGATGATAGATGATTGATAGCTGATAGAGAGAGAGAGAGAAAGAAAGAGAGAAAGATGAGAGAAGGGATGGATGGATTTTGGTCCCTCAACCTGAAACTTTGAATTGATCCTCAGTGTTTTAAAACAAAGCTTTTTAAATACTTCACATTCTCCTGTAATTTTTGCTAAATTAAGATATAAAGATGGATAAATTTATTAGTTTTATATTCCATCTTTTGTTCAGGAATTCAAGATGATATATACATATACATTTTAAAATTTGGGGGGAAATGCTCTATACATGCTTTTGTGTTTTTGCTTTGATTATCCCAAACTTTCCCAACATGGAGGACCAGCTGATGCCTTCAGTTTCCAGATTTGTTCAATCAACATGGCCATTACTGAGAATTCTGGGAGTTGAAGTCCATACATCTGGAAGATGTTGAGGTTCAGAAATGATACTCATTCTCTCTTGTACTACTGATTGTTTTCCAATATATTCCACAAAACCCGATGCATCCTGATCCAAACATTTCCCATAGACCTTATAACCATATTCAGGTGTTTGTTACTTCTAAACATTTTTCAAGAAAAGCTTTAGCAGGAAATATAATGCTGGCTAAGGATTTTCATAGTGCTGGACAAATATTTCTGTTCTGCATGCGTATATACTGTTAGATAGACTGCAACATATGCTTCAGGGTTTCATTAAATATCTTAATACATTTTCAGTGCATTTTATTGTAACTCGAGAGAGCAATTTCTCCTTAAATTGATAGCTAGGAACATTTCTTCAATTCTAAGATTTTTTGCTAACCAGAAGGGTTTTTTTTCCACTCAATATTTTAGGTAAGAAAAGTAAAGAGGTTACCTACCATTTATATACCTTCATGATATACATATGTGACCCGTCAATGGTTTTAATACATGAACATTTAATGTCATTAAGAACTGAGGTGAGAAAGAAATACCAGCTTTCAAGTCAAAATCATCAATTTGGAAAGAGAAATAACTGAACTTTATTATTTTAAATCTCAGCATTTTTTCCAAGGTGCTCTGAATAATGCCTCTTTAATATTTTTCTCTTTCTCTCTCTTTTTTTATAATCCCCATTATATAGATGTAGGAATTAGGCAGTTGTGAAGTGGGTCACATCTGATTTTATGACCTTTTTACCCTGGGTAAGTGATCAATGAAGTTGTTAAGCAAATTGCATAGTCATTAAGTGTTAACATTAAGCAACTGTGTTTAGCTTCCCCCATTGATTTTGCTTGCTGGAAGCTGGCTGGGAAGGCCACAAATAGAAATCACATGACCTGGGGTGCTGCTGCAACCATTGTAAGTACATGCCGGTTGCCAAGTTCCCAAATTTTGATCACATGACTGTGGGGGATGCTGCTAGGGTCGTGTGAGAACCAGTTGTAAGTTTTTTCAATGCCATTGTAACTTCAAACTATCACTATATGAACAGTAATACCATCAATTGAGGACTACCTGTAGTGAGTTTGTTGACGTCCTAATGGATGATCACTTGACTATGAGCCAGCAGTGTGCGGCAGCTGCCAAAAAAGCTAATACAATCCTGGGTTGTATAAACAGAGGCATAGCATCAAAATCACATGAACTATTAGTACCATTTTATAAATCCTTAGTAAGACCACACCTGGAATACTGCAACCAATTTTGGTTGCCACACTACAAAAAAGATGTTGAGACTTTGGAAAAGGTTCAGAGAAGAGCAACTAAGATAATCAAAGACCTGGAGACTAAAACATACGAAGAACGACTGCAGGATTTGGGTTTGGCTAGTCTAGAAAAAAGAAGGACTAGGGGTGCATGATAGCAGTATTCCAGTATCTGAGGAGTTGCCACAAAGAAGAGGGGGTCAAATTATTCTCCAAAGCACCAGAGGGCAGGACAAGAAACAATGGTTGGAAACTGACCAAAGAGAGAAGCAACCTGGAATTAAGGAGAAAGTTCCTAACAGTGAGGACAATTAACCAGTGGAACAGCTTGCCTTCAGAAATTGTGGGCGCTCCATCACTGGAGTTTTTGAAGAAGACACTAGACAGTCACTTGTCTGAAATGGTATAGGATCTCCTGCCTGAGCTGGGGGCTGGACCAGAAGACCTCCAAGGTCCCTTGCAGCTCTATTCTATTCTAAAATACATTGTAAAAATGTGTTGCAAACCAAGTCGATCTGATGATCTCAAAATAAAAATATTCTGTATCTTACTTTGCAGCCCTATAGGAATTCTATACATTTTGGAAATGGACTAGGCATTGGATCATTTTTCAAGACTTGGTTCAAAGCTTGCCATGATGAAACTTTACAAATCCTAACTGGAGACATTCAACAAAGACATTCAGTACTGTTCCTCAGAATGTTTCAACAAAAAAGTCATTCAAATCTCTCATTCTCTTAGCCAATCAAAAAAGAAAATGTTTTACAACCTTAAGCTCCCAAGATGTTCATCAATCTTTTTACTTGCTCCTTTGAAGAGTGTGAGGGGGGAGGGAATGGCTCACAATATTGAAAGGATCGCTAAAGAAAATCTACTAGTATCTCTTGCAATAGATCTTCTATGAATGGAGTGCCATCAGCCTCCTACAGAAACTGAACCAGTGCTTGATTTATTTGATCTTTCCTGAGCGATGAGACTTAAGTTCCTGTTTGTTTTCTTAACAGGCTCCACATTCTGAATTGAAGGCTTTAGGGATTTCTCATCTCTCCCGCACAGATTTTTCTCGCAAAGTCAGATGGTGTGCCCTCTTTTCATTCTGAAAGCATTCCTTCCTCATCCACTCCATGCAGGCAGGGGCTTATTTCATTGTGTGGCATCTTGTAGGCGATTGATAGTTCTCAAAGTTAGTTGCACAGGGTAGGGGACCACAGGCAAAATCCAGATTGTTCTTGGGGCAAATGGCTTCCCCTGCTTTCCCCTCCAGAGAGGTGAAATCAGAAAGTCCCCCTGCTTTTATTTAAGTTGTGATTCTAAAGATGGGTAAGACCCAGAGTGCTCTTATTCATAAACCATACTCTAGTAACTTGAAACATTTTATTTCCACTTTTTTTTTTTGAACCGCCCAATGTCCCTCAGAGAAGAATTCTGGGCAGCATAGAATAAAGCATTAAAATATAAAGGCAGTATATAAAAGTTACAACTTTAGAAAGAGGCAAGGCTGATTAAAATGCTGTTAAAATTAGTTAAAAAGATGAAGGGGAGGGCTTTCAGGGGACTAGCCATCCCCACAGCTATATGCTCCTCTGGGCTCCCCACACGAAGCCACAGAGCCATGTTTTCACTCCTTTCCTGAAGGCAGGAACCTGCTTCACCTTGGGGTGGGGGAGAATATTTCAGAGGGCGGTGGCCACAGCAGAGGAGACTCTCTTCCTGGACACCACCAGTCAGAGTTCTTTAACTGGTAGGGTCTGCAACATGCCTCCCCTGCCTGATCAGGTGGGACGGTCCGATGTAATGGGATGAAGACAAGCAGAAAATTTCTGCGGAAGCACCCTTAAAAAATGCACAATTTAAATACATGTGGCTGTATTCCCCACAGATTACAGATATCTCTTTCCATATTATATCTGCTCCTAATAAATCTGTCGGTAACATAGATTAAGGCATTTCTTTTAATCAGATGTCTCCAACCTGAATCATCATATGGGTCCCAAAAGCCTTGAATGTTGTCCCTGGAGATGCCCTGAAACTATTACCGAATCACAATTTTTAATGAGGCAGAAAGGTCTCCATTACTTATATATTAACTATATTTCATTTTAATTAAATGGAAATGGAATGCAGTGAAAGTGAGCTCTTGCCCTGGCACAAACTATTTTCTGTGGAGAGCGGTCCCTGGCATGCCAATCGAAAGCCAAGTGGGACTCTTGAATGGGGAAAAAAAGTTAATACACTTCTGTTTTTCATAGTAGATACAAAATAAGATTCAAAGTGTCTAACTTCTTTATTTATTGAAACAAAGGCAAAATGATAGATTCACCAATCCAGTACAGTATTATTTGCTTGCAAAATTAATTGAATATGTCTGTATTATTAATGTTGGAAGAAAAGAAATGACAGCAGCCTGCCTTCTATATTCTGTACTAATCAGAGTTTCTGGGTTAGAGACAAAGCTAGATAATGTGCATTGTAGTCCAGCCTGGAGCATGTGCATCACCAGTTTAAAGCAATTTTCTTCCAGATGACAGATGCAGCTGACATATCAGCTGATAAAAGCTGCTTCCACCTCTAAGCTGCCTCTGCTCCTTTAAGGGAGTAAAGCTCCATCTAGGTAGGACAGGCCAATCATTTCCCTGGAAAATCCTCATGGGTCCTGCCCTCTGGAGCATCACGCTCCTCAGAGTGAGATCGGCCTACTTGGCCTTCTGAAAGGGCCTCAGCCAATTGGCTTGGGGTCCCAATGGGGGGCCTCCCAATCAGGAGGTAGTTATAGATTAGGAGAAGATCCCGCCTACACCCTATTTATGCATTGTTCCTTTATATCCATTCTGTTGTCAATTTTAATACTTTAATTTTTAATGCATAATGTTTTAATGTTCTTAACCTTCCAATTGTTTTATACTGCTATTTATGACATTGTAAGCCATCCAGAGTCTCTTGATAGTGAGATGGGTGCCATATAAGTTAAATAAATAAATGTTGTTCAGTCGCTAAGTTGTGTCTGACCTTCTGTGACGCCATGGACCATAGCCTGCCAGGCCTTCTCTGGGAGTTTCCCAAATTCACGTTCATTGCATTGATGATACTATCTAACTATCTCATCCTCTGCCATTTGCTTCTCCTTTTGCCTTCCATCTTTCCTAACATCAGGGTTTTTTCCAAGGAGTCCTCTCTTCTCATTGGGTGGCCGAAGTATTTGAGCCAAATAAATAATGAACACCCACACACACACACACACATATCTCTATTATTATTATCTGCATATGGGGAAAACAGGAGGAGGAAGGCGTGTTGGATATGTTTGCTACCTTGAGTCATAAATAAGTAAATAAATAAATAAATACAGTTTTAATTTATTGTTCCTGTTCCAAGTCATTCTGGACTATAAGCACTTACTCAGGGAACAAAATTATTGCCACATTATGTTACAGAGGAAGAGGCTAGCGTATCACTAGAATGCTAAGAGAGCCAGTATTAGACTTCCAGCAATCCTAGTGATCACGTAAGAGCTCCTGTTTCATGGGATAGTTGCTGCCTTCAAGTGCCCATCTCTGAATTCTACTTAAGGGAATTTGGGAACTGAGGCATGTCCAAGCAAGGCCTCTTGCCCCTTTATCCTCTGGTGCTGTTGCTGAATGAGCAGCCTTAAAAATCAAAGAAACTAACAAGCAACCTTAGAAAAGTCTATGGTCTAAAAGTTTTGGAGAGAGCAAGGAAATCCAACAAAGCCTGAACCCTGTGGCCTAATGGAAGTGAGTTTGAATCATCCATGATAACCTCTTTTCTCTACAGCTGCTTGCAGTTGGGAAATCAGCATGCTTTCGGTTACCTTTAGATAGGAAGTCAGATGTTTGCATCTAGGAAATGCCCTTCTCTGAGGGTTCCAAAGCCAAGACTTCTTAAGGAAGATCCAATCATTTCTTCTTTTAAAGAAAGGGGCATCCTACTGTTCCTTGAAGAGACATTTATGTTACCTAAGGTATCTCTAATAACTTCCCCGATGAAAGTTAGAAAGCCTGTTGGGGAACGGGTCAAGAGGACAAGTAGTGGAATATACATCCTAGCCATCGTGTCCTGTGGCATCACAGTTTAAAACTGAACCTGTCCGACCATGCAGAAGGAATGGTCAGACGTTACTATAATTGCATCCAGCTTGCATCAAGCAGATGATTAGCGTCTTGCAGATTAGGTACAACCTCACTTTTCTACTGCACTGAGGGGAAAAAAAATCTCATGTATCTGGGGGGGGGGAGGAAACAAAGAGACAGAATTGTCATTCATTCTACATTTTTTTATACTCCAACATTAAGTTGTGCCGGGGGTTGAACATGTACCTGTGCAAAATCAGCCACCAGTACATGCTTTACAGCTTTACGTGGGAGAAAAAAGACAGGGAAGTCTATGCCTGTAGGATTTGAATGAGTTCAAGAAGCTTTTTGTAATTCAGCTTAAGGGGAAATTCTAAATAGCTTTATTAGTGATCAAGTCCCATTTAATTTAATTGGATTGAAATCTGATTTAAGCCTTTGGTAAAATGAACTACATGCATACACGCATGCACACACGTTTACATACAAATGGACACGTGCAAATATATGGATAGATTTGTATGTATGAATGGATGGATAGATAAATAGCTATTTCAAAGTAGATCCTTTTATTTTATAAAGACAATATGTTCTATACTCCTTATATTTTGCTCTTTCCTGAAAGAGGATAAGGGTCATAAAGGCAGTGGTGGGATTCAGCCAGTTCACACCACTTCGGCAGAACCTGTAGCTAATTTTTTGTTGCCCAGGCCCAGAATAGACTTCCGGAAGCAGCATCCACACAGAGAACCAGTCATTCACATATCTGAATCCCACCACTGCATAGAGTACTCCAAGATTGGTCCTTGCAGTCTGGTAACTTGGTGGCTAGGGAAACATAAAGGTATTTTGCTCAAGACAAGATTTATGAAACTTTCATAACGATTGATTAAAACTCTATATTTTTTAAACAAGGCAAGATTTGTTTTTTTTTATTATTCTATTTATCTAATTATTTGTTTTGTGATTTATTTGTGTTATTCATTGGAAACCACCAACATCAATACTCCCCCCTTTAAAAGAAAATTGGATAAGAACATAGTGCAAATCTTTATATGCTTGTGTGTAACAATGAGCATGCTTCTGAATTCTTAGAAAGATTGAGAGGCCTAATGTGATTAAGCTAAGGCAACTAGCAATTAACAGCAAAATCAAAGAACCTTGATGCCATAAAATATGATGTAACGTTACAGATGTTAATTATATTTATAATAAATGGCAAAGGCATGATGTTCAGAAACCTCTATGTAAGATAATCAATTTCCTCCATTAGCGAAGGAAGTGTATTACAACATAGGATGTATAAATCATTCAGCAAATTAGTGTATCTGTTTCAGCACATCATGAATCAGCAACTATATTAATCAGCAATTATATTAATGCTACAAATGCAAATCATTAACTGAATTAGGCAGGGAGAGGAAGAGTCACCTGGCCAGACAACCTTAAAAGTTGTATCCACAGCTGGACCACATGAAAGATGATATCTATTCCCAGTCAACCATCTATCATACACCTGTCTCCTTCCCTCTCCCTAATTCTGTATTGTGGAGAGAAGTTCCTTTGTACAAAACTGGGTTTTGTGCAGATCTGACAACTGTACAAGGCCAGGATATAATCTTTTAATCATGGATGAGAAATCTTAATCAAAGGTGCACTCCTATCATAAAAGAAGAGAAAGCATAGCTGCAGTACTAATTTGCAGATGAGAAGCAGGGGAACTAGCAACCTCTCTCTTTAAATCTAAGTGTTTTGTGACACTCTCCTAGCTGCCATGTTAGTTTGAGGTGCACAACTAGCATCAGTATAAAGGATGCAACAGTCTTTGTGTAGCTCATTAAGGGACTGAAGCCTATTTTGGAACAGGGTTTCTACGGATGATAAGGCTTTAAAAGCAGGGGTGTCCTGCCTTGGCAACTTTAAGATCTGTGGACTTCAACTCCCAGAATTCCCCAGCCAGCATGGGGAAATGGCTGGCTGGGAATTCTGGGAGTTGAAGTCCACAAGTCTTAAAGTTGCCAAGGTAGGACACCCCTGCTTTAAACACATATAATAATGTTTTAAGCACTGAAAGTAAATGATTGCACCACCCAGCCTGGTGGCTGCAAAGATGATACAGGATACTTTAGGAGAATGCTTGCTACCTCCCCACCAAAAAGCAACTACATGATTTTCAAGTCAAGTCTCAGAAAAGCACCAGCCCCAGTCCTGCTGCAGAAACAAAAAAAAAATCCATTTATTGCCTGTCGCAGAGGATTTCAGTGGAAGCAACCCATTCAGTGAAATGGGGTGCTAAAATATATAATGATATATAATTCAAAAGGATGCAATTAGATTAGAGGAGCTGTTTAGTGGTACTTCAAATCAAGAAAGGGTAAAATTGGCGTAGTCCAGGGGCTGCTCAGTACAAAGGCCCAGGACTCCAGACAGATTCCTAAAGCATCCTCATCCCCAATTATGCCATCAAACTGTAATCCTTAATATCCATGTCGCATGACAGTTTCAACTTGGTCAGTTAGAGATCTGGCAGCTGCTTTCAAATAGCATGCTGTTTGTTTAATTGTGGTTAAGAGGGTTTTTTTTTTCTTTTGAGGTGGTAGGGTTGGGGCTAGAACAGCCACACAATGCATTTGCCTGGGTTATGTTTCAGTGTCACATAAGACTCTAGGAAGTTTTTTTTTTTTTCAATAACCAGGTGTGAATGCCACCCATATGTCAATAGAAACAATGTCAATGAAGAACTTCCTAGGTTCACAGGACCCTATTTACACACATCTCTTCTGAATCTCTTTTCCTTTTTCAATTAAGACAAAAGTATAACTTGGAAAATAACTTCGGCACTAGGGAAAGGCAATAGACAGAGTTAATTTATATGCATCTAGCCTTTTTTAATAATAATAATAATAATAATAATAATAATAATAATAATAATAATAATAATAATAATAATAATAATAATAATAATAATAATAATAATAATAATAATAATAATAATAATTAATGATAATTATTATTATTATTATTATTATTATTATTATTATTATTATTATTATTATTATTATTATTATTATTATTATTATTATTATTATTATTATTATTATCATCATTCTGTTGGATAGGAAAACCAGCTTTCCTGTCACCTAAAGGAGAAAAACAATATTTTGTAGCAGGTTCCAAAGTCAGCTAATTTTCACCCAAGCCATGTACAGTACAAATGGGGTAAGGTTTGTATTTACAACATTCCATCTTTCTAATTTACTTGCTCCATACAAATACCCCTGCTCTTGGTATATTCTCAGCATACACTCTGAATAAAAAGTACAGGTAGTTCTAAATTTATAGCCATTCATTTAGTGACTGTTCAAAGTTACAACGGTACTGAACAAAATGATTTATGACTGTTTTTCAGTCTTATGACTGTTGCAGCATCCCCATGGTCACATGATCAAAATTCAGGCACTTGGCAACGGACAGGTATTTATGACTGTTGCACTGTTCTGGGGGAGGTCATGTGATCCCCATTTTTAACTTTCCCATCTGGTTTCCGACAAGGGAAGTCAATGGAGGAAGCCAGATTCACTTAATAACCACACGATCCCCTTAACAACAGCAGCGAGTCACTTAACAATTGTGGAAAAAAGGTTGCAAAAGGGGGCACAACTCACTTAACAACTGTCTTGCTTAGCAATGGAAATTTTGGGATCCATTGTGTTGTAATTCGAGGATTGCCTATATCCTGGGGTAGACTTGAAAGGTTCAGAATTAACAGGTCAATATAAAGAACCGAGCATGACAGTCCTCACTAAATCACTAGAAGACAAAGGTTTAAACTATTCAATATTTTTAAGCCATGATGAAAAGGATGGGTGCTACCTGAGATGTCTACAAGTTCAGTACTGTTCCTAATATAAAGCCTAGAGAGGGTTGTATTTAAGTCCTGGCCAAGAAAAGAGTGTTTTTGAAACATGCTTTTTCTTATAAATCTTTAAAAAATTTATCTTGGACCTTCTTTTTTTGCAGATTTCTTGAATTATCTCATAGTTTCCCCTTTCAAAGAAAATCATTTTCTTTTGATATAGTCATTATTTGATGTTCTCCAGAGATTAAAATAAAAATGTGCAGCTGTCTCATACAGAAAATCGCATGTTATAATCTCTTCGGCTGACACTGAATAATATGACGCTGCCATTAGGTGTGAATGGGATTTCAACATTAATCCTGACTATTGTAACACAACAACACCAACCTCCATTAGTATATTGAAGGCCTATTAATGTTAATGGGGGAAAACTGGTTCTTCTGATGCTGTAATTAGCAGGCTGCCAGAGTTCTCGTTATTCTAGTTTGTTCATTGTTTGCTTTAGGATAGAGCAGGACACATAAAAATGACAAATTAAATTGCAGAGTGACTCTGACTATGTAGCTGCTGTTTAATTACGTGAGGGGATTCAAAATCTGGATGCTGAACTAAGGCGAGAAGGCCTGCTCTGAGGTGAATAGCTGAGCTGCTTCTTTTACTAATAAGCTTTATTTTTTTTAAGGAACTTTACCATTTAAAAAAAAACCAGTTGTACATATTTCTAAAGATAACCTTTCATCGGGTCCACATTTTCACACTGTTCTGTAAGCTGTCTTTATAAATCTCCCTTATCGTTCAACTGGTAAGAGATAATCAGAATCCCTGGTCTGGGCCCGGCTAATACTTCCTTTCAGTGACAGGCTGGCATATCAGTTACAATTACACCGACACAGTCTTCTTTTGTCTCAGGTATAATAGGAAGTAAGACGCATTAAGAATATCGGCAGAATATTCTGCTCAAGGTCAGATGCACAGTCAGGTGATGGCATCAGAAAGTAGTACCTTTAGGACAGAATTGCTGGTTCTTTTCTTTAGGGATAAAACTAATCCTATTGGGGCAGGGACAAAAAAATAGAAAAAGTGGCTTTTTATTTTCATTTAGAGTGTAAAAAAATACTACGCATTATAAATTATTAAAATAGAATAACAATTGTTGAAAACAAATAAACGACCACCACCACCACCCACTTTCCACACAGCAGTTGGGTTAAGGTTGCACTCAGCCCAGATGGCTGACAGTCCCAAGGACAACTGAAAAATCAATGGAAGGACTGCCTGCACGAAGACATGCAAGCCGTAGGCATATGCCTTGCCAATGGTGCAGACTGAATGAAGTGACAGGGAAAAAACACGCAGACCCCATGATACAGTGGGAATAACACAAAGAACAAGAACAACAGCCCGTCTAGTAGATGGGCTGAAGAAGAGAGATTGGTACAAAGCTATCCAGGGTGCTTCCATGGTTCAAGATGGACTGAATTTGGCTGTCTATTTCTTGTCCAGTTATGGAACCAATACACCATACTAGCTCAATCCTATGGAAAATTGCAGCTGAGAAGGCATCTGGAATGGTTCTCATCTGCTTCCTCTCCTTTCAGGACACCTTCCATAGGGCAGGTGCTGAGGATGGAGACATAAAAGAATCTGCTGAAGCTTAAAATACAGAACCATTCTTCAACAAAGACTCAACATTAACATGTCATAAATATATTCTTGATAAATAATGAACTCAACATATAATCAATCTTTTTTTAAAAAAAAAAGATAGATGGGAGAGAGAGAGAGAGAGAGAAAAGAAAGAAAGAGAGAGATTTCATAGGGCAGTCATGAGAAAATAGTCCAAATGAATGGAATATCATTATTTAGAACAAGAAAAAGGAAATCAACAAGGAAATCTTCAAAAAAAATCATTCAGTATGCTTTAAGGAAACATTTTTCAGTGTTTCTCTTCCTTTAAAGTCAAGCAATACATTTAAATGTTGCATTGTGATTTATTAATAAAGATGAGCTTCTTTCTGGAAAGAGGAAAAGAGCTTAGATTCCTAATTGATTAAGCATTGTCATTCCCAGATAACTGTTGTGCTAGGTTTGCCACCAACCATATTGTGAAGTTCGCAGATGATACAACAGTAGTGGGTCTTATTCAGGATGACAAGGTGGAAGCTTACCGCAAGGAGGTTGAGTGGTTGGTGAACTGGTGTAAGGAAAACAGCCTAGTTTTAAATACTGGAAAAACCAAAGAGATCATTGTTGATTTCAGAAAAGGCAGGCACAGCCACACTTCTCTGTGCATTAATGATTCACCTGTGGAGATGGTTACCAGCATCAAATTCCTGGGTGTGCAGCTAACAAGTAGGCTGACTTGGTCACTCAACAGTGAGAAACTGGTGAAGCGGGCACAGCAGCGTCTGCATTTTCTACGCCGCATGAGAAAAGCACATCTTCCTTCCCCTGTCCTGACCACTTTCTACAGGGGGACAATCGAGAGCATCCTGTCATACAGCATCACAGTCTGGTTTGGAGGCATCACTGCTTCAGACAGGAAGACGGTGCAGAGAGTGGTGAGAACGGCTGAAAAGATCATTAGCAGTTCCCTCCCTCCCATCCAGGACATAGCACAGAAGCGTTGCTTGAGCAGGGTCCGTAAGATTATCTGGGACACTACACATCCTCTTCATGACCTGTTTTCCTTGTTACCTTCTGGGAGGAGGCTTTGTGGTATCCATAGCAGAACATCCAGATTTAGCCATAGTTTCATTCCATATAGCATTAACCTTGCGAACTCTCAAGCTTCCTCCTTCCGTTATATATTCAAGATGGACAGTATTTAATATTTATTTGCTACATATATGTAGGGATGTGGGTCTATACATAGGTGTGTGTCATGTATGTGTTTCACTTTGAGAGCGGGCAACTAAATTTCATTTTTGATGTGTGCCGTTATGCCCACAGTATAAAAATGACAATAAAGGTTATCTTATCTTATCTTATCTTATCTTATCTTATCTTATCTTATCTTATCTTATCTTATCTTATCTTATCTTATCTTATCTTATCTTATCTTATCTTATCTTATCTTATCTCCATGCTGGCCAATATCAATGATATACCCATATTAACTATAACAATTTAACTGTTTAGAATATATCTAACTATGCTTTCCAGGGTGGATTTCTTAGGAATCTTCTGCAGTACCACTTCTCCAGCACAGATTAGAGGAAAAATCCACTCATCAAGTTGTAGGAAAAAAATATTTGTTCTGAAAGAATCCCAAATATATATATTTGCCTTCACTTGAGACTCTAGCTCAGGAGTGTCAAACTGCCGGCCCGTGGGCCGGATGCGTCATGCTGAAAATGTGCCCACTCCAGCTCCGGCAATGGGGAAAAAGTCACAATATGCTGTGACACGCCACGTGATGTGGCGAGTTGGACACCCCTGCTCTAGCTCCTGTGATTCTTGGTTGTCCTTTCTACAACAATTTGCACCCTACTCTTTTACCACTGCTGGCTTCAGAACATGTCATTTGCTTTTCATTGTTGGACCAGATCCATAACATCTCCAGGACAGTCACAAAGTTTATTTCAGCTGCTCTTGCTTCATACAGGAAATTAGTTTCCTAAATTTAGGGCCTCATAAATATAGCCTTTTTTAGGCTTCCTATGCTGCTTTATGTTTTCTCTTGGATCTCACTTGTTACTGGCCATAATTCAATTATAACTCATATACACACATAGTTTAGTTAACTCCATAGGTTAGTATTTCAGTATTTTAGTCACACAGTAGTTCTATAGTTTAGTCACCTAGTTTTATGGATTTGGCTTTTTTAGAATTCTAGTTTTGAAATCTGGAGGTTAGTAGACCGAACTTTTTAATCTACTTTGATCAATCTTCCAGAATCTGTTTATGTATTTTAATTTGAACCGTGTAACCTCTTACTAAAATTGTATTAAATGCTGCTCCGTAACTGTAATAAAGAGGCTGCTACTCCATTCTTGATAAAACAGCTTAGTTTTGATCTTAGTCTGTGAAAGAAGCATATCAGCTGCTCCAGCAGCCTTTGGTGCATTTCAGAAATAATTGTGGCAGAGTCACCAAGTTTAATTTTTCCTTTTGCCTATCAATTGCTTTCACATCTCCATGTTAGCAGGTGTGAAGATGGGGCATCTTGTCCCACCTCTGGTGAAAGCAATTGGGAAGTAAAGCTGGACAGAGAAGCTTCTTAATCCGTCTGATGAATGTGGTGTTTTCCTGCTTAGTTTCCCCTCACTATTCTGTTTAGCACACATATGGTTTTTATAAGGAAGAGCTGCCCACCCTAGGTCACAAACACCCTTTCCTCAAGCCATTGGTTTGTTATACAGGTAGTACTCGACTTATGACAGTTTATTTAGTGACCGTTCAAAGTTACAACAGCCCTGAACAAAGTGCCATATGACCGTTTTTCACAATTACGACCTTTGTAGTATCCCCATGATCATGTGATCAAAATTTAAGTGCTTGGTAACTGGTTCATACTTATGACCATTGCTATGTCCCAAGGTCATGTGATTACCTTTTGCCACCTTCTGACAAGCAAAGTCAATGGGGAAGCCAGATTCAGTTAACAACCGGGTCACTGATTTAGCTGCAGTGATTCATTTAACAACTGTGGCAAGAAAGGTTGTAAAATGGGGCAAGCCTCACTTAACAACTGCCTCACTTAACAACTGCCTCACTTAACAACTGTCTCACTTAGCAATGGAAATTTGGGGCTCAGTGGTAGTCGTACGTCGAGGACTACCTGTACTTTTTCAAACTGTGACTGCATTTTACTGCTTTTGGTCTCTGCAGAGTGCTACCCGGATGAAAAATAGTAAAATAAAATAAATATACAATACAACATTAATAAACTATAATAAAATAATGCACGCGTACATTGCAAATAAATAACTTGGGTCTTCCCAGCCAGTTAATAAGCAGAGAACCTGGTGTGAAAATGGTCCATCTTTGCTTCTCGGCTGCCCTATCAGTCTGTCATTTCAAATACAGCCACTCTTGAGTTTGCACAGGGGAAGCTGTGCTCCAGGGAGATAGAACTGAAGCACATTCGCACCAGACAAATGGATTTTCCAGTGTCATAATGTGGACATTCGATGCGCTTCAGTTCTCTCTCCCTGGAGCACAGCTTCCCCTGTGGGAATTCAAGAGTGGCAGTGTGGCCTTGTTATGAAACCAAAGGCTGAAGAATCAAAGCTAAAGAGGACCTTCCCAGGAGGATTGTGCAAAGTCTTCAGGGGCAGGGCAGTTTTGGGCAGCCTTTGCACACAAACCTAGGGACAATCTCTTTGCTTTCCTGGCTGTTATGTGCATTCAGACCAGCCGAGAGAGCTTGGCTAAGGATGAGTCGACTTTAATGATTCAAAATGGAGGGCTTTAATGCTTCACGACTCCCTCTAGGAAACTGCTTTTGCCAAGGCTTTGCACAGCTCTTCTCCTTGGCCTGCAACACAGAGGGGCTGATGCTCCGGGAGAAAGGAAAGAAAGAGCATTTATTCAAAAAGGGAAGTCAACAAGCCCTGAACTAACCCTACCACAATGGGGAGGGCAGATCCCATATGAGAGGAGCTGCTTTAGTCAAAGCCTATTGTGCTTTTTACAAGCAGAATAGGGGGGGGGGAGACAAAGGCATTTTTCTGCAGGTTCAGTTAGTTTTCTCCTCCCATTTTTCCTTTCTCACTAGAAACAATGGGAAAGAGAGATGGCATTTGCTAGCTGCAGAACTGGGATACGTTCCCTGCTCTTCTCCATTAGGAAAGTGTCTTGAAGTCAGGAGTACTTTGCATTCAGGGGATTTAAAAGTTTCCCTTCTGGGTTCATGGCTTGCCTTAACTTCTCTCTTTTTCTATGTGTCAGTGGAGATTCTCAGTTATACAGGTCATGGTGTCCCAAAGGTGCTTTTTCAAAAGGCAACTGGACTTTGTTTTTCCTTGAAGACATTTCACTTCTCAACCAAGAAGCTTCTTCAGTTCTGAAGAAGCTTCTTGAATGAAAAGCGAAATGACATCAAGGAAAAACAAAGTCCAGTTGCCTTTTGAAAAAAAAAAAAAAGAAGAAGCACCTTTGGGAGTTCTCTCTTTTTCCTTCTATCAAAATTGAATGCTGATGCCAGAGTGGCAAGGGCTACATTTAGTTCTCTGCAGGAAGGGAGAGGATATCAGAAAAGAGATTTTGTATTCTGACCCCATAATGGAATCTGTCAGGATGGCAGTAATACAAAAAGCAGACAAGTGTTCCTCAATGGAAGAAATGCATATCCAGTATGCATTGCTACCCCAGTATATCAGCTCTTTCTCATCTTTATCCTTTCACATTTCACTGAAGACTTACGCCATGTTAACTTTTAACTCCCAGACTTGCTTCCAATCTAGTTTTCCTTCTCTGTCCTGAATAACTATTTTGTAATTTGACTTGAGGCTTTATGGCAATACTTGTTCCGTTTTCTCACCCCCAACTCAGGATATTTCAATTCAGAAGAGAGTTGGAAGGGATCTTGGAGGTCTTCTAGTCCAACCCCCTGCTCAAGCAGGAGACCCTATACCATTTCAGATAAGTGGCTGTCCAGTCTTTTCTTAAAACCCTCCAGTGATGAAGCACCCACAACATCTGAAGGCAAGCTGTTCCACCGGTTAATTGTCCTCACTGTTATGAAGTTTCTAATTCCAGGTTGCTTCTCTACTTGATTAGTTTCCAACCATTGTTTCTTGTCCTGCCCTCTGGTGCTTTGGAAAATAGCTTGATCCCCCCTTCTTTGTGGCAGCCACTCAAATACTAGAATACTGCTATCATGTCACCCCTAGTTCTTCTTTTTTCTAGACTGGCCATACCCAATTCCTGCAACTGTTCTTTGTATGTTTTTGTCTCCAGGCGCTTAATCATCTTAGTTGCTCTTCTCTGCACTTTTTACAAAGTCTCAACATCTTTTTTGTCACGTGGTGACCAAAACTAGATGCAGTAGTCCAGATGTGGTCTTATTAAGGTTTTATCAAGTGATACTAATACTTCCTGTGATTTTGATTCTATGCCTCTGTTTATACAACCCAAGATTGTATTAGCTTTTCTGGCTGCTGCCACACACTGCTGGCTCATATTTAAGCGATCATCCACTAGGACTCCAAGGTGCCTCTCACTGTTTTTGAGCCAGGTTTCACCTAATCTGTACTTGTACCTATGTTTTTTCCTGCCTAAGTGTAAAACCTTGCTTTTCTCCACAATAATTTTTTTTTTAATAGATCCCATTAAGTCAGGCATGTCAAACTCGTGACGTCACGTGACGTCGCATGACGTATCACAACTTTTTCCCCATTGCCGGCAATGGGGTGGGCGCGGTTTCGTCATGACGCATCCAGCCTGCAGGCCGGCAGTTTGACATGCCTGCATTAAGTGCTCCCTAACACTTAATCTCTTCTTTTGGAGAGTTCTACTGGATTCCAAACTGGCTGATTATTGGGTGTTTTTCAAACTCAACCAAAAGCTGGGTGAAATAATGTCTGAAATTGTCACTGAAATCTGGAAATGAAGAAATCGCACGAGCATTGCCAGAACCCTGTAAACAAGGTAACCTTGATTTGATCAAATATGTAACTGTCTCCAGTTGTTTCTGCTGAAACAGTACATTCTAGCAGAGTGAATATATTTCAAGTCCCCTCTATTGAATATTGTCATCTTATGGGACCTAGGAAGCATGCTTTCTCTGTCATGTCCTTCATTCTCTGGAACAGCACCCCTCCTGAGAAATGGACAGCACTATCCCTCCCAGAGTTCTGGAAAACTCTTAAAACCTGGCTTGTTTTATAGGGCCTCTGGTTTGTTTTGGTTTGTTACTGTTTGTTTTAATGTTGGCTGCCTGTGGTGTTGTATATTTTTAATGGTTTTTAGTGTTTTAGACTTGAATTTGTAAGCTACCCAGAGTCTATGGAAGTGACTAATAATAATAATAATAACAAAAATGGCACAACAAAGTAGCAACAGCGGTGCAAGAAATACTATTTGCCTGAAAGCAAGAATTGGTGGGAAATCACAAAATAGAAAAAAGGAAGAGAAAATGAAGAAGGTAAATTGCCCTGGGAAATTAGAATTCAAACAGACAGGCACCAGCCACACAACACCCCAGACATAACAATTGTTGGTAAAAACAAAAAAGTCTGGCTAATGGACATTGCAATATCCAAAGTCGGCAGAACTGAAGAGAAAGAACTGGAGAAAACCACAAAATACAAAGACCTGCAAATAGAACCACTGTGATAACAGAAGGCAAAAATAGAATCATTAGTAATAGATCCTTTGGAACATTGGGGGCCCTACCCGAACACCACTGGTATTGACCAAATCACACCAGTCAATTGCAAAAGGCAACTTTACTTGGAATAGCTTACACCCTACGATGATACAGTTAATATCATCAAACAACAACATCTGCTTATCTTGGGTGCTTGGGGAGGACTCAGTAGATGGATAAAAATCCCAAATCCAGTGTAAGCCTGCAGTTGACTGTAAGAGCAATCATAGCAATAATAATATCATCTTGACATCAGGCCATAATTATCATCCTATAATTTTAAATTTGCTAACAATAAAATCCATTGATCCACTTTTCTTTCCTGATGCTCTTTAGGAACACAACTATGCATTCAGGATTGTTCACTCAGAACATTTAAAAAAAAAAATCATTCAGCCAACCTTAAATTTTAGATCATATATAACAGAAGATGGAGTTTTACAGGGGAAAAAATAATAAATGTCTTTAACCATTTAACTAATAATAAAACCTTGGAATCTGGAGTAGCAACTCCTTCAAGCTGGTTTAATGTGGATTGTGCCACTACTGTTAAAAGGAAATTAAGGGATTTAGACCTTAGACCAAGTTTTCATGAACTGAGGATAGAAGATACTAAAATAGAGGGGGGGGGATATAAAACTCTATAGAAGAAACAAAGCAGAGGCAGAGTTCTGGTAAATTAATAAATGTTTCTTTATACAAAAAATTTAAGACCTTTTAAAATTTGATTTCCAAGGCTTTCATAGTTCCCTCAATCCCACACTGCTATATACCATCTAAGATCTGGGGAGAAAAGAAATCCGATCTATTTTTATGCAGCAACAGCAGCAGTCCTATTGTGAATATAACAAAACAACATCAGATCAAAGCCACTTGCTATCTCACAGAGAGATCAGCGACTGAGGGAGAGATCTTCAGCTTATTTTAAAAGTAAAATCGGTAAAGCTCCTGGCTAGGTAATAGGCCCATTCAACTTTTCAAACAAAGCCTAGATGGAGTGGGAGGTGGATACTGGTGCTTTATTTACTATAATAGATAGTTCTGGTTTAATCCCCTTGGGCTGAAATAGGACTATAATTATTCCCTTATATAAGAAAGGAAAAATGGAAGACCTTTTTAATTATAGGCAGATTAGCTTGCTGCCACCTTGGGGAAAACTTATGCTCGACATCCAAATGAAAAATTAACCTGCTACCTTGACACACTCTCTGTTTTAATAAATGGTCAGGCTCTTTACAGAAAATAGAGATCAATCATTGATCAAAATTTTATATTAACATTCCTAGCAGGAAAACATGCGTGTTTTTGTAAAAGACAAACTATTTGCTGCTTCTATAGAGTTTAGGGTTTGCTTTTGAGAGTGATGATCATCCAAATGCTGAGTTAAAGCAGAGATTGTGTTACCTGACATCTAACTTACTTAATACAGATATTACATCAAGAGAGTAGAATTCAGGTTAAATGCAATTTTAAAAAGGCTTACTTACAGGTGGCAAGGAGACAAAGTTGTACTCTGGCCCTATTTTATTAACATCTATATTAATAATTTGGAGATTGCATTATTTCATTCTGAGACTGATTTGTCTGTTATTAGCTAAAAGGAACATGCATTTTTAGTTTTTAGTTTAGATGCTGTTCCTCTTTCACGACTAAATTAGGTCTAAAGCTCCAATTTGAGGCATTAGTCAAGTATGACCAAAATAACCAACTACAAATAAAACTAAACTTTTGGTCATTGAGAAATATATATATATATAGGTATTTGAAAAATTCAAGACATTGAGAATTTTACTTATCTTGCATTTTATTCAATCAGGCTATGTTTGGACAATGTCATTGTACTGTGATTCTTTTGAAAGCAGAAGTTTCTATGATAGCTTTGCTTTGATACTTTGATTCAAGAGGGGGGGGGAGATTTGTGTCTCAGAAGTATAATTTTTTTAGTGCAAATATCTCATCTCAAATCATATATGGAGCTCCCATTTGGATTGCAATTGTGAACAGTAACATAACACAATGACTGTTTGCTATCAAATTGTAAAGGAAAAAAATCCTTTAAACGTATCCAAAAGCTACACACCTGCCTTTCCAACTCCTTTCTTTACTCTCAATCACAGAGCCAGAAAGATCAGGCCAGCCACAAGACTTTCCACTGAGAACTTTCCAACCTTTATTAGATCAAAAAGTTCTTCCGTTAACATCTTTTCCTAATTGAATCAAAGCAAAGATTTCCTTTCTGCCCTTGATTGGATCAATGCAAGGCTTAATAATACATGCTTTCCAGTAAAACCAAAGGCATTAAGCTGACAATAAATAGTATCTGTTGTAATCCATTTGAAGTTAATTGCTTGATTGGGAAAACCTTTTTTACATTGTTCATCATCAATTGCTGGCAAAGGATGGACTTTTTTTTAGGAACTATCAAAACAGCAATCAATTGACACAAAACCCATAAAACGTATCACTAATCATGTCACTGAACAGGGAATTTGATTCTCTATATAAGCATACATTTTTACTGTAGCAATATTCCACTTTCTCTGCAATTTAGCACCCAAAGGTCATTCACAAAACAAACTTCCTTCTTGATGTTAAACTCCATTCTTCTTCCATAATAAAATTGATAATATTCTTGGTGTTTAAAAAAAAATCTGAAAAATAAATACCTCAGCTATTTTTGTAATGCTTGTTCATAATCCAACCTTATTCATCGGGTGGCTGTTTGAAGTATGTAAAAGAAAAAAGGAGGCTAGATATATCACTTTGAGATATAAATCAAATAAATAAATAGAATTTCCTTTTACGGCTTTTATTTTCTATTCTTTTCAAAGTCACAGTAAGGAGGAAGAGACTTAAGAACTAAGACCTAGAACTGGAGCTCAGAATAAGTCTTTAATTGAAGACAACTTGGCAGCATATGCAGGATTGGGGGAGAAAAATATCCTAAAACCAAGGAGACATGCATTAAACTGCTGTCTGCTAAAGGCAAATAATTTTATACTGATTTTCAGTGTGAGAAATATGCCCACAAAGTTTTGCCTTCCCAAAACGTAGTTCTGAATATTTTGAATGTCCATTTTTTGGCATGCATAGAAGTCATGGTGTCGTGCAGACGTGTATCAGTCAAGCACCCTACATTCTGAAATTGATAGTATTTTCTCAATTCATTGTATTCTGCTTGACAAATTAAGAATGCTAAATATGTAGGGTACTTAACTGGAGCTCCAGGATAGCATGTAGCCCCCCCCCCCCGGGTCTTGGGTGGCCCTTGCTGCTATGCTCAAATGGGCAATGTTCCAATGCTATTTATTCCATTTACAGTTCAAGCAAACTAAGCTTATGTAGCTTGGGCCCAGTAGAGGTGTGCAGGCTTGACAGTATCAAATTTTTATGCTATTTTTTTCTGTTTGTCAATGGCCAAATCAGGCCCTAGGTTTTGCCTCAGCTTACGTTTTCCAATAAGCAACCCAGTCAGATGATCATTTAAAAGTGATGTATTAGAGTACTTTGGTAAAATGGGGTCTCCCTATGGAAAAAGGGAGCCTAACTTTTATAGTTAGCACAGACAAAGAACTCTGAAGTAAAAGTTGATCGGTTTAGAAATAGTAATCTCTCCAGTTACATCACAAGAATTAAAGCATCCAATAATATGCATGCATAGCCATAGAAAAGAGCATTGTATTCCGAACAAAAGCAAAAGAAACATTTGCAAAGGAAAAACATCAGAAGGGGGTTGGGCAAGATACATTCTCAGCGCTCCCCAGGGTTGGGCTTGAATATTTGAATATTTGCTTTGTTCACGGACGCTTGAGAAGAAGCTGAAAATGAAACTGATATCTACAATGTATCGAATGCTCTCCTGCCAGTCCTGGTTTCTAAAAGGGAGGCCTTTCTTGAACATTAAGGCTTATGGCAAATTATTATCAATGCATTTGAAAAGGGCAAATTTAAAACACAAGAAAACCCATGTTAGTTAACCAGTGCAACAGTACTGCAAAAAACATATTTCAAGTATTACAAAGTTCATCGTGTGTGGCCTTCAATGGGAACTCTCCTAGGCCTATGTTTTTTTTAGTATGCCACTCAAAAGTCAAGGATGGGTGTTATTTTGAAGTACTTTTCACCATCCTGTCCTAAGGGATTAAGTTGGCTGCCCTCACCCCCAAAAGACTATATCAAGTTTCAAGGCTGGTTTAATGAACTTGTGTAGGCCAGCTCCCTGCCCATTAGGGCATAACTCACCTCTGTATGAAGTTTTAGCAAAGTTCTATTATCTTTTTCACTTCGAAAATCTCCCAGAGTTGCCCACGTTATCTCTTGCTCGATTCTCATTATAAGGGACCATTCCCCGGTTTTGATACAGTGGTTTCAGTGATGGGTTTGATGTAGCACAGCACAGCGTATTTTCAAGACGTTTTGCCCAAAACAGATACTGTGGTGACATGCTTAACCAAGTTACTGAATTAATCCATTTTCTGGATACACACAGTATATTGAATTATAAGCCAAAGAGGCTGAGTTTGCTAGAGTGTGAAACCCAAACAAAGCTAAATGCAAGTAAGTTTAAACAAAGTGCAAATGTAGCTCTTGATTCTTTAATTGAGTGCTTAAACAAGTTGTGTGCATTTTAATATATTAGTAGCAAATTTCAGTCCTTATCCACCATTTTTTTCTGAATGCTTATTGCATGTAGAAGAACATTACATCATTTGTACAACTATTGCTTAGTGACTAAGCTATCGAGTTATCATTGTGCTTTTGAGGTGATGCTATTTCATGGAACACAAAATACTGAAAGGACATGGGACATGAATGGGAATACATGAAGAAGGGCAAGTCACAAAGCTCACATTTCTTATTAAGTAGACAACTATGAAAACTATTAACATACATTCCTCCAGTTCAGCTATGTTACATGTAGAGAATCAAGCATCCTAGACAGTAAAGCATGCTGTATAAAAATCTATTTACCTATGATTCAGGTGTCAGGATTTATTCATGAAACCCTAGGTATTCATTCTTCTAGGATTTTCTTGGATTTAGATTGGACAATTGCCCCTTTGATCCAGTGGATCAATTTAACTCAGGGCTGAAACTGATGATGCTACTTAGTTTGGGTAATGAAATGTCTGCAAGAAAAATAACCAAGCCCAGAAAGCAGCAGGGACCCCTCATTTCAACATTGATCTACAAATATTCTCTTTTGTTGGATCAATTTAATTCAATACAAGTGTTAAATGGCCAATATCATAAATTTGTATAAAAAATCGTTCCTGACCTTTAAGCAAAATAGATGTGGATCGTCATTCAGTTCTCCTTAGCAAAGGCCTCCTCAGTTGCTGGAGATCTACAAATGGAGCCACAGATAATTCTCTTGCTTGGCTTCCAAAAACAACTTTAAATATGAACAGATGCTGTACAGATAGTCCTTGATTTATGACCACAATTGAGCCCCAAATTTCTGTTGCTAAGTGAGACATTTGTTAAGTGAGTCTTGCCCCCATTTTACGACCTTTCTTTAACAACTAAGTGAATCACTGCACTTGTTAAATTAGTAACACAGTAACACAGGCTTCCCCATTGACTTTGCTTGTCAGAAGGTCGCAAAAGGTGATCACATGATCCCAGCACACTGCGACTGTCATAAATATGTGTCAGTTGCCAAGCGTCTGAATTTTGATCATGGGGATGCTGTAATGGTTGTAAGTATGAAAAATGGTCATAAGTCACTTTTTTCAGTGCTGTTGTAACTTTGAACGGTCATTAAACGTAGGTCGAGGATTACCTGGTAGTTGAACTGCACTCCCTTGTCCTAACTTCAAAGTAATTGCTTCAGTGAGAAACTAATCTGGGATTTCCATCTGTGTAAAAGCAAAGATGTGGTGGCTGAATTCCTCTTTTAAGTATCTTTCCTACAATTTGTCATGTTTATTTTAAAGAAAGAAACTGGACATTTGAGAAGAAGCAGCAGCTTTTGCAGCAAAGAGCAGTTGAAGAACACGGAGTTATATCCAGGGTGATAACTGGCAATATAAATTATTCTTCGTGTTTAGTTCAAAGTACATTTGTCTAAAGAAAGTTGGATGGCAGCTATTAGTCCTTAGTGATTGACAGTGGCTTGGTACCCTGAGCCTTTGAAACAGAGATTTGCTGAATCTCTTCATCCTTTGAACAGAGCTCAGGCTATAAACTGTTTTTCCATTGGACGTGCATTGATCTTTAGACCTTCTGCAGGTACGTCGAAAGCACAGTCAAGGATCCAGGTATGAAGAATGACCTTATCAGAAGCGGAGCTTAAAATGGAGCTTTGGCTTTCTAGGCTAAAATCTTAATACTTTCTTCCTAGCTGCTGAAAACAGAGGGGGTCAGGGGGAAGCTACTATTTAAACAGCAACAGCCCCCAAAGGCAAATTAGAGAAATGACAGAAAGATATCTAACCATTAATATCTGATTAGCATGCACACCATCAGCACAAAGGGCTACCGTTTGGCTTTAGACTAGTATGAATGCTCTTTTCCTGCAAATACTTAAAAACAAAGCTAATAAAATAAAAAAAAGGACTGTGAATATCAAATAAATTGTTTCACAGAGGGAAAGTAGCCTTGCTGTTGATATTTAAAAATCACTGAAAGAGCCACATTTCTCCTCCCCCTCCCTTTTTTTTTGGGGGGGGGGAATCAGATCTGCTGGATCTAAAGTTAAAAGAACAATTAAACTGCAGTGCAAAGAGCATTTTCTCCCAAATGGATATATTTAGCAGCTGCCTTTCACAGCAAGTGATTTATCTGTCTGCCCAGCTTTGCCTTCTAGGGCTGACTGCAGAAGCTTTGTAAGATTGCCAGCAGACCCACCAGTTTTAATGAAACCAAAGCAAGGCTTCCTGTGTGCACACAATGGGCTCTTCCTTTCAAAATACAACTCCTGGTTAGCACAATCAGACAACCTCGAACATTCAGTGTTATGACATCCAATATAAACCTCTACACTTCTCTTAATAATATGCAGGTATAAATTCATCTGACTCCTGACTTTTGTCCTGTCCAAAAGTTCTGGACACAGTTTTTAATTCAAAATAAAAATATATTTAGAAGTGCGTCTTTTAAAAAATGTGTATCTGAGTACGACTGGATTTTTTAAAATTCAGATTCCCTGCCATCTTAGCTCACTAGTTCGTTTATCTTACTTCAGTTAACCTCCATAATATTTTTGGGGTTTTGTTTTTATTTCATTGTATTGTCATTATTCATGCGGACTTTGTTATTATTATTTTGCATTTCACTCTTTTAATAATAATAATAAAAAAAGAATAGGAATGAAAATTCTTTGTTGACAAGAGGGAGCCTTAATTCCATTGCCCTGTAGCTTGGAAAAAAATTGGTGGGAAAAGGGAGGGTTCGTGTTTTTTGTTTTTTTTTAAATCTCTTTAGGCAATGAAAGGTTTAATTAAGCTATTAGGCAGTTATTAATTGATTGAAAAGTAAGCGATCCACCAGGAGGCATGCATTCACTTGGCACAGATGCTGCTGCCTGGAACAGCTGCATTTAAGCACAAGTGTGGGAAGGTTTGGAAAAACCGGCATAATCAGCCATTCTGAACAGCCACAGTTGATCTAGCATCAGCCAAGCTAAGCAGAAGGCAGCTCATTCAAATGGTTCCCATAGAAGAGAATATCTGTAGCTCAGGATTGAACTGTGGAATCCTATCATCAGATAATATCAGCCTAGAAGGAAGTGGGGCTTTTCTAATGATGTTACCTAGTTTGGTAATGAAACACCTTCAGGAAAACAATGAAGCTCAGAGAGCACCCACAATTCCTATAGAATTATTGAGATCCTGGAACCAGTTAGATTCCTTGCCTCCAAAGGATCAAGGAATTGTTAGAATAAAAATCTAAGGATGATGGACAGGTAATTGCTTATTTTATGACCTTGTTTGTTTGTTTGCAGCTTCTATTGCACACGGAGAGAATAATGACTACTTTGATTTGGTAGAAACGGAATCCAGGGGCCCAGCACTGCCTCCAGGCAGAATTTGTTGGTTTTCCTATAAACTCCTTCTCCTTGTATTGGAGCTGGCTATATTTTAATTTCTTACTGATGCACAGGTCCCATTAATGTTATAGTGACAGAAAGTATGGTGAGAAAAGAAAAAAAAATTGTAATCCATCAAGCAGGGAGATCAGATAATAATATGATGCAAAAGTGGGCTTTTGGACGTGGTGACATTTTTCATTGCACTTTAATAGACTTTCCCCCCCCCTCAAAATGCCTTTGTTGCAGCGTAGTACTAAAAAGAATTTGGAAATGCGTAACGTAAGCAAAAGAAGGAAAGCTCAGTTGAAAGATCAGGAGATTTAATTGTAGATGTCTGTTTCTTAGGAATGGTTATCCCAGCTTTCATATTTCTGTAGCAAAATTTGAAAGTGCATTAACTTAGGTGAGGAAAAAAATCATTTTAATTCAGCCTTCTGCTCAAGTTCCCAACTGAAAGATTCCACAGGCTAAGCCTTACTGCTCAAATGCTTGGTAGCTAAAATGCCTGTTTGGTGGGTGGGCTGACTTACTGAAGCCTTCTTTAACTTTAGAATTGGTCAAGTCTGTCTGAATTTTATGCAGTTCCACTTGAGAAAAAAGAGCTGCATCTTTTAGTCCCTGCAGACCGAAAGAAGGTTTGGAGCAAATTTGACCTTAGATTTGAAACTGGGCTCTGAGTCATGTGCTCTGTTTGATGATCTCAAAGCAGGTTTCTCTGTTCTGCCCTGGGAATCTTCTTTATGTCTCTGGCAATCTTGATCATCATCAGCTAGATGCCTTTCCTCCCAAACCTTCCATGTTGGTTGGATGTTTTAGATGTCCTCCATAGAGAATTTTACCACAAATCTTAACAATCAATAGTACGGCGCTTGGGGTGATTTTACCTCATCTGCTCCTTGTTCTTTCATTTCCAGCTTCACCTTTACCTTCCAATAGCCCTCATCAAGTAGATTTGACCAGAAACGTCGGTACTCCATGCTGGTTATTTATTAGTTCATTACTTTTTAAATGGAACATTGGGTTTGATTCTACCAGCTGCTAGAAATAGAACAGGGTTTCTAAGCTGATTTTAATATAGGCATGATGTTTTGAATATATAGGCAGTAACTGGGCATTCTCAATATGATTTTTATGTTACATACATCAATAGTCATGCATTTTCCTTGTAGCACAGGCTTCCTCTGTGAGAGACCATAATAGAATATATATAGGCATGATATATATATATACAATACTCACTGAAGTAGGAATTTTTTACATACTGCCACTCAACTGCTGGCCTGTCACGTTGCTTCATAAATATGGATTCTATAAGTTGGAAGTTAACTGAATTGTGAAGTTTTCATACTTTTTTGGTGATTTTTATGTAGCGCTTTCCTGACACCCGAATATTATTTCAAGGGGTCCTCCAGGCTAAAGAAAAGGTTGAGAAAAGCTGCTCTGAGTTATATTGCTTCCCCCCAAAAAACAGAAGGAGGAAACTATCCCCAGGCAAGTTAAAACTCCTGACTTACCCCAGGCTGGTTGGGTGTTTCTAAGCTTTTCTGTCAAAACACCTTGCTCTCACTCCAGCACTAAGAAAAAGTAAAAATAGAAAGTGTTTGCCATCAGGAGGGAAGAAGCATCTCTGAGAACTGCCAAGAAATGTCCATCATTGCATAATAAATCCAAGGTGGAGAACATTAATATCAGCCCAAAGGTGCTTTTCCAAAAGGCAACTGGACACTTGTTTTTTCCCTGAAAATGTTTCATTTTCAAGGAAAAAACCCGAGAAAATCCAGTTGCCTTTTAGAAAAGCACCTTTGGGACAACCATGACTTGGATGATTAAGATTCTCCATATCAGCCTTTGCTTTGATCAGATCGCTCTAGAACTGTGTTGGCTTTTTTGGCAGCTGCAGCACCCTGCTGGCTCATATTTAAGTGATTGTCCACTAGGTAGGACTCCGAGGTCCCTCTCACAGTTACTACTATTGAGCAAGGTACCACCTATACTGTACTTGTACATTTGGTTTTTCTTGCCTAAATGTAGAACCTTGCATTTTTCACCATTGAATTTCATTTTGTTAGATAGCACCCAATCTTCAAGTCTGTCAAGATCCTTCTGTATCTTAAGCCTGTCTTCTGGAGTGTTGGCTATTCCTGCCAGCTTGGTGTCTTCTGCAAATTTGCTGAGTTCCCCATCTATCCCCTCATCCAAATCATTGATGAATATGTTGAAGAATACTGGGCCTAAAACAGAGCTTTGGGGTACCCCACTGCATACTTCCCTCCATGTAGATGCAGTTCCATTGAGGACCACATGTTGAGTGTGGTTGGTCAGCCAATTACCAATCCATCTGGTGGTGATGCTGTTTAACCCACATTTTTCTATCTTATCAAGTAGTAGATTGTGGTCTACTTTATCAAATGCCCTACTGAAGTCCAAGTAAAGTATATCCACAGCATTCTTTTGGTCCACTAATTGTGTCACTTGGTCAAAGAATGCAATAAGATTTGTCTGGCATGATCTGTTTTGCACAAATCCATGTTGGCTTTTGGTTATGACTTTGTTTGCCTCTAGGTGTTCGCTGATTCATTGCTATGGATACATCATAACTCTCTTCTTTCTATATATCCTTCCCTATCATCAAAACTATAAGTCATATTTTTTTTCTGTTTTATGCAAAACAACTAATTTGGTCTAGTGTTTAAGGCTCTAGGCTAGAAACCAGGAGAAAGGGAGTTCTAGTCATGAAAGCCGGCTGGGTGACTTTGGGCTACTTACTCTCTCTCAGGCCAACCCACCTCACAGGATTGTTTCATGGAGAAAAAAAGGAGGAAATAGTATTGGGTATGTTCTCCACCAACTATTTATAAAAATAATAAAGGCAGGTTAGTAAAAAAAAAAAAAAAAAGTCCATAAGGAGATTCCAGTCATCAATGAACATATACATTTTTTCTCTAATCAAAGAAGTCAATTAGGTCATCTCAGTAAGTTCCATAATTCTCTCCAATCATTACTCCATTGTGGGTAATCTTTCTGAATATTTAATTTTGTTGTGGCTGAATCTTTCAATCTTTGTAAATACATAATCTGTCCCACTTCCCAATGTTGTGCTTTCACTACTTTTTTCTGCTTCAGTAACTGAAATATATCTGTTCATTTGGAGGTAGGAAAACAGTTCTCAAGATGTCAGATTGAGTGATAATAGTAATAAGATCTAATTTTTCCCCATAGGAATTTGGATGACCTTCACATTAATCCAGGGGGAACTTTAGAAAACTCGCCTTTGCTTACCTGGCAGGCAATATTATGGGCTGGATAAAAATGCTCTGGTTTGTACAGAGTCTTTCTATGTTTGTGGGAGAACTCAAAGGAAGGAAGGATACAACGAGAAAAATACTGGCATATCATAATGGCTGTCAGACTTGCTTGGCCTTTAGAGGGCTTTATATAGAAGACTCCTGATGCATTAGCACTATTGTTGACTTCTGGAAGTAGGCCATCCTAAGGTTAAAACAAGAAGATAAGCTCACCATCTCATTTCAGAAATGGAAAGATTTACCGAGGAGGCAACTGTTGAGCCATAGTTTTGACTTCATGATTAATGATTTTAGTGCAATTGGAAATTTCTGTCATCCTTCAGTGCCAAAATAAGTTTACTAGATTTCACATCTGACTTAGTTCCTATATATTCTGGAGCTAATAGGACAACATAGGTCAGAAGAATCTCTCTCTCTGTCTCTGTCTCTCTGTCTCTCTGTCTCTCTGTCTCTGTCTCTCTCTGTCTCTGTCTCTCTGTCTCTGTCTCTGTCTCTGTCTGTCTCTCTGTCTCTGTCTGTCTCTGTCTCTCTGTCTCTGTCTCTCTCTCTCTCTGTTTAAGATTAGCCAGGTGAATGTCATAAGTACTTGATTAATCTGAAAATGAAAAGTTGCACTTCTCATTCTCTGGTTTTCAAAACCGGCACATGAGGGGATGGGGAGAGAATGTCAATTCTTTTCTATCTTATGGAACAATTTCAATATGTCCCTGGATATATTCTCTCTTTTTCCTTTTGGGAAACAAAATAATAGCAACAAAGGTAGATGGAGTTTGCTACTATCCACTCATAATCCTCTGAAATGAGCTCATCAACTCACATCCTTTATTGAGTTTAAAGAGATGTTCATTTTGTATGAAAACATAAGGAATATTTTTCTCTTAATTGGTAACAGTAGATATTAAAATAGTGGAGCAAAAGAAGGAAAAATTGAGATTTTTTTAAGTACAAAGTGAAATATTTATACAATCTAAAGAGAAGTTGGTATATTTTTTATGTAGAGAGGAGAAAAGGATAGATGTGCACGCCAAAGGACTTGCAAGAAGTCCTGCAGAAAAGCAAGTGTTTATCTGCCCATTCTGAGTGCATGCATTAAAATAGCCATCTTAGATATTTAATAAATGAAGTGCAAATCCTGCCCTCCATCGAATCTTCAGAAATTTGTCAGAAAAAACTATTTCACATTCCCAAGAGTCCTCCTGAAAACCAAATGCCCCGACTCACTTCCAATAGAAACCGTGGCAGAATTCTTTTTTTAAGAAGGAAAAGTGAAATCTAAACAATATATACTAAATTTTATAAGTTTGTATACAATACAAACTTAATTTAACTTCATTTTATTTTGTTCTAATTTAATTAAGTACAGTACTTCCAATGTATATGTCCACTCATCACATCGTTAGCTAACACCCATTAAAGAATAAAACCTTATTGGTTTTGTTTGGGATCTTGTAATCCCATCTGAAATAAAAGATGGAAAGCCCTCATAATCTGGCCATAGAACTAGAGCCACTACGTTTTACTAGGCTTGAACTAGTAAACTTTTCCATCCAAAACTGCACAATCTCTATATCATCACCTGAGTGGCTTGGGCTGAAGATATAAAGCTTAGGTGAAGTATCATTAGTCAGGTTTACTCCTGCCACCCTCCAATGATGCTCTATGTATCCTTCAGCCATATCATCTCATTCAACTCCTCTGTTAATGAAGGGGGGATTAGAGCTCTATGGGAGGAGAGAGGCTGCATAGGCACAATCAGTTCCTAGGACCCCATGGCCCTCTCCTTCCAGCTATAATCCAGAACTTTGGTTGGGTGATTCAGCAGACCACTAGGAGCTTACTCAAGGTCCCTCCGGAACCCGTTAGAGTCCAATTGTTTCCTGTGGTGGACTGATTGAATTGGTCCAGCCTCCCTGCAATGGGGGGAAGGGGCAGTACCAGAGAACCCAAGGACTATCAACAGAGTGATCTGACCATAAGAGGGGAACAATAGATACTCTCAGCATCTAAACTACCCTAGGTAGTGCCCCCATCCCAACCAAGCACTCCTCTACCCACCAGACACCCTGAGCCAGTCCCCACTTCTATTTATGACTGCATTTGTGTGTGTGTGTGTGGGTTGGTTGTTAATGTTCTGTGACTTTGAATGGGTACCTGGGCTAAACCTTGCATGCAAATGTACTGGAGAAGCAGAGCAAGAAGGAAACTTTCTTCTCCAAAGCTGTAATCACATTTACCCACTGAGGCTTTGTGCAAATGCAGATTTCCAGCTGACATGTAAACTGAATGTGCAGATACCTGCAGGAGGCCGTGTCATTTGAAGGAAGTCTGCAGGGGCAGCCAGGGCTTCACCAGAATGTCCGTTTCATTGTATTCTCACCCAACAGAGCTTTGATCTTTGTGGAGAGGCACAATTGGTTATAAGCCATTTTGTTGTTGCTGTCATTGTTGTTTCGTATTTTATTAATCAGTCCTCTATGGCAGGGCTTTTCAACCTGTGGTACGCGTACCACTTGTGGTACATTAACGAGTGGCAGGTGGTACGCAGCCCTGCCTAGCCAAGTGTAGTGGGGGAGGGAAAGAGCCAGCACAGGCAAGGACTTACAGTGAGAGAGCCCTCTGGAGGAGGGAGGGAGGGAGATGGAGAGTGGAAGGATTCTTATGTGCTTTTGTGACTTTCAAGTTCTGGGATTTGTGCAATGTGGGCTTTGTGTTCTTAAGGAGTGTTTGGCAATTTCTATTTGGCTGATGGCTGATGGCTGATGGCTGGTGTTAGCTTCTATTGCTCTGCTATTGTTAGCTGTAAGTTTTGCTGCAAGGGATTTTGAAGTATTTTTCTCCTAAATGGATTTTGCCTGTAGATTCCTTTACTTATGAATGGAGCCATTTGGGGAGGCTGCCTTAGCTGGCAGCCAATATTTACTACATTTTTTTTCTTCCTTACTTTCCTTTCTAGCCAGTAGCTAATTCTTAAAGGGGAATGTGCCTTTTTAAGCTAGTTCACTCAGCAGTTTGTCTTTTCTGTTTCTGGAGGCTTTTCCTTGTTTGATGAATATATGGAAGAGAGAAAATATGGGGGAGGGGGTCAAATTCTTCCTTCAGAAGGAGGTGGGCATGAGAAAGAGGGAGGCAGGGAAGGAGGGAGGGAGGGAAGTCCTGCCTTAGCACTTGGCCACCAGCAACCCTGCCATTGACTTTACTTGTCAAAAGGTTGCAAAAGGGGATCACATGACCCTGGGACACTGTGACCATCATAAATATGAATCAGTTGCCAAGCATCCAAATATAAATCACATGACCCTGGGCATGCTGCAATGGTCATAAGTGTGAAAATGGTCATAAGTCATTTCAGTGCAATTGCAACTTTGAACAGGGTTTTTTTTTTTTGGTCATCAAGTTTTTGACACCTTGCTAGGTTGTACTCGAATATTGCCATATCCTAAAAGTGGTACAATCGGTGAAAAGGTTGAAAAGCCCTGCTCTATGGTAGAGTGATTCCCCATAGAGCTCCTTTATTTTACCTGTCTGTGACATTTCACATGAGTTTCTAAGATTATATTGGACTAAATTAAGGTAGCTTTTTTCCCTTTCATTCTCTAATTCTGCAGTACAAACTTACTCTGAGTTCTCCTTTTCTTTTTCATCAGGGCACTAATGTGTCTCTATCTTATTCCTAACACTTTCTTTTACCATTTATTGATGGACTGAGTCAATTTATAATGGCTGCCCATCTCAGCAGTTGACTCTGGCTGGCAAACAAAATTAAATATAAAAGGAAAACAATTACAAGAATACAAAAAATAAAATACCTCTCTCACTTTTGTTCTATTTTTATAAGCCTACTTCCAATTTGATAGAAACAAGTACCCTGCTCTTCACTCTCTAGCAGTTCATACACCTGACAAGCAAATGTGGGAAGCTTAGCATAAATGGCTCCAGGGAGTTGATGGAGTAGCATAACATATTCTGAATCCTAGAATAGATAGACCTAGAATGTAATATAGCATTTCTCTTCTCATTGATATTGGACCATTGCAGAATGCAGATTTTGGCTTGGTTCATAGGACACTGCAATCCAAAACACAGTCTCTTTGCTTGTAAGTCAATGTGCCAATTTAGCCAATTGTGGCTAATAATTCCATAAATTAAAAAATGATTGAATCTTGGTTTAGTTATTGTTGGCTGCTGTATTTTTTTTTTTTTTAATTCAGCACAATTGAGAATCAGCTCTTCTTTTCTGAGTTTGGCAGAATGCACTGGAGGCCTCAGATTGGGATCCAGGGACAGCATCTGGCCCAAGGATTGTGCTCTGCTCTTGCTGGCTTAATGGGCTGCATGGGAATAGTTGTCATTGTAAAAATGGGAGAAAATGTTTCATTAAATGAGAGATCAGAGAGTTAAGCAGGCATTATGTTGTGTACAGAAATAGAAATGGGCCTTTTATGTTTGTAAAACTACAAGCTTGTAGCTATGTTCTGTTTCTCACATCCGGTAAAAAGAATCACCGTAATCAACAGGGTGAAGCTTTTGGAGTTATTTTCCCATCTCAGAGAGATTTCTGTGTCTAATTTTTTCACAGTTGAGTAAGCATGCTAATAGTGGGCTGGTATCAATAGGTTTGTGTGAGAAAACATGAAGTCAGATCCTATTCTTTTCCACATACTGGGTGCCTTTCCCTTCTATCATATACTTTCAGGATATCCCTGGCTTTGCATGATGGAATGCTGAATTTCTGGTCTGAGATAGCAATGCTTTCCCATCTCCTTTCTGTGACACAAATAAACAGCCCGGATACCTAGCCACTCTAGGGAAGGCCTAGCTACAGTGGATATGGAAAGTCTACACGTGTCAGATTTTTGAGATGTAAAAGAAAATAAAAATCAGACCAAGATAAATCACTTCAGAATTCTTTCCACCTTTAATATAACATTTATGTTGTATAATTCAATTGAAAAACAAACTGAAATATTTTATGAGGGAAAATGATAAACAACTAGAATAATATGGCTGCATAAGTGTGCACACCCTTAAATTAGTACTTGGCTGAAGCATCTTTTGATTTTATGACTGCATTCAGTCTTTTGGGGTAAGAGCCTATCTGTGGGGCACATCTCGTCTTAGGAAGGTTTACCCATTCTTTCTTGCACAAGTGCTCCAAATCTGTCACATTATGAGGCCATCTTCAGATTTTCAATTGGATTCAGGTCCAGGCTCTTCCTGGACCATTGCAAAACTTTGATCTTCTTTGGGGGAAGCCATTCTTTTGTTGATTTGGAAGTATGCTTTGGGTCGTTGTCGTGTCGAAAGGTCAAATTCCTCTTCATCTTCAGCATTTTAGCAGAGACCTGAAGGTTTTGTGCCAACATTGACTTATATTTAGAACTATTTATTATTCCCTCTACTTTGACTAAAGCCCCATTTCCAGCTGAAGAAAAGCAACCTCAAAGCATAATGCCGTCACTACCAAGCTTCACTGTAGGTATGGTGTACTTTTGGTGACGCGGTGTTGTTCTTGCCCTAAATATATATATTTCGGAATTATAACCAAAAAATTCACCTTTGGTCTCAACAGACCATAAAAAATTTTCTCACATGCTTTTGTCAGTCTTGATGTGGTTTTTTTGCAAAATATAGCCAGACTTGGATGTTTTTCTTCTTCTTTTTCATCAATTTTGGAGGGACATCCAGTTCTTGGTAATGTCACTGTTGTGCCAAATTTTCTTCACTTGTTGATGACTGTCTTCACTGTGTGCCATGGTATATCCAATACCTTCCAATAATGAGATCCCTTTGATGCTTTGTAAGCTCTTTGCAGACCATGGCTTTTGCTGTAAGAGACAACTGAGTAAATTTCAGAAAAATCCTACTAGAACAGCTGAACTTTATATGGGCTTGATCAGTGTGACTTTAATTGATGGCAGGTGTGTACTGATTACTATTTACCATCAGTTTGAATGTGATTGGTTAATTCTAAATACAGCCACATCCCCACTTATAAGAGGATGTGCATGCTTATGCAACCATATTATTGTACAATTTTATTGTTATTTTTTCCCTCTAAAAGATTTCAGTTTGTTTTTCAATTCAGTTGTACAACATCTGTGTTATATTATAGGTGCAAACATTCTGAAGTGATTTATCTTGGTCTGATTTTTTTGCATCTCCAAAACCTGGCATTTTAACAGGGGTGTGCAGACTTTATATATCCACTATAGGTGCTTCCTAGCTAATTATCGATCCAATCATAATCTTGGAAAACCATTCACAAAGGTCTGGATCTGTTTTATTAATTTCATTGCTACCATATAGAAACAGGATATTCTAGAACTGAAAATAATATAGAGTGCCTTATAAAATAAAACATCTCTTAAAACATGCCCATATCATGTCAATATGAGGGTTTTAAGTTTCAAAAAAACTAAACAAGTCATGTAATGAGCAATAGACTAATGAGCATGTCTTTAAAATTCGAGTTCTGGCAATCTTTGTATTGCTTTCCCCCTCATTCCATTTTCTTTTATTTGCAATAGTTGAAATATATGCCTCCCTCTTGATTAATTTATTTTCTAATTTATGCACACTTTAATCATAATTCTTCTGTTGTGAGCATCACCAGTTGTGTAACATCTCTTGAGGGATACATTTGTGAACTATGTTTTGTTATGGAATTAGCAGGTGCAGCCAGGAAAGGAAAATACTTTGCTAACTTTTTCCCCAAAAAAGTTTGCAGGCTTTTGTTTTGTTATTTGGTTGATAATGGATGGTGGCAGTGACAGAGCAGAGAGGTTGTCTGAAGTAGTGAACATGTAGTTTTTAGCTATTATTCATTAGACACAAAGATATCAATTATTTGAAAATATTTTTAGTCAATTCAATGGGAGTCAGCCATGTGTAACTCATTAAAAATCTGCATTATATCATCTGCAATATAACCATTGCTAGGAATAAATAATTATAGGTTTTCTAACAATATTTCAGAACCTTAGATATTTTCCAGCATCCCACCAAAAAAGGTGAATATCTCTCGTAGCATGGCTGCAAAAAGTTATATTGTAAGTTTAAAGATCTGTGGCAACTTTTTCAGAATTATCATAAATCCTTTAACCGTTCGGTCATCAACTTCATATTCTTTGCCTACAGATCTTTTGACTTGGTTCCACAGAATCTCAAAGATAAATTTGTTAAATTTACACAGCACAGATATAACATGATGTGAATCCTTGTCTGTGAAATTATTATTCTGATTTCTGTGAGATTACCGGTGGGTTAGTGAAGCAAACTGTAGATCTCTTCAGAGATCTTCAAACCTGGAGTGCTCTGTAATATGCAAAGCCCACTTACACTTTAATAAGATAGAAATAGGAGAATGTTAAAATTTGTATATCCACTTATAGGGTTTTCTTCTCATTTGGGAAGGGAAAATATTTAAGACAGACAAATGGATGATTTAAATTTTCCACGGAACTGGGGACATAATGCAAGGCAGAGAGGAAGGGCTAAGCATCCATCAGATCTTCTACCAAATTCTCTATCCAGGCAAAATATGACCTATTTTAAGACTTTTCAAAATTAGGATCACCCAGACTGGATGGTATTCAGGACAGTAGTGGGATTCAGCCAGTTCACACCACTTCGGCAGAACCGGTAGCTAATTTTTTGTTGCCCAGGCCCAGAAGGGACTTCCGGAAGTGGCATCCAAACAGAGAACCAGTTGTTCACATATTTGAATCCCACCACTGATTCAGGAGGATAATCTCCCCATTTCCCAAGAATAAAGACTTAAATATCTGGCATCAAAAGGGCAAAAGTTCAATTATCTAACATTTTTTTAGGCTTCCATAGGATTGTTCCCTAAGCGACGAAGTGAGGAATAAGATTGATAAACTTCAGCTCAGGACTGGGTTATACCTTATATTCTTATACCTGAATTGCCTATTCCCACAGGAAGGAAGGAAGGAAGGAAGGAAGGAAGGAAGGAAGGAAGGAAGGAAGGAAGGAAGGAAGGAAGGAAGGAAGGAAGGAAGGAAGGAAGGAAGGAAGGAAGGAAGGAAGGAAGGAAGGAAGATAAATATTGCCTTATATCAGAGTAGTCATCCGATCCCTCCACATGCATTCTCTAGTCTCCTGGTTTCATATTAAGATAGCTGCCAGGCCCCAATTCTCATGTGTATTATTTTGCACAGCTTGCAGTACAAACTGCGCAGAGAAATGAAGATATATATTTTTCCTAGAGCAGTAATATATCCTTTTATCAAGTTAAGTTTGATTATATTTGCCCTATATTTTAAGTTGGTTGGCAGAAATTCTGACAACTGAAAGAAAAGTCGAAGATTTTTTTTAAACAACAATACACTGCCATACAATAATCTGGAAATCTAAAATTAAATATTTAATTAGAATTTTGATTTGCTTTCAAGATAGGTGGCATTGCACAGGCTATATTACAATCTTTTATACTTTTTTTTGTTTTGCCCCAAAAAATTACTGTATATTTTAAACAGGCCACTTTAATATTAATACATGTGTAATAGATTCAGAACTGAAAAAATCAGCTAAAGATGGTGCATTTTACAGTATTGGGAAAATTACAGGATTTTCTTTCTTTGTATTGTAAAAACATTTTTTTAACAATTTACCTACATTAATCAAAAAGTACAGCATATTTAATAATTTTACAAATGTTTCATAAAAAATATATCTCTGTACAAAAAAGTTCTTTTGCACCTACTTCATGTCACAGCAGCATGAGGTGAAATGGCAGAATGGAGTACTGAGAATGAAAATTAGGTTGATGGTCATAATGCCAGCTTCCCCCTCCCCCTTCTTGAATGACAGCTTGTTTAGTTTACAAAATATATTACAGAAGAAAAAAATTATTGCAGCTAGCCTGGAGAAAGGCAAGATGGGTAATACAAGCAGATTTAAACAGCTTTGAAGCACATTACCTTTTTTTTTTAATGTTCTTTCTTTTAGCATGTTCATCTTTGCTTTATTATAATCAATCTGAGACTTCTTGGGGAAGAGTCAACTATAAATGCCTCATAGAAAAAAAATGCATTACTTGCTTTGGCATGAGAATACCACAGCGACTGAGGGAACTTGGCTTGTTTTCAAGTTGCTCTGCAGCTCAAGCCCTACTCAAGTGAATAGACTTTAGGTGGCACTTGAGGATCTGGGCTCTGAAAATAATGGAAGAAATGGAAGATCAAACTTGGTCAGTGCATACAATGTGACTGTAACAAAAACAGATGGAACACAAAATAGGCACAGAGGTGACCCAAAAAAACAAAACAAAAAAAAAAAGCCTTTCTACAAACCTATTTTTTATTAGATATACTGGACGTGCAAAACAAGCTGTTTTCCTGCAGTTTCACCACTATCAGTGGGCCTGCAGAAAGTTTAGTACCAACTCAAATGAAATATTTCCAACGGAAATGGTTTTGCCTGCATTAGGTAAAGTGTTGATGACTTCTAATTGTAGCATAAACAACTTTACTCTTTGTGATATAATTATACTTCACTGATACATGTGAAGCATCGTCAAGATATTAAACAAAGACACTATAAAAGAGAGAGAAAAAAAGCAAAACTATCATTCTAATTTCATGATTCATTGTGATCAATGAATGCCACTCCATTAACTGGAATGTTCTCCCAATTCATTTCAATAGATGAAGCTCATCCAGTAGGCCTTCTACTGTGCAGCTGACTTCAAAGCAATGAAATTAGGTTCCCCATAAAGAAGAGATATTTTGCAGTTATCAGCACAGGTAGATTTCTGAATCAGGACACATGCTGATAACACTATTATAAAATTTTCCCTCTTCTTACATTTTATCCAGACTTGGTAATAGTTAGAAAAAATCAGTTATTTCTCTCAATGCTGTAGGTTTTTTTTTTAAATAACTTTGGTTACTTTTGCCATCAGTATAATTTTAGATAAAGTGACTACAAAGGCAGCAGTGACAGTTTGACTTTCTCCAGTGACAACAATATAAGACAGCAAGGAAGCTACACTTCAAGAAATGTAGCTTGACACTGCTGTCCTTCCAGAGAATGCAGACATTTGTTGAAGATCATATAAAATTGTAACTGCACATGGCATATTCACAGATTATCAGCATCTGAAGCACAGCAAGGCGTCTAGACATCTCCTAGGTTTATAAGAATAGACTTTAAAAAAAAAAAATCAAGCGGACAGCAAAATATATTGATATTGCTGGTATCTTCCATCAAAACTATATAACATTTTCTATTTTGATCAGATTGCCTTGCAAACTTTTCTTGCCATATAACAAAGTTATCATCTTTCCTGTTAACACTGAATTTTTGGTAACGTATTTAGTCATTAAAGTGTTCAACAAGAATTAAAAGCAAAAAAACAAACTTTGAGTGGGAGGGTGGACAAAATCACGGCCAAAGTCCAAACAGCTACTTTAGGCACCTAGGGATTTGGATTGCCAAGGGTTTTCTTCCACTTAACAACACAAAAAGAGGTCCTTGTGATATACTAATTTAGTTTGAAATCCTGTTCTATTTTTCCATTTCAAAAATAATTTAATGTTGCTTAGGGCTGTTATTTTAAATAAGCCCAGTGTTCCTGAGAACGTGAGGAGCTAATTGTGCAGCTGTTTAGAACCTGTCTTGTGTACTAACTTGAAGAAACTTTGGGGAAGAACAATCCTAAAAGTAATTCCTTTCTTTCTTTCTTTCTTTCTTTCTTTCTTTCTTTCTTTCTTTCTTTCTTTCTTTCTTTCTTTCTTTCTTTCTTTCTTTCTTTCTTTCTCTTTCTTTCTTTCTTTCTTTCTTTCTTTTTCTTTCTTTCTTTCTTTCTTTCTTTCTTTCTTTCTTTCTTTCTAAATCAGTGGTAGCATATCTCATTGTTGTCCCACTGAAGCTAGGAGAAATAATAGCAATGACTTATCCTGTAATGATATAAATAACAGTGCATAAGCACGTGTCCTTAAGTCCATCAGGATGAATAGGTATTTGCACATCATTGCATAACTGTCCAGAGAATTGCATGCAAGCTAAAATTGGATGTAACCAATAAGGTTGACTTAATTGATAAGAGTTGCAGTCAACATTTTGTGCAAGCTGAATGAACTGGACTTTAAATTATGTGATGGTGACACTCTATTGCCCAGTACAATACGAGACTCTTATGCCTTGTTCTCACACTAATCTACTAAGCAAAGAAGTAGAGAGTAGCAAAGTCTGATTCCATCATACCTATTTGTATAGGTATCCTTAATCCTGTCAATAGTGCTATAGATTCCTTATGCCAATGCCATTTGTGGATCCATGCTAGAGGTGTGCCACATTGAATCAATGATATTTGTCAAAGAATTTCATGATTAAAGAATCTGTCAATTATTTTTGTTGTAGCCCATCCCCATTTTTTTTTGGGGGGGGGGGAGGCTATGCTCATTTTATTATACTGAGGAATACCTCTAAATCTCAAACTTGCTCTGTCAAGCTGTATGATTACAAAAGCATTAAGCAGTATTGGTTAAAAATGTAGCAAACAAAACAATCACACACAGAGATACACACAGAGAGACATGTGCACACACACACCCATACAACCCATGGAAAAGAGTCATGATTGCTGTGGGAAGTTACTGTGTTGACTATAACTGAGCTCCGAGTTCTATGCCTCTGAAAGCATAATGGTACAGCAGAAATTCATGTCAGTGGAGGGGAGGAAGAAAAGATGGAAAAGAATGCAAAAAGGAAGACTGTTTTATGAGCACAAGGCTCACAGGCTTTATGAACTATTTAAAATAAATTACTATTCACATTTTGTACATGGCAAGCAGCAGAAGCTGCCCGACCCCCCTGCTGTTAAACAGTATGACACTGACAGTAATGAATCACATCAGAAAAGAAACAATACTGGGATTAATGTTTAGTAGATATGGGACCCCTCTCTTCATAATCCATTTAATTATTCTTATTCCTAGCTCTGGTGTTTATAGAAAAACAAAACAAAAAACCCAATCAGAATATAGTCTCCTTCTGTTCATGAATTATCCTAGCAGGATTAAATAAATGGATTGTTGTACAACATACATATTAGGGGGAAAAAGTGTCATGGAATGATTTACTGGATTAAAAAAAGGCCAAATGCTTATATACAATGTGTGTATAAACCCTGTATATTTTGTTTTTTTTAACCAGTATCTTACTCATTCATACCACACTAGTGCAAAAAATTGTGCATTAACATTTTGCAATACAACAGCTGACTGGGAAGTTTGTAGATTGCCTTCTACATGAACATCTGAGATATACTGTACGGCTGTATTGTGAACAAGGTTTCAATGGTAAAGCATTTCGTAGATGTGTGCAGGCCCCGAGGAAGTTTGTCATCTTCTCCTTTGTCATCTCCTTTGATTGGTTTTGTTTAAATCTCCTTCAGAGTGTTCTTATTCCTGGGGATAATTTATGGTGCTATTGTTTGTTATAGGTCCCAAGGGAGTGATCCGAGTGCCCAGAAGATTGCATTGAAAGGCATCCAGCCACATACAAATGTGAAAGTCTGAGGCATTTAAATATGACAGATGGATATGACTTGGCAGTCTTCCTTGAAAGTGTGCCTTAATTTGGAGCAAATATAGCCAGATATTTCAAATCCACCTTTGAGACAAAGACATCATCTTAGTCTTGATTCCCCAAAAGACCGAGGTTCCAGCAAAAAAGCCTTGCTGCATCTATGCCAGGAGATGTTAAAGATTACAGCAGTGAAGTCAAGTGGAGAAGGGAAACTGGTATATGGCACCAAAGGAATTACTGCTTGTCCATCAGAGGTATGGCTATGAATCAGTCAAATTGGGCACTGAAGGCTATACCACTGTACAAACTGTGTTCAGAGTTGTGTCAAACCTCACAGCTTTTGCCTCTGTGGGCTTTAAGTTTGTATCATACATAGGATTTTCAAATGACGCCTGTCCATTGCTGTTTTCGTGTCCAGCATAACCATTGTACTGTACTTTTGGTCTTGTTCTGCAAGTGTAAAAAAAAAGAAGAAGAAGAAGAAGAAAAATCTGAGATTCAACTGCTGGAAATGTGACAGAAATAAGATAATTTGTACATTCGTATTACTCTTTGCTATTTCAAGGCATGATATTCAGAGAGTTGAACTGGAATTGGCTTAGTAAGCATGGAGCAGAACGATAAAATAAACCCTAACCCTAACCCAGCATTTCTCCTATATCAAAACAAGTACTAACATGGCTTTCCACATTATTGTGGGATTCAAGAAATTAATCCATTTTTTTTTCTTTTCTAAGAAGTAAAAGAATACGTTGGGTGCTTTTCTCTTTTCTCATCCTATTCTAGTTTCAGTTTCTGGAGGATAGCATAAAAAATATTCTAAGGAAATTTTTGTTTGTTTTAACATCACTAAACTGAATGGATTTCCCTACACTTGATATGGGTTGGTGAGAGTGCTAAATAATAACAAGAATAAATGTCAAATTCTTCAGCATTTTCCATGTGAAAAAGAATTAAACTAGGGCAGGGGTAGTCAACCTTGGCTCTTTTATGACTCGTGGACTTCAACTCCCAGAATTCCTGAGCCAGCCTTGCTGGCTCAGGAATTCTGGGAGTTGAAGTCCACGAGTCATAAAAGAGCCAAGGTTGCCTACCCCTGAACTAGGGCATATATCTTGAAAATATGGTGATCAACATGACAAATTTGGAAACATGTTTCTTCCAGATAGAAAAGGAAAGAAGAGCCACAAAGACTGCTAGAGAAAACACAATATAATTGCCATTCATAACATTCTCAATTACTATGTTAAGGATAAAAACTCTTCATCTTAATACAGCTAGCTATTTTGCATACTAAGTTGTAGGATGGAAATATTCTCATTTCTCTACTAGATTAATTATTTAGACTAATTTCAGAGATGTACTCATAGATGCTGCCTAAAATAGAGTTTAACAGATGGGAATTGCTTTCCGGTAGGTTTTAAATGTTTTCATTCCAGTCCTTAAGTCTAAAAGCCTACTAAATCACAAGAAATATCTTTCAAGGCTATTCCCCATTTTTGTAATTGTGAAAATAGATTTCAGCAGGTAATTTTAAAAAAAAAAAATCGGGGATTTACAGTACTTCTTTTCATAAGCTAATGCTAGTGATGTACATAATAGTTTGCCACTTGTAATAGTTTTTCACTTGTAGTGCTAGCAACAGATTTGGGCAAATAGGCTTCAATCAATAGCTGGCCACCAATGATAATGCAGTACGTGTAAATTAGCATTTGTCTTGGCTTGAGCACTGCATATAAAAAAGACATATATTTGGAGAAATAATGTACACATAAGCATACATTTGGAAAAGCTGCACAAATATTACAGCAGTGCAAATCATTTGAAGGAGCACTTCTGTAAGTATGCTGGCATGAACCAAATGCCTCTACTCCAAGACTAGAAGCAACTGCAACCTTCATAATGGTGAGCACCCAGCTTCTTTAAAGGTTTTCCCAGGTCATTTCTGCAGATCAGCTTTGTTGCCCTGCAAAGCAAATGTATTATCAACCCATGCTAGACCACCTGGGAAATACTTGAAAGGAGCTATATGAAGACTTCTTGCAGAAATCTATGCAGCTATAGAGTTGTACAGAGGCACATATTAATGAAAGTTACATATAGCAACAATTTATTTGGTTGCGGTGTGCTTTTAAATAATGAAAAAAAGAATTGTTCAGCATGATTAGCAAGCAAGGGTACACATCCTTTTTGAAGTTTATATTTACAATGTGGATCATATACTGTGGGCTGAACCACTGTCTTCAACTTCTGATAGAATTAGCACTCCTTTGTCCTAGTGTATTTACTATGTGTGTGTGTATGTGTGAATACTTATAAACAAAGCACTCAATTGCAAGTACAATTTCAATCAATCAGAATAGAGCAGGAAGGGACCTTGGAGGTCTTCTAGTCCAATCCCCTGCTCAAGCAGGAGACCCTATAGCAGGGGTGTCAAACTGCCAGCCCGTGGGCCGGTTGCATCATATGGAGGCCGTGCCCACCCCAGCTCCGGCAATGCAAAACAAGTCACGATACGTCACAACACATCACATGACGTGGCGAGTTTGACACCCGTGTCCTATAACATTTCAGATAGGTGGCTGTCCAGTCTTTTCTTAAAAACCTCCAGTGATGGAGTACCCGCAGCTTCTGAAGATAAAGCCATTCCACTAATTCATCAATTCAACTATTTGAGTGACAACTACCCAGCAATTTCAGAGAAGTAATTGAGCTACTTTGCAGGAAGAGTGTGTCTTTCCTTGCCTAATGAAGACAATGATAAAAACATTATTAAAGAATCTTTCCCTTGATTGAAAACTGCTGGGGAAAGTGAGTGACCATTCATTAATTTCTCAACACTCCAGATACACATTGATTGGACCAACTCAACAGAGATTCAGACAGGATATGGCACTCAGATTGCTCTGATCTTTGGTGGATGACATCTTCAAGGAATTGAATGGCAGAAATCTCCCTTAGTGAGATAAATAGTTGACACCATTTTACAATGAATTCTATTGTATTTCCCAGTTTATCCAAAATGGGATTCTCAGAGACTTCAAGCTCCATCCATTCATAACATTAATCTTATAAGAAAGAATTCGGAATATTGGAGTAAATTTCCATCAGTATGCAGATAACACCCTGATCAATTCCCTTTGCTAACAACTATAATGAAGCAATTGTTTGTCTTGGCCAACGCCCAAGTTTGATAACAAAGATGAACAACCTGCAATTAAAACCAGACCCAGGAGCATACTGTTGATGAGTAGAAAATTGGCCTGTACAATTACAGTTAAGCCTTTTTTGAATGGAGCGACATTGTCTGTGAAAGACCCATTCTCTAAACTGGAAATACTCCTTGAACCTCCAGTTATCTCCAAAGTGGTAAGGATGAGTTTGCACAGATCTATGCAACCTTCGTTATTTCTGAAATATTATTTTCCGCCTTTGAATTATCCTACAAGAATATCTGAAAACCTGAATTGGTTTAAACAATCTGCTAACTAATCCTTGGTACTAAGAGGTCACGTCACCCATGTTGAAAGAGGACGCGCTGGCACACTGGCTTAATGATGCTGGAACTGCTGGCCAGAAATGGTCTGCACTCCGGCGGTTTGAGTCCAGCTCCGTGAGATAGAGTGAGCTCCACTAGCTCGATCCCTAGCTCCTGCCCATCCAGCAGTTGGAAAGCATGCAATATTGTGAGTAGATACACTTTGGTGGGAAAAAATCGAGCTGCATTTGTCTGAGTGAAAAGAGCAGAAGCCGGCATTGGACCTGGCTGGATGAGAGGCAATGCAACATGAGGCAAGGCAAGGTGAGACCGGCAGAGGAGCTCGAAAGAGCCCAGCAAACCCGAGCACTGCTAGTCAGCTGTTGTAAGCTTGTTCACCCCCTGCTGTGCACCGCGGACAGCATGCAAGTGCCGAACAGAATGAACCAGCAATTTAGGCTGTTAGGACTGCGTTGTTGTGTCTAGCATGTAGATTTCCCTGACATTGTATGCCATTCGTTAAATAAATAAATAAATAAATAAACAAGCAAGCCGTGTTGAAAGAACCGTACTAGTTAATGATTTTCACATTTAACATTAAATGGATCGTAAGACGTTTACTATACCTGTGTTTGTAGAGGTAAAATGCAAACCCTGATAATATTAGAGCAAAGAAGGGTACTAGGATGGCAGCTGCCACAGAACTGCTATTTGTACCATAGCTGTGATTGGAGTGATCGGCATCCACATTTAAAGGACCTGAAAGTTAAATAAAGGATCATGTCAACACTGTGTTTTCAGGAAAGTGTGTGCGTGTGTGTATAAAATTGATAAGAGGGAAATCTGAGACCAAAGAGTTTCTTCGCCCAGGTATCATGCAAGAGGGGGACATCCTTTGAATTCTGTCCCTTCCAAGAATTCTATTTTCATTATCCTAGGATCAAAAGAGTAAGACAATCTGGTATGGCCTATTAGAAATGTAAGAGATATACCAAATCCTTGGTAGATTTGAAATTGAAACTTATTTTCTTTTCATTTCAAAGACTTGCAAAATTCAAAAGAACCTAAGTGATTTAAATGGCACAGAATGCTCTCAATCATCAAAGGAAACTTTAATGATTTGTAAAAGTATTTTAGGCTGCAATCAATGTGAGTAAGTCCCAGTGAACATAATTGGGGCTTACTTTTCAATAAACATGCATAGGATTGCATTGCTGAAGCACTAGGATAAAATCATCATCATACATTATCTATGCCTCATAAATATTTATACTGAGAGATTTTATATAAGCAATTTGCAGTTAGGTTGCAGTGGCATCAAAAATGAAATAGCTGCATCAAAAAGTTGAAATAGATACATAAACGTCACATTTTATCTAACATAGGTGAATTATAAATTTGATAAGAATTCAGCAAAACAAATATAATTATTTGTTCTAATTGCTCGCTTAATGAATGAAGTAATATAATTAAATGGGAGTGACATACAATATACTATGGAGTGCTCTAAAGGCATTCTTACTTTCTCTTTGGAACATAAATTTTCCAAAATCTTTTCCATGTATATCACCTTGATAAGTAAAGACACCTCTTTCAAGCCCAGATGACACCTGAAACAGAAAGAATCTGTCTCAAACCAATTTGTTGACTTAATAAACTAATCCACAATTCCCAATGTTATTAATTTATCCATATTTCATATTTCATGTTTACTTATCTATTCATTCAATTTCTGTAGCTGCCCAACTCAACCAAGCGGCTCAAGATGACTGATAAATATAAAACATATTTTAAATATTTTAAACAATCAGACTTTATGAATAATTGAAATGAAAGCATTGTTGAAGCCATATACCTTTATAAGTATATTAACTGTGCTGGCACATGTGATACCTACACACACACACACACACACACACACACACACGGACTTTGAAAAGCAGGTATGAGACAGAGGGTAAAGTACTTCTTCTGAAGCAGACGCTAGAAATTTACTAAGCTTGCATATGCTTATATTACATATATTATTCAGTAATAGTTGATGGATATATTTAATATCTTCCTCTAGCCCTTTTGGGTGAAGGAAGAGAGATACAGAGGAAGAGAGGAAGGCAGGTAGGCACAGTGAAACAGACTTTTCTTTATTTTGATCTCTCTTTTCCTGACAGTGATAACAATTAATCAGTGGAACAACAACTGCCTCCAGAAGCTGTGGGTGCTCCAACACTGGAAGCTTTTAAGAAGAGACTGGACAGCCATTTGTCTGAAATGGTATAGGGTCTCCTGCCTGAGGAGGGGTTGGATTAGAAGACCTCCAAGATCCCTCCCAGTTCTGTTTTTCTGTTATTCTTTCATTCTTTCACAAACAGGTGCATGTTGTGTGAAAGTCTCTTTCTTCTGCTTTCCTTACTCTTATATGCATCCATGGAAGAAATACTTGAACATTTGAAAACAGGTAGTCCTTGTCAAATGATCACAATTGGGGCCATGTTTGTTAAATGAAAAATCATGAAACTATGCCTGACTAGTGATGTCACTTCTGCTTTTGTTGTTAAATGAGACATCACAGGGCAACAATGTTTATTTCTATGTTCCCCATTCATTCTGCTTGTTGAAAACTATTTATGAAGCTCGCAAATGGTGATCATGTGATTGTGTTGAGGATTAGTTGCAAAACTGGGCTTTTTTCAACCCGCTGTAGCTTTGAATGGTTGCTAAACAAGGCAGCCAGTAAGCGAGTATGTCCCATTCTGGGGAACACCCATTTTTCAGTAAGGAGGAACAGTTGATACATGATTGCTAATCTCTTTCAAATACAACATGGCAATTTCATAATTTATTGATAACTATTTTCAGTTAAGCATGTAATATAATTAACAAATAGAGATATCTGCAACTATCTCTATTGGAAGCATTAGAACAGCTACATCTTCTGGTAGACACCACAAGGATGCTTCAAAAGCCAGCTTTCTTTTCTGATTGTTTCTTCCAGCAGAAGACTTTGCCAGTGCATGCACACAAACCAGTGGTGGGATTCAGCCGGTTCGCACCGGTTCAGCAGAACCAGTAGCTAAATTTTGTTGAGTTCGGAGAATTGGCTGAATGCACACTGCTTCCGGAAGTCCATTCTAGGCCTTGGAGGCCTGGAGGAGGTCTCCCAGGCCTAGATTGGCCCGCCAGAAGTGTGTGGATGCCACTTCCGGAAGTCAATTCTAGGCCCAGGCCTGCATCCATGCAAAGAACCAGTTGTTCAGGTGTTTGAATCCCACCACTGACACAAACATGCAGATCGTTAAAGAAAAACTTTGAAGCAGGTGTGCCAAGGCTTTCAGAGGACTTAGCTGCTTTCACGCATTGAGAAAGGATGCTTCAATTGCATCAATGCATTTTCTGCAGACCCATCTTTAAATGCTTTACCCAAATATATCCTTTCTTTGGGGGGGGGCGAATCTCACATACAGGTAGTCCTCTACTTACAACCATTTATTTGAAAAAAGTGACTTGTGACCTTTTTTTTACACTTACGACCTTTGCCGCATCCCCATGGTCACATGTTCAACAATGTAAACACTTCGCAACTGGCATGTATTTATGACAGTTGCAGTGTCTCAGGGTCACATGATCACCTTTTGTGATTTTCTGTCAAGCAAAGTCAATGGGGAAGCCAGATTCACTTGCTACTAACTGAACACTTGCAGTGATTCACTTAATAACTGTGGCAAGAAAAGTCAGGAAATGGGGCAAAATTCACTTAACAACTCTCTTGCTCGGCAATAGAAATTTTGGGCTCAATTGTGGTGGTAAGTCAACTACCTGTATAATATATATGCCTTCATGTAAGATCCCACTCAAAGAAGAAAATATGGTATACAATATTATATAAAATATAATTATATGTTTCATATTTGGTTACATATTCAAACTGTTGAATACAGTCATATTTTTTTTCAGAGGTGTGTACTTACATAGCCATCCAATGCCCACTTGTCGTTTTCAAGCTTGTTTACAAAACCTTCTTTAGGATTTTTAACATGATAGACTTTCAGAAGCAAATGAGCTTCTTCTTTCTTGTAAGTGCCTATAAAGAATTATTTGAAAGCAAGTTTTTGTACAGGCATATGTATTCAGGAAATCTGTATGTGAAATAAATTTAATTACCCTTTAAACTTCATTTACATAAAATGAGGACTAATTAGCAGTTGCTATGCAAACGTGTAAAAAGGCAAATAAAATCCCTCCTTTGTTAGAGTAAAGCTTCTAAACTTGACCATATGTTACCTGAATGCTATGGCAATATTTTTATAACATATCCTAGTAAAGTTGTGGCAATGATGAAATCAGCAGAACTTATCAATTGCCTAGTAATCTGCTGACACTATTTTACTTACTTATATGATTAACCTATCACATATAATTCTGGCCTTCAAATACTACAAAGTCCAAATACAAGTCCTAATTAGCCCAAATTAAGTATGAACTGAACTTGTAAGTCTGTATTTCAGCACTGTCTTAACCACCCTCCATAGAATATTTTTTTCTTTTATTTCTAGCACTTCAGTAAAATACTTATTCCTTCTAAGGAGGTAAATGTGGTACTTTCAAGCTGAACACTGATTTACAAAAAGTACACAGAACTTTTAAGTTTAAATATACGTTTAGAAAGCTAGCTGTCATTTTAAATTTATGCCATTGGAAAGACAAGCCATTTTTTTAAAAAAAATAATAATAAAAGTAGTTGCATATTAACCTAAAATTATTAATGGCCAACTGATGCTGAAACATTTTAAATATGACATATTTCACAGAAATATTACATTATTAGTAAAAAAAAATCCATGTTTTACCATTCTCATTAAAAAGAATGACTCCAGAGTAAAATGGGGTGCCAATTACAAAAAAAAAAAAAGACTATGTATACCCAATCCAAAATTCAAATGGAAATTGCAGATACTGAAAGTCATAATAGTGAAAATACAGACTTTAGTTCTATCTGAAAAAACTAACTTAGTGTGCTAGGAAATCATAAAGTCCAAACTATAGCAATACAATTGTTAAAGTTTAGTTTCCATTTTTTTTCACCAAGCATCTGTGATTTTGCCCACTTAATAGATATCTTTTTCAACATATGTTTTCCAGATTGTTAGTTTGTATGCTTTATGTTAAAGAAGCTTTTTATAAAAAAGAAAATATGACAATTGTCAGAGCAAAAAATACCAATTTCATATGAAATATATCTATCAAACTTAACTATAAAGATTAACTTTACTTCACAGGGTTCTGAAATAATATACATATGACTAGGATTTGAAATAGTATATATAGGTAGTCCTCACTTAACAACCATTTGTTTAGTAACTCTTTGAAGTTACAACTCTGAAGAAAATGATTTATGACCCATCCTCACACTTACAACTGTTGCAGTAAATTCAGTGGGGAATACACTAGGAGATTTCAAGTCATGGTCATGTGAAGTTTCAACCATCACGTGTGTTTTGCTTAATGACCCATGAAGGACTGCTAGAACTGGCATCACTAAGTAAGGTGGTCACATGATGTTTTGCTTAAAAACTGTTTTGCTTAGCAATGGAGTTTCCAGTCTCAATAAGGGTTGTTAAACAAGGACTACCTGTATATCCATGAATGTCCATGACCATTTAATCAGCATACCATTTACACAGCTTCAATGACAGATGTCCAATTTTTAATCTCACCTGATAATTTAAGTTTCATGCTGGATGTATCAATGAAAGTAGCATTCACCTTACTGCTTGTAGCATTGAACCAGTCAACTGTAAGAGTTGCAACTTGTCTTTTCCCTAGATGCTCATAAAACCCCTTCCACAATGAATTTATAAAAAATACATCTGAGGGAACTGAAGAAGAAAGACAAAAGGAAATCACCTTGGTTTATAAACAGATGCCTTTTTTAATTCAACAAGTTATTCAGTACATTATTATAGTTGGCACACCGGTGATTCCATAATAGACAATATTTGTCAATCTGAAATATTAATATACCAATGATAACACTTCTGGTAAACCTTGATGTATAGAAGTTTGGGTTTTTTTATGTTATACCATGAATAATTTCAAATTGAAGTAAACTAATTCCATGCATAGATTCCAAGTCCCTTCAGTTTCTTAATTTAAAACTCTTCTTTTCCCTTTTTCATAGTATCCCCTCCCCTCCCCCCCAAATGTGCATTATTTTTACACACACACACACACACACACATTTTCCTATACATTTCTTCCCCTGTATTCCTTTGGATACATAATTTTGTCCAATATGCATATTTTTTTCCCAAAAAAATGTCTCCATAATAAATAGGTAGGAAAATGCCAAATTAATTAAATTTGTTTTAAAATAAATCTCAAGAAACTATTCTCTCTCCCTATTTCAATCTCTTTTCCAGCTCTTCAAAAAGATATGAGAAATAGCTTTTTTTTAAAAAAAATGTGAGCACATTGGTCATTGTAATGAAATGTTTTTGAAATAATGTTTAGTTAAGAAAAGCATTCATCCATTAGAAAAAAAAAAAAACTCAAGGCGGTTTGGATGCATTCTTGACAAATGGTAGACATGGTTAAATCCCATTTATTTCACTGAGAATCATACACGAAAAATTGGATATTGGTGCATAGTTTAAAATGTTCATGAAAAATTAATGTGATGTCCGATGCTCATGCCTATAATAAGACAGTATTTTCCGTTCTGGTTACTATCATGGTAACTTTGTTTAAAATATAGGGAAGCTTATTTGTCAGCCTCTTTTCCTCATGGTGGTAAGGTGGCCGCGGATTCTTGATTTTCTTTCATTATTTGGGAGACAAGCAAAAGCAAAACCTCTCAGTCAGCAAGGAAATAGGTGGATTGTAATGTAACATGCAGTATCAATTATATTGTGCAAATTAATTAATATTTAATCTCAGATTTCAGTTTTGTTGGTAGGTGAGAGACACAGGAAGCACATTTTGTTTAAAGAATAAAGAGACATATTGCACATTCAACACTGAAGACACACTGAAAGCATTGTAAGGTTATAACACCACCGAAAAGAATGCACAGGTAGCCGGATAATTATGAACACTAGTCTTGTGACATGAATTTTTCATTTTGTAGCATTATGGGCTAATTAGCCCTCAGGCTGAAACATCTAGGTGAGAATTATATAAACATACTTGAGCAAGTTAAATTCTTATTCTCTCTTGGCATCGATATATGTTTCACTGGTACCTGGGTAAGCAATGGAAGTGGAAATACAGTACAGAGAAAACTTCATTGGACAATGAAAGTTAAATGCTGCTAGTGTTGTTATTTTGTTTTGTGAGGGTGCACAGAGACTCCAACGCTTACTCCACACAAAAACTGTATAATAAATAAGCAATAATATATAAAATCTCTGAAATCTCCCAAAATTTTAGCATTTTCATATAAAATCTTAAGTTTTAGGTGGAAATAGTAGGATCTTCAAATCGCAGGCTCTTAGGCATAATGTTTAAAAACTTATTTAATTTCTATTTAATTTTGTGCAATTTTGTGTGGATGCCATATGTGCATATACCACAACACTTATAAGGACCATGTGTCAAGGAAGAAGGAAGGAAGTTCTATGGGTGTTGTTAGACATCCTTTGGGATAAGAACATATTTAAAGTTAGTGTTTTGTTTTCTCATGTGACAGCTTTTAATCTATGACAGGTTGAACCAGAATTCAAGAACTTCTGGAAAGTTGTTTTTGTTTAAGAAAAGTTAGGAAGAAGAGAATCCCAAAGACTACTGTGATTGAAGAGGAAGGCCTATTTATAGAATCAATGGTCAAATTTGGAATGTAATTTTATTATATTTCAATTTCAAATCCCAAATTTCAGTAGAAAGTTTCCATTTCCAAATCATGTCCTGGCTGATTTGCACATTAGTGTCACATGGTATTTTTCTCTGTGAATCCTGTAAATCCTCTTCTGAGGCCATGGTTATGAATTTGAAAGTTAAGCAAATCCAGGAGAAACTGAAATTTAAAATTGAACAAATTAAAATATGCATTATGAAATGAATTTGATTATTTAAATATATTTGCTTTTCTCTAGCTCACTATTTATAAGATGGAAACAAAATGATTTTTACATACGACAACTGTGGTGTGTTTAACTCCTAACTTTTATAATAAGGCTCTCCATTAGAGTACATCGTCTGATATAAAGCAAGAGTCTCTCTAGATTCTAATATATAATATACAGGTCTTTTGAAATCTAGTTCTAAATTTTAGTTTTTAGAAATTAGTTTCTAGTTCTAGAACTAATGCCATCTAGTTTTATGATGATAAAATTATGTATTGGCTGTGCAACTAGAGAATGAACCATATAATTGAAGATATTCTGTCTGTCTACCTACCCATGCTGTACATTCAAGCACAGCACATCTTTTTGTTGTGGATTAGAATGGCCTAATTTATTTCAGGCTTCTAAACAAGCCAGAAAAAGGTTTTAAGAGTTATATTAACATTAAATAGGTTTTGCTTTCCTTTAACATGGCATTATCTTTTTTTCAAGCTTGCAAGGGGGTGGGGAAAAGATGTGGTTGTATTAATAAGTAGTGAAGAGGTGCACAGTGTGCTTGTATGAGGTTCAGAATATTTTTTGAAATCACTTTTTGATCACTTACAGCTCTATATATCATAACAGAATAATAGAGTTAGACGGGACCTTGAATGTCTTCTAGTCCAATCCCTGCTCAACCCCATATCATTCTGGACAAATGGTTGTCCAATCTCTTCTTAAAAACCTCCGTGTTGGTGTACTGAATGCAACCTGTTCCACTGATTAATTGCTGTTACTGTCAATAAATTTCTCCTAGTTGGATCTCTCTTTCCATCCATTACTTCTTGCTTGCACTCAGGTGTTTTGGAGAATAGGTTGTTCCCCTCTTCTTTATGACATTCAAATATTGGCAGACTGCTATCATGTCACCTCTAGTTCTTCTCTTTGTTAGACTAGACATACTTAATTCTTGCAACTCTTCATTCTATGTTTTAGCCTTTAACCCTCTAATCGTCTTTGTTGCTCTTCTCTGGACTCTTTCTAGAGTATCAATATCTTGTTTATATCACAGTAACCAAAATTCGATGCAGCGTGTTCCAAATGTGCTTTTACTAAAGCAGTATAAAGCTATACTGACATAACACATTATCTTGACACTCTGTTGATGCAGCCTAGGATTGTATTGGCTTGTTTGGCAGCTGCAGCAACTGCTTGCTCATACTTAAGTAGTTTTCTGCTAGGACTCCTAGACCCCTTTCATATTCCTTCCAAACAGAAAAGTTGCATAAAGTAGCAGAGTTGGCCTCCATTCACAAGTTCTGTAGTGTGGCAGGGTAATGAAAACACCCCTAAATAATGCCAAAATAATGGATGCCTTTTTTAAAAAAGAAAAGTGCAGTTTCAGACAATTGAGTTTATATTTCAGTATTTAGATAAATGTTTATATCAGTGATGAAGTGGTTCTGATAAAGGCTAGAAGTATTTTTATTGTATGAGAAACTGCAGAAGAATTTAAGGTATTTAGTTCTAAAACTGTTCTCGTATACAAACCTGGTGTTTTAGTTACTGTCTCATTAACTTCTCTCACTCCTTTACCTACAAGTAAAAAGACAAATTATCATTTTTATAAACATATTTTTATTGGTTGATACATAATGCTTGATTGAGGCAATTGTGTGTTTTCTGATATGCCTATTATTTATGGTAGACATAGCTAAAATCTGTATTACATATTCAACCAGATATAGTTCTGTATACTTATGAGAAAAAAATAAAAAATCCAGGAGTCCAAAGCAGGTTTGGCATGGCAGGTTTGCTAATGGTGGGGATAATTGCTGCTCTCATTTCTAAAAAAAATATATTTTTATATCAACCACAGTGCTGTAACAGAGAGCCTTATACTAGTAATGATGAAGGTGTACATGTATGTCTTTATACACATTTAAAATCTATAATTAAATTCTACTAAACTAATGACATAATTATAAGCCAGAAACAGCCAGGACTATGATCATATTTCTTACTATGCACCAGTGGTTGGAAAACCTCTTGGTAATATTACTATATAACAAACAATTCAAGTTTGCTGCACTACATATACAAATCCTTTATCTTGGAGTGCCTCTCCTGCTATTCTAGTAGCAGCATAATTTGATGCATCTTAACTCACAATGGCCAATGACATGTGCTTAGGAATGTAAACTATGACTACGTGGGAAAGAGGACTTACTGAAGGAAAAATAGGCAGGCTTTCAGGAAATAGTCCTGCCTAATCTTGTTCCTGCTTGGAAAGGGCTAGCACAGTAATAAACAAAAAACAGCAACAGCTATCTTTAACGTGTTGAATTCAGAAAGCATAGAGCTGTAAAGAGCAATTCTCACCAAACCTCCCTTTTTGCTTATACAGTACTGTTAATTTCTATTTTTAATATATATATATAGATTCAGTGGTGGGATTCAGCCGGTTTGCACCACTTCGGCAGAACTGGTAGCTAATTTTCTGTTGCCCAGGCCAGAATGGACTTCCGGAAGTGGCATCCACACAGAGAACCAGTTGTTCAGATATTTGAATCCCACCACTGTATAGATTTATAGGAAAGCTTATTTGTTTCTCATCAGGTGAAAAACATGTAAGGGGGTTTCTTGCAGATCTTCAGAGGAAGTTTATTTACATATTGAATTTATATTATATTATATGCACATCAAAGACTAAAAGACACACATGAAAAACTAAGACAGTGACATAAATAGAGATTAGTAATGTACGTGTACAAAGAGATCTTCCACTTGGACTAAGACTTGGCAACTGATAACTGTGCAGATAGTCCTGAATCCTTAACTCTTACCAGATGCAGCATGACCAATGTTACTTCAGCAATGCCTAGAAAGCCATAGGTTGCTCATTCCTAGCTCACCCCAAACAATGTTTTCATGTTATAGTACATGATGGCTACTTATTTCTCATCCTTCTACCAGCGGGAGACCACATGAAGACTTTCAGATTATCCAGTTCACCTATAGGAACCTATAGCAAGCAACATCAAGAGCTGTGGTGATATTCTTTTGAAGCAAGCTGGGCTTTAAGAGTAGTGGATTGGAATATGATATATGATTCTCGACAAGCCAACAGTTACAAGTAAAAAAGCTGTTTTCCTCCATAAATGGAGACCTACAATCAGTTTTGAGAGAGATACATTCTAAAAGTGGTCTAAGCTACAGTCAAGGCAGCAGAATCAGATCCCCCTTTCTTCAAAGAACATTTCCATTATTAGGCCTATAGCGCTAAAAGACATTAGGAAGGAAGTATGAGTGAACACAAACCAACTTAGGAGACTTTAGGATGTTGCTTGACAATAAAATCTCCTGCTTACCATCTTAGAGGAAGAATGCACATGCTTAAAAAATACATAAAATGGCATGTTTATTAATTAGCTATGCAAATGAATAAAACCGTTTTTGGAAAATTGACTTTTCAGGAAAGTAGCGGTAGAGTTCAAAATAAGAACATAAGCAGTACCCTGCTGTCTATGTAGTCCACCAGTCTCTTCTCATATTAGCCAACAAACTACACAAGGAAGTCCCTAGTTTCCCAGAAGATGCCTTCAGAGGCAGTCACACTACCATTAAGGCCATTAAGGCCAATAGCTACTGATTCTCATGTATTTCATGAATTTATCCAACATAAGTGTCGGCTAATAGTTTGGCTGGCTTCAAAAATGTTGGATAAGTTCAACATTTTTGAAGCCAGCCAAACTATTAGCTGACATTTATCTTGTGTTAGCAAATTCTAAAGTTTAATTAAAAGTTCTGCATTTTTTTTCTTTTTGTCTAAGGAGGTTCCAGGATTCAACTTCATAGGGTAATCTCTGGTTCTAGTACTTTTGGAAGGTGAAAACAGCTTAAGCTTGTCCACTTTATCCATATTGTGCACAATTCTATACATCTCAGTCATGTCCCCTTATTCACCTTCTTTCTAGACTAAAAAGTCCCAAATGTTCCAGCCTCTCCTCATGCAGAAGCTGACCCAGCACTTTGATCATCTCAGTTGCCCTTTTCTGAACTATATCATATATTCCAATATTCCAGAGGTGATCACACTGTTGATTTATACAAGGGCATTATAATGTCGGCATCTCTATTTTCAATATCATTTCTAATTATCCCTAACAAGCTTTTGACCTTCTTATAGCAGATGCACACTGTGTTGAAACAATCATTGAAATGTTTACTGTTACTTCAAGAGCTCTTCCCTCATCAATCACTGTTATTTCAGATGTAATTAGTTTGTATGATTAGTTAATATTTTGGCTCCAACGTGCATTATTTTATCCTTGTTAATACTGAATAGCATTTGACATTTTGATGCCCATTTCCCTATTGTGCAGAGATGTTTATTGCTTTTGCCACTCTGAATGGTATCACTGGCAAACCTGGCTAGACTACTGGGCATGCCCAATTCCAGAATTTTAAAAATACTTTTACAAAGTATCAATCCCAGGACAATAGGTAAAGAAAAAGAATTGATCTTATTTCAATAGTTCTTTTTTTGCGGGGGAGACTGTTTTAAGTCTGAATTTTAGCCCCTCCTCTCTCTCAAGGGCTGGAACATGAAGTCAAGTAGCTAGTCCAAGCTAGAAAACCCCTTAGAAACGTCACCAAGCATATGGATAAATCTCCAAAATTTCACATTTACTCCTTCTCTTCACCTATCTTTTTTATGGCCATTTTCTAGCCAAATTTCCCTAGCTTGCACTTTCTGCTTCACTTCTCCTCTGAGCAGCTCCAGACCGCAGCCCTAACAACCTCTTAACCTTAATAGTCTTAATTATGCAAGATATGTGTGTCTTTATGGGTATAAATCTGAAGTAATGCCATTTGACCCTAAGAAGCCACCTCAAGATCTTGAGGAGTAACTTTGAGGAGACTGTTAAACAAGACAAATTGACCCCCAAAAAAGAGGGGAAAAAAATCAGAAAATAGATTCTGAAAAGGCAAGGAGAAGTTAGGAGATAAATTGTTTGAAGAAGAAGTAATAAAAAAGTCAGTGAAGGCATTTTTCTACTTCCCTCAGCTATCATCCACAAACCGTTCCCCAACCAACTTAAGAGGAAGAGGGTGAGGCCTACAGCTATCACCATATCTAAGATACATAGCCTAAGTTATTAAATTGATCCCTTAATTGCAATTTATTGAACATAATTACCAGTACTTTTTTTTAGCAAGGATATATTAAATTCTTTATTCAGTTAAATGTGTATTTTGCTTCCTCCATCTTACATAAATCCTACTTCCTGTTACTTATCCAATTTTGTTCAGTTGTTTCCTACCCATTCCAACTCTGCTTTCAGGAACGTAATAGAGCAATATCATAATACATAGTTTTAGTCAGAATGGGACAACTCGCCATAGACTACTCACTACGGGACAACTCATCGTGGAACAATTTAACAACTCAATTTATTTCAAGTAAATAAAAAAAATAATTTTTGTCATTCACATTTCATTTTGTCCCTCCTTTTGCATCCTTTTTTTAATGATTCTATTCCACCATTTCTTTGATATTAGTGTAACTCTTGTCCCACAGTGAGTTGTCTTGTGGTAAGTTGGCCGTGACGAGTTGTCCCATGGGGAGTTAGCCATGGCAAGTTATCTGTGGTGAGTTGGCTATGGAGACTTCGCCGTGGTGATCATAGACCTTAGTTAGGCATCAACTTCCTTCTTTCCCGTTTGACAATTTAAGATCCATAGTTACAAATACCAGATAGCTTGTGGAAAGTATTATACTGGAATTAAAAATGTGGTGGCTCTAATTTGCTACTTGTCTATTAATGATAACCAAAGATAAATCATTTATTCAGAGCATAGTATTTACACCATCTTTGGTCCATTCTTCTTGTGGACAAACTCAAACATGTGTGCTGAGGCTTTTTCCATGCTCAAGGATAAATCAAGATTTTTCCCCCCCACTGGTATCAAAATGCCACAAACATTCCTTTATTATAAATGTAAGGTCTAGAAGTAGAAAACAAACAAGTAGGCAACATATATTGCCAAAAGGAGCAGATCTTTTATTCCCATAAGAAATTAGGATAACTTTATATATTGGCAGCTGTCCTTGAATCAATAACATTTATTTATCAGATTTATATTCTTCCTTTTATTCAGAAGCTTATAGGTATACATCTCCCTCCTCCTATTTTTTACAACAATCTGTGAAAAATGTTCGGCTGAGATACAATGACTATTCCAAAGTCACTTAGTAACCAAACTCTCCCAGTCTATTCTAACATCTTAACTCTGACACTCTAAGTGGATAAATTAAATTATCCTTCTCCTTGTTAGTGTCAGGTTAACTTTTATACAATAGTTATAAAGCCTGTACATCTGGGCAATTATTTATAGTGCTTCTTTGAAATTCCATCTAACCCTCATGTTTTCTTAATTGGTAATAATACTTAAGACTGAAAGGAATCTGCTTGCAGCTTTTCCAATTAACAAATGTTATTAAAAAAAAACAGAAGCTACATGCTTTCTAATAAAAATGTGTTTATCTGAAAGACATGAGTTATATGAGATACATCTAAATTACTTCCTTTCACCTTCTCTTGATTTCAAGACTATTAATACAAACGAAGAGGAAAGACAATCTACATTCAGAGATGTATTTTCCAAAACTGCTGACTGATAGTAATCAAGATTTCTGCCTGCTTAGCATCCACAAAATGTCTTAAACAGTCATACTTTCTCAACATGGAGAAACTTTCAATAACTAAAGTGAAGTGAAAGGCATAATTAATTACTCCTCGGAACTTGCCTTATTTCTAAAAGTACTTGTACACTTTTGATCACCTCTCCATCGGTGTAGTACTTCCTTTTGTAAAATATCAGCCAATAAGATTCCCCCTTTCCCCCTTGTTTCTCCTTACTGAGCAGAAATTTTGATAAGTCAACATTTCACTGGTGATGTTTCTGGAGGTAGCAATGGAAAAGAAGAGGGAGTGCTGCCCTTGGAATCGAAGCAACTCCAAGATGTCTCAACAGCTCATGACACTCTTTGCCAAAGTTTCCCATGAGGTGGCCAGTCCAACAGATGAATACTCCTTATATGTTAGTATCGTGGAATATTTAAATAATATTAATAAGTTAATATTATAGATATTAAGTTAATATTTAGATATTAACTTCTATCTTGAATATAGTATACATGATTTGTTCTCATTATTTTATGTCTCTATGCTTCAGGAAGATAATACATAATATCATGATTATAATATGATGATAGATGATAGATAGATACATTTTAAACATTTTAAATAAATTAGAAGTGGATTTTATAAACTATTAAACTTTACCATTAATTTATCAGTGACTTACTTTTACAAACAGGTGACTTTCCTGTCCATTTCATGTCTGGTTTACATGTCCGGTGTTCTGATCCACCAGCAAGAAAAAATCCCGGCTGACACGTATACACCAGAGTGTAGCCTAGAGTAGGTAGATCGATTGCTTTTACATCTACATTCGCTGGCGTCTCTGGCTGTCTACAACCATGAGCTGAAAAAGATTGAAAAAGCTATTGAAAATATTCTAAAAAACAGCACAACTTAGGCCATTTGTAGGATAAGTGACATTTTATTACTTTACACCTTTGCTTGGAAAAACATATTATTAGCATACTATGGTTATGTGTTTCTCTATGTTGTTAATAAAGAAACAATGTAAGAAAGAAATGTGAAAAAGCCTAATCTGAACGTAATGCAACACACCGCATTGTCCTGCACATGATGCATCGACAATCATTAGGAGGTAACAAGGAAAAAGAGAAGAAAAAACAGGCTGCTTACCTGCAGTTATAGCTCTTGGGGTGACCGTCTGAGCTTCCACAAACAGGCTTATTAGGCTTTTGAAAACATTCTGAACCAAAATTGTTTTAGTGGTCTTTGACTGCTCCATCCTACTGCATATGCCTGAAGAAGCATACAGCTCCCCACCCATCCCCAGTCAAGAAGAGAATCATGTGAATGAAAAGGCTATTTAAAAAAATTATACTTACAGGTAAGCAACCTGCTTTCCTTTACTGTGGTCTCTTGTATCACATACAAGGAACACTAGCAAAGTATGCTGAGGCAATTAATGAAGCAAGCATCAAATCAATCTGGATAAGCGAGGCAGGAAGGGTGAACAAAGATTGATGGCTGGGACCAGCTATTGTCCAATCAGAAAGGCCCCACATGGGATGAAATGTATTCATCTTTCTTAAACAGATAATTCTCTTTGAAGAAACTGACAATCCTTGCTGTGAAAAACTATAAAGTAGAAGTGGCAGTATTTGTATAAAGTTCACCAAATAGCCAAGAATTGGAGTAGACTTTCATGAAGTGTTTGGGGAACAAAATATATCAGCAAAATGGTACCATAGTAGAGTATAAAGTGGAAGCATCAATAGGAAGCTAATATGGGGGTACAATATTTCCTTGTCCTTATGGAATAGTATATTGTACATAATGGACCAATTCTGAAAGCTCTCTGCTCACTTGCTCGATGTGTATAGGATTTTCTAAAAGAGAAGCCAGCTTCCTCAACAACAGGCATAAGATTAATGAGATAATAGAAATATTCCAAGAAAAGTGTACTGGCTTTATGGAAGCTTTCTAAAAATTATAAAATAGTTTGAAGTTCAGTTGAAGTATGAAAAGTACTAATCACTGCTTAGTAAAAAAAATTTAAGAGATGGAACATTTCAAAAGCTGAATTTAAAGAGCTGATAACATCTCAAATCAATCATTAACGATAGAAATGAGACCAATAAAGTAGGAAAAAAGCAAAAGCTTTCACTAGCCTCAAAGGACTTCCATATTGATGTTTTCCCTACATCTCTAAAAATAGGCTTTACCTCTTGTGTTGTGCAGCCCACCAGATCTGCCATACTATAAGCCACTGAGTCCAAATCTCAGCATCGCATAGAACTCCTTGGTGCATTGTGACTAGTTACGACTGTCTCTCATTTCATTCATTTCACACATATGACAACTCTACTTTGCAGAGGTTACCCCTTAACTTCTGTGAGCAATTCAGAGTGCTGGTTGTCACCCTAAAGCTCTACATGGCTTAAAGCCTGAATATATATGGTACCTTCTTATTCTGATTTTTCTGCCCATCCAGTAAGATCTGGAAGGGCAGATATATTTCTGTTCCCATCAATAAGGCAATGACATTTTCTGGAAGAGGTGCATTACCTGTAGCCACCCCTACACTTTGGAATAGCATTACCCCTGAATTTTATTTAGTCCTAGCCCTTCAGGAAAGCTATTAAGACTTTGCTGTTTCAACAAGCCCTGGAACAAGGTGCTTTATGATCCCACTTACTATATATATTGTTTCTCCAGTGTAGGAGTTTAATGTTTGCTTATTGTTTGCATAAAGCAGGCTTAGGCTGATTTAAATTGTTCTTTAGTCTTTGTACAATGCTTAAAATTGCTTTGGCAACTGATATTAGTTAAATAAATTAATAAACTAACTTCTAAGAACCAAGATCTCCAATCAAAACAATGCATACAATATCTTCCTGAGAAGGTTTTGGATGTCCAAAACCTGAGCCAAAGAATCCAGAGAAAAAATGCTTTTAATGCCTGTAATGCTGTTGCTACTTAGGAACTGGTCAGCTGATGGATGTTGCATCTGGAAGCTGTTGTCTCTCTTCAAGGTTGGCAGTTTGTACCTATCAGATTCAATCAATCAAAGTCCTATAAGATGGGCCAGGTTTCCTAACTTACAAGCTCATTGGCTTTGATGTGGAAAAGCCAGTCTTTACTGAAAGCCATGTCCTGAATTATATGGCTAGCCACTGGGGTGAAATCTAAGTCAGGCAGCAACTGGCTTCGATGATTATAGTAACAGGTTATCTTGGGAGAAATGCTCATGAGATGCCATGAAATTTATCCCCCAGGAAAACATAACCTGGTGTTTACACTAAAGATGGTGTTTTTCCCCCCATAAAGACAATAAATGTTCTAGTTCTTCCCCCACTGAATACATTGGTACCCAGATCATCCTGCCTCTACTTTTTTTTTCCTGCAGGACCCTAGCCAGCCTCTTCTCCCTCCCCACAGCTGCATCTGATTACTTTCCTGTCCAAGAAGCTCAGAGGAAAACTAATCCAATCTATAGCTGCTGCTGTATGCTATGAAGCATAGAGGCTGGTCGAAGAATAAAAGAAAAAAGTTCTGATTTTCATTTAAATGCCAGACAAAGTCTCACCCCCATTTCTGATATAAAACCTACAGAGATATCTTTCCCAATGTAGAAAACCTATGTCTCATTGAATGCCTGTTATTATTTGGCATCAAGGATGTTGATACCATCAACATAGGATAGGGTGACTTAATGATCCCCCTTTTGATTATTTCCTCATCAGGAAAACAGTCGCAGTATATGGCTATTCTAGGCCCACAGAGTGTATTCTTTAGCAATGGTTAGATGAGACCTCAGTGCTTCAAAGCTGACATTGGTATCACAAGTATTTCTTCATGGTTGCAAATGCATGGTGGTACACAACATATCTCTGACCAATATAACTGAAACAGAAGGTTTTCTGCAATTTAACATTGATACCTTCAATTATTTAGTCTGCCGTTTCACCTTGCTACATGGATTACTGAACCAATATGAATGATTGCCTCATATCTGATTTGTGAAGCAACAATGGCTTAAGCCAACTGGGATAGCCTTCAATCAAACAGAAAGACAAAGTTTGCCTATCTGAGGATGGCAGCTTATTGCCATGATTAACTCATTTTCTAAAGCTGGCTTTCAAGGGCATAGAAATAAGCAGTAGGATTGGCAGAAAACAACCCACTGAAACATTTAAGAAAACAACAATGAGAATCATGAAAATGAACAACAATACAATGGAAAACATAATTGAAATAAGCCCAACTATTAATCTACTCTCATAATAAGACTAAACATTCCCAGCCACAGTTAAAAAGAATTCAGGTAAATAAAAAGTAAATCCTTCTGGCATGCACAGTGGGTGGGAGCATTCAGGCCTAAGAAAACAATTCAGTTCAAGAATATTCATGTGTGTGATGCACAGAAATTACAATGAAGAAGCTAAAGTATTTTGCAAATTAGACAGTGATCCATAATGTTATTTGAGGATCTATTTTCTCTCTGCCGATTTCAGAAATGATTTCTCTGCTAAATATATTTATTATGAACCTCTAAATATAAGTTTCTACTATGTTACACTGGCTATAGCTGCATTGTAACAATATTTTCCCCTTTGTATTATGTTTGTAAACATTATATTTGAAATAAGATAAGCAACTAAGTTTAATTTTGTTTTCCATCAAAGTACTTTCTAAATATGCATCTTGATGGCTTCTAACTGACAGGAAATCTGAAAATACTGGATGACATCCATTTCTCAGGATAAAAGATGTAAACAAATTGGATATAAAGCAAAATTGGGGAAATAAAGCAAATATTTTACTGACAAACAAACCCCTTTGTGGCAACTGCATAGCTATATATTCAGAACTTTATCTTCCCCCTCAAATATTTTCTCAACATGCACTTGTATGCTAATGGGGGAAGAGAAACGAATAAATTTGAAGCAATGAAAAGCTGAGAAACCAGAATGGAAACGTGTACTAATAACAATAATAAGCAGATACTGATTGGAAGATTATCATGGAAAATATGTGGTCACTAAGAGTCAATAAGTTGACAATACATAATCAATTGGGAGACTTTTTAAAGTTTTAAAGGAAAGAGACTTAGAATTTAGAATTTCCAAATCTAGAGAGTCATACAGATGATTAGACTTGGGAAGGCTGAAATCTAAGAAATTTAGTAGCCTTTTCAGTCAAGCAGTCACTGACTTCATTGGAAGAATTATAAACCACATGGTTTACATTGTATGCAAATACCCTGCCCCCCCCCGAACACTAGGATTATTCCAGATCCACTGGAACATATTAGGCAAATCATTTTATAAGTAATGTCAAATATTATAAAAATGAATATCTTGCTTTTTTTAAAAAATGTTAGTAACTGTTTTGTTTTACTTACGAATACATTCAGGTTGTATGCCACTCCAGGTTAAATTAGAAAGACATGTTCTTGTAGAAGAGCCCTGAATATGATAACCCTTTCTACATCTGAAGAAGACCCTGCTCCCTACCTGAAAAATAAAAAGGAGAAATTATGGCAAATTGTTAAAAACAAGTTATTTTTTTTAAAAAAACTGATTTTTAAATTTTAACTAAACTACTTATACAGTTTATTTCTATATAATGAATGGGTTTCTCCCCATTGCATGTTTAGAATAAGAGGTCTGTAGTAAAGAATACACAAATGACATTTAGAGCAAAGTCTATCATAACATAATTATAACAAATAATCATCTCCTTTGTATTCAACATATAGCTTTTCCTCCCTCTTCCCCCTTTTTTGGGGTGGGAGCAGTGGTGGGATTCAGATATGTGAACAACCAGTTCTCTGTGTGGATGCCGCTTCCAGAAGTCCATTCTGGGCCTGGGCAACAAAAAATTAGCTACATGTTCTGCCGAAGTGGTGCGAACTGGCTGAATCCCACCACTGAGTGGGGGTTGTACTTGGCAGGATAAAGATCAATGGTTTCATCTCAAAGCAAGAAGGCTAAGTAATTATAATGGAAAGTTAGAAATATTTTCTCCAAAACCAATTAGCTTTAAAAAAAAAAGTTGAAACCACCCCTTCCATCATACAGGCAAAGCTTATGGTGTTTTCCTACCATTCTAAACAATAATATATGATAGGAATCAACGCCCTAGAAGAAACACATTGTTTTCTTAATTATCCTAAGATCTTCGCAAAGTTATTGTAATAGATTTTAATGTATTCATGTATCTGCAGAAGGACAATTCTGTTGTTTATTTAATCAATGCCAACTCCTTGGTCTGTAACTCTGATATTACATGGGAGAAAATTGCTTTTACATTTTGACTGGGAATATTGCAATAAAGTTTCACATTTAAATTTTCCACTAGATTTAATGGAGAAGACATCATGAAAATGATGGAAGAGGCATTTCAAAATGTACTGATGGACAAATGTAACTTTCTATGATATTTACCTTTCTTCAGTCACAATCCATGTTATTACAAGTATGCAAATATGTAGTCATATATGTATTTCCATTTTTATTTCCAATATTTTTTCAATATCATTTTGTATGCTCTTTTTCTTAATGTATGGATTTGATCTAAAGTTTTCTCCCATGCACAAATTTAGCAAGATTTTTATATTTCAAGATAAATTACATTTTGATGAGTGCATTGCAAAATTCTGAGAAAGATGTTAACAAAAGAATTATTGAGATACAGTTATTGAGATGATTACATTACATTGCAAAGCACAAATTAGGTCTGTTCATTTTGATATTTCAGTTAAGCAAAGTTCTCCTTATTCCCAATAAAAATGATAAAGAATATTAAATGCTGATGAAGAAAAGACTAAGACGGCACAAGATGTAGATTTCTAGGGAAATCAGAATTGGTCATCCTAAACTATACAATGAGAGCCAATTTGGTGTAATGGTGAAGACCCCAGTTTAAAAATAGGGAGACTATGAGTTGGAGCCCCATTTTAGGCATAAAGCAATCTGGGTCATCTTGGTTTAGTCACTGTCTTTCAGTCTAGAAAGAAGGTAATGGCAAACCAATTTTGCTGTTGCCAGGAATCAATACTGACTCAAAGGCATATAAAAACATACAATTACAAATACTCAAAATACAATAGCAAAAATAAACCCTGAACAATACCTCATAACCTGTGGAGCTATTCTGGATTCCATAATGTGGTGTTCCAGGGTCTGGGCAGCTGTTATGAGCAGGATCTGTAGTTGAAAACATATGAGGTATGAAATGGATTAGTAGGTTCTAATGAATAGGGTCATTTTAAAAATTATTTCTAAATTTTGAAAGAATATGTGCACTTTCAAGCCATGACTGTAATAAAAAGTGTATTTAATAAAGTGATAACAGATAGTGGGTTGAATGGAAAATTAAAGTTATATCTCTTAATTAATTCTAGACACACTTTTCACTGAATCAAGGACATCAAGCATTATGTAAGCATATAATGTAGGAGGGAAATATTGGAATCGGAACACAGAAATTAATTGCTTTCTTTGTAGATCTCTAAACCCTACCAAATTGTTTTGAAGCAAATCTCAAATCCTCCTATTATGCACCATCTCTAGGTCAGGTCTAGCATGGACTTACTTATAAGAACCCTTATGTTAGGCTGATCAACACTCCAGATCAGATTTAGGGAATACAGGGAAGACTGTAGCAAGATATGGGAAAAGAGCTTCCTTAAATAGTGCTTAATACAATGATGCATTTATTATATTTATCCCTTTGAACATTTGACCACTCTTTTAATTCTAGCAGCACAGAATCTGTACGTATGTTTATACGTGTCTTTAAAGAAAAGTTTTGAATGTGTAGGTGTAGGATATCAAAGCTCCTTACTCTTTAATTATTCTTTAAAACTTGATTATGAATGAAACATTGAGGTTATTTTTTTTGCTATATGAACATGTAGGCTTCATATCAACATAACTAGAGTAAGTGTTAACGTTTAGATCATGTTCTGTTTGTGTTATTGAGCTTTTATTTTTATTTTGTTTATTTATTAAACTTATATGCTACCCATCTCGCCTAGAGGATGACAGAGAATAGAATAGAGTAGAGTAGAGTAGAGTAGAGTAGAGTAGAGTAGAGTAGAGTAGAGTAGAGTAGAGTAGAGTAGAATAGAATAGAATAGAATAGAATAGAATAGAATAGAATAGAATAGAATAGAATAGAATAGAATAGAATAGAATAGAATAGAATAGAATAGAATAGAATAGAATAGAATAGAATAGGAGCTGGAATTGACCTTGGAGGTCTTCTAGTCCAGCCCCCTGCTCAAGCAGGAGAATGAAGGAATCCAGGAGTTTCCACTGGAGGAAAGAGAGGCAGTGACTGCCAATTTTCCCTGTGATGCTCTGGTCCACTTCCCATAGCATTCATGAGGGCATCTGTTCAGGAGGCACGCAGGCTTACAGAAGGAAAGAATTATTGTCAGTCTCATATTGTGAGTAGGTCAAAGTCCTGACCAACTTCAACAACAATATTAATGATGCTATATTAACAAAAATAAAGGCAAAAGTAGTAACAAAATGCTAGTGCCTTTCAGCTGTAACAAAATTTAATAAAAGTAGCCTGTTGTTAAAAAGGGGGAAAAAAATGTTCTGAAGCTGTGGTGATATCATCAATACATATTCTTGTCAATGTTAAGGAAGAGTTTTGTTATATGATGATTATTCCAATAGAAGAGAATATTTGTAGCTAAGGGTTGGGGTCTTGGTGCTCTCTGAGCTTGTTGTTTTCTTGCAGATTTTTCATTAGCCACCTAGGTAATACAATCAGCGCTAAGAGCGGGATTTGCCTTCTGTTTATACACAAGTGGCTTGCCCTGTCAGTGTTGATGGGAGTGTTTTTGGTGATTCCTTAATTTGGCTGTTGTTGACTAAGTTGGAAATTGGTATATGATTATTATTATTATGGGATCTAGCAACAGGAATGCCAATCATTCCTATGAACAATTATAAAGGACTACCCAGGGACAAAGTACTCTGAATCCTGTAAGAGAAAGAAGGAAATCGATTTTGGGGTACAAAGGAACACTAAATATTCTTACAGTAGAAAAGTTCTTCATACACTTATTTATAGTAAGGGTGATATTTTAGTAATTTCCAGCACACTTATAAAATAGAATTAGGATACACTACAGCAAATGTGTTTGATTTTCAGTTCAATCAGTCACTGGAATATATAATGGACCTATTTACAAAGTAAATCTTAAAGGCTTCAGCAGTCAGGAGGCCAGGAGTCTAACACAAGGTATTTTTTTTTTAAGTACTTGAACAATCAAGGGACTTTTAGTTTCATCAGCAGTTTGACTAGACATCTGCTAATGGGAAAATAAAACAACATTCCTCCAGCAGAAAATAATATTATGATTTTTTTAAGTATCCTGAAGCTACAGCAGTTGAAAAGGAGGCAGGGCCTCTTTTGAGTAAGTGCTGTTTACAAATGATTATTATTACTACAAAACACTTTGTCTTAGAATATTTAATTAAAGTTAGGATTTACTTCAACATCACCTCCCTGTTAGGATGAATGTCCAAATATTTGTGTGGTTTGGTACTACCCTTAAACAGCATGTCTATAAATCAAGAAAGAAATGCTATAGCAAGGTTACAGCCCTTTTGTCGTGAGTCCAATCAATCACAGCCAGTTTATTATTATGGTAAACAGAAATGTGTGTCATACAACCCTCCTGAGACTATAACATCTCATATTGCTGGTGGAAATTTTAATGTTTGAATCTGTCCTGTGATAGAATATGCAAAGTCTTCCTCTCCTGCCACCATAAGATGTTAAAACAACATTACTGAATTTCTTCCCTGTCTTCATCGCATTTTGAAACAGAATTATATCTTTTCTGTTGAATGAGTTTACCCTGAAAATAAGAGGGAGCATCTGATAACTTTGGTTTGTAGCTTTTAATTGATGAGATGATCTTCAGAATAATTTTCTAACAGTATAGTAGTTTAACTAAATACCATGGGATTTTCCCACAGAAAACCAGGAGGGTTTGAAGCAATTTGAGAAAGGGGAACAAGGCCTCTGACCTCAAACACAAAGTTACATCCACTGTTTTCTGATGTTTCTAGGTCACTCATTTACTAGGGAGGTCCAAAGATTCTCTCCTCGGTTTGCCTCGCTCTTTATAAGCATTTCTTCCTGCACCTTTATTTTTGTTTTCTTTGCCTTGCCCAAGAATAGGCTAAGCATTATAGGCAGATGGGAGAAGTCTGTCCCTTCTATTTAGCTTTGTTCCCCAACAATCTAGATACTTTCTTCCACAATTTCCATGAGGAACTGTTTCTATAATTAGAACTTCTAAGCAAGTGGGATGATTCCATAATTCCTACACGTACAAATTAGGTCAGAGAGTGCTGAAAAAATTAATTAGGTAAATTTGATAAACATTTCTACACAGCAATCAATGGAAATATAAGGATTGAGATTGGGGACATTTTGATCAGCTATCTGCAACATTTCCTCTCTCTCTCTCTCTCTCTCTCTCTCTCTCTCTCTTGGATAGGTTATTCTCTATTCTTTGCCATATAAATACCATATAGTAATTGTGGGCCAATTTCAACAACTGAAACCAGCTTACTGGATATCACAGTGTGTTTTAATAATTAATACTTTGAACAATAACTGAAACTACATAGCAATCATACAGTTCTCTTTTTTTTTTTTTAGATCTTTAGCATTTCAGTACTGCATTAGTGAAGTGAGCTGCTCTTGAATAGATTAACATGGTTGCTAAATACTGCTGCTTTATAGAGATAAATGTGAGAAGACAAAAATTAGATTCTTTTTAACTTAATAAAGCTATTTCAGAGGGAGAAGAATATGACTTCAAAATAATTGTGCTCTTTTGAGTTCCTTTAAGCTGAGAATTAATTCAACAGAGCCAAAATACAAATCAACACCTAGCTTTTGAGATGAGGTCATCTAAATAACTATATACAGAATTAAGTGATTGCTGTATTATTTGTGATATGGAGGAGACAGTCAAACTGCTTTGTCTTATACTGATAGCTGGCTGAATTTTGTCATTACTAGGCAGGTAGGCAAGAAGGAAAGGAAATGGGAACAATACAACTCTGAATGTCATAGAATTATAATGTGCTAAATTAAGTGATGAATAATAAATATAAAATAACACACAGGTTCCATTTTGGGTCTTAATGCACCACCTTAAATTAATGTGAACACAACCCCCTGTTCACATATTCATTTGATTGTATAATTGCTGAAAATATGTGAAGGAATGGAAATGACTTGGATCCAAAAAGCCCCCCCCCCCCCCCGTTCATTTGGCCTCATCTTCCTTATTTTCCAAACTTGTACTTTTGAGTAGTACATTCTTAAAGGTGATGAAAAAAAACTATTTGTATACAGACAAATGTGAACAGAATTCCCTTTCACATATTGTTCATCAATAGAGAAATTTGAAAAATGAGTGGCCAGGGAGAATACCTGAAGAGAGACTGAGGTGAGAATCCCTCTCAAGTCAGATTTTAGCATTATCACAGCCTTCCCGTGCTTCTGTGTCTGGTACTTTACTGGCTGGAGCAATTTCTTAAGTTTTGTTTAGAGAAACTCCTATTGTTTGTCTCATATATAACTGATGTTTACATCTAACAGTGTTTTATCATTTAACGAAAATAAATATCTCACAAATGTAACATACTCTCTGAAGCAAATCTTGACATTTTAGTTATTTCCGCTTAGTAACAGGGTTATAACAATGAATTGTGTGCAAAAGTTTAAATGGAAGTGCAGGAAAACCTCTGAACTCAGAGTTTTAGTATCAATAGAGAATACAAGGGGCATACTTTTTATATCCTCTTAATAGAATGAAAGTTAAATCTGATCTAGATTAATTTATGTTTACTAGATTTTTCATATTCTTATTGGAAAGAGGATACTAATAGAGTAGCACTACATTTTGTTCCTTTAGCAGCAGACAAAGATGCATTGACTATGCACAAAAAAGAACCATTAATATAATTGGGCTTTGTTAAAATATTGAGAGCATAGAAGATCACCATACAAAGAAGATCAACCATTTGTTGCCTTTTAAAATATTTCTTCAAATCCCTTCCAAATTTGTTTCTTTTTTGCTGCTCAATGGTAACAAATAAATGAATAAATTACCAATGCATGTGGGCTGAATTCCACTCCATATACCATCAGCTTGGCAAACTCGCCTTGAAGATCCTATCAATATCAAAGATGGTCTGCACTGGAAAGTGACTTCAGATCTGTAGGTGAAACTTTTACCACTGAGTCTCCCATTAGCTGGAACACCAGGTTCTCCACAAAAGACAGCTGTTACACAGAAGGAATATTAATGCAGAGCCTTAAGAAATAGACAAGAAAATCATTTGTTGGTTCATGATAAAAGGAGCCACACTATTTGTTGCTAAATTGTTTTCAAGACTAAAAAAATGAAAAGAGAACCTATGAGAAATGGGAATCACAAGACTTGATGCAGCTATATCTCTGGAGGAAGTAGACAAATGGTGGGCACATTATGGACAGCATGGAGGTTGGAACATGTAAAAACTATGAAAATCAATCAGTCAAAGGATGTTTTTCCATTGAGATTTTTCTCTTACAGATTTAGATAGCAAAATAACTTTGTGACAAGCTCAGAAAAATTATCTTGCCCAAATCATCAGAAAGATCTGATTTTCTATTTTTCCCCAAAACACCCTAGATAGTCAATTAATGACCTTTGGTGGTTTCATAACAAAATTATAAGATGCCTTTAAAAATGTTTTTAATCAATATACTTTGGTAACAGAAAGCAGTCTTGTTTTCATAAATGTTTGCAAAAACTTAGCAGAAATAGATCAATATATATTCAGAATGCTTTCGTGTGTGTGTATAAATAATGCAATACAGATAATGCATATCTTTATGGATCATTTCACCAAGATCTCTTGTATATATTTCAATTAAAAATAAATAATGATTTTGATACATAGAGGATGCTTTGAGCCCTATTCCATTGAAATGAATTATTTGGGACAATTTAAGGATTTTCCACTTGTAAACATCAATCAATCTGTATGACTTAATTAAGAGATTATTGTGTCTCCTTAACATTGTGAGGATTCTGTACAATTTGCAAAGATTAGCCATCTAATTATTGACTTAAGTAATTATCCAGACCTGTAGCAAAACAGGCAGTTTCTCTCCTGCAGCCAAAGCACTATGATGCTTCTATTCATTTCCCCTGCCCAATTGCTAATATGTTAGTTCTAACCTGGCTCTCAATGGAAAAACAAATAAAGTGAGGAAAGAATGGGGCAAGCAGGCAGTTGCTAGTTGCTGGTTTTGTACCATCTCCCTAGCCAGCTGGAAGAATGGCTGGCTGATATCATATGAGCAAGCAGTTTTAGCAGAAAAGCAGAATCTATACAAAAAGATAAAAGGGGTAGGACCAGTGGCTGTGTAGAAATAGCCAGAGGTGATAGACAGGAAAATATAATTTTATCCAGGAATGTGTTTTAATTGCAACCAAAACATATTTAACTCTTGGGAGAATCTAAATTCAAAAACACACCTGAGTTTGTAACATAGCCAGAAGTGAACTCCACATTCAGTATTTTGAATATTGCACGGAATTTCAAAGTGAAAGTGTTACTTATACTTTCCGTTCCCAGTTGTAATTCATTTGCATTAAAGAGAAACTGCTGTCCTGCCTGCTTTTACCTTGTACACAATATTCCCTGTTGACTCTAAGTAACTCCTGCTATCTTCTCAGTCATAAGTGTGCACCATTATAATATAAAACAGTAGGTATATTTTTAAAAAAACAAAAATGTTTAATCTTAATGAACTTACGTAGGCACTGTGGAATGTCTCCTCTCCATGCTCCTCTACCTTCACATGAAAGGATAGCAGAATTGGAAAGGTGATACCCATCAGCACAGCTGTAACTTATACTTGATCCCCAGTGGAAATCAGATCCTTCCACCTTTCCATACAGGATCTGAGGAGGTGGTCCACAGGTAATGACTATCAGATTTAAAAGAGAGAACATAATAAAGTCTTTAAAGATTATTCAGAATGGGAGTACAAATACACTTGATAATCTGTTACAGTTGTACGCACTTTCTATTCTGTGTTTCTGTACATTTCATTCAAAGGATGGCTCCTTGTTTGCATCATGCATGACAACAATTCTATCCTTGTTATGGAACATACAATGGAGGAAGCAGTTGATTTGGGGTGCATCTAGTAAAATAGCTCTGCCCAGTTGTCCAGAGCAGGGAGACGCTCTATTTATTTGTTAAATTGGTATCCTGTCTTTCTATTCATATGACACACTGTGTTGAAAAGAATACATGTTATAAACGATGTATATTAAAAAAGATGTAAATTAAAGTAAATTCAAGAATGTTACATAATTTTTCTGGATGCTTTTTCTCCAAATGAAGGGTGTAGAATTTTTATTCCTCATCCCTGATTCCTATATGATAATATTGGGTCAAAGATCTCTACATGTATTTTTTTTAATCAAATATATATATATACTGTACACTGTTGGCATGCCCAGGAGACAAATGATGAAGCATGATAAAATGGAGCTGCAGTATCTCCTTGCTATCTACTGAAATAGTAAAAGTGTAAAAAAAAAATGTGAATTTTGGGAATGGGGAGGGAATAACAAATTATCTACATTATACAAACTATATTATTCTCAGAAAGCTTTAGCAATTGTTTTGTAACTGGAGTAAATGGTGAAGGATAGATAAAATAAAGAGTTATCTTGGAAGTAACTTAACATAAAAAAAAATTGGAAAAAAACTTACCATAAGAATTATTAGATATCACATAGACATTTTTGCATTGCAAGCCAGTTAATAATATAAAGAGATATACATCTTCCATCTACGCCTAGGCAGTAAGAAATTGTTTTAAATCTTCTAAGCAATTTTTATTCTTTTTTCTTTGTAAGAACTTGCAGTTTGGGTATTTCTGTCTCTATTTCATTCTGTATTTTTTCTTCAATTTTCCTGCTTCAGCCATTTCAACTGTTGTCAACAGAAGCCTCATTTCATGATCTCAGTTCACTATAAAAGCCTCAATATCAAAATCCAATCTATGACCCAACTAAGTCCAAATATGACTAGTTGATCATAATCCCAGAAAAAAGCTGTCTACTATATATCAACCTTAGCAATTACCAGGAGCTTAATGGAAATACATAAAATTTTTCCAACACAGCTCAGAGATTGCTCAATCCAACAGAGGTTGATAGTTTACTAGGTGCTCATTCCAGATAACGGTAGTTGATAAAATATAAGACCATAATATTTTGAAAATATACCACTTGTATCATTCCTTCCCCATTCCCAAAATTCACATTTGAATAAATAATCTCAATTTAGGTAATGAAATCATAGGTGGCCTCTTTTCTCATATATATTTCCCCAGTATCCTACTTATTGAAAAAAAAATATTTGTGATTAACATTGGAACACCTCTTAATATCTAGGTTAATCTTGGAATGATATTCATTTTTAATAATATTAATTTTAACCCATAAACATGGAATTTTGTTCCATCTACTAATATCTAAGCAATGTTCTATAAAAATAACATTTAATTTCATCTCAAAAGATTTTATTTTGAGTTTACTGGACAAAGAATGTATTTGAAAAGACGGACATCAGATTTTCTAAACTGATCATGTACAGATTTTCTAAACTGATCATGCTCAATAGTAGTAACTGAGAGAGGGATCTTGGAGTCCTAGTGGACAATCACTTAAATATGAGCCAGCAGTGTGCTGCAGCTGCCAAAAAAGCCAACACAGTGCTGGGCTGCATTAACAGAGGGATAGAATCAAGATCACGTGAAGTATTAATACCACTTTACAATGCCTTGGTAAGGCCACACTTGGAATACTGCATCCAGTTTTGGTCACCACGATGTAAAAAAGATGTTGAGACTCTAGAAAGAGTGCAGAGAAGGGCAACAAAGATGATTAGGGGACTGGAGGCTAAAGCATATCAGGAACGTTTGCTGGAATTGGGTATGTCTAGTTTAATGAAAAGAAGGACTAGGGGGACATGATAGCAGTATTCCAATATCTCAGGGGTTGCCACAAAGAAGAGGGAGTCAAGCTATTCTCCAAGGCGCCTGAGGGCAGGACAAGAAGTAATGGATGGAAACTAGTCAAGGAGAGAAGCAACCTGGAACTGAGGAGAAACTTCCTGACAGTTAGAACAATTAACCAGTGGAACAACCTGCCTCCAGAAGCGGTGAATGCTCCAACACTGGAAGTTTTTAAGAAGAGACTGGACAGCCACATGTCCGAAATGGTATAGGGTTTCCTGCCTGAGCAGGGGTTGGACTCGATGACCTCCAAGGTCCCTTCCAACTTTATTATTATTATTATTATTATTATTATTATTATTATTATTATTATTATTATTATTATTATTATTATTATTATTATTATTATTATTATTATTATTATTATTATTATTATTATTAAAATTTGAGGTGTTGCAAACAGTTGCTTTGGTCCTATGAATCACTGACATCCATTTGGAATAATATTTTAATATACATAAATATATTTATGGGGAAGTTTTGTAGTGTTACTGATGTAGATACTATGTGCAATTATATCCCCAAACTTGGAATTTGAAAATTTGTGGAGAGTTATGGTTGTACTGAGCCTGTATTGAGGTGTTACTAAATGTTTTAGAGACACTGGAAAAGTAACATTCCTGTTATTAAAGATTAGCTTTAAAAGATGTGTGACTTTACTAATTAAAAATAAGTCAATATGTTTTTGTGGTAGAGATTTTATGGTATTTCATAATTATAGACAATCATTAATTATTTTTCCCTTAAGGTAGATTTAGAAAGTTAGACATTTTATTAATATGTGACATATTGACGTGTTTCCCCTTTTTCTTTTTATTGTTTTGTTTTTGTAGTTTTTCTGGAATTTCTTTCCTAGACTTTTGTATTTTGTAATTTTTCTTTCTGTAATACAGGGGTCTTCAAACTTGGCCCTTTTATGACTTGTGGATTTCAATTCCCAGAATTCCTCACCCAGCATGCCTGGCTGAGGAATTCTGGGAATTGAAGTGCACAAGTCATAAAAGGGCCAAGTTTGAAGACTCCTGCTATAATACATTAAGAAATAAAAAGCAATCTATTTTTCAATATATATATATATATATATGAGGAAATGATAACTGGGCAGTTTAGAATAGTACTAAATGGGCAAGAGACTTGTGATGCTATAACCTCCAGTCTTTTCTCCAACGTCAGAGCCTTAGTGCTGGGTAACCTGTTATGCCTTGTCTGCTTTCTAAACCTTGGGCACAGTGGATAATTGTCCACAATAGGCCTTTCACTCAGGCATACTGGATTAAGAAAGAAGATAACTATAGGTGGGAATTTAGAAATGTAGCATTATCATTTATGGAATGAGACCTGCATACCCAAAGACTTAAGGTAGTTTATGCTTTCTCTAACTTGTCTTCACTGAAAACCAATATGAAGAACAAAGACTAGTGATTCAAGAGACATTTTCTTTAGCTTTGCAAACAAAATGTGAAGAGTCTGCCAAAGCAGTAGAAAAAAACCTGAAAGATGAAACTAATTCATGCCCATCTAAGTAATGGCTTCCACTCTAGAAGATTCTGATTACAGCTTAGTGACTATCTCACATATCCTGAGAAAGTAGATCAATCATCATTTAATAATACAATTTTAGCAGTAAGAAAGGATGTGGTGTGTAGAGTACACTGAAGTACTATAAAAGATTAAATTTTTTAGTCCTACAGTTCACTGAATAAAGAGAATGCCTTCTTGGCATATGTTGGCTAATCCTGAGATCCAAGATACCTCAAAAAAAAAAAAAAAACCTGCTGGAGTCATTTGTAGGAGATAAACCTTAATTTAATCCTTTTAGTTTCTTAAGTTTTAATGTTGGAGAGTTAGTTTTATTCTGGCTGTTCTGAATTTAGATGAGTGTGCAGTTTTAACTTAAAACTACATACCACTTCACATTTGTCATTGACTGGTTGTGGTATTATAAATACTAGAAACATCTGTTTTACTTGCTTCTAAAATCTACTTAAGTTTTGCTTTACAGGAACTTGGAGGAATGAGTTGACTCCTCATGATGTAGTGGCAAGATAGTTATATTTTCTTTTCTAAATTCACCTGGCCTTTAAATGCTTTGTGACCTACATCACAATGTAAGGTTAGTAAATGACATGCTTTTTCTCCAATAACAGATAAGACTATTACAACCATGTTATAACCATTTCCATTTCCTTAAGTCAATAAAAAAAAACCCATAGCAATATATTAAAGGCTTACCACTTAAATTTACTTTAAAATTATTAAAAGTAATGCTCCTTAAGAATATGACACTTTAATTCTAGTTAGGCAATGGGTGAATAATAATTTACATGCCAGTTAAAAGCCCAAACCTTTACAGATGGGTTTACTCTGGTTCCAAGTTCCATCTTTGGTACAACGGATGGTGGATGCTCCAACAGGTTCCATCAGGTAGCCTGGATTGCACTGATAGGTTATTGTCTTATTAAATGAGAAATCATTTCCAAACTGAATGCCATTTGCCAATTCACCTGGATCTCCACAACTGATCACTAGTTAGGAAACAACAAGAAAGTTTTCTTTTTGAAGAAACCGTATTCTACAGCAAATGTGCTCACATGCATAATAGATATCATCAGAAATGTGCTAGTACAACTGTGTAATTTACATTCATATTCAAGCAGCCCCCTGCTGAAAGGCAACCTTTCAACCAAGGGAATTTTAAAACAGCCTCTCTGTGAATATGTCTATATAGCAGAGATGAATCCTGATGAAACGTAAATATAATCAAGGACTACTGCCATGAAAATGGAACTTCTAACCTGTGTTACAGCAATCTCACTGATTTAGGAGCAGAAATGGACTGCAAAACCGAAACTCGGATTGAGAAATGAAATTATACTATTGATAAGGATGTAAAGATCTAAATAAAACATAATGTAGATTACACTTAGTAAAAAAAATATACTAGTATACTAGATTGAAATCTATGTGTGCCATTATATAATATTTGCAGATAAGACCAACATGTTTAACAGATTAATTTACATAATTATATAGATCTGCCTCTGGCAAAATAAATCTGACAGCAGAGTTTAATTTCCGGAAGTAAATGCAATCTATGTTTATGTGGTTTAGAGTAGAGAATATATAAAGCTAGAACAATCTAACATTGAGCACCTAAGCAAACTCACTAAATTTTATCTGATTTCAATGGGACTTATATTCAAGTGAACATGCTTAGGATCAAACTGAACACATGATAATAAACTTAATTTATCATGCTTTCTTTTTCCAAACACTTTCCATGCAAATACTGCTTTTAATATTGATGTATATTGTTACAGAGTATCAATATCAAACCTGTACAGTCTGGGGTAGTGCCAGTCCATGTCCCATTGGCTGTACAATGGCGAGTTGTCAGGCCAGAAGTCTTATAGCCTTCCCAACAAGCATAGATAACTGAGCTGGAAAACGAAATCCCATCACTATAGATTATCTTGCCATTGGCCGGTGTTCCAGGATTTCCACAAGATACAGCTGCCAAAAGTGGAGATGGGAGGAGCAAAAATGTAAACTTAATTAGAAGTGAATACATTTAAAAACACAAAAAACAATATTCCCATTGTTTGCGGCCATTAATGGGTCTATGCTATACATCAGGGGTCTTCAAACTTGGCCCTTTTATGACTTGTGGACTTCAACTCCCAGAATTTCTCAGCTGGCTATTGAAGTCCACAAGTCATAAAAGGGCCAAGTTTGAAGACCCCTGGTAGACATGAATAAAAATAGTTTTTGGATTGGGCTAATACAATCAGAATAACTCAATAGTTTCAGTCTGATAACAATCTCCTTGGAAACATGAAGCATGAAGCAAGAAAACAGAAGTGGGAGTTATTCAAAACATTAGAATATTTTCCACCTTTTACAATGTACATACCCGCACACACAAAGCAACACACCATGGTTTGTTTCCCAGGATATATCCTAGAAATGGTTAGAGTGATTATCCATAGTAGAATTCAATACTCGGTGTTTAAGTTTGAAGGAACAATAGTTTTTATTAAAATGAACTCAAATTCTTTGCAATTTCCCCCCCCCCACATGATTATTTTCAGACATACAGCAGCTTCCTTCTGATGCTGCATAACTCCTAATCAAACAACTTCCAATTTAGAAAGAGTTACAACTCTAGTCTATTGTCTCAAGAGTATGTTTCATAATTTCCCCATCAATAGCTCTGTTGTGGTAAAACAAATGACAGGATGGAAGATTCATTTTGTTCCCAATTATATTTGCTCTAAGAAAATCATTTAACAACAAAGCTGAGTCAAAAGGAAACATGCCAATGTTAGGTAGAGGGTAGGGTGAAGATTTGAGGAAGTAAATTCACCAGAGAAAAATGGGAAATGGCTATTGTGTGCATTCAAATATAATTCTGGATTTTTTGTTTGATTAATGATGTCCAGAAAGGGCACATATTTGCACAAGAGACTTTACAATGCACACTATTGTGCCACATATGAAAAAGTCCATAGATATGTAATGTTTAACTACTACATACCAATTCAACAGATGAAGAAACTGAGGAACATTTTACAGATAGGAAAGAAGCTTTAAGAAGATGGATTGCTGACTGGAAAGGAGAACAGGTGCTTATAATAAATTAAAATAAGAGAGGATCATAGTCATTTCTATACATGGGATGAATATATACTAAGATAGAGTACTTTTGGGAAGGAGAAATAAAAGTGAGTGAAGGACAAAAAGCTGAATCTAGAGCAAAAGTTCCCTGCAGCTCACCTTTCTATTGATGTCCTTAGTTTTCTCTTATTCTGTTTCACTATTTTAAGGCAAATGCTTTGACAATGCCCATTAGCAAAGTTAAATACGACAAGATTTTTTTCCCATTAATCTATACTAGCAATTTGCATCTACATTTAACTCTCAAAGCAGCCTTGCTTGGAATAATGTGAGCTTCTGGTTATCTTTTGTTTTCCTAGCTTGAAAGAATGCAAGTTAGATAATACAGTACACTGGTTCATTCAGAAAGTTTCCATTAGATTAACGAACAACAATGAAACATAATACAGGTAGTCCTTGCTTAATGGCCACAATTGGAATCAGCAATTCTGTCACTAATTGGCATGGTTGTTCACCAAGACATTTACTGCATGACTTTCCATTGCTTTTCTGAAGCTGGCTGTGAAGTACACAAATGGTGATCACAAGACCTCAGGATGCTTCAATGATCATAAATGCCCACTGGCTGTGATGTGCCCAAATCTCAACTGTGGCAATGGAGCAGGTCTAGGACAACTCGCCACAGATGACTCGCTGCAGCTGACTTGCCACAACTAACTTGCCATGGCCAACTAGCTGCAGGATAACTTGCTATGGCCAACTAGCTGTGGAACAACTCGCTATGGGACAATTCAATGCCAATTGACCAACAGCCCCTGGCACTCCACACTCTGGCTCACCCCAGGACTTCTAACTGGAGAAGGTTTAAACCTAAAGCAAGACAAGGCCTGCTGCAATTCACTTGTCTCTCTCTCTTGAGTTGTCCTGTGTTGAATTGTCCCATAGCAAGTTGTCCCAAGGAGAATTGGCTGCAGTGAGTTGTCTCGCAGCAAGTTGACTGGGGTGAGACAGCCAGGGCGAATTGGCTACGTCGAGTTGTCCCATTCCGAATGGTGCGATGATTGTAAGTGACAGGAGTGGTCCTAAAGTTATTTTTCCAGTACTGTTGAAACTTTGAACAGTCACTAAACAGGGCAGTTGTTAAACGAGTACTACCTATATGTTGTTTTGGCCGATAACTGTAAGCCAAAGATAAGCAGTTTCATATTGGGGTATATTTGCCAGTACTATGCTGATAAGTGCACATCATCAGTTTTCATTTAATATACACCTATTTTGGATTGCTAAATGTATTCAATTTCTGGGAGATATTCAGTGTCACATAAGTAAAACTCTGCTTCACATTAGGATTTTCTTTTCCTCTTTTCCCTCTGCCACTCCCCACCTGCTTCAGAGTCCTCTTCCCCAACTTTAGAGTACAGGGTTTTGTTTGCTATGAGATCGGGGATCGCAGGTAGATTGCATTAGATTTCAACACTTATCTCTTGTCCACATACCACACACACATACAATATATTGAGACTAAACTTAGTCTACATTGATTAATCTGAGGCATAAAAAAGAGTAAATTCTAAAAAATATTTATGAAATATTTAGGTAGCCTGGAGCTGGTTTCTTTCTTTCTTCTTGCAGAGATGCAAATGTATTGGGAGGGAAAATCTCTTTCACTGGAATGGTAAACTCTGCCCTCCCTGAGAATCAAAAGAATGGACCGGAACGTAAGATCAGGATTAGAAAACAAGTTCCTAATTAGAATTCATGTGAAATTGGATATATTTAGAGCATAATAGGTGGTTTCCACTTATTCAGATCAAGAATCAGGTTATGAGATTAAGAATATTTAAATATGAGATTAAGAATATTTAAATATATTTTTAAACTGTATTTTTGAGTAAAAATAGAGTACAGTAGTTTAATTCCCCCCCCCCCACACACACACTCCACCAAAAAGAGTATATTTATAAATCACATGAGTTGGAACTTGCTATTTCTATTACAAACCTTCACAGACCGGCTGCAATCCAGACCAAGATCCATTAAGAAGACATGTTCTTTCTGGGGAACCTCTCAACTGATAGCCCATTTCGCAGGAGAAACGTATTAGGCTTTTGATCTTGAACTCATCACCAAGTCTAGAACCATGAGAGGGCATTCCGGGATCATCACAATATCCTGGATTGTTTCCTAAAAATTATGAACAAAATTAAGGGCATTACTAATAGCACAGTGGCAAGTCACCCTGTACTTCTATCATGCTAAGCATGTGCAACAATGAAACAAAAATGAACAAAATTACATTTAAAATTGGGAAGTGCACACTGTTTCAGATTCATCTTATTTTGGACTACTGTAGTAACAAATGTTTTATGCTTTGATTCCAATATCGAGGCTCACTTTGAATTGCAACCACATGCAGAAATGTTGGAAGTGCTAGTTTTGTTTTCGACTTTTTTTAATACACCAAATTAGCTGATTTCCTAATTACCTATTGACTCACTGAACAGTCTTTCAAATATTATGTCAGTCATATGGCTCCCTTTGTATAAAATATAAATTTGTTAGTGCCTGTCAGATTTTCTATTACACAGTTTTATATTGTCATTCCCATCTCACCCCTATAGGTGGTCTTTGTCTTCCTCAATCCTGAATCCTCTACTAGAGGCCTCCGAATTTGAGATTCTGTGCAGTATCTTAGCTGTTCCTAGCACTGCACTCTTCTGGACAGAGAGCTCTGATCTCATTTCTGGGATCTGTTGGAACCACTTACTCATCTTAAGAGTCACAGCCACGGAAGCCATTTTTGTTAAATAAAATAATGAAACTTCTGCTAAAAATAGCAAATGAACATTAGAAATATATTAGAAGCTCACAATTAATCTCTCACAAAATTACCTGAACAATGAGGGAGTGTCCCACTCCAGCGGCTGTTTTCCTGGCACACTCTGCTAGAGTTTCCCAAGAGAGTTTGCCTTTCTGTGCACGAGTAGTGAACAACAGATCCAAATGTAAATTTGTCTCCTGATAGAATTGCATTTGTTGGCACTCCAGGATGTCCACAAGATATTGCTATGATGAACAAAACATAGTTTTAAAAAGTTTATAATTATGAAGTCAGTGCATAAAGCAAAAATGAAAAGATTAGAGAACTTGAGTCCACTAACTGATATATTCCTTCCATGATCCCCATTACATGTATGCAGTGAACAATTTCAGATAAACATTTTACCCTCTGTTACTTGGGTATTGTCCATGAATTTCCTTGCTAATTCACTGTTCTAAATAAAGTGAGCAGGAAAACAGGTATGAGGTGAAAATTAAAAAAAGTTTGTCACACAATGAATTCACTCTAAGAATAGCTCACATGCATCCTTGTAATAAGTGAGATTTCTGGCCTTCTGATGAAAATAAAAATGAAACAGTTATTGGGTACTTACACAAACATTTGGGTAATGATCTGTCCCATAAACCATTGGCTTTACATGTTACAGTGGAAGATCCTAGAAGATAGAACCCCTTCTTACAGTGGTATATGACACTGCTTCCATACTTGAAAGATTCAGGGAAATTCTGCTGTCCGTGACGAATAGAATTTTCCACAAAGCCAGGATCTGAACAGTTCACCACTGTAAAATCAAAGAGAAGTTTTCTCACTATGTAATGAAGATTGAGAAAACTGGTGCACTATGCACCTTTGCTCCAATTTTTCACTTTAATGAAGCCTTCCTTCCTTCCTTCCTGCCCTCCCTCCCTTCCCATTGCAATCAAAATACTTTCTATGGTTTGCAATGTAATAGCCCACTAATGCCTTTCAGTTGTGTATATAAGTGACAACAAGTAAACATTTTTTTAACTTGTTCCAGTACTATAATCTGTGTTTTAATACATTGGAAGCCAATCTTTGCATGGAAGAAGAATACGGGTGCACAATTTGGGACTTCCAAAATGGTTCTTAAGAATTTATTTTGAAACAAAAACTTGGTCCTTTTTTGGATTTTTTTTTTTTTAACATGTGTGTGTGTGTGGGGGGGGGGGTTAGTAAAAGGAGTTTGTTTCTAGGTATCCTAAAGTTTAAAATTATAACTAAAAGAAAACCTTTCCTTATACAATGCTAATATGAGTAAGATAAGCAATGCAATGGATTTTTATTATGTTTCTCAGATGACTGGGTACTTTGCATAGTAGATTATGAGTCTATCATTTAAAGCTTTCAGTAGGCACTCGGTCTCACTGTGACAGAGTTGCCAATATATACAAAATATAAGAGGAAAGAAATCAAAACCTTAATGTTTAGTAACATGAATAGGACTAGGCAAATCCACCTTCAGAAAATGCTTTCCTACCTGAAGTCTTGGACTGATTTTAAGAAAACTGCATTTCATGGGTAGAGTAATGCACTAATCCTATTACAGCTGACTTACCTTGGCAACTGGGTAAAGAGCTGCTCCACTGTCCGTTGCTTCTGCACTGTGCTCGGGAGACACCCTGAAGTAAATATCCTGTATTGCAGGTGAAGTTGACTACATCATTCAAGTTGAACTCACTGCCATTGGTCACACCATGCAAAGGGTTTCCTGGATGGCCACACGTGATTGCTGTTGAAAGTAAGTTCAGAGTATCTTGTAAACCTAAGACAGGGACTTGTCTTCAGGATAACTGTCTATGCTGTCCTTTTATAAACCAGAAGTTATGGGTGAATTGAGAGATTAAGTCAACAACATATGAAAACTATGAGCACATTTGATATTTTGGAAATATGTTGTGATCCATCTCAAGTCATAGTTGCTACAGGGAAATTCCCAAATTAACTGCTACAGCATACACTAAAGGGTGTAGACATCTTGAAGATAAACTGATGAGCTTGTTTGTTAAAGATCCCTTCTATCCCTATAGGAAATTCCTTGCTCTTTCAGTTTATTTTTTGTCCTTTTTTCTGGTGGGTAAAAGAGCTTGTTTCGACACAAAGCTGCCGTATTTTTTTATTTTTGAAAAATGGTTTTAAATGATTAATAATCGTTGGCTTGAACAAAAGTCATGCAAGCTGACCTTTCTATGTGTGCAACGATTTTTTTCCCTTCAATGGACCTACTCTTTTTTTTGTTCATAATTTTTTATTAAAAGTTTTAAACAAGATTAAAAATTAGTACAAACTAAAGAAAGGGAAAAAAGAAATCAAAGAAAAGAAAAAAGCTGAAGAAAAATAAAAAAGAAGGAAGAAAAGATATAAAGAGATAGTTCCGATATTCTTCACAGCAGTTTATAAGTACAAGTATATTTTATCCTCTTTCTCTAAAGTTACATCATATTACATCTTTCTATAATCTATGCTTTCTAATCATCAAAACCATAAATCACAAGGTTTTCAAATCGCAAGGTTTTTCATTTTTACACAAAAAGTCCGTAAGAGGCTTCCAGTCTCTGTTGCAAGATCTTAATACCTGGAAGATATTCCAGAGGATTTCCCAACCCCAAAGGTCAGATGGATGGAAGGAGGAAGGAGGGACAATCTAATCTGCTCATGGTGTCTCATTTCTTGCTTAGACTGATACAATTTGATATAATCCTTGGTTAGTAATTTTTATATGTAACAAATAGAAGTACTGTTTATTGCCTTTTAGTCATTGATCAAATTGGTAAAATGGAAACATAAATATTGTCTTGCCAGATCACACGGTATTGCTAGGCCAGCATTATAATTTGTTAGTCCAGAAATATAATCATCATCAAGTGTTCTGCTTCCCCCTTTTTTCCTTCATTTGTTTTTTATAATGTCAATCTGACAGTTAGAGGCATATCACTTTGCATATGTTTATTCCAACCTTAGCTATTATAACTGATAGGTATTGAAAAATCAATTGTTCTGAATAATCTGCATTGGGCTAATAACACTGTAAGGATTTTGCTACATGACATGTTCTTCACCAGTAATCCTATAATTTGAAAAATTGCCAGAATAGATTATATGTGAAATGGTGTTACAATATAAAATTAAGTTTGTCAGTAAAAATTGCAATAGTGAAGACAATTGTGTTTAGATTATTGTCCTTTTTGGTAAATGCATATTCCACTCAGTCAACTCCTGTTTATACCCCTCATTACTCTTGACAGATGGTGTTTTTGTGATGCCTTTTAGAAACAAAAGGTCTTCAACCTTGTGTCTAGTCTTACCACATCATCATTACTATTGTCACACATTGCCAACCTCTTGACAGATCAACGCTCTGCGACTGTTGTATTGGAAAGTCAGAAAAAAATTGCCATGTTTTTTTATTCTGCAGTTCTTTCAATGCCCTTATGCAAGGACTCTTTTACAATAGCTGTATGTTATGTGTGCTGTCAAGATTCATGACTGACTGACATAGAAGTTGATTAAAAGAATAAAAATTGTGGCCCAGGATAATTACAATTTTATATAAAACCATATTTATGCTTCTATTTAATGTTAATATAATTATTATATAGTATTCCTGATTTATATACCACATATCAACATGCCAAAACTACGCAGGTGCATTAAATACTTTGAATAAACTAATAAATTTCAAATCAGATAATTATTCATTTTCATAATTAGAAGTAAATATCAAATTCTTAAAGTATGCTACTTTAACAGCTACATATTACACATGAATTGTATTCTATCAAATGTATCTATCATTCAGATTTATCACCCTGTAATATAATTCTTTTAGACACTGTGAATAACAAAATGGAACATTTCAGCAAAGAAGTTACAATTTATAAATACAATAACATAACTGTTTATATGTAATGTTCACCTAAAAGTTAAATATGTTCTCTCTTTCTCTGCCTGGAGTTGTTACAGGTAGTCCTCCACTTACAACCATAATTGAGCCTGGAATTATGGTCATAAATCAGGCTGGTCATTAAGTGCATTGTCATCATGTTGATCATTCCTAATTTTATGATATATTTTTTTGTGGTGATTGTTAAGTGAACATGATGGTTATAAAGTGAATACAGCAGTTTTAAGCAAATCCATTGTCTGTAATGGGCGTTTATTGCCAGAAACTGGTAGTAAATGCCTGCTTCCAGCAAAAAAACATAAATCGCTGTCAGGTGACTGCAGGTTGTAAGTAGCCCTGAGGAGGTCCATTTTAACTTCAAACAGTCGCTAAATTAACTTCAAACAGACTTGTCATAAATCGAGGATTATCTGTATGTCCTATTATTCCTGTATAGTTTAAGGAGGGAGTGATGAGTATATTAAAGAGAGCACATGCAACTTAAGATTTGAACTGGCTTTTTAATCTGAAACTAATATAATAAAGTATCAGGGCTGTTTGACTCTCTTTATTATATTTTAAACTATGTCAAATGCATTAGCAGCTCAATCATGTATTATGGAATTGTTTGCAGAAAAGCATGGGAAACTGAGTTATAGTCTGGATTTCATGGCATAGTCTTATATGAGAGATGAAAGCACTCCTACACTAGGTCTATGCAACAGAAGCAGTGGCTACCAATGAATATTATTGCATCCGTGTAGTATAATCTTATCAGTGCTTCCTCTTGCACATGTGACTCTCATTCCTGTGCAAAGGGTTATATCTTATCTTTGTTACCTAGCTATGTGCTTAGGACATATAGGATGAAAAGTATCACTTACGGACACAAACCGGAGTTTGCCCAGACCACTTGTGATCTTGTAAGCATATCCGAACAGATGTGCCAACAAGTCGAAAACCGGGATTGCATTGGTACACCACAGTATCACGGTAACTGAAACCATCACCACTAATGTGACCGTTTACAATTGGATCTGGAGAACCACAGTGTCCAGCTAAAATAAGAAGTCAATAAAAAGAAACAGTAAATTTGCATACATGTTGAGACACAGATGTAAAAACCACATAGATGTTGATAACAGTATTAAACAAAAAGGCCGTCTTGCCCTCTTCACTGTGCAATAAATCTACCAAACTGAAAATGTTGCCAATGAGTTATTTAGTTCTTCATTTACAATATTTTTCTCTTGCCAATAGGCATTTGTCATAAAGAAGAAGGTTTGGTAACTTTAAATAGATAGTTAAGACTAATCTTGTTTAGCAACAAGGAAATTTGTAAATTCCACTTCGAAGACATATTTATACCTTGCCCTTCCTTAAGAAGCTCAAGGAGGTATAAATAGCACTTTTTCCTTTAATTTTCTATCACAGAATGGTTTACCTGAGAAAGATTGATTGGCCCAAAGATATTAGGTGAGCTTCCAAGGCTGGGGAATGGATTTTAATCTGGATTTTACCTATTGTTCCACAACCCATTAGCGACTAGTCTATGTTCTTTGGGAAGGAACAGATTTGGAAAAAGGAGAGGATGCATTATAAAGTAAACCTGTATAGAAATTAATAATCATACGCCTCCCAACACATAGCTTTATGGAAACAAGACACAAGATATTTACATTCTTTTAAATCTAGTATTTCTATACTAAATGATTTTTTTTATTATTCCTGAGGACATGTAATATTGAAATGTAATCGTTATCATTAAGTTAGAAGTCTTCATTCAGGATTAAGACTAACTCAAAATATATTTTGATCTGTAAAAGAAAATTTAGGAAGCATATCCATTGGCAAATTGATTCATTTCAGTTACAGATTATAGCAATTGGTAGATTTAATAATCAGTTTGAATCTGATGGAATTAAACCTCTAAATAGTCTAGGGATTCAAGAATCAAAGCCAATGCAGCAAAGGATATATAAATTTTAATCAAGCCAAATTACGCCTTAAGTATTTAAAAGAATCTACATATCAACAAAGCTTTCAGGGGACATAAAAAAACTATTAACTTTTTCAAGCTTACTGTAGGTCAGCAGTTATATATGACATTAACCAAAATCATATACTGTACATATTAAAGTTCTCCTTTCAAGAGATCTATGAAAAATACATTGGCTTTCACAGATCATAAGCATCACACATGATTTTACCATAATATAAAAATGAATCTCCTAATTGAAATGTATTATTCTTTTGAGTGAAGACTGGTGGGCTTCAAAGAAAATATAGAAAGTTAGCACCATGGGGAACTGAATAGTTCAGCCAATTTTAGAATGCAGGAAAAAGAGAGCAGAAATTTAAAAGTAAAATGAGATGATTTATAAAATTTTCCTTATCTGGATTATTTCCTAGTACTTGGAGTTCTGGATTAATTGATATTGTATCAGGCAACAGTGATCCCTTATTCCATCTCTCTTTCCCTCACTACTAATCTATATCGATAAAACATTGGGGATAGAAAAAAGAAGGAAAGAATTTTGTGAACTATTTTATTAACTGCAGTTAGTATGTTTGCAGAAGATAATATATAAAACAAGTCACTGTTTTTTTTTTCATTTTTCACATGATACATACAAATGGATTCTATTGGTTCAGTTTTGAGAGAAGGAGATTTAGCAATGAAGTCTATGCAGCTATTCTGTGATTCACATACTTCAATTAAATTGTGACAACTATCATTAATTTTTCCTAGTACATTAGTATTTTTTAAAAGGGCAGATTTTAAAAAATAGTTATAATATGCCTATCACAATGACATATCACTGATTTATGAAGTTCAAATTAGAAATGATTTAAACTGACATTCTGACATTAAAGAATTTTGTTGGTGAATCTGAATGACTATATTATAATATACAGATTTTAGAAGTTGCCAGCTTCAGTGATTAAAATAATCAGAGACACTTTTCTCTATGTCTTGTTTGTTTTGTGTAGTACCCTTTGATAGAAACTGCTAATTCATCTATAATAAATCCAGATAAAGTAAGAATTAACATCTTTGTTTGGTGCCCCTTTTTTTTTAAAAAAATAATTATAACTGATTCAGTAAAGCTATTTTGCTTTGCAGGTGAATACAACTGATTAATTAGGGAAATTAATTCACTTTCAAATTCTATTTCCAATAATAATTAGCTTGGGAAATAGTTTTCTGCTCAATTGAAGTTCTTTAAAAATATCCAATGTTAGCAAAGCTAATGAAGTTTTATTGCATTTTAGGCCTTCCTTCAAACCTTCAAGGAAAGAGGAGAATTATACAGCAGATAGATGCATGGCAGCAGATGAACACAAACCTCCTCCATTTATTAGCAACAGAATTTCAGTCTTTTCCACAACCTCCAATTTAGCAGACTACATTTAGAACAAGTAGCATTATAGCCTCATAATTGGATTTGCTAAATGTCTTTTAGGAATGAACCCAAATTGAACTAGAGAGTTATAACACTGGATTTTATCTTTTAACTAATAATGCCATCACTATTTTAATCCTACCCTAATCATGCAATAGGCCTATATTTCATGATTATCTGTTGAAACTCTCCATCATCTTACAAATCAATAGGTTATTTTTTTATATATATATATGCTCTTTCCAGTATTTGGGGTAACAGGAGAAAATAGAAACATTTTCTTTCTTTCACAGAGGTTTAATGAATTCATCTCGTCTTATTTCACAGAAATAGGAGCAGTAGTGTTAGTAACAGAAAACAGAAAATTGGCTGTAGATGCTTTGGGATTATAAAACAGAAACTGATAACCCCAAGTAGCTGAAAATGGTAGGTTTAAGAAGCCATCACTTGACCAATTTCCGTTTAGTCTTCAGACTTCACTTTTTGGGAAAGATTGAGAAGCTGGTTGGACAATATATCCAGAGAATATTGGAAGAACTGATATGTGGATCTCTTTTCATCTAATTTCAGGCCAGGAAACACTATGGAGACAGCATTGGTCACCCTTATCAATGAGTTTTGGAGGAGATAGGATGGGAGTGGTGCATCCGTCCTACTGCTCTTGGATCTCTTAGTAGCTTTTAGCACTATTGAGCATAATATCCTTATTGTAGGACTCAGGACTCCCCATTTTTTTTGTTTAACACTATGAATCTGCAGAATGAGATTAACTGTTGCTTTAGGTTTAGTTGTCTTCAGTATATGCTCCATTTAAGGTGGAACCAGCCTGAGATTGCCTCACTCTTTCTCTGCTTCCCAGTCTTCATGCCTGCTTTTGTTTCTGTAACTTTTTATGCACAGCTTCTCCAAGGTCATTTCTATGGGTCTCTACAGTGTTTGGAGACTAAACCTGGATGGGAGGAAGCAGAGTCAGGCTGCATTCCAGGTCTCTAAATTGTCTCTGCATAACCAGAGTGGGCACGCTTCAGGTCTCTTGATAAAACACTGTTATTTACTCAGACCAAAGAAGCTTGCCTTCTCTGTTACAGCACTGCCTTCGGGGACAGTATCAACTTGTTCTCCTCCCCCCGCCCTCCTTGATGACAGTCAGAAAGTTATAGAGAACTTGATTTTTTCCTTCAGGCCTTGGGGCAGAGTGGTAGTTTAGCCCTATAAGTGTCAAGCTGCTAACATTGGATGTTCTTGCTCTGACAAAATATGCAGAGCTGTGTGGTATTTTTTAGAGTTAACTTAAATGATGCTGGGAGGGGAGGAGAAAGAATGTGTGTGGGGACTAGTGAGATAAGGAATTGGCAGGCGGAAGAGAACCTTTGGCCTTCAAACTGATTGGAGAACGTGATTTATGACTGTAAATAAGGGGAGGGGAATTCAGATCTTGGCATCCATCCATGCTGAGCCGACACTTTATTACATGAATAAAGACTTTTTAGGATAAACAATGCCTGGAAGTTCTTTGAAGTGTTTCATTAGTCGGAACCTTGACATCAAGTTGTTGTATTGTTTAGAATGTATCTTCTAGGGCACTTATGTTCTGTTTCCTTTTAAACTGTTTTTACTTGTTAATGTAATCCATACAGAGTCATTTGAGTTGGGGAGCCTCTATATTGGTAAATAAATAAATACTTCTGTACATTCTGGGCCCCTTAATATCTATTGTACTTTTTAAATTATTTTTGCAAATTGCCTTGATCATAAAATTCATTAACTGGTGGTGTTGAAGCCATAAAGTCTAATCAATGTTATTCATTCATCAATTGTATTGTGGCCAAGTAGTCACTTGCGATTTATAAATTATTTGAAAAATTTTGAGAAATGTCTTTTATTTTTCTTCAGGATCTGATTGCTATAAACTGAATGGCTAAAAACAAAACAAAAAGTCCACATGGTGAGAACTCCCAACTTTAATGGAAACATCACTTCCTAAAAAAAAGTTCAATATGAGAAAATATCCTTCGGCCAAGATGTTCTATTTTTCAAATATTATAATTCATCCCTTTATAAGTATTTACCAAGACACTGTGTTTCAGTTCCACTCCAAAGTCCATTTGCTAAGCATTCTCTCACGTGAGACCCAACAAGTGTATATCCAGTGTTACAGGTAAAGATTGCTGTGGCTCCATAAATTGTCATGGTCCCAATCTTATTTCCATTTGGTGGAGAGGGAAGACTTCCACATGAAATAACTGAAAAGGGAAAATAAAGTAACTACAGCATGGCAGCAACACGAAGCTCATAAATTAACATTTGGGACTGGATGCATTAAGCAAACAAACAAAAAACAACTCTGGAACACTTTGAAGTTTCCATTTTTTTATTGAGCTAGAAAAAAAGTGAATTAAAGAGCATTATAATGATATTCAGCATAGCAAAATGTGAACTAACCATTTATTTAAAAAGACATTTATAAAATCATATATGTATTTATGAAATTTGTATGGTTTTATGTAATAATTTTTTTAGTGCAGCTTGCATTAAACGTAAAAATAGAGACACTCTCTCTGCTTGAGAACTAAACAAGTCCTGATAGGAACATCCAAAATTTGTCTTTTCCTATTATTTCAATGAACTAAAATTGATCATCATTTGTCCTCCTTACAACATTCAGAAGCTAGAAACTGTTACTTTTTTCCACTGAAAGTGTTAGGAGTTGATAAATGTATGTACTGTACATGCAGGGTTCTCAATAGGGCTTTTAACTTACATACAGACATTTCTAGTTCTAAAACCTGTATTCATTAGAGGTTATTGAACAATGTGATCTCTATCTATCTATCTATCTATCTATCTATCTATCTATCTATCTATCTATCTATCTATCTATCTATCTATCTATCTATCTATCTATCTATCTATCTATCTATCTATCTATCTATCTATCTATCTATCTATCTATCTATCTATCTATCTTACCTACCTACCTACCTACCTACCTAACATCTATCTATAGCAAGATTTTTTACAAAATATTAGTAACTTCATGAGATATTGGTGATAAGTATCTTTAAATGGAACCGAACAATGTATGAATAGAGATTTCTTACCTTTACACATTGGTCTCTCATTAGTATCACTCCAAGTTCCATTAGTTGTACACATTATGAGTCTCTGCCCCTCTAAATAATAACCAGGGCTGCAGCTCAACATGATTTGTGCTCCAAACTCATTCACTGACCCAGAAATCAGTCTCCAGACAACATGTTCTGAAAGCCGACTTTCAATGCTGGGGCAAATCACAGCTGTGAAAGAAGAAAAGTCCTGCATTAGGGTTTTCTTCCTGAAATTATTTCTCAGAAGAGGAATCATTACCTAGATGCCAGTAGATTTTTCCTTGTGAAATTGAGCATGCTATAAACATTATTCAGCTGCATATTATAGTCCCCGTCATGTTTCTTTTTTAAAAAAAAAAAATTACTAAGAGGGAAAACTGCATTTAAGTTTAGACATGGAAAATCATAGATATCCACAATTCTTGCAATTTGTTTTTTTACTTTAGAAATAAAAATGTATTAATTGCTTGTTTTAAAATTTAAAATGAGCTGTGATGAAGCAGTATTGTTCTTTGATGCATATTGTAGTATGTTTAGGATCACGGCCAGTGAGGACTATAGTGAAAAAGTAAATTCCTGCCTCATGAGTAAGGCAGGTGTAATTTTTAACAATGCATTTATCTCATGAAACTTTAAACTGCATGACATAAAAATGCTTTTTAATATAATCTATTCAAGGTTCTTTGTACCAATTTGAATATCAAACCTTTCCTTTCTGATAGAATGGGGCACATGTCATCACTATTTCATTTTTACATTGAAGAAAAGTGGGATTAAGGTTAACATGTCTGTAAATATGGGGATATACAAAGGATAATGATGGCACAAAAGCTGATGAACAGAAGAGCATTCAGAGACAGAGAGAACAAAGATAGAAAATAAAGATATAATGGTTAAAAATAGAAAATGCCTATGAAAATTGTGAATGTGATAAAGTATCATAAGGAGAAAAAAGGGAAAGATTGAAATAAAAATGGATTTTGAAGAACCTTTGGTGGGGGATGAACTGACACCATCTCCTTGATTAATTAATGTATGGATGTTTTTGATAAATTGCTCTTCTATTATTTTACTGTGGATAGTTTACTATATTTCTATTGATATATATGAACTAATGAGGTTTTATTTTAATTCTGACAGTGTAACCATCAAATAAATAACCAATAACCTATCATCTTCTCTTTTGCAAACAAAAAAAAAAAATTCTTTTTTCTAACCACTTCAGGAGAAGAAATGGGGGGGAAAGTCTTCAAGTGAGGTATTTGAGCTTTCCAGGTGCCACTAGATTCTTCCTTTTTGGGGGGGGTTCACTGTCAATCATTGACCAAAAAGCCTATTAAGGATGCGGAGCCTTCAAGAATAATCCAGGAGTTTTTTGGCTGAAGAAATGTCAGTCGAATTATATTTACAGAGTGCCACCTCATCCTATCTCATGCCTTAAATGAAGAATGCTGCAATATCCTTATGCAGAACATTCCTTTTTCCCTTTGACTATACTGAAGTGATTGTAAGTTTTTGGATAAGGAATCATCTTACAATGGTAGGAGGTCTATTTTTAAATTTTATAGTTATCCCACTTTTCTGGCTCAGAATGGGAAAAATGGTTCTTCTATATTTTTATCTTCATGACGACTGTGTAAGGTGTGGTAATCTGGGAAATGTGACTAGCCCAACGTTATTAGTGTGACCTTCTCTGTCACAAACTCTTTGCATGGTAGATAAATTAAAAATAAGGGAAGAATAAAAAGACTAAAGAATAATAATTAATATGAAGCACTGTTCATAGATACATGTGACACTAGAAAGTTCTATATGCATTGGCATACTTTAATATTTTGTGGTAAATTCTTCTGATTTATCAGAACTACTTAGATTCTTGAATAAAAATATAAACTGTTGTACAGATGCCATATTTAGAGCAAATTACCTAGATATCTATCAGTCTTCCTCTTGTACATCACTGACACTATTTTTACACATGAGAGCTGATTCAGGAAAGTCAAATTCATGTAAATGAAGAGAAAAAAAACCCTCTCCTCTTTCTATGCTGATTTATTTCTGCTGACATTCTTATGAACTGATGTCTACGTTCATGTATAGTGCCCCAAGTGTATAGTGCTTTCATCATAATTATACATCATATCACTAGAATGGGATTACTTTTCTATATTCATATACATGGTCAGACTTGGAATAGTCCTGATTTTTTTAAAAAAATATCTTGGAAATATATATCATTCTATAATTTCTAGTGATTTCACTAGAAATTTGTTTTGCTATCCTCCTAGACAAATGATTGTTAGAAAGCTAAGTCCATTATTATGGTGTAATAACATTTAATAAAAACTATTTTCTGTTGCATTCCTTCTTGCTACATGTCTCATGTAGATCCCAAATTGTGCCCATAAGTTTATTGAATAAAAGTCATAGTGTATTATAAAAGTGATTTTTCATTAATAGTTCATTATTAGGAACCTGTCCCTTTCTCTCCATTTTTCACACTGGAAGCGCCTGGAAAAAAAACCAATACTTTTTCTGTTTCTCCCAGGCAAGAAACACCATATGTCATTTTACTGCTATGTTTTCTGAAAATTAATATACTTAAGATAGTAAAAACCTATCATAAACAAGAGCTAATTTCTGTTTTGGAATAGAATTATATATAAATATAATTACTTTGGCACATATTTGCTTCCAAACTTTTGGAAGCTGATTTTATTATATATATACTCTCCCAACAAAAAAAACTCAGTTTCAAGAGATTTACAGAACGATAAACAATAAAAGCATAATAAAAACTGAGTTGACATGGTATAGACATGTAGGACAGGAGAGACTCAGGTTTCTACATAGATATTCATTGGGTAATCTTTTCTTCTTTTTTTGGGTGTAAGGGATATTTAGCAGATATTATAGTATATTTGCTGATAACCACTCTTCACTCCACATACAGTACACAATTTGATTGACGATTATCTGTTTCTACAGGGAAACAAGGAAGGGGATGCAATTTTATCATCAGCTGAAATTGTCAAGATTTGTCTTGCTAAAAGACAAAATAATGGAAAAAATGTTTTATACAATATGTAGAATAGAAATATCTGATGACGTCAACTTAAGCTTGTTCTTAAGATAGCATAAAAAATAATTATTATATCAATCTTCCAACTTCATCCAATAAAATCAACAGCATGTAAACCACCTGCACACACAAAAAAAGAGAGAGATTGTGCAAATGTGGATGGCTATGATTCCTCTGCTGTATCAGGATTCCAGAAGCACTGCAGGAAAAAAGGTTGGTGGTATCAGCTTTGCACTGTAGTCTATTTGAACAGAATGCAAAGAGGGAAGCATCAGTGGGTACTAGGATGCCAATTCCGTCATTTAAGGATTGCATATCCAAAGAATACTTCCAAAGCAAATTAATATGATCCCCAATGTGTAGGAAATTCAGAAGCTGAAGTTCCAGTTGGACATGAAGAAGATCATTGCAAGCAAGTAAACAGGAAAGGAGAACATCATAAATGCAACCCCAATTGTTTTGGAAAAAAATTAAATAGGGTAGTTGTGATATACCAAATTGATGTTTTCACACATTTTTCAATTTCACTGGGTTAATATTCACCGATCATCACTGAAATAAGATTACCTGAAGGGAGATAATCATGGCATAAGAAATGCATTATCTAGCTAATTTTCTACTAACTCATGAATAAATTAATTCTTTACTAAAGGAATACTAAACAAGATATGGGAATTTATTTAGTTCTATTTATTTATTAAATTTTTATGCCATCTACCTCACTGATTCAGTGACTCTAGGCTGCTTTAGAGGAAGTCATTAGAGCAGGCTAAAATATTGTAGTGAACAGTCAGAAAAATAAACTAAAACTGCTACAACACTATATTTTTTTTTAAAAAAAAATACTTACGTTTACAGACAGGTGGTCTTCCTTTATTACTCCACAATCCATCTTCTTGACATACTGCTGTTGCTTGTTGACTAGATTCTAGCTTGAAGCCTTCATTACATTCATATATCACTCTGCTGCCCAAAATAAATTCATTACCCCAAACTGAACCATTTCCCGGAGAGTCTGAAATACCACAGGATACAGCTGAAAAGGAAGATTAAGGGGGGGGGGGAAATATCTTGATTCAGAAGGTTATCATGATTTACAAGTACATGATACATGATATTCTCTGGCGATGACCAGGCTGAGCCCAAGGGAGGGGTCAAACATGTCATAAGTCACAAATCCCTGCGCACCCTCAAGAGATCTAAGTCCAGCACTTCTTGAATGCCTTTCTTATCTCCCGCCCATTTCCCTTGATCATGAGTTGGTCAGATTCTTATAAAGAGCTCAAGCTTGCATTAAATTTTTATACTCATTTGAACTGCCTGAATCTCCCGATTTCCCCGGCGCTTGACATTCTCCTTGTTTAAAAATTACAGTTTGTGGCCCATATATAAAACTCAGAAACCATTTCTGAAGTGGCTATGCTCTTTCCTCTACTACAGGTGGTCCTCGTTTAGCCACCATAATTGGGAGCAGTAACTTGGTTAAGTGATCACTAAGTAAAACTGTGACTTATTATCTTAAGCTTTCCTTAAGCTTTCCTTTGTGAAGGTCATATATATGAGAATTGGTTGTAGCATTATTTTTTCATCATCAAACCATTAAGAATAAAATGCAAAGAATATCTCATGGTGTTATATACACAGTTCAGCAAGGGGATTGTGCACATAACACCATTGTTACATTGTAATTGCAAATGGTCACTAAATGAGACAGTCACTAAAGAGGATTGCCTGTACTATTATTGCACTTTGAAACATTTCCATATATTATGACATAATGTAGCCAATTAGACAATGATACTTACATGAATTATTTAAAAATATTACTGTTTTACCATTTTTACAAACTTTGGTGTATTTGTTCTGTAATCTGTGTGTATAACACTATACATTTCTTCTTAATGGTTTAGAACCAGACTTAGTCTCATTAAAATCAGTTAAACTTTATTTAGTCATGAGCAATTTAAGTCTACTGATTTTAGTAGATTAGCACTAAGGATTATTCTATATCCAATTACTTGAAAACATTAAAACAAATAACTTCTTAAATATAGATTGAATAACCATTGTTATTTTCTTCAGATATAATTATTCTGAATGCACTGTCAGCTCTGCAGTTTCCACTGTTTGTAATCACTAAAAGTAACAGCAGTAATAATAAATTATAATACCTTGGAAGAGAGTAAATCTTTTGCACAACAGTAAAAGGATTATTAGCTGTCACTTGACCAGATGAAAATTTTTGTATAAAAAAATGCTTTCGATCTAACCAGCTTAACCCAAGCAACTAGAGATGTGTGTCTATGAAAATTCAAACTGTTATAAAATAGGCAGAAAAAGGAACTACACAATTTTCTGTAATAATGAACAGAGGCACATCAGATTCCAATCACTGTTTATGGTACAATCATAGTGTTTAATTACAGGTTATACCAGAAGAATCAATACTACAACTTCATACATAATGAAATGGCTCCCGGGGGGGGGGGGATCCACAAAAGTATAGAAAATAAACTAAAACAAGTCTATGCTGATCAGTTTCAAGAGACTGGTTAGTATTCTAGGGTAGACCAAGGTTGTTTCCTAAAAATGCTGGGCACAAAATTATTCTGTGGGGATCTGTACTTTAAATACAACAGGAAGAAAGTCAGGTATGGTTCATCTGTGCAAGTGCAGGAAGGCCCAGGGAAGGAGGGCACTGGTGATTGTAAGTGAGTGAAGGGGAAAGTGGTATATGGTACATGTGAATGAAGTCGGCCAGGGGGAGGAGAAACTTACCTGAATGACTTGTGACTTCTCTGATGAATTCCCATTGACTTTGCTTTGGGGAAGCCAGCAGAGAAGATTGACAATTATAATCACATGAGCATGGAGTGCTGCTACTGGTCATAAGTGTGAGCTGGTTGCCAAGCACCCAAATTTTGCTGATGTGACTGCAGTGGCAATGCAATGACTCTAATTTCTTTTCTTTTTTTTTGGGTAATATATTTTATTGATTTTTAAAAAAAACATAAATCACTTAATAATTGGTGAACAGTGTGTTGTCTGGGTTACATTAGTAAAACAATCACTAACAATTAATTTCTATACTCCATAATCCACATAATAGTTTTAGTTGATTTCCTCTTTTCCCAAGATATCCACTTTTGCAAACATTGAGTTAATACAATTCTTATTGTTTTGATAGATAACAATTATATATATATATATATATTCCCAATAGTCCTAAAAATAATAATCACATCAATATAATATTTCTTTTCTATCCAATCATTCTGGTTGCCTTATCATAGATCCTGTTACAGTCCTTACTTTAATTTGTTTCTCCCACCAAATGATTTTCTCAAAAATTAATTGCATTTAAGAATTTAACTCTATTTTTCCATATGAACTATCTCACACTTTTACATTTCTTAAGGAATAGATAAAACAGTAGAAAAAAAAGAAAGAAAAGCAAGAGTAAAGAAGTATAAAAAAATAACATACTACTTAAAATATATATCCCTCCTAAGCTAATATGTATTTATTTCCTAAATTTCTTATTCTTTTTAACCATAATTAAAAATATGTTTAATTTTTAAACATTCCATTTAATACATCTAGTCATGTAGTCCTTTAACTCTTATTCAAAACAATTTTTATCCATTATAATTTTCTTAAATTCAATCACATTTAAATATCTAAAACATTTCCTTCAACTAAGTCAGGCATGTCAAACTCGCGACGTCACGTGACGTCACGTGACGTATTGCGATTTTTTCCCCATTGCCAGCAAAGGAGTGGGCGTAGTTTCGGCGTGACATATCCGGCCCGCGGGCCGGCAGTTTGACATGCCTGATCTAAGTCATTTCAACTTTTTTATATTACTCATATCAAGAAAGAGAACAAAAAAGGAGAAAGAAGCATACTATATTATATTTAGAGAATTCATCCCTCTTAGAGTGACATATATATTCCAAAACTTTTCTATTTCTTTAACCGTATTCAAACAAAGGTTTCTTTTTTAAATATTCTCTCTGGTAAGTCCCATCATCTATTTTCTTAGTTTCCACTTTAGTCTTTTTCTTTTGCCCAATGTCTTTCTTAATCAATGCATTTTGTGAATCAAAAAGTTTTTCTGTATATTCGTAAATGTTGCTGTAGATATAAAAAGTAAATCTGGAGAAGTGTCTTTCTACGGGACTTCTGCCTTTCCATGTTTGTTGAAAATCTTTTTCTTTTTCTTTCTCTCTGCTTCTCTTATTATTTCCTTTCTCTCCAATGTTCCTGACATCTCTACAGTCCTTTTTATCCAATCTGTTTTCTTGTCCTCAGATTTATTTTGTAGTCTTAAGGGATAAGTTGTTTTTTCCAATTCTTGTGAATTTTTTTCCACTAGGATTGAATCATGTTTCCTTGTTTTGTTAAGTTCCATCTTTAAGTCTCTATTCTCAATTCTATATCCATTTATCTGTTTTATCTGCTCCTTCTCTGTTGTTGTTTTCTGGGAATTTTTGTTGTTGTAGAGTTAACTTGGAAATAGATTGATTTATATTTTCAAAGTTGTTTTGGATTTCTTTGTGGTTTAAAGTCATTGTTGTTTGAATTAGTTGCAGTATACTATATATCTCCTCCTGTGACGTATTTATGTTTTCTTGATATGTTCTTTCTACATGTCTCTTATCCATGATAGCCAAGAATTTGAGTTTTCCTCTTACTTTCTTTTCTCTGTAAATAGCTTTAGAGTCCCAATTAGATAGAAATTTGTAATCCAAATAGTTCAAAAAAGATTTTTTTTCCTGAAATTTATAATTCTCTCTTTGTCTAAAGCCCAGATTATTGTCTTTTTTTTTGTCACAGCTGTTCTTTGTTGTTAAAGCTTTGAAGGTCACAGACACAGATTAGCTTTTCCCAGATTTTGCCAAGTCTTAAAGTCATAGTTGTCATAGTCTTCATCTGCCACTAGGTGTCAGCAACTATTTGTTTTTCAATTTCCGAAATAAACAATTATCTTTGAAATGAGAGTCTTAACCATTAAAACAATTTTAGATTTATCCAGATTTAAGTTTTAAGTTTCAGGTTTTATATTTATTTCACTTCCGTATATTTTGATCCTCCATAAAAAGATTAATTCGCCGCTTCCATTAGTATAAGGGTGGGGCAGAAATCCCCCTCCTTCCCTTTCGGAGATATTTTGCTTCTTGGGGATCTTTTCCAGGAAATTAAAATAGAAAAGAGAAGATCAAATTCTTCACCCAGTTTCAAGCATGCTGTTCACATGCTGGTTAGTGCTTTTGGACTTCGGTTGCAAGTAGCTTGGGCTGGTCGATGCAATATGGCCAGCCTTTCTCCTGTCGGGTTAGAAGGCTTTCCCCTAGTCGAATGGAATGGCCGCCGCCATTCCAGAATCGCTGGAGCACCCTTCTTTCTTTGTCACCTCTCCGGGGCAACTTAGACCCATTTAGGGTCCCCTGGCAGGGCAAAATTTAGCCACGCGGAGAATCTGCAAGCTCGTGACCAGTCACTACTGCGCAAAACCGAAAGTCCTCAATGACTCTAATTTCAAGGAGCATTTATAATCTCTTCATTCAGTGCAATTGTAACTTTAAACAGTCACTGAACAAATGGCCATAACTCGAGGACTACTATCTATTAAGGAAGTTATCTGAAATGAAATAGCCCAACAAGAATCACTTTTGCTAATGACAGTATTGTTTTCAAGGTGTGTACATATTACTCACTTTACAGACTTTTGTAAGTTTGGAGTTACATAGGTCCTATTTTCTCCCTTTTGAAGATAGGGGGAATATTGGCCCTTCTGCAGTCACTTTAGAATTTCTCAAAGATATTGAAGAGATGTTTGGTCAGGCCACCCAATATATGTTCCCTCAGTTTTCAGAACTTCATTAAATCCTTCAGTACAGCCATTTTGGTTCCTTCCACTGTATCCATTGTTTTTCCTCACTGGACTTGAACTTTTAGTGCCTGGAGGGTGTTTTTTTTTGGAACTCCTGACCCATTTTTCTCATCAGTTTCTGCTGCCACAGAATCTTAGTTCTCATGAAATCATATTTGTTGGCACAGTTTGCAAGCAAATGTTTCATTCTTATATTATAAGCAGAAATTTCAAGATTAGAATTGCTGATGAAATGATATAATGGCTTGAACATTTGATAAAGCAACCCCTTTTCTTCTTCAGTGTTTAAGTTGCCATATTAACTGAATAGTTTTTGTAGCATGCCCTAGCCTAGAGAAACCTTTCTGTTTTGTTGGCTTAGAAACTCAAATGGTACAATACATAATTATCTTGGAACAACAGGATCAGAAAACTTTTGGCTCCTAAATGCCAAAATCTCTCTGTCTCTGTCTGTCTCTGTCTCTGTCTCTGTCTCTGTCTGTCTGTCTGTCTGTCTGTCTGTCTGTCTGTCTGTCTGTCTCTCACTCACACACACACACACACACACAGAGTTAAGTCTTACCTTGGCAAAGAGGTGGAGGAGAATCCCACTGATACATGCCATTTGGGTGATGTCTGCAAGTTGCATTGCTATGACCAATGATCCTGTATCCAGATTTACAATAGTAGCGAATTATGCTGCCAACTGTGCCCTTGGTTTTATTTACAATTCCACCATTCTTCACAATATGATTTAAGCTGCAGTATGGAGCTATACAGGATCAAAGTAATAAAATTAAAAGCAATATATTACTAAAAAGACAGAAGACAACTCTTCTAAAATCTAAATTTCCTTGAAAGCCATTTAAAGAATGATACTCAACTTGTCACTTATATTTCCAGTCTAAAGATTAAAACCAGGGATATTTTTTTTTAATTTAAGAAATGTATCTTTCAGACAAGAGGCATTTAAATCCACTATTAAATTTTAAATTTTAACTACAAATTTGTTTAGGGAAATATTAAAGCTGTTAAAATCCTTGTGTGTGAAATGTCTTGATGACATTAATCAAATAGTATGCACACTCAGTACTGGGGTAGTCCCAGAGTGCTTTCTCCCACTATAAAGTCTCATTTTGTATTGAGATAATATTAGATCTATATGGGTTGTTTCCAGGTTGTTGCACTGAATAAATCACTACACTATACTCATTTACATCAGGTTTACTACACAGGCAGAAGATATACATTTTCACAAACTGCATCGTAATTATTTCCCCTTAAAGTACAATGTTTAATAAGTAAATAATTAAATATCTCATGTGGCTGATGAGCAATACATGCACTAATCTATTCCAGATCAAGACTTTTGATGAATTACAGCAAGCTTTTTTTTGAGAAAATTTGAATATTAGAACAGTGAACACTATTGTCTCCGGAAAGCTTACAAATGTAATATAAGAACTAAGAAATTAAAAGCACACAAATATAATTAAATATACCACACTATGAAGACATGTCACAAAATGCAGTAGAATCAGCACTGTATTCTTTGAATTATTTCTTAGTCTAGTCCAGTAATCTAAAATCCGGTCAAATATTATCTGACATGTGTCTTCAAGACTGCTACCCTGAATCTAACCCTCACCAACTTGGAGAAAATGGTTGAGGAAGTAAAGATAATTGGGAGCCTGGGAGGCAATAAACATAGTATTCTGGATTTTCAGAGACCATGGGGAGGAGAAACTGTAGTCATATTTCAATATTAGACTTCAGAATAGTATACTCTGATGAACTTAGAAGGATAGTCAGAAGAATCCAATGGCTTGATAGCCTAAAAGAAAAATCTCAACTCTTCCTCTTCCACATTCTTCACATCCACACATTGTTTACTTTGTGGCAGGGGGACAGGGAGACTTTCAACAATTGTCTCAATGACCACACCACACCAACCAACTCAGTTCTGGCAAGGTGTTACCTGAGGTATTCCAGAAATGTGCAATATAGAGCTTTAGAGGTTCAAAGCACTTTGAATTGGACACTGCAACAAGTCTAGGTGTTATTAGGTGTTATTCTACACTGGCAAGCTTGTCTCATCATAATTTGCCTGCGGCATTTTTGCATCAGCTACAGCTTCCCAGTTGTCTCCAAAGGCAGCCTGATGGAGGGCACTATAGTTGTCCAGCCTCATGCTGGTTAAGGCATGAAGTACTGTCACCAGGGCTACAGCACCAGACGGGGCTATAACTGGTAAAGCAAACAAATGCTTTAGTTACCTCTTCTGTAAATGCAAGAGGAACATATTTAGGATGTCAAATTCAACTCAAGATATTGCACAATTCAAGTTCCTTCTCTATGGCTTCTTCCTCCTCTCACAACAAAATTGTATAAGACATCCAAAAATAATCTGGAAGTCAGACATATTTGTTCCTGCAGAGGGAAAGAAACAATGGGGAAGAAAAAGGAGGGGAAGTTCTGCTCAATGAATAGAATCTAAGATGTTCCTATGTCCTTTAAGAGGACCATTGCCTATTTTTTTAAAAAAAAAATCACTGGAAAAGGGAAAAATTGGAAAACTATCGAATGACTGACTTTATATCAGTTCTGCCAAAATTTCTGTTTCCTACACACACAGCTGTATTTTCTTAAACAAACACATTGATGTATGACCTTAAAGAACACCATAAGACACATCTTTGGTTCTCCAGCTAGCAGGTGAGTGGAGATCAAATGAATCTATTAAAATATTATGCAGGAAATAATAATATTTATAACTTTACAAAATAAAGATGTTTCTTTGCAAAAAGATTCTTACTGTATGTATTAGCATATAGTGTTAGTAGGGGTTTATCAGAGCTACAATGAATAATGAAGTGCTATAGGAGCCCACTTTAATTTCAGTCTATTTATAATCACAGTTGTTTGAGCTTTTCTCCTCCATGGTCTTTTCATTCTTAGTAATCATTAATCATATGCTTCTTTTCAGTCATTTGCACTGAAAAGATAAGAACTTTTTTTAAAAAAAACTGTAATAAACTTATCTCTCAATAAGAAAATTGTGGATGACCCCCTTCTACTAATAATTCTAATTTTTTTATCTGACAATTTTGTTAAAGCGTTAATGGCATTTCCAATTTTCCTCATTTCATATTTTTTGTATGAAAAAGCCTTTTCTAAAAAATAATCAGTAACTGCCTGAATAATGAAGTGACACTATCTCTATAGAAAAGCTGCCACAGAAAGTGTAAACAGCCCAGCGGAAAACTAAAAACCTCTCCTGTTTACCACATTAGCTTTTCATGTCACTTACTACCAGTTGCATGGTCAAATTTTCAGTCAAGGTTATATCATTTAGATTGATAATTTTTCTTTACGTTTTTCTGATATTGCTATTTCTATGCAAACATATTTGTTATAGAAATGCTGCATTTGAATTTAGATTGAAATTCTATGCATTTTTATTTAGAATTAAGAGCTACTGTATGTAGAGGAATACCTATTTTAGAAAACATACATAGCATTATGTTATAAAAGCATCCATGCATAAATATAATATTGTGTATTTAAGTTAGAAGACATTTTATGCCAATAAACATTCAATCCCAAAGTATGCAAGTATTTGAATAATAACATTATTCAAAATCTGAATAAAATAGCTTGCTTCAGTAAAGTGCTACAGGGGATACTTGGGATATATCTCTGACCATAAGAAATCCTGCTCTCCTGCCTATGGCTTTAAAGATTTAACACCAGGTAGTGTCAACACATTTTTCAAGCACATCTTCTCAGTGCACTGATTATGTTACCTAATATGGTAATGAAATGTCTGCAAGAAAACAACCAAACTCAGAGAGCACCAAGGACCCCACAGTTCAAGCCTAAGCTGCAAATATTCTCTCCTATCAGTACATCTTCTCAATAATAAAATATTGGTATTAGAAAATTAGAGCCACTGTATTGTGCAATCATTATCAAATTCTGAATATGTAATGAGTAGATATTTATTATTTTATTTATTTTAGTTGTTAAATTTATATTGCCACCCATCTCACTTTTGTAATTATGGGCGCCCTACAAAATTAATTTGGAAATGCAAACAAAGATCCAAGTAGTCCTGAATAAACCCACTAGAAGATTCATAGATGTACAATAAACAGTGCTTTCTCTAAAGAAAATTTCTGTTTCAATATCACCATCTCCAGGTACTGCTGTGAAAAACTCCTGTGAAAAATTGTATAGTTCAATAACAGAGCTAGGTGAGCAATAATCCTACTTCTGAAATGGGACATTGGGTCAATGGAAAATAGTCTATTTTGTTGTTCCTTTTTTGCTTTCAGTGCGAACATTCATATTTCATTTCTTTCCCCCAGGTTACTGTTGAGAAACCTGATATATTTCCATCTATCCTACTGGGAAGGTCATCACAGAATGCTTAGCAACCTGGTATTTATCTTCCCCTTCTCCATTTCTCATTCTTTCCTTCACCTAGCTAACAGAAGTCCTTAGTACACATGCAGACACTCTGTCCACCTGTGTTTGCAAAAGTGTTTTCTAACAAATTTCTGAAAATACATAAGAACATGAATGGAGATCTGAGTGAAAATTTAATGTTCAAATGGTGTTCAAGCATTGAATATAAAAGGAAAATTGTTGTTTGTGGCATATAAATGTCTCTGTGGAGTGGTTTGGGACAGTATGGTGGGAGGAAGGGAATCAGGTGGCTCTCGTTGCTATCGAAACCTTCTCCATTAAAACTAAAAAGCTAAAATATTTAGAACATCCACAGCTTTAGAAATTTAGTCATTCTGTTTTAGGCTTTGCATCTGAATAGGTTATATCTGTAAAACTAACATACTGATCTTAGTTTTAATATATTTAGTTCATCAGAAAAGCCAGTTTGGTGTAGTGGTTATGGTACCAGGCTAGAAACCAGCATACGGTGAGTTCTACACCTGCCTTAGGCACAAAGTCAGAGGGGGGACTTTGGGCCACTCATTCTCTCAGCCAAGGAAGAAGGCATCAACAAGCCACTTCTGCAAATGTTGCCAATGCCTTCTTCTTAGGCTAATGCAGGAGCTACTTCTGCAAATCTTGCCAACTAGTCCAGACAGTTGGCAGGGAGTCCATTCTCATTTAAAGGCATCCTCACTAAAATAAAAAAAAAATGATCCAGGTTGTCAACCTTGTAAGGTAGCACACTGGAAATGCCTAGAAGTATTAGCTCTAACCTTATTATAAGGTCACATGAACAGAATCTTGCAAGGCTCTCTCCCTTTGCCCTTGCAGTCCAAGAAATTAGGGAATGTCCCTTCTGAGATGTTTTCCATGGCCCCATTCCTTCTGCAGACTCAGATGCCTCCTATCTAAATGATGTCTAGCCTGTGGCTCTTCCTCCTGTTTCCCAAGGTCATTCCTGCATGCCACTAACTATGTACCAAAAGGTTCATCTGACTGTTACTAGACACAGTTTTCTTTCTTCATGAGGCTTGTTTGCATCTCTCATCACATTTTGTGATAACACGACTGAATTCTGCAACAATGCTTTTGATTTTAGAATCTGTAACTGAGCACACAATATTCTGGACATACGCTATTTGCAAAACCTTGTGCAAAGTCACGTTTGTCGAAACAAGGAGGAAGGCAGGGAGGCAGTAAATCATTCCAATAGGCTGATAGTTATGTGGTGGCCTGCTGGCTCCATCACAGCTGCCATAGCATCAATAGCTTTTCTGGGCCCCCCATTTCCTTTCCCATTTTTTATGCTATTGATTTTTCTTATTAAGATTCAAACCCAATTGCTTACCCTGCTGCTTGCTGTTATTCCTTTCTCCTGCTGTCTCTCCTGCACTTGATGTAAACTTACATGACATGAAGAGAACTATGCAGCTTTTCAGGTCATGCTGTTTGTGAAACAGGAGAAAGTTTAAGCTGAGCTAGTCTACTGAGTTGCTTACCTTATGCATACAGTTAGGCATTTGTATCCTAAAAAGCTATTCATTTGCAGTTTGGAATTAACAGTGCTTCATATGTCTTTTCCAAATTTTCAATATCCATAGGAACATTTTATACTTTTTAACTAATCTTTGAACAAGATAACTATACAATAAAATATTTTTTTTTACATTTTTAGCCTAGTGTTTTTCTTTTGTGCTTTGTGAAGGCCAACATCATGTCATTTTAGAAGGCAGAGAGAGAGAGAGAGAGAGAGAGACCTTGTCTTAGTAGGCATCCCTGGCATGGGAGAGGTGACTACAAAAAAAAAAAAGGAAGCTCAGCATATACACCATTATAGGATTAGCGTCTCAACATACTTGCTTATAAATATAAAATCAGAATTATTCTGATATCTTTCCAGTAGGATAAACAGTCAACATGATACTTAAGATTAATCTAAGTTATATTGTAAAATAATTCTGGAAAGAAAAAAAATAACTACCATTGACACTGCCTATTCATTCATTCATTCATTCATTCATTCATTCATTCATTCATTCATTCATTCAATTTATATGCTACCCATCATGATACCCAACGTGATTCCTTAGAGAGGGAGACAGAAATGAAATCTTCTGAATTTGACATACAAACAATCCATTTCAGGACCAAAATCTATACAACATATATATTTATATTAAGCCAGTTATATAACTGTTCTTTGTTAGAGCTTATTATTACTAAAAATCAGAGCAGTGTATAAAAAGTAACCTGCTGAAGTTATTTAGCTTGCTATTTGTTCAGCAATGCTAGCAAAGATGTCAGACAAACAATACTGATAGTCTTGTTTATGATATTTTCCCCCTTTTCATTTGCAATCCATTGAGACACTCTGCAATTTTCTTTGGATGCATTAAACCACACACAAATCACACAAACATAAGAATTATAATTAGCTTTCATTTAGTATGCTTTCAGATAGAAAAAGGTATTGATTTCATAAAGTATTACTGAATTTTCTAAGTTATACTGTGGAGGAAATTGAATTGAAATTCTGAAATTTTGTTCACTTTTAAAAATAAAAAGTAAAACATTATGCTAAGATGTTCACACATGTATGTATGTATGTATGGTTATTAAATTTTTATGCTGGCCATATCCCCTACAAAACTCCCATGTTTTGTTTTTTATATAACTGGCATATCTATTTACAAATAACATATTTCTAAGTGGGAAATAAATTTCATTTAAAATAAACCCATTATTATATGGCACTGATTTCAAATAGTTTTTTCCTATGCACGGTCATTCTAAAACCTGCAAATTATTTTTACAACATAGAAAAGTAACAAGTAAACATATTTATTACAATTCTACAATACATAGGCATTTGGTACAAAGGATGTCTAAAAAAAGATGAAACATGCATTTGTGTCCACTTGCATCATGACCTCAGGTGCATATGCAAGCTTGCATTATGAAATGATATTTATTTCATAGGTTGGTTCCTTTCCTATCCCCCCACAGAGACATGCAGTGTTGATGATGTAATTATTCCATACCATGCCCTTAGGTTTTATCTCTAAATAATGATTTCCTTTCAGATTTAGCCCACTTCAACAGAAACCATTTTGGTAGGCTACAAAAAGTTGTTTGTATTGAATATCAGATTTAATTCATAACCCTACATTACTTTTTAAATTGGCATCGGAATGTGTTCTCTGCAAGGAATGCACATCTGAATATTTTTACGTAGGTTAAGAATAGGACAAAGGAATCATGCAAATGCTTCAATATCTGGCAGTGAAAAACAGTTCACACGAGTAGAAAGGGGAGCAGTCTCTTTGAAAACCATTAATCATCCAAAAGTACATTTTCTGGTTGTTGATTTTTTGGCTCCATCGGTAACTACATTTTCATACAGAAATAACACACCATATAAAATATCAGCACAGTAGAAAATTAAAATAATCAAGGAATAATGATCTCCAGTCATTCACATATAGTTAGTTACAATAATGGAATACATTTCCAGTTTTCACAGTTCCCTTCATTCCCTGCAGTGGTGTACAAGAGTTTTGGTTGTGTTGTTTTTTATTCTGTAAAGTCATTTTAAATAAGACAGTTGGTTACTTCAGCCCAGTATTATCTGTTCTGCCTGGCAAAGCTCTGGAGAGGCTTAACAGATGTCAATCGTTTATCAGTAGTCCTACTAATTAAGAAGACATCAGGTAGTGAAAACCTAGAGAATTTTGCTAGAAGTATTTGCTATTTATTGGTATGGGCTCTCTGCATATTCTTATAAATCTTCTCTTTTTAATGGACACATTATAAGCAGGTCTTTAATGCTGAATTTACTACTTACCTGAATAACGTATCTTGAATCCTTTTTTAGTAGTTGCATGGTCAGTTGACCAACGCAGATACAACTGATTGGATTTGCTTGTATAGTTAAGTTGCCCAGTATGATTTCCACTCAAGGCAACCAACAAAGGGCTTTGTCCAGAAGAACCTGTGCAAAATATATCAAAATGTTAATAATCCTGTCACACACCTTAGGGTTATTGGAAATGCCTTGGAATAATATTTGTTTTAACACTAAAGAGACTTTTTACCCGTGCTTGTCAAATTAAAATGGGGTCTGAATTCCAATATGGATTCGTGTAATTAGTACCATTTGGACTAATTTGAAAATTGGATGCAGTGCATTATTGGCATGCATTAGAACACAGACCTGTCATCAAATTCTATAATAAGGTCATCTAAAGTATTAGTAATCTTTCTTTTTAATAGATATCAAGCGATCAAAATCAGTTAAAAATAGGGTTCCTTATGACTTGAAACTTGGCTCAGTAAACCAGTAAATTGGTCTCAGTAGGTAGGTAATATTTGTTGAAAGAAAGAAGGTAGGAAAATCTTTGGCTTTTGATTTTAACAGAAGTAACAGTAAATACGCAGGTTTGTTTTGAAAAGAATTGGAAAAAACATTAAACAGAAGCAGGGTGGAATATGCTTGAAACTTTTCTCCTATTTCATATTGGAAAAAAAACTTAGGTTTCATGGGGATAACAACCTCTTCAGTACAAGTGGAGGCCACTATAACAAATTCAAATAAGAGAAAACCCAAACATTAAAAAACTAAAATGGTAAGTAGACAATTGGGTTATTAATCAATGTTGAATGACTAAATGAGGATAAGATTGGGCTGGTTCATTTGAAAAGAAATGTTTTTCAAAGGCTGAAAATAATCAACAAGAAATCACATTTCTTCAGGAGTGATGGAAATGAATCTATTTAAGAAGTGTAACACATTTAAAACAGACTCTAGATTAGCATGAGAAAACATTTCTCCTTGAAACACAAAAGCAGCTGTTCCCCTTAGATGTATTCCACAGCTGCTTCAAAGTGTGTCTATGTGTGTATGTGTGTGTGTGTGTGCCTGCAGAACCAACATTGCTATTGGTACTACCAGTGAAGGAAACCAACACTGTATGTATACACATCTATAGGCAGCTGGAGACGACTTTGGAAGATATGCTGAAATCTTCCAAAAGATGTACAATAGCTTCTGTGATGCTTCAAGGAAGAGTGCTTCACTTCCACCAATGTATCCCTTTTGGATACTTTGCTTAGAACTAAAAGATGTGGATCTATTTTTTATAAACACCAAAATACATAATTTAATATGTATCAGAGGTGGACCTTGTTGTTGCAGAGGTTCTATTTTATCTATTTAGAAAATGAGATTATACATAACAAGGCCATGAAAAAAATTACTGAGGTGCAAAAAGCTGACTAAAATTTAATGCTTTGGGGGGGAAAAAGACAAAATCTGAAGCTATGTAAACCCCTTGGATATCAAAGCTTGGTTTTTATTTTACAAACTTAGATATGTGGAATTGCAGATATTATTCAAGGTGAATAATGAGGGCCATATGAACTTTAATTCCTTCCACATTATTGAATCAACAAATAAAAAAGGGATCTCACCATCAAAGATTTCCAGCTCATCAAACTGCTTTTCGCTTTGAAACGATTCTACAAAAACAGTGATATTATAGTTTGGCTCAACTTTAAGAGTCCAGGCACACGTTTGTGAATTGAGATAGTTTCCTGGATAACCTGGACTGAGGATTACACCGGATGACATTGTATGAATTTCGTTTGCTGGGCACTGTGCTATAAAATACAAGGGAGATAGGAAAAATGGGGAGGGGGGAATAAAGGAGTTTACTTTCTTAAATTGCCACTTTTTCATAAATATGAAGAGAGATGTTCAATCCATTTTTGAAATTTATTGCTTATTGAAACAAAATGCAGATTTTCTCCTCGAAACAAGATATATTATAACAGATGTTGCTTTCATAAAACCCTGCATGCTTCAGAAACTAGTTCTGAATACATAAATTACCTTTACCTTGGTGGTGAACTAAAATTAAAGGAGTGTCCCTCTTGAACAGGGGTGTCAAACCGCCGGCCCGCAGGCCGGACGCGTCACGAGGAAACCGCGCCCACCCCATTGCCGACAATAGGGAAAAAGCTCCAATACTAAAGTGCTGAAGTCTTATAAAACTTTACAGGGATTTCAAACATTAGACTTTTATTTTTATTTTATGTACTATTAAAATTTGAACAGTGATGAAGAATATTATCTTGTTCTTAATACCCCTGCAATGTTAAGTTGGGAGATATCAAGCAACTTTTAGGGCCAACAATATCTGAATGAAAAATTGAATGCAATTGAGTGAAAAGTGAGTTCTAAATTTCAATGGATGAACTTTATTTTCTAATGCTCCCTCACTTCCTGACTGAAAGAGGTCCAGATAATCTGGTCCATCCAGAAGCTGCAGAGCTTAGAAAGGGAAGATTGGAAACTGGACAAAAACTGTCCAGACTAGCTGGCTTAAGTGATGGCTCCTTGAAAAAGGGGCACAACACCAGCTCCTTATCAGCTGGCAGAATCACTCCTTCCTCCAAACAAGAGTTAACCACCACTGGACCCAAGCACATGTCCCCCCCCCCCAGATAGTCTTGACTTGACTTGACTCAGGAGAGGATCTAATACAGGCATGGCTGAACTAACAGCAGCAAGAGTCCTGTCCACTTCCTCAAGCTCAGCAGGATCATTTTTTTCTCAGATAACCTTGTAAGATGTAGTCCCCATGACCTCCAGTGGCCCTGCTTTAAGGCTGAATCAGTCTTTGAGGAAATATATATAGTAAAGATCTTGCATGAGGTTTCTCTTTTTTCCAAAACAGCTAGAATATAAAGCTGCATATCATTTACCATTCTATTTCTATTAATAACAAAGACCCAACATAATTATGATTTTATTCAGTACCTTTATCCACATATTCTTTGTATGCAGTTTAACTCAATCATGAGAAAATTCTCTGATTCACAAGCTGATGATTGGTTTATTCAGCTGGAACCAGAAGGTGAACAGAACTAGTGCAAAATTTGTTCACTTTTATTTTTTGCATAAAAAGTGGGCATAGATCTACTAATTGCAAGGAGGAAGTTTCTGTATTCTAGTTTCAGTATGTCCATCTGTGAGTTTATACTATTCAGTGTTTTTCCTTTCAGTTTTAAAATACTAAATATTTTTCATTTTTTTTTAAGTAAAGGACTGGTACTTTCTTGAATATTATTTCATTTTTTCCCTTGGCCCAAGAAAATATGTTTTAATTAAAAATAATGTTTATATCATTTTTAATAGCTTCATGGAATTTTAAATCTCTCACATATCAATCAAGGAGAGGATACTTTAAAAAAATTAACTCAATATTCTTACTAATAAGGTTAAGGTTAGATTTTTTAAAGTGAAAATTCCAAACTTGCAAGGAGAGTTATAATTTGGGTTAAGATGTCTTCTAATTTGATTGCAGAATAAGGAAAAATGATACTAGAGGTTTTAATTTTTGTTAATTTTAGCGATTAGATGATTGTCCAACTGAATAGTTTTATTACTTACAATTATTCTAAAAAAAGATAAACCAAGTTTACCAGAGATGATTTGCTCATCTTTTTTATTTTATTTTTGGATTATATTATTATTGCTCATGATTTTAATAGAATTTTAGATCCATTGATTGACTTTCAAGTAAATTCAGATTCAGATCACACTTGGAATATGCTTCAAGGCTATGTACTTGTTTTCAGTTTGGTGGATACATTGTGGCATTTGAATCCACCACAGTAAGAATATATTTTCTTTTCAAGTCCTCAAAGCAATTGCAAAGATGGATCTTGCCATCTTCCCCATCTACTATATAGTCTGGATTTGGGCCATGTAACTTTCACCTTTTCCCCAAATTGAAGCAAAACCTGCATGGTCACCTGTTTGACTCAAAGGACAAAGTGAAAGAACCATACAGTATGGACTGATTGAAGAAAAATACTTTGGATCATGGCTTTAAGAAACTTGTTAATCATTGGCAGAAGTGTGTAGTGAATACTGGTGATAATATGAAGAAGTAAACAGTCTTCATTTAAGGCCCCACAGGCTGAAGATGCCCTTTCTCACAATAGCTCAGTTTGCTGAAAAGTTTGGAGGTCAGTGTCAGAACCCTATGTTCTGTGTGCATGGGATTTCTTATTCTTTTCGGGTTCTGCCATTCTCCTGTGTGGGGGAGGAAGCTTGAGGTGCCGATGTGTATTTGCTTTGCTCTGCCTCTTGCTCTATCCTCTTTGATGTATCTCTAATGGGGTGAGAATGGAAAGTACCTCTGGCCATCTGCCTTATCTCCAAGCATTGAAGAAATGGTGCAGACACTTAACAGCCTTGGAAGCAGCGCCTTATCACTCTGTTCCCATGGTGTTTTCACACCTGCAGATTGGCCTGTTTGAACCATCTGGATGGACAGTTAGAGTGGGGTTACTATGGACACTTTTAATTACTTGATTCGCGCGGGAAACCCTCAGATCCTGCCTTCTATTCCTGCTGTCAACACCTCCCAATAAAAGTTCCTTTTGAAATGATGCCATTTCAAGAGTTCTGCTTTCTTGGGAGAACTGACTGAGGCAGGTCCTTACATTAGGAAGGATCTGCAAAGTGGTCAAACTGGAGGGAAGACCCCTACCACGGGGACCGTGCAAATGATGTTGAACAACGGTGGTGAGAGAGGAGAAGGCAACCTTGGTGGGGAAGCTACCCCCCAGGCTGGCCTGAATAGGAGCATCTTGGATTCCTCTAGTTCATCCAACGAGGCTGTGACCAGAGAAAGTCGGGAGAAACCGAGGTGGTTGATGAGCATTGGAAAGAAAGAAGACTGGGAGGCGAAAGCCAGGAAGGTAACCCTTAAGCGTAGCAGCCACTAGCCTGGGTAGAAGCGAGAGATGAAGAGGTCACTCAACCTCAACGAGGAGGACGACGAGAGACCAGCCCAGTCTGACCACTTCCTCAAGCAAGCCATCAGCCTGATGGTGGAAGCTTTCAAATCCCTAAAGGAGGAGGAGGAAGACTCATGCCAGGGCTCGGTGGCCATGGGGATGGCAGAAGAGGAGTGCCAGGAAAGTGAGGTGGCAATCCCAGGCCCATCTACCAGTGCCTCAAAGGCAGCGGAAGCCATGGCAGTGGCTGCTACCCCAGCACGAGTCATCCCAGCCAGGGGAGATGGACACCAGGCCAGGCAGAGGAGAACTCACTGACCCAGCCGAATGTTCCCGCCCTTGGGAGTGAAGTACAACGGGGCACCTCAGCAGCTGGGATTTTTCCTAGCCCATATTGTGAGCTATATGGAGGAATACGGCCGAGACATCCCTAGTGACAACAGATGGGTGAGAGTCGTAACCATGGCCCTGGAGGGAGCAGCAGTTCGGTGGATGGTGACTCTGCACAACGCCAACACCCCTGAACTGCGAAACCAACCACTTCATGGCTGCCCCGAGGAGGAGGTTCGAGGACCCTTTAGCTGACCGGAAGGCTAGAGAGGCATCAAAACAGTGAGGCAAGGTCGTTGCCTGGTAGCTGAATATACGGAGGAATTTAGAGACCTTGCAAGCCGACTCAACTGGCCGGAGGATGTCCTAGTGGGCCATTTCAAAGTGGACTCATCATGCCCCTCACCAGAACCATAGAACTATTGAGCCCAGGAATGCCGAGAAAGGTAACCCTGAAGGTCCTATGGACTCGGGTTGCACCTGTTGCCTCATAAGTCCAACCTTGGTGGGGAACCTAGGAATCCTGGTGAGGAGGCTGAAGAAGCCAATTTCATTTGGCCAATTAGATGGATCCATTGCAGGGAGGATCCCAGCCACCCTTTCCACCCAACCAATCTAACTCACAATGGGGGATCACACCGAGACTTTAACTTTTATAGTGACCCCAGGCATGGAGTGGCCCTTAATCTTGGAGATGGCATGGTTGAGGAAGTGGATTCCAAGGGTGGACTGGAGAACTGGAGAGCTGAGGTTTCCAAAGCAAAAGCACACCACCCGGAGTGGAGAGCGAAGGATAAAGGGAAAAGGAACCCCGGAGGTAGTAGCGACGGCGAAAGATTGGGGATTGGAAATGGTACCCGAGGAATACCAGGCTTTAGCTGAGGTGTTCAGCGAAGAGTGGTCCGACAAGCTGCCCCCCCCCCCCATTGGCCCACTGACTGCACCATTTCAAGAGTTCTGCTTTCTTGGGAGAACTGATTGAGGCAGGTCCTTACAGTTGGTGTTAATATAAAAAACTGAGACAGTTTAAACAGATATTTTCTAGATAAATGTAGTTCTTCTTTAGCAATCATAATTAGAACTGGCAACTCGGTCATTAAGCAAAGTGGTTGTGATGGTCTTTATGATCTTATTTCTGCTTTCAGAGGCTTTACAGATCTGTGAAGGTCATAAATGCAAGGATTGGTTGTTAATTTACTTTTTCATCACCACTGTAACAGCAAATGGCTGCTAAACAAGACAGTCATTAAAAGAGGATTCCCTATACTTCAGAATTATGAACAATGAAGCAAATGAGTTTAAGTACTAGAATTAAATGATAATTCTATTATAATTACCAATAAAGGAGAATTATAACTGTCCCATTATTTCTATAGTTGCTACTATTCAAATAGAATATTTAGTGTTTATGGAATATTTAATTTTCTGGCAATATTGAGTTGTTTGAATGCAGTGAAATTTAAAACTTCAGAGTTCTGACTTGAGATTCTTATCACACTGGCCATCTTCTTATTGACATATAAAACTTCTTTAATCTTATTAAAAGTGGATCCAGTCTACTTGCATTTAGAAGGAAGAGAAGGAATGACACTCCCCCCAATATCATCCTCCGTGAGTAGAAGGTGGCCATATATAGTCAGAACTTCTTTTATGCATAGACAAAACCATGATTGATAACTCAGAATAGTTGATTATGTGGACAACTTTCATGAATATAGAAAGCTGTTTCCTAGAAACAGTTGTCCTCTACACATAGAAACTCAGATAAGAAGTATGGACCTCAGGTGGATATAACTATTAGCAGTCAGCATAAGTAGATTATTCTTACTTTTAATATATCTTAAGAGGGAAAAATCTACCTGTTTCACTAATAAATAAAAGAAAACACTGACTTAAACTTATATAATATGCCGTATGCCAAGAATCCAGCAGCTTCTGTGCAACATATGGAAGTTTGGGCACATACATTGAAACTATTACAGCATGGTTCTAGAATTTTCAGTAAAAAGTCAGATTTATTGTGCTTTTCATATAAATCTGAAATACAATTGATTCTATATTTTGTCATCTGAGTTGCTGTCTCTAATATTATGCCACATTATCTTATATAGGGCCCAATATCTATTGCTAAAAAAATCTTCTCATTATTTTGGTTCTGATATTTGTGCAATATTCTATGATAACAGTAATTTGTTCTTATGTTTATTCTGAAATCATTCCATTTTTGTCTTTTCACAGCTAAAAGTATTTCCTGTTTTTTCTTTAATTTAACATATTGCTATGGTACCCAAGGACAGAGATTGATAGAAATCACAGAGGGAAAACTATTTTAAACTGTTTGATTAAATGTTCTTTTATAATAAAACATAACTCCTTTAAAAACTCTGACAAAGAGACACATATTGGATTTAAATGTCTTCTCATCCATGAATAATGAAGTGTAAAACAAGATATAGAAATAGCTTGTTTCATATAGCAAACTTCTGAAAACAAAATTAATTGTCTTATGCTGAGAACCCATTTCAATACATTTTCATTATAATTTCTAATTAGCACATTCTTGATTTAAAGCAAATTTAAATATCAATTAGAATATGTGAAAACCTCTTTCATAATCTCTCTATACAGTATAATTGCATACATACCTTCGCAAACTGGAGAAGAACCCTCAAACTGAAGTTGGGCTTTTAACTTACAGAACATCATGTCATTTCCAACCAAAGTATAGCCAGGGTGACATTTGTATTTGACAAAGTCTCCTGAAATAATTTAAAAAGAGAAAAGGAAGGAAGCATATCAAAATCTAGATTACAGCAACATTATGTGTCATACCTTTCCATATCTTTCTATCATTGCTTCAACCAGATCCACAAATCAAATATTTTTTAATATCATGGAATATTATGGAAAGTTTTAAAAATGAGTAAAAATTAACACAAACAAAAATAGAAGAAGAAGGAAAAAAGAAAAAGAGGAAATAAAAGAGAAAGCTAAAGTATTAAAACACAGATAGACGAAAAATAGAAAAGAAGAAAGGAAGATATAAAGAAATAACTTATCTTCTTTACAGCAGTTATAAGCACAATTCTAGATTAACCTCTTTCTCTAAGATTACATCACGACTTTCTTCTTTCTATAATTTATTCTAATCTAATTGCCAAAACCATAGATCATGTTCTTTGTTTTTGTTTTACCTAAAAGGTCTATAAAGGATTTTCCATTCAGCAATAAACATGCTGTCTGATAAAGGATTTTCCATTCAGCAATAAACATGCTGTCTTTTTTCTAATTAAACAGAACAATTTAGCAATCTCAGCAAGCTCATCAATTCATACTCTACATTTTCGTCTTTACTTTGTATAAATGTGTGCCAATACACATGTATGTCTTAATGAACTAGAATACTGGCTTGCTATCTTAGCTTGAGACCATGCTTGCGTTAAAACTGGACTTTTGTTGTGTTTGCAGCATATGGCCAAAATGTATAAAAAATTACTATTGGCTTAAACATGATCAGGGAGTGCTACATGGCACCCAGATATACTAAGGCTGATAACTTAGTCGGTATCTACTCTATCTCACTAAATGTGATATGAAAAATGATCTATCTATCATCTATCTATCTATCTATCTATCTATCTATCTATCTATCTATCTATCTATCTATCTATCTATCTATCTATCTATCTATCTATCTATCTATCTATCTATCTATCTATCTATCTATCTATCTATCTATCTATCTATCTATCTATCATCTATCTATCATCTAGCTAGCTAGCTATCCATCCTGCCTTTTACAAAAGGGGAAATTGGCTTTCATACAGCATAAGAGTTCCATTCTTTCAGTTTAGAAGAGGAAATGATCACTTTCACATTGGCCATTGCATCTAATTTTCAAAAATATATAAATTAATTAATTAGCTAATGGTAGGAAAGGCACCAGGAGATTACAGTATTCCCTCAGGGTTAGACTGGGGAGCGCAGTTTTAGCTTCTCTCTTTAGGTACAGGGCTAGATCAACTCAGATTCCTAAAGTCTTGGGATTTCCTATCATCATTCCCATCTTTACTTTTGACAAAACTGAGACTTTAGAACCTTTACAACGTATGACCGTAATAGGCAGGCTCCATTACGGTCATATGTCAAGGACTACCTGTAACATATTCAATTTGTTTCCACTAGAATAAATAGGGCTCAGATTTCTCCTGAATACCATACAACTTTTTTTGTTAAATTCAATGGGATTTTAATATAATTTGGACATGCAGTTAAATCTGAAATATGTTTATGCAGGACTACATTCGTCCTTCTTTAACAAAGCTTTTTCAGCAAGATTTATATATACCTTTAGGATTTCATCATTAACACAGTTTCAATTTCTAGACTTTTAATTAAAGGAGTATCTTGTAAACATGCTGGAATGATTGCTAACTACATACTTCTGCTTTTTAGTTACAATTTCCCCACTGAAATGCATTTGTTTTACAAAAGAATTTATTGTATACACATTCTTTGTTTTCTCATAACATTTTCTCTGTATCTGGAGTTTGCTTTCCAATCCACTACCAGGAGAACTAGAATTTGGAGTCACTTTTTTTAATGAAAAATATGTCACCATAAGAGAAATAACAATCGTGTAATACAGTTGTTTTGGAAACAATCAAACAACATAAATGTGTACTATATATCTACACCTGTAGCCTCAGTGATTGTTGCTTTTGATTGATTATTTAATACTGGTATTTCTACACTGTTCTATGCCCCCCCAAAATACTCTGACCAGAATACAATGATATAAAGATTGAAAAAAAGATAATTAATATAGATTTACTAAGTTTCAGTTTAAGAAATTTAATGTTTAAAACATTAAGCATTCTTTAAAAAAAAAACTGGAATGCTTCCATCTAAGTATATTTAGGTGAATAGGAATAAACTACACATCTTCCAACATTAAGAACATTTTAGTAATGATTACAATTTTCAGGAAAATAGAACATTTGAAATGTATTAATAATATCAGTTAAGTAGCAGTCTGAATTGACAATAAGTATATACATGGGGTAATATAGACATTTTTACCTATTTCAAAATCATCATCTTCAGCAAGCAATTCAGCATGCAGAACTGATGGAGGAGACTGGCACTTCTTAAGCTGATATGCTATGGAATCAAATCAAAATTGGATTAGTAATGGTTTGAAGACAAATTTTACTATAAGGTGAATGTCACCTAACAATATTTGAGGAAAAGGTGCGATGGTGTACAAATATTATAACACAGATGGCAAAATAGGCATTGTGAAAAAAATCATGTAAAAAATCTGTTATTTACAGTTACTGATCATATGGGCTTGTATTCCCATGTGGAATATTGGGATTACAGTGTCAATATATGCTTATCTTTGCACAAATCAAAAGAAAATATTTTGTTAACTTTAATTTCTTATTGAGAATATGTAAGTGCATGTATAGAAATGTACATATGTCATACACACTCTCCTTCATTACTTTCTTGCCATTTCAATATAGCCAAAGTTCTCATCTACTTTCCTTATAATTAGTGTCCTTTCTCAAAAATAAGATGGTGACAAAATGAAAATGAATAAAAAGCATATTAAATAACACAAGCAGTCTCTTTAGAAACTTCTTCTTGCTGTATGAGTCTCTTTTTTTCTGTCAATCAGTAAAAATGATGTCATTCTATAACTTCAAACGAGGAAATGTCCCATGTCTGAACAGTTCAAGCTTTTTTGACAGGAAATTAGAATATCAATGTATTTTGCTAATACCCCCAAGTCCTTAGGGCTTACTTAAAAGTATGTGGTCTGGGTTAAGTGCTTAGGGCTTTCCCTTAAAATATTAAAAGCCAAATAACGTGTATTAAATATTTACCTCTCCTTTTGCTGCAGATAATAATGGTTGATAAAGGTTTTCATTAAATGAAATAGCATGCCAATTGAAGTAATCTAATTTATTCTGACAACAATAGGAAGAAAATATTCTTGTAAATAACCCCATGCTGTCTGACTCTCCTTATCTTTCTCACACATATATGATTTGTTAGATGAGAAAAAGAATACTGACCATGAAAATTGAGAACAAAGAATCCTCCAGTGGAGAAATCACTGTGAAACTTGAGAAGGACTTGATTGCTGGAGCTAAAGGCAGTTTCCAGAGCTGTGTTCCCACTGAATACTCCCAGCTGGGGTGAATTTTGGTCTGGACCATCCCTAGGAACCCAGAAAGAAAACCATTTCAGCAAAGGATTGTAATTAAGTTTTACATTCACAGTACTGTATATTGATAGCAGCTTTAAACTTTCAGGAAGTGAGGATAATTTAAACAATTGTAGCTTAGTGATTCATTTGTATTCAAATCTGTCAATACATTTAAAAACAATCCTTAATTGTGAAAAGTGTAACCTTTTTTTTTTTAAAGTAACATATACTATTTTTTTTGTCCTGAAATTGTTTCAACTCCTTTATTTTATTTATTTATTGTATTGTATTGATTGATTGATTGATTGTTTTTATTAAATTTGTTTGCTGCCCACCTCACTATGAGGTGACTTCATTCATTCATATCTATAGAAAATTGCTGGTTTGTGAAACCAAGCTATCCTTTGTAGTACTTCAGCCGGTCAGCTGTTTCCCGAGCAAGAAATACACATTTTTTTTCAGCGGCATCTTCACATATCATTCCTCACATAAGCAAGAAAAGATTCCTCTGGACAATCCCTCACTATTTAGGTGATCAAAGTGTTTGTCTTTAAGAAGAAGGGAAGCATCATCTCTGGAGAAATTAAAGAAGTGTGGAGTCCTTGATGCTCTCTGAACTTATGCACTGATGTCACCTAGTTGGCTCCTGAAAGGACTGCAAGGAAACAACCAAGCTCAGAGAGTACCCAGGACTCTAAAACTCAATTCTGAACTACAGTTATCCTCTTCTATTAAAATTAAAGAAGAAAGGAGACATAGAGTACTTGGACCAGGAAAATTAATCCTAAGCCCCTGATTAAAGGTTGCATCTCTATAGGAAACTGAAAAACTCCAGGGAAGGGAAGAAAAATCCTTTGTTTTGGGAACTCAGATTTTTTCCCCTAAGGGAAAGAACATTTTTTAGCCAAAAATCTACAACTAGAACTTTTATTTACTTCAGAATGTATTAAAATCGCTTCTGATAACTGTTACCTCTGAAGTTTCTTGTATCTGTGTAAATTTAGTTATTTGGGCTTTTTGAACAGCTGATCCTTCAGACCTTGAATTTGTTTTATGTTGTCTTTGATAGCCTGCTATGGGAAATGCCTTTAAAATGCTGTGTTTGATCTAAACAGCTCTAAACTGTTAACTTGTTTGCAATTCAGTGCTTTAGGTGTGAATTCCTAAAGTTAAGGAAGTTTCTACATTTTCTTCTTATTTTTTTTTAATAAAATTGATTTTAGATTATTGTAAAAACTGCAGAGCTGATTTTAGGGAAACTGTAAGAGAGCCATTAAAGGGGAAGAAAGGCACAAGTCATTAACTCAAATTAACTTTGCTGAGGTTTGTTCAGAATAAGAGGGGACAGAAATAAATTTGGAGAAGCTTTCAAAATCCTATTAGTATACCCTGCAAAAATATATAAAAATCCTGTTTTTATATCCTTATAGATAAAACTTATTTTTTCTCACAAGAAGTTTCTGAAATTTCTGCATTGAAAAACAAGCTTGCTAAGCAGAATGAGAAATTTGCTAATTAAACAAAATCTACTGTACAGGAACATGTGCTTACACTTACACATCACATTTCTTTTTGTTTTATTTAGCCATATAAAGATGGGGAAAACACCCAAATATCATCCTTCACAATAATAAGACATTAACATACCATACTGCAATGTAGTCATTCACTAATTCTGTTTGGAGTAATGTGAAATTGATATAGACGCCATGACCCTGGGCTACAGTTATAAGCCACGTACAATCTTTTGAATTTGGATATTCATCTGGGAATCCTGGTGAATACACAGTACCATTCTGAGATGTTTCATTATATCCACAAGGGGCTGATAAAAGAATAAAATGATAACATACATCAATCTAGTCTTTTGGAAACTGATGTATCCCTGCCAGCTGCATTTAATATATAACAAAATCCAAAGTGAGAGAATAACAAAATACATCATCTTTCATAACAATAGGCAATTCAGATTAAATAGAACAAACTGCCGGCCCGCGGGCAGGATTCGTCATGCCGAAACTGCACCCACCCCATGGCCGGCAATGGGGAAAAAGTTGTGATACGTCACGACACATCATGCGACTTTGTGAGTTTGACACCCCTGAAATAGAATAATCTAAGTTTTTAACTATGATATACTAGCACCTTAAAAGAATTCAATAGCGGTCAACTAAAAGACATGATGATGATGCTTTGAAGTTGACATGGAGAATTTCTTTTTACACAAGATCTACAATTTCTGGTCTTGAACTGGCCCAGCATATAGTTAACATGCACACAGTCATTCACACTACAAACACAAATACACACACACACACACACACAAACACTCCTACCAGAAATTAGGTTTATTTAAAAGAACTACTATAGAATCTGCTAAAAAAAATTATTACTTGCCTCACTGAGGAAAATACCGAAAAAGATCATAAAAACGTTGCAGGGGAAAGGTTAATTCCACTGCATGCCATACTATTTTTCCCCACATTGCAATCCTATCAAATTTATGTCCCCAGAGCAATTAGCTTTTTTTTTACTAAACTAAGTGCTATAAGGTAGGTCGAAGGGAATCTGGAAGCCAGCCAGGATTGCCTTAGTGGTTGTATTCGGTCCAGGAAGTATTGGTGTCCTCACTCTTCCCATTTTAGAAATTCTATCCTTCTTAAATGATCAAATCTACCACCTATAATCAATTTACAGATTAAAAATATTATCCTTTAGTTTTTGTAGTTCTTTGAATGTATTACAACTTTCTGCATTTACAATTGTTCTTTCTCTTTTTTTGCCATGCATGCTTAAAAATAGTTTTCTGCCTGGCAAATAATATTACTTTTCTACATATACACATAATACTGCTGCACATGCATATATACTTAGCACTGAGAATTGACAAAATCATGGGTAATCAGATGTGAAACAACGTGAATTAAAATGATGTGATTCATCCATTGCTAATATCAAGTGGCTGCTCTGAGGACAGGATATCAAATTCGGGCAACAGGAAAGAAAGCCTTAATCCTGCTGGCCACTTCCCCAACTGGCAAAGGTGTGAGTTAAAAGAACTCAATATATGAACAACTCAGAAAAGGAATAAGAGATTTCCCCCATCAGCCATGAAATATAGTACAGCAAAGAAAGTCATGTGCACACAATAATTGCAATGAACAGCAGTGGCAGCTTCTGCAATTCATTGCCAATGACTGCATCTTTGGTTATAAATTAAGTTATTGGCAGTGCACAAATCACTGAATCACTTGCCAGTCTCTCTTTGCACTCTGCTGGCATTAAATGAAAAAGCAAGTAGCTGCTGTTGCAGCTGCTTCAGACACCTCGGCCTTTGGCAGGGTAGGACTTTAAAAATAAAAAAAAAAGATGCTTTGAAGTGTACTGAAACTCATCATCAGCTTTTCATAGCTCAGCAAACATGATAAATGGGACAGGATCCACATAATGCTGTAGTTGCTGTATAGTGTCATTAGAGAAGTATCTCATTATTAAGATTTGCAAGATATATGTTGCTTTTTAAATAAATTTGAAATGTGCATCTTGCCATTCAGTGTGGCAGCATTCCCAACCTCTACAATAAATATACTCCTGGCAATTGCATTATTTACTGTAAACTGATTTTTTAATTGCAGATAATTAACATTGCCAGGTGGAAACAACAACAACAACAAAAATCATGTCATATGTTTAGTTTTAAGTGGATATCTAACATGATACAGTTTATTTTAAAGATTCCCATCTGGCTTTTTTGCATGACAAAGTGGCCATTTTTACATTTTTACTTCCCCCCCCCCAAGGACTTTTGTTTATAAATGTTAAAATATTATTTTAATTATGGCATTTAGTACAAATAATTTTAATTCTAAGCATGGCATATAATAGTTAACTCTATTCCACTATATATCATGTGTGAGATTTCAAAGTAATTTGAAGAAATCCTGAGCTCATCAACTAAAATATAAGTGGCGTGAGTTAGAAGCCACTTTTAAAAATATAAATAAGGAACCATTAGCACAGTTTGGATGTTTAAATTTACATATGCAGGTGCATGAACCAAAGAGCCAACCAATTAACATGAACTATGGATATCCAAATAATCATTGCAAGCAATTAATTGAAAATAATTCTAAACAAAGAAGCATGTGCAATGAAGCTATTTGAAAACTATTTCACATTCTGCAGATCGGCTATTTAATTGAGAAGGGGAGGAGGGAACTGAATCTTTCCGGCCACTCCTTTTCCCAACAGCCAAAATTTGGAATTCAGCATATATAGAGAAAGTTTCTGGATGAAATCACGTGGTTGGTTTAGAAATGAGTATTGTGTGCATTGGGTACTATTGTATAGGCAGTTTCTCCTTGAGCCGGTTTTATTTTTAATGTCCCTTTAATCTCTGCCCCCATTCTATTATTTATTTCCTAAAGGAAAAGTCGAGCTTAAATACCTATTATCCTACTGTCATACTTCCAAGCCAATGTTCCCTCTCTGTGATTTAAAACATAAAAATCTGAGCATGAATCTGGCATGATACTTCAGCTCTCATTTATTGAGGAAATAAAAGAAATGCAGTTAAGTACCACATTTAGTACAATGATAGACAGGTAAGACAAAACAAATTATTTAGCTTACAACTGTTTTCAACACAAAGGCGAGAGTTATGACCCATAATTTAAACAAAATCCAAAGCCATCCTTCTCTCCTTGCTAAATCCACATCCAAAATTGTTTCTTATCCTTCCAAAAGCCTTAAAATCAAACCCTCTTTCTCCAACCCTCACTCCTGCTCGTTTCATTCCCTCTTTTCCTCTAGTATCAGGAATACTATGGCAGTGACACTTGTAGCTTTAGGAATGGTAACTTCCAAGATGATCGGCATTGTCTGGTTGTTTTATGAGCATCATGGGCCAGAAAAAACTACCTCTCGAAGAGGCACAAATGTGGGTTGTATGTAAGTGTAAGGAAAGAGAGGGTAGTGATTTATCATAGGGGACATGACAGAACGTGGCATGACTTGTATCAGCTACTTTCCACTTTTGAAGAAAAATGTCTTGAAGCTAGTATGAGGCTTGCAACAAATCATAATTTTGATATATCAACTTGATTTATTTTTAGTTTTCTTCTTTTTCTTTCTTTCTGAACACATTAGCCATAAGAACATCTTGGAATTTAAACAATCGTAACATGAACAAAAGCTACCTTCACACTTTGGAAAAGGATGGTTCCAGTTCCTGTTGATCCCATGATGGCAAGTGAGCACGGAGTGTCCGATTAACACATATCCAGGATAGCATTCAAAAGAGATAGACTGGCCCACACTGTAATCGGAATTGATTATATATCCATTATAAAATGGAGGAGGATCTGGACAATTCTGTAATTCATAAGCTGAGGGGGAAAAAAGATAAAATATTTTCTTCCCCAGAAAATTTTAAAAATCATAAAATAAATTGCTAAATGTTCTATAACTTGCTAAATATTTATATCAAAGTAATTAATACAGAAAAGCAACTTTCTTTCAGTTGAGGATTTCACTGTATTACTATATATGTATAGATAGATATGAAAATTTGTGTGTGTGTGTGTGTGTGTGTGCAGTGGTGGGATTCAGCCGGTTCGCATCATTTCAGCAGAACCGGTAGGTAATTTTTTGTTGCCCAGGCCCAGAATGGACTTCCGGAAGCGGCATCCACACAGAGAACTGGTTGTTCACATATTTGAATCCCACAACTGTGTGTGTATGTGTGTATCTCATTTTGTCTTTTTGTCTTGGTTAGAGAAAAGAAAATATCTACAGTTACTGCTAACTGGAACCCATTATAGACTTTTTTCATGAAACAGTAAATATTGAATTTATGATTTGGATGATTAAATGGAATAGATTATACAAAGCAGAATAGTATGTTGTAAACATAGAGTAAGATTATAATTGTACTTATAACTGCAGTAAAAAAAATCGGAAATTACTTTTTTATATCTTTTTCCTTTTTCCTTTTTTTTCTTTACTTTTTTTCCTATCTTGCACTTCTCTTTGATTTCTTTTTCTTTTCTTATTCTAACTTTACATTATTTTGTATTAGTTTTGACATTCTTTTTAAAACTCTTTAATAAACTTATAAATTTATAACTGTATGTAGATTTAAACCCTTGGTCAGTAATGAACTTATAGCAATGATGAAGTTGGCATACCAAGCATTTGCCTCCAAACTTTGGGATAGATTCATATACAATCTAAAATTAAATTAATCTAAAAATAGTCTAATGATTTGCAGTTTTGATATTATATTTTTTATATCTATAATATTTGCCCAATAAGTGGAATCACAATTAGTGAATCCAGAGTAAAACTTCGGCAAGCAATATGCAAACACAGGAATGGATTTATGAAACTAGATGTTGATTCAAATATTCATAATCACAGAGTAAAATGGCTGCTTAGGCTGGCCTGCTCCTAATGTCATATTATAATGCCTGCCTATCAGCAGGGATAAAGTTTTGTCCATGGGACACAGAGTGAATTCACAAAGGCTTTCATTTGTAGCCATCTTCCAAAAGAGTATTCACATTTTAGAACAATAAGTCTCTGTTTTATTGTTTAGCTCAACACTATCATTCTGCGTACATTCAAGTCTAGCTTATTAAAGACTTGGGGTTACTACTGATCCCTCTTTTTTGGTCCAGAAAATGATCTCTCTTTCCATTTTCTTATACTAACAGAATATCTTCAGGCTCATTTTTACCTAGCAAAGGTAAAAGCGCATTCACATCATACAACAATAGTTTTGATCTCTATAAAGGTATATAAATTGAAGAATTGGAATATAAATCACTGGAATATTATATCTTATAAGTTAGAGTAGTAACAAAAAAAAAAAACCAACCTTGACATGTTTTATGGATAGTGTTATTGTTAATTAGGCCTGTAATACACGGCATAAATTACAATCACAGCTTGATGACTCTTACTGTTGAACTTACAAATTAATGTTATATATTTATATTTTGAGACCTTTTAAAAAAAAATATAAGGAATGTTCCAAATTTATGAACTATATAAATATTGCAGAGATAAATTGCAGTATTTTAATCACCTTGTCAAATAGCTTTTTCTTTTAATCAGTACTAATATTTTCTACACAAATGCAGTTTTGAGCATTGCTATTAATTTATTCAAAGAATTAATAGGTTATACCTACCCATGTCCAGTGGTAATTATCAAGCAATAGTGATATATAAGGATTTTAATTTTTTAAAAGCATAATACTGTCCTTATTCTTAAGATTTTATTTCATACTTTGAAGTGTCTTTCAGCAAATGTAAAAATTGGTTATTCTGGTTATGGTTATCCTGATCTAAATATTTTATAACTCCAGAGGAGCACGGGCATAGTCACTGATTATTCCTACAGTATATGCATTAATTGTTCCATTTACATATGCAAAGATTGAATGGACATGCTTGTTTGTGGAAAAAACAAGTAAAATTTTGGATTGTTCTTGATTTCAATAATATTTACTTTAATTTCATACATTTTCCTCCATATCTTCATTCTTTGAAAAGTACAATATTCATAGAAATATTATCCACAGCCCACAAATTCCTTACTCTAGAATTATGTTCAGTAGAATTGTGAGAAAATATTTATAGACTGCCCTGTACATTACCTCTGCAGTTAATAATTCTTATGTGTACAACCAAAAGAACCAAATGATCTATTTCCAGAACCAAATCTATTGAAAAGTATAATGCCTAACATAATATTAATAATGCCTTTTTGGACAATAAGTTATCTTAATTTATTTAGAAAGTCATATTTACTGTTTTACAGGTAAAAAAACTTTCAGAACAAATACCATTTAAAAGCCAAATTTTAAAAATTCAAATAAAAACCAGGAAGCACAAGAGAAAAAAATGCTTATTAATTCCAGTCTTTTGAAAAATTATGGAAAGAAAAAAATCTTGTCATGAGAAGACATTCCTCCAATAACTGTAACTGTTTATGTCATTCATTACTTACCTTGATATGCAAATTTAAATCCATGTCGGTTTTCTGAGTGATCACTATAAAAATGGATGAGGGTTTCATGTGTTGTACTTAATAAAGATGGTGGAAGATCTGTACCACTGAACTGGCCAATCATAGAACTGATGTGGTAAGGCCCATTCTGAATTTCAAGGAAGTCATGGTTAGCTTCAGTGGAGAAGTTCAGAAATTGTAGATGTGCCCCTATGTAGCAAAAATAATAAAAAAGATGAAAGTTTGTATGTTGATTTTTTAAAAATATAAGAAGCAGCAATTAGATAAGAAACTACATTATCCAATCCAGATGTGTATATTCCAGCCTGGATTCCCAATTAACAAGAAACTGTCCAAAATAATCAATGTAAGTAGACTAAGTATTAACTATTTATGAATAACATTTCTTTACATTTTGTTTCCTAGTTGCTCAAAATGTTTTATATACTAGTTTTCAATAAACCTTAAACCTTAATAATCTGTTAATATTATTATGCCCATATTACAGAAAAAGGCAGAGGGTACCAAAAGCCTTTATGACTTTATGATTAACATAAATGAAGACTGTGTATCTTACAGCTATCATTACCCTTTCTACATACCAATTTTTCTAAGTTTATTATTGGTTATTTCAATACTGTCACTATTTTTTTTCACAGAGTTCATTAAAATTGTTATACTAATTTTGCTTATTCTCATTAAAAGAAATGCATGTGGGAACACTATATAACCCATAACAATAACTGTTCAGAAACCAGAAAGTATATATTTTATAGATTATAAGCAAAACTGGGTTGTTAAATTATATATTATATATTATAATATAGTGAATTTAGCAAGATATCATTTTAGCAGAATAATTATCAAATTTTAAATTTAGGAACTGCCATGCTGTAAAACTCATCTTTAATGTACACTAATGATTTTTTTAAAAGATTATTATTCCATCTTTTTTTCCTATACAACTCAAGATGGTGAACATACCTAATATCCCTTCCTCCTCCTGTTTTCCCCACAACAACAACCCTGTTGAGAGTTGGGCTGAGGGCTGAGAGAATATGACTGGCTCAATGTCACCCAGTTGGCTTTCATGCCTAAAATGGGACTAGAACTCACCGTCTCCTGGTTTCTAAGATAGCACCTTAACTACTACACCAAACACTCTATATTCTTCAGTAACAGAAATATTATGTATCCAGGATGAGGAGTGGGTTTTGCTTCCATCTCTTTAGAGAGGGTAGGCAATATGGGAGGGCTCTAGAAGATTCTTAGGCCAGGAAGCTGCAATTATATTCTGTCTGCTGACAATTTGGGGGGGGGATTCCTTTTCCATGTAAATATCTCCCATGTCATAAGATATTCTATTCAAAAAAAATGTGTGGTTGCTCAAGAAAGAAGGAATATGGGCTTCCGGTTCCGGATCGCGGCACACGCAGTCGCACGGAGAGAGCCGTCTCTCCCACCGGCTGCTTTCCCTTCGCCGGTAGACCCTTAACCGGGTCGAAAGTCGCCCCGTAGAGGCGACCACCGCTTGAGGAGGCTCCTGCTTGACTGGGGAAGAGCGGCAGCTCTCCTTAGTTCGAGCTATCTCCTTAGGGCCGTCGGAGGAAAAGATCGGCCAGCAAAATGGACGATCACTTCGCCGCACCAGCTGAAAGCCAGAAGAACAACTAAGCGTAAAGAACCCCCGTGGAGAATCCGGGTGAGACCTTTCCTACCCCTTTTTTCCCTAATTACTCTCCTGTCAAAAGCTTTTGTGTTTGAATTACTTCCCTGCTGTGAGGGAGCAGCGTTTGGGCATTCGGGAAAAACAGCTTTGGGGGAAAAAAAAAACCAGTTAATTTTTATGGACTACTTAAATTTTGGAATACTGAGGGGACCTGAAAACATTTTATTCTTGATTATTATTGTTATAACTACGCATCTATTACTTTGGAGAGGCCTTTCTTCATCTTTTTCAACACAAAAAATAAAAAAATGTATTAATTTGGAAAGAAAAAAAAGATTTTATGGTCTGCTGAGGACATCTTGTGTCGAAAAGTGGTACTGCAACTATATTTTTTATGGCTGGGAATGGCTATGACCTTCAAAAGATGATAAGCATAAGATAACTGAAACAGCTGGTCTATTGAAAATTGGAGGTGAACATTTGTTTGATTTCTACGAAACAGAGCCTTCTCTAAAAGATTAAAAAATCTTTCTACTACTGATATGGAACCTAACACACAGCTGGACTATGAGCTCATATTGGAAAAAATTCTGGAAGCCACAGAGGATATGAACTCTTACTTTCAAACTTTGACAGATCAAATTATAGACCGAAAGACAGCGCAGAAGAAGCAGATTGGCGCCAAAGAGATTAGTGAACAATATGTACAACCTAAAGAGGAACCACGTCAACAACTCAACTATGAAACTACACTGAGAGAAACTGTGGAAACCAAAGAACAAATTAACTTTATACAACTCCAAACGCAATCTATGGAGAAGCCTGATGATCAAAGAATAACTTTAATGGAGATGTCTGAAGCATTAACATCAACAGAGACTGACACTCAGATACAAGTTATTGAAAATTGTGAAAAGGTGGATAAACAACTGGCAAATATAACATGGAATAAAACGGCTTTTACCATCCAAAGGCTACTAGAAGAAAGGAAAGAGAACTTTGACCAATTTGAAGCGTTAAAGAATATGGACCTTTTAATATTGTGGTTTGATGATGCAGGAATTTTATTATGGAAACCGTTATGGCACAGAAAGAAACCTAGAGTTAGATTTAAAAATGTATTTTAAAGTTTTATTTAATGGGTTTAAAAAGGCTTTGATTTTTTGACTGAGTTAATAACTAATGGAGCACGTGAAATTTCTAAGAGGATACCCTTTGTAACAATACTTTGTTTTAGACATGATAATTACTGGAGAGGTAAACTTTATTTACTGGTTTAAAAAGATTTTCATAGATATAGATGAATTGATAGAATATATACTTAAATTAGATAGAAATCTATTTGTTGGTTTGATATTTTTACTTTAAGATAATTATTTTGAAATAGAAGGAGAATAAGAGGGATGGGTGACAAGAGAAGAAATGGTATTAATGAAGAAAATATAAGAATATTACTGCGGAAATAATATACCAGATATAATTACTATGTAAAAAAAAAAGGATACCCGAAGTGTTAATAATATGTCTATCTAAGGCCAATTGGAATATGGTAATTGTAAGTTAGTAAAGCTTAAAAACAGGACCTGGATCTTTAGAATTGAAATGTGAGTGATATTTGATAGGATTGTTTGAAGCTTATATAGAAATGTATTAATCTGAATATGCAAGACTAAATGAGGGAATTAGAGAGGGAATTTTAAATGAATTGATTTGGGCTATATATTTGATTGTTTTTCTTTTTTCTTTTGGATGTTCAATATACCCACCTCCACGGTGGTTCCTAAGCACTCTGATGTAACCCTTTTACCCCTATAAAAATCTAATAAAATATATTTAGAAGAAAGAAAAAAAAAAGAAAGAAGGAATATGGGGAAACTGCCATAATCTATATGCATAATCTATATGCATAATCTATTTAAACTTTAAAAAAAAATCATATAGTTTTTCATGAAAAGGTGACCATTTGCTGTACAGAGTCTGCATAGTTGCATGAACCAAAGATATCTGAAAGCAATTCAAAGATAACCTGGAATTTTCTCTGGCCCATTGTATCATATATCAGAGTATTCTAAGAAGGTCCCAAAGGGAAGGTGTACATTTTCAATTGGTACAGAAACAATAGAGAACTGGATAATCTCTGTTTAATGAACCGAGTTATGTGATGCTAATAAAAAAAAAAGAATCTCTGTCTTTTGTAAATTGGAACCCACTTAATTATCAACAAAAAATAATTTTGTAATTCACAGGAACAGAAATGGATGAATGGGTTTCACAGAAAGCAATTTGTCAAAACCCTATTCAGATTTCTATAGCAAGACATCACAATTACACAAACTTCATGATTAAGAACATAGTATAATAAGATTTATTTCAGGCAAACTAATTAACATAACTAATTACTTTACTGTAAAATATTATCTTTTCTTAGTATATTATATTACATAAATCCACGTAATGAAAGAAAGCTGTCAGTACAGGAAAGTAAATGAATACTGACCTAAATGAGCTATGTTTAATTAGCTACATCTCACAATCCACCGCCTTAAAAAAAATGTTTTTTACTTTATTTTAGGCATTTTTTCTTTCTTTGTAGAACATAGTTATCTCACTGGTTTGTTTTTTTTGTTATTATTATTTATTGCAAGATAAATAACCACATTTACTAATGAATGCACAGAAGTTTTAAAAAGTTCAAGCTCTTTATAATATTACATTGACAAAAAATAGCTTAGGACTTTCAGTCTATGATATTGAATTATTATTTACCCTTCATGAATAATGGAAAAAACCTTCCATAGACACAGGGAAAGAAAAAGGAAATACATGCACATGAGTGACCTGGCCTCTTTTTAGAGGACTAGGAAAGGAGAAGCCTAATTGAATTAGATATTATTTTATTTTATGCCTTTGTGTCAATTAAAGCTACTCAGAATAAGTCTGAGTAATTGCATAAATAATGTTTCCAAAGATAATTTCAGGGGGAGCCTGTGCCAGTTCTTCTTTGTACCTAATATTGGGAATTATATTTAAAATAGCCATATCAGAGAAGGCAACTGGAGAATGAATAAAGGAAGGCTCATGAATCTAGAACAGGAAGTTTCCAAGTGTTATTTATCTTTCAAATAAAAAAAAAAATCATTGAATAAAGCAGTACATAGAAAAGAGCTTTTTAATAGAATTATTCTTAGTAGCTTTATTTATTTATTTATCTGGTATATGTATAGGGCTAGTGGATGGAATAAAAACAACAACAACATGACTTTGGAACTCAGATTCCAATGGATAAATAACAAGATGTATTAGTGTCCTTCAATCAGGAATCTTACCATATCCAGTAGGCAATAATATCTTCCATGTGCAGCCTAGATTACTAGGATAATTTCCTGGGAAACCTGGGCTCAGGATCACACCAGCCATGTTTGTCAGTGTACCACCACATTTGGCTATAATAAATAAACAATCCATTGAAAGTATATGAAAGTATAAAATAAAAGTCATCAAACAATAATGTATCTTATGAAGAATTAGTTATATAATGTTGATGTAACTGCACACAAACACAAAAGTTCACACCCTTGTGCCAGTAAAAAACTTGTATTGATGCCAATCCATGCAGGAGACTGTTGTACAAATAACTTTCCAACTCAATTCATTGTGTCAGATTCTTATAATAATAATAAAGTTGGAAGGGACCTTGGAGGTCATCAAGTCCAACCCCCTGCTCAGGCAGGAAACCCTACACCATTTCGGACAAATGGCTGTCCAGTCTCTTCTTAAAAACTTCCAGTGTTGGAGCATTCACCGCTTCTGGAGGCAGGTTGTTCCACTGGTTAATTGTTCTAACTGTCAGGAAGTTTCTCCTCAGTTCCAGGTTGCTTCTCTCCTTGACTAGTTTCCATCCGTTGCTTCTTGTCCTGCCCTCAGGCGCCTTGGAGAATAGCTTGACTCCCTCTTCTTTGTGGCAACCCCTGAGATATCTATCCATTATAGATATCCCTTCTATCTATCCATTATTTTAACCCCCTTCTGTCTATCCATTATTTTAAGATCAGAAAACTGAACTTATCAATACATAATCAATATACATGTAATTAATATTTACTCTATCAATGTTATATAAAGCGTGGGAGGATAGGTCCGCTGCTTCTCATCCACCATTGTTCTTCTTTGGTAATTTTGCCTTTCTTAGTGAGGTCACTGAGGGTTCTTTTGATCTGGTTGTCTAGTTTCTGAACAGTGGCAGATGAGAAGCAGCAGATCTATCCTCCCACGCTTCTATGAACACCCCAAAATACACAAACCTGGCATACCCCTTCATCCAATCGTATCTCTACCAGATACCCCTATATACAACATTGCAAAAGAACTAACAAAAAAGCTTGGGCAGCTCACAAGAGGAAGCCAACACTCCATTAATTCTCCACTACAGTGTCTTCAAACAATCAGGGATGTGATTATAGATGAGGACATAATCATGGTCTCATTTGATATCACAGCCCTGTTCACATCTATAGATCCAGAATTAGCCAAAGAATCCATGACTGCATTGTTTCACAGTACACCTGACTTAATAGAATATACAAAGATCAAAGCACCCAGGATTATGGATCTCATAAACCTCTGCTTAACTACATACTTCCCATTTGATGGCCAAATTTACCAACAAATTAAAAGGAAACCTATGGGATCACTGTTTTCGGGAGCTATAGCAGAGGTCATCATGCAACGTCTAGAAGCCATAGCACTACCACAAATACAACCAAAAATATGGATTAGATATGTAGATGACACCTTCACCATAATAAAAAAGGACTTATTAGAGAACACCCACAGAACCATCAACAACATTTTTAAAGGAATCCAGTTTACTAGAGAAGAAGAAAACAACAATTCGCTACCCTTCCTGGACATCCCGATCAGCAGAGACCACAGTGGCAAACTAGAAACGCAAGTCTACAGAAAAACCACCCATACTAACCAGGTGCTCCACTACCAAAGCAACAACCCAACCTCCCACAAGAGAAGCTGTGTAAGGACTTTAGCCCAAACACACTGCAGCAATTCTGAACAGCAGAAAAAGGAAATGAAGTATCTATACAACACATTCCAACAAAATGGATACCCACGCAATCTCATCAAAATGTCCTTGGCCACTCAACCCAATACAGCACAACCAACACAAACCCTAAAAAGAATTACACTGCCATACATCAAGAATATCTGAGAAACCTCAAATAGACTGCTACAACCACATGGAATCAGCACAAGTCAACTAAAACCCTTCAAAACATCCTAAGCAAACCAAAAGACCTAGCAACCCCAGAAGAAAAAATAGGAGTCACCTACAACATACAATGTAAGAAATGCAACAACCAGTATGTAGGACAAACAGGCAGAAAACTGGCAGAGTGCATCCATGAACACCACCTGGCAGTCAAAAGGCATGATGAAAATTCTTTAATTTCACAACATATAGACAGATTTAACCATAGTTTCAATTGGGAAAATGTGACAATCCTAGACCAGGCCAAATCCAAAAATGCCAGAGAATTTCTAGAAGCCTGGCACTCTGACAAATCAGCCATCAAGAAACACATAGACATTAACAACATCTGTAGACTATGCAAAAGAGACAAATCAACCGGCCCAAAAGAGAAAAAGACTCCAGCACCTCCCCATCAGTAATCAGCACTCAGGTCAGCATAGATTAACTCCAAGGTCAACTTCAGACCAACAATCAAGTAAGCAACACCCCAATCAAGAAACTGCCAAAGAGCCATTAGTAAACTTCTTAACCAAAGAATCCTTAAGACACCCCCCCACCCACACAGACAGGCAAGACACCAGAATATAAGCTGACAGCAAACAGCACTCCTTACTAGCACTGTTGATGTTACCTAGTCAGGGTAATGAAACGTCTGCAAGAAAACCAGCAAGCTCAGAGAGCACCAAGGACCCCTCATGTCAACCCTGAGCTACAGATATTCTCCTTCACTGATATTATAAAATACTAGTTTCATTACAAAATTACTTTTGTTGGTATTTGAAAATAATCTTCTGACTGTTCGCAGAAGCACAAGATTCTCTGCAACCCATCAGCTGCATAATTGGCTGTAATGCAATTGGCATGGCAAAACAATCCTATTTTGCTGTGGGAAAATGCAATTTTTTTAAAAAATAAAAAATAAAACATACAGACAAACATCTTATTTTTCCTTGTTACAAAATAAATCTAACTGCTCTTCATGTTTCTATGAGATTTGATTGCTTCCCCTTTCAATTTGAAAACACATAATTGTGAGTAATTATTCTTATACATGCTGTGCATTGCAGTAAAAATAAGATTTTTTCTCTCTCTGCAATGAATTGGAGCCAACTGAATAAAAGAAAAGAGAGCACATCCACCTTTATCATATAATTGGCATACCAAATAGTAATGGGGAAAAAAGATTGCAAAAGAAGGTGAAAATAAATATTTAAATGAAAGTTTGTAAATCAGCGATGCACAAAGCAATTTAGTTTAGCAACCAGGAGATTATAAAAACCTGAAATAAAAGCTCTTCGTGGAATCCCTCTGTCTAATAGAGTCCTTATATGCTTGGACTAAATGTTTGGCACATTCTGGTTGCAAGAGGTAGAAGAATAACTGGATGACTCAAAAAGTGAAAGCATGGATAGTGAATGTCATATTTCCACAAAGCCTACCAATACTCAGGGTGCTCATAACTTGCTAAAAGTTTTGAAACTCCTTCTCTAATTAGCACATAAGGAAATAAGGGAAAAGAATCCTACTGAGTATTATGTGCATATTTTCTCTTAATAACACAACTGCCCTCCCCCTACTTTTCTTATTACTGTGGAATTAGACCATGTAGAACAGTGGTGGCGAACCTATGGCACGGGTGCCAGAGGCGGCACTCAGAGCCCTCTCTGTGGGCAAGTGCGCCGTCGTCCCAGTCCTAGGCCTTCAGCTGGGTTTTATAAAACCTTTTCGCTTTAGGCCTCTGCCGCCGTGTGCAAAAAAAAAAAAAAAAGGTTCAATCAGTCAATTTCAACTTCAAAAAAAAGATCTTGCAAAGTTGGAATTGATTGATTGAACTTTTTAGTCCCACCCAGTCTACCATTACCACTGCAGCCACGCCCACCCAGTGGGCCATGCCCACCCAGTGGGCCATGCCCACCCAGTGGGCCATGCCCACCTGGCACTCGACGATGCATAAGTGGGTTTTGGGTTGCAGTTTGGGCACTCGGTCTCTAAAAGGTTCGCCATCACTGATGTAGAAGAAGACCCATGGTCACAACATTTCTGAATAGTGATCAAAGCCAATGGGAGGAGCTTGAACATATGTCTAATAGAGAGATTGCCTATGTGGGATTTAGGACTATTTAGATTGTCAAGGAAAATTATATAAGAGAATGAAAGGGAATTACTAAGCGTTATTAAAGTATGCCCAATGTATAATGCATAACAGGTACAACCACTCTCTTGTTCTTTTTCAGTTTACACAAGGTAGGATATCAGAGACTTATGAAAAGGGGAAAGCCAATGGAGTGAATAAATATAGAGTTTCATAGAAAAAAATATTTATTTTCTGTTATAACACTATATATGGGATAATGTGTTAAAGATCAGGACTGTTTTTATATTATTATCTGTTCATAACAATATGAAGTCACAGTTGCTAGTTCTTTAGCTAGTGTTGGCCTTCATATACATGGAGTTCTTCCCAAGAACCTAATGTATTGGTATACTTTATGCACAGATGTGTGGCCTTTTGCAATTAACAGATGGAAATTTTCTCAATGTGCAGATTTTTGAAGTGCCACCCAAGAGTCTTGGGTATGGCATCCAATGTGCCAATAACCAATGGGACAACCACCACTGCTTTATGCCATAATTTTTCAAATTCAATTTTCAGATCCTGAGACTTTGTGAACTTCTCCAATTTTTGTCTTCTGTTCTACTATGCCATGGTATTGTCACATCAATTATTCACACTGTTCTTTCCAGGCTTGTTTATGAATCAAGACTTTATTAGTCTGTATTTGGAAATTTTATAAAATTATATTTTATTTTGCACATTTTCGACTACTTTTTCAACTCTACGTTCCCACCATTTTTTTTATTACTGGTACATGATAATTTTTACAGATGTTCCTGTGAATCATTTGGTGACCGTGTTATGCCATTGCTTATGTTTGTGTGATCTTCCTATGTGAGCTGAATATGTTGTTTCTTCTGCTTCTTTGCACAATCTGCATTTTGAATCATTTGATTTGTATTCAAGATGGACAGTGATTAATATTTATATGTTACTTATATGTAGGGTGTAGATCTATACATATTTTGTATATAGTATGTTTAATTGTGTGTTATGTATGTGTATACTTTGAGAGCAAGCAACTAAATTTCATTTTTAATGTGTGCCATTGTGCCCACAGTAAAAAATGGCAATAAAGGTTATCTATCTATCTATCTATCTGATGATTTTTTTACCCAATTCTGGTCTTGATTGCATTAGTTTGACTAGCTTGCTCTTGCGCAACCATAATAAAGCCTCCAGTTTCTTTTTTTGAGAAAGAGAGACTGGCTCATAATTATCCAGTTTGCTTTTTGCCCAAAGTAGGAATAGAACTCCTGTTCTCCTAGTTTCTAGACTAGTTCTTTATCCACTACAGTAAACTGACTCTGTTCTGATCTGGTCTGTTCTTTTCCTTTGCACGCTACTCAAATGACATAGAAATTTTGGCCAAGTAGGCTTTTTGCATGACTATTGAGTTTTCCTGATACAATTTACATACATGGAATAAAGAAGATAAAACAGCTTTACATAAGGACTTAAGCAATGATAAAAACTTTCAGATATCATATTTTCTGTTTGATCAAAAACAGGCATTAAAAAAATGGTTCTGCCACTGAAATATGAATCTTCTTAATGCTGACTATAATAAAATTTAATATTTATACAGAGTATTTCATTTTCTTAAACTGTATTGAGTACTATATATCACACTGGCAGGTGGATTTTTTTACCCAAGCAAGAAAAGCTGCTAGTACTTCATGCCTAAAAATGAAATGTGAATTAGGAGCTCAGTCATTAGCAACTTGATATTTTCTACTTAAATGGCTTTGATAACAGCGGAACAAAATAGATACATTAAATTAAACTGTTTACTTTTTACTGATGTTATTCTTAACAACATTTACTTAGAATAAAAATATGTATATATGCATACCAATACAGAGAGGAGAAGGATAATTCCAACGGCGAACTGTTCCAGGCATACAAGAAATATGAGAACGTCCCTTAAAAAAATTCAAAAATAAAATAATTATGCAACATTGTCCCATTTTTAAAGCTTTCATTTAGCAACTTGACACAATGGTTCTAACTACTGATTTTAGAAAAATCCTTTTGCCAATTAATCTTCCCTTATACTTTATTACCTATGACAGTTTTCTAATTAAAGAAAAATAAAATACTTTTAAGTTAATTAGAATTCCTTTAAAAATGGAAAGCGAGTTGTGCTACAAGTCTTAAGAAGTTGTTCCAGAACCTTAAACTAAATTATTACATAGAACTGCAAAGCAACATGACACTCTCATTTACATTCTTTGTGTATTACCAAAGGGAGGATTTTTTTCTCCCAAAGAATCATTATTTTAAGAAAGTTATTTTTGAAAGTAATTTCCTTCTTCAAAAGTGATTTCAGAATGGAAATGTGCCTTTATAGGAAAACTAGTAGGCACAAAATATATAGTTTAGTAATCAAGTCTTCCCTCCAACAATTATTGCTAATTTTGAGGAGAGTCCTATTGAAGTCCACACACAAAAATGGCAACCTGTGAAATCAATGGGCCACATAACATCACCATCACCTACCACCCTTTGCCCCTTTGGTGACAGTACAAATACAGTATTTGTAGAGATAAATATATATGACTGTATGAATGATGGCTTCCAAAAGAACTGGGTACCAATGCAAAAAAAGGAAGGAAGGAAGGAAGGAAGGAAGGAAGGAAGGAAGGAAGGAAGGAAGGAAGGAAGGAAGGAAGGAAGGAAGGAAGGAAGGAAGGAAGGAAGGAAGGAAGGAAGGAAAATAAAAAAAGAAATGAAATTGGGATGTACTGCCTTGGGGTAATCTGTACTAGATTACAAAGATTTTTGATCACCACTTATTTAACATGACCAAAGAAACTCCCTTTTCAATTAAGTTATGTGCAGGAATACTGTGAACTCAGTTCTACATCGAATAACAAATAATTGGATACTAAAAAGATTATTTTGTTCATTATTATTAAATGTTTGTATCTGAGTTCCTATTTTGTTTTCAAATAATGAAGTACTACTTAATATAGAAATATTATCTACCTGTAAGTTGAACTTATGCTTCCATATTAAACTCCTGAATAGAATGAAATATCAAATAAAATCAAACTTGGCCTTTGGGCACAACAATAAAATAGAGTCCAATTGTTAATATTTTTTTAAATATACAATAAAATTGCAAAAAAAAAAAATATTAACTATAGCACAAATATTAGTGGCAATGACCAGAATTTGTGCTCAAGTTCAACTGTAGATAGAATGGATCAGCAAAAGATAATACAAAATTGCACAAGCTGAAAAGATATGTCAGGCTCCTGGTAAGATAGAAACAGTGACAGAAAGACATTGTGATCTCTATCAGGGTAGCTCTATAAAATGGGATAAATGTATATCTTCCTAGATTCCCTACAGAGAGCAAGAAAGGAGTATATGATTTAGGGCAGGGGTCCCCAACCCCCAGGCCATTGCCCACTATTGGGTCATGGCCTGTTTGGAACTAGGCCACGCAGGCAGCAGGTGAGCGCATGTGCATGAAGTTTCCCTCACGTGAGCGGCAGCTGCTTGCCCTACCATATGAAGGACTGCTTGCCCTCCCCTGTTTACTGTATAGACATACATGAATATTTCATAATCTCTTATGTGTATAAATGTCCATTCTCTTTTTCTTTGGATGAATTCTTATGCCATACCTACAAAACACCTGAAGAAACAGCCAATGAAAATCTAAGATATCCATCTTGTCAATAAATGAAAACATTACCATTCTATTTTCAATTTTGTAAGTCCAAAGATCACTTGTTTATATTTTGTGACTTACCTCAAACTCCCCCCCCCCATTTTTTGAACAGCAGATCAAAATTGCTTCTATATTTACATCTGCATCTATATCCACATTTACAATCTACAATCTAAAAAGTCAGACTTTCTGGAGAATGAGATAGTTGAAGAAATCATCTTCACTGGTATGGTATTCCTTCAGATCATTTTCATACCATTTAATAGAATCGGTGTAACTATGCTAAGAACTGCTCACTACAATAGAGATGAGTCTAACAAAATTCAACTAAATTTAGTTCAAACTTGCCTCATTGATTTTAATAGGCTGCATCACCTATTATAAAATTAGTATTTCTTCATACCAGAGAATATATGCCTTGCTATAATCATTCCTTTAAGTTACACTTATATTCTTGGAATAAAATAAATATGTAATATTTTGAATGTATGTAGTTCTATTCAGCAGAGATAAAAATATCATAATTATCTGCTCCTAAATGGCAATTTCTGCATACAAAAGAAATCTGAGTACAAATACAAAATATAGTTTTTCAATGATGAAAATATCAACAGAATATATTACAATATCTACTTCTGCTAGAACTACCAGATCTGGGTTGCAAAACTATTGATGACCAGTTGTTAAAAACAGAGTGCTCTGCCAACTAATGGTCACTGAGATGTTGGCATCCCAGATCTGGTAATCGAAAATTTATATACAAGGATGTAAAACACAAGAAATATATATATATCATTTTAAAAAGAATTCAGGTACCTGTAATGTATATCCTGGCTCACACTGAAATGATAAAACATCATTCACCATATATCTATCACCAATTTTAAATCCATTGCTAGGAATTACAGGTTCTGGGCAGGAAGCAAGACCTACAGCTAAAATAAATAAAAGAAAAAAAACAGTATATTAAGATCACATTGCTTTGGTTTTGTTGTTTACTTCTTGATTATCTAATTACTACACAAAGTTTAAAACAGGACGTTCTTAACAATGTAATTAATAATCCAAAATAAGAAGAAGATTTGAGAGAGTGGCAAAAAGGAAGTATACGATTTTTAAAATTCTTTTTACGGCCATTTACTGTTAGTTTTTCAAACTGAAGCAATTATGAATACGATGATACAAAACTGAATAATGATATAGTAAAGCAATTGATCTCAGAACAAAAATGAAAGAATTAGCCTTTATACTTTAGATATACCATTGGTTGCGTGCATGGGCAAATCTCTCAATATGATAAAATAGGTTCTCTGATGATGATTTATTTCAGAATGAACTGAGTTTTAAAATGAAAAATAAATAGAGCTAAAAAAGGCCCAGGGCAAAACAAGGTGAGGAATTCTTTAGAGCTCATGCTTTACATACTGTACTTCCTATTCACAACTTATGAATAGCAAGTGCTGTTTTCAAGGGTAACATGCCTTCCTTGTATAGGAAATTGCTTACTGCATGTTCTTCACAGGTCAGCTCACTCTTTTGGCACAGGACATAAAACTCATTAATGTCAATATTGATAACTCTCCTGGTGATCTCATCCCAGTTCCAGCTTATTAAATACTTCTGCCACTCCAGGTCTGGCACTAGGCATTTATCTATGTATGTCATTACAGTGACCTGTAATATTTTTCTGGCATCACTGCCATCAATGACAAGAAAGCTCACAGCACTATAATCTTGTTAACAGTTCTAAAAATGTATTAGTATAGACTACACTTCACTTTCAGCTAATAAAGATAAAATTCCCTGGACAAAATGTGATGAACTGTTTAAAAAACCTGTGCCTTTTATTTTATATATAATTTTATACCATAATTTACATTCATTTTTACAACATGATTGTAAATAATAAAATTCTGTTGTTTAGAAATATGCAAAATATAAAAAAATCTGCTGTACTAAATATAGAGCATACATACAAAACCCCAAGGATATATAGCTATGTATATGAATGAATGAATGAATGAATGAATGAATGAATGAATAGACCAGTTACACGCTCGATGAGCAGAGCGCTGAAACAGCCGGCTTTATAAGCAGACTTTCAAACCTCTGGTTTTTTACTCTGATGACGTCGGCAGGGGACCGACGAAAGCTTAGCTAATAAACAGTTGTTTTTTACATTTATCCTGGAGGTCGTTGTTTTTCTACTGTTAATTTATGTATATGTACATATATTATTTTAATGCAGGAAGTTTTTCTGAAATTTTCATTGCATGGATGTACTACTTCAATTTCTTTTCCCCCCAAATGAAACCATTTACTTAATTTATATGGTTGTCCATCACAAACACATGACTCTGGGTAAGTAACAAGGAATGAAAAGAAATAAAAACATTGTAACAAAACAATAAACTATCCATATAGCTGCCAAGATAAAAACCAAACAGTGCAATCAACATAATATGATAAGAGCATCTACCATGCACACTGGGCCCCAGGATTGCTAGCGGAGCTAAGTCTTTAAGGCTCTATGGAAAGCCAGGAGGATTGGAGCAAGTCTAATCTCCAAGAGAATTATGTTCCAGAGAGTGGGGGCTTCAACAGAGAATGCATACTTTCTAAGTACCACAAGATGGCAATGTTTAATGGACCATTGTTCTAATCCAAACCTGGGCATTTTATGGCCTGCGGGCCATATCCGGTTTGCAGGCAATCTCAGACTGGCCCTTGGCATCAGCAGAGTTGGTGAGAGGATTGGGGTAGCGGCAGCAATGCAGTGGTGGGGGTGGCAGGGCGGCTTCAATGCAGGGGTTGGGTGACATTAATAGGGTGGGATATCGGTGCAAAGGTGGGGGGGCTGGGGCAGAAGCAGCATCAGGAGTGGGATAGCAGCAGCGGGGGATGGGGTGGCAACAGCAGCAGTGGCCCCCCACAACAGTCCCAGTTTCTCATGTGGCCCCTTGGGAAAAATTGTGCACCCCTGTTCTAGTCCCACCTTGGCCTAAGCTGGTGACCTTGGACCAGCCATTCCTTCTCAGTCCTAGAAAGGAGACAGGGCAAACTACTTCTGAAAAACCTTGCCAAGAAAACTCCAGGAACTACTTCAGGCATCTCCAGGAGACCACACTGACTTAAAGATACAAATATACATACATATATAAGTACACACCCACACACCCACAAACACATGCTCACACTATGTATGCATGCTCATGTTTGTGTATATCAGCACATATAAATGATATATATTCATATAAAGTTTATAACCTTATATAATCACAATTGCATATACTTATAAAATCTTAATTATCTTACTGTCTTTTTGACTCATGAATTTAATTAATTCTTCTATTAATCTAAATAGGCTTTTCCACCATTAATGATGGCTTGTAGTATGGAAAACAATTTGATTATATGGTTGCCATCTTACATTAAATAAAAGATGTCTGTCAAGTCTAATCATAAAAATAGCATTACCATTGCTATCAGTCGCATAATTATAAATGAATACACACATACACAAGTGGACATTAAATATGTTAGGGTGTTTTTAACTGTATAAGCCTTTAAGAATTGAGTTATAGTGATATTATCTATAGATGTGAGATCAGATTCATATCACAGCACATTTAGAATATATTTCTACCCTTGCTAAGGTGAAGCATATTCTAGCTTGTGTTGAAGAAATGGTAAACAATATGAGGCCTTCATTGTATCTCTCAACATCCATCACTATTAAACCTCCTGATTGTGTCACATTTGAAAGGCAACATAGTTTACATCCCTAGATCTAAGCCACAGATCTCTACTGGCAACTTAGGTAAGATGTTATATCTCTCTATATCTCAATATTAGGATAGGATAAAATAATTTATTCTGCTCCTTTTCAGATAAAGTTTCCAAATATATTTCATCTTTAGAATTAGAAAAGGAAAAAGGAAAAAAAAAACATTCTCGAGTAAGAGTTAAGAAGGACCTACTGCTTTTACAACAGTATCTAAAACATATCAAACAATACATTTGTTTGATATGTTTGATATTTAGGGCAGATCCATATTTCTGCTTCTGACAAGCAAAGTCAGTAAGTCAGCCAGCAGAAGGTTGCAAATGGCAAAAATGTGATATCGCAAATGGCAACCACATGACATTTCGCTTAACAACTTAGTGGAATTCACTTAGTGATGACAACAGAAGTGCTAGAACTTCCATTACTTAAGTCGCACAGTCACACAACATCACACTTTAGAACCATGCTGCTTAGCGATGGAAATTCTGGTTCCAATTACTGTCGTTAACAAAGGGCAACCTTTATGGAATTATCCTTAATTAAAGCAGGAGGCATGTACGTCTTTCCTCTTCTCAGTAGATGAGAGCAAGCCTATTTCAGTGAACAGAAATTATTTGCCTCTGTTCGGTATGACCAACCTTTTTCCATGTTGAAGAAAATCCTCTAAATTGCAGTTCCTTGCGACCTAAAACTTTAACATGTGAGCAAGTCATACTTTCAAAGACCTGAGTGGCAAATCTGAGAAATCTTTTTTCATCTTCTATCTACGTATCTATTGGTGCAATGCTTTGCATTTGGGACAAAGACTCTGAGATGCTGTAGTGACTATATCCAGTGACACAGAACAGAACAGAACAGAATACTTTATTTGGCCAAGTGTGATTAGACACACAATGAATTTGTCTCCAGTGCATAAGACATGGTGATATAAATGAAGAGATTTTTTTCCAGATTTTACAAGGCTTGAAGAGGAAAAATGGAGTCAGCTATTGCACCCTTTATTTACCATATACCCATCCTTCCCCTCCTCCAATCTCCAACAACTAAAAATTGAATCATCCAAAAGTAAGAACTTCATTGCTCAATTTCAGCAGCAAGCTGTTCTTGGAGCTATAAAATGGGAATTGGTGGGTGGAAATGGTCTTCTACCCCAGACTTAAATCTCAGTAAAGTGAATGTATAATTGGGAGCCACACAGAGTTGGTTAGAAGATGGGTGGCAATATGTATGTTTTAAATAAATAAATGGTTAATTGATTAACAATACACTGACATCCTTATCTTCTTTTCTCATAACATCTTTATGAGACTTTAGTCAGCTTTCATAAAGTCAAGATTACACAGTTTACTAACTAGAGACTAGGCTATGAGAGCCCTTGACTTAATTGTCAGGAAAAAAAAGGAGGAGGCAAACTGATCTTATGATTAGAAACAAGAAAGAGACAAGAAAAGGGAATCAGAAAAAAAACTAATTTTGCTTTCTTTTTTGCCTATTATTATAGGGCACATTTATACATAAATATCTATTCATGACATCAAAATGAAAAATTGTGGTCACGTCATCATGACTTAAGCTCCACCCTTTTGCATCATAGCATACATATGATCAATTGCCTCATTAAGAATTCATGCCTATGAAGCAGTGGAGCAATATGAATGGAAGTCTTTCTTGGAAACTGTTCTTCATTATTTTTTTTCTTCCTTATAAATTTTTGATCTGTCATCTCCACTGAAATAGAGTTGTACCCTTTCAAATGTTTCGAGAGAGATTAAATGAAGTTGAAAAAAAGTCTCTGAGGACATGATTCAAATTTGCAGTTATCTTTAATATCATTCTGCTGTAACTTATTATCCTATGCTGGTTGAATGGATTATATCTTGCACTAGTTACTGCTTTCTCCTTAGATTATAGAGAAAAAGTATTCTGAATCTCTTTGATCAATTCAGTGAATATATTCAATCAATTATACAATCTATGAAAAGGAGAAATACATAGATAGTGAAACTATTATGACTAAATTTTTGGAGGGATGAAATTGATTCAAAGAGGTCACCCAAGGAGGAGACTGGGTACAAGAAACACTCTAAACATAAGTCACAATATTATCCAAAGAGTACTTCAAACCAATCTGCCTCCATTTTAATCTGCAGATTATGTTCAACCCAAAGTATGCTAACATCCATCAAAGGAATTAAATGCTACTGCATTTTTCAAACCACTTTCTATGTAGCCAGCTGCCTGATTGTAATATAATCCTATACCCACGCTGTAAATATTTTGTTTATACATAGGAATACCAAAAAACTATTAAGGTTTTGCATAATGTTTCTATGCATTCAGAAACAGAGTTGTCAGACATAGATGGCTGTCTAACACCCATTGCTAAATATTTACAATGGATGTAAGTGCTACTTATTATAGCAGGATTCAGCATAAAGGACTCTGTTTTAGGATTGGAAATTTAAAATTATAAATAGCTTCAATATCAAAATTACTTAAGTCTTGTTCTCACACAGTATCATCTATCTGTACTATGCTCACAGACTACTAATAACCCATGCTCTCACACACTCATACAATGTGTCTACTTGTAGAAAAGCAAAACAGAAAATGTTTGCTAATTCCCCAAACCCTACAACCTCATTTCAGAAAATATTTTCCTGAAGATTGAAGAAGAGCATGTAGAGTGACATAGAACTTAGGCAAGAAAAACCAAATGCACAGGTGTTAGGCAAGAAAAACCAAATGCACAGGTATAGTATAGGTGGTACCTTGCTCAATAGTAGTAACTGTGAGAGGGATTTCGGAGTCCGAGTGAACAAACACTTAAATATGAGCCAGCAGTGTGCTGCAGCTGCCAAAAAAGCCAACACAGTGCTAGGCTGCATTAACAGAGGGATAGAATCAAGATCACGTGAAGTGTTAATTCCAATTTACAATGCCTTGGTAAGGCCACACTTGGAATACTGCATCCAGTTTTGGTCACCATGATGTAAAAAAAATGTTGAGACTCTAGAAAGAGTACAGAGAAGAGCAACAAAGATGATTAGGGGACTGGAGGCTAAAACATATAAGGAACGGTTGCTGGAATTGGTTATGTCTAGTTTACTGAAGAGAAGGACTAGGGGTGACATGATAGCAGTGTTCCAATGTCTCAGGGGCTGCCACAAAGAAGAGGGAATCAAGCTATTCTCCAAAGCATCTGAAGGCAGGACAAGAAGCAACGGATGGAAACTAATCAAGGAGAGAAGCAACCTAGAACTAAGGAGAAACTTCCTGACAGTTAGAACAATTAATCAGTGGAACAACCTGCCTCCAGAAGCTGTGAATGCTGCAACACTGGAAGTTTTTAAGAAGAGACTGGACAGCCATTTGTCTGAAATGGTATAGGGTTTTCTGCCTGAGCAGGGGGGTGGACTAGATGACTTCCAAGGTCCCTTCCAACATTATTATTGTTGTTGTTGTTGTTGTTATGGCTATGTCAAGGACAATTGGTAAAACTGCCTCCTCCTCCCTTCATCCAACAGAAATCTCTACTGAACCAGATTCTTGACTGATTGGAAAGATGTTTCATGTACAGAAAAGAATTCAGGATATAGCCCAGTTGGATTTATTTGCTGCATTTTGTTTAGCAATAGTAACAAAGCATTCACTATAAGTAAATAAATATACCAGCTGTTAATTATAAAAGTAAATTGTAAGCTCTGTATTATAAACTTAGGCAAAGAGAGAAATGTATAATTTTGAGTATTTTCATAAAAGCTACAAGCTTTTTCTAGTTTGTACAGAAATAAAAAAGGCATTTGTTGAAAAGCCTCAAATTTTACATTTCTGCTTTTGTGTTCCATCCTCATGATATTCTTTTGTAGATCTGGTGAGCGGTTTTCTACATAGTATTTCAAATAAACTCTTACTGTGAATTTATGTACCATATTGCTGTTGTATTTTCACTTCCCAATGATTTTGAGCATGTTGCTATTGCTGTAACAGCAGCTACACAATAGGTTGATATATTCAGATATATCTTCATATCTACCATGATTCCATGCATTTTACCATAATTAAATAGTAGCATTTGATACCTTTCTATTTCATAAATATGGCTGATTCCCATCTTAAAAATTAGCATTGCTATTGATCATTTCATTATTAGCACATGGTGTTTATATAATTCCTGAATGTGATAATAGCTAGTTCTTGATTTGCTGCCTCAAGGTCAGGTTATCACAACACATTTTATTTGCACCTATTCTTGAAGAACATCTAGAAGCTTCATTTGTATAAAAAGCATACTGTATATAAAATGTTAACCAGGATACAGGTTGCCAATTCTTTTCTATTATTATTTAAAAACACTGATTTTATTTTATCCTTGAAAATCATTAATGATTTTAGGACTGTCTAGCTAAGGGTCACTTGTGAGTCAGTAGGAAAAGGTTCTGCAGAAAATTCTTGCTTGATGAGACCTGCAATATACGCATCTAAAACATGCTTTATTAAGTTTTGACTTATACTTAATCTATTTGCTTTCAGAAGGGTGTTTTGTCACTGTTGTTGTTGTAATCAGGGTTCTAGCATTGTTTTAGACATTTATGTGTTTATTTACTTATACATTAATAGATTGTATTAAAACATTTCAAAGTAGTTGTTTTCTTGCTGTTTATATTATATGCTGTTAATTATAATTTAATAGTGTTTTTAATTCATCTATATTGTATTTGGTTATTTTCATTGTTAGTGTCCTTGAATGAGGTTTTTGGAAAGATAAAACATCTACAAATAATAATAATGATGAGATATATCTGAAATGACCTAACCCTAAGTATATAAACTAACATCAACAGATGGCAAATCATGTACAAAGAATAGCATCAGCAGGTATTTCTAAAATATATCATAAATTACTATCCCTCAATCTATATGCATTAAGATTCACACACTCATTTGATATCTTCAGTAAATTGATTTATATGAATTAGAAGCTTTGCATACAATTAGAAGTGAATAGAGAAATTCAAGCACAGAATTAAAATCTCCTGTGGCTAATAGTTGGTCTGAATACTTATCATCAGCTGGAGATCTGGCTTTTCCAATTTTTTTCACACAATAACATTCTATAATAGTGATTACTCCAATTATAAGTATTTCCATTGGTGCTTATCAGTATATTTGCTTGCATACAATTGCTCATTAAGAGGAGATGGATATCAATGCTAGGGGAATGTTTAATGACTTAATTTGCATACTTCTAATAAACATCAATTCATGTAAGTTCTTTATTGCTTTTCTACAAGGGAACTTAATGCTTGCATAGTAAAATGCAGCATTGGGTAACCCAACCTATATTCAACATTAGAAATGTAAGGTTATATCTATAGTGAAACTGGTATTACGTATGAATGAGTTACTGGTATATGAAAACATTTGAAAAGAACATAAAAGCGGCAAAATGAAAAGTATTCTTCAGTTATCAAATATTAGATATCAAGTTGCTGACACTGAATTGATAAATTCTAGATGAATATTGATTACTAAATTGGATATTAGGCAAAGTCTACTATGTAGATAGAAGGTGGGAGTCTGATTTTATTAATTTTATTTTTTATTAAGAAAATGTATATGGTTGCCCAACGCACTCAGTGATTCTAGGCAGCTTACAGAAGTAAAATCTCAAATATAAAATCCAATAAGCCCTCACTCCCCTGGCAACAACAATCAAACAGACCATTTGATGGGCTCTGTATCACCTTGGTTCCCCAGGCCAAATGGCAAAATAATGTTTTCAGGGCCTCCCAAATGAGTATCAAGATGGCAGCCAATCTTATCTCTGTGGGTTTGATGTTTCACAGGGAGAGAGCCACCATATAGAATGCCTGTCTTCTTGGTTCCACTAGTTGGCCCTCCTTAATAAAGGGAACCTATAACATATCTTGCCTTCCCACTCTGATGGGCTGGGTAAATGTAACATGGAAAAGATGATCTCTCAAATAATCTGGCTCCAAGCCATGTTGGGCATTAAAGGGGACAATCGGCACCTTGAATTGGACCCAGAAGCAAATCGACAACAAATGCAACTCCAGCAAGTAAGGTGACATGTGTTCAAATCTGGACTTGTACAAATCCATGTGGGCAGCTGCATTTCAAAAGATTTTCAAGAGCCTTAATTCATTTTTTAATAGAATTTGTGTGTACTTATCATTGTCTAAATCTTATTATATAAGCACTTCAAATACATAGCACAATACTTTAAGGAAAAGAGTGGGCATTTTTAATATGATAATTGTATATAAGGTTATTAATCTAAACAATATTTTGAATGTTGTACATAAATAACTTTCTGAAAAAAGACTGGTTTTAGTTGGGTTATGATACCTCTTTGGATATTGTATTATCTTTGTGTGAATAAATTTACAAAGACTTAATGTAGAAATGATAAATAAGTTAAGTCAGTTTCTCCTACATCCATACTCTTTTTCTCTCTTCATACACTCACTCACCCATCTGCAAGCATACGCACACGATGTGTATATCAATTATCTGTCAACAACTCAACAGACACATGGAAGTGTATTTTAAAACTGTTCTCTACAATATATGTCAATAGAACCAATACTATTTTATAAATAGATATAAACCTGAGAAATATGATGGTGGTAAATAAAATACACAATGAAATAGATTTTCCAGGCAACTGTGAGCATTGTCAAGTCCCCTCTCCTCCTGGTTTTGTCCAATCTCAAAAATATTCATTTGGCTTGCTATCAATGTGGTACCTACTTATGGATGATTGTCTCCAGAAATAAAGAGATTAAGAGACACGATGGTTTCCACAGTTTTCATGCTACACATATAATGTGCACTACATAACAGGAGAAATATAAATTATTTTAGGAAACAAAATAATGTTAAACATCTTACTTTTATATTCCAGGTGAAAACCAGCTGCTGCTACACTAATATCAGAGTGAAAATGTAAATAAAGTTGATTGGAAGTGCTGTTCAACAGTGCTGGTACTGTGGTACCTACAGAAAACATAAGTCAAATATATATATATATTAATTAAAAAGAAGCAACATGTAAGTAAAGAATCTTCTTATGGTGAATCAAAGAATTACATGATGCTATAATAATTATTAACCACCTGGGAATATGTTTTAGTTTTACTAATTATATTTTACAGCATATTAAATTCAATATAAATTTAAATTGAATACACATCTCCCACATCCTCTTTTTAATACAATCTCACTTAGATTCATATTAAAATTTCAAATGCAATTTTGAGGAACATATTTTATCTCAGCATATAGAGCTACATAAACTCATAGAAATATAATCATTCCATGTTTTCTGAGTAGCACTTTGGAATTTATTAGAATTATTATTCACTTAAGTACTCTTGTATAGCACAATAAAGATAAAACTGAGCTGCAAGTTGTGTACAGAATTAATCTGTTTCTCTACTGCCTCACTACATGTCAATTTCTGTATGGACATATTCCATCCATAATTACAACAGCTAGACTTTGATAACAGGAATTAAACACTTAAGATAAATCACAGCTGTCGCTCTATATTCAAAGGCATTCAATAAAAGAATATAATACATATTGTGTATAGAGAAGAAATAGAGAAACTTGAGTAGCTTGCATTTATGTTCTGGCCATTAAAAGGCAATATAGATTCCTACATACCTGAAAAGCTTCCAAGCCTTGGTGCGGTCATATCACCACCATCATAAATTTCAAGAGAGTCCCAATTATGTTCAGTGGCAAAGTTTATTACTTGTATCTGTAAAAACCATATCACTGAGTGTTCATTAAACATGATAATTACTAAGTTTTCAGAAAAGTACATCATAATAAGCTTGTTAACAAACACAGCAATGTAAATTACATAACCAGGGCATTTTCCCACTTGCATCTAACCACAGTAAAAATATGTCCTGGCAACATCTTGTTTTTATCATATCTCTGATATTGCCTTCAGTTTGTTTCCATCCCATGAATAAAAAAGTGTTAATTAATTATTAGCTGTAAACAAATGTTTTTTTTTTCTTAAGTCATAAACATACAATGACAATTGTTATTAGATTTAGATTTTTATCATCCACTACAGTAGAGGGAAAGTTGGATGGGATCAAAGGACACTTATTCTTGCAGTTGATGTAGAAATGTTCCTTCCTCTGTGGTTCATGGTCAGTCTTGCCTGCATTACTACAGGGGGATGCTAAACATTAAAAAAAAAAAACTTGAAATACTTGAGGTGAGGATGGCCTCATCACTTCTAACTTCTGAAGGTCCCTCAACACCTAGTTATGCCAGCAGGGTAATCTAGTGAGGAGGCTCTATTATTATTATCTAGCCCTTCATCTAGTATTCTTGTTTTAGCTGTTTTCCTAGTTTTTAAAAATGTTTTTAATACTTGCTAACAATAATGATTTTAGATATGCATTGCATTATTATTTTTTTGTTCATTCTTCAGAGTTATTTGGTTATAGGATGGGTGGCTATACGGGTGGCTAGATAAATAAATAAATATCATAAGAGGAAATGGTGTAAAAGTGAATTAGCCTGAAATAGCAATGAAAAGATGAAATTACATTACTACCACTGCTCTTTTACAGAGTCTGGAAGAATTTGGAAGTCCACATTTATTGTCTGCATAAACAAAACTAAGACAGGGGAGGGAAATCTTGAATAGTACTTTTAATTGCTTTATGCTGCTTATAGCAAAATCAAAAGAGCACCAGAAACAATTAATGAAGGAATTTATTCAGAATAGGAACCAAAAATAGGGGTAGTAAATTTAATTTTAGTATAATTTTTGCTGACTTAAGGATAAATGAATAACAGTTTAAGTCAGCAATGAGGAAAGTGCCCACAGTAACAATGTTATACATCTTTATAATTATAGACCAAAAGTATAGATCATATGCTAGACCAAAATAATATTGAAATGCTACTAAAACAAGAAGAATTATACAGTTCTGCTTAAATAGCCTAATTTGAAGCACATGTAACATGAGGTAAATTTTACATCTACTAAGAAATAATTTGGAACAATAATGATAGTGAACTACACAATTAGACTGAAACACTATTTGTGAAGATATAAAAAAAAATCCAGGAACTATATATTTAAGGTCAATCACAAAGATTGAAAGATGATTATATCCATTAAAATATGATCAGGGTTGTGTTTTTTTAATTTTTTATATGAATACAGGAGTATTTGTGGACATTAGAAAATTACTAAGACATTTCTAGTTTAAGAAAATATGTAAAAATGATTCAAATGTTAAAAGAGAGCAATCCTAATTAATTTTTTTATTTAAAAGGCCTCAATGTAATTTGGTTTAATGGTTTTTTTAATGTAATGTTTACATATTGAACAAGAAGTTGGTAAGGTATGGAAGTACATGTGACAAAACCTAGTGAGCATTGGAAACCATTAGTTATAAGCTCCAGTGAAGCTTATTAGCACAGTTCAGGAAAGCTTCTAAACTGAAATCTTGACTTTAAATATCTTGAACTGATTGAAGAGTTTTTTTAGATAGAAATCCGTTTTATAATCTCTGCAAATTCTCTCCGTAGCCAATTTGACTTGTAATGCTGTATGAAAATGAACATTCATTAAAATTAAGCTCTGTACAAGTTGTTATTTAATAGACATAGTTTTTAATGAACTTTCCTGAATACAAAGACTTTAATTAATTCATATTATTGTTGTGTGATTTTTTAATATGAAAATGTTTTTTTTATTATTCCATTCTTGTATAATGATAATACACGCTACATATATCTCATAGGTGTATCCATATGATAGTGACATGGTTTGCCTTTTCAATCCAGAAGGGCTTATGAAAAAAAGTGGTTCATTGTTTTGAATAGTATGTTTTTTATTAAAATACTTAAAATGTTTCTTTAATTTATTAACAGTATGTCAAGAATGATATGAAGGCCTTGTTGAAACAAATCTCATAAAGAAGACAAGTCACATTGACTTCATAAAAACAGCTATGCACAATATCTTCAGTGTCAATCTGTTTCCTTCTGATAACATATGTACATAAATATATAATAAATATGTCATAGCCTCATTCAGTTTAAAGAACTGCATTAAGATGTAGCAATCATTACAGCTTTATCTGGTAGCATATGGTATACCAGTGAAGTAAATTATGATCAACATATGCATAAAACTGATTTCCAAACAAGTTCCTTTAATTAAAGTCAATTTCCACTAAATTGCATTGAAGTAAGTGTGGTGAACAGAAGTAATTTTGGCTTTTCTACTTTACATGCAGAAGGGGTGGGGTGGGGGCTGAGGGATTCTGAATTTGTGAATGAAACTATACAAAAATGCAAAACAAGGGTTGTTTTTCTTTTTGTTTACATTTAGCTAGGGATTTAGAGCAGGAATAATAAATTAGTAATATATTTTCTTTAATTCTGAAATACTTTATATTCCACTGTTGGCAAAATATGGACTTGCCTGAATACCTGATCCCTCAGTCACTATGATTTTCCACACACAATTCAAGCTGTTACCATAAGGTTCAGGATAACCTGGAGACAGTATAGTACCTCTGCGTTCAGTGAAATTCCGGCTGCATGGCACTGAAAAAAATTGAATTTTGAAGTAACAATAAAGCTTAAACTTTGCTGACAAAGAAGGAAAGTAATATTAAAACCAGGAATTAAATCTCTTTTTTTTTTACTTGCTGTAAAAATTGTTTTTCCTATTTCCAGAATTGCATGTAGACAAAAACAGTTATATTTTCTTTGATAATGTCCATAAATGTTAAATCACAATAATGTCATATTAAATTCAAGCAGTTTTTTACTATTTCGACCTTCAGCTCATTTCAGATCAAATTTTCTAAAAGTCAGGTAATGTATTTTAGGACTAGAAAGGGATAAGCACCACAAACAATAGTAAAAAATAGAGTATTAGGAAAACAGATAAAGTAGAATATAGGAAAACAGATAAAGATTTTGAGGTCTAAAAGCCTGTTATTATACTCTGTTTTTCCTTATCATTAATCTTTATATCAATTATATTTCTTTTTGCTAATGATCTTAGCTATACAAAAGTTTCAAGGAAAGGAATTTTTTTTCACATAACTTAATTTAGAAATACAGGTAGTTCTTGACATTTGACAATCACTTAGTAACTGTTCAGAGTTATGATGGACTCAAAAAAAGATACTTAAGATTCGAAGTTCCAATGACTGTTCCCCCCTGCCCCCCCCCCAGTCACATGATCGCATTTTGGGTGCTTGACAACTGGCCTGCATTTACAGTGATTTGCATTTCTTGGAAGTCATATGACAATGATTTGCAATCTATTTTACTAGAAACTAATGTTTATTTGTGTTTTTTGGCAAAATATGCCCACTGACCATGGATTCATTTAATGACCATGGTAATTCACTTTAACAACCAATGCAAAAAAGTTGTAAAATCAAGTTGGTCATGTGATGACTCACTTAAAGACTGGCATGATTTAGGACCATCATTGCAGGTTCATTATAGTCATAAGTCAAGAATTACCTGTAGTTGTATCTATGTTAGAAAATAAAATGTCCTTCTGTATTATAAAAATACACTACAATTTTTACCTGTTTGATATTATTATAATTCAAATAATTAAGATTTTATTTTTCCCCCCTATGGGCTTACCATCCCTATCAGTGCAAAGAACTGCAAAATACAAATCTCTGGAGAGAAAGAAAAACTGAATCCAAAATGGAAATACAGTTCTTATGGAAAGTGTCACACATAAAACACAACAAGCAGTTTGCTACGCAAGGCCAGAATCAGTTGTAAAGTTAAAATACTGTTTTCAGTTGTATTAGTTATTTAATATTACAAAGCAAGTTTCAGTCCAATTATAGTATATTTCCAATTGCCAGAGATTCATCTTAAACTTAAGATTTTACAGGCAGTCATAATAATAATAACTGAGCAAAATATGCATCCACTATGTAAATGTAATAAGTTATTATGTCAAAATCTATTCTGTCTGTCAACCAGCTAGTACTCAATTACAACTGAGATGACATATTACTCTTTTAAACTGGACGTAGCTTACATTAATCAAGGGTGAGGGAATTTATTTGTTTAATACTATTTAATAAAACTAATAATGTTCTTAATTTACATTCATAGATTCTGACTTGGAAATGGATGACCTAAAAATAATAAGCCTTACCCACACAGCTTGGCACTGTGTCGTTCCACTGTGCTAAAGCATTGGGCACAGAACGGCAGCGGATAGCTTTGGAGCCTTGGAGAAGATAGCCTGGACTACATTCAAAGCGAACTACAGAACCAGCTGAAAATTCAGAGCCAATCCTCCTGCCGTATCTTGGCTCTGGGACGGAGCTGCATTGCGTATCACTTGTTCGTGGAACCGCTGCATGAAAAAAAGTAGTATTATTGGAGAAGTGCCACCACTTCAATGAATGTATTTATTTTTAGGTAAATTTGCTCAATTCATACATGTTTTATTATTTATTAATTTATTAAATTTATATGCTGCCTATCTATCAAGAGACTCTGGATAGCACACAATATCATAAATAACAATACAGACAATTAGAAAGTTAAAAATCGAATAGAATAGAATCGAATAGAATAGAGTAGAATAGAGTAGAATAGAATAGAATAGAATAGAAGCTGGAAGGGACCTTGGAGGTCTTCTAGTCTAGCCCCCTGCTCGAGCAAGAGAACCTATACCATTTCCGAAAAGTGACTGTCTAGTCTCTTCTTAAAAATCTCCAGTGATGGAGCACCCACGATTTCTGGGGGCAAGCTGTTCCACTAGTTAATTGTCCTCACTGTTAGGAAGTTTCTCCTTAATTCCAGGTTGCTTCTCTCTTTGATCAGTTTCCAACCATTGTTTCTTGTCCTGCCCTCTGGTGCTTTGGTGAATAACATGACTCCCTCTTCTTTGTGGCAGCCCTTCAAATACTGGAATACTGCTATTATGTCACCCCTATTTCTTCTTTTCTTTAAATGAGCCAAACCCAATTCCTGCAGCTGTTCTTCATATGTTTTAGTCTCCAGGCCTTTGATCATCTTAGTTGCTCTTCTCTGAATTTTTTCCAAAGTCTCAACATCTTGGTTGCAATATTCCAGGTGTGGTTTTGCTAGGGTTTTATAAAGCAGTAGTAATACGTCGCGTGAACTTGATTCTATACCTCTGTTTATACAACCCAGGATTGTATTAGCTTTTTTGACTGCTGCTGCATACTGCCTGCTCATATTCAAGTGATCTTCCACTAGGACTCCAAGGTCCCTCTCACAGTTACTGTTTTTGAGTCAGGTCTCGCCTAATCTTTACTTATACCTTTAATTTTTCCTGCCTAAATGTAAAACTTTGCTTTTCTCTGCATTAAAGTTCATTTTGTTGGATAGGGCCCATTGTTCAAGTTTGTCAAGATCTTTTTGGATCCTGACCTTATCTTCTGGGGTGTTGGCTATTCCTGCCAGTTTAGTGTCATCTACCAATTTGATGAGTTCCCCTTCTATTTCCTCATCTAAGTCATTTATGAAGATATTGAAGAGTACTGGGACTAAGATGGAGCCTTGTGGTACCCCACTGCTTACTTCTCTCCATGTGGATGTAGTACCATTGAAGACTACTCGTTGAGTACAGCTTGTCAGCCAGCCACAAATCCATCTGGTGGTGATATTGTCCATTCCGCCTCTTTCAAGCTTACCAAGAAGTAGGTTGTGGTCTACTTTGTCAAATGCCTTACTGAAATCTAAGTATACTACGTCAACGGCATTTCGCTGGTCTACTAATTTACTCACTTTATCAAAGAATGAAATAAGATTGGTTTGGCATGATCTGTTTTTGACAAACCCATGCTGGCTACTGGTTATAACTTTGTTTGCTTCTAGTTGTTCACAGATCTGTTTTTTGATTATCTTTTCCAGGATTTTCCCAGGTGTTGATGTTAGACTGATTGGACTGTAGTTTCCTGAGTCTGTTTTTTTTTTTCCTTTCTTGAAGATGGGAACCACATCAGCCCCTTTCCAATCTTCAGGTACTTCCTAGTGCTCCAGGATTTTTGAAAGATATGGTGTAATGATTCTGAGATAACATCTGCCAACTCCTTCAGAACTCTGGGATGTAATGTGTCGGGTCCCGGTGATTTATATTCGTCAAGGTCAGATAGGTGATCTCTTACCATTTTGTTGCTTATTTTAATTTTTGTTTCTAGTTTGTCTTTTGCAGTAGTTTTAATGGTATGTTGGGCTATAATTTCTTTTTATGTGAAGACTGATGCAAAGAATGAATTAAGCAGCTCTGCTTTCTCCCTACTGTCTGTTATTTCCTTGCCATCTTCTCTCTTTAGTAGACCTACAGTTTCCTTGACATTTTTTTGTTATTAATATGTTGAAAGAATTTTTTTTTTATTATCCTCGATTTCTGTTGCAAGTCTTTCTTCATTCCAAGCCTTTACTTTCCTGACTTCATCTTTGCACGTTCTGGCTGTCTGCTGATAATCAGCCTTAGTTATGTGTCCCTCTTTCCAGTTTTTGTACTTGTCCTTTTTGTCATTCAGTTTGTCAGAGAGATCTTTGTGCAGCCATGCTGGTTTCTTCTTGAATTTGTTTTTCTTTTTCAGTGGTATTGTGCTAGACTGGGCTTTTATGATCATATTTTTCAGTGTTTCCCATGCTTCTTGAGTTGTTTTCCCCTTTAGGATTTTCATCCATGGAATATTTCCTAGGTTCTCTCTGAGTTTGTTAAAATCAGCTCTTTTGAAGTTTAAGACACTAGTTGGATTATTTTCTATTGCCTGTGTTTGCATTATATTGAATTCCAGTATGACGTGGTCACTTTCCCCCAAGGTTCCGGCAAATTCAACTCCCTCTATCACTTCTTCTCTATTAGTAAGAATGAGGTCCAGTATAGCTTTACTTCTAGTTCCCTTCTCTACCTTTTGGATGACAAAGTTGTCGGCTAGGTTGGTTAGGAATCTGTTTGATCTCCTGCTCGTTGCAGAGTTGGTTTCCCAGTTGATATCTGGATAATTGAAATTTCCCATTACTACTGTGGTATGCTTCCTACACACATTTGTTAATTGGTTGGCAAAGATTTCATCTATTTTTTCTGATTGGTTGAGTGTCTTGTAATGCACACCTATGGCAATGTCATTTCCCCCCCTTTTATATTAACCCATATACATTCTGGAGGGATTTTATCTTTGATAATGTACATTTCTGTAGATATATAGTGTTCTCTTACATATAGTGCAACTCCCCCTCCTCTTTTTGTAGATCTATTTGTTTTGAACAATTTGTATCCTTCCATCAATACATTCCAGTCATGGGTTTAAAACATTGAACATTAAACATTGAAACTTCTTCTAATATTTCCAATAAACTTTTCTGTATATGTTAAATATACCAATCACAGCAAAAAGTAAACCAGGTCACTGCTCTTATTTCCCAATTAAGGATATCCACTATGGTAGTTATGTTTGAGAGAAATAGAAATTTAATATTAGTATACATGGGGTTGCATACCATAGAATAGATAATAAATTACTGGCTGTTAAAATATGGGATGGTAAGAGCTTGCAATCAGAGGTGTGCTTGATGCAGCCCAAATTTCAGAATGCTCCATTTTTAAATCATTTCCTCTCCTATGCTTTGGTGGTAGCTTTGCAGCACAAGCCTAAAACAGAGTGCTACTACTACTGTGCACCTCTGAGGTTAAAGAGATAGAAACAAATTGTTACTGAGCCTACAAGGCAGTAAGAAAAAGGTTGTGATTTATTGCTCATCTAACTTCAGTACTTTGGTTTTGCCCAATCAAGAAAATGTCATGGGAAATCTTTGCAGCTTTTGCTGTTCTGGGCATGAAATTTGGCCATCTGTCTGTTGAGATAAATTACAGGTATTCTCGACTTACAACCACAATTGAGCCCACAATTTCTGTTGCTAAGCGAGACATTTGCCTCATTTTGACTTTGCTTGTCAGAAAGTCACATAAGGGGATCACAATACAACCTGGGACAATACAACCATCATAAATATGAGTCAGTTGCCAAGCATCTGAATTTTGATCACATGACCATGGGGATGCTGCAATGGTCGTAGGTGTGAAAATCAATAATGTCACTTTTTTCAGTGCTGTTGTTTGAATGGTCACTAAATGAACTGTTGTAAGTTGAAGACTACCTGTACTTGCATAAGGAGACAAGAGAACTGGCATATGAATCCATATGCAACTGAGCTGTACATTGCTACATGGCTGACAGTAGACATTGACCAAGTTCAGGCACCATAAAAGGCCTCCAAGCCATTAAAGTCTCTTTTAGCAAGCAAAGTGATATGATCAGAAGTTGCTCTCTCTCAACCCAATCACTTAGGGAGCTAAATACCCATACAATCCATGTGCAAAAGGACAGAAGAGTCACCAAACAAGCTAATTAGCAAGTATAACAAGTTTTAAAATACTTCAAAGTTTTCTACCTCTTCTCTCCAGTGCTTCCACTTAGCATTTAACTATTTTTAATCTTTTACTATATACTCAAATCCAATTATTTTGTAGTTAAAAACCACCATGTTTCCCCCAGATTATGAAAGGAGAACTAAAGAGCCCATTGATCTCCTAATGTCTAAATTCTCTCAGATCCTGGAACTGGTCCTGACTTGTGCTAACTGCATTCTCTATTATAAAATGACATATGAGTGTCCTTATGGCTTCTACTAAAGGTAATGGAAAAATGAAAATGAACTGCATTTCAACGATCAGCTATGTATTTCTTCTTCTAACACTAAATTATGCAGAAATATTCATTCTACAATTCAGATGTTACCCTATAGCAGCCACATTACAGCATATTGCATAGTTACAAACAAGCCACAGTTGCACTAAGCCCTTGTTGTTCTGAATATCTAATTCAGACAGATATTAAAAATCATCCTCTTAAGCAACTGTTATTTAATTTTATATAATTTGAGAGGGTAGCCCATGCAATAACTAATGACATTAACAATGCCTCAATCAATCTTTCAATATCATACTGCTTTTTTAGAAAAACAAAAATGTCCATGGAACAGTACAGTATCTCTTAGAATTTTGACAGCTATTCAGAAAATCCTATTGGTCTGAATGTGAAATATATAGCTATGTTGCAATGTCTAGTAATACAGAGAGAGTGAATAATTATAAAACACAAGTTCCCTTTGAAATAATGATCAGTTGGAGAAATTGCTATGGGATTAGTTACTGAGGTTGCTCAGGTTTCATGTTATTCCAGATTGTAGATCAGTTTGTTGATAGCTTGCCTGAAAATTCAACAGCAGAGACTAAAGAAGCATCCAATACATGAACTGCATCCTTCTTTTAAATTCACTCTATCATCAATAAAAAAGAATAGAACTGTGAAAAAGTCAGAAATGGCCAGATGAAATCAAGAATTACTAATAAATCTATACACAGAAACAGAAGAATGCATCCTCCACTCTCCCTTCCAAATATTCCTCCTATAACTTATATTTGGCAGTATCCCACAATCCCCTTCACTTTCATTTCTTATAGTCCTGTCATTATGTACTGATCTGATCATATGCAATGATTAACGCTTAAATGATGACCACTGAAAAAGCTAGTTGCCAATGGAAACCAAATCCAACCACCAAGTTCTTCAAGAACTAATGGAAAGCCATATTACAACATTATGTCAAATTTTAGTGAATGTAGCCCTTAGAAAGAAAGACATTATAGAAGAGGCATTAAAATTGAGGATGGTTGATTGCTTTTCATAAGAGCAATGTAAAAAGCATTTTTGTATGGATTTATACATTAATGTCTTGCACAGTTCTGTTTCTGAAGCAAGTAAGCAAGTCAAGTATAATTATGGAAATGAATGCAGATTATTCCCTTTAAAATACAATTGTACTGAAAATGTGAAGACATTTAACTTTAGCATCACAAAATGTCAATAATGTGGGGTTTTGCAGAGCTCATCGTTTGTGACACAGCTATTGCTAATCATAATTTTCTGTGCAATGTGATATATAGAAAAATGCAGCTTTGAGAAAAAGGAAGATAGCTTTTATGACAGAAAATGAAATACATAATAGAGAAAATGGCATTAAAAACCTCCATTATATCAAAATCTAAGGACAGAAATTGAATCTTGTAACAATTCTGCTCAGAATATGCAATCATGTTAGCTATAGACATCTTTTTCTCTTCCTAACCCTCAATCTAATTCTAAACTCTGGTATAGGCAAGCTAGTCTTAAATAGCATTGGATATCAAGTGCATTTTTATAGTAATTATTCTTCATTTTTCAATGCTATGTAACAAAATAGACGTCAGTATAGTGGAAAAGTGAACATAGACTGGAATACTAGGTGATAAATACAAGGACTGAATTTGTAGGCCAGAGTAAAAGTGTTCATTCAGAAATGTGGATGTGTCTCTTATAGGTATTTGGAAGTAGCCAGCCCTGGAAAATTTCACAGTAAGATTGAAAATTCCTAAATAATGGTTGCTTGGTTTCTTATGTGTTCTCATAGAAGAACTAAGAGCAAATTTCATTCCATAATATTAACCTTTTTTAAGTTAAAGAACTCTTAAATGCAGATCAATCATTCACTTTGCTGCATTGTACTGTTTGCTGGACACTAAGGAAAAACCCAAATAACCAGCAAAAAAATACTAAAATAATCTGCAAATATAATTGTTCTTAATAAAAATATTTTAGACACAAATATGGATTTTAAATTCTTATGCTAAATGCATTTTTAAAATAAAATATTTAGGATAGCAAGTAATGCATCAAAGCATTAATAAATAAGTAGCTATGATAGGTAAAAAGAACTAAATTTATGCTCCTTTGCCCTACATTTCTGTTATACCAGCAGAATTCCAGTCACCTGTAGTCACAATATTATATTGTATTCCAACTGAATACAACTTATTTCCAAGAAAATTACCATGGATTTTAGCCTTAGGCTGCAATCCAAACATATGTATTAAGTTAAAATTTTCACTGAAGAGACTTTTGCAAAGGTATATCCATACAGTTTTGTATTGCTAATAACCTCACCCTGACCTAGGCTGAATATATTCAAATTGATCTTCCATCCAGAAACAAAATTAATGCCTATTTAAATAGAATTTTCATTAACTTCACTGATATTTTGCTAAAGTAACAGTATTGTAACTCTACTTACAGAAAGTATTACAAAATAGAGTCATGTTCTGCTTACCCATGATACTTTAGAAATAACAAGAACATAAATATTACTTCTATAAGTATTTCTAATTTGGGCATAATTTCAGAGCTCATAGGAAATACAACTCTATTTTGCAGAGGTCAGAAAGCCACTTTTTCTTTGTTTTGTATGTTGAAAAAAACCAAGAAGTTGGAGAAATCAGCCATCCCAATGTTCAAAAGATAGAAATGGACACTCGTCAAATGTCTTCTGCCTTCTGAGAGCATCAGAGGTCTATTACAAGTTGAATTTAACAAACATTGGGATTGGATTACCTATGTATATTCTCTGAACTTTGCTTCTGCTATCCCCTTTGGGCATTAATCTTTTCCACATAAGTGTTCTACATGTGGTGCTCAGTTAATGAGTTCAGAATCTTTATGTGAGAAACTAAGTTGTGAGTTATCCATCATGTAATCTTTCATAGATTTCTCACATCACATTTTAATTATTCTGGTCTCATAGATCCCAAAACAAGAAATATAGCTTCTGAGATAAGGTTACAAGACATTACAGATCTTATTGCATTTTCCATTCCAAAATGGCATAATAATCATACTTTGTGACACAGCCACACCTAGGAAAGAAGAAAGGAAAGAAAAATACCTTGATAGACAAAATGAAAGCCCCTTGCAGATGCTCCACTCTTGGCACTAAACCTCAAGAGAATTTGATTGGATGTAGCTAAAGGCAGGGTCTCTCCTATATATGAGAAAAGGAAAGACAGGGAAGGGAGCATAAACAAAATAAATATAAATCTATTTCTGCATATGTAGACATGAAACATTGGAAGGAAGGAAGGAAGGAAGGAAGGAAGGAAGGAAGGAAGGAAGGAAGGAAGGAAGGAAGGAAGGAAGGAAGGAAGGAAGGAAGGAAGGAAGGAAGGAAGGAAATGCCACAGAAGTCATCATTATACAATTTATGTCTTAATAATATATAATTTCCATTATATATTTTATGCATGTTGAACAGAACTTTATAAATCAGCATTTGATTCAGAAATATTTATTTTCTTTAAATTTCTTTCTCCTTCACCAGTGAGGTTATTTGGTCTTAGCTCTATTATAAATTACAACAACATTCGTTTATTCATTAATTCGTTCATATCCTGCCTTTATTATTTTTATAAATAATTCAAGCCAGCAAACATATCCAACACATCTTCCTCCTATTTTCCCCACAACAACAACAACCTGAGTGATGGGCTGGGCTAAGAGAGAGTGAGGTCACCCAGGAGGATTTCATAGCTAAGGTCGGATTGGAAGTCATGGTCTTCTGCTTTCTATCCTGGTGGCTTAATCACTAGATCAGACTGGTGCTCAAAGTGGCAAAAAGCTCCTGTTCTCTGCTTCATGTTTGCCCTGGCCTCATTTACGACACTTTATACCATTTCCTTTCTCAATCAAATTTCCTTTCATTTCACCTAATTATCAGGTAAATTCTGTGGCCACTGATAAGGCGTTATTCCCCATTTTCAATGTTTTATTCCTGAAGAAGTTTTAGAGCTCTGAAAAACTTGAGTGAAATTCATCTATGTCTATTTATTGACAGAAGAATCACACTGGTAGAATCAATTGCCAGTGGCAGATTCCTTATACCCATTTCATAGACCTTGATTTGGAAGACTAGGGACCTGCTGGAACAGATTTGGAGTGCACTGGAGAAGAGGCAGCAGAAGACTTACTAAATAAGTGGAGGTTTATTATAAAATATCTTAGATTCCCCAAGCTTACTGATAGCTTGTTTGGAAGTTAGCACACATCTTTTAACATCAGGAACTGAGGGAACGATTACACAAATACTTTTTATTAGCAACATAATAATGAATCAAGGTTAATAATTTGCTAGAATGAAACTTGTGACTAGTCCTTGATTATCAATTATTAATTATCACAAAATATCATTTATTGATTTTAATAATAATCAATTGATTAATAATTAAACACATATCATCCTTAATTTATACTGATGATATTCAATGAAATTGACTAAATATAGTTAAGAAATTATTGGCTTTTCATGTAATCTGATATTAAATAAAATTTAGTAACTAGTGATGAAAAAAAAATCCCCCAAATAATCAGAGAAGGGAAAGTGACTGTAAAATAGAAGAATCAATGTCGTTGCTTATGAATGAAATGGATATTTATATGTCTATATGCATAAAAATTACTTTCTGCCTATTTTCAAAACAAGTGTTAATATCTCGTGTAACATTTGCATTGCCTAATAAAACACGCTGAATATATGCAAACAAGGGCACATTCCGTTTTGCTGATTTGAAACTTTACACTTATGAAACTAAGTTAGTTTTGGTGTTATTTATGTATTTTTAAAGAGTACTACTTACCTGAATGAGATCCAGAAAGTGAACTCAGAAGTCTAGCTTGAGGATGTTCTCCATCAAATAATTCTACTACATCATTTAGAGCTGTTTGGAAATAGGCAAACTGTCCAAACACAACTATAAAACATGAGTAAAAAAAGGAAATATTAATTATTTGCAAAACAAATTACATTAGATCTATAATCAGTGAAAATTACTTTTCCGTAAACATCTAGTGGATTCTACTTCATCTCTATTTCCTTTAATATTTTCAGGGATAAATACAAGTTTGATTTTGTTTGATGTTGTGCATCTTATTGTACAGCTGGAGTTTTACTCTATATCAGGTGTCTTTTTTGCACACCACAAATAATTTATGACCACTAACTCAATCACCATCTAAATATTGACATTTCTAGAAAAGAATTAACATGACACTGTTCTAAAAATGTGATAATGGATAAAAAATTCTGACATTGTGACCTGCATTTTGGAAATATGTGATAATTTCTGTGCAATATTTTTATAGGTTTTATGTCACAGTTTTACTTGGTTACATTTGTATCTGAAGTCACAAAGTGCAGGAAAAATATTAATAAAAATATTCTTCCTGAAGCTTTGCAGTGGTGCTGGTTATTCTGAAGTTTTGTTTTATTTATTTTTGAAAAAAAAATACAAAGAAATATATGTCAGAAATGCAGCTGCATTTTAAATGTTAACAAGCTCATGCAATAAATAATAGTTTCACTGTCTCCTGGCTATTTCAAGACCTAGGGCATATTTAGTGGCTTTCTGGACAAACTAGGAAATCTATGTGCTACTTTAAAGGCCACCCGATATATCAGTCCCAGTTGTTCCAAACCTATGACTGGTGACTCACAAAGCTGTTACAAGTATTCTCTAGTGCATGAGTATATATGTATGTATTTTACTATATGTATATAGAGCTATATGTTTATATGTGTATATCTAAAATCTGTAAGATTTCAGATGAAACACCAAATTGTGACAAGATTCCCAAACCTTGTGAGATTTTGGCTGATTTAATTAAGAGTTTTAATTATTTTTATTTAGATTTGAGTTCTTGCCGGCACCATGCGAAGGGGAAGGATGTCAGATGAATTGATACACCTTATGATTCCTAATGGTGCTATATTGCCAGTATTCAGTTTATGTGGTAGACCTTAAATTCTTTTCATGCAATAATCCGCCTGATGACAAAATACTGAAGATAAACACCATCCAATATTCTGTCATATGATCTCCAAAACATAGCCAAATCTGGGGAAAGAACCTGCAAAGGCAGACCATCCTTACTCATGCCAAGTGCTGACTCAGTGGAGTAATTTTGCCTTCCCCCCTCTGACTCTCCCTATCCTGAAGGGAATGGAGAACAACTCCCTTATATCAGAGCTAGAGTATTGGCAAGTGCTTTTCTACCACTTACTGTCCAAATATGAGGAGTGAATGCTGCCTCTCAGATGTGAACTGTATTATTTATTTACTTCATAACCAATTCTGACAGTCACCATATCTACTATGTAGGAAAGAGCCTTCTCTTGAAGGGCTCCTTGGCAGTGGATTGCAGTGCCTAGGAAGTAAAATTTGACCCTCATCCACTTGATGTTCAGGAATATATAATAAAAATACATATCTTCTCTCAAACCTTAATTTCTTTCAGTATTCTACCTTAATTCTGATTTTAAGAGCATGTTAGCACATATTTTGCTTTATAGGCTACTCTATTGGGGGGGGGGGAGAAGTGCAGGCTGAAATGTAATAATGGAAACTAGTCAAGGAGAGAAGCAACCTGGAACTGAGGAGAAACTTCCTGACAGTTAGAACAATTAACCAGTGGAACAACCTGCCTCCAGAAGCGGTGAATGCTCCAACACTGGAAGTTTTTAAGAAGAGACTGGACAGCCATTTGTCCGACATGGTATAGGGTTTCCTGCCTGAGCAGGGGGTTGGACTCGATGACCTCCAAGGTCCCTTCCAACTTTATTATTATTATTATTAAGTCGATAAGCAAATAATAAAACAAATGAGATATTTAAATTCATAAACAACAATGATCTTTAGCTAATTCAGTCCTAGGATGCTGAGGTGTTATTACTGAAACTTTGTTAAGCAAATTGTATAGAAAGGATACCACCAAGAATTAATAACAATAAAGACTTAGTGAAAAAAGTCAGACTTACCAAATTCTTTAGGAACTGTAATTGAATATTGACAAGTCACCCCAGTAGTGTAGTTCTGAGGATAATTTGGTGATAAAACTACTCCATCTGATCCAGTATAATGGCCTCCACAGGGAGCTGAGAAAGAATATGTGTAAATACAGAAAAATGGATCAAATTAATGAGTTGTAATTAGAAATAAAAATATAGTATCTTTTGTTGTAATATATAAATACGTTGTATTAGAATTGCAATAGAATTCCAAAGAAGCTAACATTGAAATAGGTATTTGGGGATAATTACTTTTTAGAAAATGTGCTTACACTGAAATCTTGGTATCTCTTAAATGTGCCATTTAAATTACACCTTGTTTTTCTCAAATATGTTTCATGGCTATTCCCTTTAATGATGAAAGGCTGATCCTAATAAAGTTTCCATTTGCCTTCAGTCTGCTCACTGCACAATTAATGTATCAATATTATATAATAATACAAGTTAAAATATGATTAATATCACAACTGATCATGTTTTATGTTGTTTCATTCTCCATGATTAGTGTGCTGAAATTTAAATTTATAAACAAAAGAAGTAAATTTCTGACACAAATTAGATAGCTGCCCTATTTTAGCAACCACTCTGCTAACATATCCATCACTTGGCATCTGCAAATACTGACAGTTTTGGAACAGTCATGCAGCATGATTAAATTTCTTTCAGCCAAGAGTTAAAAGGGAACTTCACATTGTGAAGTTGTGATCAACAGCATCTTGATCCCCTTTAAAAACAATAATTGAGCGAGATGTTTTCCTTAAATATTGCCATTTCCATTCACCATCTCCTATATCAAACAAAAGGTATTTACTCCATGGAGCAAATTCTGTGGGAGGTGAAATCTTCAAGGAACCACGGAATTTATGCCAAAATAACATTTCCTCTTTTTATTGCACTAGATAAAACAGCCTACTGCCTCGGGGCCAGTGGAATTAAGATGGTCCTGAACAAGACTGCAATTTGTTTGAATTTCCCCAACAATGTATAGCTGTTTTCCTCCTTCTATACTTTTAATTCACTATCAAACTTGTTGTTACCCTATGGCCAGCCAAGAGTCAGTTCCTTAACACTTGGAGATAATAGGCTCAAACTAATGACTAAATCTTCCATTGTTTTTATTCAATTATAACATTCCATGAGAAAGTTTAAGTCAGAACTCAGATCAGTAAATTGGAAACAGCTAATCTGAAGAACATTTATTTGGAAACCTAAAGCTATGTGCCTTCCATTGACTACTGACCTTCCATCTATAAATGATTACAACATAAAACAAAATTAAAACTCTTTAAGCAAAATACAGGTAGTCCTCAACTTACAACCATTTGTTTAGTGAGCATTTGAAGTTACAACTCTGAAAAAAGTGACTTATAATCTTTTTTCACACAACCACTATAGCAGACATGTCAAACTCACGACATCACATGACATCGCACAACGTATCGGGACGGTTTTGCCATTGCTGGCAATGGGGTGGGCGCGGCTTCTGGATGACGCGTCTGGCCCATGGGCCGGCAGTTTGACACCCCTGCACTATAGCATCCCCATGGTCACATGATCAAAATTTGGATGCTTAGCAACTGGCATGTATTGATACTGATTGCAGTGTCCCAGGATCATGTGATCACTTTTTGCAACATTCTGACAAGCAAAGTCAATGGGAAAGCCAGATTAATTTAACAACCATGTTACCAACTTAACAACTGCTGTTATTCACTTAATAACTGTGGCAAGAAAGGTCGTAAAATGGGGCAAAACTCACTTAACAACTGTCTCGCTTAGCGACAGAAATTTGGGGATTTATTGTGGTCGTAAATCGAGGAATACCTGGCAAATCAATTTGCTCTGGGGGGGGGGAAGCATGCCTAATTCAAAAGTAGTATGTGTAAATATTTTGTATTGGATTCCTTTAAGATATACGAAATTCCAGATAAATTTTGTGTTAGAGAGTTTCTAAGAAATTCTGGGGGGGGGGGATCTCTTTTTTATCTACTCCCTAGTATTACTACGCCACATGGTATTTCTATAGTATTATAGGAAGTATATTCCATAAGCCACAATCAAAACTGACAGATACAAAAATTGAGATCTTATCAAATGATCTGAGGGATCACACGGAATCTCTGAACGTTGAAAGACCATACTGAGAGGTCTTATTTTGCTATCATTCCTAGACTTCTAAGTTGGGCTAATTGATACTTCTTCCTTGAATTTGTCTCTTTTCATAGATAGGCTGCAAATTTCAACTGAGTATGCCACAAACTGTAATTTAAAGGAACATAATACAAAATAGCTTGATATATTTTGCTTAAATTATACAGCTGCTGCTCCTCACTAAGTTGCTTCAACTTTTATGGGGTAAAAATCAGTGTGAAACAGAAATCTTCTTGCGATTCTTTGGATCTATGTGCCATCTGAAGCCTTATAAGTCAGTTTAGATTTCTAAACCCAGTTACATATTTCAGTCCTGGAGATCTCCATAGAAGACTCAAACTTCAGATTTTGAAGAGGGCATTAATACCTTGTACTAATTTGTTTGGGAATCTACCATCAGCTAAATAGGGAATATTTTTGTGCTACAAATATGTACTTTTTGTCAAATGATCATATAAGTCAATACTGCTTTATTACAACACATTTTTCTGTTAGCATCAGATGTTAAAATGTGGGAAAACATGGGCATGTATTATTTATGCTTCCATGTAGTTTGGTAAAATATAAGAATAAGAGTTGTAAGTAACAACATCATTTAAGGCAGGGGTCTTCAAACTTGGCCCTTTTATGACTTGTGGACTTCAACTCCCAGAATTCCTCAGCCAGTGTGCCTGGCTGAGGAATTCTGGGAGTTGAAGTCCACAAGTCATAAAAGGGCCAAGTTTGAAGACCCCTGATTTAACGAAAAATGAGTCTTTTTGCAGCCAAAACATTTCCCAAGAACTGTACATTCCTTTAGTTTTGAAGGCTTTCTGGCTCAATGGATGATTCAATGAACAGATAACAAAAATATGATTTTCACTGATGTCCTTCTCTCTTCTAGAGTCATATCCTTGCCATGCCAAAAGATCTCTCAATTTCCTATGGCACACTGTGTGTGTGTAGAATAGAGAATCAGCAAAATAAATCTCTCAACCCATTTTCCACTCATAGAAACATCTGCTGAAACAAAACATTCTGAATAGAGTTTGAGTCAGTCTCAAATAACCATTTTCTCTTTGTATTTTAAATATGGATTGGTTTCATATCGAAAATCTGAGTATCATGATACTGGATATAAGTAGTGAAGTTATTTATATTATTTTAATAGATAGGCATCTATGTCTAATTTTTAACCTATTATTATCTATTCTAATTGTAAAGTATTGTTCTAATACCTCAATATAAAGATAGCTTAGCAAAATGAAGCTATCTGCTAGCTTTGAGTAATTATTTTCTATATTTTAAACTGCATTAATATTTTATAACACTTATTAATGTTTCATCCTCAGTGTTACTAGGTTCATTTTTGTTAGTATAAGTAACAAAAGACCTTTGAATGAAAGACACTCAACAGCAATGGAAAGGATTTTAACATGTAAGGGAGCTCAGAGAAGAAATGAAAAGGTTTTAGATAAATGAGAAATTACCATGAGGGAACATTCCTATTTCTCAGTGACCTTTGCACCACTTATTTAAGACACTTCTGGTTCTATTAGCCTTAAAGCAATTCATGTACAATGTTTCAAAACTCATATATATATACCCAATAATAATTCAGCTCCAGGAAAGCCCATAAAACTGGACTATTTTCCTAAAATATGACATTAACCCAAGGGTAGCATCTCAGAGGAAAAACTGCTGGACAAATCCTCCTAATTCTTATACTACAGGAGTAGCAACTTCTTTTGTGGCTGCAGTGAGGCACTTTTGTGGTTGATTTTTTGGACTGAGGTGAGCATTTTTGCCCATATCCCAAATCCATTCTACAAGACCATGAAACTATTTATATGGAGCAACATTCTGTTTGTATTGATCCCTTAAATAAATTAGCTACACGACACAATATTTAGGTATTTAACATAGGAAGCTTCAGGTCCAAATCACAGAGGCTTTGGGATGAACTGTTTTCAAGATCTAAGTACCAGGCTAGGGACAGCTCCTCTGTGGGCTTACAACACTGACTTGACATAGGATGCTGTCTTACAATTGATCATATTATTGTTCACCTTATCCAAAATTCTCTAAGTTCTTACTATTATCAAGATGTCTCTGCTATTATAATATTGACTCTACAAATGTCTACATATATAACATCCAGTGTATTTAGAAAGTATTTTCACCACCTTCACTTTGATTAAGTCTGTTATATACAGTGCATTCAGAAAGTAATAAACAAAATGTTTTGTTTGTTACTTTCTGAATGCACTGTATCAGTGGTGGGATTCAAATATGTGAACAACCGGTTCTCTGTGTGGATGCTGCTTCCGGAAGTCCGTTCTGGGCCTGGGCAACAAAAAAAATAGCTACCGGTTCTGCCGAAGTGGTCCAAACTGGCTGAATCCCACCACTGCACTGTATATTCAGACATAAAATGGGCCTAATGAAATTCTCAAGGTTTTTTAAATTAAAAAAAAAGGAAACTGATGATTTTTCCAGATTATTCCATGCACATATTTTACTGCAAGCCCTCCTATTATTCTCCTCCCCCATTAAAACCTCTGTATTTTCTTTTTTAATTTCATTTTAAATAGCAATAGTAGACATGGGAGCTAAAACAAAGAAGAAGGAAAACAAGAGTTTTTCATTCTCTCTTTCATCAGTTGTCCTACCGCACTAACAGAATATTGTCAAAATGCCAAAATAGAAGGAACAATGAGAATAGTTGTACTAATACAATTTCTCATAACCCCCCTCCCCAGGATTCTTACATACCACTACAAGATGGCAAGACTCTGTTCCATGCAGGTTTTCCATCAACACCAATCACACAAGTGATAGTAGAAGGTTCAATAATCTTGTAACCTGAATCACACTGATAAGTAATACTTGACCCAAGTTTAAAGTCTGTTCCAATTCTGGTTCCATTCATTATGTTGCCGGGGTCAAAACATGCTTCCCGTGGTTTTTCTAATGAAAAAGAGAAAGAGAGTTAAGACTCTCTTTAAAATAAAATAGAGGAATCAAGTTGAATCAATATAATGCACTCCAGAATGATAAAAGGTTACTAACAGTTTTCTTAATTCCTATCTCACTTTCATCTAGCTGAGTAAGTTTGTCTGTCCATCCGTCCATCCATCCATCCATCCATCCATCTTTTTCTTCCCCAAGTAGATTTGGATTATTAGAATTTAATCTGATATTACTATTGCAATTGCACATAAAGACAATATTGCTTATGAAGATACATTTCAGACAAATTTTCAGTGATATTTGGGGTCTGAGATTGCTTTGGTCAGCTTAGTCAGCTGAACTAACTGAGAAACTAGAAGATTTAACAGTTTTCTTGGATCTATTATATTTTTCAACATCACCAACTATAACATCATTTTGAATAACCAATCAGAAAAGGATCTGAAAGCTTTTAATGAATATAATATTTGCAAATATTTGCAAGTAATTTTTCCACAGGAAAAAAATAGCTTGCATGTTTAGTTATTGCTAATATTCAGTATACATTTCCTGATAGTTAAGTCCCATTGAACTTGATGGGACTGACTTTTGAGTATATAGTATAGGTTATTATTGCAATAGAAATTACAATTTGCATAAGTCAAGATTATAAAAATGCCTGCATTTTTAAGAATTTATGTTTAGCGGTATCTGTAGAATAGCCACTTTTTGAAAGCTTCATGATTAAATATCAATAAAGATGGCGATATATTTGTTCATTTCTACAATGTTAAAGCAAGCAAACAAATTTGTTTGGGGTGGCCTTTTAAAAATCATGTTTATGTTTGTCATGAACATTTTATTTATTTTTATTTGCAACGCATTAGGATTTTGCTGCTTAGAAAAAAAATCTTGTGAATTCTAAGCAATATAGCAACTTAAGCAAAACTAAATGAATTAGCCAATGAGCTAAGCGAAATTGCACTATGGAGCATTCTTATGGCAAAAAAATCAAATAGCATTATATAATTGCACATATTATAAGTAGTAATGAATATCTGTCAGAAAAAAATAAAGATATATTGTATATAGTGGAAAAACTCATATTAAATGAAAAGTATATGCACTCCTTAAACAATTTGTGCCCAAATTGCAGATATGAGTATATTATATATCCATAAATATTAAAATAACTCTCAGTTAATATGCAAGGCCTTGCTTTGCCTTTAAACATCTTTTATCCTACCTGTATGTAATTTGACTAATTCTTTAGAGAACCACACATCTTTTTGAAACCAGTGGGATGTTTGTAGTTTGTGGCTTTTCAAAACTGGTTTGAAACTGAGAATTTCTCTCCCCTCTCTGTCCCCCATTTGTATGCAGATGGGAAAAAGTAAATATTTGGGAAAATAGGAGAATGTCTAAAGAAATTATATCATTCAAATGGGAAATTTAAAGAAAACAGCAGTCGAAGACTGGACTGAACCTAAGAGCAAACCAATCATGGTGAAACAGTTAACTTTCATTCACTGAGAAACCAAATTAAGAGCAAGCCTGATTACTATAAAAACAAAAGACCAAAGGACACAACCAGCTTGCCCAAAAGGAAGGGTCAAATTCTCTATTAGGCAGGGCAGACTAAAATAAATAAAAGTTTTGAAGCTTCTCTTATAAATAATGCTAGTCTGTGAATAAGCAGAGATCTAGAAATGCAGCTTGGTATTAGCTTTCAAATTCCTTCAATAAATATTATTTATTCTCAGTTCTTGGATTTTCTTGTGAGCTATCTAAATGGTTTCAGCCCAGCCTCCAGTTGAAACTTGAAAGTAGTTACAGAAAAACATTAACCATTTCTAAATTAGCATTGAAATAAGTGTAAATGTAATGTAGGGACATTAAACTATGAATAATAATAGAGAGCCCTATTTATATTATTTCTAAACAAGCTGGCTGCAACACTTTCGATATAAAACACATTTTTGTAATGTTTGAGACTACTTTATAAAATATATGCAGTACAATTAAGCTAAGAGTAATTTATAAAATCAGTCCAATATAACTAAGATAAGATTTTTTTCTGAACCTAGTAGGTGACCATTTTAATGATGTTATCTTTGAGCACTATTCTAGAAAGTGTCATTAATGATATTTGTCACTATGGGTGATTAGAAATCCAATCCCATATCATTATTGCTAATTTTGCTACAAATCTACACAAACTTCATCTTCATTAAAACTGGATATAAAATAGATAAACTTCGTATTATATAATATGGTAAATATGTATTGTTTTAAATTTACCTTTATAGTCAATAGCAAATCCTGCCATGCCAACTGAAGCATCACTCCGAAATGCCAAGAACAGATTATTGCCATTGCTCTCTATTCTATCTGGGGCCTGGGAACCTTGAAAACTGCCAATCAGAGGGCTGTTAGAATCTCCTCCTTCATAAATATGCAAAAAATCATAACTAGGTTCCATGTTGAAACTGAAATAGAAAAACCAAGAAAATAAAATGTCTCTGGATTTGGGGGGGAAAGAAAAAGATATCACTGACAGAAATGTTCCAATTATTTTTCCTTTAACATTGGTATTGATTTCTCACAAAAAGATTCTAAACAGCAATGTATACATGGTAATTTATACTCTATAATTCTGTAATTGATTTCCATGTCTTCTGTTCATTCCTTTTTCTTCTTTACTTCCATGAGCCAAATTTTGGCATAAATAGTAGTTCTGCTTCTAAAGCTTTCATCAGTCTTTTCTAGATTATAAAAGAAGAAATGGAAACTTGTATCACAGTGGCCTGACAGCTCCTGCCCCTTCCTTCTAATACCAGCAGGAAGGTATTGGGAGGTTGGGCACTAACACTAAATCTTATTTGCCCAACATTGATCACAAATGTCATATGAGAAAAGTGGAACCAGTAGGCACTATTTTCTTTAAAATATGCACAAATATTTGAAATACATTTCACAGAAAGTAGTTGTAACTGTTTCCAGGGCATGGTCCCTCATGGATGCAAACCTCCTCAGACAGATTAATAGCTAAATCAGATAAAATTTATTTAAGTCTAGGTAAAATAATATGAGGTTTTGATGGAGAAGGGCAGATAAATATTTTCCTTTGATTTTATAGGTAGTGACTTGGGAATACAACCATTTCAATTAAAAAAAAATACTTTGGGGTAGACATATAGGATTTATATAGTCAATACTGTATATAAAACACATGCATGCATTTATGAATGATATCCTAATAAACAGTGTAAGTAATGTTTTGGTTTTTGAATTTTTTTAATACTGCAACTGTTACCCATTAACTGGTTGATTTAATTGAAGAAGAAAGTAATCAATCACTGAGAATTGAGGAGAAAAAAAGTTGTTCCCCTTCAACTGGGAATATTTGAATGATTATTATGGGTCTTCTGTTATCACTTTGCATATGATAAACAAAATAAAAATGCAAAAAAAAATAGTTGAGGTTGATATTTTTATCTTGTTTTTCAATTTTTGCACAGGTACTTCTCATTTAATGACCACAATTAGGACTGACAAATTGTTAGGTGAAGCAGTCACTAAATGAAACTGTGACACTGTTTTTGATCTTTGCTTTACAGACCTGAAAAGTCATAAATGTGAAGATTGGTTTATAAAGTTAGTTTTTCATTAACTTATAACTGTGAAGGAGGCAGTTGTTAAAATACTGCTTGTAAACCAGAGGTCCCCAACCTTTTGGGCACCAGGGACCAGTTCCGTGGAGAGAGGTCTTTCCGCGGATTGGAGGGTGCATGGTTTTGTGTTCTGCCTGCATCCCACGGATGGGGCTTTGCTTGTTTGTGTGGACTGGTTGCTGGCATGCTACGGACCGGTACTGGTCCATGGACTGGGGGTTGGGAACCCCTGCTGTAAACTGTCCAGACTCATTTTGAATTGGGTTGCCATATATATTGAACAAATAAATAAATATAAATGTCCTTTAAAAAATCTCACTATGAAAGACACTGCTTTAAAAGCCTAATGAAATAGCAGCATTTTTGTTGCATTTATAAACTCTAAATACTTAGGGGCTGTCTAGACCTAAAGAATAGCACAAGAAGGATGAGATTGCTTAGCCCCTCCTCCTCTAACATCTGAAGAGAAGGGGAGTGTGCGCCTCAATTCTCCAGCTGACCACAAATCAGTAGGCAGATTCTCCTTGGAGAAAAAAGCTCCCATTAGTAACATAATCCAGTTCTATAACTCAAAACCAGGACTTTGAATTGTACTCAGAAACATACAGGTAACCAATGTAATGAACAAAATATTGGACTAAGCTGTTGAAATGGCTTTTACCCAGTAGCATGTGGGCTGCCATATTTCACTACAGCTGAAGTTTCTGGATAATCTTCAAATGCAGTTCAAATGGAGCATATTGCAGTAATCCAGTTTTGAGGTAATGAGGGCATAAGGGCTAAGAGATGTCTCACATCAAAAAGAGCCATAGGTGGCACACTAGCTAAAGCTGGACAGAGTCTGCCCTTGGTGCAGCATCTCCTTGGTAATCAAATCGCATTGCACTTGTCAGAAGCACTGAAGCGCTTCCAGTTTGAAAAGATGAGCCAGTGACATCACTGTTGCCCGGGGGATGCCCATTTAGGTGCTCCTTTCATTGCTCTGGCAGGAGCTGGAGGAATGACGAGAGCTCACCCCACCCCACACAGCACTCAGGTCTCAAACACGGGCTTGCTAACTTCCAAGCCAGCATCCTAACCACATGAGCCATTGCACTCCTTGATAATCAAGTAAAAGTTATGAATTAAACTAAGTTTATATTGAACTTGTCTCCTGGTGATCACATCCATGCAGTTTTCTAGCTTGTGTTCTGATAGTGGTTTATCAGTGTAAATTAGACTATTTATAAAATATTTCAATATACTGTTTTTCACACTACAAGTATATGGTAAGTTTTTTTATTTTTATAAGTTTTTTTTTTCAATCTAGCTTCATGGAAACAACATAAAAAGAGGTTATTAATTTACTTAATTCAGCCATATAATCACGTAAGAAAGTAAGAAATTCCACTACACAAAACCAGGCTTAGTTTAGAAACTTCAGTAAGTTTACATGAGGTTTCATTTTGGTCATGCAATGAATTGTTTATAGAACCTTATTAAAATATTAGTTTTTGCATCTGGGAGTATGAAAGGAGTTAAGTGGAAAATTAAACTATTGAATCCAGCTATTGCATTAGCACTTTCAAATTGTGGCAGCTTTCTTCAACATAATTGTTTTTTTTCTCTCTGACACTATACGAGATAGGATATATCAGGCACTACTATAATTTGATCACAGGAAAAAAGTAGAGAGAGACAGAAACCATATGCCTTCTGATGAACATAGGACTAGATGGATCCTTTAGTGACTCATATATTTTTCTCATGTCATTATTTGTTTTATCTGTCATGAAGCACTGATGTAGATGTAAGGCATAGATAGGCAGCAATTAGCTTCCAAGTTTTATTTTTTCAGCATGCCCCTCCCCCGATTATTATTGTTGAACACTCTTTAAAACACATATTAAAATGGGCAATCCTGAAAATTACAATATTTATGCCCTAAAGGTGGCATGCTATAAAAATAACAAAACACAGCCCAAATACTTCTTAAAAATTCAGACCTCCATTATTCAGCCCTGCCTATGGCATAGTTTTAAAAAGTAATTAGGTAGGCTCACTAATATATTGTGCAATTTTTGAATGTGACATTCTAAAAGAAAAAAAAAACCCATAATACCTTCTGAATATCAAAGCAATGACAAAATCAGGGTTTACTTTTATTCTCCAATCACATTCCTTCCCTGGAGGATATGGCTGTGGATAGTTTGGTGATAAAATAACACCTGCTGGACCTGTAAGATTTCCACCACATGCAGCTGTCACACAGGAGAGAATAAGAAAATAAAAATGATCACATGTCAAAACTGAGGACTGGAAACTGTCAAAATAATTTAGGTTCTTATACATTTCTTTCTGACACCTTATTTTCAAGTATTTATCACAACAATTGTAAGTACAATGAAAACCTCTTATATAAAGAAATGTGTAAGTACAGTGTTTATTCTCCAGTACGAAGGTTCTTCCCTTAGGCATGTGAAGTTCATTTAATAAAGCAGCCCAATAATGAAGTTAGAGCCTCCAGACATTTCTCTGCTTGACTGAATAAAGACGGGGAGAGGAAAAGAGCAGAATGGAGAGATGTTTGCATCTACCTGCCCTTTTGTATATATCTGGCGGGGGGGGGGGAGTTTCTCTTCTACTATGTTCAAAAAGAGATGTTGAATTTAGGCTAATTCTCAGCCTTGTCTAAATGTTTGCTGCATCGGACAGCATAGTGGAAAGCAAGCACAGAGGGTGGTCTTTGGATCCATTGGGTTCCAGCCTCTTTGTCAAAGGACCGAAATCCTGTTTATTCTCCTTTGCAGCTTTACAAGATTAGACTTTCACAAAGTTGGAAAGCACAAGCTATGTAGCCTTGAAGAAGGTGAGAGGCAAAGTACTATGCAGAATCTCCCTATCCAAGACAGAATGTTTTCCTGATTTAGAGGGGCACAAAAAAGAAGCCTGTGTTCCTTGGGATATTTCCCCAGCTGCCGAAGGATTACAGTCTGAATTGTCAGAGTAAACAGCTAACATAATCTGCAGATTTCTCTCACTTATTCTCCCCCCCCCCGTCTTTCTCTATTCAAATATTTACACCTAGATCTCCAAGCAACAATGAGAATGTATATTATGTTCTGAAGTGATAGAGTCAGATCAATTATATGAGATAGCAAAGAAAATAAAACCAATATAAAAATAATAAAATCTGTTGGAAAATGATCCTTCAAAGGAAAATGTAAGTAACAACAGTAACAGAACCATTTCATATGCATTACCTAAAACCTGAAGAAAGAGGAAGGGGCTAGTTATGAAGCATCTATTATATCGGTATAGAAACAGACCAATCTGGTATTAATTGGTCTGCTTCTATGCTGAAATGACAATGCTTAATCAATTTGCTTAAAGGTAAGAGAAGGGATATGGGAAGAAGAGATCTTTTGTTGTATTTTATAAGATGGGAAGTTACTAAACTTGTTTATACTTGTTATGAAATATACCACTTCACCACTTATGAAAGTGGAAAAACACTTTGTTATGTATTTCTTCTTCTTTATTCTTTCTGTTCTTCCTTTTCTATTCTCTATTTTTTCCTTTTTTCTGTCCCTTCTACTTTTTCTACTTATTCTATTTTTTAGTTTGTATTAGTCTTTGATGTTGTAAATATAATCTTTAATAAAGCTATGATTAAAAACCAAGGGGAACATTGCACAGTTCCCTGTCAGGTAAAGAACTAAATTTTAAATCGTACATTTAAAATTGTGGTTCTTGTAAATAGTAGGAATTAACATTTATAATTTTCATTAGAATAACAATAGTAGTCAACCCATGGTGTTATTATCTTTAAAAAAATTGGGTCAAACATAACAACCTACTTCTTTTCTAGATTTTTATTCTAACAAAATCTCAAAATTCTTCTAATATTTTCCAGCAAGAGATCATTCTGGATCCTGAAAGCCTGTAATTTAAGCTATTAAACTGTTAATTTAAACTGTTGATTTAAAACATCTTCTGGCATCCTAGTTCATATGAGGACATCTCCAAATGTGGAAATCCAATCCTTATCAAATTATCAAAAATTTCATCTTGTCCATTGCAGCAACAGTTTGACCTCCCAAATCAAATTCTTCAGAATTTAAAAATATTCTGAGGCTTTCTAAATACCCAGTCCAGGATTAACAGAAAATAAGTCCCCATAGAGAAAAAGAAACAGATAATCTGTTTCTTCTAAGAATCCCTGGATATGTGGTATCACTGACTTTTGCTTCACCTTGGCTAAATATGGGATGTTGGAGAAAGCAAATAAATATTCAAGGTAGTTGAGTTCATAGCTTCTTAATGCAAGGATCTCAATAACAGCTCTTTAAGCTTTTTAAGGTGGTAGGCATTTTTTTCTGATAGGAAAAATTATGATTTCAGGAAAGACTGGCAGGGTGGAATCCAGGAACCCTAAGCATTCTAGGTAGGAATCTTATAGGCAAAAAGAAGACCAGTTACATGAATTATGACAAGCAGTTACATTAATCCAAACAGATATTTAAATGGTGGACAAGATAGCTCAGGAATAGCTTTTCCCAAAATGGTATGAAGACCAGCTTGAATCTGAATAAAAGAAAATCATAATAAGTGATGCAAATTGCTCATAATGGACCTCAGTTGTACTAATGCACCAGCTGGTTCTACCAAAGACCATGTCATTTGGTTCATAGCCCTAAAAAGTTGGCTGGGTTTCTGCAAATGAAGTCAGAGACAATCTATTGTTTCTGCCTATTTCTGATTAGGCTTTGTAATGATTATCTACTGCATGGGTGTCAAACCCGATCGCGTCATGAGACGTATCATGACGTATTGTGTCATTTTTTGCCTTTGCAGAGTCAGGGTGGGCGTGGCCTGAATGTGATGCATCCGGCCCGCTGGCCGCTAGTTTGACACCCCTGATCTACTGTATCTATCAGCTTAGTCACTAGAACAGGCATGTCAAATTGCTGGCCTGCAGGCTGGATGCACGCTGAAACCGCGCCCACCCCATTGCCGGCAATGGGGAAAAGGTTGCGATATGTCGCGCGACGTCACGTGATGTCGTGAGTTTGACATGCCTGCACTAGAATGTAGCACAATTGTTCAAGTTCTCCTTTCAGTCTGCTCTTCTCTGTCACTACTTCCAGGATTCTCAGGCATGTCCCCTATTTATCTAAACAAAATATGAATATTAATTTGCCCTGACAATTTCTATATTTTGAGAAAATAATTTACAAGAAATATAAACAACACTTTAGTACCCTAACCAGTTTCCTATTTCAGAAATATTATGGGCGTGTCTTAAAGCTGACGCCAACTGTACACTGTTAATAAAACCATTCTGGATTAGGGTAAAAAGAAATACCAACAAGGACTACAACTCAACCCTACCAAAATTGCACATTGCTGAAGTTTACATTAAATGCTGCCATGCAATAGGTGCATGCTTTATGCATTCAGTCATATAGCATTGTAAGTTAATATTTGAAGCTCTGGGATCTTCTGTTGATCAGATGGCGTATGTCCCAGATTTTGGTAGTGTATTGCTATTTGAGATAGGATGATAGATTGTCAGCTCTCAAGAGTTGCAAGAAAGAATTAGTATTGATTTTGGTGAACCAGTCATAAAAATTGACAAATGCAGGTTTCAATAATGATGAAGATGTTATTTAGTTGGGTAATAAAACAATTGCAAGAAAACAACCAGAGAGCACTAAGAACCCCTTAAATCCAGGTTTTACTGTCTTCTTAAGCTAAATATATATTGTAATCAGATGCATACTCCAGGAAACTCATATCCAGAGTACCCAATCAAAGGAAATTGAGATTTTAAGAACACAGATAAGCTATCTATGAACAAGTTGTAGTTTATCAGTATTTAATAGAAGTTTATCGCTTCTCATAAATAAGTTGTGAAATTCATAGCTAATGCATGAAATGTAGTATCACCCTGAATGACCACTGAGAATGTCATGAGGGAGTATACTTGAGTTTAACTCAAAGGTGCCCAACATTTCATCTCAATACCTAGACATGTTGGTGCATCAGGCTGCCAAAAGAATCGATTGTTCAGTTGTACACAAGTAATTTTATCCTCTCCTTGGAGTTGATACCCTGGGTCACACTGGAAGGTGATTGTATCTCCAGGCTCTCTGCTGTCTCCATATCTACTTCCATTCTGTGGGGTCCCAGGATCATTACAAGTAGATGCAACTGATGCTGCAAAGAAATCATGAAACAAAATATATTAGAGACATGTTTTGAATATTGAAGACTTTGTATTGCATCACAGATTTTATAACAACAGCATTGAATACCATTATTTGTCTAAGTTTGGAAGGAAAGTTATTAGGTAGGATTGCTTTTCTAGGAAACTGCCTGCTCTAATACATCATATTAGACTTGATTTTCTTCCAAGTATCTCTGTAAGGAAAAGAGATGGAGAGATTGAATGCTGGGAAATAATCTCAGTGTGTTTGAAATAAATACTGAGCAGGCATAAGATGTATGGACTGCATGCTGCCATTCCACAAATAACCAAAACAATAAAGAAAAATCATGGTGCAGAAAGCAAGGCTGACTGGACAGAGCCTTTCTTTGATTTTATTTTTTCCCTGAAAAGGTAAATATCAATAAACTTGCAAAGAATTAACGATAGGAGTTTGAATATTTTAAGACCAGAAATCTTCTGTGGCTAATGGAAATTTAATACCTACCTACACCTAGCAACATTTCCATGCTTTGATAGGTGATATTTAGCCAGCACCTCAGGTTTAAAGCCAGAACATGAAGGATAAAGTGAAGAGGCAAAACTATTCTCATAACTTTATAAACCATAGTTTACAAAGATAGGAATGTTACATCTAAAATTGCCCAATGTTTGGATTAGACTTTATTTTATGCCATAAACTATAATAGGAAAATATATATTTTTAAAAAAACATATTTTCCAAAGGTATCCCTACTATTCACTGACACTGAAGCAAACCACAATGATGCCATGTACATAGTGACTTCATCATATACTGTATATGCTACCATTAAGTACTTGCCTCTCTGCCCTCGTGGTCTGTTGGCCGCTTAGTGTGCTGATGATTTAAATATTACTTGGCTAGACATTTTATGGCTATTTCATATTCTGATTCATTGTTCAAGATATTGCAGTATTAATTCTATTTTTGTATCTACCAATATCACCTGCAAAACTATGGTTTTAGAGTGTTGAAACCTATTCCGTGCATTTCATGGTCTGTGTTTATTAATGCCTACCAGATGGGAGACAAATGACAATTTTGTAATAAAAGTCATTCAATACGTACTTTTAAAAGGTAGAACATCACGCAGAGCATGGCTTCTAGAATTCTTTCCAACATTTTTCCTGGCAATAGCAACAGGAATATATTTTAAATGATGATGTGACTGCTTTTTGGAGTGCTTGGTTCACTGATTGCAACATCTCAGGGTCACATGACTGCAATTTGCAATTTTTTTGCTGGTTTCCAGTATTTTGTGCTGGTTTCTGGCAAAATGCCAACCATTTGAGAGAATGGCTTTGCACTTGCAACCATGTGATTCGCTTAACAACTTTCATAAAAAGGTTAGGATATTGGGTCTAGTTATGTGGGTGCCTCAATGTATGACCATCACAACCTATGCTGAAATTGCAGTCCCAATTGCAGTCGTAAGCCATGGATCTCTTAGTTCAGAAAGTGGTGGTGGGAGGAGAGAGTGGAATGTGCAAATCAGCAAAATAAAAGTCTGTCAATAAACTTGCAACAAATTAACGATAGGAGCTTGAATATTTTAAGACCAGAAATCTTCTCTGGCTAATGGAAATTTAATACCTACCTATACCTAGCAACATTTCCAAGCTTTGATAGGTGATATTTAGCCAGTACCTCAGTTTCTAATAAGATTTCTAATAACTAGCTTAAATACATTTAACCCTGCAGAGTAAAGGTCAGGGATGCATGCTGAACTCCATTTTATATCCTTTTAGACATGATTAAATGGTAATTAAGTTTTAATGAAAAGTGTTAGGCTGATAACAATTAACATAATCACACCAGTCAGTTCATGTCCTCAAAGTGTTTTACATGCTGTGCTGCGCAGACAAAACAATGGCTCTTTGATGGGGTCCAAACATTTTGTGATTAGAAGACATTTGCATTTCTCTAGTAAATCTTCTCTGTTTGTGTACTTAATGGAAGACAACAAAGCATAGCAAAACAACTTGTGTATATGTGAATAGATAACATAAATATGTCATCATAGAAGACATCAATCTCAGTGTGTATGTGTGTGTGTGTGTGTCTGTGAGTATAATCTAGTTTGTAGACCTCCTCCCTCCATCAGAAAACAGAACATGGAACACATACGTAGTCCAACAGATTAATTTTAAATGTTTTATTTACTTTTTATTTATTTGTATCCCACCCTTATCATTTTTCAAAATAATTTAAGGGGGTGAATATATCCAACACACCTTGGGCTGAGAGAGAAAGGTTGACCCAAGGTTACCCAATCGGCTTTCATGGCTAAGGGAGGACTAGAACTCATGGTATCCTAGTTTCTAGGCTAGCAACTTAAGTACTAGACTAAATTGGCTCTCAATTCCTTATGAAAATTCCTTATAAAGATGTTTTTTAAAAAATCCCCCAAACAAAAACAGCAGTAGCTTATTTTCAAGGAAGATAGGTGGGCTGATACACAGCTGTGAGACCATAATTATTTTTCATCCCTGAGCCATGTGCTTAATAATTGCCGCTTTGCCCTAGCACTCCACCTTCCTCATTAACCCATCCAACTTTACATAGGCCCCTGCTAAGAAATCTACAGCAAAACAAAGGAGGAAATCCAATCAGAAGACTAATGGCAGCATCCCAGAAGTCTGAAATCAACACCACCTACGTTCTGTTTCTAATAATTAATTAAACAATGCCTTGTTGCTAAATATTAAAGACAGGGTTTGGGTTACTGAATTCAATAATAATGACAAGAAAAAGAACAAGAACAACAAATCATCTCATATTTGCATGGCGATCTTGCTTTATTCTATCTGCATAACAACAAGCTGTGAGATAGAGGTTGGGTTGAGAGAGAATTGCTGGACCAAAGTCATCTAGTGGGTTTTTGTGGATAAAGGTCTTAAACACAGGCCATCTGTTAAACACTACATGACACCGACTTTGCCCATGAAGAGACTCTGGAACATTATCACTACAAAATCTATTTTCACAAAAAGCAATCAAGACGTATGTAAGGATAATACAAGTTCACCTACTTGAAAACTGGATAGAAAAGCCAGATTTGCTGATAAAGAAATCACTGTCAAATTGTAAGGTCAGTGAATTGAAAGTGCTGTAAATGTCCTCAGGAAGAGCTGAACCACTCCACTCTTTCAGCAAAATGTTGCTTTCAATGGGACCATCCCAGACTTTGAGGATGTCATGACCCACCTCAGTATCAAAAACAATATAATGCAGACTGGAAATGAAAAAGGAACATGCAATATAAGTTAGCCTAATAATCACAGATTGGGTTATTTGCTAAAATCGACTCTGGCAGTCTTAGAATTACTTCTTTTAGGCATCATATAATACTACGGTTAAATACGTAATCTGTTATATGTCAGAACGTGGACATTGGAACATGATGCTGATATCCATAAACCTGCAACAAATCAGGACACAGACTACCTTAATAAAAAAAAAAAGTCCACCAGATCCATACTGCATAATTCACTGTTAAAAAATGATTATAGTTTGTTTGTTTTTTAAAGACATCTGCTGTAAAATTTCCAGGGGGTTATGCTTTTATTGAAATAGTCACAGTTGCTGGCTGTACAGTAGTAACATTTTAGAATTAAAGATACAAATTAAACATAATATAATTAAATAATTGAATTAACTAAATCAATATTTCACACCATACTAGCTAAACTTTAACAACCTACTAACTTTCTAGTAATTCCCAATTTGTATCTTTTCTGTTCATTTCTCAGAAATTACATCCAAAATGCTTTCTGTGCTTTTCTGTCTCTCCTTCAGCTGAAATATGCGCACTTTCCTTGCTGTGGAAATGTACTTTATAATGATTGTAATGTATTGCATAAGTCACCCTAACAAGATTATTATGTTGGTCAGCTCTGATACTGCTTTTTACTTCTAGTGATGCCATTAAAATTAGATTCAGCATTCATGTATCCCCTCCTCTCTTTTCTTCCTTTGCAGTTTAAAATCAAAACAAAAAGAAAGGTCAGACTCTGGAAGAATATAGTTGCTTAACTATATAGCTTAATCTTATGAATTTCTCTATTGATACAATGATTTGAAGCACAATCCTAAATTAATTTTCTGAATCTGAATACTATAAACTTATTATGTATTTATATTTTTATATTATCTTTTGTATAGGACCTCAAGGTAGCTCTGTCTTGCTCCCTCATCCTGTTTCTCCCAAAAACAATAACCCTATAAGATGGGTCCGTCTAAGGAGAATGCGATTGATCCACATGTCAGTTCATCTCACTCAGCTCTATAACCAGGATACCACATTGGTTCTATCTAGAACTGTTTACATCAATTATCTTCCCTTAGGTTCATTAAGATTCACCAGTCTCAATCCATGATTTAGGAAATGTACATTAATCACTTATTTTGCTCTATCCATAAAACTACATAATAATTAATTGTTAATACGTTTTAATTTGTTGAAAAAATGCATACCTAATTGTTCTCCCGGGGTCTGCGTCTATAATCCAAGTGCAGTGCAGATTGTTGTCATATGGAGCTGGATAACCTGGAGAAAGGATACGACCAGAAGTAGCAGCATGAATTCGTCCACCACATTCGGCTGAAAATAAAGGAAATAATACTCTTTTTTAAAGGGAATAGATTCAGATTTTGTCTTGTAAAGTATTTGATATTGTAATTAAGTGTCATAGTTGATTTAACAGTCTCCATATCTCCTCCCATAACCCTGTGACTGTGAAAAGAGAATATGTGTAAAACATAAAAGACTGTCTCAGTGTGAACTTGACTCTTGTTTATTCTGAAAAGCGTTCTGTCCTTGTCTTCTTTAAGGATGTTTTGTGAACTTCACAACCTAGCTAATAGAATCGCCTGGAATCGCCCTGTGGTTCCCTCATCCAAGTATTAGACAAGTCTGATCTGGCTTAGCTTCCAAGTCCTGGCAAGTTCTTCTAGATGCTGAATTCACTCCAAAATTCAACCTATTATGAAATTACATGACAAGATTTTCATAGAAGGAAGGAATTTGCCACTTTCTGCTAAACTAATAATACTATGCTCTTCCTGTAAGGAAGCAATAATACAAGAACTTGCTGTAAGGAAGATTTTTTTTTAATCATAAAAGGTGCCACAAGCAGTTCTATCTACTTGCCACTTTTGATTCTTACAGCACTACCAGTAATTTCTGATTTCTTCTCGTTACACTCTAAAAACTCTCAAGCTTGTCAAATCACCAACTTAGAAAGAAAATTTGTTCTGGTTTTTTGGGACTTTTGGAATAGAACAGATTAGTATTTGGATGGAAGACCTGGAAGAAATATCAGAGCTATAGACTAGATGAGAAACTCAACAATAATAACAACAAATCAAAACTTCTCAGAAAAAGGCAATAGCAAAAGAATTCCATATTGTTGCCAATAAAACTAATTAGCACATTCAGCATATTACCCTAAGAAAAGATCTTGACGAAGGACACTATTTTTTTTTTTTTTTTTACTCTCAAAGGATTATTACTTGACATTATGTGGGTTTGGTAACTGAAGTCATTCTGACACTGTTGCTCATTGTGGGACTGGAAGCTCTGGAGTGCGAGTGGGAGTTCCTGGAATTTCTTGATATGGTGAAAATAGAAAATATGGACTAAGGGTAATCCATAACATCCAAGTTAAGTGCAGGTGGCACTCTGCAGACATGAAGAAGAAACTAACTCATACAGGAGAACAAACATCTAAATCAAACACAATAGATGGCAACTGAAAATTCAATTTTGTATTGTTGCTGAATAAGTTGGAAAAACATGGTTCAAACTTAGGAAAGCCAGATACAGGTAGCCCTCAATTAACAATGTTAATTAGGATCACTAAGCAAAGAAGTTGTAAAACACATCCTGTGACTGCATTGCTTAGTTATGGCAATCCCAGCAGTTCCCATTGCCATCATGAAGCAAGTTTATTGGGCAATTAAGTGAGGATCTCCTCACAACTTTTTGCTGGCTTCCAACACGCAAATATTCAGTGGGGAAATCAGAGGTAAGTTGCCTGTGTCAAACAACTTGTGAGCAGGCTGGCAGGCAGGCACGAGGCTGTTACAGGATGAAAGAGGATGAGCAAGGGCATGTGAGTGTTTAGCATAGTGCGAGCAAAGGGAGGCTTGGTGTGGTATTTGTGGAGCAGGGGAGGGCATACAATAGTGTGTGATGGCCTGGTGTGGTGTGGCATGAGTGAAGCAAGTCTTGGGTGGCTACTGTGGGGCAGGGGAGGGAGCACGAAGGTGTGTAATGGGCTGGTATGGCATGGCAAAAGTAGAACTAGGCTTGAGGTAGCTGCTACCAGGTGTAGGAGACTGAGCTATTTGTGACTTTTCCTGCTGGCTTGCCCTTTGACTTGTGGGAGCCTTCAGGGAAGGTCACAAATGGCAATCATTTGACCATGAGACACTGCAACCCTCATAAGTGCAAGCCAAGCACCCAGATCTCAATGCACAGATGCTGGGATGGCTGGAACTGTATGTACCATTCATTCAGCTATGTCATAACTTCAATGGTTGTTTAAAAAGTGGTTGTTAACTGAGAACTACCTGTAATGAGATTCACTGAGGTTAGAAGCATTCCTCTAGTTATTGAGCAAACTTTCTCAAATAGATCTGGATGCAATGATGTGATAGAAGATGGAAAAGTGCTATCGGAGAGGACACTTTTAAGTGCAGATTGTTGAACAAAACATAAATTATGATGTCAAATAAACTGGTTAAAATCAGAATATGAAATATAGTATATATTCTGGAAAGATTGGATCTAGATATATAATCAAAAGATAAAATCAAAACAAGAAACAGATGCATTGTATTTAACTTAAGCAAAAGAGACCTTGGAATCTCTACAGTTTCAAACATGAAAGATCAAAGTGAGTTTCAAAACAAACTATTATGAAAGTCAAAGCAAAATATTAGATAAAAGCCTTGGGCAACAACAAAAGCATAGAATAATTGAATGCAATCTTTCATAATAAAGCAGAAAAGGATTACAAAAGGTATCTCAATCAAGAATATCACAAATACTATATAGGAAAATAATAATAATAAAAAAGGTAAGAGTTGTTTTAAAGATAAAGAAGAGCTGTGATATTTAACATAATCACAGAAAAAATACAACAAAGATAAGTTAAAGGAAGACAGATAGACTATAGTGAAAACTTTTACAAAAAATATCATAGAATGGATGTCCTGGAGAAAAGATGTTGAGACTTTAGAAAGAGTGCAGAGTAGAGCAACAAAGATGATTAGTGGACTGGAGGCTAAAACATATAAGGAACAGTTGCTGGAATTGGGTATATGTCTAGTCTAATGAAGAGAAGAACGAGGGGGGACATGAAAGCAGTGTTCCAATATCTCAGGGGCTGCCACAAAGAAGACGGAGTCAAGCTATTCTCCAAAGCACCTGAAGGCAGGACAAGAAGCAACGGATGGAAACTAACCAAAGAGAGAATCAACCTAGAACTAAGGAGAAATTTTCTGACAGTTAGAACAATTAATCAGTGGAACAACCTGCCTCCAGAAACTGTGAATGCTCCAACACTGGAAGTTTTTAAGAAGAGACTGGACAGCCATTTGTCTGAAATGGTATAGGATTTCCTGCCTGAACAGGGGGTTGGACTGGATGACCTCCAAGGTCCCTTCCAACTTTATTATTAATATTATTAAATCAATTCTGTGGTCATTAAGAGCTGACACCATCTTAATGGCATATAATTAATCAATTGACTATAAAATAAAAGATACATTTGTGGAAAGAAAATATTTTGAGGGATTGAGGTACAAAGGTACAACAACCAATAGGTTAGAAAGAACTTGCTACAGGTGAAACTATTTAAAACTATATAAGAGATGGCAAAATGCTAACAACTCTATGTCAAGAAATATGCCTAAAGTATGTGAATATTAGAAAGGACTGGTATATCTATGGAGATTCTCAGTCATCCAGGTCACGGTTGTCCCAATGGTGCTTTTTCAAGAAGCAACTGGACTTTCTTGTTTTTCTTTGAAGATGTTTCACTTCTCATCCAAGAAGCTTCTTCAGCTCTTCTTCTGAAGAAGAGCTAAAGAAGCTTCTTGGATGAGAAGTGAAACGTCTTCAAAGAAAAACAAGAAAGTCCAGTTGCCTCTTGAAAAAGCACCTTTGGAATGGAAATTCTCTTGCAGCATCTAATTCCTTAGGGAAAAAAACCCAGAATTTTGCTTAAGCTCGTACAAAGAAGAATAGAGCCATACATGAACAGGCAGGTTCAGAAAAGGAAGGATATCATAAAACCAAATAATATGTATTGATAAAGCAAAATAAAAATAATAGCATAGCAAAGCATGCTTTTTTCCTTCCATTTAATCATTTCCATTTCTTTAAGACTGCCTGGACAAATCTCTGCAGTTTTCTTCACAAGATTTTTCAGAAGTGGTTTGCCATTGTTTCCTTCCTAAGGCTGAGAGAAAGCGATTGGCCCAAGGTCATCCAGCTGGCTTCCTGCCTATGGCAGGACTAAAACTCATAATTTCTCAGTTTTTAATCTGAAGCCTTGATCACTACACCAAACTGGCTTTCAACATGAGGTTTACCTTCGCTTAATTTACAAGAGCAAGCCATTCTATTGTGTAGATTATCCCAGAATATGGAATATATTAATAGTCATGCCTATATATTTCATAATTCTTCTGAAGAATGTTTACAATGAACAATTTGGAATAGTGTTTCCCAGTAGGAAAAGGATAAGTATTTGTATTTTCTCTAAATCTGTTTAAATTATATAACAATTATATGAAAACAAAGGTAAGATTCAAGTGATAATAGCTGAAATTAAAATAGAAGGCTAAACCACAACAACTTTAGATTCAGTCAGCACCACTTTGTAGACCAAAAATAAGAATCATTCATTATTAAAGTAAAATTGTTTATTAAAAAAAATCTGGCTAGTAAAAACCAACAAGGTAAAGGTAATAATAGACATAAACTATAGCTCTTGGCAAAAAACGAGGATCCTATTATTTTGAATTGAATACTAAAGTTGGACAGATTAACCCTAAAGAAGAAAATAATAATGATCTTCAACAGCCTTATGAATGGTAAGATTATTTCCATGACAATAAAGATCAGAATAGTTTAAGACAACGGATATTTTTCATGATAATGTATGGGTGGGAAGGGTTGACACTGAAAAAGAATGAGAAAAGATAAATGCCTTCAAATATGGATTTGGAGTTAAGTTATTAAGAGTACCATAGACTGCAAGAAGCACTGGTAATTCATCCTGGATCGAATAAAGATTCACTGCTCCCTTGAGGCAATAATCAGACAGCAGAAACTCACACACTTTAGATCTGTGATGAGAATGAATAATGAACTAGAAAAAATTGACTATGCTTGGCAAGATTGAGGAAAGGAGAAGTAAGGGAAGGCAATTGATAAATGAGATGGATGGGATCAAACAAATTACAGGACTGTCCTTGGAAGAGCTACAAGTTGTTAATGGAGACAAGACAAAATGGTGAGAAATTGTCCATGTAGTTACCAGGATGACTCTGACTTGACAGCACCTAATCAACTTAAACTTTCTCACTAAACTTCACTTGCAGACCCCTCTTTACTCTTCCTATTTGCTAGTCATGTTTATTTAGAAATAATTATACTTTAGGAGCATGTGTATAAAAATACTGCTTTAAAAATGTAGTTATAGATTTCAGTCAAATTAATGCCTTTAAAAACAATTAACAATGACTACAAAATAAAGCCTGGGGTCTTCCTTAATCCAGAGCTGATATTGAATAGCCACATAATAACAATGGCAAGGAAAGCTTTTAATCAGATTTGGCTAATTAGTTAATTACATTCCTATCTGGAAGAAAGGAAAGTGGATTTGGTGAAATACACCTTGGCAACATCATTCTAAAAAAAAAAATGTAATTGGTCCAAAATGTAGCAGCATGATTGGCAAGTTGCACCTTATAATCATTATGTTATGATATCCACAATGGTAGCCAATTGTTTTCCATGCCCAATTTAAGGTACTCCAGGTACTCAATTTGATATATACAGTCTACATCTAAAATGGGACTCCTTCTGTAGATCCTGTCATGAATCTATCAAACACGAAATTGATTCTGGATAAGGTCCTTATTGTAAAATAAATTGCTATTAGAGCTGATACTGGCCCTCTCCTTATTAGTTTAAGAGATGGTTTAAAATTTACATTTTCAATGTAATCTGACTACAGACACTGACTACACATGTATTTTTTTTCTTCAGTTCTCTGCCTCATCTCCTCTCAACTCCAGGCCAGCTGCTTCTATGTACAAGAATGAATGAATGGAGGGAGGGAAGGAGGGAAGGACAGAGAGAGAGAGAGAGAGAGAGACAGACAGACAGACAGACAGACAGACAGACAGACAGACAGACAGACAGACAGACAGACAGACAGAACATATATCTTGTACCATTGGAGCTTGGTTTTCTTGCAGTTATTTTATTACCCAACTAGGTAACATCTTCAATGCTAGAAAGGAATGGATTTGGCCCTCTAGCAATGAAGAAGTTATTTAGTCAGGTAATGAAACATCTGCAAGCAAAGAACCAAACTCAGAGAGCACCAAGGACTTTATAGTTCAACCCTGAGCTACATACCTCTATGTGTGGGTTTGTGTGGGTATTTGTGTGCAAGAGAGAGAAAACGAAAGAGAGAGAGAAAGAAAGAAAGAGAGAAAGAGAGAAAATTAGTGAGGTTCCCACTGTGACATCTACAGCTGGAAGATACTGCTTAATAGCTTAGCTTGTTTTTGTCTTTTTTTTTTATGGACAGGTTTTCAAGCAGCATTATTTTGCAGCCACTATCGTTTTCATTTTTTGAGAATGCATATGATATCAAAGCCATATTTTAAATAAAAAGAAGTCAGAATTTTACATTTTGCTTCTATGCCAGCTTTTCATTTTTTTCATTTTTTCAATTATAAGAATTAACTTAAAAAGAAGTGAAGTCCAATGGAGCAGAGGACTTGGAAAGCATCAAGGGAACTGATTGCAGGCAGACTGGTGAACCACAGGCATTAAGTTATAAATTCCTGCAATAAAACAGCAAATGTGAAAACTCCATTTGTATTTCCACAAAAGGTAACCTGATTTATTTCTGAAAAATATGATGGACTTCAAATGAACTCAAAAATAATAGCTTCTTTCTTAACAGATCTGGAATCTTATAGGAATAGGAAACAGTATTTTTTTTGTTTTTTATTTTTTTAAATGGTCTTCTATATTCAGCTATATACTCAGTCTACAAACAATGGTAAAAATAGTTTTGATATTGCATATATCAAAACTATATATGAGATTCTACTCCCACAATCCAGAATGTGAGCAATTTGCATGAACATGTTTATGACTTTTATAACTTAATTTCACTATTTTTTCTTCTTGTTCTTACTGTAATGAGATGCTAATATGCAAACGATATACATATAAATAAAATGGCATTGTTAAAGAATAAATTTATGATTCTTTGCAAAAAAAAACCCTTCATATGACTAAAGGGAATCTGACAATCCAGAAGAACCCCGTTAGTTCCGAAGAACACTATTTTCATGCTGTGCTAATGTAGGAAGTCAGCCCCCCATAGAAGGAAATATTAAAAGGGAAGAAAAATATATTTCCTCCAAGGATCTTAAAGAGACAGAAAAGCATGCCCAGTTTTTCGTAATAGCCCCAAGTCTGCCTCCCCCAAGCAGAAACCAGCTCTGTACAAATGCAGATGTAAACCATCAGGAAAGTTGGAGCTAGGAGATTAGGAAGACAAAGACCTAAAATCTGCATACCCCACCTGAGACAGGACATGGTAGGATTAACTCACAAAGGCCAAAGGGCACACCCAAACTCAGGTCAGAATACATGACACAGGAAATAGCCTCAAAACAGGAACAGGAAATAACCCCAAACAAAAGGCTTCAGAGGGTATAAAAACCTACTCCCTACATGTGTTCAGTCCCTTTTTCTCTCCTCTTTGCTGCCAGAACCATCTTCCTGTCTGGCTCTCCTCTCCAATAAACTACAACCTTCTTCCCAAAGCAGTTGTCATGTTTATTCCCAGCTTGGATGAACCATGATGAAGACTTTCCTTCCAACACTAACAAGTAACGTAAAACAAAAATACTATCCATTAGAATTAAACCTAATAAGTAATCAGACCATCCTCTCCATGACATAATATTTACACTTATGAGAAAATGTCAGATCCAACATAAGCTGCACCACTTGCAGAACCATATGATAGATAGGTTGGAAGGGAAGTTACAAATCATCAAATCTAACTCCCTATTCCATGCAGCAATCAATGACTACACAATTCAGCCTGTCTTTAAACAGAGAAGGAATCTACTACCTCTCAAAGCAGTCTGTTCCATTAGGAAAGATTTACAGACTTTCAACCAAAACCCACTTATCTGCACTTTGAATCCATTGCCCCTCCCCCCCAGTCTTCAGGAGTAACTCTAAACAATTCTACTCAATATTCTGCATCACAGTTTTCTGATACTTAAAGACAGGAATCCCATCTCAGCAGTCTTCTCTTCTCTGGGCTAAACATATCCATTGCTTTCAACTGTTTCTCACAGAGTTTTCATCTTTGTTAATTTAGGTTCCCTGGTGAACCTTAGTTTCTTTTCTGCATCAGCTTTTTTACCTTTCTTCCTGCAGATATTATGTTCTTACTGATACAATTCTCTGCTGATTATATCCAACTTCTGCCGTCTTTACATATGCTTTTTAACGCTTAGCTCAATCAAAAACTCACTTTGCATTCAGTTATTTTCTAAACCGCCTCCTATTTGGTGTGTGATTGTTCTTCCAGTATCTTATCTTTGAGAAGCTCCCAAATCGCCTGTGCTCCCTTTGTCTTCAGGATTATGGCCATAAAATCTGGCCTAGGCTTAGTGAAAATGGTTCCCTTAAAATCTAGGGCACATGTAAATTATACTCCAATTTCTTTTTCTGTAGTGATTTTGAATCCCAATATGACAAAGTTATTTCTTCCCAAAGTTTCCATTGCTTTTATCTCTTTAGTCAGCTTTTCTTTATTGTTTAGAAACAGTTACAGGAGTTCTGATTCCCTTATCTTTTTCTCAACTTTCTAGAAAATGACACAGCAAAACCACTAAGGAATTTTGGGGGCCTTATCCCAATCTCCCATTTTTACTCTTCTCCCTTAAAAGTCTGATTCAGAGGGATTTGATATTCTATAGCAGACACTCAGAATAATCTTGGGTTTTTTTTCCTTTTTTTAATTTTAATTTATTTTTCACACTTCTTAACCATCCATCTCCCTCAGAGAGGGACTCTTAATTAAACGCTTGTGCTCAAATTCTTAGATATCAATAGAGATTTCCAGTTTTTTTCCCCCAAATATAATGCAGTTCTCCTTTATCTGACTTATTCCTTTTGAATAATCATTAGATTTCAATTCTTCATTCCACTCATAAAGTTTTCCAACCAGCATTCAGTCATGTCTATTAAATTATATATGCCCTTCTGTACTTTGTTTCTTTCTCAATCTCTAAGTGTTTATAGAGGTATTGAATCTTTAGATCACAACTTGAGTTATTTCTTCCTAAATTCGTGTATTTAAGTTTTGATGCCTCCATTTTTGCATACCTCTCCTAATCTCAATCCCAATACATAAGAGGTCAGATCAAACATTTACAAATTTGAAAACTCCCTTTTAAAACTAGCAAAGAAACAGAGGTTAAAATTAGTCTTTATTCACTCAACTAGTTTTCTACCAACTGCACACAGATTGGTAGTCATGTATTGTACTAAGCAATGCTTTAACTAGGTTTATTAAATAAATTTTATTTTATTCAAGTCATAAATAATAATTTCTAAATATCACTGACTGGATTTATGCAAATATCAAACAAGTTGTTTGGCTAACTTTTTGTGGGTCCTTAGGCACTGTTTTTGTGCCGAACTACTCTGAGTTTCAAAAAATTAAAAGAAAGGAGAGACTAAAATAATTCCAATTAATGATTTTAGGACAGGAAAAATTAGGATCTTATAGAATTCAGGATTACAGAAAATTTTCTAAAGTGACTATCGTCTCCACCTTGTAAATGAGACCCTTACGTTTCAGGGGGATTGCCAGTAAACTTCTAAACTAAGTTTTGGGATTTGTAAAAGTCAATGTCAAATGAAAGGCATGATAAAAAATGATGGGTTTTGTTACACTTCTCTGATAATTTCCCATTCTGTAAGTATTATTGGAGCCATGCATTAGTACCAAGAAATGTTTTGTGTGGCTGAAAGTGTTGGGTAGAAGTAGCTTGTGTTCTTTAATTTCTTCTCAATATCTAGGAATTGTTGTTTATAAAAAACATAAACAATTTTGATGTGTGAAATTTGAATAAAAACTTTGGATAAAAAATTGTCAGTTGAATATATATAACTTTAAATTTTACTGCATTTTACTAAAGTAAAGTACGAGCTAAATAACATATCAGTTAAGACACATTTTCCTAAAATGAAATTCAAGCTATTAAGATAAAGTCTGAGAGAATTTCAAGAAATGGCAAAGGAGATTCACCAAAACCAGCAGAATTTTGATGAAATAGTCCAACATCTCTAATTTCAATATGGATACCAAAACAAATTGAAGTAATTGAGATAAATTATATGTTATTTCAAACATTAAGAAAAACTGCAATACTGATCCATAAACAAAAGTTGAATTTATATTGTGAATTTTTGTTATTACCTATGCAAGTAGGTAAGGGCTTGTCCCAAACTCTTCGATCGCCACTTAAACAGGTAATAATATTACTACCATGCATCATGTAGCCTGGATTACAACTGTATAAAACCACTGTTTCTGTATAATGTCCTTCATCACGGATTCTGTAGCCATAGTTTGGTGTTCCAGGATCTTCACATTTCACTAAATCAAAGCCTGTCAAGGGGAAAAACAATAGATATTCTTTTTACATATTGAGTTTATACATTTGCTCAATTTTGTTTGCTACAAACTAAGCAGGTTTTCTAATACATTTAGGTAATTATGAAGCTACTTTTTTAAGAAAAGGAGCCAGGTAACATCAACATTTTTAGTCAGGAATGGAACTATATTCTAGCTTCTATTGTGATGCAATTATTTTATGCTTGCTCTTTTTTTAATAGTAGCACAACTAAATACCAAAAATCTTTAAATGAAAATATTGATGTAGAGTTTGTGTTTCTCCTCAACTTGATGGTTAAAATTTGCTTTCAAACTATTATAAAAAGAGAAGAAAACATCAAAACTCATGCTTGGTTATAAGATTCTGATGCATACCTTAGATGAAACAAAATGAAGAATAGGTGTATCATTCTACAGTCCAGTGTCTTTAGTTTTCCTGGCTTCCCATACTTCAATTAAATTCTAAGAAAATATATAATGAGAGAACTCATCTCATGGGGATTTTTTAGATAAGGGATCATGGATAGCCAGGCAGACTACAGAGTGATAGAGAGATGTGTAGCAATAAATAAATAAAAATAAAAGAAATAAAAGATATGTAAACATTACAACCTACTATCGTTTTTCATCAAGATGTGAAGCTCATGCCTGTAGGAATACTAGTTTTAAAGTTAGTACAAGTACATCAAATCTGACAGTCTATATTGTGTGTTTGTGTATGTGTATGTGTATGTATTTGCATATATACATACATTCATATACATATACATACATATACATATACATACATGAGTGTATTGGAGATAGGACAGCTTGGTCCAATGGTTAAGGTACCAGGCTATAAACCAGGAAACCGAGAGATCTAGTCCTGCCTTAGGCATGAAAGCCAACTGGATGACTTTGGGGCTAGTCACTCACCCTCAGCAGGATTCTTACGGGAAAAATACGAAAAGGAAAGAGTATCAGGTATGTTTGCCACCTTGAATTATTTCTAAAAATAATGAAGGCAGGTTAAAAAAGCAAATAAAAAAAATCTGATAAGAAAGAATAAAAATGAGGTTTTGTTATCCTCTCAGCATGTAAGGAGACAAATTTAATGATGTGACATCCAGTTCTATCCCAGAGACCTTTTCCTTTCAAATAAATGGAATTCCCTGTTTGGATTTCATTATTCTATGGTTGGGACGCACTTCCAATGTTATTTTTGTTCAATAGTACTTTCTTCTAATCAGTGGTGGGATTCAGCCGGTTTGCACCACTTCTGCAGAACTGGTAGCTAATTTGTTGTTGCCCAGGCCCAGAATGGACTTCCGGAAGCGGCATCCTCACAGAGAACCGGTTATTCACATATTTGAATCCCACCACTGCTTCTAATCCATGGGTGTAGAAAAATATAGATATAAAATACAAATACTAAAGATCTCATCTCCTATCAAGTGTTTAGGGTGACCAATGCTGTCTGAAGTAACTCATTTGTAGAAAGGATATCAATAAGTCTCCTTTCAGGTATGCCTATGCTTATGTTTGTGTGTTATAAAAAAGCAACATCTTTGTATAATGTGGAAGGGATCCATGGGGGTGTTTCTCAAATAACTGTGAAGTTCTGTTTTGCATAGTGCTGCAGTCAAAGGGGATAATTACCCAACCTCAAAGATGGGGGGGGGCAGATTAAAAATATTAGCAGTAGTTCCCCTGGCACAAAATTGTTTTCTATGATTTCAGTTTATTCTCCTCTTCTTCCTGAAGCTCATAAGCCCTAGTTCAAATGTCTTCAAAATTCCAAATGAACTATCAATGTACAATGGGCTCTAGGTGGGAGAATGGGAAAAAAAATAGCTATTTGTGTTTTCTTTTTCTCATGAAATGTCTGCAAGCAATTCTACAAGTTTATGGTCTCTCTGGGAGGGCTTAAAGCTGATAGGATATTCAGGTATCACATGGCAAACCTCGAGAAAGAGCTTATTTTAGAAGGAGTATTCTGCCATTAAGAAACTGGTACTGGTTTTCCCCTCCTGCCATCTTTTTTCTTTTATGAAGAAATGAGAAAAGGGATAGACCAGGAACCATGCCAAAAACAGCAATTAATTTGCTAGAATTAGAATTAAAGCAACATCTATTAAAAAAAAAACACCTTCTTAAAACAGTGGAATTTTTTTCCAATCTTGTGCAGAAGGCTTAAGAAAAGATAATGTTTTAATGATTAGGAAGTGCTGTTTTGTGAAAGGTTAGAAGTGTTTTTTTCTTATTATTTTTGAAGCATCCACAGCCATGATATGTATGTTTTTGCTATATTTTACTCACTTTGTCCAATGAAGGCTTTTGCCAAAACCCATACATTTTAAAATTTAAATTTAAAATGATTTAAATATTTTTTTAAAATTTTTAATATATCATTTCACAGAATCTGCAATAACGATGGAGCATCATCCATACTTCAGTATTTTTTGAATATGTAACCAGTTGCCTTTTCTTTAAAAATTTTTAATATATCATTTCACAGAATCTGCAATAACGATGGAGCATCATCCATACTTCAGTATTTTTTGAATATGTAACCAGTTGCCTTATTCTTTATATTATACATTTCATCTATTAGGATTTATTGCAAGGTTAAATATGATTTTGCCGAGTTCCCATTTAAGGGTAAATTTACCCATATACGAGTTTTCATATATTCAGGCAGTTCTAAATTTTCATTTAGTAACAACATTAACTTTTCTGCACCACATCAGAAATTTTTAAAACCCAGTGGTGGTAGAAAAGAGAAAAAAGATTCAAAGAAGTTTCATTGTAGCACAGCAGAGTTACTCTTCTAAAATAGTTAAAAGCATTGCAGCACCTAAGGATCATTTTATATTCTTATTTGGATTGTAGCCAAATACAACTTCTGAAACTAAATGAGTATTTCTGAATATGTGATCTGTGATTTAAATTACTGCAGTCTAAACTTGCTAGTGAATCTCAGCAACAGATATCAATCACATAGACATAAACACAAGATGAATCTGCTTGCTGATGTAGATACTTAGATAGGAACATAATTCAAATCCATATAAAATCCAATGATAAATTGGAAGGAATGGTAGGTATGCTACTAGGTATGCTACTAACAAGATCACACTTTTTTTGTGATAAATGCTGAACATATTCCAATATATAGGCAGTGATATACTGCAGGCCAAAAGTGTTATATTTAACAGCATGTCAAATTTGTTAAGAGAAAAATATGATCACTTAGCACACCTATGTTTAAAAGATTTAATATAAATCAATTGCTCAGAAGGCTAAAACTGCATTCATACACTTGCATGTCTTTGCAATTTTGCTCTGCCATTGAAAAGGAATAATAATAAAAATGAGGGATTTATTTTTCAGAAAAGAGATGGCTCTTAACAAGATAGTTAGACAGTAACCTTGTTCAGAGATATATGTATAGACGACTGTACCTTAAATTCCAAAATGTTAACCACTTAAATAACATTATGGTTGGCCAAATTTTCTGCATTCTGCCTCCTCACTTCAAAACTTCCAATAAAATATAGGAGTAGCAAGTCAGATACGGCATCCTTGTGTGTGTGGGGAGGGAGGGGGTGTTGAGGTGGCAGACATGAGACAAATGATAACATACATGTGACTTCATCACACAAATGCTGCAAAATATGTACTTCTGAAAGATGTTGCATCACAAGAACAAAAAGCATTATTTGTATTGCATGTACTATATGTCATCATTTAGGTATTATCTGCAGTTTGCTGCAGATGCTGCTGAAACTGAGGTTAATATGCATAATTTAAAGATAGCTCACAATGCTATGAATGTGATATCAGTTCTCTTTACATTCACATCTCGTCCTAGGATTCCAAAAAACTAAATGCTGTTTTGTTGCCTTGGTTGTTTTCTATTTCTGTCCTAGTCACTAGTATTAGTATCTTCTGCTCTTCTGGTTAGGAAAGCATCTTGTAGAAATGTCTGTGGTAAGAACAAATTGTGCCATGTGAGGAGGAGGAGGAGGAGGAGGAGGAGGAGGAGGAGGAGGAGGAGGAGGAGGAGAAGCTCAATTACCTTTTGAGCTCTTTGAAAAGTCCAGATATGGCACCTGATTGACTTTCTCTCTATTAACTACCAAAGCCCTCACTTCTTTTTATCCTTGACCTCTTAAGAATGCAGCCACAAATTATTTCAGTACAGTTCTTAGTCAAATAAATTTGGATTCTCTTTCTAAAGTGTTCATTAGTACAAAGGTATTATCAAGCTGTTTCATTCTAACAAAGCCAACTTATGGCAGGGGGGAGGGAAATGACCTCAAAAAAACCTTTGAATTCCAAGGAACAGCAAATGCTCAGTTAAGGCTTAGGATACCTACAATCCAGGTAATCATCCTCCTGGAGGAAGATAATGCCCAACATGGCACAAATTGGATGAACAAGGGCACTTGACAACCAACAAAACACTTTCAAAATCTAACTTTTCAAGTCTGGGAGCAGCATTTTTCAAAGCCATACATAATTTCTTACCATCCACATTGTTGCAAGGCAGATATTCCAACATTCTATAATTGAGTGCACCTGCCCACATGGTGACAAGGTCTAGTCCATTTATCATATATTGTTATACTGTAAATTCTGCAAAATATTAGGTCTCTTTATATTCTGCCTCTGATATGTAAATTTCCAGGAAGCCAATAATTTCTATGGGAAAGTTCTTCTATAAGATTCAAAATACTTCCTTACCTGTTTAGTAGTCAAATTCTATGCTGCCACAGTGAAGGAAAGTCATAACTGGTCACAAGAATTACCTCTTTTGCTTTATTAATCACTTCAAGTTTATGTATTTGTTCTTGCTTGAGGTGACATGTATTTTTACTTGATAGTATTATTTCAGAGATATACTTGCACAGTTATTAACATATCATTATAATAGCTTATGTTATACTTTTATTATAGAGATATTTTGTTTTATTGGTCTTTTACTTCACCTATTTGATTTTACATTATTTTAAATTTTATTGTTCCTTGACCAAATAAACATTTTTTTAATTCCTAATCCTGAAATTATATTTTTTTGAAATTATATTCTGTCTTTTTCAGGAATCTGAGGTCTCTGCTTTATAATTCTGTTTTTATATATGAGGCAGTGGTCATTAATTCACAATAAAATCCTGTAGGAATGAAAGTAGCCATGGTAACTGAAGCTGTTTCTCCTATTATATAAAATACTAACTTTAAACTTTCATTTCTCCTATTACTGTAATACCTTTTTTCTAACCCTTATCTGGTCATGATCATAATCATGAAATTTAGTATATTTCCAAGTTATTATCTTAACATGATCCTTAACACCCTCTTCATTCTTATATGATAAACCTCCCACACAGTTATGAGCAGTGGTCTATGAGTCCTTCTGTTCTAAAAAAAAATGGTAAAGTAACATCTACACCATTTCTACTTTATTTTCATAGTGTACAATATCTTGTATAATACAATATCTTGTATTGTAAAAAGTACAATATTGTTTCCTAGGCATGAAAAACCAAAGGTACAAATACAAATTAGGTGAAACCTGGTTCAAAAACCGTAACTGTGAGAGGGACATTGGAGTGCTAGTAGACAATCACTTAAATATGAGCCAGCAATATGCAGCAGGAGCCAACAAAGCTAATACAATTCTTGGTTGTATAAATAGAGACATAGAATCAAAATCACATGAAGTATTAGTACCACTTTATAAATCCTTAGTAAGACCATACCTGGAATACCTCATCCAATTTTGGTTACCACGTTATAAAAAAGATGTTGAGACTTTGGAAAAAAGAGAAAGTAAGATGATTAAAGGCCTGGAGACTAAACATATGAAGAACAGTTGCAGGAATTGGATATGGATAGTCTAGAGCAGGGGTGTCAAACTGCTGGCCCGTGGGCCGGATGCGTCATGGCAAAACTGCGCCCACCTGATTGCCAGCAATGTAAAAAAAGTTACGATATATCACGACACGTCACGTGACGTTGCAAGTTTGACACCCCTGGTCTAAAGAAAAGAAAGATTGGGGTGACAAGATAGCAGTATTCCAGTATTTGAGGGGCTTCCACAAAGAGGAGGGGTTCAATTTATTTTCCAAAGCACTAGAAGGCAAGACAAGAAACAATGGATGGAAACTAATCAAGAAGAGAAGCAACCTGGAATTAAGGAGAAACTTCCTAATAGTGAGAACAATTAAACCAGTGGAACAGCTTGCCTTCAGAAGTTGTAGGTGCTTCATCACTGGATGTTTTTAAGAAAAGACTGGACAGTCACCTATCTGAAATGGTATAGTGCCTCCTGCTTGAGAAAGGGGTTGGACTAGAAGACCTCCAAGGTCCCTTCCAGCTCTGTTCTGATTGATGGTCTAAGACACTTTTATTTCCACATCAGTTAGGCTTATATATACATATACATATTTGTCTCTAATTATACTAAAAATGCGAATCCCGGATACATTCATGTTGAGAAAAATAGTCGAACACCGGGATAAATATAAAAACAACTGTTTAATAAACTAACAACTGTTTGATAAGCTTAGCTTTTGTCGGCTAACTGCCGACGTCGTCAGAGTGGAATGTCGGAGGTTCGAAAGCCTGCTTATAAGACCGGCAGTTTTTGCGCTCTGTTCATAGAACGCATTACCGGTCTACCCGCTCCAGTTAAGGTCAACTGGGGCGGGTAGACCGGTAACGCGTTCTATGAGCAGAGCACAAAAACTGCCGGTCTTATAGGCAGGCTTTCGAACCTCCGGCATTCCACTCTGATGACATCGGCAGTTAGCCGACGAAAGCAAAGTTTATCAAACAGTTGTTAGTTTATTAAACAGTTGTTTTTATATTTATCTCGGTGTTCGACTATTTTTCGCAACATGTACATATTTACATAGAAGTGTAATCAAGGATATATGACCATGCAAAAAGTAATCCAGGGGGGAGGGAGAGGGAGGGGAGGGAGAGGAGAGGAGATACCAAACATACTATACTCATATCAAAATACAGCAGTGAAAATCAAACAGAGTATGAATGAAGTATAATTCCAGGTCAAAAAGTATTATAAGCTAAATGCTATACTTATAAGAAAGCCTATCTCATGCTATTACTTGGAATGACTTTTGACAGTGGTGGAATGTGAAGGTTTCCCTTAAAGATTGCAGGATTACCACTAATCTACTGAACTCTATATTTAGTTGTTTGAATATGACACATGAAAATTAAAACAAAAGAAAACTACTTTTTGCAAGAAGACAATTGTTAGGTGGCCTGTTCTCATTGCTTCTCAAAAATTGAATCTAGTGATAAAAGGATAGTATATGCTAATTAATCAGAACTAATAAAATGGCACTCTTCCTAATATTTTATATTGTTAAATGATTGTTACAGTATGACTCTCAATGCATTTTTCTAGAAGATATTGGATTTTCTAGATATTCTAACCAGGACCCATTCCTTCCACATTGAAGCAAAGCCTATATAATTATAGTATTTCACAAAAATAAGTGATACTATCCTGTCTCAGTTGTAAAATACAACAGAACATTTCAGAAACACTCTGTTTATCTCTAGTCACTCTGGTAATGTTTAAACAGAGGGAAAATAATATAAAATATAATATAGTGAGGCATTTAATTTCAAGCAGAAGTTGAAATAATAGGTTTAAACTATTAGTGACGACAAATATTTAAAAGGTAATCAGTAGAAAAAAAATATAGAACAAAAAGATAAGGAGCAAAGTGTCAAATCTGAAGATCTTGAATAATAAATAAGAGGTATGTATTGGATCATATTAACAAAAAACAATGGAATTTTAAATCACATTCTATGGTATTAATTTCTGCTTATCTAGTTTATCTTCAGACAGTTAATTCATTTGCAATTTAAGATTTTATATACTGTATATCATTGTTTCTAATTAATTTATTTCCCAAATTATCTGTGCCTCATTTCTTATTTATTGCAGCCGAGTGTATAAGGTTATTTGATTTTCAACACCATTTTAAATTTAAAGTTAACCAGCCAGACAACAGAAAATAATGTCACCTAATGCTGCAGAGATAAAACTTTCCAATTGGTTTTAGAAATTTAAAGATAGGCTCAACTGCAGGGATGCCTGAGGTTATATCTACTCTCCACAGTGACTATTAGTATCATGGCAAAGGAAGTTTTAATTGGAGAAAAATACTCATGAAATTATTAAGAGACATACATGCACACACCAAGAACTCTGCAGCTGCAGATGTAACTTGATTTTACTTCAAATTCGGAAATAATACTCAAGAAATAGCACGTTATTTTTTGTTCCAATAAGATTGGGTTTGAACTTATACATAGAAATCCTGTGTGTGTCTGTATGTGTGCCTGTGTGCATTAATAACAATGGGTGTTACGGAATATGCACAATTTTTATATCTTTCTCTATTTTCTATTTTCTCTATTTCCTTGTGGTATTTTTTGTATTTTTATAATGTCAGTGTTAATACTTAGGTGTACTTTGTTTACTTCTTAGTTATCATAAGTTAATCACCAGCACTCCAGAATGATTTAGCACTTCCATACTATGGGGGGAAATAAAAATTGTAAATAAACATACTGTAAGGGTTAAAAAGAGAGGGAAACCCCCCACATTTGCTTATTACTCTCATAAATAGAGAAATATGACATATATTGTGAGCTAGTTAAGCTATTCTGGTAATAGAGGGAAAAGTAATTTTTAGTAGTCACAGAAAGTCCAAATTCAGGACAATACTACCATGCTCCAGAATGCAGTAATATATCAAGCAACACCACAATGTATAGCTTAAATTAGAAACTCATTGAAAGTATTGGGCTTAATAGATCATTACATTGTTTTTACTTCCATATGTTTCTCTAAAATTTCTCTATTCTGTTTGTGGATGTTAATATTTACATACTACACTAAAATTACATATTGACAAAGATGCTCAACTGATGAACTTAAACCAGGAATCCAGAAAACTGAACTAGCCACACAACAAGATTAATAGACAAATCAATAGACCCAAATCGATTCCCAGGGAGGAACTATTAGCAGAGAAACTGCAGAATCAGAACAGAACCCAGCTAGTTGTCACTTGTAGCTCACAGCTCAAAGACTTGATTAATAAGGTTCAGCCATATGACACTTCACTTTTTCAGACACTGGAGGAAGGACCATACTTCCACCTACTTGCAGCATACTATAGATGCTGATAACAATATTTTTTCCCAAAAATCTTGCATCCTGAAAACCTTTTGATGTTTATGATAGACTCCTTCAAACTGAACACAAATATAATTTCAGAATGCCTGTATCACGTGGCATTCTTGAGAAATATGAAATAAGATTTCAATGACTGTTATGTATTTAGTTGCATAATGTTTCCAACATGGTGTATACGTTCAAAAGAGCTAAAAGTATTTTCAGCATTTATATGCTGATTTTCATTTATATTCAGTGTCCAATGCATCTCACTGCAGTGTCCAACAATAATCAGCCAGCATTAATGGATTCCAGTTGCCCTAATTCTATTTTTCCATTGTGACAATATTTTGATAAAAAACTTTCAACATGTTCATCACTGACTGCACCTAGATTTTCAGGAAGGAAGTCCAAGTGTGAATGCAGAAAATAAATTTTCAGTGACATGTTGTATTTTGTGATTTTGTATGCTGTCAACCAGCTGAATGTAGTTTGGTGCTCTGTAGTTGCCAAGAAAATTCTCAATGACATCCTTGAATGCTTTTCAGGTGATCTTCTCTGATCCCACTAACAAATCTTCGAACTGCTTGTCATTGATGATATATCTGATCTGTGGACCAACAAAAATGCCTTCCTTAATCTTGTCATCAGTTATTTTTGAAATTATTTGTCTCAAATAATGAAAACTTTCATCTTCTTTGTTCATCACTTTCACAAAATGTTTCATCACCCCAAGTTTTATGTGAAGTGTAGACAAAAATAAGTCAACAAGTGGTTCATGTACCACATTTTTCTTCCAGGAACCAAATTCTTTTAGAGTGGCCATTTCTTTTTAATGTAATGCGACTCGAGTGAATGGTTGTCACATTAGAATAAGTAACAAAAGTACTTGGTACATCCAAACTCCAATCCAAGAAGCAGAGCCACTACTTTTAGATCTCCACAGATGTTCCAGTTGTACTTGATATACTGGATGTGCTTCAACAACAGTTCCATTATTTCATATGTGCAACATAGCCACCAGGTACTGGAGGGCTTACATTATCATTGTGTAAAAACAGAAGATTTCTATAAACAGTACATGATAGGTTATTTTTGTGATTAGCAGCCAAAAATGTGTAAGATATAGTCAAAAGTGTTCAGGAAGCAAAATCTTTGTTGTCCTGTGAAACCACTCAACATTTGTATAAGCAGAAAAAAACCAGTACATGATGCCAACTTTAGAACCAGACCTTATTTAGAAAACTTTGAAAAAGGAGAAATGACCCTGAAAGATTCTGAATCCTAACTTAAAAGAAGGACTTCTTAGCACACACACACACACACACTCACACACTCACACACACACACAATACAGTTGTATTGGAACAAAAGTTAATGAGTAAAATAGAGAACAATTTTTTAGTAAAAATATTATCAGCAAACTTTAGTTTTCACACTTCCTTTACCTGTATGACTAACAAAACCAAGAATTCTGGGTTTGGAACTTTAAGAGAAAGAAAAAAACTAAAAACAAACCCATAAAGTAGATCTGCTTTGGAAACATGCTATTTTAAAAAAACCAAAGTGCTCCCAATTGTATCTCACATAACAGAAGAAAAATATTAACCTTATTAGAACAAATAATTGCTTTGAAGAAAGAGAGCCCTTTTTTTGTGAGAACAGCATAGTGAAAAGAATTAATGCCAATACCCTTCAGTCTTGATTACATGTCTGAGCTGAGTATCTACTACTGCTATTTTTTTAAATGAAAAAAAAAAACACATTGCATGTATCTAAAGAGACAGATTCAAAATAGCAGAGTTGAGGGATAAGTCATTCCCTCAAAAAGCAATTAATAACAGACAATTTAGAATTATTGTAGTTGTTAATAATTATGGTGATTTTTGTTTATGTGTGTGTATGTGTCTGCATTCTCATTGTGCCACATGATACCTTATTATTTGTTAGGTTGAAAGGCAGAGGAGAGAAAGGAAGATACATTCCATTGAGACTCAAAGCTTTCTAAGAGAGCTAATCCATCTAATAGTTTTCCAGTTACCTCATCTACACTATGCTGAACTGTTTGGAAGAAGATAGAATAAAAAAATATGAAATTATAAAATGAAAATGACGAGTGCCTCTTACAAAAAATAAAAGTGACAAATTGGTACTTTGAACAAATTTTCTCATAACTTTTCTCCTGATGGTAGAAGGAAATCTACCATCAATTTTAATATTGATGCTTTCTTGTATTTGATTGTTGAAGCTAGAGACCAATGAACCCCAGTAACAGCATTGCCAAAATACAAATATTTATTTTAACAGAACAGTATAATATTAAATATTCAATTGTATAAAAGCTACCCATACATTACAAATCTACAGGTAATTATTGCATTTAACAAAGGTTGATAACACTATCTTATTTTTTAGATTTATATTTTTTAGATTTATATGGGATATGCAACTCAAGGCGGTGAACATATCTAATACTTCTTTCTCCTTTATTCTCCCCACAACAACCCTGTGAGATGATTTGGGCTGAGAGAGAGTGACTGACTCAAAGTCACCAACTGGCTTTGAGGCCTAAGGCAAGTTTAGAACTCACCGTTTCCATCAAGTTAACCACTGCACCAAACTGGCTCTCTCTTTTCTATTTACATTGACTGTTATTTTCACAAAATAATGTACTGATATTGGAAATTACTTTTAAGCATTTTCTTTAAGATTCTCTCTTTTCTAATATTGAAAGGAATTAAGAAGCAATCTCATAAACACAATAGGTATTAATAATAGTTCTTAGGATTTTGTGTTAAGCATTGTTCATAACTCAGTTGCTTTTTTTGTAACTCTATTTCTCCCCCTTTCCCTCTCAAGTTAATAATGCCACTTACTTGTATATGTGAGGTGAAAGCCTTGCTCTGTATCCGATCCATTACTGTTAAATTCTATCCATAAATGGTTAGATGTGCTATTAAGAATGAGTTCTAGCCATTCCATTTTTGTAAAAGTTCCCAACAAATGTGATGAACTGTCTTTTCCATCATACACCTATAAAATAAAATACAATACAGTTTAACACATTAAAAAAACTTATTTTAAAGCTTCTGCTATCTAATAGATGTTCATGTACAATTAAGTAAAAATCATTAAAATTTCCAAACAAAACATAGGAAAAGAGAACAATCCTTTTCATTGCTTGCCATATACTGGCTATGCAGTTCATTTATATGATAACACACTACTTCCCATCCAGTCATTTTTTAAATAAAACAAGTTTGTATTTTTGGCTTAGTTCCTTGACATTTATCAACTCCATCTCCTTTTGTCTTCAGAATCCATTTGGAGTTTTTGTTTCAAAAGTTTGAAAGTGCTTCATGGCATTTCTGTGAAGATGCTTTTTCTAAGCACATTGATGTGTGTGTGTGTGTGTGTGGGGGATAACATACATCAGTCTGATCACAGCTAAATGAATTAAAAACAGGATTGAAGCAGCAACCCTGGCAAAAAGCACCAAGTTTATTTTTAGTACTAGATTGAGAAACTTGAATTTATTTTTAATAATCTTAATTTGTGATGTGCTTTTATAATGGCTAAAGTCACATAAAAGGAATGAAGACTTGAACATCTGAACAGTTATGGGGGGGGGGGAGGGAACTAAACTCCCAAACTAAGAACCATACTGACCTGAATGTTTCAATCATGTGCACATTTCCAAGATCATTACTTGAAATGGCCAATTTCTCTGTGCCCTGATTAAACATTTTTAAATACTTCTTAATTTCAGTTGTAAGAACATGAAATAGAAAAATACTGAATAATATAACTAAATCTATCTATAGTTCCATTTTGATCTTCATTGGACAATCGAAGCTGGTTTATATTATTAGCAGGATGGAAAGACACTTTGGATATGTTTGTACAATTTTGATATCTTTATTATCATCCAAATTTTGAATTAAATTTTATGCCTTCCTTTGGAGGAAAGGGTCAAAGTTCTAAATCCTATTACTGCAAAAGTCCACAAACCCAAATCCAGAGAGTAAGAGAGAGACAGAAAATAATACATATATGAACTACTTTTGAAGTCATTCTTTGCAAAATTAGTCAATAACAGCAAAACAACAACAACAACAACAACAACAACAACAACAACAACAACAACAATAACAATAACAATAACAATAATAATAATAATAATAATAATAATAATAATAATAATAATAATAATAATAATAATACTAATAATAATAATAGTTGGAAGGGACCTTGGAGGTCATCGAGTCCAACCCCCTGCTCAGGCAGGAAACCCTACGTCATTTCGGACAAATGGCTGTCCAGTCTCTTCTTAAAAACTTCCAGTGTTGGAGCATTCACCGTTTCTGGAGGCAGGTTGTTCCACTGGTTAATTGTTCTAACTGTCAGGAGGTTTCTCCTCAGTTCCAGGTTGCTTCTCTCCTTGACTAGTTTCCATCCGTTGCTTCTTGTCCTGCCCTCAGGCGCCTTGGAGAATAGCTTGACTCCCTCTTCTTTGTGGCAACCCCTGAGATATTGGAATACTGCTATCATGTCACCCCTAGTCCTTCTTTTCATTAAACTAGACATACCCAATTCCAGCAAACGTTCCTTATATGTTTTAGCCTCCAGTCCCCTAATCATCTTTGTTGCCCTTCTCTGCACTCTTTCTAGAGTCTCAACATCTTTTTTACATCGTGGTGACCAAAACTGGATGCGGTATTCCAAGTGTGGCCTTACCAAGGCATTGTAAAGTGGTATTAATACTTCACGTGATCTTGATTCTATCCCTCTGTTAATGCAGCCCAGCACTGTGTTGGCCTTTTTGGCAGCTGCAGCACACTGCTGGCTCATATTTAAGTGATTGTCCACTAGGACTCCGAGATCCCTCTCACAGTTACTACTATCGAGCAAGGTACCCCCTATACTATACCTGTACATTTGGTTTTTCTTGCCTAAATGTAGAACCTTACTTTTTTCACCATTGAATTTCATTTTGTTAGATAGCGCCCAGTGTTCAAGTCTGTCCAGGTCCTCCTGTATCTTAAGCCTGTCTTCTGGAGTGTTGGCTATTCCTGCCCGCTTGGTGTCATCCGCCAATTTGATGAGTTCCCCATGTATCCCCTCATCCAAATCATTGAAGATGTTGAAGAGCACTGGGCCCAGAAAGAGCCCTGGGGCACCCCACTGCACATTACCCTCCATGTAGATGCAGTTCCATTGAGGACCACATGCTGAGTACGGCCGGTCAGCCAGCTACGAATCCATCTGGTGGTGATGCTGTCTAACCCAATTTTTGTCACTTGGTCAAAGAATGCAATAAGGTTTGTCTGGCATGATCTGTTTTTGACAAACCCATGTTGGCTTTTAGTAGGAACAATGTTAAAATAAAATATGCAGCTGAATAAAAAAAATTATCACACACTATTAAAATAATATTAGGAATGAATGAAGTATAGCATGATGTTTCTCCTCATAATTTTTTCATATTATGTTTAAGAAATTTCCTTCCAGCTATACAAGACATTTATTTGAGGTAGGTCCCAATGAGCCAGGTCTACTTTTAGATATCTGTGTATTTTGTTGTATAGTCTGTTTCATTTTTTATACTTATATTCATACATAATTTCTGTGCCATTTCCTCATTATTCTAAACAGAAATTGTTCAAAATTTGTATTTAGTAATCTTTTAAAATGTTCCTTTTAAAAAACTTTGGCATTTAAAAAAAAGAAAAGTGAAAACTGAAACATTCAGGCCATGTGAAAGTTAATGTATATTTTACTTATACCTCTAATTTAGGGGACTGGATGCTACAACATATAAAGAACGGTTGCAGGAATTGGGTATGTCTAGTTTAATTAAAAGAAGGACTAGGGGGTGACAGGACAGCAGTGTTCCAATATTTCAGGGACTGCCACCAAGAAGAAGGAATTAACTTATTTTCCAAAACACCTGAAGGCAGGACAAGAACCAATGAATGGAAACTAATCAAGTAGAGAAGCAACCTAGAACTAAGAAGAAATTTCCTGACAGTTAGAACAATTAATCAGTGGGACGACTTGCGTCCAGGAGTTGTGGGTTCTCCAACACTGGAGGTTTTTAAAAAGAGATTGGAGAACCATTTGTCTGAAATGATTTATATTTAATAAAACCTGCAAGATAAGTCTAAAACAATAAAAACGCCCCAAATTTTTGAAGTTTCCAAAACAGACAAATGCTATCAGCTCCATATTGTTCAAATATAATTAAATTATAATTAGCCTAACTTTACCTATCACACACTATATTTCAAATGAACATCAGAGAATTAGACATCAGCCAATACTAGCAGGAAAACATCAGCACCAAAGGCCATGCAGAACAATTTAATTGTTAATATTTTCTGGTATGCCAATACACTGTGGCTAGTATGATGTTTGAAACAATTTTGGAACCATTATAGAAAACAGTGCCAGAATTCTCGCTTTGCCTTATAAATATGTGAGATTCTCAAGAGCTTTTCCTGCAGTGAATGTACTGGAGAAATCAGTTCTAAACAGATAACTCGGTGGTTCTGTAGGTACTTTAGTGCCAAGCCATAAAGGGCATTACACCCACTCCTCATTTAGTGGACAAGTTTCATTCCAATAATCAGTGGTGGGATTCAAATACCTGAACAACTGGTTCTCTTATTGGATGCAGGCCTGGGCTTCCAAGGCCTAGAACGAACTTCCAGAAGTGGCATCCATGCACTTCCAGTGGGCCGTTCTAGGCCTGGGAGGCCTCCTCCAGACCTCCGAGGCCTAGACTGGACTTCCTGAAGCAGTGTGCATTCAGCCGGTTCTCTGAACTCAGCAAAATTTAGCTACCGGTTCTGCCAAAACGGTGCGAACCAGCTGAATCCCACCACTGCCAAGAACCATTTCCAAGTGAAATGGTCACTAAGTGAAAGAGGGTGAGAGAGGAGAGAGAGAGAGAGAGAGAGAGAGAGAGAGAGAGAAAGAGGCCTCAAAGATCACTGGTTGCTGCCATCTCATTCAGATAAAGTTTTGTTGTTTCTCTACACCAGTATTACTGTCACTGATTGCATTGTTGCAGATGCATTAAATTTGTAAATGCATGATGATTGGAAAATGGATTTAATACCATCATATTTGCAAATGGTTGCAAACCAAGGTAATTGCTAAATGAGGAGAGAGTGTATAGAATTACAACAAATACTTTGATTTGCACTTTGAAACCTATTGGCAGCCAGCACAGTGTGATATGCTCTTGGTAATTAACATGTACTGGACCCAGGCTGCAACATTTTGTACCAGTTGCAGCTTCCAGGTGGTTTTCATTGCAGTAGTAGTAGTATGAGGACAAAACTTGGAATTACTCTTATCCTCAAACGTTAGAGCTACAACTGGCATACCGGCTAATGCACCCTTGGTGATGGCCTTCTCCTCCACAGCCATGAATGCATATTCAAGTTCCAGTCTAGAGTTAGTCCAGGAGGTATAAATGTAATTATTAAATGTATTTCTCTGCTCATTCCCCCCTCAAAAAAAAAAAAGATTCTAGACATCTTCAAAAGGTTAGGACAACAAAATAACAATTTAAAACATCGCACAAATGGCCATGTCAGTTGGGCATGATGAAACACTCTAAGACTAAAAATGACCACTCAGATTCAGAGGTGGGTTCATATGATGTCCTGGCCTCATATCTGAGGAGCTAGGTCTTCAGGGTTTTTTAAAATGATGGCTGGGGTGTGGATATACAGATTTCAGGGAGAATGTTATTGCAGATGGTAGGTGCTATGAAACAGAAAGTTTACTAGTATGGACTAGTATAGAGTTCCCCAAGCTTTTCAGCTTTGCGGACCAGTGGGGGGCAGAGAGAGGGGATGCCCCCACAAATGGAGCGTGCTCATACAGTTGTCCACTGTTTGCATGAGTGGGAATGCATGCATGTGAAGTCACCCACCACTTCCACTGCCCGGTTTTGAAAGGCTCAAGGCCCGGTAATTGCCTGTGGTCCGGCAATTGGGTACCCCTGGACTAGTATACTAGTCCATATTAAAAACAATAGCATTATTTGAATATCCTTGTGTGTCAGATATTACTAATATTTAAAGCTTGGTTGGGAACAGTTTCAATACCATAATGGTCTTATGCTAGTCTATGACTGTAATAAAGATGGTCAAGTCCAGCTGCGTCAGAGAGACTAACTCATCAACAAAGACAACAAAGGAGAGGTAATTGATAGTGGACCAAAACAGACAGATCTCAGATAGAACTGAAAATCTGTTAGAATGTTATATGAAAAATATAGGTTATACAAAAACAAAGAATATTAGAGAGCTATAAAATGTTTAAAAAATAGGAGTTAGTTAGGTGGAATGGATAAACCTATAGGAGTAGTTCTAAAAGATCAGAATATAAATGAATCAGTAAAAAAGAAAAAAATGTGTAAGCTCAAGAAATCTGCAAGAAAGCTAGACCATTAGGAAGGGATAAAATCCACCATGGAAATCAGTGCAAGACGTTTTGAATTATGCCTTTCTATAATCCCAGTTATTAAAGTGATTTCACCGTTTCTTTTTTTGCTTTCCACTTTAAGGGGATTAGAGCTTATAGATATGAGGGAAAGAAGGCCAGTCTTCAAAGATATCACTGCAAATATTTTCAAGCTACACATACCCTTCAGGTTTCAATGGCAATTAGGACCAGAATATACAGTGTGTTGCTAAGTCATGTCTTAAAGTGTGATACCACATGGCTGCATCTCTTAATGACAGAAATTTGGGAAGTCCTAGTTCAGTGATGGCGAACCTTTTAGAGACCAAGTGCCCAAACTGCAACCCAAAACCCACTTATGTATCATTGGGTGCCGGGTGGGCATGGCCCATTAGGTGGGCGTGGCCCATTGGGTGGGCGTGGCTGCAGTGGTAACGGCAGACTGGGTGGGACTAAAAAGTTCAATCAATCAATTCCAACTTTGCGAGATCTTTTTTTTCCCCGTGAGAAGTTGAAATTGGTTGATTGATTGAACCTTTTTTTTTTTTGCACACGGTGGCGGAGCCCTAAAGTGAAAAGGTTTTATAAAACCCAGCCGAAGGCCTAGGACTGGGGCGACGGCGCACGTGCCCAGAGAGAGGGCTCTGCGTGCCACCTGTGGCACGCGTGCCATAGGTTCGCCACCACGGTCCTAGTTGCTGTTGTGACCCAGAGATCATATGAGTTGTTAAGAGAGAATCTTATGCAACTGGAGTTCTAGGAGAGCAGGCTGCCAGGCAAGAGCTATGGGCAGGCCAGAGGTATGCTGTAAGGGTTCAAAAGCAGGCACTAATGTGTGCAGGCAGGCCAGCAAGGGCCACTACGGAGCATAGGATAGCAGGATTCCATGGGAGAAAAAGTGGTGGGAATGACTTGTGACCTTCCCTGCTGGCTTCCCCATTGACTTTGCTTGTGGGAAAGTGGCAGGGAAAATTGCAAATAGTGATAATGTAACTATGATTCACTGCAACATTGTAAAATCACAAGCTTGCCACCTGAATACCCGGATTGTGATAATATAACTGTGGTACACTGTGATGGCTGCATTTTTGCAGACCAGTTGTAAATCCTCATTATTCAATGCTGTCATTAATTTGAAAAGTTGCTGGACAAACGGTCATAACCCGAGGACTATCTGTACATGTTATTTTCACTTTAACAATGTTTCTATAATTTTCCCAGTAATCTTTTGATTGAGTTTCTCCAGTTCTACCATTTTTCAGTCTCTAGTAACTCTGCCTAATATATGAAAACACATATATGTGTGCATTTCTCAACAGAGCGAAAAATAGACAAGGGGAAGGTGCTGCTTATAAAGATAAAAGACAGGGAGAGACATATTATTTACAATTACAAAAAATAGTACTTGATTATAAGTAATAGTTGGGGTGGGGCAAATATATTAGAGAGGAGACTAAATAATTGAAGGAGGATCAAATAAGAGTGAAAATGAGAAAAATGACCTTGTACAAAACTGATCACATGACAACAAATCTGTATCTCTTTTTCTCACAGAGATGCAGACCTGCAGCCATTCCTGAAATCCTATTCCTCTCCAGGCTTTTCTAAATTTAGGTTTCCTGTCTTGACCCTAAATTTATGCTGTCTCAGTCAACAACATGGATTTTTAATTTAGACAAGAGGAGAAAAATATTGTATGACCGATTATGGAAAGTCAATAAGTTTCTGTTTCTCAAATATAACAAGAAAGTCAGGACAGAATAAGATTTACCCAGTTGGCTTGGGGCTATTAAGTCTCAGGAGTCTTGCTGTTGCAACAAAATGAGAGAAGGAAATACCTTGAGTATTTAACTATTTAATGTTTGCTTTTTCTATATTGGAATTTGAACAGTGTATATATTGCCTCATTCAGAATGACTTTAAAGTGCCTGCCCAGTTTTTTCATTTTGAAGCAAGCTATAAATATTGTAAATAAATAAATAAAATAAAGCAAATATCAAATGTCAGTAGGACAAGGACTGAGAAGCTAGATTGTACAGTTATTTAAATTACTCTTTACATTTATTTTTTTAACTTGGTACTCTCCAGATATATTGGGATAGTATATCTGAAGAGCATCAGATGTTCAAACTTTGGAGAAAGTTTGTCATATGTACTGTACAATCCAAACATGGATACACTGAAGGTTAGAACGAGGCAAAGTCACAAATCAAACAAGTTAAAGTTAACTTGGATTTACAATAACAAATGTCCTAACATTTTCTTTCTTTAAGGCAAAGGATATTCAAGTGGGATTCCACAGATCACCAATTCAAGATTGACCCCGAATCTCAGATTGGACATTACAGAAGAAAACAATTCAAGTACTTGATTTCAAGTACTAAAGCTCAGAAAATATGCTGAAATAGATTAGATAGGTTTTATTATTGGTGTATATGTGAGTGTGTGGTTCAAACATTTACCTTAACAGTATCACCATCATGCAGTTTAAAGGTTCTGGCTCTTAGGTGGATGCCTTTCCCAGCTTCAGTTTCAATTTTATAGATGCATTCATGGTTGTTGTCATAGTTAGATGGAAAATTTGGTGATAGCAATGTTCCTTCATTCCCAGATACACTTGCTCCACATTCAGCTAAATAAAACAGACATATTTATAAATAAAAAAGATTAATTATCTGTTTCAAAGGTTTTTTTTTTAAAAAAACTTAAATATTTTCAAAACTATAAAATATCTTTTCTATATGTAAGAAAAATATAAGTAAGTTAAGTATAAAATGCTATTTGCTAGTACTTTGCTTAGAACAAAATTATTTTTTACTATTTGACATACCCAACACCACTTTCTTATTAACAAGTTCCTATATTTAGACCAAAATTAATTGAATGTTTGTATCTGGATAGTTGTTTCTTTTCTTTTCTTTTTCAACTGCATTTTGTTTCACTACACTGTTTAAAGCAATGATATTAAGGAAATGTACACATAAAAGTAATATTAATGAATATTAATATTAATATATTAATGAATAATATTAATACAGGTAGTCCTCAACTTATGACCACAATCGAGCCCAAAATTTCTGTTGCTAAGCAAGACATTTGTTAAGTTAATTTTGCCTGATTTTATGACCTTTCTTGCCACAGTTGTTAAGTGAATCACTGCAGTTAAGTCAGTAACACAATTGTTAAATGAATCTGGCTCCCCATTGATTTTCCTTGTCAGAAGTTCTCAAAAATTGATCACATGACCCCAGGACACTGCAACCGTCATAAAGATGAGTCAGTTGTCAAGCACCTAAATTTTGGTCATGTGACCATGGGGATGATGCAACGGTCCTAAGTGTGAAAAACAGTCATAGGTCACTTTTTTCATTGCTGTTGTAATTTTGAACAGGCACTAAATGAATTGTTGTAAGTTGAGGATTATCTATAATTGTTTCTCAGCTTTCAACAATAAGTAAACAAAGAGTAAAATATGACTTCCTTCTATTCAGTTTCCAAAAAATGGGCTAATAGTGCAGAAAAAAAAGCTGTTTAGATTCCCAAGAAAAATCTTTAAAGTACAGTATATTAGACATATATTATTATTAACTTACATTATTACAATATAACTTGAATAAGATGAAGTGATTTAACCCAACTAATTATTAGCCATAACTAGGTAGCTTCCAAAATGAATTCTTCATTTGGCAGGGCCTCAACTCAGGTAGGTTACAACTGCTTTTTCAACTGTAAAATACGTACTGTAAATAACATGTTTTTCTTCATTGGAATTGTGGAGTTTGGATTTGCTTATAAACTGGCACATCTTGCAGCTTATGTTTGCTTATAATAAGTCACTAAGCCAATAAAGTACAATACAATGAAAAAAATAATCATATAGCAGTACAATAGCTTAAATGAGTGGATAACAAATAATTTGCAATATACTAGTATCAATATAGTAAATGAACTAATGTTAATTCTCAAAGGCCCTTCAGAAAAGCCATATCTTGGCAGCTTTTTGGAAGAGTTAACATCATCCAGATTAATTTGGGTTTGGCTAATCTAAAGAAAAGAAGAAATAGGGGTGACATGATAGCAGTATTCCAGCATTTCAGGGGCTGCCACAAAGAAGAGGGAGTCATGTTATTCACCAAAGCACCAGAGGGCAGGACAAGAAAAAATGGTTGGAAACTGATCAAAGAGAGAAGCAACCTGGAATTAAGGAGAAACTTCCTAACACTGAGGACAATTAACCAGTGGAACAGCTTGCCTTCAGAAGTTGTGGGCACTCCATCACTGGAGGTTTTTAAGAAGAGACTGGACAGTCACTTGTCTGACATGATATAGGTTCTATTCTATTCTATTGTATTCTATTGTATTCTATTGTATTCTATTCTATTCTACTCTACTCTACTCTACTCTACTCTACTCTACTCTACTCTACTCTACTCTACTCTAGTCTGGTCTAACAAATTAAAAACTTCTGAAACTACTAAGGAATTTATTTTGTAACCCTGAAAAACATGCTAATACTTCATAAAAGTAAAATTATTATTTATAATATATTTTATTAAATAAAATTTTAAGATAAAAACAATTGAAATATTACAAATGTAACAAAGAAAATAAGGCAGAATAGTAAATAAGCAAAGAGAAGATAGAAAGAAAAAATTATAAAGAGGCAGATTCTAAATTTCTGGACAGCAGTTTTAAATGGATTTATATTACCCTCCCTATAAGGTTACATCATAATTTCCTACTTTCCATAAGCTACCTTTTTCAATCTTCAAGCCCATAAATCACAATTTCATTTTTTTTCTTTTATCAAAAAGTCTATAAAGGGTTTCTAGTTACTAATAAATGTACCTACTGATCTTTCTCTAATCAAAGAAGTTAATGTTGTCATCTCTGCTGGTTCTTCATCAACCAATCTTCCAATGTGGATATTTCAGAGTCTTTCCATTTTTGTGCATATAATACTGTAGTCCAGTGATGGCGAACCTTTTAGAGACTGAGTGCCCAAACTGCAACCCAAAACCTACTTATGCATTGTCGAGTGCCGGGTGGGTGTGGCCCATTGGCTGGGTGTGGCCAGTTGGGTGGGCGTGGCCAATTGGGTGGGCGTGGCTGCGGTGGTAACGGCAGACAGGGTGGGACTAAAAAGTTCAATCAATCAATTCCAACTTTGCAAGATCTTTTTTTTCCCGTGAGAAGTTGAAATTGACTGATTGAACCTTCTTTTTTTTTTTGCACACAGCGGCGGAGGCCTAAAATGAAAAGGTTTTATAAAACCCAGCTGAAGGCCTAGGACTGGGGCGACGGCACACGTGCCCAGAGAGAGGGCTCTGAGTGCCGCCTCTGGCATCCGTGCCATAGGTTCGCCACCACTGCTGTAGTCTCACAGCTGTAATCATATTTAAACATTATCTTCCATGGCTATTTTCATGAAAGTAAAATTAAATGCAAAGCTATGTACATCCAAAAGGATAAAATCACCATTATGTTTACAAGTATTCCATTGAAACCGTAGAGGAGTATGTGCTAACATATTTTTTAAAAAATCCAATGACCTTATTTTTTTTTTAAAAGCACAGCAAGATAACACTGAGTTAGAATGAAAGGAGATATTCTTCATTGTTATTTGGCAGAATAGACTATGCTTTTGAATCTTTTAGTTAAAAAGAGAAAGGTATGTTTAAAATCGTATATCAACTGAAGGCTCTGTGGTGGATTAATTGGCGTGTGGCATAAAATAATTGTATTAGAATTAATTATTGCTTAGTAATGCAACTTCCTTCAAAGTCATGCTCATTCCTTATTTTCAAGGACTTGATTACTCTGATTACCCACATTCAAGCCCTTGATTTCTAAATTAACTCATGCACAGAAATTTGAAGTTATCTTAGGTTGTAGTTTGATAATGAGCAGGCTTCATTTGTGAAACAACCAATAATAATAATAATAATAATAATAATAATAATAATAATAATAATAATAATAATAATAATAATAATAATAATAATAATAATAATAATAATAATAATAATAATAATAGTTGGAAGGGACCTTGGAGGTCATCTAGTCCAACCCCCTGCTCAGGCAGGAAACCCTATACCATTTCAGACAAATGGCTGTCCAGTCTCTTCTTAAAAACTTCCAGTGTTGGAGCATTCACCGCTTCTGGAGGCAGGTTGTTCCACTGGTTAATTGTTCTAACTGTCAGGAAGTTTCTCCTTAGTTCTAGGTTGCTTCTCTCCTTGATTAGTTTCCGTTGCTTCTTGTCCTGTCTTCAGACACCTTGGAAATAGCTTCACTCCCTCTTCTTTGTGGCAGCCCTGAGATATTGGAACACTGCTATCATTCCCCCCCTCGTCCTTCTCTTCATTAAACTAGACATACCCAATTCCAGCAGCCGTTCCTTATATGCTTTACCTCCAGTCCCCTAATCATCTTTGTTGCTCTTCTCTGTATTCTTTCTAGAGTCTCAACATCTTTTTTACATCGTGGTGACCAAAACTGGATGCAGTATTCCAAGTGTGGCCTTACCAAGGCATTGTAAAGTGGTATTAATACTTCACGTGATCTTGATTCTATCCCTCTGTTAATGCAGCCTAGCACTGTGTTGGCCTTTTTGGCAGCTGCAGCACACTGCTGGCTCATATTTAAGTGATTGTCCACTAGGACTCCGAGGTCCCTCTCACAGTTACTACTATTGAGCAAGGTACCCCCTATACTATACCTGTACATTTGGTTTTTCTTGCCTAAATGTAGAACCTTACTTTTTTCACCATTGAATTTCATTTTGTTAGATAGTGCCCAGTGTTCAAGTCTGTGCAGATCCTCCTGTATCTTAAGCCTGTCTTCTGGAGTGTTGGCTATTCCTGTCAGCTTGATGTCGTCTGCAAATTTGATGATTTCCCCATCTATCCCCTCGTCCAAATCGTTGATGAAGATGTTGAAGAGCACTGGGCCCAGAACAGAGCCCTGGGGCATCCCACTACACACTTCCCTCCATGTAGATGCGGTTCCATTGAGGACCACACGCTGAGTACGGCCGGTCAGCCAGCTACAGATCCATCTGGTGGTGATGCTGTCTAACCCACATTTTTCTATCTTATCAAGTAGTAGGTTGTGATCTACTTTATCAAATGCCTTACTGAAGTCCAAGTAAATTATATCCACAGTATTCCTCTGATCCACTAATTTTGTCACTTGGTCAAAGAATGCAATAAGAGTTGTCTGGCATGATCTGTTTTTGACAAACCCATGTTGGCTTTTAGTAATGACTTTGTTTGCCTCTAGGTGTTCGCTGATTCGTTGTTTGATTATCTTTTCCAGAATCTTCCCAGGTATTGAGGTCAGGCTGATAGGTCTGTAATTTCCTGGGTCCATTTTTTTTCCTTTTTTGAAGATGGGAACTACATCAGCTCTTTTCCAGTCCTCCAATAGTTCCCCAGTGCTCCAGGATCTTTGAAAAATATAGTTCAATGGTTCTGAGATCACATCTGCCAGTTCCTTGAGAACCCTGGGGTGTAATCCATCTGGTTCTGGTGATTTGAACTCGTCTAGGCTGGACAGGTGCTCACTTACCATTTTCTTGCCTATCTTAACTTGCATTTCTATTCTGTTTTTTATGGCACTATTTTTGGTAGGTTGGTCTGTTTTTTCCCTTTGTGTAAAGACAGATGCAAAAAATGAGTTAAATAGTTCTACTTTCTCCCAGTTGCTTGTCACCTTCTTGCCACTTTCACCCACTAATGGACCAATCATTTCCTTCACTTTTTTCTTGTTTTTTACATGTTGAAAGAAGCTTTTTGTTGTTGTTATTTTTGACTTTGGTCGCAAACCTTAGTTCATTTTGAGCCTTAGCTTTCCTCACTTCATCTTTGCAGGCTCGGGCTATTTGCTGATATTTTGACTTAGTTATGTGCCCCTCTTTCTACTTTCTATACTTGTCCTTTTTATATTTCAATTTATCAGAGAGTTCTTTATGCAGCCATGCTGGTTTCTTTTGAGAGCTGTTATTTTTCCTCTTTGTTGGTATTGTGCTAGACTGGGCTTTTATTATCTCACTTTTCAAAATTTCCCAAGCTTCTTGAGTTGTTTTCCCTTGAGGATTCTCATCCATGGAATCCTTCCCAAGCCCTCTCTAAGTTTATTGAAATTAGCTCTCTTAAAGTCCAAGACTCTAATTTGACTGTGTTCTATTGCTTGTGCTTCCATAATGTTGAATTCCAATATTGCATGATCACTTCCTCCCAAGGTTCCTGTGGCTTCAACACCTTCTATCATTTCATCTCTGTTAGTGAGAATTAGATCCAAAATGGCTAATCCCCTAGTTCCCTTCTCTACTTTTTGGGAGACAAAGTTGTCTGCTAGGTTTGTCAGGAATCTGTTTGATCTTCCACTTGGTGCAGAGTTTGTCTCCCAGTTGATGTCAGGGTAGTTAAAGTCCCCCATTACTATTGTGATGTGCTTCCTACATACCTTAGTTAGGTGACTAGCAAAACATCCATCTATTTCCTCTGTTTGGTTGGGTGGCCTATAGTATACACCTATGGCAATGTCATTTCCCCCCCTTTTATATTGACCCAAATGCATTCAAGACAGTTTTCATCATTGTTGTGCTCTATTTCTGTAGAGATGTAGTTATTTCTTACATATAGAGCAACTCTGCCTCCTCTTTTATTTGGTCTGTTTCTTTTAAATAATTTAAATCCCCCTAGCTGTGTGTTCCATTTGTGGGTTTCATCCCACCATGTTTCCGTAATGGCAACAATATCATATCTGCCCTCATTAACCTGAATTTCTAGTTCACCCTGTTTGCTGTTCATACTCTGTGCATTGGTGTATAGACATTTGAGTCCTTTATGACTGACCCTGTGTTTACTTTCTACGTAACCTGTGTGGTGCCTGATTTCCCCTATTGTCTTACCACCTATTTGGTTAGTGCACTTTGTGTGGCACTTGCTATTAGAAGCTTGATTTTGCTTGACAGCAAGGTTGATATTCTTGTCCACACACACATCTATGTTACATGCACTGATAGCCATATAATTTTTAGATTGCCGGGGACAGGGATGTTCTGTATCAATTAACTCACTGTCCCCGCTGTTTAGTTTAAATATTCGTCCAGAAAATCTGTGAATTTATAGCCGAGTAACTCAGTCGCTTTCTTTGATGGATGCAAATCATCTCTTTTGTACATTTTTTCATTGGACCAGCTAAAATGACTTATGCATACACACATTTGTATAAGCCCGCCATTATAATAATTGATTCAAAGGAGATCAAACAAAGCTGGAAGGTTCAATAGATATGCCAACATCGAAGATACCTTAGAAGGTATTTCCTACTTACAAGAATTTCTAGTACTAGAAGATGAAATTAGATCAGTACTCTGGTAATTACCAAGCTGGAAGGCTACAGGAACTGATGGAATACCCACAGTAAGATAGATGATCAGGGACAAGGGCAATATAAAGAAGTAAAATCAGAGACAGGGAAATTTAACTCTTGATGAATTAAAGCAATCTCTGAACAGATGTTGATAATTGGGGAAATAGGAGAGAAAAGGTTTGTGAAGCTAACACAGGGGTGTCAAACTCGCAACGTTATGTGACGTGTCGCAACGTATCACAATTGTTTTTCCATTACTGGTAATGGGGTGGCCGCGGTTTCGGCATGACGCATCCGGCCTGCGGGCCAGCAGTTTAACACCCCTGAGCTAACAGTTCTTGTTAATTAATTGAACAGAGTCCAAAATAGGTATGCAAAACCATACTTAATCCAGCATTCCCATCCTCTTATTAAGGGTTAACATACACTGTCCTGCACAAAGTAAGCTAATCTGATGGTTTGATGTTTCCATGTTCAGCTCAACAGTCCATCAGCCTCATTCAGATAAAAAATGCAAATCATGGGGTTCAGTGGTACGTCTGCTATGGCCAGTTATACCCCATATCTTCCCAGACCCAACTTTTCACTTTCTTCCATTGCCATTGCTTACTGCCACAGCCACTGCCGTTTCTACTTCTTGTATCTCTTTCCACTTCCCCGGTTGGTTGTTTAGATGTCTCTCCTCATGTTTATTTTAGTTTTTATTTATTTGTATCCCACTTTTTATTTTTCCCCTTTTCTTTTCTCCACTCCACTCAGTTTTCCCATCTAGACAGTGCCCTTTCCCCCTTCATATTTACACTGACATGTCTATTTCCCCCCACTTCTTATGTAATGTTGGTTTTACATTTTCCCTTATTGCTTTGCAGGTTTTCCCTTCCCCCAGCTCATAACCCAAGAGTACCTCAACCATCCTTGTCTCCCAGCCATTCCACCCCAACATCCAATTGTACTTGGAGTAATAATCTCCGAGGGAGACGGATGTGTGTTTTTTAAAAATATATATACTACTACATAAAGGGTGTAAGGTTGAAGGGATGGAGTTTATGAATAGATTGAATAATGAAGTCAGCCTTAGGTCCAAACAGCCTTTCCATCTGAGGTACAGATTCTGAGATAACCTGAGGCATAGAGTGACTTTTTTCCACAAGAGGCCACTGGGAAAGCAAGGGGAAATCCTCACCCTGCCCTGGGTTTGACTACTACATGGAGAAAGGGAAACCAAATACACAACTTTTGCCAAGCTGAGGAAGGCAAGTGTTAGAAGGTTACCAGTCAACCCAAGGACTGAAAGAAAATTCAACTTCATTAAAGTTGCCAGAAGAAGATAAGCTTCCACACAGCCTATACAAATTGAAAAAGAGATAAAAATATCAAAAAACGTAACACAATGCTAGCTACTGCCACACAACTCTGTTTCCAACCTTGCCTGAGGTCATCCTCTCCTCATCTAAGGCTGCAGCCAACTCTCAAAAGACCCCTCCCCAAACAGTCTTCCCACCCAAACTCTGACAGAACTCCTTTCTTTCCTTTGATTGGCTTTCAGGAATTAGGTGACTCCCTCTCAGCTTGTACTCCATCAGAGAGTGGCTTGCTCTTTAAAGGGCCAGCTGCTCCTCATTATCTGGGCATTAGCATATGTATTTGTGAATGTTTAGGAGTATGTGTATGAATGCATATTCATTGGCACACATCTAAATAAGTGTAAGTGTATGTATGTGTGTGTGTTGTGTGTGCTTAATTGTGGTGCTTTCTTTTTACTTTTGTTTTTAAATCTTTGTTAGTTTTTTAGAATTATTTTTACCCTGCCTTTATTATTTATATAAGTAAATCAAGGCAGCAAACATACCTAATCCTCCTCCTTCCTCCTACTTTCCCCCACAGCAACAACTCTATGAGGTGGGTTAGTCTGAGAGAGAGTGATTGGCCCAAGGTCACCCAGCTGGCTTTCATGGCTAAGGCAGAACTAGAACTCACCATCTCTTGGTGAGCATCATAACCACTAGACAAAATACATAACCTTGTCTACATGGGACTGTAATCCCAACACGCTTCTCAAAAATAATAATCATAATAATCCTGGTTTATAGTGAAACTTAACAGACAGACATAAGAGAAGGGAGGGTTGAAAGCTCACTTAATTTTTAATAGCTGTTTATCTGAAAAGAATTTCCTTTTCCCCGCAGAAGTAAAAGTGAAAATCAAAAGGGGCATTTACCATCTCCCAGATTGCAAATTACAATTCTGTTCATACACAAGTCCTTTCAGTATGCTTCAAATAATTTGTGGAAAAATGAATATAGGATTATTGGAGAGATCACAGGGAAGCTAGAAATGAAATGGAAGGGAAAGTACACATAAAGAATCAAGAAACAAAAGATGACTCTACTGATAGTTTATCATATAAAGAGCAACTCAGCCTTGGTCGTCTGAAAACATATCTGAGAAATGTCTCCAATTATCAAAAAAAAACCCTCCCTCTTAGTAATAGCGATAGTACTTAGACTTATATTCCACTTCATAGTGCTTTACAGCCCTCTCTAAGCGGTTTATGGAGTCAGCCTATTGCCCCCAACAATCTGGGTCCTCATTTTACTGACCTCAGAAGGATAAAAGGCTGAGTCAGCCTTGAGCTGGTCAGAATTGAACTGCTGGCAGTCAGCAGAATTAGCCTGCAATACTGCATTCTAACCTCTGCGCCAGCAAGGGTTAAGGGTTAGAAATTCCTCTTAAAGCTTCTGTAGTTACCTCAAGACTACCATTGAAGGTATCTTACTCAAGACTGAGTAGCTGTTTCTTGATCCTACACAACCATGCGAGGTATGACAGGCTACATGGTTAACAGTTCAAAAAGTAGAGATGCAGAACCATATATGTAGTTTTCTTGATAGTGATAGTTAACCCAATCCAATTCCCTGGAATTAAATCTAGTAGGAAATGCTAAATCTGCTTGCTAGTGATCACTGTTTTTCTTATTATTTATTAGATGCATCCAGGCATACTTATCACAAAGTAAATATATTTGCTTATGTAATAACTGTAATATCTGATAAAGTAGTTGATAATTAATTCTGTTGAATTATTAACTTTTGTAAGGCCCATGTTTCCTCCCTCTGCCATCTTCTTGGAATAATGGCTTTAGATAGAAAAATAGTTTTCTACCTAATCCAACATTTCCCCAGATTTTGCCAGCAGAGAAACAGACATATGAATAATAGTACTTTATAAAATATGGAGTTTATCTACAGTATTGGCTGATCTAGGAGCAGATGCCATTTGTCATTATTTACTGTAATAATTGAACAGTTTGTATTGCATTACCTATGTCTATGCATATAGAAAAGAATAATTCACTCCTTTTACATGGCTTTTAATTTGTGAGCTGATAACAATGGTAGTTAAAGAATGACAAGTTTAAAGAGCTTGTAAGCTGCATTTCTATAAAGATAGAGAAGATAGTGAAAACATTTTCCCCTAAAGTGTAATAAAATTTCAAAAGCCTGTTTATCGAAGATTTCCTTTCATTTAAAATGGCTTTTATAGGAAAACACTTTCCTACACAGGTAGTCCTTGACTTACAACCACAATTGAGCCCAAAATATGTTAAGTGAATTTTTCCCATTGTACAACCTTTCTTGCCACGGTTGTTAAGTGAATCACTGCAGCTGTTAAGTCAATAATACGAATGTTAAGTGAATCTGGCTTCCCCACTGACTTTGTTTGTCAGAAGATTGCAAAAGGTGTTCACATGACCCCAGGGACACTGAAACTGTCATAAATATGAGTCAGTTGCCAAACATCTGAATTTTCTTCATGTGACTGTGGGGATGCTGCAACAGTTGTAAGTTGAAAATGGTCATAAGTCACTTTTTTTGGTGCTGTTGTAATTTTGAATATTCACTCAAAGAATTGTTGTAAGTCAAGGACTTACAACAATAAGTCCTTACAGCAATACTGGGATACAATCCCCAAAATGACAGAACAATCTCAGTGCGAATCCAAGGCAAACCATTCAATATCACAGTAGTCCACGTCTATGCCCCAACCACTGGTGCTGAAGAGGATGAAATTGACCGGTTCTATGAAGCCCTACAGCACCTTATAGAATTAACACCAAAAAATGATGTCCTTATCATCATGGGGGATTGGAATGCTAAAGTAGGAAGCCAAAAGATAAACGGAATAACAGGCAAGTTTGGCCTTGGAGTACAAAATGAAGCAGGGCACAGGCTGATACAATTTTGTCAAGAGAATACAATGGTCATATCAAACATTCTTTTCCAACAACCCAAGAGACACCTCTATACATGGACATCACCAGATGGTCAACACAGAAATCAGATTGACTATGTGCTCTGCAGCCAAAGATGGAGAAGCTCTATACAGTCAGTAAAAACAAGACCAGGAGCTGACTGTGGTTCAGATCATGAGCTTCTCGTTGCAAAATTTAGGCTTAAATTGAAGAAAGTAGGGAAAAGCACTAGGCCACTCGGGTATGAACTAAATCATATCCCTGATGAATATACAGTAGAGGTGACAAATAGATTTAAGGAATTAGATCTGATAGACAGAGTGCCTGAAGAACTATGGACGGAGGTTCGCAACATTGTACAAGAGGTAGCAACTAAAACCATCCCAAAGAAAAAGAAATGCAAGAAAGCAAAATGGCTGTCTCGAGGAAGCTTTGCAAATAGCTGAGGAAAGAAGGGAAGCAAAAGGCAAGGGAGAAAGAGAAAGATACACCCAATTGAATGCAGAATTCCAGAGAATGGCTAGAAGAGATAAGAATGCCTTCTTAAATGAACAGTGCAAAGAAATAGAAGAAAACAATAGAATAAGGAGGACTAGAGATCTCTTCAAGAAAATTGGAGATATGAAGGGAACGTTTCATGCAAAGATGGGCATGATAAAGGACCAAAATGGCAGGGACCTAACAGGCAGAAGAGATTAAGAAGAGGTGGCAAAACTACACAGAAGAACTATACAAGAATGAGCTTAACGTCCCAGATAACCACGATGGGGTGGTCACTGACCTCGAGCCAGACATCCTAGAATGTGAAGTGAAATGGGCCTTAGGAAAGCTGAGCAACAACAAAGCTAGTGGAGGTGACAGTATTCCAGCTGAGCTATTCAAAATCTTAAAAGACGATGCAGTAAAAGTGCTACACTCAATTTGCCAGCAAATTTGGAAAAATCAACAGTGGACACAGGATTGGAAAAGGTCAGTTTACATTCCAATTCTAAAGAAAGGCAATGCCAAAGAATGTTCAAACTATCGCACCATTGTACTCATTTCACATGCTAATAAAGGTATGCTTAAAATCCTACAAGCTAGACTCCAGCAGTACGTGGATCGAGAACTACCAGAAGTACAGGCAGGATTTCGAAGAGGCAGAGGAACTAGAGATCAAATTATCAACATACGCTGGATCATGGAGAAAGCTAGGGAGTTCCAGAAAAACATCTACTTCTGCTTCATTGACTATGCTAAAGCCTTTGATTGTGTGGATCACAACAAATTGTGGCAAGTTCTTAAAGAGACAGGAGTACCAGACCAACTTATTTGTCTCTTGAGAAACCTATATGCGGGCCAAGAAGCAACAGTGAGAACTGGACACGGAACCACTGATTGGTTCAAAATTTGGAAAGGAGTCCAGCAAGACTGTATACTATCACCCTGCCTATTTAACTTATATGCAGAGCACATCATGAGAAAGGCAAGGCTAGATGAATCAAAAGCTGGAATTAAGATTGCCGGGAGAAATATCAACAACCTAAGATATGCAGATGATACCACTCTAATGGCAGAAAGTGAAGAGGAACTAAAGAGCCTCTTGATGGGGTGAAGAAGAAGAGTGCAAAAGTTGGCTTGAAACTCAACATTAAGAAAACCAAGATCATGGCATCCGGCCCTCTCAATTCCTGGCAAATAGATGGGGAAGAAATTGAGGTAGTGACAGATTTTATTTTCCTAGGCTCCAAGATCACCACAGATGGGAACTGCAGCCAAGAAATTAAAAGATGCTTGCTTCTGGGGAGGAAAGCTATGGCAAATCTAGACAGCATACTAAAAAGCAGAGACATCACCCTGCCAACAAAAGTGCGTATAGTCAAGGCCATGGTTTTCCCAGTTGCAATGTATGGCTGTGAAAGTTGGACCGTAAGAAAGGCTGAGCGCCAAAGAATTGAGGCCTTTGAACTATGGTGCTGGAGAAGACTCCTGCGAGTCCCTTGGACTGCAAGGCATTCAAACCAGTCAGTCCTAGAGGAGATCAACCCCAACTGCTCTTTAGAAGGCCAGATCCTGAAGTTGAAACTCAAATACTTTGGCCACCTAATGAGAAGGAAGGACTCACTGGAGAAGAGCCTAATGCTGGAAAAGATTGAGGGCAACAGAAGAAGGGGACGACAGAGAATGAGGTGGCTGGATGGAGTCACTGAAGCAGTAGGCGTGAGCTTAAATGGACTCCAGAAGATGGTAGAGGACAGGAAGACCTGGAGGAATGTTGTCCATGGGGTCGCGATGGGTCAGACATGACTTCGCAACTAACAACAACAACAAGTCAAGGACTACCTGTAATGTTACTTGTTAGCTATGAAATCCGCTGGGCCACATGACTTCCTCACCTGTTTCTTTTCCCAATATTCTTTTTGTTTAGACTGTTTTAACTGAGTTATCATTCAAGATAAATTTAGGTTAGTCTACAGGCTTTTTGTATGGCAAAGTCATTCCAATACACTATCAGAATGAATGGAGAACATAGTTATGTATCAAAAAACTGCACGACTACCATCTCGCCTTTAGAAATCCTAAAGCTTGACATTAATAATTGCATAATTTGCAGGAGGGTCATTAGATTGTACTTCCAGCTAGGTATTTCATGTTGTCCCTTCAAGGTAGACTAGACCAGGAAACAGACTCCTCAATAATAATTTGATTTCTAATTAATTTATATAGGCTTTAGTTACAGAATCTTGAAAACATGACTGCATTTTCCTTTCCCTCCCTCTTATACTTCGGGGAGTCCAGGGGGAGCCAGTTTGAGGTTTGTTCTAATGTTTTCTTCATTCCCTGGGCTTAAAACATGTTCTTGAAATTGTTGCTGAATAGTACCCTAAAACCATCTCTATGGCTCTCTGTGTTCTGTTTGGAATGCAAAGCAAGTTTAAGTTTGTAAAGAACTGAACTGTTTAACTGAAATCAATTGATTTCACATCATAAAATTTTTATTTCTCTTTTTTAAATGCTACAATAATAGTTCCAGATAATTGATGTAGTTTGCTTTCATAATGTCAGTCACTTATGGAAGAAGGAAAAAGCTCAAATACAATTTTCTTCAGGCATATCCCCACTTACCTTTTAAGCCAATCCTGTATATTACTCATATTACCTTGACTCTTAATTAGGTTAAGAAAATCCTGTCTCTAGACCTAGCTTTTTTTTTTTTTTTTTAAATCCCTTCTTATTGCCCTATTTCTAATATCTCTTAATGCTGCCCTTGCCATGAGCATTATAACAGCACAATAATTATAGCTCTTCCTTATAAATACAGGTTGCTTGCATGACCCTTCAGAAATATTATTTTCATCAATTATTTTCCTTTCCCTGACTTTTCTATTTTACCTGTGCTTGGAAGAAAGATGATGAGGAGGAAAAGCTTATTTTCCCCTTTATCCATCATCTGAGGTAGAAAATTTCACCCTCAGCTCCCAAATAACGTATGAGCTTTTGGGAACTGGAGGTGAAACCCTTTCACCTCTGGTGACAAGAAAAATAATAAAATGGTACACTGAGTCATTAAAAAAATATAAAAAGACAAAGAAATGGAATATTAGGGAAATATAATAATTAAAAAAGTTTCTGGCAAGTTTCACACTAAAACTTTTCTTTTGCAAGACTAGATTTATAGTGATTGTTCTATTATGCCACCTATAGAATAAGTCTAAAAAGATTGACAGGCTATAGTATGCATTGATTCATCATAGGAATGATAGTAAAAATGTTACCACATTCATTTATACACACACACACACACACACATACACACACACACACACAAATAAAGAGTTTGGCACAAGATGTTGAAAATGGTGAAATAACAGAACTTATAAATATAATCAGTACTATTGTTCTGTTTATGATTTATTTACTATTTGAAAGAAGAGAAAGATATATGCATTCAAACCCATATAAACTTACACAAATTTTAATTATTTCCTGAAAACAATTTAGGAATGTTCAATCTAACAATTAATATGGATTGTTGGGTACATTCAAATCAAATTTTGTTTATGAAAGCTTCTATACCCTGGTAAATAATATGTACAAAAAAATTAAAATTTATAGACTGCCATTCCTTAATATATTTATCATCTATGACCATTTCGTATGAGAAAAACAGCTGTTCAATCCATGGTTATTGTTTTTAAAAGTATTACTTAATCAAATCATTCATTATGATCAATAACCAGAAAAAAGTATTTAATTGTATTTAAAATCATTTCCTGAGTAATTTAGCAAACTACAATGTAATGTATACATCAAAGCCACATAAATTAATGGGTTTTTTTCACACCTTTGATTTTTGCCTGCTTCATGTGCCAGAAACAATTTGATGAATGAAATGAAAGCATGTGACCACCTACCCACACACCTTGGCAGAGGTGCACTCCATACACGACGGCCACCACCCAGACAGGTAAGCTTGATCGCACCTTCCAAACGATATCCAGGAAAACAAGAAAATGTCAAGGAATCTCCAACTTCAAAATGAAATCCTATGCGTCGACTGAAGGCAGGAACTCCAGGGTCATCGCAAGGCTCCAGATCATATTCTTCCAACAAGAAATCAAAAACAAAGATGAAACCAAATATTTTAAGAATAAGTATCTTGCTTCCCCCACCCAGTGAAAGAGGAACTTAACAATCGGTTAAACTGTATGGTTATTTCAATATTTAATGCAGAGATATTTACTAAATGTATACAAGTAGTCCTTAAAATCATACATTTAGTGACCATTTGATGTTACAACGACACTGAAAAAAGTGACTTATGACTATTTTTCACATTTATGACTACTGCAGCATCCCCATGATCAAAATTCAGATGCTTAGAAACTGGCCCATATTTATGACAGTTGCAGTGTCCCATGGTCCTGTGATCACCTTTTGGGACCCTCTGACAAGCAAAGTGAATGGGGAAGCCAGATTCACTTAACAACCATGTTACTAACTTAATAGCTGCAGTGATTTACTGAACAGCTGTGGCAAGAAAAGTCGTAAAATGGGGCATAACTCTCTTATTGCCTTGCTTAGCAATAGAAATTTTGAGGTCAACTGTGATCATAAGTCGATGGTTACCTGTACCTACTTTTCTATTATAAATAATATTATAAACAGAATCTCTACAAGTAGCAACAGCTGATTGACCATGTCTAGGTCTGGAATGTTAAATTGTGTTGAGCCTCTTTAGTAACTTGAATGAAAGACTACTAGTGAATTTTAAGAGGAAATAAGATAGATAGATAGATAGATAGATAGATAGATAGATAGATAGATAGATAGATAGATAGATAGATAGATAGATAGATAGATAGATAGATAGATAGATAGATAGATAGATAGATAGATAGATAGATAGATAGATAGATAGATAGATAGATAGATAGATAGATAGATAGATAGATAGATAGATAGATATAGATTAGATATAGATATAGATATAGATATAGATATATAGAGATAGAGATATATACCCCAGAAGGCAAATGACAAACCCCTTCCATATTCATGGTCATCCAGAAGGTAAGTTGTTTTGGTGGAATGACAAAATTATAGCAATTATTATAGCAATCCACACCTCACAGCTTACACAGTTTCATGCCATGTTTGGGATCCAAATCCAAAACACTGGAGTTCTTAATATGAATCACGATGCACCTTTGTTTGTTTTGATATGTTTTGATATGACTGCTCTTTATATCAGATATCTAGATCCATACTGTTGTCAAGAAAACTACAAAAAGGGGCCGCAGGGTCATCAAATGCCATCTTCAAGCCTAGGATGCTTTTATTTTATATGACAAACAACACAGGGCACATAAATGAAAAAGAAATATTGCAGAGATGCAGATGTACATGGGAACAATGTAACCTTGTGTCTCTTGTTTCGGCATAACATTGTAAGGACTATTTTAATATGGTAATGTGCTAGAAAGCAATAAAAGAAGAAATGCATCTTTCCAAGAAATAAAAGGAAAGGAGATGTGCCTTAAGGGCATTGTCTTTTTTCCTTATATGGTAGCTGACAATGGAAGGAGCAGCGCCAAAGCTGCTTTCAAAGGCTTTCCCATTCCACATGTTATATGGATCGTCAAATTATTTCCATATGCTTCAAGTTGCTTCAATGCATCAGAAGTACTTTTAGGTAATTCCTCCCAACTGGTAGCACTAGACGCTTCCAGTGGTGAGCTGGCTTTTACCTAAAGTTATTCAAGCCTAATGAACATAATCAAATGTTGGAAACAAAATTATGCAAAGAACTTTAGGTCTCTGTCTATCTGTCAGCAGGTTAAATCTCTGAAAACAGAACAAAAGAGGACCAAGTTTGGTTTAAAGGAAGAAGCTGATGAAAGAAAGTCAAGTTTAAAAAATAGGCCAGATCTGACAGGAAACTATGGAGGAATAAAACATTCTAGAACAAATTCCTCCCTCTGTTCCTCTGAGCAAAATGGTTGGGTAGCAAGTTGGGATGCCGCCGACTGTTGTATGCTTAAGCTGTAAGCTTTCTTTCTCTAGTCTCTTGACCTAGTTTCAGAACAAAGTTCAGAAGCCCTGCTCTCTAGGTTTTCTCTACTTTATTTAAAAATATATGTATTTAATTAGCTACATATAGATTTAAGCATATACAAAGAGATTAATCATGGAAAATTAGGTGGAATGCATGGGAAATGGAAAGTGGGCAGATTTGCTTTTTCTATCCTGATTTCCATACAGACCCAAACATACTGAAGCTCATAAAACAGCTTATCTACTACAGCAGGGGTCTTCAAACTTGGCCCTTTTATGACTTGTGGACTTCAACTCCCAGAATTCCTCAGCCAGCGTGCCTGGCTGAGGAATTCTGGGAGTTGAAGTCCACAAGTCATAAAAGGGCCAAGCTTGAAGACCCCTGTACTACAGTGTCTTGCAACAATGGCAAGCCGAAGTCTGCTTTTCTCTTCAGTTGGCTATACTGTTCAATGCCCTTGCGTGACATCAAATCTAATGATGAAGTACCTGCTGGAGTACTTTTCAGAATGCCAATTGTTGTATTGGCATTTGGATTAGACCAGCATTTGCCATGAGTGAAACAAAAAAAGAACTCTGATTTGGTGTTAAGGAAGGAAACCAATACTTTATCTGCTGAACTACTGCAATGACTTAAGGGATTACAGTGTTTGCCTAAAGGGTGTTGATTAGTACCTGACAAAAATATATCAATAAATGTCCCTGAAATTTAAACATTTTCTTAGCAATATACCACCCACTACTATTTTCTTCAAGGTTTTCATTCATATCTCTCTCTCTCTCTCTCTCTCTCTCTCTCTCTCTCTCTCTCTCTCTCTCTCTCTCTCTCTCTCTCATAAATCAGTGTGAATTAATTTGCATGTGCAGACTCATCTTACTGCATAGAACTGCAGTCTTTGAAAGTCAAGCTGGTAGGGAAGTCAAAGTAAGTCTTGCATAATATTTTTCCCCTTGATATATTTTTGTAGTCAAGGAAAAATAGTTTTTATACAGTAAACCAGGAAACATACAAACACAAACACATGGAGAGAGTCTTATACACTGCTTTGTAAACATAATGCACTGAACCTAGCAATTGCTAGTAAAAATATGTGGTGAAATATCAAGTACAAGTTAAATCAGAATATTTTTCTAGAACCTCAATGTATTAGAAGTGTGCTATGATCACAAACCTTGAAATAAGAAATCAAGTAAATTTGCCCTGCAGCAAGATGATCAGCTTTTATGCACTTTTGAAACACTATTTCAATATTATCTCCTTAGCGTTTCTCTCCCTTTCTGTGTTCCACTAGTACGTTTGGCCAGTTAAGTAGGTAATAATCAATTGGAAGATGATTTAAAAAGTAGTGGCAGAAATTTACAAATCCATAAAGTAAAGTGCTAAGTGCAAATAGGCTGTGAAAAAGGTGGTTTTAGTGAGATTTGTTTTGGTGTTATGAAGGATTTCACTTTTTTATTGACAACTTCTCTGGAAAATCCTTCTCAATATATTTTTCCTTTTAAATCTGATGGTCATTATTAAATCTTAACCATGAATTATTTCTTCTGCTTCTTACTCTTCATATTATACTGGCGTTATATTAACCTGTATTCACATTGTTTCAAGATATAGAAAATGATGAAGCTTTCTTTGACCATTTTTCCTTCTCTCACCTGCTTTTCTAATATATGTGTCTATAAAATATAATATTTTATTTTTAAAATAACAGTGCCAGTTTATTTTATTTTCTTATAGTAAATACTGTGCATAAATCTTATTTCCCCACTTAAACACCAGCATTCTTGAATCTAACTTCAATGTCATATTGAAGTTTATTTTTTTATATTTTCAGTAATCTTTTTCTGATAATGGAATTAGGCTAATGTGAGAATAGAACTAAATCAATACAATGCATTATTCCTGGCAATAAAATTGCTAATTCCACATAATAAAACAAAAATATTAACACAATTTCCTTGGCAACAGGAATGCATTCAGATCATCATTCAGAGTGAGGCACTAGTAGAGCTTGTGAGTTAGTAACAAAGTTTAACTGACTAGGAGAGATTGTCACATTCATCATATGATTTTTGAAAAAGGATCACACCATGTAAAAGCCATACGTATTGTACACTGTATCTAAAAGCAAAAATGCATCTGGCTGTGATTGCAAACGGGCATGAGAGAAATGGCAAAACACATGTTTTAAAGGTATTTTTTTCATCTGTTCAAAAGTCCATAGGCTTGTCTCAAAAATGTTCTGTTTCTGACACAGAATGAGTTGCAATGTGATTTTCCCAAATGGTTTTGAAATTCATAAATTGAGATTTTAATTGAAAGTTCCATCTAAATTGGATAAGACTATAATAAACTATCTGTAGTGTTCTCTCTTTAATTTTTCTGATCCTTCTTCCTGATTCTTTATACTCTCCAGATACTTTATACTCTCAAACTCTATCTGCCCTTGTTGCTAATTTGTTCCTAGGCACAATTCAATAGCTCCCATTAAACCCTAAATGTCTTGGGGTCAGGATGCAGGCAAAGACACTCTCTCCCATACCATTCTTTCATTGCAACCTTCTCATAAAGAAGGCATATGGCTGATTGTAGTATAATATAGACTTCTCATTAGCTTCTTCTATATTGATAGCATAGGCTATGAAATGCAGATATTCCCATTTCTGATACCTTTCTCAATACCTTTTCTCAAATAATAAAACATTTTTATTCTGGCAGAATGTTGTCTGTTAAGTGCCTAATATTTAAGCAAGGCAGTACTTCTATTTTTGCTTCTGTTTCTTTCAAATGATTTTTTTATTTTATCACACTGTGACCTTCAACTTCATGGAATATACCTTATGCATATGTATAGAAAAGTGAGATGAAAATCTTTATATGAATAGAATGAGTAAGTTGGAGAACATTACAATGTAACAAGATATTTTTATTGGTTCTCAAAGTTATTGGTAATCAAAGTAACAACTGTTGTTTTATGCATAACTTTCTGAAATTGTTTTCGTAATTTCTTGAAATGAGCCATGGACTTAGATCAATCAAGGAGAATGAAAAAATTATAACATCTTCAAAATGGCTTTGAATTTGTCTCAGTGAAGACACTTATGCTACAGAAATGAAACCGTTTTCTTTGATAAGACACATGTTTTGCTCAGTAAGATATTTTTCATGTTTCTATGCAATCTGAACCAACATTGGCAACAGCCAGAAGACAGTTGAAAAAGCATTTGAATTAGGCAAGGAAAAACAGTATCTGCTCTATTTTAGTCTTACAAACCAGGGGTTGTCCAGTGAAGTAGTTTTGAGAGGGTGCTTCACTTAAGATTTTGTCAAAGCCAAGTAACCCTTTGGAGATCTATTCAGAGGTATCTTATATTACTAAGCCTGAACACAATTCCAAAAAGTTGGAAAAAAACCCCTGAATCCTAGCCATTTTGTCATGATTTTAATATGACAATTGGTGTTAGCGTTAAGCCACTTTGCTACAAACCAGAAGATCTGAGTTCTAATCCTGCCTTATGCAAAAAACAAGCTGGATGAACATATTCTTTCAGGAAGAAAGGAAGAAAGCAAGGGCTAGAGACTTCTGTAATCTTGCCAAGAAAACCGCTGGGACAAATTCAGGCAGTTGTCAGTGTCAATACTGATATGAAGGGATGTGTGCATGCATGCACAAATGTACATACACAAATCATCCAGCATATTCTTCCATGTACAGTATCTCTTTTCTATATATATTTTTTACCGTAAGGTGATATTTCATAATTGCTTTGGATAGAATTGGCAAACACCTTTCTACCAAACTTGGTATCTGATGCTAAAAACTTATTCAAAAATATTAATCAATTAGTTGTTTAAACCATCTTAGATCCAAAGCAGAGTGAGAATAGTGATAATGAAGTATGTATGTATGCAAGAGATATCACTATAAATAGAACTTCCAGTGAAGTAAATATATATGCACTAAGCAGAGAGCACTTTAAAAGGTAACAAAGAACTAAATTAAGTAGTTTATTAGTCAACATGTAGAACCTAATACCCCTTCGTATTTGCTGTTTAATAATTAATATAAGCATAAATAATTGACAAAGCAACTATTTGCACATCTTTACCTGAAAATGTTATATTAAAACCTTCATAGGAGATGGAAAAGTCAGAAATGAATCGAAGTTGTGCAGTAAAGTTTCCAAAGAGCCCAGCTTTAACGGTTGGAGGTAAAACAGATCCGGTTAATCTTGCCACGGGTTCTGTAAAGCTCCCATCTTCTGTGATGAGCAAATAGTCATGGGAGCTCTCCAAATGAAAAGTGTGGAAGATCAGTTGAACACCTAGGAGGATGAGAAAAGAACGTTTTGCTTTTGGGGTTCAGGATAACTTAAATATGACAAAAACTACTTTGCAACCTGGACTCTTGAGCTGAACCACCAATAATCCTAAAAAGCTAAGTGTCAACGCTGCTAACATTGGATGTTCTTGTTTTGACAACAGATGAAAATGCAGCCATTTTCTCTATGCTTTTAGAATTAGTTGGTGCTGGGAGGAGGGATTGGGATGAGAGTTCAGTTAGTCATAATAATAATAATAACTCTGCCGTGGGAATCCAAGGACAAACTGGGTCCAGAGCTGATAACGTTTTGGCGGGCTGGAGAGCTGGAAAGAAAGCCTGTGCTTCAAGCTCATTGGGGAATGTGATTTATGACTGTTTATTGGGGGTGGGAATTGTACTTTGTTACTTTGTATCCAGGGGAGGGGAATTTAGTTTTTGAGTTCAACTATGTAGTGCCGATACTTCAGTTTCCCCAATAAAAGATTCTTTAAGGAAAACAATGCCTCGAAGTTCTTTTGAAGGTTTTCATCTGTTGGAACCATGACACTAAGAGTTTAGTATTCAGCTTAGTTCTACCATGAGAATCCCAGCAAGTAAAGCACCACTATACTTTCCTCAGTCCTAAAGCTGCCATTGCCTCCCCCTTCCTCCAAAATAAGACTTTTGAGTCAGGGAAGGGAATGCCAGGAGGCGCATTTATCATGGTAGATACTCAAAGAGCCATGTCATAGCCAAGTCACATCTCAATTCCCATGCAGCTGTGGCCTCTCCACTTCAGGCTGGGCTACAGTTGCTGTAGTTCTACAGTGAGTGAGATCAGTTGCTGCTGCAATTAAGGGAGCAGCTACTGCCAAAGGTTCTAGGCCTCAACTGTGTCTTTTATTCCAAAATTGATTTGGCTGTTTCTGTTCATAGTAAAAATCCACTGCTACTACTGCATGTCTATTATATCACAAAATATTCATTGCTAATAGGTAATATTCGGAATATATCATATTGCGACAGTAAAGAAAATAAAAATTATTCACCAATCTCTACTCTAACCCTAAGCATATTCATTGTCATAACCATTTTATACTATAGTTGGACAATTCTCAAAACCAATATGTTTTGTATGTTTACAGATATATGTCATAAGAAAATAAATGTGGGCAAGATTCCTGTTTTCAAAAACTATTGGCCTATGACAAAAGCATTTTATATTTATCTGCATTCATTTTCTTTTTTTTATTTTTATTTTTTATTTATTTTTATAAATAATTTTTATTACCATTTTCCTTTATACAACTCTAATACATATTCAGCAGACCGTGTCATTTTTATATACTTCGGATCAGCATTCTATACAATATATACACTATATACATTCAATATCTAACCACACAGTAGCCTTATGTATATTTCCAATTTTTGTTTCTATTATCTATCCAAGTATACCATTTTTCCCAAACCGCGTAAAATTCCGAATCGTCTTTTTCTTTTAGTTCTAGCCTGAGTTTATCCATTTCGGCACATTCATATATCTTCTGAATGATCAATCCCTCTGGTGGTATATTGCGTTCCTTCCAATAGTGCGCGAACGCAATTCTTGCCGCAGTTAATATGTGTAAAATCAAATATCTTATTTTCCTGTCAAATTTCTTTTTAAGTATTCCCAGGAGAAATGTTTCCGGGTTTAGTTCTATTTGGCATTTTGTTAACTCTTGTAGCCACCCTTGTATCTTAGTCCAATACTTTTTCGCTTCAGGACACAGCCATCAAGCATGAAAGAAGGTACCTTGACGATTACATTTCCAACATTTTGGGCTTTGATTCGGATACATTTTCGCCAGCCTTGCTGGAGCTCGGTGCCAACGATATAGTATTTTATACTGATTTTCCTTATATGCAGCAGATTTTGTTATGGTATAATTTTTGTTCCAAATTCTTTCCCAATCTTCTAATTCTATATTGTGCCCTATGTTTTTTGCCCATGCGATCATCGGTTCTTTCACCACCTCCTCTACTCTATCAAATTCTAATAAATAATTGTATATTTTGGATATTAATTTTCCTTCAGGGCCTATCAATAGTTTGTCTAGTTTTGGTTCCGTGTCAATTCCATACTCTTCCACGTCTTTCTTGTATCTAGATTGCAGTTGCAAATATGGCCACCAATCAATAGATATTCCCTGTTCTTTTAGTACCTGATTATTTTTAAGCTTTCCCTGTTTATCTAAAATTTCTGAGTATCTGGGTATTTTGTTTATATCTAATGTATTGGGGTGGATCATTGTCTCCATGGTGGATAGCCAACCAGGAATTTTCATATAATGTTTTTTCCTTATATCATCCCAGGTTCATAACAATGCATCTCTTATTTTATGTCTATAGAAATATGAGTGTGTCCTGCATGCCACCCCTTTTGTAAATCGTGCACTTCCAATATTAAGATTCTTCTGTTATTTAGGTTAACCCAATCTCTTATCCAGACCAGAGTTGCTGCCTTGTGATAGAGTTCCCACTCCGGGAGTCCAAAGCCACCCCTACTTCTGCTGTCTTGGAGAGAGAGTAATTTTATCCTCGCCTTCTTTCCTAACCAAACAAATTTTGTAGTAATTTTGTTGAGTTCTCCAAAAAACTTTTTGTCTAATGATATGGGGATTGTCTGGAATAAGTATAGTAATTTGGGTAAAATGTTCATCTTGATAGTCGCGATCCTACCTAAAAGCGATAGTTGTAGCCTCCCCCATTTTTCCAAATCTTTCTTTCTTTGTTGGACTAATACCATATAGTTGTCCTCCTTTAAGGACGAACATCTCGCAGTCAGCCATATCCCTAAATATTTATTTTTTTTAACAATTTGTAAATCCATTTCCTTTTCTAATTCTTTTTTTTTATTTGTTGTTAAGTTTTTAACTATCATTTTGGTTTTCCTTTTGTTAATTTTAAGTCCAGATATTTCCCCATATTTTTCTATGCTTTTGTGCAATTAGAACCACAATTTTAAGCTACATTTTGATGTAAATAAACTATACATGGATGTATAAAAGATTTCTGTGTTGATAATTGATAACATTTTAAAGTCATGAATCTGAAATTACTGAATCTGAAATCTCTATTAATGATTAGTGACTCATTTTCTTTGAGATTTTCATTTTGTCTAAGATCTGTCCTACAAGTATCTTAATAAGGATAAAATTGAATTATTTGTTAGATACATATCTTGCCTTTCCTGCAAAGATTGCAAGGCAACATACAAAGCACTCCGTCTTCAATTTGGTCTTTACAGCAAGCCTACAAAGTAAGTCAAGTTGCAAAGAATAATTGTCCCAAATCTATTGAGTGAGATTTTGGGGCTGAGGGAGGACCTGAATATGTATCCCAGTTATTTTTCTAACACCTAACACTTCACAAAACTGACTCACAAGCAGTCTACATGGAAACATTGCTCCTGTAACACATTTAACAGACTTTTAGTATAGTTACTGTACACCCTATGGCAGTGAGCCTAATGAAATGTGCGCAAAACACTCCCTGAACTTGATTCCACAATTTGAATCAAAAACATACTAAAACAAAATGAATCAAAGAATACCTGTGCAAGCATTACAGGTGCTCTATTGACAATCACTGAATTATTATTATGGTTTTGCTTATTTCTGATTTTGATATTAGGCCACTTCCTAGAAATGATAAGAAGGAGAATAAGCCAACAGAACTGGCTATCTTCAACGGCCCCCAAAGTAAGTTAAGATGATTACATTTCACTCTTGCCTTTCAAATAGTTTAAGTAACCATGGGTGAGTCTGCATTTTTGATTAAGGCATTCTCTTTGTGGGATGCCATTACACAATATTCCTACCTTTGCCATGAGAAACCTCAATTGTCCATGTGCAGTTTAAAGAATTGGGATAAAAATCAGGAAAGCCTGGTGACAGAAGAGTTCCACTCCTTCCATAAATATAGCCACCGCATAGAGCTAATCCAAAAGAGAATAAATTCCAATTAAAAATTAAGAGGGATGATTAAGTTCTTCATTTTGGGGGGACACATTATGAACAGGTGCTAATAAATAGTGCAAAATTTGCCAGGAAGGAAGGAAGGAAGGAAGGAAGGAAGGAAGGAAGGAAGGAAGGAAGGAAGGAAGGAAGGAAGGAAGGAAGGAAGGAAGGAAGGAAGGAAGGAAGGAAGGAAGGAAGGAAGGAAGGCCTTTACTCTATATGGTTCTCATTTTACATACACATAATAGGTTCCTGCTGAAATAGAAATTTTATAAACATCATCACAGCAAATGAACTGATTAGCAACAGCAGTAGTAGTCAGATTAATGTGTACATCAGCATTAGGAGTCTACTTAGAATTGCCAGTGACTGTCTTGTTTCCTTGGCAACCTGATAGTAAAGAATCTTACAAGAATATATATAAAAAAAAATAACAAGAGAAAAGTAGAATATGTTGGTCTCTATCTGAAAGATAGCTGGTTACGTTGTCAAATGCACTGTGTAGACCAGTGGTGGCGAACCTATGGCATGTGTGCCAGAGGCGGCACTCAGAGCCCTCTCTGTGGGCACACGTACCGTCGCCCCAGCCCCGCCTCCTCCCACGGCCCCCTCACCAGGAGCCCCCCTGGAGGAGAGCCGCCCCCAGGTGCGGCCCATATGAAGCAGCGCAGCCAAGGACATGGTAGCCGGGCAGCGGGGACAAGTCTCCGCCCTTGCGGCCCGTCATGCACAAATGATGCTGCAGGGCACGGGCAGAGGACGTGGCTGCCATGGCACTGCTGGGCTACCTGGGTGATCTGTGGCAGGCCGTGGAGGTGGTGGGTGGCCCAGCGGGCAGGGTGGAGCGGGGACAGGGGAGCGGTTTTTGGGCACTCAGTCTCTAAAAGGTTCAGCATCACTGCCCCAGAGGGAGGCGGGGACAGGTTGCTCCCCTCCGCCTCTCCACATGCACCTGAGCTCTCGCTCTCGGCCGTGGGGGAGGCGCAAAATCGCTCTGATGGCATAGATCCGGGCAGCAGAGGCCACGCCCACCTGGTGGGCCACACCCATCTGGCACCCAGCGATACATAAGTGGGTTTTGGGTTGAAGTTTGGGCACTCGGTCTCTAAAAGGTTCGGCACCACTGGTGTAGACAGTCAACTGATTTGGTGATCAGGAGGGAATACGATTATATGGGAGAAAGAAACAGGTTTATACAAAAAGCATTAGTTCCAAATTATTTTCATATAATTTTAATTTTCTCTGAGTTATAGATTAATTATGAGTATTTGATATTATGATCTCTAAAAATAAATGCCATTATAGATTTCCTTGGTTGTCTTTGATCTAGGCTTAGGGCCAAATATATGAAACAACTTTATGATGCAACTTTGTTGCACTGTTTCATTAAAGGCATGTTGGAGTATAGATTTTTAAATTCTTTTCTCATCCTTGGTTTTCAAGGAACAGAAAATGCTTTTCACCACAGCTGTGTTATTATCTTTATCAAAATTGAACCTCTGTGAAGATTAAAAGAAGTAAAATAGGCTATGACCCAATTAAAAGCTGTTTCCTTGTGAATGATTATTTATCATAATAACTGCTCAACTTTGCATAATAAATGACATGTACTTTGGCAGCAGCTATAATTTAGCATGTTTTTCCTGTATCTTTGTACTTTAATACTTACCTAATATATTTACTGAATTCTGGTATTCTGACATATTTGAACTAACTAATCCAATGAGAACATACAATAAAACTCAAAATACATGTTTTAAGAATGAAGGCTATAGTGATAAAGGAACAGAAAGATTTCTAGATAGCATGCTAGATTAGAACAGCTTTAATAGGTACTGTAGTTCAGTTTAGAACAGGGGTGTCAAACTGCCGGCCCATGGGCCGGATGCGTCACGCGGAAGCCACGCCCACCCCATTGCCGGCAATGGCAAAACCGTCCCGATACGTTGCGCGACGTCACGTGATGTCGCGAGTTTGACATGTCTGGTTTAGAAGGATCCAGGTCTACCGTTTTTCTAAATGAATCTGCATCATTATATTTCTAGTGATGTCATAATTGTTGGCACCACAAACCAAAATAGCATGGAAGGCAATCAGGAGGGACCAAAAAGCAGGGTATGCTTGCAACAGCTGGTAGCAGCCTAGAGAAACTTGAGAGATTTCAGCCTTTGTGCCAGTTGCTACCGAAGTGGACCTCATGGTATATACAACTTTAAAGAATGATTAACACATCATTTTTAACCTGGAATTAAAGGGTTGGGTACATGGCCATATCTCTTTCTTTCCTACCTTTTCACTATCTCCAATCCTCAGCAATGCCTTATTTAAACAATACTGGACAATAAATAAACCAGATTATATTTGAAATATGTCAATGCTTCTCTATTTGCTCTAAATATTGATTGCATTCTAAGCTAGGTCTGAGCTGAAAACTTTGTCCTCCCTTTGAAATTTATACACCTCAACTAACATTCTGAAAAAGTAAGTTGATCTGGCTAATTACCCCCAGGTACTTTCAAGAAACTTACAACACAACAATAAACCCTTCTTTTATTTTATCAGTGGCTGGAAAAACAGGATAGACAGTAAGAACCTAACTTGTATTACTAAGCAAAACGAATCAACCCAGACAACACATTGTTCATTAAGCACTAATGAATTGTAATAATAGAAAATTAATAAAATACTATAAAAAAACAATAAACCCTTCGAAGCTTGCTTTTCCCTGTTTTCTATCAACTGATTCAAAACCTCCTGAAAATTCGTCAGCCAAAGCCTGCTCTTTTAAAGTTGATTGACAGTGGTTTTTCAAAAGGGCCTATACACTTAGGAAATATCTCTCATCTAGAATCTGTTAAGTACTGCTGTCTTTTTTTTTTAAGTTGCAAAGCTTTTTGCTGAATGAATCTTACTTCTTTTGCTGAAATAAGTAAGTCTTACTAAGATGTTTAGATGTTCTGGTATAAATTGATTATAATATTGGTTTTGTTAATATAAGTATGCATTATTACAAAACATATTTTTTGCTTTAATATGCTTGTTTTATCAGTCAGTTCGGGAGATGCGGCTCAGAAAAGTTAAAGTAAGTAAATAATTGCTACCATAACAACAGCATTAAATTATACATTATTTTCCTTTCAAGCTTCCCAGAAAGCCACACATTAATAGGAACAGGTAAGGCAGAGATTCTTACATGTACAAAAGGAGTTTCAAAAACAAGTAACCCGAATAATTCATTTTTTTCTGTATTTTATTAATGCATGAAATATGAAAAGACGGAATTGTGATGTTGTCCTTATTTTGATAATATCTTTAGTTACTTACCATCACAGCTAGGCAGTGCATGATTCCACTGGTGATTTCTTTCACACAGAAGTGGTTCATCATCACTCAGAGTATAACCTGGATCACAGCTAAATGTTACTGTAGATCGGATACTGAAATTATTGCCATGACGGTGACCATTTACTGGAATTCCTGGGTCAAGGCAGGAGTCGGATTCCAGGGTGACACCTGGTCAGGATAGAGAAAACAATTCCAAGCAAAATTAGATTACAAATCCCCAAATATTTTTGGTACTGTTATTTCCATAATCGTTATTTTAAAAAATAGGACCAAAAAACTCCAATACTGATTAAGGAAGTAAATAATTAAATGAATATCAAAAATATATCTAACAGATGACACTCAATTTTCCTGTTTTATTTCTTTAATTATCCTCTCACATATTTGGATTTTATCTTTTTGTCTTTTCCTAACAATGGAAACAATTAACCAGTGGAACAGCTTGCCTTCAGAAGTTGTGAGTGCCTCATCACTGGAGGTTTTTTAAGAAAAGACTGGACAGCCACTTGTCTCAAATTGTATAGCTGTCTCCTGTTTGGGCAGGGGGTTGGACTAGAAGACCTCCAAGGTCCCTTCTACTCTATACTGATTGATTGATTTTGTTTGTTGGGAAAAGCAGATTTGATTTGTAGAAAACCCAATGACATTTTACTCAACAAAACTGTGAGATGCTGCAATGTGATAGTTGCAGGGTGAGGTTGGTCAGTCTATGTGTTGGATTTTTAATCTTTTAAGTTGCAGTTTAATCAAAGAGGTAAAGATGAGAGTGAAGATGGGCCCTCCAACCTGAAAATTCTGCTTTCTAATGTGTCAGCCTTCCCAAATAAACCAGAAAGGAGACATGACCAGATAAGCTAAATCTACTTTATTATAAAGCTACTTTAACATAATCTTGCAAGTCTGAAATTACAAATCTCCCACCTTCTCTTTACAGTCTGAGAACTTTGAAAGGATTCCTTATTAATCTCTTTCACTGCCCATTATGCAGCTACAGGCTATGTCCTCTCTTATCTGACAAGTGAGGAAAAAGATCAGACTTACTCTCATAGTGAATTAAGAAACCAACACTAGAACGGCTGTTGTCCGTGCTGAATAACAGATACATAAAATTGCCAGTACTAATAAGAAACTGTGGTGCTTGGGTACCATGATATTCCCCAATTAATGGGGATGAACCACTTGGTCCATCTCTGACTTCCAATGTATCATAATTTACTTCTGTTTGGAATCTGTAACAACAAAAGGCAAGTTTATTCAGCAGAATTTGCAAAGTAGGTAGCATACAAGTGAATAACCAAATAAATCAGAAAAATTATAAACACAATTCAGGATATGTTTTTGGAATCTCCAGCAATAATATTTCTGATAAGAAGTAGAAGTTACACGATATCTTCCATATCTTCCTTACATTTTATAATGATTTCATACTGTATAGAAAAATACACAATCCACCATAGTTGGTGAATTATATCCATGGAAGTAGGATGGGCTGGGGCATTTGGAGGGATCAAAGGCCATGTATGATCTCATGACACTCATAAAACATGAAACATAACATTCAAATGAATAAACCATTTGTCTGATTTAATATATATGAGATTTAGGGATCATAATTCAGTGGTAGAACATATTTTCTATTTGTAAAATGCAATTTAGGAAAGCTCATGATTAGTATCTGTAAGATCCAAAGTTCAATCATTACCACTTCTGGACAAGCAATCCCATCTATAAAGACAGACTTAGAAGAGCAACTAACAAGTAGTTATTAGCAATGGATTAGGCTAGTTGTTTTTAGCCTTAGCAATTTTAAGATATGTGGTCTTCAACTCCCAGAATTCCCTAGCGGCATTCTGGGAGTTGAAGTCAGCATAAAATTGCCAAGATTGAGAAACGCAGACCGACCAATACTCTAGTTCAGGGGTAGGCAACCTTGGCTCTTTTATGACTCGTGGACTTCAACTCCCAGAATCCTTGAGCCAGCCATGCTGGCTCAGGAATTCTGGGAGTTGAAGTCCACGAGTCATAAAAGAGCCAAGGTTGCCTACCCCTGCTCTAGTTAATATATAACACTATTCAACAGTTTTCTAAAAAAAGTATGTATGAAGGACATAAGATATTGCCACTTTCACATAACTGAGAGTTGGATGCAAAAGACTCTTAAATATTTGTCTTGTACACATTTTGTAGATGCTTAGTATTTGTTCAACAATGTTTATGACTTAAGTAAAGAAAATTATTAACCTTATGATGAAATTAATCGAAGTAACAAGTAAAAATAGGAAAAAAATGAGTGAAGTGGCACTCTTGAGTTTTCCAGAGTTATACAAAATATCAGTTGCCAATTTGATGCTAAAAGAATCATTCTCTTTTATTCCAGTCAAGTTTTTCATATCTTTGGAATAAGCATTTTTAGTTGTTATTATTTCTGTATCAAATATAACCAGTTCCATCATGTGGCTGGTCTAAACATTAGACTTATGTGTAAACACCGTCTAATAGTGTCTAAATAGTGTAGATTCGTCTGACAACCTTTCCAACTAGAGAAATAGAAACCCTTTGCTTCTGTTTGTCTGTTCAAGCCTTTCCCCCTCCAGTTTACAAAGCATTCATGTAGAAACAAAGCCATCTTGCTGTGCAAGATTCTTAACCTTTTGGCTTCAGAGATGAGGAAAGGGTTTGCGCTGTTAAAGGAGTGACACATCCAGGAAATCTATCATAGGATTGATTTATTTGATCTCAGGTAAGGAAAGTAGCAAAATGTCTTGTGTTCCTAAAGTATTCCTATTTGACCTGACTTATGAACTTTCCTTTCCATATAATAAAGAGGGGAAAAGAATATTGTTACACATAGCCAATTTCACCTCTTTGGACAAACATTCATTCTTCATAAGGGACCATGCACAACCCGCTACATTTGGCATGTCTTGATCTTTTCTTTTTCATTCCTTTTAACATCTTTAGTAAATAATCTATAAGGTATTTGTCTACTGACTTTGGAGGACATCCATGTAGTGTTTGCAATTTTTTTTTTCCTGTCAAACACAACTACCTTGGTCTTTGATAAATAAATTCTTGGAATCCTGCTCCGTTGCATCATGCAATCTGACTTTTGCTGCAAACCATTTGGATTATCGGCTAACAGAACTGCATAATCTGCATACAAAAGTCCACATGCATTCACATTCTCCGCCAATACAACTTTAACAACATTACAAACATTACCTATACATTTATCCATAACAGCATAAAGAACCAAGGGAAATGCATGTATTTTTATTTATTCTCTGCTCACCTGTTGAACAATTTACTAAGCAAGCCATTTATTCTCATGAATGTTTATTTCCATAACATGCCATACCTATTTTATTGGGTAAACAACCTTCATTTTTATATTGGCACATTTCCATAATTCAGATGTACACCCATTTTCATATGCTTTATTTAAGACAAAAAATCTACAATATACTTTCTCACATTCAAATATTTCTCAGTGACTTGCTGGGGAAAAAAAAATGAACCGCACTTCTAAAATTGTATTCATCACTACCTCTTCTAATTTTCAGTCAGAATTCTATCAAACTATAAATTCAAGGATTAACAATATACAGGGCATATTTGATTTATGATTTATTTAGTGACTGTTTGAAGTTACAACAGCACTCAAAAAAGTGACTAACAACCATTCCTCATGCTTACAACAGTCACAGCATCCCCATAATCATGTGATCAAAGTTGGGCATGTATTTACGATGGTTGCAGCATCCCAGGGGCCACATGATCACCATTTGCGACCTTCTATTGTGGCACTAACAGAACAGAGGAACCCCTTGAATTATTCTATAACATTTGCATTTAAACTAAAGTTATAGAAGTGGGGACATTAATCCCATATAGTTAATTTCATTACTCTCTCTTTTTAAAAATTCCATTCCTCTGCTGGAGACTCCTCGTTAATCTTTTTTTCCATTTCCATCAACATGTCTATTCATCTTGTTTGTCTCTTTCAGTTTTAACTATTTTTATTCACTTTGACTACATCCTTTGCAACCTTTTCCTCTTTCTAAATAGTATACAATATCTTTTTTATCAATTTAACTTTTTTCACCAATCACGGTTGTACATGATTTTTCCTTTTATAGTCTATCATTCACCAAGTATCTTTTTGCATACTTTCCATTAGCAAAACTCAATACATTATGCAGGTGTAACATAATTCTTTGAATTCTTTGAATTCTGTTCCAAGCAGCTTCTATGTGAAGGGTGGGCAACTATGGTCCCTTTACATCCTCTGGACTTCAACTCCCAGAATTCATAATCAATAAACTGTCTTAACCTTATCTTTTGTATTGCTCACTTATCTTTCATTTATCACCTCCTACACATCTTTGGATGTGTTGGTCAGTTTTATGTGATTAATGGTTCTCCAGCTTTGGTCTGGTAAACTGTAAAGGGAAGGACATGGCTACAGCTACTTTGTTTAACTGATTTACGATCGCCGCCAATCACCTGAATAAAGAAGAGAGGAGATGCAAACTATTCTCCATATTTCTATTTTTTTGTCTTCTTGTAAGTAACTTTTTGTTTACAGAATAAAACTATCAATTTATATATGGTCATCTACACCAGGGCTTTTCAACCTGTGGTACGCATACCACTTGTGGTACATTAATGAGTGGCAGGTGGTACGCAGCCCTGCCTAGCCAAGTGTAGTGGGGAAGGGAAAGAGCCAGCACAGGCAAAGACTTACAGTGAGAGAATCCTCTGGAGCTGCAGATTTTACTTATGAATGGAGCCATTTGGGGAGGCTGCCTTAGCCAGCAGCCAGTACTTACGTTTTTTTCTTCTTCCTTAAGTGCCAGCTGGGCTCCTTACTTTCCTTTCTAGCCAGTAGCTAATTCTTAAAGGGGAAGTGCCTTTTTAAGCTAGTTCACTCAACAGCTTGTCTTTTCTGTCTCTGGAGGCCTTTCCTTGTTTGATCAATATATGGAAGAGGGAAAATATGGGGGGGTTCAAATTCTTCCTTCAGAAGGAGATGGGAATGAGAAAAAGGGAGACAGGGAAGGGAGGGAGGGAGAGAAGGAAGTCCCGCCTTAGCAGTTGGCCACCAGCAGCTCTGCCATTGACTTTGCTTGTCAAAAGGTTGCAGAAGGGGATCACATGACCCTGGGACACTGTGACCATCATAAATATGAATCAGTTGCCAAGCATCCAAATATAAATCACAAGATCCTGTTGCTGCAATGGTCATAAGTGTAAAAAATGGTCATAAGTCATTTCAGTGCAATTTTGCAACTTTGAACAGGTTTTTTTTTTGACACCTTGCTAGGTGGTATTCGAATATTGCCATATCCTAAAAGTGGTACAATCGGTAAAAAGGTTGAAAAGCCCTGATCTACACTGTAGACCCCTCTACATAGCTGAAAAAAAAAATCAATGACAAAGCATTTTCTAGTTGTTGTTTTTTTTACTCACTTATCAAAGGTGATCTTAATGGAGTGCCCTTTCTTGCCTTCAATGACCCATTCGCAGTTTAATGAATCTTTGTAGTACCCTGGCCATCCTGGTGGCAAAATGATGCCATTAGATGCGGTCAGATGGCCACCACACGGTGCTGAAAAACAAATAATAATGACAACTAAATTGAGGTGTTAATTACGCTAAAATGCGTTCATATTAAATTCAAGTGTTCCATGGCTGAATTTTAAAATAGGCTGCAATTTTGATGACAAATAATCCTTTGGCTCTGTCTTGTCTAATCATCCTAGTTTGTCACAAACACTAAATGCAGAATAGAATTCAGTGCCTACTTGAAAAACAACCTTTGTTATCAACTAAATATATATTTACTCACTGATTTTGTTTAATCTAACACTGGTGCTCCATATAGTCCACTCTGAATTTACTATGCCCTGATAAAGTCTGCCTCATGATCACGTCGAATCTCAGTACATTTGTCTGCACTGGGCAATTTTAAAAATTGATAAATGAAATAAATATGATTGAGGTAAAATAATTGTTAGAAGTATAACAGCAAAATTCCTGCTCAGAGTGACAACAAAATGATCTTGAGTCAACCACACCAAATCTTTCAATATATCCTCCTCTCTTCTCTTCACATTATATCAAATATTAAATGTGAAAGATAATCAAATATTAAATGTGGCCAACTTGCCGTTAAATTCAGTTCGTCAGAGTTCATCATTTTTGTTTCATCCTGTTATTGCATCGGTTTATTTTTAATACACACACATACACACACACAATATCACATTTCATGCCACTTTCTATATTATCATTAGTATGTATAATAATATCAAGTATATTAAGCACTTAATTCATACACTTATACATTGCAGTTCACGGTGTGTTGATGGACATCCATATATTAGCGCTAATAAACAAACAGATTTCAAAGAACGTTCAATTCATTTTTATTTTAAATTTGCATCAGTCTAGTATGCTTAAATATGTCCATGTAAGTGCTATTTATACTGGGAATATTGTGTTCTATTGTGGCACTAACAGAACAGAGGAACCCCTTGAATTATTCTATAACATTTGCATTTAGGAGAAGGTGTATTTTTTTAAAAAAAAATGAACAATTACTTGATTCTCAGAAATATATTGGAATTGAATTATTTATCTTCTAAATTGTGCTTTCTTCAATTGCCTCAATAATATATTTTCCGGCTTGAGAATTTAAAAATGACACTGGCAGAAAAAGCATCCATACCTTTGAATGTTCCTCTCTATTAAAACTTTCATATTTTTTTCTAGATTATAAGTAGTCCTTGACATATGACCACAATTAAGCCCCAAAATTTCTGTTGCCAAGTGAGACAGTTGTTAAGTGAGTTTCACCCATTTTACAATCTTTCTTGCCACAGTTCTTAAGTGAATCACTGAAGTTGTTAAGCTAGTAACACGGTTGTAAAGTAAATCTGGCTTTCCCATTGACTTTGCTTGTCAGAAGGTCACAAAAGGTGATCACATGACCCCGGGATACTACAACTGTCATAAGTAGATGCTGGTTGCCAAGCGTCTGAATTTTGATCACATGACCATGGGGATCCTGCAACAGTCATAAATGTAAAAAATGGTTCTAAGTCATTTTTTTCAGTGCGGCTGTAAGTTTATATGGTCACTAAATGAAAGGTTGTAAGTCAAGGACTACCTGTAATCAGAAGCACCAGAGGGCTACAAGAGGCAAAATAATTTTATTTATCCTTTCATTTGCTTTTTTAAATATCCATTAATATACCATACATTTTACTCTGGCCTAGTACATAGTCCCCTTTGGTTGCACCCATTATTATTGTTATTTGGCTTTGAGTATCAACCCCAGTTCATCCAACAACACTGAATTCAGCTTTCAATGTTTTTGAGATTCTTACCTGACATTTAAAATAAAGACAAATTTATTTTAAAATTGATTTAAGAGAACATGCCAAATGAAGAGATTTTTGACCATGTTGTAATAATTGCTGTAAATGGGTTACAACACTCCTAGAATACAGCTTTGGACATTGAAAGAAAATTGAGAAAATGGAATTACAGATTCCATTGTCTCCCTCCTCCAAGTTACTTTTTTCTTTCATAGGAGGTAAAGTGGAGAAATGTCTCTGTTCTAGTTTCACTCAGACCTTTCTTTCTTCCAGTCAAGCATAATCATACTAAATTGTCTTCCAGCTATCTAGAGGGAATGGGATTTCGAAATTGAGTTTCCAATTGCCAGGAGAGGGGCAAATGTCTGTCATAAAAAAAAAAAAAGAGTTCTTCCAACCAAGTTAAGCCATTACATTTAAGAGCTATTCTTCGATGAAATCAAATCTTGAGGGGGGGGGGGATAAAAATGGTAGAATTAAATGTGAAAGAGTATTTTGTGTGATTTGAAAGTATTTCCATAAACAATCCTTCTAAACCTGTTCAATCATTTCTATTTATAGGAATTTCTCCGGGCTTTCAATAAAAGAAGGTAAAAAGCTTTCTTGCTGAGCTATTTTTACATGTGGAAAATGACACAGGATCACAGCTACCTCTGAAAACTGACTCAGGAAGGGTGCTTTTAATCTCAGTTTATTTATTTAATAGCACAGATTTAAAAAATCAGGCATAATGGTGAATAAATAAAATAGTTCATCAGACACAAATGAAAATAGTGCAATAAAAGACAAATTTATAAATCAAAACAAATGTTTATATTCATTTATTTTAAGACTGACTCATCACCCTGCAGCTACTAGTCCTCAAATTGATATGCCATAAAAAAGGAACAAAATTACTGTATTATTCCAATCAAAAGCAGAAGTTTAAATTAACATATTAAAATCAATGGAAGATAGCAGGAGCAAAATAATCATCATAATAAATACATAATGAACAGAGAGATTAAATTTAGAATTGCAACAACACTCAAGTACTAAGAAATTAAAATTGATCAAGAAAATAGAAAATATTAGTAGACTTCCTGGAAATGTATTCACAGCTAGAGCTGGGGGCAAGTACTGAAAGTCCACCCTCAGAGAAGTAATCCATCACATCTCAGATTATGAGGGCACTTGGAAAAGATCCTATGATGTACTAACAATTCAGGTAGCAACATACTGGAAAAGGCATGTCTTCCAATACTTTTATCACAAAACATTAATTTTATTGATAGAACCACTTTGAAATAGACCTGGAAACAATTAGACCACTGTTATATATTATGAAATATTGACATAATACAGGTGTACAGTAATACACAGTTCCAGTTAGTATCCTCCTGAACTTTCAAGAATAGCCTCAAATGTCAAGTATAAGGGTATTACTAGGTCTAGTTCTAGGATAATTAAAACTAGTAAACACAGTGTAAACAACATTTTCGGATTCATAATTGAAGACATAGTAAAGCCTTACCTTCACAACGTGGGACAGTTGAACTCCATACAACATTTCCATCTTGCAGTACACAAGTTATAGTCTCTGAGCCCTGAGTTTTCACAAAGCCATCATCACAATGAAAAGAAACTGAACTTCCTAGAAGGAATCTGTCTCCAAAGCGTCTTCCATTGATGGGGATTCCTGGATCATGGCACTCATTTTGACCAAATGCTAAATTTTACAAGAAAAGACATGGGCAATTCCAATTAATAGATAGATCAATATTACAATATACTATATTCATACAAGCTCATTCTATCTAATTTCTATTACTGATTTATCATGTTTTTCATGTTTGAGATGATGTTTTAACTATTTTGGTCAATTAAAATGATAATTCTGTGACACTTCATACTGCCAATGATAAAATATGATATATCTGAACCAGACTGAAGAGGAAATTGATATTTACTAAAATTTGGAGAAGTAAAAAGTATTCATTGTTCTCACATTGGGAATGAATAAATGAATGAATAAATGAATGAATGAATGTTCTAGCCATCTTCACCACATAAACAGTACACAATTATATATGCTTACTAGAAATAAATTCAATGAATGTACAATTATATTTATCAGGATTATTGTCCTGCTAGTTCTGTAGAGTTCTTCATTAACAACAAATATATACGGGGGGAAATTATTTAAATTCTCTAAATGGAAATACAGTATTAAATTAATGCATAATTAGCAATATAAATTCAAATGACTGGCATGATCCTGCCAGCATCAAGGAATATCAATACCTACTGACTTCATACTATGTAAAGCATTTATATTAGGTCTCGAAAATTAAGTCTTAGAAGTGCTTGTTTTAGTTCTATGAAGCCTAGCTTATTTGGTTTGGAAAATAAAATGAGTACTTACTAGTATAGGTTATATTGAATCCCCTTCCAGTAGTTGAATGATCTGATTGAAATTCAAGGCGTACTATGTGTCCATTGCTAGCAATTTGAGAAGGCACATCATTGCCCGAAAAAGTACCAAGAGCTGGTAGGTCAGAAAGCCCATCATCTTTCACTGTCAAATAATCAAACTGAGGCTCTACATCAAAGTCATTAAAAATAAGATGTATCCTGCTCCCTGGTTCTGAAATAATCAGCCATACACAATTCATGTTGTTTCCATATTCTTCAGGATAGTTTGGTGAAAGAATAATTCCTGAAGGTGTTGTGAAGTTGAAGAAACATGAGACTGCAAAAGGAAAAAAACAAATATGAAAAGGCCAAAGCTCTCCATAGCATAATTTATTGTTATGTAAATGAGTCTCAGGATATATCCATCCTGTTTACAAGTCTAAGAAATAGAAGACTTGGTATCAGTTAGCCAGCAGTCAACTCTCTCGCCCTATTGGGGAGATGCGTGGCATATAAATTTAATAAATAAGTAAATAAGGCGAAAGTGAGACTAGACACTGAAGAACTATTCTCCGGTTTTCAACTCCCTGGCTTTGTAACATGCTTTGAGGTCAGTCCTAAAAAAAATAAATAAAAAAAAAATCCACCATGTTCTTGGGCCTGTATAACAGATTTGCAAATAAATTAAGCAAAAGTATTAACAATTTTATTGTGGGTGAGGAAAACAATCCTTCTTACCTTGCTGGGGACTGATATACACACTATCTACCTACAGAGAAGGTAAGAAGGTTAGGTGGCTATGATGCATAAAAGCAGCTTCTCTCTTACCAAGGGACTATTGGAGATTGATTCATACAGAAAAAATGTATCTCAGGGATGAGATCAAGAATACACTGACTGCTGGCTGGCTGATACCAAGCCTTCTATTTCTTAGATTACTAAACAATATGAATATATTAATATATTACCTGTCCTGGTACTTAATAGAATCTCTCACTGAACTGATAACAGATTGACTCAGCCTTCCATCCTTCCGAGGTCGGTAAAATGAGGACCAAGATAGTTGGGGGTAATATGCTGACTCTGTAAACCGCTTAGAGAGGACTGTAAAGCACTGTGAAGCGGCATATAAGTCTAAGTACTATTGCTATTTGGCATTGGAGTCTCCCCTAAAGTCGTCATGTTGGCTTACTTCATTATCGACTTTGGAATGATTTTCTTAAGCAGCTCAGGAGTCCACAACAAATGCACACATATAGAGGGCTTGTGGTTTGACTACCCAGTTGCTACTGATATCTTGACTTTGACATCTTCCTCTGCTTCCTCCAGGGATGCTACTGCCATTGGATATGACCAATTGTCAATTGTGGTCATAAGTCAAGGACTACCTGCATATGTTAAAGTTTCCTTTGTATAAGTTATGCTTGTATGCTGACTGAAGGAAGAAATTAATGTCATTTTTCTTGTGACAAATAGCTACAGTGTTCATAGGATCTGAGGGCAAGTGATGAATTATATCTCAAACAGTATAAGAAAAAATCCTAACAATCAGGGACATTAAAGAAATTTAAAATACTGTATAGGCAGGAGAGTGAAAGCTGTCTTTCCATGTTTTCTTAGGCATGCTGCAACTGTCATTGAACATGGTAATCAAGAACAGTAGCAATTGATATCTCTATGAGAAAGCACAAGTTACCATCTAATAGCACCCAAAGTTAATGTGAATAGCAAAAATTTGATTATGAAAAACACATTACAGTCAACTCAATTTTTATCTTATGGTCTGCATTATGTAATGCGATTTCTCAATCAATAATGTATGCAACTTCATTAAATTTAAAATAAAGCCATTATGGAATATAATCCTCTCTCAGTAAACTTTTAGATGTCTTATAGATAAGGACAATCATTTGTTTATTAAGATTAACTTGTAGAGTTTTTTTTAATGTAAAACAATATGACACAACTGAAATACATTCAAATATCTCTACGTAATTGGATTGTGGTTTGAAATACAATACAGTGCAGGCAAGCTTTAATTACAATGCAAACCTAATTATTTTTTCTCCTCTCCTACTTATAGGGCAAGTTTATTCTCACATATTTTATTTAAGAAGCTATTTTAATTAAAGCAAACTCTATTTGTAAAAGGAGAAAAGAACATGAATAGTTAAATAGTAGAGTAAATGAGTATATCCCAAAAGCCAGCATTCCAGGTGAACGGGATATTCCAAGCGTTGCTGCAAATTACTGTAAATTACAGACAGAGGTCAATATAGTGATAAGAAAACAGATGAGAACTTACAAACACAACTGGGTTTATTGCCAGACCACTGATTGTTCTGCTGACATGTGATCATTCTCTCTCCCACAAGTTCAAATGCTGACTGACATTCAAAAGTAAGAGAATCTCCATGAAGGAAACTATTCCCAGTCCTCTTCCCATAAGATGGAACTCCAGGATCACCACAGCCACCTTTCTCTATTTCTATATAAAGGAAAAAAATAATTAATAGAATTTAAATGACATTCTGCATGGACTTCAAAGCAATTGCTCTATCATTACTTCACCCTGACCCTGAAAACAAACAATAAGCTAAAGCCCCCTCTATGAGAAACTAAGTTTGGATTATTTGCTACCAATGGAAGACTTCTTCAAAGTTAACTTTCAGTCAGACATTCATAAAGATATTCTTCTTTCTGGACCAAGATTACAGTGAGAAGCCCAAGACTTCAAAGGACAACATGGTTAGCTACTAAGTTATTTTACTGTGCAATCCAGTCATAAATTGTTGACCATAAAGTGAACATGAATCAGCAATGTGATAGGGCTACAAAAATATATCAATTCATCTGAGCCTGCCTTAATACAATCATATTTTTTCAGATCATGAAAATCCTCTGAGAGCCATGAACCTGCCCTCTGGAACAACAGCCCCCAAGAGAGACCGGGGGGGGGGGGGAGAGCCTGTTCTTCAAATAGTAAGTCTGTTCTCAGGTCCAAGATTAGGTGGAATTGCTTGTGGAATACCTGGCAATTTGCTTTTGGCTTGTTAAGGGGCTCTAAGTGTTCATTTTTTAAATGTATTCTTTGATGTTGAAATTGTAAGCCATCCAAAGTCTTTGGAGTCAGACAGACTTGTAATCTAATAAATAAATCTGCTAATATGAAAAGCCCTGTAAGGATATATTGAAAAATGCAAAATGCTTAGGGTGGAGAAAAGTGGAGAAGGGAAAACAATTTATATTTTTCAAAGAGATGCAAGGTTATTACCCAGAAGAATTAAGATTCTTTCATAAGCAGTTCTAAAGGGCAGGCCAATATCAAAGAGATTTAAGCTATACAAGTAATAATATGGTTTAGGACAGGGGTGGGCAACTAAGGCCCCTTTATGACCTGTGGACTTCAACTCCCAGAATTCCTGAGCCAACATGACTGGCTCAGGAACTCTGGGAGTTGAAGTCCACAAGTCATAAAGGGCCATAGTTGCCAAACCCTGCTGTAGGATGATAAGTGCATGAGTTATAGTTGCCAGAGTCTCCCACTCAAGATAGGGCTGCAACTGGTACACCATCCAAGGTTGGCAAAGGTACCTGCTGGCCACAATTGGCAAATATAGCAATAGCTGTGATTCTATTATGACTTGGAAATTATGCTCTTGTTCCTTTGGGAAAACCCCACTCCATTCAGAGTTAAAACTAGAGCAGATATAGAACTAAATGGGCAAAAAAGTAACTTTGTATTGTTAGGGTATAACTTCAGCAACTTTTATTCAGACTCCAGACACTAGATAAAAATATACGCCTAAGACAGTTTGCTGAAGTGAAAACAGGGAGACCTTGAGTTTTAGTCCTGCATGAGGCACAAAGCCAGCTGGGTGGCACAAAGCCAGCTGGGTCGACATCTCACTCAGCCCTAGTCCATGGCAAACCACAGCAAATCACTTCTGAAATCTTGCCAAGAAAATAGCAGGATCTTATCCAGGCATTGTCAGGAATAAAGGCATGCCCCTCTTACAAAAGATTAAAGTGTTATTTTTAATGATCTCCAGAATATGTCGGTTGAGAGCAAAACACTTCAGTTGATGTACTCTACTGATTAAACCATCTCTGTCATTTAACCCCTGATTAAACATTGATTTCCATTGTTACTCAACTTGGCAACTTTCAGATGTGTGAACTTCAACTCCCAGCATGCTGGCTGGGGAATTCTGGGAATTGAAGTCCACACATCTGAAAGTTGCCAAGATTTGAGAAATACTGCTGTCTTCTATTTCTCAGTGAACAATCTCACAAAGAACTCAGAAAACAAAACAAAAAAACCCCTTGGTGACATATAACTTATTAATCCAATAAATGTCATACATAAATGGGTGAAGCTGTAAATGAGTGATATCACAAACTATTGTTCCATGAAGAATGTTTGTATAATATAAGAAAATCTTGAACTGCAGACATAAGATTGAACCATCTCATTGCTGTACTTCATATGGATCTATACCTCAGTTCCCAAGGAAACTGAATGAGCAGAAATTGCATATATGATATTAATTCCCCATGGCATAATTATCATGTAGACCAGGGGTGTCAAACTGGTGGCCCATGGGCCAGATATGTCATATGCAGGCCATGCCCACTCCGGCTCCGCAAAGGCAAATAACATCACAATACATCATGATACGTCATGTGATGCAATCGAGTTTGACACCCACGATGTAGACTGATTTTATGTTACATGTATATCTCCCATATATGTACTGTTATACATCATTAATGATTCAGTGATTTTTTTTTTCCAATGTAGCCTGGAACTAGCACAACTTTAAGAAAGGAGCAAGTGCTAACTAGGAGAGTGTGAAGCAGCTGGATAACATTTTTTCCACATTAAGGTATATAACTGATTTAATTTTCCTTTATGAAGAGTTTTATTATCACTTGGAGCTTCAAGGGGCAGTTCCATTAGCTTTTTTCCCCGTGGGTTTTTCCTGTTCTTTCAATGGCTGTCAGAAGTGCAAAAAAAAAAAAAAAAGAGGTTTTGGGCTATTTGATCTGTGTCAGAAAACTTTGTGCAAAATAGCGCAACTACAAAGGAGTGCTTTGTACAGGCATGTAATGAGAAGACTTCTGTATATGGACTGTTTCTCTTGGTTTGGAATACTAGAAAACATTTTTCCTGAAAAATTATACCCAAAGAATAAAATTGAAATTCAGGGCAATTATCTCTGCTTATTACAAATCTGAACAAAATAAGCTTCTTAATGGCATATATTTTCATGGATTAGAGCCCATCTCATCAAGCATGTTATTTTCAGTAAATTTGTTTACGTACATGAGAGAAAGAGTAAAAGATGGAGCTAAATGAGTGTGAAATACTAAAAATACTATGTCTAACAATGAAATGAGAAATAAGAATATTGATAAAAAAAATACAGTGCTAACTCAAAACAGCAATAATTGGTGATATTTTAACATTACTAAATAAATTAACACCTGAAGTATATAACAGGAAACTAATCAGATCTAATTTGTAATTGCTGAGTAGTAATGCTTTGAAATTACATGACTGAGAACTGTAAATTTCCACTGGCAATATTATTTGGCAAGTACAATCTGGCAATATTTCTTCTTCAAAGAATGGCAAACCAACACAAATATCTGCTGAAAACCAACAGAAAGCATTTCTTGACAATTCCAATGTTATTAGAATTAAAATATCCATATTATCTTTTTTTTTTGCAAATTGAAAAATATCAGGATATATTTTTATCCAAGTGGAAAGTTACCATTTCTATTTACTTCCACAGCCATTTACTCTCCCTTACTTCTAAAAAACAATTTAATATCATTTTTCAGACTTAATTTTTAATTTGCCCACATTATTTATAAAGTGTTCAAAAGAGTTGAGATTAAAACTTTGATTTTTCAGCAATCCAAGAACTCTAATAGACTTTTAAGAGCACTTCTCATTGTGTCAATTACCATGAAGATGCTAATCAGTCATAAAGAATTAACATGAATTTATCTAGGGTAAAAAAAATATATTTTACTAAATAATATTAAAGAAGATTGAAATGGCTGGGTGATTACTGCAAATATCTGATAGTATTTTTTGACAGTCATTCAGATTACCAATCCTATTCCAAATTGGGAACACATTTGTCAAGGCAGAGAAAATTGTTGCTAAAATGTCTGCCTTAAAGTAGCCTTTCTTATTCTTCACATACTGGTGTGTGAAGAGGGAAAGTAATACACATAAAAATCATTTGCCTTGAAAGAAGTTCTTAAAACATATACGTGTTTCTCTAATTTGCCACTAATGTACTAACAACACAAAAAAGTATCTTCATCTACCCATGATAATGCTTATAACACATCACAGCTTCCTATATTTCAATATTTACTCACATAGCAAAATTATGTTGTATCTTTCATTCTGATATATCAGTTTTTAGTAATTTGTCTGGAAATTCTAAAAAGTTGCCGCCCCACAGTATCTGGAGAATGCCAGGATAGAGATATCAAATTATAAATTCCCCAATCTGTTTTCTCACATTCACATGAAACATTTAGTACACTAGATGACATGGTCTCCTTCATCACTTTCCATCACAGCCGATTCTAATTTCACAAACATCCTGTTTATGGCTGTCCTAGGATTTGTACATTTTCCCTACATCGTGAACTCCAAGTTCAAAAAACGATTAGGGTGTTTTAAAGAAGCAGTCTTCTTTACATACAGTATTATTGTTTGATGATAGACATAATATGAACCTTGTATTTGCCATTTTTTGGAATACTGTTTATGTAGCGAGAGTGTATATTTTCTGTACATTAATAAATACAAACTGTTTCCAAAACAAAACAGTAGAATCTTTCTTCGTTCCAATGCGAGGCACTGACTATAATAAAAAATATACTAAAATCCCTTCTTTCCTTCCTCCTTCCTTCATTCTTTCCATCTATCCCTTCTTTGCCTGCATACAGACTTTTCGCTATTTCTAGAAGAGGTCCACTTAGAAAAAAAAAGAACTGCAGAATACACAATAGATTGCATGTTCTACTCCTCTAACTTGATTTCACTACAAATGGCAATATTCTTATATAAAATAGACTATGATAAGTATATTATGTATATTTCCCCCATTCATTTTAGTAAAACTGTTTCAGGCACTTATCCATCAAAGTTGTTTTGTTTTTTTTTCATGCCAATGGGACTTTGAGATGCCACAGCTTCAGGATTGATCCTGCTGAAGAATTGATCTGCACTTCATCAGAGACCATGACCCTTTAATTAATGTGCCACTCAATCTTATCAATGAAATGGACGAAGCACCTCAAATTACCATCTGCACTTCCATTTAGTAAATCAAGTGTAGCACTGAAGAAGGATTATCAATATTGCTTGTATAAAGGACCTCAGTCAGATGCCAGGTATTTTTTAATTAAGTATTTCAAGAAGAGCATACAAATAATCTTTGCTACCTACCACCTGTTCAGCAAACGCTCAAAGTTGTGATGGCACTGAATGAGTGGTAGTTACAACCACTCCTTGAAGTTCCAGCCATTGCACCATCCCCATGGTCACTTGATTATAGATTTAGGTTTTTAGCAACCAGCTTGCACTTATGATGGTTGGAACACTCTGCGGTCACATGGCCATTATTTGCAACCTTCCCTGCTGGTTTCCCACAAGCAAAATCAATGGGGAAGCCAGAAGGAAAGGTTGCAAGTCATTCTGGTAAGTCCCCCACAACCTCCCTTCACTCAGACCCTGCTTCCCACAGCCTTTAGCTCATGCATAGCCTATGCAAGGCCTTCCAGGGCTTCCCCCACCCCCACCCCCACCCGGTGAAGCACCCCCATGGCACCCCCATGCTCCTTACCTGGAACTCTGACTGCTTTCTGGTTAACAAACTGAATGTCTTGGGTTTATAATGACATGACATTGCACTTTAGGACCACATTGTTTAGCAATGGCAATCCCAGTCTCAATTGCTGTAACAAGAGGCCTACCTGTACCATGCTTCTTTTTGCCAACAGACTTTTTTAATCAGGGCAAGCACAAATGGGAGCCTAACCTATTTTAACAAGAAACAAGTAACTATTCAAAATTGTCTCAAATTGACCTTCAATTATGTTAGCATTTCACGTCTGCCTTTGATTTTCATAGGAAAAGCAAAGTTACTAACATGCGCAGAGCTAGAAAATGAAAAGAGCTATCATCAGTCATTCATCTAGGTTAGTCAATTTATTCAATGTCGGTCTCACTAACTAATCAATACTAGTCAAAACCGGCTAGTAAAAATAGCATGATTTGGAAATGAAAATTGAAGAGACAAAAAAATGGGAATATAGTATAAAGAAAATCATTGTTTATTTGAAGTGTGATATTTGATTTTTTTTACAATTAGAAACTAGCTGTCATGCTTCAAAAAGCTTCCAAGATGAAGCGTATCTTTCTTTTGTATTTTGTATCTTTTTTAAAGGGAAAAAAAAACAATTTCCTCCCACTGTTAGAGAAAGAAATTTATTTAGAGTAGCTTGGAAGCTGATCTCAATTATTTCTTTTCTTTCTTTATTTTCTCTGAGACCGTCTCATGACTAAATTGCCATTGGGTCAGCTTTTCTAACTTTGGAAACAAGTTAAAGAAATAGAAAGAAATTGCATTTTTGATATTTATTTGCAAATTTAATAAAACAAGTCTAGCATTTCTGTGAGATCTATTACATCAAGTAACAGGATACTGTAATGTGGCAATCAGATCCACTGAGACAGATAGATCCGACCTTGAGAAATGTGGAAATCAAAATAAACCTGGAGTTTAAATTAAATTCACCCACCTGTGGATAGACCCAGATTGTTTAGATTGTCTTATACCTTCATTATGTACCAGTTAGATTATTATAATGGCACATACAAAGATGCCTTTTTGTCTGATATTTTGATGGAATATATTGAGGAGGTATAACTGGCCTTACTTTAAAAAATGTACTAGAGAAAAAAGGGAATTAAAAAAATAACCACTCCCAAGAATTGAATTAGAAATAACTTTAATACATATTTTTCTAGTACTGCCCAATCACAAGTACACCAGAATTTTAGCTATCTGAAGCTGCATTACTTCCAATCAAAATTAAAACCAAAAAATAAAACCATTTCCTCCTGTATTAAATTAATGTGGAAGGTTTTCTTCTGCAAACAACTTGTATTTCAATTAGAAAAAAAGACAGTCATGGATATCAAGGAGCACTGTGCAAGTATGGGATGAAGGGGTTGCTAAAAAAATAGAGCTGGGGAATTCTGGGAATTGAAGTCTACAAATTTTAAAGTTGCCAAGTTTGAAGACCCCTGCTAAAAAAATGGCAGATAGCATTCTAGTATGTCAGCCCTTGTATTTGGTTTTCTCTCCAACATAAAGAGGGAAGCCCATTCCAGAAGCAGTTTCCAAAAAATCTGGGAACACTTAAGCCCATAACTGAAGTCATAATCAGTGACAAAAATGCAGTAACAATGACTGCCATTGCTCTCTTGGCAAATTCTAGTGAGATAAATGTGCCCCAAGAACAGCAATCATGTTTGATATGCAAAGAGAGAAAGAGAACATGAGGAATGCTGTTTCAGCTTTAATTACCCTTGTGCCTTTTATATCTCATGAAAGGGAATGATGAATCTGTCAAAAACAGCAGAACTTCCCCTGAAATTAATAAATAAACAATGCCTTCCCTTAGAGTTTAGAGGCATGTAGTACTCCAAAATTCTAAAATAATAATAATAATGAATACAGAAAAACGGTTTAAAAACAACCCTAACTGTTAACTGAAAACTAAATTTCATTTTTAATGTGTGGCATTGTGCCCATAGTAAAAAAAAAATGATAATAAAGGTTATCTATCTAAAATACAAAAGCATTAGAAGCCCAGTAACTGAAAGTCAATCTACAGAGGCATCTTACCAGATTACAACCCTTAAGTTATAAAGTGGCATAAAAAATGTTTGTTTAAAATACTCTTTCTTTTTTCTTTTCTTTTTGAAAATCCACAATAGCAAAGACAAAATGCACCTTGGTGCAAGTGTAAACAACTGAAACTCAGCCTAAGGGAAAATTCTTGCAAAAGGAATGGGAAAAGGTTTTGTACACAAGCCGAATAAAAGAAAATAATGTAACACATTTAGGTGTACACTGAAATTGTAATTGAATTTTATCAGAGACCCAGAATATTTACACTTCATAATCTTGGAAAAGGTGTGCTTGTCTGTCTTCCTAAAGCAACTCTGGCTCCTGGGAAGACTTAAAAACAGCTCAAACAAATCCATTTCTGGCTGTTTAGTGCTAGGGGCCAGTCTGAGGAGTGAGACTGATTGGAAGAACAGAGCTTAAAGGCTTCTGAACTTGCAACTCAAGAGCCGGAGGACTCTCTACAGATGAAGTCCTTAAAGAGCAGAACTTTCTGGAAAATAACCCTGCTCTGTTCTGGAGTAGCCAGGTAATCTCTTATTGGATACTGAAGCAGCAGCCTGAGTCAGCTGAAGGAGAAGTTTACTGGAACAGATCCTCTACAATGGAAGACTGACAGAGTAGAACAACAACTTTTAATGGGAGTCCCCAAAATAAAGAGAGACTTGCTTGAGTCTGCACTATATAAAGGTTCCAAGTCATTATCCTGTTTTTAATTTCAGAGTTCAGTTGTGTGATTGTCTGTGCTTCTGTTTCTCTGAGATCCTTGGATTGCTACAAGACCACTTCCAATTTTATTCCAATATCTTGAATTTGCCTTTGTGAGAAGGAAAGAACTCTTACCACCCTTGCCATCCACACCACTCACCAGTGCTGGCTACCAGGCCTAACCTGTTTTTGAACCCTAAACAATAAAACAAAAGATTGCTTAAGGCTTTCTGCCTGTTTCTATAGTGAAACTGACTAAGCACACGCCCCACTAGGAAATTGACAAATACAGACATCCCCTTGAGATATAAAAATCCTTTATCCACACAATGAAATTCTCCCAACACTAGACCCATCACCCAAAGGCCAAACCTGGACACACAAAGGGGCAGTGCTTATCTTACCCTGCAGAAAATACTATTCTCGACCCAGCTCAATCCCCCAAGGCAAATACTGTACATTGGCAAACATCTTCACATGCTTCCTAAACAAAGACTAGACTTTCCTATCAATACGACTGATCCTGTCTTTTTAAAACTCATGGCTATTATGTCCTGGGACTGCTGAATGACTCAGCAGGCTCAGGAGGCTGCAGAAGGCCCGGGCAAACCATGTGGGTGCCCGGGACCAGACAGGCTGTCTCCAGCGCATGCACAAGGCGGGAGACTAGCCTTGCATTAATTGGCTGATGCTGTCCCTTGCAAGGGAGTATAAGAGGCTTGGCGCCATTTTGTGTTCTGTTCGTGATCTAAATAAAGAAGTTTTGTTTGTTACTCCTGCCTCGCCTCGATGTCCTTTCTTCTGAAACAGAATAATGGCCATCATCGATTGGTAAGCTGTTGGTTTCACTGTTAAATAAACTCTACTTTTGCCTCAAGCAATTGTCCTGTGTTGTTTGAACCTGGCTTGGGAAGAACTAAAATTTTCTCCTAACGCCTGCATGGAATTTCAACTATTGAAAAAAGTACCCCTGTACCATCCCTGAACTTTTGCATTCCTGCATTGTGGACAAATTTATAGCTGCCATGTATCTCTTGTATCTAACCTTCCCATTTATAATTTCTGACACAGGCCCTTAACTTCAAGATTTGGGGTGTTACATTTGTTTAGTAATTTAGTCGTCCTTCCTTTGAAGTGAAAAAATGAAACAGAATAACAGAGTTGGAAGGGACCTTGGAGGCCTTCTAATTCAACCCTCTGCTCAGGCAGGAAACCCTAAAGCCGTGATGGTGCAGTGGTTAGAATGTAGTATTGCAGGCTAATTCTGCCGACTGCCAGCACTTCGATTCTCACCAGCTCAAGGTTAACTCAGCCTTTCATCCTTCTGAGGTCAAAGACCCAGATTGTTGGGGGCAATAGACTGACTCTGTAAATTGCTTACAGAGGGCTGTAAAGCACTATGAAGTGGTATATGTCTAAGTGCTATTGCTATTGCTATACCATTTCAGACAAATGGTTGTCCAATCTCTTCTGAAAAAGCTCCAGTGTTGAAGCACCCATAACTTCTGGAGGCAAGTCGTTCCACTGATTAATTGTTCTAACTGTCAGGAAGTTTCTCCTTAGTTCTAGGTTGCTTCTCTCCTTGATTAGTTTCCATCCGTTGCTTCTTGTCCTGCCTTCCGGCGCTTTGGAGAACAGGTTAACCCCCTCTTTTTTGTGGCAACCCTTTAGATCAGGCATGTCAAACTCACGACATCACGTGACGTCGCGCGACATATCGGGACTTTATCCCCATTGCCAGCAATGGGGTGGGCATGGTTTCGGCGTGACGTATCCGGCCCGCGGGCTGGCAGTTTGACATGCCTGCCTTAGGTATTGGAACACAGATATTAGATTATGGCACTTGTGAGTTTCTTACAGAAGATTACCTGGCAGAAGTGTCCTTTATAGGTTAATCTTACTGTAACTATCATCATCTGTATTCCTAATACCAGTATAATACATCAAATGTTCCTTTGTGCTTAAAGTGTGTGGTAACCAGTCATAAGTTTTTGTGATACTTTACAAAAAAAAATGTTAGGATAAGAAGCTGATTTGTAACAATTTATTCCCTCCTTTCTTGTGAACTGTTGAACTGACAACCTATTTATATCATCTTATAGAAATAGACACACTTTTAATTAAATTTTAATTAGCAGTAGACCTCATGTCCAATGGACTAAAATTAAATTGCCTTGATGTCAAGCAATTAACCTGGTTGAAGTGATGAGTAAAACAGATTTTTTTTAGACTGTAACAAAAAAGAAACTGTAAAGACTGACATCTAAAATCAAGCATAAATTGAAATGTCAGTGATCAAATCTATATGAAGTATCTCAAAATCTGTTATAAAAGGAAATGGCAATGTGGATACTGCAATTCATATTTTTAACTATTTATTTTAAGTATTTGATCCTCTTATCACACTGATTGCTATGATTTTGTCATTTTCAAGAAAGTTTAAGCTAGTTGTCTGAAAGGCTTACATTAGTAATAATAATAATAATAATAAAGTTGGAAGGGACCTTGGAGGTCATCGAGTCCAACCCCCTGCTCAGGCAGGAAACCCTATACCATTTCAGACAAATGGCTGTCCAGTCTCTTCTTAAAAACTTCCAGTGTTGGAGCATTCACCGCTTCTGGAGGCAGGTTGTTCCACTGGTTAATTGTTCTAACTGTCAGGAAGTTTCTCCTCAGTTCCATGGTGCTTCTTTCCTTGACTAGTCCATCCAGTACTCTTGTCCTGTCTTCAGGTACTTTGGAGAATAGCTTGACTTCCTCTTCTTTGTGGCAACCCCCTGAGATATTGGAACACTGCTATCATGTCACCCCTCGTCCTTCTCTTCATTAAACTAGACATACCCAATTCCAGCAACCATTCTTTATATGTTTTAGCCTCCAGTCCCTAATCATTGTTGTTGCACTGCACTGTTTCTAGAGTCTCAACATCTTTTTTACATCGTAGTGACCAAAAC